>OZ022264.1:246424592-247765988 GCA_963978885.1 Nemotelus pantherinus | reverse complement strand
TTTATTATCAGGAGATTGGGGAAATGTATCGTACATTTTTTTCTTAAATAGGAAACATTTAAGAAAAAATTGTACGATACATTCTTGCGATAAAATATATTGTCTGCAGTTTCTACTTTGTAAGACTTGTAACTCATCTTTTCTTTTATAGTACAATTGTTTTTTTTAAGCAAATTCTTTTTCCAGTATAAAGTAGTTGTAGGTTAATGAATGTTTTTTGTACTAACTTTTCATATTTTCATTGTTTTTTTAAATTTTGTTTTTATAAACATGCTACGGAATTGTTTAAAGTTGTGAATTATCTTTATGTTGGGAACGTTGTTCCTTAATTTTCGTGACATTAATAACTCAGCTGGTGATGGCAAATAATTTTTGGGCGCAATAAATGAAATATACGTAGAGCAATAAAGCAATGGATGAGTATTGAAAATTCGTCTTGTTCCTTAGATTGAGAATAATATGGGCAGCTCATTATGTTTTCAATTTCCCTACTTGCTAGGCCTGATTTGGACATTTCTTTATTATGTGGTAGACCACCGTCACTTGAAAAGGGATACCGTTTATCGCAAATATGGACTTCAAGTGCATAATAAAACTCTGTGCTGAATATTCTTGCGTAACTGTTGGGATTTCAATTTACTTTTAATAGTAGTGAGTAATAATTAAATTATTTGATCGATCAAAATATAATATACCAATACTCATTTTTCAAGGAAATGAACATATTTGTTTCATATTACTTGGTGAAAATTAAGGACACGTTCACCATTAATTAATGTAATTTTGTGCATCAATATTCAAATTAAGACAATAAAATATATTTTTGGCCAGGTTTTTAATTGCAGTCTTAGAAAAATTCCCTTTTGAAGACTCCAAGCAACGATCAACTTTTTTTTTTAAATATTAAATCTTTCTTTAGCGTGTATATCTCCCTGTATATTTCGATATAATTTTGCTAGTATGTTTGCTATTTCTTAGATGTTCGTAGTAATATTTTCTTCCCCATCCTTCGTAGTAATATTTTTAAGAAATTGCCAGGTAGGATCCCTTGCATATTCACAAAAATGTTTTTTTAATTCATCAGGTGAAACTGTAGGAACTGTAGAAACTGTGTGATCAGGTGAAGAGTACGTAAATCAGAACTATCCTTGTCATATAGAACTGTGATATAGCATTTATCTGGGAAAAGAGCCTAGTTTCTTTCAACTTAAACTGATTATCTATTGGATCTCGACAAATTCGAGGGCTAGCATCTGATTTATGAGCTATTACCACCGAATTTACTTAGCTTGTAGTTTTAATGACTTTCGAAATAACTTACATTTCTGCCGTTCTTTTTACTAAGTTCTCTAAGTTTCTCTTAATAGTTCAAAGGAAATTTTCTTACAGGTTTTACACGTGGCGAAACATCTGACCTAACCTTGAGGCTGTAATATACGGCAGACCTAGTCCTTTAAATAGATCTGAATAAAAATCAAAATAATTATATGATTTTACCTGTTTGCTAGAATTCATTTTTCTTAAAACTATTAGACCTGCAATTATATTTTTAACATTATTAATTCTCACTCTGGCATATTAATTCTCATTCGCCAGCTATTGGTATTTTAGCACCATCACATCCGCATGACATGTGTACCACTCAATGTACGTCGAAAGTCTTGGAAAATATTTGACGGCATAACATTAGTATCGATCTCTGTATAAAAGGCACAGTGTATTTTCCTATTGTTTATATCAATATCAAATATTCAACCATTTACAATATCTATATTTTAAAGCACCTATAAAGTGCTAATCAACTGACAGGCTTCTAACATTATAATTAGATTTACAGTTAGATTTAAACATTTTCGTAAAATGATTAAATTTCTTACAAATTTTGCATTGAACAATTTTTACTGGATATTTCGCACGATGAGCTTGTCCGTATCGACTTATATGCCTCGTACCAATTTTCGTTGAGTTGGTTTTGACTGACAATGTTTAGAATTTTGTGCATTTTTTTTGTTAAAGCTAATATCAGCGTTGAATCTAACTGTACGAAATTTGGCTGAGATAAAATGATAGATCTACCAAAGGAAGTCACTTTATCTAACGTTAATTTTGGTTTCTTTTAGCAATCTTTCACGTATGTACTTATGTATATTCACTTGATATATTGAAAATTAGAATGTCTTCAATACCTCTTCTCTGAGTTTCCCGACTTCGCAATTAAAACTTTTGTTTAGTAAGCCGATTTTAAAGTTATCATTGTCTTCAACAGGCTTTTGTTTTCTCGTAAAAAACATATGCCGAATTATTGTCAAATTTTCCTTCGAGACGAGATAACTATCAAACTTAGCGATCACTTCCAGATATGTAATTTCCTCGATATTCACCTTATATTCATAAGGTTGCTAAGTTTGACAGTTATCTTCAATGTTTCTAAATCTTTCGGATCAATAAAACACACCAAAATCGAAACTTTTCTTCACTATTTTCTTGATTATAGTTAGCAGCATTCATAATTAATTCAAAAAACGGGCGCCGTCTTTTTCATTTTACCACAAGATTAGAACGCCCATCAACATAAAAAAGGCTCCGAAATTTGAAGTAGTGTGACCTCTTCTCACTTGTCCCTTTATCACTCGGCATCTCGTTTTCTGTTTCATCCTCTTGATTGTTGGTTTTTTTAATCTGTTTACCGTTTTATTACTTTAGTTTTATATGTTTGTGGCTTCAACTTGAATTATACAAAATCCTGACACCATATTCGATGTACAAACGACAACGTGAGTTTTAAAAGTAGCTTTAGATGAATTTTTTGCACATCAGATCAGATCAGAGCTAACTAGTTCGCAAAAAAACATAAACAATTTACATCAAATAGGTTGCTGCATTCATTGAAAATGCTGTTTATCAATTTAATGTCAGAATGCTTAGTTATAAGCAGTCTCAATGCCACCGATGTGCGGCCCTTTTTCTTTTAATATTCGACACGTCACAGCTTAATGAAAAAGAAGTTCACGAATTTCAATCAAAAAACGAAAATTTTCACGCATTTGAGCTAGATATCTATCTAGATTAACTAGAATATCTAGATTAACTAGAATAATGAAGGCTAAACTGACCTTAAGTTCGTTTCAATGCATTTAGTTTTAGAGTCACTGCCCACATGGGGCGCAATAAAAATGTAACAATATTAAAGTACTGAGACAGTTTTCTCTAAAGCGAATCTCGTTGGATACAATAAGCCAATCAATAAAACTGACTAGCGTATTTTTTCTATAACAATCTAATCAAACCTCTAAGCTAATGTACATGTTCGTTAAGTATCACCACTTCAACCAAACCAAAACCACATCTTTTACATTTCACTGCACTTCAAAAAGAATACAAAACCAAAAATTCATTTTTCCCGTTCGAAACTCAATTAATCTAAACACTCCTCTTGTGGATATTATATTCAACGAAAAACCCATTGAATCGCGAAATTTCGCCAAATTTCAGTGTTTCAGAATAGCAGAGCTCGCCTGCAAGGCTATTCAAAAACCCATTAAATGCCATTCACGCTAGCAAAATTTACTATGGTGACCGTGTGAATTGAAGCAATGGACTCTTCATCATTTACAACTGAGTCGAACTGATGATGTCTGGACGGTTTGCAAGTTACAAAGAACAAATGGATAGATGGTTGGCTGGATGGATGGATGGATACCGTTTTATACTGGAGAGTCATTGTAAAATTCATTAAACATTCAAATTACATTTCGATTCGAGTCAGAAACTTTGTGAAAAACTTTAATTCCATTGAAATGTTTGAAGAGTTTGTTGAGTTGTTCGTGGTATGTTTAATTTAGGTATGAAAAGATGTAAAAGCAGGATGAAATTAATATCATTTATGATGACAGAATCAGTTAAAATTTTTATTCATTTTTAGTTTGAAAGGAATAAATAAATTGGTTTTATTGAAATAAAAAACAGTTATCATGTTGAAATTTTTCTGACATACCATATATTTATTCAATGTAAGCGAGAGATAGAGAAAGAAACAGGTATTTCAAAATCAAGTTTTCACCTATAATGCGGTGAAGAGAGGAACTAGAAAAACGAAAGACTGCAGTACGTTGGGTACCTCATTTTTTGGCACTGGAGCAGAAGGCTAGACGACATCTCCCTTGAATTGTTTCTTGCTATAAAAATCAAGGCGGAATGTTTTTTGATAGTTTAGTACCAATAGAAGAGACTTGGATTCGTGATTTTGATCTGGATTAAAACTTCAAAGCAATATTTTGGAAAGAAAAACATCGCCGAGATCAGAAGTTTGGGATAAATGTCACCGATCGTGATTCGATTAGCCGTAGTGTAACCTACAAAACATTTCTCAGCAAAAAATTGGATTCAGAAATCCGTAACAAGCGGCCAGGAATGTTGCTACACGGTACGTCTATATTGCATGATAATGCGCGGCCCATATCAAAGCACCAGTTGTCGCTTTTTTTGAAAAAATATGAATGGGAACGCCTCGACTCGACTTCCTAACATATTCACCGGATTTGAGCCTAATGGACTTTTATTTATTTCCCAAACTGAAGAAACCACTCAGAAACCACACTTTTCCATAATGAAATAATGAGTTGAAGAATCCATGACCACAACAATGATAGCGTCCTATGCGGCATTCAAGCGCTCCCAAACCGATGACAATCATGTATTGACAAGCAGGGAGATTATATCGAAGAGCTACATATAATGTCATCTAAAATAAATACTTTTTTATCTAGTGCTTTTGGGACCACCCTGTTTTATCTAGGACTTTTGGGGCCTAGTAATAATAGCAATATTATATAATTATAATAGGTTCGTTTTTTGCGTCTCGATCAAGAGTTGGTTATCATAAGTAGCATTGAAACCAACAACAATCCTGCCTCAGCTGTTGTTGCTTTCAATGATGTCTACCCTAACCAGCTCTTGATCGAGATGCAAAAAAACGCAACTTATAATAGTAATCGTAATAATTTCCGTACTTTCCAGACAATTATGGATTAGTTTCAGCGAAAGTTTCTACTTCATTTATTAGCTATATTACACGCCATGACCTGTGTCCTGAGAAAAAATACTGATCAACTATTTTATGAGCGGGCTGTTTATAACTGAGCTAAGGTTCTATTTAAATTTAACGAAATGAATTGGTACCCCACTGATTTGGGCAAATCTTGTAGAATGCTAAGTCATGCTGATTGGGGTTCGTTTTTAAACGAGCAGTTCTCGTTTTGGCAGTTGGAAGGTTATTTGCGGATTTTGTTACCGAGTTCGTCATTTTACCAATACTTTTTATGATCTTTTGCCATTTCCATTGCTTATTAAGGATCCTTTGCTCAATTTTCATTCTTTGGTGAATATCCAATAAGCCCAATTCCCTGTAAACGATTGTAATTGAAATTCCGAAAATTGTTTTGTTTGATTTTGAATTAACGAGCCAATTAAATTATTATTTTACTCTGCTTCTTGGTTCTAAAAGATTACTTCGTTGGATGTGTTTGATAGAATGAAGTCATTATGTCTCATATACGATGGGCGTAGCATAAAGTAGCCTAAACGCACGCAACGCTTTACATTTGGCGCAAAACACAGGGTGCCATTTACAATGAATGCAAGGCATCTACAATGCAAGACATCTTATGTCTGATGTTATTGGTATGATATAGCTGGGACATTTTCGCATCCAAAGTTAGTCCAAGATATTTAAATGCGTAATTTTTTTGCAATTGTTTTCCACTAATGTGCATGGATTAGTTTTTTTTTGCAGGAATAACATATGCTCGTAGTTTGTCATAGCAACCAAGATTTGGGTTAGGTTCTACGGCTGTTTTTTCACACAGACTCCTCAGAAGGCATACTTAGACACACAAGGGTCCATTTTGAAATCGCATTGCGTCATGCATAACCCTTATTAACAGGAAAGCCAACCTGAGTCCTCGATGAACTGGATGCTCCTCTTCAGGTCCACTAAGACACTTCGTTTAGCCAAGTAAAGAAGGATGAGCCAAGAGACTTCATCCTTATTCACATAAAGCCGGCTTTAAAGCGGCTTTAGATATGCGGTGTTTGTCAAATACCGAGCACCTAGTTTGGCAAACTTCGCATGTGTGGTTGGGTTGCTCGCCTAGTGCTTGCCCCAGGCCAAGCACAAACATTCGGGTGCTCGCTATTCCCGTAGTTTGTCGAACTTTCAACTCACATCAAAGTAGGCGAGCACTGTGTCGGATCCCCGCAGCTCGTTCATCTTCCAGATTTGGCGAACATTCGGCAATGCCCGAATGTCTAATTCACTGTGCTTGTCATTCCGCAAGCACCAAACCAAATTGCTTGACTAGGTGTTCGGTATTTGGCGAATAGGAGGTGTTTGACAAACACCGCATATCAGCAGGCTTAAGAGAAGAAGAATGGTTTCTTCTTCCTCCTCGCATCTACAGCTCTGGTGAAAGTCGTTGTAAAGGAAACCAAATGGACAGTGCCCAGTTAAACCAATCACCACCGTGTGGAGGGATTCCTTTTCTAAATCGAGAAGTTTTCTGGTGCAACCAATGTCAGATTTTCCACAGTATCTAGTGATCGCACGGGAAGGCTCGTCCTTTTAAATATTAGAAGAGGCATTCCCTGCACCAAAATTTTAGCATGGCCCAGGTCAGTATTTATCCAGTGGTCACTACAATGCAGTCTAGAAATTCATGAATGATTCAATGAATTGAATGAACCATGAATCCTGTGCAAGAATTCAGTGAAGCAGCACCAATAGTGAGTTCATTGGGGGTAGTATGAGTTAACCTCCTTATTACTAACCAACACACCTTCTCTCTCACATTCTGCTCTACAGCCTTAATTATGGCGGCTACCAAATTACTGCCCCATACTGCAGATTTGGTTCGACTAGGCAATATAATCAGGCTGCAGCCCCAAGCTGCTCTTATAGCTTTTTTAAAGCTGTGAATAGCACACAGTGCTTCGCGTACCCTTTTCGCGATATTTTTCTTCCATAGAGGCTTAGAGCCCACGTTGAGTCTCAAATATTTCACTTTTTTTGTCAGGCTTATAGAGCAATAATTCAGTTTTGTTAGAGTAAGCACTAAAGCATCACTTCTGACATCAGTTTTCGTGGGTATATGTAAGGAATGATTTAGTGCCTCCGATAAGGTCGAGATAAACTTCCCTGATATGTCAATAGCGATGTCATACGCTTTCACTTTACATTTAGCTTGATCAAGTTTCTTAAGAAGCTCATTAACTGTTAAACAGCGCCCTAGGTAGCACCGTATTTCACACTCTCTTGATGGTTGAGCTGCCCAAAGACAAGTGTATTACCCGATTACTGACTGGCTGACTTATCAACTAACTATATGACTTATCGACTAACTACGGATTGACATCCAATTTTTGAGGAATATTTACAATTGCGTGACCATCTCTCGATCTTTAGAAATACAGCCAGAGTGTACTCTTTGCCAGCAAGTGATTTTTTAGCATGCTCTGCTAAAATATCTGATGCTATTTTGACCGATTTGCCCCTCGTATAAACATACTGTGATTAGGTCATCAGAATAGTGCCTAATAAAATCCAATGAAATCTTCAATAGAAAAGATTTGAGACAAATTGGTCTATAATCATTTGGTTTAGCTTGCTAGGCTTTTCCCGGCTTAGGTATAAATACAACTCACGTTTCCTGCCAACTGATAGAAATATACGAAGGTTTTCAGCAGGCATTGTATATGGCCAGGAGCCAAGGTTCCTGGTCACATACAATGTTCCTTTTAATGTCTGTTGGAAATCAGACGGGATAATTCCATATGGGCCTGGTAACTTGATGGGCCAAAAGAAGAAGTTCCTAGAAATGTTAGGAATCGAACTTCCATTCCTATCTAATTCTAACGGTAACGTTGGAGATGTCTCCTCACTACCAGGAAAGTGAGTGTCCATTTACACATTAAGCGTCTCGCAGCTGCTTTTAGTGTATCATCGGACTTTTGTATGCAATCCGGAGCGACAGGGTTCGAGCTTAAACATTTTCGGAGGCGACTGGCTTCATTGATATCTTCAATATTTGCATACAAAGATTTCCATGAAGCTCTTTCCGTCTTACTCACGTCATTTTTAAATAGCCTAAATTTAACTTTGAAATTTGACCAATCGTTGAGCCTTCTGGCAAGATTTAACTCCTTCCTGTATTCGCTTCGAAAAGCCACAATCACACACATCACTGGCGTTTCTTTTTTCAATGCGTCTTCTTGCAATTCTTATTGAGTTGGAGTTCAAATTGAGTTAGAATTATGGACTGTAGTATTCGTGCTTGAAAGACTATTTCGAATTCTTTACTCATAACACTTGTCACGACTATTGGGCGATAATTTGAAGGATAAAGATATGAAGGATAAATTGATATAATTTTTTTCCATTTAAAGATAACGAGGAAATGCTATTTCTACTACGTGCTTATTAATTAGTGTACTTGTAGGCGTAAGGAAATGTGACTTGAATAGCTTAATGTCTTTAGAAGTAATATTTTCTAGATCAAGATAATGTTTGGGATTGCAATCGCAAATTATTTGAATGATGAACTTTAATGTAAATGATATAAAATTTATTTGGATTCAGGTTTTTGTTGTTTTTTTTAGTGCTACGAATCTAACCAGAAATCGATGGAGGTGCAAAAAAGCGATTAATGTTGAGCGTGAGTTTTACAATAATAGTACTATATTTATTCGACTTACCAATGAGTTTAGAACGAATATCTGGTTTAAAAAGGATTGCTTTGCTCCACGGTTTGATTGTTTGAAGCAGAAAAAGCCTTACTTTTTGATGTGTACGTTTTTCGCTCATTTTTGCGATGATTTCTAAGTCTTTTCATATTCTCGTAAAAGAGGTTTCAAATACAGTACTTTTTCTTTACGTTGGGCTAAGTATTCACAATTGAATGCAATTATTTTTGGAATTCTGTTTATTCATAACTATCAGCACAATGCTGCACATGCTAATGAATGAGCTGATCGATTGAACGACTCGGCATGTTTGTTGGTAGCGAACCATATGACTTGGTCAATTGGAACGAATCGTTCGCGACGGGCTCATCACTACCATAGCATAAGTACTATAGATAGCACGGAAAGAACGGTATTGTATGATATTTGCCTGATAGCAGAGAACGGCAGGGAGTGAAGGATTTACTATCAGTTGGCACCTAAGAAGAACCAATACCAAAAAAGTTAGCTTTATCATATGCAAAAGTGAGACAAGCATACTCTCAAATGTGAGAATGTATATAGTGTATAGAGAGTGTGTCGGCGTGCGATAATCCCATCAAGAAACAGTAAGCGCAGCGAACATTCGCTGGCAACAAACGAAATTCTTTGTAGTGGGTTGCATAAAAGTGTCGGAGATATTTCTTTTACTTGCCAAATGGTATCGAAAGTAGTATTCCGCGTTAACTTTCTTATCAATTACCATTTGAGCCGTAACCTGTGGTGTAGACTGTCGGACCATGCTACCGTCTTTCAGTCTGAATTACATGCTATACGCATGGTAGTTGAGTCCATTAGCGGAATATCAACCTGATCAATGACGATTTGCGTCGACAGTAGAGCAGCCATCCTCACTCTTGCGTCTTACAGATGTTCTTCAAAAACTGTTAACGCTTGCAGAGTGGCTCTCAATGAAGAGGCAAACTTGATGCCGCCAAATGGGCCAAACTTAAGTCCGAATGGGAAAAGAGGATGGACTTCAGGGTGGCCAGGACATTATGGTCATCACCTGATCTAAGCAAAAGCAGGAAACTGCTCATGCGAATAGAATGGGACGGACATCCAGCAAATTTATGCAAGAGGTGCGAAATGGAAGAGGACACCATCGAGCACACTCTCTGAGATTATCCTGCCCTCAGTTTTAAACGCCTCAATATTTTTGGTTCTTACCACTTTCAAGGGTTAGCAGAGGTGGCCAGCATCGTCAAGCTGAGTCAGCTGATCCAGTTTGGCGAAGCGATCACTTGGCAGCTCTAAAAATCCAGCGGAGGGTGGCAAATGGGCCCAAACTGGTGGCCTAATGCAAGCCACGTTCCCGGCAGCCATTTTTACTAACCTAGCCTAACCTACCATTTTTATACTCAGAATAGGTTTTCAGAAAATCAATACTGCATAGATCGCCATTCGTTAAAAGAGTCTTTTTGGCAGAGCACATGTATATTGCCTAGTGGGAATGAGAAACGAATCTGATCGTAGCGGCGCTACTTGGCGGGGTACTTTCTGTCTTTTTTCAACTTTCGACTTGGATATTGCTCGATATTGCTATCTATTTCTCGCAATCAGTCGGGAAATATCGCAAATCCTATCGCAAATCACGTTCTTTCCGCGCTATATATAGTACTTACACTTTGTCATTACCGTCTACTAGTGTGTTCCAGGCTCAGTCCTGCCACGAATGATCAACTGTGGTTACATACTGATCTTTGATTTAAATTACAAGGAGCCAAAAATCACGAACAAAATGAGTAGTGGAACTAATTACGTTTAATACTAATTGATTATGGAATGAAGTATCTACGGCCTTTAGTCCTTGGACCAGTAACGGACTCTATTGAAATAGTTTCACCATTACCCGTATTTTGCGCTTGAGTCAATATTTTATCTTAAAACTACAAAACAGCTCTAAAAAATACAAAGGCTTAAGACAAAAAATAAAGGGCAATTTACTTAAAAATGCCATTGAGTAAATGAAAGTGACATTACTGATTCTCATACACACTGCTCTATTGAGGAATAGTTATTTACAAAATTACTCACTGATTAGAATCACCGATATCGCTCTCCTTACGCTAACGACCTAAGTATCACAACCAGTAAACATATCGATCTCTCTACTAAGCATCCCATGCAAAAGAATTATTTGCAACTAAAATTAAATCCGTATTGTTTACAAAATGACCTAATCCAATCTGTTTTTAAAGTCCGATCAATTCACAGCCACGAGCCTCTGTCAGCCTATTGACGCTCTTCCTGCTACGAGACTGTGTCTGCAGCAGCAACTCTTCGTATTCTGATTCTGTATCGAAATGGGAAGAATTCGAGACGAAAATAGATTTTCTGTTTGTTTTGCTAGGCTTTGCACGTTCTGCAGCAAATCTTATTTTATTCCGTCCAACAATAGATAGATCGTCGTCGCCTAAGTTTTGATAGTCTACTCATAGTCATTGTAGCCGTTTTCCGTACCGTACTGTCCCGTTTCGCTCAGTTTCAGCCATGCAACAGCGAGAAAAAACACATTCCACTCACAATCGCCACAAGTCATTACATACGAAAATCTTAAATCCAATCTGTATCCGGCAGTAGACTACAGGCAACAAACAATACAACACAAGAGCTGAATAAATTTCGTTCGAGTTTAATTAAAATAGTTGCGGGTTGACTGAGTTCCACAGAAAGGAAAAACATAAAAAAAAAACATTCTGGAATGAGATAATCTCTTGCGAGTGTCGTCATTGTACGAATAGAACCTTCGGTAATAAAATGATATCCTTTTTGTAAGTTGATACAGGTGAGGGCGTTAGGAGTCCTCAAGTGTCGAAGTGTGATAGTGAATACAAATACAGATTCCGACCATTCGCTTCGCAAATCTAGCAA
The DNA here is from genome assembly GCA_963978885.1 of Nemotelus pantherinus. Taxonomy (NCBI): domain Eukaryota; kingdom Metazoa; phylum Arthropoda; class Insecta; order Diptera; family Stratiomyidae; genus Nemotelus; species Nemotelus pantherinus. The sequence continues at coordinate 247,754,339 of OZ022264.1, read as the reverse complement.
AAAGTCCATAAGAAATAAGTGAAATCGTCGTGAATAGTGTTTCGTGTACCATTGAAAGTTGTTTGCTCGGTTTTCATTTGAATAAAAATTGTGCTTTGCTGCTTGTGTGTTCCTATCTACATACATACATACATAAATAGGAGTCTGGAGTTTGTTTTGGTTGGCGGCTACTGACTACATTTTCCAGCAGCAGAATCTAAACCAGCATCATGTCTTCCCGTGTGACTGCGTCCGGGGGTGCAACGCAATCGCGATCCAGCCTTTCGAACAGCCAGAGAAGACACCGGTCCAGGTGAGCTATATTTATATATTTAAATAAACAGATAAAATATTTGAGCAAAATACAAACACGTGCCTGAAAAGATTTGATGCGTAGACAAATACTTTTACAATTTGCGGAAATATCGTTTTGTTCACTCTAATGCAGACAACTTGGACTTACATAAAAGCAAACGACAACTAATTTTGTACGTCATAATGTGGATATGTACCTATTTATCTGAATGTGTACATGTTTAGACAAGGTATTTCAAACTACTCGGAGCATATTATGCTACATTTGCTTTTCGTGTCCTTTAACAAACCGGAACGGTATCACTAAGGGAAACCTTTGTTACACAAAAAAGGATTCTCGTGTTTTGTGGCGAACGTGCATCCTTCTTCATTACTACCCTTTTTTGAATTTGCTTGGGCTTTGACCCAAAGCTTTTGTGTGGGACTACATTATTTGATTATCGTATGCTGGCAGTTAGATGTGACCAACAGCATATGTTGCAAAGTAGCTTGTACAAGTGCTGTTAGTTTGAACATCATTACATTTTTGAAGGTAGTAGAGAGTAGAGACAAACTGATTGCATTAGAACTTAGTCTTTGGACATAGAGTAATTTGGTCAGTGTTAGTGATGGGAGGCTTCAATGACCAAATTTTTTTACTCTGAAGATCGTTCAGGAAAATTTAAAGGCCAAGGGTGATGGTGTTCTACATTTGTAATCTCAGTTTTTAATAATAACATGACAATGACATCTAACGCCTGGCATATATGATTAGTAATTTATAAAACTTTGGTAATTTCCTGACTGAAACCATATCCATAAGTTTTATTGACTTCTCTTGCAGATTGGTCAATGACGGAAACCAAAAAACAATCTTTGGATCAAATTGATTGGATCTCTAAACGAACAATTCGAATCACAATTACACAGCAACTCACTTTATTTAACTGTTTTTAGTATAAATATATCGAACTCGAAACTCAAGCCTTAATATGCATACGTAAGTAGAACAGAAATTTCAGAAATGTATTCAAATAATGCAAAGTATGCTATTTGAGTACATCTTGCTATCCACCTGCCAATATCAATATTCCGCACAACTGCACAGTAGCTTGTATTACAGGTTTCGGTTATTTCAGCGGTGCTAAATCGCTGAGATTTATTTCAAATTTATTTCAAAGAATATGTATGCAAGCGTCAAAACAATTAAAGTCAGTAAAATTTAGGTTCTCAACATGAAAATTATAACTTAGCTTGAACCACCGCTATGCCACAGTTTTACGGAATCCATCTGCAATATATTTTATGGGTTACAGTAAAAATTTGGAGCAAATGGATGGAGAATGAATGGATTGCCTTGAATTGGGATCTCCTTCATCTTAGTTATTCAAATGAAAAAGATCCATAGAAAACAATCAATCGAATTAAATAAATGAAAATGATCAATAATACCTCTCAAGTTGATATAGAGTTTAAAAATTAGAATAAATCTTTAAAGGAAGGTAGAAGTAATCTTTTAAAAAAAGGAAGGACAAAAACGATTTAAACAAAAACAACAAAAAAAAACTCTAACGCATCAGAACCACTAGGAAACTGATTTTCGAAGAAATTGTCTTTGAGTGACCAGAAAATATGGAAAGACGTAATACACTTTTTTGAAGCATCGTATCAACCATTTCTTATCCAAAGCAACAAAAACCATTTATCGTCCATAACATAAATGATGAAAATGTTCAGTGCTGGCAACACTTTTCTAACGAGCAGCAATAAGTCTACCATAACAAGCTCATGCTAAAATCAGCCGATACCTCGAATTTCATTTTCAGACATACTGTGTGAGGGGACGTATGAATGTGAGTATCAACGATAGAAGCACTGTGGCCAAATTTTGCTAATTCCCGCCAATTGTGCTATCTAAAAGTTAAATTGGTGGAGGAAGGTTTTTGATTTGGCGGGTTGGTGGATCTAGGGCTATATAATGTATTTGAAAAACTGAAGGTGGGCTATATATTGTTTATGAAAAACTATATTTGGACTACATATTGTTGTTGAAAACTCTATTTGGGCTATAAAGTAAAACCTTTAATCGGGACACATCGAACAACCTGAATAATTGAACTATAAAATACCGTGCATACAATTTCTTGAAGAAAATCAACTCTGCACTGAAAAAAACACATAGCGCCAGACGCCATGTACTATAGTCCTCTGCGCCATGTACCATAGTCGTCCACGCCATGTACTATAGTCCTCCACGCCATGTACTATGGTCCTCCACGTCATGTACTATGGTCCTCCACGCCATGTACTATATGTACGCCTGTATATGGCGTGGAGGACTATATTACAAGGCGTGGAGGACTATAGTACATGGCGTGGAGGGCTATAAGCATAGCGCCTGCTCCTATGTACTTTTCGCCATGTACTATGGCGTGTGGCGCTATATTTTACCACAATCCCCAAATCGACTATGTACATGGCGCCAGAAGTCTATAAATTATGGCGTCTGGCGCTATGTGTTTTTTCAGTGTACGAAAAGAGTTTTAGGGCTACCACCGTCAACACTTTTCAAATTTTTGAAACTTCAAGGTTTGCTGTTAGGTATCATAGCAGGATCATTTCCATTTGAAAATTTAATGGCAACATCGCTTAGTAAAGAAATGCCAAAAAATTTCAAAAACCGCCATAGCTGGCGGTCCTTTAATGATTTTTTACGGAATTCCTACTACAATTCATATAAAAATTCTTACAATTTCATGACTGGATCGGAAGTTATAGGGAGGAAAACTTTATTTTGTTTTATTTAGGTGGCAAAAACTTCCATAGCTTGCAGTTCTAATTTTTCAACCACCTAATGTGGCTTAGAGTAAGGAACAGTTACTGTGGAAATTTCGTTAAATTTTGCTGGTCAAATCGGAAGCTATAAGCTAAAAAGTACTTTTTTTCGCAGGTAATTCTCAAGATGGCACAACTGCCAATGGATTGCCTGCATTTCAAAATCACTTCTACCAGATCTGTTTCTAGTTAATATTAATATATCCTGTAAATTTCATAATAATCGGATTATCCGATCGTCAGTTTCCGTTAACAGAAATTTCGAGTGCTGAAAATAGAGGTAATTTGGTGATGGATTGCCGTTCTTGTGCAACGCAGAATTTTGAAACTTTTAGATTGAAATGGTGGACAAATGTTGAAATTTATCAATTATTTGAACTTTTTTTTTGTCAAAAAGCAAACATTTTTCAGGAGGGTCGTTGATTTGAAGGATTTTTGTTCACGTGCCTGCCTTAGCTACATGGTTGCCCACACAGTCTTGAAAACCCATATGTGTATAGTTTTTATAACCCATATGTGTATAGTTTTATACGCTCTGCAAATTGTACGATGATCCAATGTTTCTGGTAGAAGCTATGAATAGAAGTTATAAATCAAAACTTAAAAAAATTGCTTGCTTACTTTTAGGCACTCAGCGCCAACACAGGGCTTAAAATTTCCAATTTTTATCATGAGCAAGCATAAAACAAAATAAGTTTTCATTCCCAATACTTACTTTTTACAAAAATGTACCCTGCATAGAATTATAGGGGTACCTGAAAATTCACTAAAATGCCCATCGCCGACAAAGGGTTAAAGATATCTTAATTTTAACAAGTCATGGACCTACTCTTAAATACATCCAAATTTTTCGAAAATTTCAGCTCAATCAGACCAGACACTCTAGAGATTATCTCTTATTATAAGTGTCTGCTCACTAAATGATTGACAAAATTCACTATATGGTTTTAAATGATGATAGATGATTAATGATGAAATAGTTGAGCCTGTATAGCAAAGCACAGTCACTTAGTTGTGAAAAAAATCTCGGCAAGATGGGTGCCGCGTTTGCTCACAGAGTAGAATAAACGCAATCATATGGTCGGTTCCTGGTTGGCACTTTTCCGTCACCATCCTGAGGAGTTTCTGCATCGATACATAACTGTTGATCAAACATGGAATCATTACTACACTCCAGAGACAAAAAACAGTCAAAACTGGATTTTCGAAGACGAGAAAGAAGGCGAAGAATACGAAGATTGTTGAATCCACGGTAGCCACGGTCTTCTGGAATGCACTCGGAATCATCTACATCGATTACTTGGAAAAGCGGAAAACGATAACAGGAGAGTATTATGCGTTATTATTGGACCGGCTGAGCGAAGAAATCAAAGAAAAACGTCCCCATTTGAGACCGAAAAAGATCCTGTTTCATCAAGACAGTGTACGGGCGCACACCTGCGCAGTTCCAATGGCCGAACTTATGGAATTAAAGTAACAATTATTACAATATCCATCGTATTCACAACATTTGGGTCCCAGTGACTTTTTCTTATTTCCTAACGTGAAGAAATGGCTTGGTGGACAAAGGTTTACGTTCAACGAGGAGGTCTTTGCTCAAACAAATGCCTGATTCGAGGAACTTCCGAATTCCTACTTTTTATAAAAATTGTAAAAAAAAAATTATCTGATAGCTAAACAGTTCAAGAATATAGTCCCGAAATTTGAAGTCAATCAATGATGATACTTTGACTAAATTTTAATGTACTTTGATTTCCAATCATTTTCAGCTGAGATGCAGTGAACACCGCAAATCGTCTTTTTCCAAAGACTTTCTTTAAAAATCTTTGTCACCGGTTTGTTTGTTGACATTTTCACATAAAAAATTACACAATGTTATTGAAATGATAAAGTACAAAAGGTTTAAATAAATTTGCTCTATCCATATTTCTAAAAATAACTCGTAGAAAAATACGCTGAAACCCTTACCTCTACCTTAATCATATGACCTTTCGGGTTCAGTGCAGTGTCGGAACTTTTCCAAAAGCAAAGCCGTCAAAGAAAATCTCACTTTCAAGTTACAGTAAACAACTAAAACAATCATTCTTGGCGTCACGAGAGAAGGAATAAAAGATTTTAGCTACCTGGTAGCAATGTGCAATGATTCCTGATCCTATTCATATTCATATTGTACTAGGTAAACCCTACCCGCTTTGCTGCGCTTTAGCAAATAAAATAACACGATTCATTTTTAGTTTTTGCATTTTGTTTGCAGTAAATAAATAATGCGGTGGTTTGCTGCACACGAATATTCCGAATTTAGGCCACAAATTACCGAAGACTGCCTTTTTTTTTATAAAGATCGCAAATGTAACACAAACTGGAATTTGAACACGTTTGAAAAGGCAAATCAAATGGAACCACTGCAATTTATAGAACAAAAACGTCTTCACCTGTGAATTTTCCAGTCAAATTACAGTGAATGAAAACTACCTTGTAGGTTAGGACCAAATTATCACGAATGATTTTAGTAGCACCAAACGAAGTCATTTAGAACTACCTACTCAGGCGTTATGCCCAAGATCAAAGAGCGTAATGGCTCTGGAGGTGGATCAAATGCCGGTAACCTGATTTTTCTATTTGTACTACATACACTTGCTACCTCATTTTTGGACTTGAATGCTTTGCAATGACTGCAAACTCTATTTATTGCTCCAATCAAAAGTAATTCATGCAAAGTGTAATGGGCGATTGCATCATAACTAAACGCAGCACGCCTCAAATATTTCGAGCGTTTGCCTGTGATTCATTTGAACAATATCTTGATTAACCAAATTTCTTTAAACACGCCGTTCAACACTCTTTGCAGCTCTAAAAGCTGCAACTTTCCTAGATAAACATGAACGAAAACCAATTTTTTCCTCTAAGTACCATTATGTGAAACTGAAATTTGCTATTGACTGCCATTTAAAAACAAAAACAAAATTAAAGATAATTCGCACTTAAAAAAAATTATTGTTCAAAAAAATGGAAAACTAACCTACACAATTCAAAATTCAAAAATCCTGAACCATATGTGGGTATGCCTTCAAATGCGTGAATGTTTAATACTAATTATAATTTATATCTTCAATTCACAACTAACTCTGAACGAATTAGATAAATTTTATCCTGTAAAGTTTTCCTGTCAAAGAGCTTAATAATATTGTGGATCGTTTCACCGACTACTTCAGCGAAAAAGGCTCGCAACCAATAGCAACACAGTATTTCATTATATGATTCGAAAATTATATTAAGAGAGATGTCGACAATTTCTTTCAAGCGCCATTAAGCTCACATATAATCATGATATCTAAATATATAAACCTTGGTATTGAGGTCTTTTAAGGTGTCAATCAGTCATTTCTTACAGACCAATTTTCAAACATCGATTACACACAAAACCAGGATTCATTTTTATATATAAGATTCATAAACGTTTTGAATTTAGTATTTGCTTGAATGCATACCCTTTCTCAATTAATATCAGAGTGAAATGAAGACAAAAATAATCTAACCCTACTAAGCGCAAAAGCAGTATCTAAAAAAAATCGAAAAATTGATTTTTATAGCATTAGAAAGCTTAAAAAACACGCATCTAATGAACTAATCCTTTTAATGGTATCTTATTCAAAACATATGTAGAACACCTTAAGAAAGTTTTTTAAATCTAAGTAATCAGCTCCAAAAATCCACCAGCTCCAAACAAACCCAGTTCCTCGTCGCCTATCTCAATTTTACCTTAAATCACTAAGGAAATCAGAGGTATGTTAATATTACTACTTTTACAAAACTTCAATTATCTCGAAACTCGCTTTCATTGAGATACCGCTTTTGCGCTTAGTAGGGCAGTAATGTACTTATTACATTTTCATCCAAAAAGTCATTCTATTTAATCCACACTCATTCGTATAAATGTCCTAAAAATTAGCTTGTGCCGAACTTATTAATGTTAATAAGACCAACCTTTATGAAATCAAAATGTTAGTTAATCTATCATATTATCCACAACGATAATAATGAACAGTTTACTTTAATTGTATGAGCAACAATGTTCAACGACCTAATTACTTTAATGGCTTAAGAGACCAGATCCAAATTAATATTACACCCAAAAACAATATTAGCTCAGTCATTACGGCCACAAAGCTTCACAATTACTTACTTATTAGTGCACATATATTCCACAAAATTACCATTATTATAATTTTCAGCCTTCAGGTCTATGGTTTTAAAATGATTAATCTTTGCGCTTTAGGATAATCACAGAAACATGTTCTACTCTTCATATTCTCTCATGCATGTATCTTTTGTGAAAGTATATCTCACACCAGTCACGTACACTCATACCTCTTGTTAATCCAATCTGTTTTAATAATAATTCACATATTTGCACGTATCATCCTTTCGCTAGTCTACAGAAGAGCGAGTACTTTTCAATTACCTCTACTGAGTGTCAATTGCATGCTGCACACGATGTGTTTGTCGCATGCGTCACGCACGTGCCATCGTCCCTAACTTCCTGCACTGTCCACATAATAGAAACAATGATGGCTGACTCACTGCATGACATTAAAATTTTAAACCGATAACGGATGAGGTTGCTCCACACTATGTACATACATGACTTGCTGTTGAAATTTTCTCCATGTTTGCTTTTAAATTTTGCAAACACACTGTCAGTGAAACAGCGTAATACTTCAACCTTTGACAAGCTTGGCAGCTGTTTGTGTGCCATCGTCCTTATGTCGTTAAGCAAAGTGAGGTGATCAGAGCCAGCGAAAAATTGCATGCTCCGAGCTTATGTCACCCTGGATGAATGTCGAAAAAGTGATTTGATGAAAGGCTTAAATGTACTATCAATTGCATTAAGCGACAAACTTCACGCAACTCGATGATTCGACCTTCTGCACTTTTGTTATAAAAAGAATTTGAAATGACAAAACGGAAAATGCACTTGCACTAAATTGAAACTCAGTGTTCGTGAGCCCTATTGCAAAGAGTTCAATTTCGAATCGTTATTGTGCTTACGAAAAATCGCTCCTAGTAGAAAGTAGACTAAAAAATAGCTTACAGTTTTTTTTTCACTACTGACTGCTAGGGTCAGAGAGTATTTTCTACTTGAGCTTCACAAAGAATGGAAGTTAACTAAAGTTTGAAATTTGATGGAAAGAGATAGAGGTTACTTAAACAAAGACATTTGTTCTCAGATACAGTCTGACCAGCTTGATTCGAGGAAAAAAACGTTACTATTAATCTTGCTGTAGTCTCCGGATCAAATAGCTGACGAAGATTAAAATTAGATATATCAGACTTAATCAATAATCCTCATAATATTGAGTATACAACGAGATTATCAAGCCTCGTATATGATATCACTTATGATTCGCACGTGGGAAAAAAACTATCCCGCCGATTAAATACAAAACAAATCAAATAGTACGTTGTGAAGCCCACATTGGGCGCTTCTGAAAAAAACTCTAATATATATCAACCGAAGCTTATTTCGGATGAAAATCGTTTGATATGTTTTCACAACTATGTCCAAATCAACTCAAAAAGACTTCCGAAAGTTCCAATATCTATTCAATGTCCTTCATATCCTACAAAAAAAAGTCATGATCTATCACCAGAAACAATATCTTCAGTTTTATATTTGCGGAATCTCATTTCATTGTGCTCGTGTAGCAATCATAATAATTCCTTTGGTATTTAAAATATTTTCCTGCTTTGGGGGAGCGTGGTTTCTTAACGTTGTCAGGCAGGTACTAAAAATATACATTATTATTCATGGTCTTGATAATAAATCATATCACATTTCGTTGCGTCCTCGGTGTCCCCACGACTACAGGACCGAACACAATACGATATTTTCTCAATTTGTACTTTAATGGATTTAATTTGATAGGCAGCATTTATGAAGTCACTGTCAACTTGTGATATCGGTATATAGCCGAAGAGAAATTCAAACGCCTACGGTCGAGTACATGTAAATTAATCTACTACATCGATAATAGAGTATGTACGCACGAAACAAACGAATGGGAACTAGTAGTTGTGCTGGATTCGTTCCGACTACTGTTGCTGTACGTCTCTCGAGAATATTCAATAAAGCCTCTCCTTGCTTTTTTTTTTATATCATGGAAGCAGTTGAGCTGCTGGCATTTGGGAAGGTATGGTAAATGATTGTTTCAATATCGAGGAACATTCGTATGAATGAGGTAATTCAATTTGTAATTGGACTATTGTTTGAACGACTACGACCAGTTTGCCTTGTTTCAACAACGGACGTTTACTGCTGCCCTGACGTTGTAAAACTATGTTTATTTAAGTAGGAAACTGTTGATCGTTGAATGTGTTGATATTGATAGAACGGCCTGGGCTGGAACCAAGTTTGGAGAACGTTGAAGTGTAAGGATATTCGTAATGCATTGTTTTATGAGAAGTTTTATCCGAGCTTTGGGTTCAGAGTGCTCGATTATATAAAAAACGGGAACCATCTGATAAAAATTATTGAAATGGATGGAGAAATAAGTTATGTTTGTGCTGCAAATATGAAATCTAAAAAAAATTAAACATCTCTCAACTCACAATGTATTTTTGTTGAATTGTTTCTTCTTCAAGTCAAGTAAATCAATGATTCATGGAAAATATAGCACGAGAAACCATTCTGCAGAACACATTAGAGTATGGTTGTTCAATCGATATGGAACATATGATGTGTATTAGTGGATAAAATGATGTGTATTAGTGGATGCAAATTCCGTTGTTCGCCAACCCCGGCCGGGATCGGTTCAAACCGATCTTACATTTAAAAAAGGCTATGAAAAGAAATAAAAATAGTGATAAAGTAATGAATATAATTATAATAAGTTGAACAAAAAATAATACCATATTAAATATATAATAAAATACAGAGAAGAAAATTTTAAACTAAATTAGCAATATCCACCCCATTAACTATAAAACTGAAAACTAACTGATATTTTAAAAAAAAAAACTATCTGACACTAAATACGGCGATATTACTAAGCGATTATGGATTTATATTCTTTTTGGATTTGTTTCCGATTACAAACTGCATGCCCATTGAACTATCTTTGTGCTAATTGCAATATACCCGTTGGGACTTCCCAATTCAACCAACTCCAACTGAAAACCGTGAAATAAGTTGCTTGTTTCAAGATTTCTTCGACTCAATTCTGGCACATGACGCGGCTACTCCAAATTATTCAATTCAAATTCGATCCTCAAATTACTTAACTTCAATTTCTTCAATTTAATTCCGGGATACATATTTTAATTACATATCTATATTGAATTATACCACAGCGCTACGCTACGTTGGCAATTTTATCCGAAATTAACTTTATGCAGTTTATTTCGACAGCACCTATCAAAAACTTTAACCACCAAGTACAATTAAACTACAAATGACATCAATACAATTTAAATGTAGATTATTAGTCTAGTATTCAAAATTATCATTTATTAATTTTTCTATTTTTTCAATATTTCATAACAACTTATAACGAAAAAGTGTCTATGTTTAAATTAAGTTTGAAAGCCACAAAAATTCAATAATTAGTATGACCACCTTTAGCTTGTTTCACACATATGAGGTTCCATTCGGTTCGGTCGTTTTCGGTTGTAACCGAAAACAAACCGAACCGAACGAAATCCCTCCACACATACACATACTAGGTTGTGTTTTCGTCCTCAACTTTGCGTAAAATTCATAAAAGTCTTCGAAAATTTCCACACAATCGTTTTCCTGCCTCTTGCGTCTTAAATGTATCTTCATATTTTGCACAAGTCTTGCCTCACAGCGCTACTTTAGATTGCACAGCAAAAATCAGCCAATCCACATCAACATCGTATAAATCGCTCATTTTATCCGAAAAACTGCGACTGATAAGTTAAAAAAAAATGGAGGTGAAAATAAAACGAACTAAAACTGACTAAATTCACTAGATAAAACGTCTAAATATTTCAAAATAAGAGATCCAAACTGATAATTTATAAATTAAAAAAAAAATCAAATGATCCAATCAGGTTGAAACCGAAACTAAACCGTGCATGTATGAACGCCTTGATTGCTTTCTGTTCCCTGGACACGAATTCACACCTAATAGAAACCTGATGAAACCTATTCGTGCTCAAGGACTATTCGGTTCTATACGGTTTCTATTAGGCACCGAATAGAAACCGAATTATCGTTTCACACTTGTCGGCAGAGACCGAAAACGAACCGAAAACGAACCGAACCGAACCAAAAACGAACCGAACCGAATGGAACCTCATATGTGTGAAACGAACCTTATGGTCAACAACCATTTTTAGCTTCTTTTAGGCATTGAATCGTTTGCGTCATTTGTGGAGTAAGTAAGGCCCACACCATAACGCTGCCACATCCGTGTTTGACTGTAGCTTTCAAATGTTTGTTTTCCAATTTGGCATTTGGCTTACGTTAAACATATGAGGCTCCAATAGAGCCAAAATTATTAAATATCGACTTACCAGCTAATATAACGCACTATTCTACCATTGAACTCATACTCTCGCAGCTCACGGCAAATAATTTCCGGGTGGCATGACTTGCCCAACTTAGCTTCTACTTCACTGGCAATTTGGCGCTGGTCCGTTTGATTGACAATTTTGTTGGGAGCATTACTCCCTGTATCGTGCATTCTATTTTCGCGATATAATAATAATAATAATAATTTGATTCATTAAAGAGTACATAGATTACTTAGCTTAAGGGGAATTGAACATGAAAGATATTATATTTAGCGGCTATTCTATTTTGGACTACTGGTTCTTTTTGAATTTTTTTTTATATGCATATATTTTTCACTCATTTATTATTCGTTTTGCACTTATAAAATATTACCCAGGTAGTACAATACCTGGGGTTGACTTAGCTATATAATACTTAAATACTAACTTAATTTACTAAACTAAAACTAGCTTAAGTCTAAATACAATTAGCATTCGATTTTCGCAAAAAAATCAATATATTATGTTCTGCACTATAATATCACTTAGTCCAACCATCTCACCAATTTTCCTGCAAGATAGTTCACATTTAATATTACTGGGACCAGGTACTTGCTGATCAGCTTTCGTACGTGGTCTCATTTCTCAAAACTAATTTTTCTACACGATCTTCTCAAAGAATTCAGCAAGACTGAACTTGAACACATAACGAATATCATGAATAAAACATAGAAAAAAAAACCGCTGCTTTGCAAGGTAACGGATCATTCACCTGCAAAGCATTTGGTTCAAATAACCTGTGGCATTGCTTTTGGTTGCGCTTTTCATTTTTAATTGCTTTAGAATACAAAAAAAATATAGATAAATAAATTAAGACATATTTGATTATTCTAAACATTGGACTTATAATCTGCTTTTAAATAATGTTGATATCGTCTTTAGTTTAATTTTTATTGTGGTCGAAATAAGTCAATTTAATTAGTTTAACTATTTTTCACTCTTCTTGGATTTTTTAAACGTCATTATTCTGTCGGAATCTACTCCCGACTCAACACAATCATTCTCTCTCAGCGGATCAGCCAAATGTATTTATTAGTATTTATATTAATTATTAATTAAATTAATTAATATTTTATTAGTATTTATTACCGGTTATATCAGGTTGCCAGCGCCGTTGTCGACACCAGCACATCAGCTGGGAACCGAAAGCTGCTCATCCCAAGCATCAAACTCACATGATTGTATCAAACATAAAATTAAGTGTATATTTTGGTATTATTAAAATTTCTTCTTGTTTGATCTTCGCTGCCCACAAAAACAAACATTTGTGCGGAGCCCGGGAATCCCCGCAAACTGTATGAAGAAAAATTATGGACTACGGGAAGTTGGAAAACATTAAAAACGGCTTGAAATTGCCAACTCTGTAGACGAGACGTATGCCAAACCATCTGAATGAATCGAAAGTCAAAAATGTATACAAAAAATACAATCATCATATATAAAACGGTCTTTTAGTCAATTGTTTCTCATGAAGTAAATATGTGGGCGAGTTGTTCCAAAATCTCTAAAAAGTTGCGTTTCGTGCAAAATAAAGCTCTCACGATTTCGACCCTTTCATGCGTTTATTGCCTGTATACACCACTATGCATAGACGATAATGGATCATGTGCATAATGACGAATTTTCACAGGCTTGTATTTCGAGAGCAACTATACGAATATTGTACACGATTTTTATGATTTAAAATTTTTATAATGAAGAAAGTTGATGCCCATGGAAGACCGATGGCTAAAGAGATACTTTAGAAAAACTTATTTTTATGACGATTTTGTAATGGATTGTTTCCATTGTGTTTAAAACCTCACAATAAATAATAATCTACTGAAAAACTTTTTGTGTCTAAAAAAAATGGGCTGTTATTGTTTTGTCAATTGCTCATTTCAAAATTAACGATTCATGTAGTGCTCGCAGACGAATAACTGACGGTACAAACATTTTTCATTGTTTATGCAGACAAAATGCCTAGCACATTTTATTCATTCAGAGATATGCAAACATTTTCGTAGGTATGAATGTAGGTTATGATGCATGTGTACCGAATAGATAGTGAAGGAAAGAAACCTAGATTTTAGTCAGACACCCATGCGGGGATTTATCTTACTGAAAATACTGAATATACAGTGGAAAGATTCTCCTAGCGGATTTGTTTGCATAGATATTGTTCTCAAATGCAATTGTTGTTCGCGCGGAATGTAATTGTTTGTGGGAGATAGAACGGCTTAGTTTGATGAATGGGCTTAGTGATTTGCCGACAAAGGACCTAGAGTTCAGAAAGTAATAAAAATAAGTTTCAAAATATAAGCAAAAGAATAGTGTTATTCTACAGTTATGTTTAAAATAAAAAATAAGCTTTGTGCTATGATTAATTTTATTTGAACATTAATGTACAGTCATTGAATCTTGCAACAACCATTGCCTAGTGACATGAGGCCGGTAAAATAAAATATGAATGGAAAATAATATTAAAAGCACATCATAAACCTGCACCATAATGTAATAATGTAATAATGAAAAAAGCAAAAACAACTTTTTAGGTTTAAAAGAGCAATCATATTACTCAATTTAATAGCAAGCTAACAGTGACTAAAATGTCGCTTTGGATGAAAAAAAAAATTAGTCATCTCTGACTGAATCTTGAGAAAATGATTTTTATATTTGTTTTTAATTTAAGCAAAATTAGTTTTGAGCAATATTCGAACCTAGTATTTGAACCTATTTCGCATTTTAATTGTTTACTTGAAGTAGAGTGGATTTGTGCAACATCTCATATTTGTGCAATCGGCAGCTCAACTTTGGATTAGAGTTTACCTCAACTAAAGCGTGAAAGTGTTCGAAATTTTTTAGCAATTTGCCATAGATTAATTTCTAATAGATGGCGTTTGCTAGAGCTCTTAAAATAATTTGAAAATTACGTTATGTTTGGTAAACTTAACTAAAAGTAAACTTAGTCTAATTACCTTTTGACGTAAACATGAATAGAATTATTTAAAATGAAATGTAAATATCTAGTACGATCGATGGCGTATTGAATTCGAAATTCAGCGAACATAAATTTGTCTATCACGTACAGTTTTTTTGCGTAGTAGTTTCACAACAAATTTTCGAACATTGAAACTCTAGAATTGAAAAGAAGCCAAATCTACAAAACGAAAGCACACGCTGCCATTAGAAATGCAGCATAACTCATAACAAATGCGTATTGTAAATGTGATGTTTGAAATTCAACTAACTACTGGTCATGCATTGCAACAGGAATTTGGATTGAAAATATATTTTTGTGAATTTATTTCATTGGTATATTATTTTGATATAAAAAAGCTAGTTTTATTTTCTGTTTATTATTGTCATTTACTTATGTCTTTTATAATTTCACTAAACATATTTTATTTTTTATATTTTAACTGTTCTTATAACTTGTATGTTACTATCTTAAATCTAGTATCTAAAATAATTTCGTGTGCTAGCACTTATCGAATAAGCATGGTTAGATGGTCTGCGCCTGGAAGATACGTTTAAAATATTTGAACTACAGAACATAGAATGGTGGATAAGCATAGAATGGTCGATTAACATGATCTAGATTCGAGTCTCTGATAAAAAATTGAACAAAAATTTTACTTTATAGAGCTAAAGGAACTTTAAAGCTCAAAGCGCATTGAAGAAAACAGAACTGATTGCAGTGTCGCCAGTATTAGACATCTTTATCAGCATTGTGATTTCAGAATTTTCACTTTAGATTCCTAAATTAGTTACCACTTACATTGCATCCAGAAGATTAATGTTATCTGTATACTTCAGTTTCGATGTCATTGGAGACACTGTTAATATTGACTACAAAAAGGATCAGGTACAATACAAGCATGGCGCAGCATATGCTTATAATAAGCCAATAAATAGGTTCTGCAGGACATTCGACACCATGAGCTAATCTCTTCTCACGATATCTAGAAAAAGACTAGACGGAAAAGACTTACCGGCTCTCTTATCTTACTCCCCCTAGACTATCGACGTAGCATCCATTTTACATATCTAGATTATATTGTAATTGTACGTTTGCTTTTTTATGACTAGTTCACACATTCAATTTTTTTTCAAATTTTGGACTAATCAGATGAACTATTTTGATTGTTAATTTTCATTACCTATGTGTTATTTAGCTGTTGCATATTTATTTTTTTATTCATTGGAATTTTTACACCTTGTTTTAATTTGTTTAGTATTTATTTACACTGGGCAAAAAAAGTCCGTGAACACCAATCGAAGCTGACGGGTATCTGCTACTGTAAATTCAGCTGCATTCATTTTTGGATTTGGATGGATTTTTTACTCAATAAAACAATAAGATTTTGTTTGGTACAAAAGGTCATTAGAATTTTCCATTTAAGGATCCTTCAAATAACTTTGAGTATATGCGCATCACTAGGCTAGGCAAAAAAAGTCCGTGAACACATGTTTTAATGAAGGTATTGAAGCAGTAGGGGAAAACATTTATTGCTTTAAAGCTTGATTACTTATGACGCATGGCTTAGAGAGACAAACGGTATGAGTCCTTTCAAAATTTGAATCCATTTTAGTCCGTCGATAGCTACGAAAATGGAAATTTCCGAATCGGTTGAAGAATTAATAGTTAACCTACGAAGAGAGGGAAAAAGTTTCCGCGAAATCGGCAAAATTGTTAGCAAAAACCCTTTTATCGTACATAAAATTATAAAACGGTTTGAAGAATTAGGATGCGCGGCCAGCAGGCCTCGTACTGGACGCCCGCCAAAACTGAATTCCGCCCATAAACGAGCGATTTTCAAAGTGATTCGTGAGAAACCGGAAACAAGTGCATTGACAATCGTGCAAAACATGTCGCAGGATTATAGAGTGACAATCACACCACAAACTATCCGTCACCATTTGCACAAAAGTGGCTTTCACGGTCGAGTCCCAAGGAGGAAGCCATTTATAAATAAACGTCATCGGAAACGCCGTCTCGAGTTAGCTAAGGAACACCTATCCAAGCCTGCTTCGTTCTGGGAACGTGTTATATTTTCGTACGAAAAAAATCCAATTTATTCGGGTCTGACGGACGACAGAAAGTATGGTGGAAACCGAAGGAAGCCCTGCAACTCAAAAACCTCAGACCTACGGTGAAGCACGGCGCAGGAAATATAATGGTGTGGTGGTGTTTGAGTGCTGGAGGAGTAGGTAAACTGCACATAATTGAAGATATTATGAATCAGCATATGTACCTTGATATTCTGAGCGGCAATTTATTTGAGAGTGTCAGAAAATTAGGATTAGAGGAAACTTATGTTTTTCAACAAGATAACGACCCCAAGTATACTGCCTGAAAGGTTCAAGAATGGTTGCTTTACAGAGTAGGTCGATTTCTCAAAACCCCTCCACAATCGTGAGACCTGAAACCCATTGAACATTTGTGGGATGAAATTAATAAGAGAATTCGTAAACGTCCGCTAAAATCCTTGCAGGATTTGAAAACAGTCATCAAGGAAGAATGGGATCAAATTCCGGCAGAAATTACAACGAAACTAGTTGGATCGATGCAAGCACGTCTCTTGGAAGTAATCAAAAACAAAGGTGGCCTAAAATCGTTTTGACTTAAATTTAAACTTCATTTTTTTAGTTTATAAATTACTACTTACATAGTGTGCACATACTTTTTTTTGCAATATTTTTTAACCTTGTTTGATTCTCAAATTCTTGGGAATTTTTCAAGCATAAAAATATTAATGTTTAATTTTAGAAATATACTATGTGCTTTCTAAGATACAAACACAATGTTTTTCTTTTGAAAATATTACTTGTATGACCCTTGTAGTGAATTCAGATCATTTGCTTATGAGTGTTCACGAACTTTTTTTGACCAGTGTATATGTAATTACTTTTAAACCTTGCTTGGTGATGTATAAAATAATCTTCATATACGAAATTCATGTAGAACTAGTAGTTCTCGAGATATGAGCCGAAGAAAACTTCAACTTTTTGACGCATTTTTATCGTCTGTATACATCACTATAAACGATAGGGGATTATGTGCATATTGTCTAAATTTTCACTGGGTCATATCTCGAAAACTATTATTTCTACGCGAATTTTTCATGTAAAATTTTGTGCAAATAATTATGGTGAACGAATTTGATGCAAGTGAAATTTAACGTAAAATTAATAGCAAACGAGAAAAAAATTATTTTGGTGATATGAAATGAAAAAGTCTACCGCATCAGATCCGCTAGAAAACTGATTTTCGAAGAAATTGTCTTTGAGTCACAAAAACATGTGGAAAGACGTTATACACTTTTTGTAGTATCATATCAACCATTCCTTATCGAAAGCAACAACACCCAACTATAACATAAATTATGAAAATGTTCAGTGCTGGCAATACTTTTCCAACGAAGCAGCAAAAAGTTTACCATAACAAGCTCATGCTTAAATCAACCTATCCTTGGAATTTCGTTCTCATCCCAGGATTTCATTGAAAGTTTCAGTGATTAAAGTTGTTTGAAGCTGCCATCCGAAAAATTATCAAAACTCGGAAAATTTAAATAATTGTTTGCTTATTTTTATTGCAAATGCTTTGAATATGAGTATGTAACGGAAGCATCTGTTGGTGCAATATTTACGAAAATGTCTGATGCTGGTCACCTTGTGTTAGGAGCTTAGCAAAAAATAGACCAAATCTGCTTCACGTTAAGTTAAACCCACCCTGTGAATTTCGTTTCGATTGAATGACTGCGCTGGAAGCTATAGGGGTGAAAAGAATTTGAGGGCTACCATCCTCAAAACTTTTCAAATATTCCAAACGTTAATATTTGTTGCTAGCTTTTAGCTCTTTCATGATTTTTTTACGAAATTCCTACAACATTTGGCTTACAATAAGGTCCATCTACTGCATGAACTTGTTTGGATTTCATGACTGGACAGGACGTTATAGGGAAAAAAGCTTTATTTGCTGAACAAATTTACAAGATCCAGGAGACAAAAATCACCATAGCTGGCAATTCTATTCTAATTTTTCAACCAGATTTTTACCAAATGTGGTCTAAAATACGGTTCAGCTACTGTGTGAATGTTGTTAAAATCTAATGGCTGAGTCGGAAGCTATGAGCCAAAAAACAGTTTTTTTTTCTCAGTCATTTTTCAAGATGGCACCATTGCATTTTGCCTGCATTTCAAAATTACTTCTATCAGACCTGGTCCTAGTCACTAGTAATGTGCCCTGTGAATTTCATGATAATCGGTTTATCCGGTCGTCAGTTCTCGTGAGCAGAATTTTCGAGTGCTAAAAATTGAGGTAATTTGGTCTTGGGTTGCCGTTCTTGTGCAACTCGGAATTTTGAAAATTTCAATTTCACATGGTGGACAAAGGTTAAAATTTATCAATGATTTGAATTTTTAAAAAGAAAAATTTTTTTAGGAGGATCGATGATTTGATGAATTTTTTTCAGAAGCCTGCCATAGCTACAGGGTTGCCCACATAGTCTTAAAACTCTATGTGTGTTAAGTCTAAGTCAACATCAATACGCTCTGCAAATTTTACGATGATCCAATATTTCCGTCAGAAGTACTGACAAATCAAAATTTGAAAAAAAATCCTTGCCTATTTGTAGGCACTCAGCACCCACACACGGCTCAAAATTTCCAATTCTTTATCATAGGCAAGCTTAAAACATAATAAGTTTTCATTTCCAGAACTGTTTTTTAACAAAAATGTATTTTGCATAGAAATATATGAGTACACGAAAATTCACTAAAATGCCCACCGCCGCCAAAGAGTCAAAGATATCCTAATTTTAGCAAATGGTGAACCTAACCACTATATACGTCTATGTCCTCCGAAAATTTCAGCTCAATCGGATTGGCCACTCCAGACATTATCTCCCTTAATCATTTAGCTTACATATATATATATATATATATATATATATATATATATATATATATATATATATATATATATATATATATATATATATATATATATATATATATATATATATATATATGTATATATATATATATATATATATATATATATATATATATATATATACATAAATTTTACATAAAAATAGGTTCAAGCCTTAACTCTATCAAAATTTTCCTCCGTATCAAATTCACCATAAAAAGAATAAGTAACTGTAATACTAGAATCATTCTTTTGCCATCTTCTTGCATAGCTTGACTCTATAATACTCTACAAAGTCCAAACGATCAACAACTACGGTGTCAGCAATAAAAGTACACAAAGATGCGAAAGATAATTTTCGTTGACTTCCCCTGCAAACAAAAAACAACAACAACAACAGAACTTAAAAGCATATGACGAAGCACAATCCATCCGCTGCAGAGTTTATGTTTCATCATTGAATTGCAAAGCAGTGGAAGATTGCACCAAATTAGAGTCGCTTGGCCTCCGAACCTCGACACCCGTAATCATCCTCGCCGCACTTTTGTGCCGTGTGACAGTAGTCCCTTGCGCTAAGGCGGTACTCATTTTAAAGGAAAAAATCGCCTTTCCTTCGAGTGATACTCGACGGCTCAAGCAAAGACTTCTATGGCCACATGCATATTTCATAAGCACAACCCGTCATCCTTGAGCTTTAAATTTTTTCAGGTCTTCATCACCACGGTATAGCAGCACAGTCTAGGACTAGATAATGTTAGTTTCGTGCAAATCATTTTCACAGAGCGACTAAAAAACAAGAGCGAAGGTGGGAAGAGAAGCTAGTACTGAGACTGCAACGGTGCATGGTGTTGTTATTGCCGCTGCAGCTGGTTTTAGTTTTTGTCATCGTAGTCTTAGATCTTGAGGAAATTTTTAATAAAGTCTTTTTACACGCTCACACGTCCTCGAGGCATATCATACTATTTTTATGAACAATATGACAACATACAGTACAAATATGACAATGAGGGAGACGCACTTGAGTCGAAGTCCAACAAGGACTTCTTGCTCCTTCGTTTGAAAGCTGTACAATTTTATGTACTCTTGTTCTAAGGCGAGACCGTAGAGCTGTTCGGAGATACGTTTTATTGTTAAACTATTCCATTCACAATTTATCCCGAGGATTTGCTTTTGGATGCTTTCATGCGAATGCAAATTAAATTTGAAGCTGTATGGTCATTTAGTTCAATCAGAAGCCACTCTGTTAGGCCGTAAAATGCTTAAGAGCCAAATCGACACACATTTGAAAGTTTTGTTGTTTATATGTATGTTGCGGTGATTGAGGAGGAAACTGTTGTTATCCTGACAGGGTTTAGCACTCGTTGGTTTAATATGATTATGGAAAATTTGTTAGTATTGACATCAGTGTTGGACATAATGCTTTAATGTTCTAATGGAATTAGGTTGCTTGGACTTTCATGGACGTAGATAGTTTTTATGGTTCTCCGATGTCCTAGTTGAACTTCGATGCTCTTGTTTTTGGTAACATCTATTCAAAATACTGGGAAAAATATTTCATAGTAGTTGATCCAAATATTACATAGCTCACGTAAAAAAAAATAAGTTTGAAACGGTCTTTAACTTGAATAAAACTGAATGAAAATACTTAAACTTCATTTTTTAAGAAAAAATGTTTGCAAATAATCAATCAATTGCAAATATAATCATCATTCATCGTTTGTTGGATTTCTCAATTGAAGTTTCCCATTCTTAGTATGACACATCGAATTTTGAAAAGACTAGCTGAGGAACTTTACGTACATTGATGCGTTGGACTCACTAAAGAATTTTCGAAATTCGTTCGTAATCATTTTGGCGAAAAAAACTGCATGTACTGATTTATTATGGCATAGTCAACTTGTATCGATGAAAGTGTATATCATTTGCTTCAAAGAACGATCAAAAATTGCCCGGGCAGCTGCATATCAACGAACATTTTCATGTTTTCTGATAATTTGACATAAGCAAATGCCGTAACGATGTATAGCCCGTACGCATAACAGTCAAAATTTATGGAAAGTGCCCATCAGAAAAAGCTGTAATAAATATTATATGAAGTGGAGAGATATCATCTCTAGAAATGGTTCGAGCTACCCTTGGGGATTGAGAGAATGATGAAATATTGATTAGACTAAAAACTGCTTTTAATGTATCAGCGAAACAGTTGCAGGTTTTTTAAGAAAAAGAATACAATGAGTTTTTACTAAGCATAGAAGAAAAGTAACCAGTTTTTTTCCGTTTCATATTCACAAATACCAAAATTTTTTGGGGTGATTTCTATAATATTCTAGCCGGTAATTTGAAGCAATTAGTCATATGTTTCGTGCGACTTTTTTTGGAACTCTTTAGCCACTAGGTTGTATTCTTCTGTAATACGGTGGCTAGAGGCGATAATATTTTAGTAAGAGCGGAATGGTGATGGCTATTAGCGAAAAGATTATCTGCATCACAAATCGAACTAACCACTGCTTTATCATAAACACCTGTAAATATAACATCTAACCAATCACTATTTCGGTTGAGAGTCGGGGCCACCTGTTTCAAATCATTACCATACAATGCACTCACAAAGTTAATACCAGAATAATCAAGATGGCTTACTACTTAAGTAATTAACGGTTTCATTAGGAACGAAACGTAAATTTGGGTGATTAAAATCTCTTAGGAGTATAATTTCACCCTCAGTGCTAGGATATGCTATACCGAAAGATAAGTTTTCGCATATACAGGGTGGCCCAAAAGTTTCTCCCCACCTATTTAAGTAAACGCATTATTCAATACCCGTTACCAAAATTTATCCCCTTTCAGTTTATCAAAAACCCTAAGCGGAGGTTAAATATCAACCTTTCAGCTATCGTAAAGATCATATTGTGCTTAGCTACGATAGCATTACCATACATACTAGCTGTGCAAAGCGATATACAGCATTTCCAGGAAAAAAAACTACACAGCATATTTCCTTATAGTCAAGTACAGAGACGTACCCTTTATAAAGCGAATTTGAGTTACCGGGGTAATTAAGGGTCTTTCTGCAAACCTACTTGTGAAATTTTATTGCTACTGACCTCAATGATCCTTTTTTATTGCCGTGTTGATCGTAAATAGTGATTTTTCTTAGAACATTTTATACCTGAAAAATCATTATTTTTTTAAAGCCTATCGCAGAGGACTTTTGTGCTTCTTCATTATGGCTTCGAGTAGGATGCAAAAAAGGGTTCAAATCCAAACTCTTGTCGAAATAGGAAAATCCTTTTCCGAAATATCAAGGACACCAGGCGTGGACAGGAAGACCGTACGATTATGGCTATATACAGGGATATACAGGGAAAAGACGTTCCTCTTTCACCTACAACAAAAACCAAAATAAGGAAGATGGTCGAAAACAAGCCAGGCATTGGAACAAGGAAAGCGACCAAAAAGATAAATCAATCCGAAAATTACCAACAACGGCGAAAGACAACGTCTCGATCAACGAGTAAAGCCGCTTCTTACTGCAAAGAATGTCACAGACAGACTTAACTTCTGTAGAAGGCTGGAGCGCGGCGAATTCTGTGAAGATAGTGCTCTTGGAAGGTCTAAGAGAGCTAACGTACTTTTTACGCATAAATCCCCAATTGTTTTGCACCCAACACCGAATAGATAATATATGAGAGTTAGAACAAGTGGTCCAAGCACTATTCAACCCATACAAAAGTCGAAATTTGACCTCAAGATAATGGTTGCATGAAGAATCAGCTCACGTGGAAAGTCGAGACTTCATGTTGTTGAGCAAAACACAACCGTAGATGGATCCTATTACCGGAACAGCATTTTACCAGCTTACGCAGCTTGTCAGGGTAACAGAAGACAGTTTCCACATAAAAATTTGGTAATTCTTATGCAGGATGGGGCACGAGCGCATATAGCATACTGGCAAAATCGATGTTTTCAACTATTTGGGAAGATTGGCCTGGAAACTCTCCAATCCCAATCGAACACGTTTGGGCTAGATTTCAAGACATCCGATGCCGAAGAATAAACCACAATTAATTGCAAGAGTACAACAAGAATGGGGCAACTATACCGAGGACGAGTTAGAAAATTTATGTGATAGTTTTGGACGACGTATTTTTAGAATGTATAGACAATAACGGTAGACATACGCATTATTAGTATTAAGTTAGCGGCTAACCACCTAAGTAATTAACGGTTTCATTAGGAACGAAACGTAACTTTATGTGATTAAAATCTCTTAGGAGTATAATTTCATCCGCAGTGCTAGGATATGCTATGACGAAAGACAAGTTTTCGCATATATATCGAAATTGCAGACTGATTCGTCAGAATTTTACCGGATATATAATAAACCGATACATATCTATGTGCTGTAATTCATAAGCTCTCGAGTGAAATTGATATTTTTTTTGAGTCAAATTCATAATTGCTACCAATAAAATTCATATTTTTTAGTCAAATTAATATTCATAATTTTTTCCAATCAAATTCAGATCTTTTTTAAGTCAAATTAATATTTTTTTAAACAAATTCATAATTCATTCAATACTCAAATTCAGAGATTTTTCGAGGCAGATTTATAACTACTGCACGTATAGATGATAATTTAGCAATTTGATGCATTTTTACCTTAAGAATGTATGAATTAAGGTCGAAAAAATTATGAACTTAATTTGGAAAAATTATGAATTTGACTCGAAAAAAAAACAAACTTATGAATTGGTGTCGAAAAAATAGGAACCCGATTTGAAATAGGCTCCAAAATATTATGAATTTGTACCAGAAATCAATGAAACTGACTCGAAAACTCTATAAAAAATTGTTTTCCATGCTTCTCTACTTGTAAATCGATATGGCAATTTCTGTGGAGAAACACCTGGATAAATCTCCGTATACATTAATAGCTGTTTGATGAGAGAGGTTGCTGCATCCATATCGGCATTAACTATTTTTATTTATATTTTTAAAGCGACTTCTGGTATATAATTGGGTTAAATGGACCAAGTTCAGCAGATTTTGAATCTTTCCAATGGCTTTTAATTTTTCCCAACTAACTTATCACTGGAATGAATATTTTCTAAAACTTTGGGCTACAACTGATCAAACCTTAAGAACCTTGTTTATACAAGCGTTGCTAGGTTAGGTTAGGTTGACGTGGCTGCCGATCTACAGAGGCCTGACGACCAGCACACATAGACACAAGAGGGGCCCGTTGTGATGCCACAATATTTAGTGACTCTCTTCTACTCACTAAAGTCAGGAAACCATTTGCTTCCTTTGGCAAACCTTTAGATTTACCAGGGACAGTTCCGTCAGGTTTAAGAGAAAGAGTGCACCAGGTGCCGCCAATCTTCTCCTTGCCAAAGCCAGACACTGGCACATGAGGTGAAGGACGGATTCCTCCTCATCCTCAGAGCTACAGCTCCGACAGAAGTCATTAAACTCTACGCCCAAACATTGTGCATGCCGCCCTATAAGGCAGTGGCCCGTTAGAACGCCCACAGTGCAACGAAGGGCGCTTCAAGTTAAGCCTAAAAGCTGCCTCGTGCGATGCGCATCCATTAATACCCAGGACTACCTTGTTATCACACAGGAAGATTCATCTGCCCAGGACTTTTTAGCGTCCTCAAGATATTTTTGCCTTATGGCCAGTTTGACCGATGTCATCGGTATACCTATTGAAAAGGAGCAAGAGACCTCAAGTAGCAAAGTTCCAAGCCTTGCTAGCTCATCGGCCTCACAGTTGGTTTGAAAACCCCTATGTCCAGGTCCCCAAATCAATTGAACAACCGAATGTCTCGACATCTCCCTAAGAGATGCACGGCATTCAGCAATAATCATGGACACTGTACAAGGACCAGCAAGGAACTTCAAGCGTCGCTAATTTGTAATCGTTGTTCCTCTGGGCAATTAGAGATGGATATCGAATGAGAGCGAATTAATGAAGTTAGTTGACGCAGATTATCACTACGCTTCGGCGTTTCCTATGGTGAATTTTGAAAGGTAATCTAAGGTAACCGTAATACTTTTGATTTGTTTTGTGATTTCTGTGAATATTTCGTCATTACCCTTCGTTTCTGTAAATAGCTGCAATAACATTTGGTTTTGCTGCTTTTGTTATTGTACATACATATTCTGGATTCGTTTTTTGGTATGTTGCAATCGAAGTCCTCTAAATCAAGCCGGGAACAAATGTCCTTAACGTATAAAATGACGGATTTAAGAATTTTTTTAACCAGTCCGCACAATCTTCATTTTCTACAATTGAGAGACCGTTAGACACTAAAAACTGGCAAATACATCAAACATATTAGTGACTCTTAAAAGCAAGAGACACACACATCAGCTGTTTCTTTAGCATCAGCTGTTTGTCATGAGTGTCTGACCTGGTGTTGAGGGCCTTGTTGCAATACGAATAAATCAAATGCCACTATAAGTAGGGATTGTACCAATCTTTTGGAGCACCCATGCTAGCACTGTTTCATTTTCGATTGCCAAATGCTTTGCATGTGACATATCGCAGCGTGTCGTCAAAAGCGATTACGTTTTCAAGGTAACATTTCTAATTCATTTTGGATTGAAAATTCAAATGGACTCGTGTCACAAGAAGAACCATGCGATCAAGAGCGTTAAAAAGGACTGGAAAAAACTTGAAAATTTGTCGATATGAACTCCGTCAATAGA
This sequence comes from Nemotelus pantherinus, assembly GCA_963978885.1. NCBI lineage: Eukaryota > Metazoa > Arthropoda > Insecta > Diptera > Stratiomyidae > Nemotelus > Nemotelus pantherinus. The sequence continues at coordinate 247,728,019 of OZ022264.1, read as the reverse complement.
ATTGATGTGCTGATATCAGTGACACGTATCCTGCAATTGATGATTAAAACAATCCCGCAATTGATGATTAAAGCAATATTAACGAAATTTTTAATGCAAAATTTAATTAATGCAAAAAGTTGATATCGAACTCCGCCCAAGGAATCATGAAGCACACTTCGACGCTGTGAGCTACGTTCTGCTAAAAGTGCGAAGTTAAATGAGATGACAAGAATGAAAACCGTCTCTACCGTAATTAAATGTTATGATGTGCAGAATGATGTGATGATTTGTTAAAATTAAAAAAAAAATACCTAAACTAGCAGCCTGATCCTGATTTATCAATCAAAATTTTAAACTTGGCTTCAAATAAGGCGTTGCAAATTTCATTAAAATCTGATGACTGTATTGCACTTTCTCTTTTTGTTTTTACGATCACTATGAGGTGCAAAACAAAAATGACTCCATAAACCAAGGTAGCAGTATTTATACTTCAATATGTCATATCATTTGCGCCACCTTGTGCCAACATAATACACTAAAATTGCAGCCAACTTTATGGCATTGCTAAATCGGCCATTTCATCTGCAGCAACCTAATAGTTATAGGGCATAAAACATTTTTTTTGCTCATTTTTCGAAATAGCACCACTGCCACAGGTTGTCAAACATATTTATTAAACTTCTATCTACCTAATATTATTTATGAATAACCAGTTCTTTCAACTGTATCTGTTTATCGGGCGGTGAGTTTCCGCGAACAAAAATTTCGGGTGATAAAAATGTAGGTATTTTGCTGAGGAATTATCGTTCTTGTGTGATGAAGAATTGCAAAACTTTCAATTTGACTAAATAGAAGAAGCATAATATTTTTATATCAATTAAAGTTTTTTTTTGTTGAAAAAAAAAAGCGTAAATTTTTCAGGATGGTTGATGACTTGAACGATTTCTATTCACGTGATTGCCGTGGCCTTTTCGTCAACTAAAAACACTAAAACCCTTTCCATACAAACATAAATATGTCCTGAAAATTTCATAATGACTTGATAACTGTATCAAAAGTAATTGCGATTCGAAATTGTGCAAACTTTCAATAGATAACTAAAATTTGACGACATCTAGACAAACACCACACATGCATTAACGTACCGTGAAAAAACGAGTCTGCCAACCATTTATGTGTGCCTATTTCTGTTCGAAAATGGTTTCGAGTTTGCTCCCTCCTCAGCAGAAGGAGATCCGAGTGACCATTTGCGCTGACACTTTGAAAATTGAAAATGATCCAAACTTTTTGAGCAACTAACATATCTTGTTATCAATCCAGGTTTACTTAATACGCCCCGGACGCCCAACGTCAATCCGTGAGGAATTGATATTGGGCTTCCAAATTAAAAGAAAGTACGGTAGAGCAAATCAAAGTGCACGGCATTGATGGTTACCTTTTTCGCATTATTGGCATTGTTCATGTCAATTGTGTACCTGAAAGGCAGACGGTTAGTCAAACTTACCACAAAGTAGTCTTGAATGCTCTTCTTGACCGGATTATAAGATGAAGTTCTGAGATGTGGGCCATTCAATTCATTATCCCATTGACCAAAAATATTATTTGCTTTAGAGCTTATGTCACTTTCTTGATACACGTCAAAATTAACTAGACTTGACATTCTTTAGCAGCGTAGCACACTGATAGAAAGTACTCTCACACTTCTACCCTATCGCTAAACTAAACAGTTTTATTCAAACAAACTCAACTCACCAATAAATTACTCAGTTTCAAAGAGAGGATCAGTAAAAGAAAACAACACAAAAACTAAATGAAACCTAATATTTTTCTCGAAATGGGAAGTTACCTAACTAATGACCAAGCCATCGTCTCACTATGCCTACCCTATGTTCGTTTACGAAACTTCGGCGAAGGACATAAAGCTTTAGTTCTCTGTGCAGGAAAATAATTAAGAGCCCATTCACGTCAATTGAGGAAATTGTATACATTACGCAAGGCAAAAAGTCGAATGTAATAGCTAGCGTTAATTATTCATGTTCTCTTGGACTGATGTGTATGAGTATTGCAGAAAAACGTTAAATAATCGTTGCATAGTTAAGCAAATAATCATAAAAGCCTTGCTGAAAGAGAAATATATTGTTTTCGGAATGAATCGTATGAAGATTAATCTGGAAGGTCATATCTAAGTAGGTAGCCATCAAGTTTCTTCTTTCACAAATGGGGTAACGATCAACAATAACCACATAAACGAGGACATCATAAAAGTTCGTATCAACAAAATTTTGCTTCATCACAAAGGCATCTAAACTGTATATCATATTTCAACTGAAAGATCAAACAGTACCGCAGAATACTTAATATCCTTTCATCTTTTTAGTGGCTTCCGTCTCGACTTTGTTTGTAATTAACATTCCACTTTACCGAAGAAGCAATAGCTCATCATCATATTGATTGATGTTTTCATGACGCATGTACATCAAACGGAATCTCAATTTTCTATTAAATATCAAAAACAAAAACAAAAAACATGACCAACACTTTTTCACTCGAGACATTAAGAAGAAAACATTGAATGCATTTGGAAAAAAAACAAACACATATTTATAAATAGTTTGCACTGGCTGCCTCCATGGAAAGTGTACTTGACCGAATTGTCGTTCCTGTTTTTGATTAAATACTGGCATTTTTGTATTAGAAAACATCTGACAATTTAATGTGTGTGACGTAATTTTGTTGAAAGCATTTGTTTGGTTTCATAAAATCAATTTTGAGAATAAAAGAGAAATTAAATTTCAGTATTTAGAAGCGTATACAAGAGGATGATAAAATTTTTAGGCCAAAATGAAGTAATGAAAATGGCTGGTTTCTATTTACATTAGAAAATAGCACTTTTCTTGAAGACAATAAAAGCTTGAGTTTCTGGCAAATCATTTTTGTTTCACTAAACAATTTGACTGTGAATTTTCCCAATCATTAAATTTTACATACTTAGAGCATTTTTCATCGATAAAATTAACCATAAACTTTTTTTATGACCATTCGGCTAAGTAAACAAGATAAGGCGTCAACTTTTCACAGAACATTTCCATGGTTTTTATTGGGTTATTTGTTGCGTAAATTGGCTAATGCAGATTCGTGCCACCATACGGCTGATTTACCTTGACTTATTCGTTGTCCAGCGTAAAGAACAATCTCTCACCTTGATCTGAATTAATTTTGTTTTAGTAAATGGGAAATTCTGAGCAAGTAACATAACTCAATTTCCCGGTGTTGGGATGTTATCCATATAATTTTGCTTTTCATGCGAATCAGATGTATGTAGATATCTAGCTGACAGCTGCGTAGCTAGGTTTTTTAATTATTGGCTGGTGGTTCGGCTGTTGAATGTGAAACGCTTAGCGGGAAATTATAAAGGCATTGCCATTTTGTCAGCGATCCCTAAGCTGTTTGAAAAAATTGTATGTGGCAAACTTACAATCGTTATTGATCCACTCCTAAACGAACAAAAACATGGCTTCAGAAAATTCCGGTCTACTACCTCGAACCTAATGATAATAGTCTCGAATATGCTTTGCCATATGGAAAAAAGACGTCAGACCGATACTATATATACTGACTTCAGCAAAGTTTTTGACCGCGTCGATCATGACATTTTCAAAGATAAGCTCCAAATATTTGGCATTTTAGGAAGCCTTCTAAACTGGTTGAATTGTTGCCTTCGAAATTGAACGCAGCATGTTAAATTCTTAGGCCGTCATTCATAAAAATTACTGTCTCACCTGGGGTACCTCAAGGCAGCCACCTAGAGTCGCTCCTGTTCAATATTTTCATTTCGACATTCCGCACCTTTTTTATGCGGATAATTTGAAAATATACCACCCTATTCAGTCGGAATCAGATGCAAATTTTCTTCAGCTGAAACTTTACCACTGGCACAGTGGTGTGAGCAGAATAAACCTACTCTTAACGTTGGTAAATCCCATGCCATAAGTTTTTTCCCGAAAGACCTCTACTTTTAATTTTGATTACCACTTGAATAATCAGCTCCTAATAACTGTTGATAGTATCGTAGATCTCGGTGTGGTCTTGGATAAAAACCTGAGTTTTAATCTTTAGTATGACAGATTATGCGAAAAAAATTAAGGACATATGGGCTAGAAGATCTCTGTTTATGTCTTAAGTTCGCCCATTACTCGAATACGCTTGCATCGTCTGGAATTCTATTTTCGATATTAGCAATAAACTGGAATCTGTCCAATAGCAGTTCGTGCTTTTTGCCTTGAGTGACCTCTATAATACACCCGATTTTGAAAATCTGCCAACTTATAGTTACAGGCTTAATGTTTTAAATCTGGCGACACTTTCCTCAAGGAGAGCGGTATTATCCTCATGCTTCGTCTTTGATGCTATTTGGTGTTTGGTTAACGTAAAATATCTTCGTAATAAAATCATTTTCAATAATCTTGTAAGACAAAATAAACACACACGTCTCATCAATGAGCATCAGCATCACACTGTCTATGAAGACAGGGAGCCGATAAATAGATGCTGCAAAATATTTAACAATTTTTGAAACTACTATTCCTCATCTATATCTAAATCATTAAATAAAATTATTTACTACTTTAAATTCTTAAACTGTATTATTTTACTTTCCTCATAACTTCAATATTGAATTAACAAGCAGCAAAAAAAAAGTCTGCTGACATTTAGAAATGTTATTGTAATTTAGCTTAAAGAAAGCAGTTTTAAATTTGCTTTTGTTTTGATGCCTTGTTTGGTTAAATAAATAAGTAAATAAAATCTATTTGGTTAGTTCAAAAATGAGCGCAATATCAAATAATAGTAAAATGGAAATTTGTCTTTCTCCTTAAAGAAATATATGTATGTTTTTATCTTCGCTGCAATGAATCAAGTATATATGTATGTGTCCGCAAAAAAAATATGAAACTGTTATTTTTTCTTAAAAATACTGACATTATTTTGATTTTGATAGATAAATATAAAACTGTTATGAAAGCTCACAGATTGTCCCTGGAAAATTCTAGGGAATTCACACCATGTAATGACGAAAAATCGAGCATAAATTTCCCTTTTCGATGGAATTTTCACCGTTGAAACCCCAAAACACTGAATATACTCGTAAGAGGTGCTCGAAGTACTTTCTTCTGGATTGAGGTCTCACAGCATAGAGATATATCTCACAGTGATTGGTTTGTGGAATGAATGCCAATATTTTACGGACACAAAAGCCAATTATGTATCCATACGCGAATTATGTTCCCGTGAATGAAGCGGGTCAAAGTCAGCTCATGGATGCGCTTTTCAATTATAGGTGTGTTCGTGTACTCCATGCACTGCCATGAAGTTGTTTTTGCACGCCGTTCGACTGAAAACTGAAAGCTTCCATTCTTTTATAAAACATGAGATTTCAGTCGGATCTGAGCTAATGAGAGATCTCCAAAAGTGTCAAATGGTGTAGGACGAATACATATTTTCAAATTGTAGCTTTCGGAAAATTCACACGAAATTTCTGAACGCAAAATGTCGATGCGCACTGTAAAGTGCGTGTCAGAGACCAGAAGTACCGTAAGTTTTTATTTTTCGAAAACGAAAAACTAGTGGTACTCTGGACAGTCCTTTGAAGCTCATGTCGAGTGTCAGAGGGAAGAAAATGGTTTTCGGCGGCCGCGGAATCATTTTTGTATTTTAAAACAAACAAGTGTTTAATATTCGTGCTTTGTTGAGTGTTCGAATTGACTAGAGTGTGTGAAACTAGTGCAGAATAGCTAAATGCAAATGGTTATGAAAATGACCAGTAGTGCTGTATTATCCCCCTGAACAGCGAAGCCAATCTTCTTTCTGTCGAATCATGGAACGTGGTGTAAACCGTCATGTGTACATATAACCGTCATATTAATTTTAATTGCACTTGCTGTATTGCTTCCAATCCTCGAACATGCTAACGAAAATACGTTCCACACGAAAACAAATGGCTTATTTACAGTAGCTCACAGCTTATTTGATACAGTGACTATTTAAAAATGCAAATCACTGTAACTTTGAAATAAAGAACCCGGTCCAAAAAATTTAAACGTATTTGGCTAGATACATGTTAAACGAATACAATGCAAACAAAATATGTTCCAGCAATATTCCTCGGCGTCCGGTAAAAGAGAAATACCACTGGCGCAGAAAAATTGCAGCTCACAGCTTATTTGATACAGACACTTCAATGCGAATAAATTTCTATTTGTTGCACCATTAATCTGTCTTGTTTTTGTTTCTTGAATTTTTGATTGTGTTTAGACATTGGCTTAAGTAATTTTTAGCAAGATCTTGTAAGCTGAAGTGCCGAAATGAGCCAAAATTGTAAAATGGGTCATCGCACCACAATTGAACAGCGCGAATTGGTATTAAACCACTTTAAAAAAGGACAAAGTGTTCGAAAAATTGCTGAAAGTGTGAATTTGAGTGTCTCTACAGTGCAGCACATAATTGAGCGCTTCGTACACGAAAATCGGGTAGAAAATAAGAGGGAAAATGCGCCAAACAATATTTTCACCATATCCGACGAACGATACATTGTAAGGAAAGTGAAAGCAAACACAAAGATTTCCGCTCCAAAATTGGTTACTAAGGTTCATCGTGAATTAAGGAAGTCATGTAGTGCCGAAACCGTCCGACGAGTGCTTCGCGACCATGATTTCAACGGGCGGGTAGCTCGTAGGAAGCCATTCATTTCCAAAAAAAATGCAATAAGCCGCTTTGTCTTTGCCAAAGAGCATGTGGGAAAGCCATCCGCGTTCTGGAATACGGTTATTTTTGCGGACTAGTCGAAGTTTAACATTTTTGGCTCCAACGGAATGTCATATGTCTGGCGCAAGGCAAACACTGAGCTAAACAAGGAGAACCTCAAAGCTACTGTGAAGCATGGTGGTGGTAATGTGATAGTTTGGGCCTGCATGTCCGCAGCCGGAGTCAGAAATTTAAAGTTTATTGAGGAAACAATGGACCAAACAAAGTACCTTGATGTACTCAAAAACAATTTGCTGCAAAGCACTGAAAAACTGGGTGTTAGCAACCAATTTCGGTTGTACCAAGACAATGATTTAAAGCACCAGTCGGGAATTGTGCAGTCCTGGCCAATTTGGGATTTCCCTCATTTGATGTCTCCGCCGGCACAGTCACCAGATATGAACGTCATTGGGAATCTGTGGGCTTTGTTGGATAAGAACATTAGAAAACACAAGATTTCTAATAAGCAGGACCTGAAGAAAGCACTGCTAGAGGAATGGCAAAAAATTACTCCTGACATCGCAAAAAAACTCGTTCGCTCAATGCCGAATAGACTCCAGGCTCTGCTTAAGGCTAAGGGCTATCATACGATGTATTGAAATCAACTGGAAACCTCATAATTCACAACAATTTTAATGTTTAATCAATTTGTATCAAATAAGCTGTGACATGAAATTTATAACTACTCTTAGTTTTTTGTTTTTTAAGATGTAAAACAGCAGCTTTGTAACAAATATAAACTTGTTTGATAAACAACAAACATTTTTCTTCAAAATGGTGCTCAAATTTTTTTGATATTATTATTATGTTTTTAGTTATTGCATCTTAATTTTTTAAAGAAGCACTGTATCAAATAAGCTGTGAGCCACTGTATATCTGTACCGATATGTGCATTATTCAGGTAATCGGAAGCATTCCAGAGGGTATCGTTTATCCCGACGGCAATCCGAAATGTCTATCAACTTTCGATACATGGTCAACTCTAATAAATTTTGAAAACGATTCGATTGACATAAGGTCCTTTTACTGGACGTTCCGCGGATTCGATGTCTACCATCATTCGTCATCCTGGCAAGGTGAAACGATCTTCCATCAACTACTGAATAGCGGTACTCAACAGAAAATCCGGATTCGGTTAGCGCGAGCTTGCTACGGAATAATTTCCATTTTGGTCAGTGAAATTTTTTTTTTTCATTAAAATATATTTCCAATTTAAATTTTAGCTAAAATATCTCAAATAATCAATTCACCATCACAAATTTGTATATAAAAGGTTTGATAAAAGACAGAATATTGATAACACTTAAAAAGAAAGAAAAACAAATTGAAGCAAAAGCGTGATATAATGATGGATCTGAAACACTTACAGTTACTTATATGTAAAAGAAAAAGAAAGGAATTCTTAGTATGAATCAAAACGTTTAAAGAAGATAACGCAAGAATCTCGGTATACTTGATAAAAATTTATACATGGTCATGATTGCAAAAGCTGAAATAATACCCGGGGGAATTTAACCCAAATCATACTCAATTTGTGAAGACGTTAATGTAAACCTTTTGATTCTTTGTGACATCACGCTGGATCTATCGATAAGTTATACTGGAGTTTATATCTTTGCATAGTGGCAAGTAGCTTTAAATTATCAACTTTTCTCGTTAATTTCTTTTAAGAAAAAATTTAGAATTACAATAATGGATTATCTATAACTGAACAAAAGGGAAGAAAAGCAAAATATAATAATGAACTGCTAAAACTTAATATTAGGCCTTCTAATTGGGTGAAAGCCCTAGAAGACTTCTCATTTTCAGGATTCGCGATGGCCTGACTGGCCAATGATTCAATAGATTCTTGAATTTACAGATCTCTATAAAAGGGAGGGACTTTGGCCACCTAGTTTTTCCTAGTTTTTGTGGTTTTTCTTTTTGATTAGTTTATATGAAGGTCAAGGTCAGTGGGCGGCAAAATTCCCTAACATCTGGGGACTGGATCCCATCAACATCAGGGCCTTATGCCAGGCCTTATGAAAAGAGGCAGTTTTTCCCTCATTTAAATTTTTCGCGCGTTTTTCCTCGTTCCCCCTTTTTCAGCAGATGCTACCAACGTGGTTCGTCACGTCTCGGCTGGATCTGGCTTACAGCCCATGCCACTTCTCTCATTTTTGTTGATTTGCCCCTGTTGATGGTCCACCATTACCTTTACCGTGCCTTTGTAGGCCCTCTTCTGGACTTAGGTTCAGTTGAGACACCTGCTAGCAGAAATCTCTCATTATTTTAAATCGCTACAAAATATGCCCGGCAAGAAAAATATTTTTTGCGCAATGTTGTCATTGCGCGAAATCGCTTTTCGAAATTGTTTCGTTAAGCTGTTTGGCATAGTGAAACCGTAAACCCGAAACTGGTTGAAAATTATGAAAATTGCATCTGAACGATCGATATGTACAAAGGATATTCGTTTTTGAACTTCTTTTGTTTTTCTTTTCTAGCTTAAGTATATAAAATCCATTACGGCAAATATGGAAGCAATACTCGGAGGTACTAGTTACGAAGTTGATGGCGTATTTTCTTCAGCCAAATTAATGGCTCGTCTGTTTCGCGTCGATGTTGCGCGCAATGTAAACACCAAGGGCAAGTCAATCATTTTGGGAAAATTCTTTGGAAGCTGTTTCGGGAACAAGTTTCGCACAATGTAAACGCACGCTTAGGAAAGTGTGTATTGATACTTTATTGCTGCTTAGGATGAATTTATAACCAGTACTGTCACTTCTGAATGTCACTTTTAAGGAAATGCCATGAGAGCGTTTTTGAATTTTTCATGAATTTCCCCCATCACATGATTCAGAAAGTTTCAGTCCATGAACGCCACTGAAAGTACGTGAACAGTTCTTGTACTGTACTCAGAACAGAGAGATTTAGGGACATGAAAGAAGCGTATACATATACGAAATTCAGTGACATAATATCACCAAAAAAATATAATTGTATAAAAAGCATAAATCGAGAGCATAACTACCTCAGACTTTTCCTTTGATTTCTCCGCTACTGAGCTCAATTGCTTGTCAAAATTGAGTACCTACATATGGCGGACATTTTGTACTTGACTGTAAAATTTGCAAGTCTCATCAAAATTCGCACCACTACTAATACTCAGAATCAAGCAAATTCCTTCAATTTTCACTGCTGTTTTCATTTCCTTATATATCTCTCTTCTGTGTTGTATGCCTCCGACGAACAGAAGAGGCTCGAACTAAGCCCTATATCAGTATTTAGGTCTTTATAGGCGAAATCAGATCAATTTCGGTCCGACAACGAAATCAGGACAGATGTTCTCACTGGCCGAAGTGATTTATAGTTTGAGCGTTAAGGCTGGTATGGCCTTCGATTTCACGTGAAGTTTTCATTTAAAATTTCACAGGAATTTGGCTTCCGCGAAAATTTAACTTGAAATTAATCAAGAGTTGTACTCAGTTCTTAGCGTGAAAAGTTGTTTGCAAGTTACTTTCACTTTCTTTCGCGCGACATAATGACATTTGGCGTTTGAATTTGAAAATTGAATTGTGCAAATGTCTTTTCAAAAACAAAATCGATCAAAAATTAAATTACTTGACATATTATCTGTCAGAAATCAGCAGTGTTCGGGTTTTTCCACTGTCAAAAATTTCACTTGACCAGATAATGGAGACTTGTCAAAATTTAGCTTCACCATTAAGTCAATACCAGCCTTTAGATGTGAAAGTTTGTTGAAGAGGTTAAATGAACATGCATGAATATTTTATTTTCACCCTACATTCTCCTCTTTGGTGACAAACCTCACTATTTCGCAATAACGTTTGAAAGCTACTTTAATTCTGAACAAAAGCATTCGATTTCGACTAGATTTATCGAAACTAATTTGGTCTCAATATGAACGTACTATTAGTTATTTATTGTTTTTTGTGCTGATAACCAATTGAATACGTTTTTATCCAGTCTTGGCTCTCCACTTTTTAAACATCTTGATAAAAATCTTTTAATTAAAATATTTCGCGAAAATTATCCTGACCGATTCTTTTTCAAAGGGTTTTCTCTATGACATTAAGCCCTCTTTACTGAATCGAATTGGTCGACATTATTTTTCATTAATTTACTTAGCTCTACAATATCCTTGATTTTCCCAGGGACATGTATACATTCAAGATATAAAACAGAATCACTTCATTTCACTGATGCCTCAGAGTACGACTTAATTCTAACGGCAAACATGGGGGTCGTTAATGTGACACTAATTACACGCATATCAAAGCGTTCCTCAACTTCTATCCGAAACCCACAAGAACTCGCTTCTCTTCATGATTCGCTTCACGCAACTATTTTACTTCCATAGAAACTCATGCGAGAAAATTCCCATATCATGCTTACTTCGAAGAATCCTTAAATTCTCAACAAAGATGGCATCGAACATAAAAATTCATTGTACTCATTTACTCGAAGAGGTCGAGCCAAGTTTTCCATTCGACGTAAGTTGCCACGCATATCTGTGTGTACGGACGTATTGTGCGAACATATACCAAAACATACGCATGAAAAGAAAACATTTTACAATTCCAGACCTCGATACCACCTCACACACCCACACAAAATATTGGCGATTGCTTTAAATGATTTCCACAAGTATCATCCTCATATGTATCCCAGAAATGGCAATCGTCAAAGGAACTCGCTAAAAACTTTTAATACAGCTCAACTGGGAGTCGGCATCTAAAGCGCAATGAAAAGGATCTTCACAATAAAGCTGGAGCTATCGCTGCCTTCCTTCTTATATTGTAGGCATGTGAAAAGTAAGTGGGTAGGATGTAATAGTAATAACTGCTCGAGGACCGAAAATCCACAAAACGACATAGATGCGAATAGAGCGGAAAAAGGAAATCATTCGAATGAACGACAAAAGGATGTATAGGTAAAACCACAAAGATATCGAACAGTTTCATTTGTATCCCACGCATATACGTATGCATGTACAGTTTATGCAATTTATCACAAAAGGAAAGTCAAAGCTATAAAAGGACTGGAAACGAACCCTCAAAATTGATTGGAGGGCAATTTTTTCGCAGACAACTGGCTTATCGAAGTATGATTTTCATTTTGCTACAATGACGATAACATACTATGTAGTAAAGGCGGTAAGACTCAATGTCATCCGTTCTGGACATTGTGATGGATATGTGTCTTTTGAAGGATTTACTTCAATACGATTACAAAATAATTTGCTGAAAATCAACTGCTTTATCGAATTTCAGTCCCGGAAATACATTTTTGTAAAAATGTAATCCCCAAAGCTTCGATTACTGATAGAACTGACTGGAAAATAAAGCTGATTGCATATCCGAGTTTGTAATTTAAAGTATTTCGTGCAGCGTTTTTTTTCGGAAAATATATACGGCTGTAAATACATTTGCGTTTAATGTAAAATGGTGCTATTATCATTCAAACTTATTCAAGGTATCCTTGTCAGTAAAACGGATTAAAAGGAGCTGAACGAAGTGACGAGAGACACCGTTGTAGCTTTCTATGTTTCCGCACATAATGATAGTATCTATATTCCCAAGTCTAAGAAAATGAAATTTAATTCCCGCTGAGAAAAGAATATAAAGGAACTGTGAATTAAATATTTTACTTGCTAACTTTGATTTGCATAAACGAATCTTTTATGACGTGCCTCGGGTTTCTGTGCGAAAATATGAATCTTTTTTCTACTCCTTCTTTACGCGGATGATGATGAATAAATGACCCATTTCGTAGAACATTTTAATTTAGACGACAAAATTTATTTAAATGTAATCAAATCCTGATTTTCGCCGGGCAGAGTTTTGTGGATTTAATGACATAACTGCGAACTTTATTTTGCATATTTTCACCTATTATTTCACTTATTTGGTATAATTCTATGAATGAACTATGAAAAAGAAGATATTTCTGTAGAAAAAATATAAAAAGATTGTAGTTTATTAATTTTGCTAGATGCACTTGAAATTTTCGATAGTGGTATGAAGCATTAGCATAATAGTGGAAGTAGACAAAAATGAGCATCTCAACTTAACTTGACTAAAAAAAAATGTATTGACAAGAAGCCAGATATTTTTAAAGAATTTCTTTTTCATTTAAAATTATTTGAAATCGCCTTCGGTCACCTCCTGTCCCCACTCGGAATTCAACTAATTCAAAGTGTGGCAATGAGTTCTGCCTATAGACTAACTTATTCTATGAATCAAAGAAATGGACATTGTTCTATTAGAGGTTCGATGCTTGATATCTCTTCAATTCTCGCGATATAGACTGCCTATATATGCTTTTTGGAAAATATACAATGTGGTTTTCTGTCGAAAAAGTAACAGAGAATCCAAATGTCTGTACGCTGCAATAATCCGAAATCTTCTTCACGAGATCTTCTTCTTCGAAGACAGATCTTGAACTATGGTCCATCTGCATTCACCGAATTACAGGTTGGCTTCTTCTCTCGGAAAGCACGTTTTTATTTTTCAAGCCGAAGTATTTGCTAATTTGAGAGTTGTGTGTTGGGCGATTGAAGAAAAGTGGAGTAGAAGTTTTCTGAAATTCCAGAAATTTCCTTCGAAATTTCTGGATGCTAAATTTTGATGCGCACTGTAAAAATGTGCATCGAAAACAAAAAGACTGTTAGATCTTGTTTTTCACAGTGCTGCGATTGTGGTACTGTGGGGAGTCTTTCGAAGGTCGTGAACGTAGGGGAGTCTTGTAAAAATGACTCGGTAAGTTTTTCGAAGATATAATTCCCTAAAACTATCAAATCTAGATGGATTCAATTTCGTAAAACAATAGTTCAACTAAATATAAACGCAAAAAGTATACTTTGTGCGGGAGTGCTCGGCAACTAGTTCCCCGGAAGTCAAGTTTATTAACATCATTTGTGTTTTGTATTTTGCTCGAAACTCTTATTCTTGAGTTAGTAAATGCGTCCACCGGCCACAAAAAACTTCGAAATGAAGAAAAGACAAAAAATCAACGATAAAGGTTATTAATTTGTGATCACGGTTCCCTTCTTGTCTATAAATCAGCATAGACAACGTATATTGTATCCAAAGCTTATCAAAGCAGAGAATAATTGATACGAGAAACTCGTTCGTTTTGCGGAATAAGCCTCCGAAAGCAGACATAAAGTGGAATTGTTTTTGTGGAAGACTAAAATTGAATTTTTTTTTTAACTAAGTGGTTTCGAAAGTATGCACCGATTCTCATCAGATACGAGCTCAAAGTGCATACTTGACTGATGTGACCACTTGCGATGGGAGATCATTAATTTTTATTTACGTTAGTTGTAAGAAATTTTAACATCCTCGACTTATATCCAACGATGTCATTTACTCATAAACGTTATTATCACAACTAACGTAAATAAAAAACTAATGATTTCCCACTGCAAGTGGTCACACAACAAAAGCCAATCTCTCTAAACCATAACATTACCTCCACCGTGCTTGACAATAGGAATCATATTTTTGGTCTCTAAAGCTGTTTTTTTCCCTCCATATTTTAACGCGACCACCACTCCCAAAAATGCTTAATTCCGACTCATCGGTAAAAAAGACTCGATTCCAAAAATCAATGTCCTTGTTAATATTGGACTTGGCGAACTCTAGGCGCAGAAGTTGGTTTTTGGCCGACATTAATGGTTTTTTTTACGTGGAGCTCTGCTTTGAAACCTATTCGGTCAGTTCGCGGCTTATTTTCGATGGAACCAATGTTTTCAATTTTTTTGATAATAGTTTACACTGAACTTCGGTTTAGTTTCAGTAATTTCACAATTCCCGAGCACGGTTTATTGTCTTTTTTATACTGGACGACCAAATTTCGGACATCCCTAGAAATTTCTTCTCGTGATGACATTTTGTGGTCCTTACGGTTCGAAACTAGCGATAAAACTATAATAGAGTTGCAGCTGCACGTGTACTGAATGATAACAAGAGCAAATAAAAAAATATTCAGGAAATACCGTTAGGTTTAGTTTGAATTTTTTGTGTTTAAATCAGCTAGCACTACCTGCCGTAAATTTTTGTCCATTCAATTTTTTATGTTTTTATGAATTTATCTTAAGTTTATTAAGAAAAACTTTTGTTTTGGTTTTTTTTTATAGATATATTTACGTTACTGAAAAAATGCGCATTAATGGATTTCTGATTAAAGCTTCCAATTAACCAGAGCCTCAATATAAGGTGCTGCCGTAGACTTTTGTCCGCCACTGTATGTACGATCAACTATTTTGAAAAGAAACACAATACGGAAATATTTCAAATTACGGGATTCTGCTTGCCAAGAACAATTTCGTTCGCTGATTCCATCGTATATTTGCAATTCAACAGAAGAAGTGAATTTTATTTTGTATAGCTGTGAATTTTAGTGAATTTTATTTTGTATTTTGAATTTTATTTTGTAATTTTATATTTTTATTTTGTAAAGTGAATTTTATTTTGTATAGCTGTTTATTTTGGTTTATATTTTTGTTCGTTGAAGAACAGCTTTGCTTTGTTTTTTTTTTTGCATTTACTTGAGGCTAGATTGTTTTTCGATTTTTTTTAAACTTATAATAGTTTGATTGAGGTGAGAGAGAAGATTTCATTTGTACATTGTGCTTGAAATTTGAATATTTTTGATGTTACTGTGCTAATTAAAATCATTTTTGATGTTACTGTGCTAATGTAACTAGGTCTATTCACAAATGTACTTATTACTATATTATTCTTGGTATTCATCAAGAAAAAACGATGAAACAAAGAACATTTTTTTCTATCTCTATCTTGTGGCTATTAATATACCTACAAATCATAATTACAAATATATTAATATGTTCTACATAATTATTAGGCTAATGATTGTGTATAAAAAAAAGTATATGCGTACAAACAGTTGAAAACCATAACCCACATAATGTATTGAATTTAGAAAAATCGTAAAATACCCACCAACATGATTTCTTTAAAGTTACGAAAATTCAAATCCTCCGAGCAATAAGGTCACGTTTAATGTGGCACTTTTTTTTACTAGCCTCGTGTTCCATTAAGGGGCGAAAAAAAAGAAGAAGAAAAACTCGAGATTATACTAAATCAAATAATAAACTATTGAAAGCTAAACCTTTAGGCCTTGTTATTGGGTGAAAGACCGAGAAGACTTCTCTTTCAGATTCCGCGATGTCTTGGCTGGCCTGTGGTTGATTGAATTGTGCGAGCGGATCTTCTTTTATTTTTTTCAAGCCGAAGTCAGTGGGTGGAGTGACACCGCCAACATTTGTCGTCATGACCCCAAAAACACCAGGGGCTTGAGGCTATCTGCATCTCTTCAGGCCTGCTAAATGGAGGAATATTTTCCCGATTTTCACGTTACTTTCAGCCCCTCTCAGATACTAGCCACGCCCTTTGACACGTCCCGGCTGGGTCTGCCTTGTTACCCCATGCCTAAGAGCTAAATCTCGTCCTTTTTGGACAAAAGCCCCTTTCCTTTTTTCGTGTTAAAATGTGGCCATTATAATTCATTGACGGATGAATTATACGTAGTATGCTCCTCTAGGAGCAAATCCGCCCGATTTTGTAATGACCCGCCCCAGCCGCGTAGAGGCTGCAAAGTGGCCCACGAGCATCCATTGGGGTCGGATTAAAGCATGCTCCGCTATTGCGAACGAGGGGCCTTCACGGTGAATTCAAGTGAGTTTTATTTGGTATAACTGTGAATTTTAGTGAATTTTATTTTGTATTTTGAATTTTATTTTGTAATTTTATATTTTTATTTTGTAAAGTGAATTTTATTTTGTATAGCTGTTTATTTTGGTTTATATTTTTGTTCGTTGAAGAACAGCTTTGCTTTGTTTTTTTTTTTGCATTTACTTCTTGCATTTATTGAATCATATTCTAAGCTTGATTATGCTTTGTATTGTTGGAAATTTTTAACCGATGCGGACATTTAGTGCTTAAAAGTAAGCATAGATCTGTAAAATTTCGGATTGTAACAACTTTTCACAAAAATTTCAAACCATTACAAAATTTACAGGACATTTTGGTGGGCGTAAAAAATACACTCATGTGGTTTTTGATGTATCTTTGGGCAGTTTTGCAGATACGAAAGTCACATGCGCAGGAATCAGTCAAAAAATGTAAAATGAAAAATGTCTCTTTAGGAAAAACTGCTAACAATTTATAGATTTGATGTTTTGTCTAAGCACTCAAATTTAAAATGCTCTAATTTCCCATCGCACAAGAACGGTAACCTTTCCCCAAATCACGTATATTTCGAGCAGCTGAAAATTGTATCCGCAAATACTTACGATTCAGTGATCAGATCTAGTTTGAATTCTGACAATGCATTTGTATTTAATAGAATAAGGGTTGAAGAAGTTTATTGAATATGCTGGCAACAATGTATCTCGAAAAATTGCGCACAAAAAAGACTGTTAGCACTAAAATGTCCAACGCAGTCATCAGATTATAATAAAATTTCCACAGTATATAGAATTTTACGTAAATCAAACTTTGACTAAAAAATTAAGACAGAGTTGTAATCTACGGTAAAATTTGTGAGTTAATTTTTGCCCAAAGTGATTTTATTGCTAATCTTCTTCGAGCTTGTGCTTTAAATAAGCCATATATTCGGATCAAGGAACTGCAAAAGTTGAAACTAGTACTTCTGTCACAATAGTTTTTAGTCCTGAAGTTTAGTCCTGAAATGGGCTAAAATGGACTGTTTAAGCTACAATAACCTGTAGTGAATATACTTCAATTTAACGTCAATTATTTGCTGTAATTAATTGACAGTATTAAAAAGTATACTGCACTCCTTTCGATACTCCTATTTCATAATATAAATAACAAACTTTCATATTGTACATACTTTATAAAATCATCTCCAACATGCTTCTGATTCTATTCCGCTCTCTGACATCTTTCAGATACATACATACGTATCTAGTAACAACATTTTCTTCACTCGACCGTATTCATCATCTGATACCTCGAAGGTCTCTGTGCCTGTGTCTAATTGGAGTGTTTCGATTTCATTTAGTGAAGTGCAACATCTAAAGAAAATTCAAATGGAAACTGTTCTTCAAAGAGAGCCTTCAATAAAGTTCCGTCCGATTCACAATTGAGTTTCATTCCACAATTTCGTTTTTTCTCTCTTCTCATTTCGCATTTCAAAGTGAGTTTTGAATTACACGAGTAGTTTTTCACAGTTGGTTGGCTGATGAATGGCGAAAAGGTTGATGTAATATATATATATATAGATGTTTATGATATTACGTAACATTTTCAACTCAATTTGGGTTTGCTGGATTTTATATCAGTTTTTGTGTTTGTAATCTTCAGTGAATTTAGGGCACGCAGAATTAGAGTTTTTGTTATGAACGCTATAAATCATACAGACATAAAACTGCTTTAATTAATTTGTTATTCTAATTGGTCCATAAATTACGATTATCGACAGCCATAAGTTATGCGCCTGATTATGAGAGTTCGTTGGTACATATTAAGGATATAATTCATTGCTGTCACTCCCTGATAATATCCTTGCATTCTTTTCACGCTAGAGACATGCCCGTTTTTTTGTCCCTACTTCTGTCCTCTTTTCCGCGTCGTTTAGCCAATACTGGGCAAAAAAACCCACCCCAATCAACCAAACGACTTCCATCGCCACTGCCAATTAAAACGAATCTTAATTAGAGTTCCGCAAGTTTTGCATCCTGTGGGCTGAAAACGATCCTCCAAACATCCGGACAAACGAGTCCAAGCCCAATGATTGACGTGGCTCCGGCGTGTTGAAAGATAGCGTATAAGTAAGCAAACTGTAGGTCACTTTCATCTAGATCGTCCATCATGTTATCCAATGCTCGCCTTTCTATATTTAAACTTGGAACGTCCGTTCATACAAAACGACGTCCAGACCAAGCGGAAATGAAAATTTTTGCCCCGAACATTTTGATTGTAAAAAAACATCATCGTCGTCATCACTGTCGTACCATTCGTGCATGTGCCGGCATGTGTCGATGACGGCAATTCGATGATAGATACTCAGATACTCATAGACTATAGCCTAAAGCTTTAAGGACGCAAACTAATAGGATTTTCGTTTCTCTCATTTCAGATCGACATCTCGATATGCAGACTTGGACAAACCGAAAAAGAAGAAGACACTTAGCGCCACAACGAGCCTCGTGTCAATACCAAACACAATTAAGCTCAGTATGCTGAACAGCGGATTACTTTCGTTTGGTAAGTTGCCTTAATCTCATTTACGAGTGGTTATTTAACCGTGACTTGATTAAATGAATTTGATGATGTCTCATTTGCATTCGGTAACTAAAGGTTTAGAACCGGATCTAGCAAAAGTGCGTTGCAGTTGGATTAGAAAAGTGATGATCCAATGAAATTCAATGAAACTTTTCTGTTTTTGGTTTATATTACTACATTTTTCTTACTTTCACTATGCAAAATTAGTAACTTTTTATAATGAAAACATGATTTTTATAAAACTTTTAAGTTCTAACAGGTCGAACTTATAGTTCTGGAAGAAATTTTAACCCGAAGCACTGCACATAATGCATTTGAAAGATTGAAATTTTTCAACATATTGAGATTTTTCAACACGTTTATCTTTTCAGCACGTTCTCAAACGAAAATCCTATCAATTTCAACTGATTAATCTCTGTCGCATATCAAACACCATTTGTTTTCGAAACACGTGGTACGTTTTTGTCTATCATTAATTTTATCTACCTCCTTCGGTCAAACTCAGAATCACCTACACAATTTAACATTATCGTATAGTATCGATATCTTTTCGTGTTAAATAACAAAAAAATCACATGCAGACACAATTGAATCTATTTATTTCGATATGGACTTTGGCGACTTCAGCTTATAGCACCATCAAACATGACGGCAGAGCACAAGGACTCAGTCATACTTTCATACAGCCTTCACAACGTTCGTGTACTAACTGGTCGTTGCCGTTACCGATGCAATTATCCCAGCTATAATGTTCGCGTTTTAATTATATATAGCTATGTTGTGTAGTTATGCTTATTGTCTCTAGATAGGAACGGATAGATTGCACCTAGAGTTCGAAACTACTAGCATGTGACAGATCATTTATATTCTGTTCGAGGCTCGTCAGTACCTCGACATAGAAATTTGTATGTATGGTTCTTCGTCGGTTGGCATGTGCACGGCTGGTCAGCTCTATGGTGAGGAAATTATCGATCGTCGATGCTTGTGAATAACGTATTGTTTTTAGTCTGGACACGAAATATGAGATTTAAACTATGGTCAATTTATCATGTCAATTAAGTTACGTAAAAAAAAATAATTGGAATAGTGACAGAATTGTGCCAGATTTTTAATTAATCGTGTTTTCACAACGATGAACATATTTATGGTGTTTGAAATATTATCAAACATTGAATCAGAGAAACGGTTTTGTGGAAAAAACTAGAAAAAAATTCATCATAAATCGAAGCAAACAGTAATTGTTCATTGAAAACTTCAAATATTATTAGATTAACGTATTTTTGCTCAGGACATTTTAAAACTACCACGATTATTATGATACAATTAAAATTAAGATGCAATATTGAAAAACAAATAATTTTATTTCGAAGCGTTTGTTTTTCTTAAAGCTTTTACAGCGTACAATCGAGAAAACTTATAGGCATAGTGTGTGCGTGTGTGTGCGTGGGTTGGGGAAAAGCGCCTGGCACTTCTAAGCATTCAGGCCGAAAGATGCATTATACTCATGCCATAGATTTCCAGATTTCATAATAAAATCTAGGATCAATGATAGGGGAAAGGAGGCTATCTTCTCCATACATGCCACGTCCCAGCCAAAGCATTGATATCTGAGACGCGCCAACGCTGGGCATTCACAAAGGAAAAGCTCCGCTGAGTCAGCCTCTTTCAAGCAGGGTCAACAGAGGTCATCCTGTGCAACAAGTTTTCGATACATATGTCCTCCTAGGTAGTTGTCTCAAGTCATAGCTCTTGTTTAGTAGAAATCCCGTAGTCTCTTGGATGGGCTCTGGAAAGAAGACCTTCGTTTGCCTAGCCACATTAAAAGACTTCCGTCTCACTTTGTGAGCATCAACTATTTACTTCCGAAAAATAGCATGTGCAAATCCGGTCGGCACACCTAAGGCGGGTTCAGGACCCTGTAGTGGAAGCCTCAGCAATTTGATCAGATGCATTCTATTGAACATGGCGACAGAGTTTAATCATGCCCTGCATTCTTGGGAAATTTTCGAAGTTGTCAAGGATCTACATAGTGTCATCAGCGCAGCTTGACTGTCTCATCAAATAACAATATGTTTTCCCCTTCTCTTTTCTTCAAGTACCCAGCAGGCAGCTCTCAAGATAGCAAATATTTCTGCTTGAAAAGCAGAAATATGCTCTCCAAGACAAGCGGCGCACCCGTCATTCGATGAATGCAGTTAGATACCAGCACCAGATATAAAATCTATCTTCGAGTCGCCCGTAAAAAAGATCACGGAGTATCCCCTCGTGCAGACATCTGGATCGTCCCAGTCACTTCTGCTCAAGAAGATTACTTCGTACCTCCTTCCGAAATCAAAGAAGGGCACTCGAGCGTCCAAAGAGTCTTCGAGGTTGTTTTTTTATTGGAGAGGTGGTGTTTTCCGACGAGTCCTTTTTTTAGTTCGGCCCATAAGTAAAGTGATGTCGAGACTGCTCACAAAATATTCAACAAATTCTAACTATAATCCTATCAAAGCCAACAATTAATATCGAATATCAGAAATGATACTCTAGACTTCAAACTTTCATGTAATGATAATACAAATTTTGATCCATAGTCGAATTGGTGAATTTGAAATTTACAGTTCCAGCTGCTTTCATATAACTACCATACTGTGCATATTCACCATGTTTCATCGTCGATTTTAAATTTCTTGCCACCTTCTCGCCGGCTTTGTTTAATGGTCTTCAATATCTACTGAATTTCGAAGTTGCTTACATATATAAGCACAAGCTATCTATATTTCAAAAGCTGCTCCGCTGTAACTCATTTGGGGTCTTGTGGACTGGAGTTGATACCAACTTCAGTTTCGTAATCGAAACTTATACGAGTGTTAATTGAAAAATTTCTCAGCTTACTTCGCTCTTAATTTGATTCAGACCTAGGTTAACTTAAAACTCTTTTTGTTTTCCACCTGTTCGTACCTGGACTCGAACCAGGGACGACATGCGCTTGGAACCATGGCTCTATACACTAGGCTATACGATCTCTATATTCCACATGGATGTGGATACCGAATACGATTCGCAATCCTTTTTTCAAACTGTTTATTTTTTTGGTTCAAAATATTTTGAATTTATGAAAGAATTTAGTAACTCTAAAAAATTCTTCAAAAGGATAATATTGAGAAAGATTAATGAATTTTTATATTTATATTTTAACCTTGGTAAGGTAATGTTTTTTTTTTTGCCGAATGATACCTTAAGTGTAACAATTTTTTTGGAAGCGTATGTTTTAGCACGTTTTTTTAATTTATAGTGCGTCAAATTTTCTTGTGATGGAATGTGCAGATAACTAATTCATGTACAGCAAAGTAAAACATAACTTCTCACTTAATTTTTTTTTCATAAAAATTGAATATGACCTCAGCGATCACTACTAACAAATTTATTAACTAATGCTTCCATTCCTTACTTTAGGCTTCTTTAGGCTTTTGCTGGGCCTTACAAATGCACGCAAAGTCTAGCGCCCAATGTGGGTATGAAATAGGTTTGGGCTATGTTTTTGACCTAATGAACTGGCATTTAACAGTGAAATCATAATATTGTTCATATGTTTCGATGTTCTATGAGAAAGATCGTTTTCTCCTGCTAACTATTTCCTTTGCTGCATACCCACCACTCACAAGAGTACATGCGAATTCGAGAGACTATGATCTTACGAAGCAAGCTTACATGTTCTTAGGAAAACTAATGGAAAAATTTTCGATCGACTGAAAAATATTTAGGAATTCGAATCGCTGGTCTGATAGTCTCTTTTTGTTTCCAATTTCCGACAGCAAATGCCCTATATGACCTACACTAAAACTTATCCCATCATATTCATCAGGTATTTTGGTATGTAAGATTATAACCAATAAATTTATTCTCTTTGATTGAAATAACGTGTTGACACTGCTTGGAGAGAACGTCTTTCTTGTAAACCAATCGATAAAGGCTTTTGTTTGAAAGCTTAAGTGCTTTATTGGGAATCGCATCAAGGCCAAGGCCACCGATTCTCCGTATGACCGCCAACACTTTACCTGATTACCCCAGACACGTTTTCGGACTTCAAGACTTTCGACTTGGTGCTGTTGAAACAGCGTTATAATAACTATTTGCTTTAGCATATTTTCGCTTTAATTGTGTACATTACAGAGTTGTACGCTCCACCACATTGCTCAAAACGGTTTTCGTAGGTCAGATTATTAAAGTTTTCTCTCTTGTTTTTGGCAATAGCAAGTTGGGGATTTTTCCGGACGTTATTGTACTGGTACTGCAGTTTTTTTTACTCTCATCTATTCCTAAAACGATATTTATATCACTCCGCTTTATGATATTTTTCTGGAGCTCTAGAGCTGCAGCATTCCACCAATAATTTGTATAGTTCCTTTTTATCCTAATTTATCTCTGATTTATTTTTTAATCTCCTAATTGATAGTTATTGGTCTTAAAAAGAGAGTGTCATAGCATTGAAGCGTCACATGTATTATACACATACTGACGATTCACGCCACTTTAATCGAAGCTTTTCCGTCCAGTTCCATGTTCGGGGGTAGGTTGAATTGGCTGCCGATTTTTAGGAATATTTCTTCGTCGATCATTTTTGACGATCAGCGCAGGTACGCAGACACCACTACCGACATTGTGATGTTGTTCGTAAACTATGGGAACATCAGATTAGAGCTCGTAAATCAATTAGCAAATCCTGCGCTGGTGAACCATGATTAGATGATCAGTTGTACGATCTTCACTTGCGCCTAAGGCTGCGGTCACGTCTCGAGCTTGTAGGAGTGTAGGCTCGTTGCGATTGTTGAAGCTAGTAAGCGTTTACGCTTTCTATGGTCAGATCTCACGCTTGTGAATGTGTAGCTAGTTCCAATTGTAACAGGTACTAGGCATTTACCCTTCGCCATTACGCTTCGTAATTTTTTTATGCATTACTTTCAACTATGGCTCCTTCGAGTGGAGCAATCTTTTGTGCGGAAAGTAGTTATTTAAGAGGATCAACATATAGAAGTTTGGCCTTTAGCTACAGGATACCACATAATACAATTTCTGGTATTGTTCCAAATGTGTGCAATGCAATATGGGCTAAATTTGTACGTAGGCATTTGCCTCGTCCATGTGAATCAGACATTATCAGACATGCGGAAGAGTTTTATAAATGCTGGGGATTTCCAAATTGTGCGGACTGCGTTGATGGAAAACATATTCGAATTAAATGTCCACCACACTCTGGAAGCTTATATTTTAATTACATGGGATATTATTCCATTGTATTGCAGGCGGTTGCAAATGCACATTAAAAGTTCATAGCAATAGAAGTTGGAGCCTATGGGAGGCAAAGCGATGGTGGTATATTTTCATCGTCTGCACTTTGTCATATGCTAGAAAATGACGAATTTGGAATTCCTGCTCCCACACCTTTACCTGGCACAGATGTCGATGCGCCTTTTGTTTTATTGGGCGATGAAGCCTATCCACTTCGAAGCTACTTGCTGCTGCTTTTTGCCTATAACACCAATATCAGTGGAAGTGAAGTTGTATTCAATGAAAACCACACAAGAACAAGAAAGGTTATGGAATGTGCGTTTAGTACGACCGCTGCAAAGTGGCGCATTCTGACGAAAGAAATAGATACCAGTGTGAATACTACGAAACTGATTGCAAAGACGGTTTGTCTGCTACATAATATAATTATAAATAAAGAAGGTGTCGATCGATCTATGTCATTGCAACAATAGCAAACAACATCGAATGTCCATTCCAGTGCTGAAAGTGCTAAAAAAGCAACCGTAATACATTTAAAAACTATTTTCTTCTTGTCAATGGATCTTGATGTAAATTAAAAACTTCCTATTTGGATTTACAACTTACCTTCATTTTTCCTCACTTCACTAATCATAATTGCGCGTGCCACTTATTCTCGCGAGTGAGCTTGTAAATCAAATAAATTTGATCTACCAGCTCACACGCTTGAGCAAGCGTATACGCCTAAACGCTTCAATCGTTGAACGTGACCGTTCTATTGACATCCCGTGTTTTTGATTTACAATCGTAAACGCGCGAACAAGCTTTCACTCTTACAAGCGCGAGACGTGACCGTAGCCTAACACACTAGGTTTCCCTGTAGAATATACAATGTGGGTCTTTGAAATGAAATGAAAATGAAAATGAAAAATGAAATTTTAAAAATTTTTTTTTTTGAAAATGAAATTTTTATCTACAAGTCTCATGTGCTCAACATCTTTGACATCGCTCATATTTTTTTACATTTATTCCTTTATTTAGATTGTTAACATTGTTGTGTGAGAGAAGCGCGTTGATCAAGTAGATTTCGAATATGGCGGCTTCTGACGAACGCTGTTTACTTCGTTTGAGCGTGTACATTCGAGGAGATTCCTAATATGGTGGCTTCTGACCGTCGCTGTTCACATCGTGTGAACATGTACATGCAAGGAGATATCCAATATAGCGGCTTCTCACGAATGCTGTTCGTTTCGTGTGGGTGTTCATATGCAAGGAAATTTCCAATATGGCAGCTTCTGTTTACTTTGTGGGAGTCTGTACAAACAGAGAAATTTCCAATATGGTTGCTTCTTGTGCCCGCTATTCACTTCGTATGAGCGTGTCTCGTGAATAGTAATGTCACCACTTTATGCTGCCGTTTATACATCAACCATTCGCGATTATGGCTGTGTGAATTAATGCAAATGGTTATACTTTTGTTGTCGTTTGACAATAAAAACCGAAGGTTGGCATGGGAAATACATCTGTATCTATATAAAGATATAAATATACTACTATAAAATGTTTAAAAGGTTTTCTCCGGATTGCTTGATCCGATCGAGCTGAGATTCTCAGAAGTTGGTAAATATGAGTTGTAAGGCGGTTTAAATTTATACTGAAATTTTTAGGGCATGTGGCGGCAGCGGTCGTTTCAGAAAATATATTTGGGTTTTGTTAATTTAAAATTATATGCTTAAAAGTGATCACAGAATGTTTGCAATTTGAAATTGTGGAATGTTCGCAAACATACATCAGATCATTAAGCAATTTACAGGACATATTGATGTGTGTTGGATATGAATTTGTATGGATTTTGGTTGATGTGCATGTAACCCAATCGATACAGCACGTACTTATACACAAATTTTGCATACTATTGACCCTGCTGATATTTACAGTCAAATCAACATTTAAAAATTTCCTAGCCCTTCACCGAATTACTTTTATTTTCAATAGCTGATATTGGTGTCCGTGAGATCTCTCAGATTTGAAATCAGATGAATATAAAATACACAGAATATATAGGCCTTGAGTAGGTGCAGATATTATACAAATTTGATGAATGTTGCATGTTGAAATGTTGAAAATCACTTTAACGTTCGATGGAATCATCGAATAAAAACGAAGTTCATAGCATCGATTGTTCTTGACGTGAATCAGCTTTAGCCAAGCTAATGCCTCATAGACACGCTCTCACGAAGTGATCAGCGGTCGCCAGAAGCCACCATATTGAATATACGCCCTATTGAAAACAAATCACAATCTATGTGTTTGTAAACCAGACGGCCAAACAACTTAGTATGGTTTCACGAAATCGGGATTTTAAATCGGTTTTAATCCGAATCTCGTGTAGCTATACAATTTTATCTGGCACACACACACATACACATATAAACACTTAGTACGAAACCGGTACTTGCAAATCAAGCTCATGAAGAGTTTCCGGGTATGTACACAGTCTGCGCACACTTACATGTAAATCGGCTGCTAGCCCACAAATTCCACTAAACTCCAACTCCCAATTTGGAATCTCGTGTGCAAAGGCTCTATGATTGCGGTGATGTATAAACACTTAGTGAATTTGGTTAACATTAGTTTGGTCTATTGATACCTGGAAGAGTTTGAAGATATTTTCACGCGCAAACCAGGTCTTCCCGATGATCATTTTTTGAGCCATTGCAATCTGAATAAACTATAGTCCATTTCATGGCCCATAGGATCAAGCGGCTGATGAATTAGCTATTATGTTACGGATGCTATTTATTTAAAATGCGTAAACCTTTACCAGCAGAGCTAGTGCTCTTATACCAAAGACATTTCTTCATTTTTAGAACCAAATGGCCTAAGATACCGTCAAGCTCATCGAATAAGAAATAAGCTTTAATACATGTGTAATATGGCTGAAACCTGTATTTCCTTTATTTATGCATGCACTTATTTGAATATCTTGTTAAGCTTGGCAAACTTAACATGAGTTAACAATAACTGAACTTCAGCCAACAGGTATGCTACTTTTCGTATTTGCAGACTGCTTCGATTTCATGTTTCACAGGCATACAGCTGAAAGTATCATTATCAAAAAACAATTAGAAACATAAATCCAGCCAGATCTTTGTGACCCCAAAACGGGAATACAATCTTTATTGAACCCACCAAGTCCTGTGACCTGCCTCACAAATCATTTCAAAAAGTAACTTTTTAAATATTTTAATCTCCATCCCAGTTAACTTTGCTTAAACTATGAAAAAGCATTCAGAGTCACAGATACAATTTCATAGGCTTTTCACAGTCTATTTTTATTTTATTTTTTCAAATCTCCATAGCTGCTGCTCCAGAATACAAATTAGCAATTACCCAGAAACGGACAGCATTATTCTTTTTTTTCCTCCGAAATGTCCGAGTGATTTTTCACGGAAGTACCGTAACGATGTATCTTTTGTAACGGTCAAGTACTAAAAAAAAATCCTCAGCACTTTCACACTGCCAGCCCTGACTCAGATAGCCAGATCCAACTAAATTGAAACATTAATTATGGCGGATTTGATTCTACTTTCAGCTTTCTGATGAAGATTTAACTTTTGCGGCACAGAGTCTGTACCGGACCGCGATAAATCCTGGCCGGTAACATGTTGGGTCTATGTATTATAGCAAATTTGTAACGTTGTAAAAGTGAAAATAAGTAATGTTGCTGTCACCGTTTATCGCTATCCCTGACTGAAACATGCTAATGATAATAAAAGACTTAGTCGCCAGCGAAATAGTCTAGGGATGAGCTCGTCGCAGGATCAACAGGTTGTACGTTAATTATGTATGTAAAATAGGTGGCCGCAATGACTGAGAATCGCTTGTACTTTGTCGTTAATCAATTTCGGAATTTTCCATTTTGCGGTACGAGTGGCACAATGAGTGTGCGAGGAATTTAAAATCGCGATGAGATACATCCTTTGGGTTGTATGTAACGTTTTTTACTAATTGAAAAAGGTACGGTTTTAACGAGTGGATTCGTGTAAATTGAGTGCTAAAGAGGTGGAAATCAATATTCTGATGAGAACGATGCTCGAAAAAAATCTTCATTTAGATTGATGTTTAGTTCATTAGCGATGGTTTACCGAATCCTGGTCCAATCAAATATTCAATGAACGTAAACACTGGCTCGAGCACAAAACCTCATGCCACCACGACCAAGTGAATTTTGCAGGAATGTGTCAACAATGAATTTAGGCCAACTAAATGGTAATAAATCGGCAACACCAACTCCCCAGACGAACGTAAAGAATGTTACTGGGCCTAAGTTGAGTGTGACCTTCGTGTCCATTGGGGTGACGAGTACGTATGCAAGTGAGAGGAGAGGGATTAGATGGGAGTGTGGAGTAACATGAAATCATTTCAAATGCGATATACAACGTGCATTTACGACCAACGACCCTCGTTATGCTAGCGTTGTCGCCTTCGAAACACATGGAAAGCCATTGTGTTACACCGCATTGCGTCTCGACATGGTCCCGATTGAGCTGTTATATTCCTTTTCCCACTAATTTTCCTGTTCAATGTTAATTTCATTAGCACAGCATATTTTGGATGAATGTTTTGTATAGATGAGAAGAGTTTTTTGTCTTCGGTGTAAACAATGAAACACATACAACGTATTTAAGGTTCGTTAGAAAATTAAATATTTTACATAACCATGAAGTTGGAAATACAATAGAAATGGCTTACTGAATAAAAATCAAACGTAAATCGTTATAGTGTAGCCTGATATCAATGGTTTATAATTGTTTTTCTTTCTTTTTTGTACCTTGTGCCAAAATCTTTCGTTATTCATGTATTTTGTATTATTTTGGGAATCAAAAAAACATACATTGCTACCATAGATTAGACTGTACGCTTAAGCTCATTGAGATTAAAATCACAACATTGCTACCATAGATTAAAATAATTACAATGTATGCTAAAGCTCATTGAAAAAAAATTTGTGGTCTGTGTAATTTTATTGCAGCCAATAAAATATGGAATTGCTTCGAAATTATATAAGAACCCTTTGGTTTTGAGCTCCACTTTGTAAGGTATTATCGTAGAATGAATCCAATCAGAGAGCGAACTTAACTATAACTTATTTTACATTTAGATACAGGGTGTTTTTTTTTCGAGATATAGAACTTTAAGTTGGCATCACTTTTTAATGCTACGTATGGTGTGACATAATTCATGCGTTTTATGGTTAGTTTGGTTTGCCATTTTATCATGAATAGGTTGACGCTTGAGCAACGTCCGCAAATTGTGCAAATTTATTTCGAAAACAACGGTTCTGTTGGAGTCTATCAGAGCAATTACTGATAATACTGATAATAATACTGATAATACGTTTACTGATAATACGCATCCATCCAGACGTCATACAGTGGGTAATGAAGACACCAGAGCAGCTGTAGAGCGTAGTATCGATGAAGACCCAAGTGAGTCTTTTTGATATCGTGCTCAACAATTAAACCTGTGCTCATCCACATTATAGACGATTTTACGGAAAGGATCTTGATTTGCGGGCTTACAAAATCCAACTCGTGCAGGAATTGAAGCCGAACGACCACCGGGCATGGCGTAGATTCGGTGTATGGGCCCAAAAACAAATTGCTGCAGATCCTGAATTACATAAGAAAATTTTGTTTAGCGATGAGTCAATAAACGTCAATAAACAACACTGCCGCATTTGGAGTGATGAGCAATCACAGGCTGTTATTGAAACACCGTTACATTTGCACTGTTTGATGTGCTTTATGGGCCGGTGAAATAATTGGTTGATATGTCTTCAAAAATGCTGCTGAGAATAACATTGCAGTCAATGGTGACCGTTATAGAGCCATGATCAATAACTTTCTCGTTCCGAATTGACTCGCCGTAATGCAGGGGACCTCTGGTTTTAGCAGGATGGTGCAACATGCCATACAGCTCACACAACCATCGACTTATTGAAAGAAGCATTTGATGATCGCATAATTTCTCGTTTTGGACCTGTGAACTGACCTACAAGATCTTTTGATTTAACACCGCTGAACTATTTCTTGTGGTGATGCGTCAAATTACTCGTCTAAGCCGACAAAACCGAGACGCTTGACCATTTGGGAGACAACATTCACCGCGTTATTGGTGGGATACGGCGCGACTAGTCTTCGGTTGTGAATGAATCTAATTTAAACGTTGCTACCATAAACTTTCATTCCATGTTATTCGGTTGATTTGCTAGCTGTGTTCCATTGAGTAACTCTGTACCTTTGAAACGCTTTCCATGAATCAAACCAGATTGAATCAATCTAAAAAAATTTAAAATTAAGGCTTGGAAAGTGTACAATATCGCCGCGTTTAGAAGATGACTATGAAGTTTATGAGGAATCACGAAATTGATTCGTATCTGAAACCTCATCTGCCTACTCAAACTACATGGAGGAGCTAAGGCAGTCTTTCATAAGCCATCCTAAACGTTTTTGGAATTTTGTAAATTCAAAAAGGTATCATGACGAATACCCTTGTTTTTTTATCTCTGACGGCATGATCATTAATAAAACGCTCGCGATCAGTAACTTTATTTGCAGACTACTTCCGATCTGCGTATGGAATACCTGTCTATGACGTCGACGTAACTAATTTCAATTACTTAATGGACTCCCTTAAAATGATGTTGACAATGAAAGACCTATACATTGACACTGCCACTATACTAAAGCATATATCTCAAATTGGAATTGTTTTTGCGGGATGATTAAAATTGAACAACTTTTTATTAACATTAAAAATTTTAATCTACATTGAAAATTCTATTTTGACAAAGTGGTTTCGAAAGTATGCACTGCTTCTCATCAGACACCAGCACACAGTGCATACTTGACTGGCGTGACCACTTGCAGGTGGAAATCATTACATTTTTATTTATGCTAGTTGTGACAAATTTTAACATCTCCGACTTATATCCATGGATATAATTTTACTTAGTAAAGGTAATTGAATGTGATCACGGTTCTCTTCTTGTCTATAAATCAGCATCTTGAGAATAGTTTTTATCATAGCCTGATGGTTTACCGACCGATTCTCTCTCACCCCTGTTGGCTCACCTTTTTAATTTATCCATTTCTTCTGGTATTTTTCCATACTTATGGAAATGTATAACTCCAATTCACAAAAAAGGCACTAGAGAGGTCGTGCACAATTATAGACCAGTCGCTAAATTACCATGCGTTGCCAAGCTCTTTGAAGCTATAGTTGCCGAGGTGCTATCTTTCTACCTTTAGGCATTTATCTCACCTTGCCAGCATGGCTTTATTAACGGCAAATCTACCACTACTAATCTTTTAGAACTTGCGAATCTAGTCATCACAGCGATTGAAGAAGGTAAACAAGTTGACTGCATTAACACCGACCTCACAAAGGCTTTCGATAAGCTGATTCATAATATTCTTATATGTAAATTGCATATTCTTGAATTCCCTAATAAGTTTATTGACTGGATTAAATCCTATCTTACAGATCGCAAACACAACGTTCGATCTCGTGGCACTCTATCCACTGACATAATCTCCACTTCGGGTGTGCCACAAGGCAGCCACCTCGGTCCGATTCTTTCCGATATTTATACTGACGATCTTATCACCTTCGCTCCTGGATCCTCCATTCTACTCTATGCTGATCACGCGAAGATTTTCAATATAATATCATCACTTGACGACTGTACAATCCTGCAACGCGATGTGACAAATTTTTCTGATTGGTGGATCATATTTTTAATTGGATCATATTTAAATAAAAATGGCAGAGAGTTATCTTTCCAATAAAACCAATTTCATGGCAATCAAAACAATTTATCTACATTTTATTTCATTTCAAAGTTCTATACCTCTAAAAAAAACACCCTTTTTAAAGAATATATTGTATGCTAAAGTGTTCCAAGAATGCTTACATTTTCTGAAATTCTGTGCTCACCCAGTACGAAAATGATCGTTTCACTATTTAATTTATCGATATCTGTAACATGAAGACGAAAACTTTAACATAATCTTTCATGACTCATTTTTTGACTATCAGCTATTACAGCTTGAACAACCAAACCATAGTCACAAAATTCTACTGCAAAGCCGACTAACAGTTAAGAACTCGGCTCTTGGTGTCTAAGAAAGCTTAGAGAATTATAAACACCAACACGACATAGGCCCACACTGGGCGCAATTTCGATCTTGGTAGTTAGATGCCTTTGTTCGTCCCATTTACGTTCAAATTAAATATAATATTCGTTTATATGTAAAAAAATTTTTAGACAAAAATATTGATAATACGCCCTCTGGCAGCTATTTTACGAAAAGGCTCGAAAAATGCGGTGCCAACGATATCTTGAGCTGGATTCATCTGAAACAAAAAATTCAAATTGTTTCTGGTAGAGTATGAGTTTGACTTGTACTTGGACGAAGGATTTGTAAAAATATTGAAATCTGAACTTTTGGCAACGTCGCGAGTAAAAAATTTAATTTTTGACCCAAAAATTCAATAAATAATGCCATGTGTATTAAATTCCAATGAACGAAACACAATATCCTTCGTTCAAGTACAAGAAAATACTATTTAAAAGAAGTGTGCAAAATTTGGTTAAGATTGGTGCATTAGTTTTTGAGTTATCGTTGGCACCGACTTGAAATATACCGTTTCGAGAAAAACGCGTTTAAAGTTTAAAGTAAGAATAAAACTTTTTTTTTTTAACTTACATAGAATCATCGATACCAGGTCCATACAATAATTGCCCTTCTTCATTGGTTATGTCCAAAACCTATATAGAATAATATATCTAAACTCAGTATTTCATCAACATAAGTTGCGTGAAATGAGAAATATTACTTACACAGGTGGGATGGATCAAAGTGGGGAAATTGCTCTCCCTTCTAATATATAGCTCGGATCGACTTCAAATTTTCAGAGAGTACTTTCGATGAGTTGTTCTTTAAGAAAAACCAAAGAAAAAAAAATCGATTTCTTCATCATTCCAAACCCATGTAACCCCTTAATTACAGTACTACAGAGAATTTAATGACATCTTGATACAAGCTTTTAACATATTCAAGAGTATAGATATGAAATAGAGATAATAGAGATAAAATAATGTAACATTGACAATTCTAAAGAATAATAATAATATTAATTAAAATATTTTGTTTTCAAAGTTAGTTCATATCTGATGTTTTACATAATTGTTTAAAACGTTTTAATACTTGAATATTTGTTGAAATTAGTCACAGATACTTGACGAACACACTTACATCTTTTGCATAATGTAGGAAAATTTAATTGAAAATTTAACACTGGGTAACATTAGACAAAAGTCTCAAGCTCGCATCATATATTATACACTATAATCTGAAACCGAAAATGACGAATATATTTCTCCACGAAAACATTTTATTGAAAAAAAAATTCTAATCAAATTCTCTTAATTTTTACTTTACTAAGTAACCTTATACCCATTTTTTCTTATTACAGAAAAAGTCAAACTCGAAGCAAGAGGTGAGTGAATATTATGAATTTCAATTTATATTAAGTTAATTCATTCAGAAAACATGAAATGATCCTTTAACCCCGAAGCTTATTTCATTTAAATAAATTTACAAAACAAATGTACATATTTTCATATATCAGTTTACAGTTTTGATTAGTGTCGATGTCTGCAAAGATAATCGGCTGGAGTAAAATCAACAACGGGTCATGTTTTACGTTCTGCTTTCGGGTGGACAAACTGTGCAAATCCAAATTTGATATTTACAGATAATTATACGAAAAAATAATACTTGGAAATATTAAATCAACTTTTGCTGGAGGGAAATGATTAAATACGACTTGTTTGAAATGCACAATTCGATTTGAGCAGATTATATTATAGAATTTTCATACTGTCCACTTCAGCTGCGCAAGGAAATGCCAGATAGTGATCAATTCAATTCGAAAAAAATTTCGATACTTCAAATGTGCGTGAAAATCCAATGAGTAAAATTAATAGCGAATCGAAATTTATTTTCATTCAAATATAAAGCTCAAATATAAAAGTTGCCTATTTCATTAAAATTCACAAACTTTATTTCATTTGAAATTGGTTAATTCATGAAAAACTTTGAAGCCGATTTTTCATCTGTCAATCAATTTATTAAATCACGGTTTATGCTTGTGTTTAATTTCCATTACTTAGAAAATTGTTTAATATATATCTGCATAGCTGAAATATGCCTGTACAATCGGAATCCTACATTAATTTAGAAAAACCGTATTTTTATCCAGTCTTTGGACTACAGAACAGTTCAAACTCTACTCTAGAGCAAATTCGATTGTACATACCTGGCTTTCACTTTACTTTTTACTAGGACTATAATCCGTGGACTATAATAATACAAGGCTTTGCAATCTATAATACTATGGATTAAAACCCCAATTTTACTGTATGGGGCATTTCACGTGAAGCGGACAACGAAAAAAAATCGAGGTTCTGGATTTCGTTCATATTGTACATAATGGTACTTCTAGAAGATATGAATGTGGATGAACATGTTTTTGCTTTTATGAGGTTTAGTTGCCGAGCTATGGGCTTCTAAATAATTGACAAGATTCAAAACTAGATTTAAAAAACATTAAACATATTGATTGGTATAGAAAATTAGCTGTTCTTTTTAATTTTGAAATTGGATTTAATAAATAATTTTGTTTTCCTATGTGACATTACACAGACACTATCAGACATTTCAACTCGTAATTTGAATAATTTGGACCAGATTAATTTTGTTTATTTTTATAACAAAACAAAGCTTAAAGTATACTTATTTTATCATAAAAGTTTCAGAATGGGGTGGCCAGTAGTTTAGGAGGTAGGTGAATTTCAATATATACAAGTCGCATGGGGCGTGGTATTAAATGAAACGGGCCACACTATTGATGTGAGTGGTGCTCGTTACTGGCTGATAAGATAAGACAATTAGAAAGTACAGACTTGGTTTGTTGTTTTTCTAGTTGAATATGACGCCCGCAGTGAATAAGATTACCTTTTCCAGCATGACGAACAGAGTTCAGCGGCTAGCGGCTCTCTGTACCACAGGTGCCTTAGCCCCGACTCCTTCGTCTGCTCTGAATTTCCTGCTTCATTTTTGCGATACGTAAAGCCGGAGACCTAGCATACGCCAGAGATACCACAAGTAAGGAAATTAACATCTTTACAGACAGTCAAGCGACGGTTAAAGCTCTGATGTCTTACACATACAAATCGAAGTGTGTACTTGACTGCATTCAGGCTCTGAATAGACTGGGCAACTACAGAAGGGTCAGAATTTTCTGGGTTCCTGATCACAAGGGCATTGAAGGAAACGAGAGGGCGGACGCGTTAGCCAAGCACGGGACTAGCCTTTCCCTGTCAGGATCGGTTGACATTCCTATTCCAATCCAAACAATCAAATAATCAATCGACTCCAATATGATGCATGGTGCGATGTGCAGATGGCATGCAATTTAGACCTGCAAGCTAACCAAAATCATGTGGGGTCGTACAATTTCGTAGCGACTAAGTATCTGCTCAAATTAACGCGGACTGACTGCAAGCGGCTGGTCGGCATCATTACTGGCCACTGTCTTGTAGCAGCTCATGCTATGAAAATGGGACTCCTAACCTGCGACACCTGTAGGAAGTATCAAGAGCCGGGAGTCTCAGAAACAATCCAACACCTTCTTTGCCACTGCCCGGCACTGGGGAGAACCAGGCAGCGCTGCTTCGGTGAGCCTTGGCTGGTGGATCTCTGACATGTAGCAGAGCAGAAGCTGAAGGACATACTTCAGTTCGCAAAAAAGTCCGGAGCCTTCAATGGCCGTTTGGACTGAACTTTCCTTCTCCGGGTCCATTTACCTAGTTTCGCTACGGACCAATGGGTCTATGTGTGGCCCTGTGCCAGCCAGTTAAACCTAACCTAACCTGAATATGATGCCCATGGAACGGAATTTCTATTACGAACGAAGTTCAATGATCGTGACATCACTCAAAATGGTGGCGCGAATTCGCCGCTGATATGTAGCGATTTGTGATTGTTAGACTTTTGTTCTTCGGGCTATTCGAAAAGAAAAATACAAGAAGTAGAATACGAGAAGTATTTTGCATCGTTGGAGAATGTTCAAAGCATTTTTTAATAGCACACCCGTTACTGAATAGGAACTTTGCTTCGTTCTAGAAAAATAAAAACATTTGTTCAAAGAGGTTACCCATGGCTGAATCACGTTTGTATGTATGTATGTAGATAAAAAGCTGAAAACTCTGTAAGCTTAGTCGTTGAAGATGTTACTCAAAGTGCCCTGATATACGTCTCCGACAGAAGAAAAAGACGAGGAAACAAAAAACGCATTCTATAACCACTTGAAAAGGCTATTCGACTCATTGCCCTCAAACGACGTCAAAATAATACTCGGCGACTTCAATGCTAAAGTCGGGAATGAAGAAGTACAGCGGGAAACAACAGTCTCCACGATGCAATTAACGACAACGGCCAACACCTGATTGACTTTGCATGTAGTAGGGAAATATTCATCAGTTCAACATGCTTCCCACATCGACGCATCCACAAAAGAACATGGGCATCACCAGATGTCAGTACCTTTAACCAAATTGACCATGTCCCTATTCAGCGGAAATGAGCTTCCAGCATACTTGACACTCGGACATTTCGAGGAGCAAATTGTGACTCGGACCACTACTTGGTCAAATCCAAATATCGATGTCGCATGCCAAAGGCATATGGGACGAAGACCAGTCCCCTTCGTATGTTTGACATCGAAAAGGTCCAAACGGTGTCAGTAGCAGAAAGCTTCTCAAAAACTCTTGAGACTAAGTTAACCTCCATCCTACAGAATAACACAGTGAGGCCGGTTGACGAGGTCTGGATGGAGATGAAGACAGCAATCAAAGCCGCTGCAGAACAAGTGGTTGGGTATGAAGTTCGGCGCAAAAGAAACAACTGGTTTGACAACGAATGCTAGGATGCGTTGAACAAGAAAAATCAGGCATATAAACAATTCCTTGAAAGGAACACCAGGACGAAGAGAGAAAAATAAGAAAACCTCCGACGAGTAGCAAATAAGATCATTAGATCTATATAATCTGCCTTTATATTTTCGCCACTGGTTGGAATTCGGTCGATTTATTTCCATTTATTATCTCTGGTACTGTTGATTTGGAAAATGTGCCTGCACCATCCGAACCGCTATTTGAAAATAATAGGGTAAGTTGTTCCTGAATTTCAGCTAACATAATCTCGTTACCAATATCATCAATCAACTAATAATAATTATGCAAAGTTATACCAATTAAATTCATTTCTGGTATTTAAAGGATGAAACCATTTACGCCGCACATAAAGAATGCATTTCATAATTAATTGACACGACTACGGAGTGTTTAGTTTCACGACGTATTTAGTCCTCTTATTGAGTAACGGTTCTACTCATAGCTAGATTAGCTGAGAATTCAGTTTTCTAATAACATCCAGTCTTCTACCAGCTTTCTTCAAGGATTATACTAGCTGATTATGATACTTGCCAGTAATTATTTTTCGGACGTACATAGGTACATATACAGATATTGACAATAAGATTTCTGTTTATCCGAAACAAACATGAATAAAAAAAAATTCTGGGGAATTTCAGAGAAAATATACATTAAAAATATATCCATGGAAATATACAAGAATCAATTGATTGTTTTCCATCTAACAGCTGTTGAGCGTCTGACAGTATATTTCCACATCAAGTAATTTAATCGTAACAGAAACTCACATGCTCAATTAATTTGTCTTAAATTATTCTCATACGAATTCAAATACTATTAAGTCATTTTCTCCGTCCATCAATGTGAATTAGCTGACATTGCTAATATTTAATTGCATGTTTGGCTCATAAACAACAACGTTAATGATTGAATTCACATTTTTACAGGCCAAAAACACTATCCTTTTGCGAAAATCCCTGAACTTGCAACGTTATTTTCGCATTCAATTTTGTGCTGTTTATATCACCATAAAACCACAAGAGAATTCAATTTTAACACATTAATTCTCAAAAGAAAACCAATCATCAAAACTTCTGTACACAAACGATCCAGTACATACATACATATGAGTATGTACATGCATACGGTATGACCAGTATCTTTTGCATATAAATTTATATTAGGCCATTGCTCCAATTGACCGATTTCTAGGTCAATTTTTAAGGTTTTTCGAGTGTCTGTGAGGTTGTCGGGGATCGGTTTATCTGAACCATAAATACTTAATTGATTTTGTTCCAAAAATAACAATACAGAATGTCGAAAGAAAAAATACAACATGCAATGAAGTTCACGCTAAGGAATCAATTTAGTGTTAATACCGAATGACGTCAAGAAGACAGTTCATGATCGTTGCGACAGACAAGTAAAGAGAAGAAAGTGTTAGGATTCCAAAAGCGATGTGTCTAGAAAGAAAAATTATAGTGAATTCTGGTCAATTAGTCATCACTGCAAATTCAAAGGAAACCAATCTCCGGCTCAGCCACTTGAACCACTAGTAGAAGCACATGGCAATTCCAATGACCTGCTTCCCTTGGCCACGACTCAATGATTCATGTCCCATTTAAATTGCCACGATGATTTCTGTGCAATGAAAAATTGAATTTCAAGAAGAGGCAATAAGTATTTTTTTTTTACTTTTTTCCAGTTCTGATTTGCTCATTTCATTTCAATCTATAAATAAATTTCCATTACATAAAACATTCAGCAAGCTTACCAGTACACCGGTGGTAATTTCTTAAGATCCGACAGCATTGTTTTGAAATTCAGACGATAAACGAAAACGAAGAATTCGTTTTACAAGACTGCTACTGGATTGGACCGACGC
Organism: Nemotelus pantherinus; assembly: GCA_963978885.1. Classification (NCBI taxonomy): domain Eukaryota; kingdom Metazoa; phylum Arthropoda; class Insecta; order Diptera; family Stratiomyidae; genus Nemotelus; species Nemotelus pantherinus. Next base: position 247,688,757 of record OZ022264.1, on the reverse strand, counting down.
CGCACGTAACGAAAATCATTATTTACTCGTTCGGTTTCGCTTTGCATGTTCGGAAAAGAAACCGAAATCGGAGGATAAAACAAATGGTTTGCATTAGTGACTAAGCATCATTTTGAAAAAACGAAAAGATAATATCTATAGGGTTTCAGTGAAAATGTTTATTCTTTTGATATCATGGTTGAAAGCTTACCGTCAGTTTTTTTTTTTAAGAGATGTGGTATTCCAGTGATGACAAATGGTTTTCGTTCTTGTGATTGCAGCGTAAATAATTATCCCGTAAATACGTATAGCAATGGAGATAGAGTACTGGTGATGATGCAAGTACCTCCACCTGAAAGCAAAAGTGGTCTTCTCATCATCCTGTTAGTGTCTCTTGCCAGCATGGCTTGCTCAATTTTTCCTCCCCTTAAAAGCAAACATATCAGTGAAATTTCTTTGGAGGTAGCAGTAAACACACTCGTCAAAGCCTTTGAACGGTCCTGTTCCAATGTCTGTGTTAAACGACATTTCCCAAGGGGAACAAGAACCTGGGTTGTCGCAGTAGACAAGTACAAGAACTGTTCAAACTAGCCAAAGCAGCTAATTCCAGGGAATGTTGGTTTTTTAAATCGGAAATAAGGAAAAAAACTCTAGGGCACCTGAACCGCTAGAAACACTAATGTTCGAAGAACAGTAGAAGAATCGTTCAGATTTTGAGTGCATATTCTACCACACGAGCTGCTTATTACAGCCAAACTGTTTCAAACGCTACGTTTTACTTTGGTCTCAAGAATGCATTATAACTTATATGGTGGAAAGGTTTCAGATAATAGCACTGGCATGAATTTCTCAAAGTTTATGAGAGCGAAACGCTTGTTAATTATACTCGTTATCAGTTGCTTATTTCACAAAACTTTGAAAGCAGCATCTCATATAACATCAATGAAGAAAATGCTCAGTGCCTGCAGTACTGTAATTGAAGCTGGTGTTTAGGGCTGCGATCCACAACTTTTGGAATTGAAACATTGGTTATTTATTTTCATTGTAAATATTTCCGGTATGAATACTAACTGTAAGCATTTATTGATACGAAAATAGCACAACCAACTCGTGCTGGCAACCTTTTGCCAGTATCAAAGCCAAAAATATATCACATGTGCTTCACGCTAAAATTAACCTACCCTGCGAATTTCGTCTCGATCCGATGACTGCATTCGAAGTTATAGGAGTATAAAGAAATTTAGGGCTACCAGCCGCGAAATTTTTCATACAATCGAAAACTTAATATTTGCTGTTTATTTCACTACAATATCATAACCATTTGAAAATTTTACGATTAAATCGCTTAATAAAGATATTGCAAATAAATACAAAACCAACAATAGCTGGCAACCCTATGGTGGCTTTTCAATCAGATTCGGCCTGAAGATTGCATATAAAAGATTCCATTAGTTGGATGAAATTCATATTGATTTCATGACTGCACTGGAAGTTATAGGGCAAAAAACTTTATTTTCCTGAGCGAATTTTCAAAACCAAAAACACAGAAATTACCATACCTGGCAGCACCAATCGAATTTTTCAACCAAATTTCTATCAAGAACGGCTTAAAGTAAGGTTCAGCTACTGTGTCAATTTCATGAAAATCTGGTTACTAATTCACATTTCATAGGGCAAAAAGCAGTTTTTTTTCTGTATAATTTTTCAAGATGGCACCACTGGCATAGAGTTGCCCACAATTCAAAATCGCTTCTATCAAACCTGGTCCTACTTAAGTCCAATGTACTCTGTAAACTTCAACTGTATCTGATTATTGGTTCGTAAGTTCCCGTGAATAGAAGTTTTTGATGCTAAAAATATAGGTAAATTAGGAAAGGGTTACCGTTCTTGCTCGACATGAAATTTCCAAAGTTTTTCCCTGACTATATAGATAAAGCATTAGATTTATATAAAAGTAGGTTTGTATTGTAAGAAACGGTCATTTTTTGGGAGATTCGATGGTTTGAATGTTTTCACTTTCAGTGCCTGCCGTAGCTACAGGGTTGCCAGGAGTGCAACTTAACAACATTAACATGTCCTGTAAGTTTCATAATGATCTGATAATTTAGTAAAAAGTTACCACAATTCAAAAATTTTCAAATTTTCCCAATCTCATTTTAGGTGCCTAGCGCACACATATGGTTAAAAATGTCAAAAACATTATCATATTCACATTTAAAACACATTCAGAATTCATTACCTGGACTTTATTTTTGCAAAACTTATGTTGTGACAGAACAGTAGGTCTATTTAAAATATCACTAAAATGGCCGCCGGCGCCAAAGGGTTAAAGATGATTAACTTTTTGTGAGGCCTGGCACTGTTCTGCATATACACTAATGTATCCTGAATATTTCAGTTCAATCGGATGGCGCGTTCCTGAGATTTTTTCAATGAAATTTTTTGATGATATATATATATAGATATATATATATATATATATATATATATATATATATATATATATATATATATATATATATATATATATATATATATATATATATATATATATTCATATACATATATATACAGTGGCTCACAGCTTATTTCAACCAGCACGTAAAAAAAACTTTAACTTCTTATAAAAACTAAACGAAATAAGTTATCAACATTATTTAAACGCAGATTATTAGACTAGTGCTCACAATTATCATTTATTCAGTTTATTATTATTTTTATTTTATTTCAATAGGTCATAACAATTAATGACGAAAAAAGTAACTAAAAACAATGTCACAGCTTATTTCAACCAAGTAACAGAATCAATGTTTAAATTAAGTTACAAGGCACAAAAAATATTTTAGTATTTAGTATATGAATGAATCGACCAGCTTTTGTGTTACTTGTGGGGTAATTTAGGCCCATTCCTCAACCAATGCAGCTTTGAGATCGCTTTTGTTGGATATCTTCCGTTTTCGGATGTTTGTATCCAAAATGGCCCACAAATTTTCGATGACGTTAACATGTGGACAATTCTAAACCAGCCATGTCTGTACACAATACGCGACTTATACTTTGGGTCATTATCTTGATAAAATCTGAAGCCATCACGAATGCCCAGTTTCTCCGAACTTTCAATCAAATTGAACTTCAAAATTTCGAGATAATGAGACCTATCCGGTGTAGTCTCAATAAGTTGCAAGTTTCCAACTCCCACTGCAGACATACAGGCCCAAACTATAACGTTGCTATCTCCGTGTTTGACTGTAGCTTTCAAAGTTTTGTTTTGCAATTCTGTATTTAGCTTACGCCACACATATGAGGCTCAATCAGAGCCAACAATATTAAATTTTGACTCATCAGCGAATATAACGGTATTCCAAAATCCAGAATCCTTATGCAAATGTTCCTTGGCAAATTTTAAACGGCACTTCTGATTTTTGGCCCTTATAAATGGTTTCTTACGCGCTATTCTACCATTAAATTCATGCTCTCGCAGCACACGATGAATAGTTTCCAAGTGGCAGGACTTCCCCAACTCAGCTTTAACTTCACTTACAATTTTCGGAGCCAACAGCCTTGGGTTTTCCCGGATTTTCCGAACAATAAAGCGCTCGTCCGTTTGATTGAAAGTTTTGTTGGGGGCATTTCTCCCTCTATCGAGCGTTTTATTTTCGTGGACAAATCGGTAAATTATGGTTTGCACTGTAGAATCACTTAGCCCAACCATCTCACAAATTTTTCGGCGCGAATGGTCATTTTTTAAAATTACTGAGAACAAGTTCTCGCTGATCAATTGTCGTAGATGGTCTCATTTCGAAAAACTAATTTTTCTGCACGATCTTTTCAAAGAATGCAGCAAACCTTAACTTGAACACATTACAAATATAATGACTAAAGCATAGACAAAGAAATAATTGCTGCATTGCAAGATATTGGATCATTGCACACCTACAAAGTATTTGGTTGAAATAAGCTGTGGCATTGTTTTTGGTTGCATTTTTCGTTTTTCGTTATTTTAGAACACTAAACAAATAAGAATAAATAAATGAAAGATTAGTTTAAACATTAGACTAATAACTTGCCTTTAAATAAAGTTGATATCTTCTTTAGTTTAGTTTTTATAGGAAGTTTACGTGCTGGTTGAAATAAGCTGTGAGCCACTGTATATATAGATATATGAATTTTTGACCAAATTGATTTTAATACTAATGTTCTTCTTCGAACATAATAACAATTGGAGCTCAAATGATATTGAAAGCATTGGCAAGGTTGTCACCTAGTTTGTTTTAGTTTTAGTGTCAACTAGTTTGGGAAACAGACACATTCTAGCCCTTCAAGTCCCCATGCCCGATAAACAAATTGATAAACAATCATGACAACACTGCATGTTCAAATCGGACGTGATATTTTCAAACATGATCGTCAAAGAGTTTTTAAAAATCCTTACTATTTGAAAGACAAAGAGGTCTCTTTCTGTAGTTCCACTCAGATTTAAGCAGCTCAAAAGAAAGTTAATTCATTTCAATAAACTATACGCACGAAAATTATTTATCACACCAAATACTTCCGGGTCCTCATCTCTACATCATTGGTCTCCTTGCCCGCTCACACCCACCACCATGATGGATAGATGTATAGCTTTCGTTACTTCAACGTACTCTCGGGAATTTGCTGAAGAACCATCGCAGCTGCCATTATATTGCATTTTGTTATCATCTCCCTTACGGTTACTTTGTCAAAGCGAAAAAATCAATTCTGCAAAACTCTTTTGTAATCTAAAACAATACACAATGTCCTTCTTATTGTCTTCGCTTGGCTGGTCCTCTGCATGGAATCTTTGTTGAGCATTTTCAACTCAATTCTTCCATAGTAAATTCTCAGATATGAAGGACAATGATGTTTTGAAAAATCTGTCTACTTCATATGTAGGCCTCGATAAAAGTCTATTACTTAATACCTATACAACCACAATGAACTCCCGCATGGTTGAGATGACTACCCCTAAATTTGTTACAATACCCGTTCACAATGTTGTCGCGTTCATCGAAATGAAATATCTCAATCTGAGCTGGCAAAGAATCTGGCAATCTTTTCGGATTTCTGTTTGAGATAAAGGTAATCGGTGGCAAAGGTTGTTTGTGTCGTTTAAATGTTTGCCCATCAGACAGTGGAACGTGGAAAATCGATACTTCGTCCTTTCGGAAAGTCAACAGCAACAGTAGCTGCGGGATTTCTTTTTCGAGTTCCTCTTGAGCTCTCGTCAGGACTCGAGACGATAAATCTGACGCCGCCAAATAGAACAGAAGAATTCAAGCTTGTCCTGTTCCATTGCTGCGCTTCGGTTGCTATTAAGTTTCAGTCACTGCTTTATTTGCTCGTCGGGTGCTTTGTTTTTACTTGCCACACATGAACTTGAAGCATCACAGCCTGACACATCCAAGGATTACCTAACGTGTCTGTGTGTGGAGCAGTAACTGAAAACAGTTTATTTATACACTCCTTTTGTCCTACACACGTCGAAGTCGAACACTCTATTTCGGTAATCGCTTCGAACAGGTTCACTGGAGTGTAATCATTAATGGACCCCTGAAGCGTTTAGGCAATGATGTGATTTATTTCGCAGTGGCATAAAGAATTTAATCGATTTCGAAGCAAGTGTTTTGGTTTATAATATCCGAAATGCTGGCAGCTGTCTATGTCAGTATATTTGCATATACATACGTCGTTTGACTGTCGAACTCGCTCAGCCGTATTAGGATGGGGAGATGTTGATAACTCTGGCTCTGTTGCGGCAAAATGACAAAACTGCGTAGCGAACAGTATTTTGCAGTCGACGTCAAAATGTAGGATAAATTGCTATCAAAGCGTTACCCACTCTCCTGTTTGTCATCGCAAGCACGTTTATTGATCATTCGGAGAATGGTGCTGTCCTAGAAGTAAAGTAGAATGTCAACTGTGAACACATCTGGCAAAAACAAATTGCGTGGGTGAATTTTCAACAAGCGTCGATAAATTTTAAAATTCACAATATTGATGGCACCAAAACATCATACTTTGGGCAATGTATTGACTTTCAAATCATATGAATCGATTGGATAAACATGTCGATATGAGAGTATTTTTCTACTTATGCTTTTAAACTGGAAGTTGTAAAGTCTTTATGCTGCCTCCTCACTGTGGGCCATCATCGGCCACTGCAATGGTCGCAAAGATGGCCACAATGAAGTCACCATCACAAATTTGCCTCCACACACTGGGCCACTAGATGGGCCAGTCATGATTTTTCGGTTGCGCATGATGGCTCGCTTTGATGTGTGTGAAAAACCGCTCCGAAAGCCAGCCTCGCCCACCGCCATTGCCATGCTTCGCCACTGTCGGCCACTGCAAGCAATCGCCCGTCTACACAATGGGCCACATGATGGCCCACAGTGAGGAGGCAGCATTAGATGTTTTCAAATTCGGACAACTTTGTTATTGTGATAAGAAATATTGGGTTGAGAAAAAAAAATGTTGTGTCAATAAATTCCTCCATAATGTATTCGACGTTGGTGTTTAAGACCTGCTTCAACCTCTCGATTAATTTATTAATTCCGATCCACCAAAAATTTCCTTTACTGTGTCGAAGAAGTTATTGAGGTAGTTTTTGAAGTCCTCTTCGTCGTTGCATGTACGACATTGGGCAGAACAGGTGGCAATTTGTTGGCACCAGATCTAGAGAGTATGTTGGTTGCCAAAGAATCTCCCACTGGAGCTCTTGTAGAGCGGCTGTGACGGCTTGTGCGACCTGAGACCTGATTTTGTCGTAAAGGAGACTAGTTAGGCCTTGTCGATCGGGTCTCTTCACCTGAATCGCCTCATTTATGCAGCGCAGTTGGACAATATCAAGTTTCTTGTTGACCGTACAGTTCCTTTCACGCATCTCCCAATGCAACATACCCTTCCAGTCCCATCAAACGCAGATCATGGTATTATTTGGGTGGGGTTCTTGCTTGCCTGTGAACTTCGGCATATTTCCTGGAGTCACCCACTCTTTTCATTGATTCATATTCACGTATAGGCACCATCTCCCGTGACGATTTGGTACAAAAAACGTTACTTGTGTCTACGTGTTCCTCAGTGGCGGGCAAGATGGTGAGTAGCAATTTGAAGGCGATTTGTTTGTTGCTCCCGGTCAGCTAGTGGAGCACCCAGGATCCCAATTTGCCAGAAGATGATTGGGAATCGTCTTTTGATCGCAGATCATTTGTGTGGCCAATTCGCGACTTGCATGTTGACCGTTCGCGTCTATAAGCACTTTCAGATGCATCTCATCGAATTGCAAAGGTTTTCCACTGCAAGACGAGTCGTCGAGATCAAAGTCACCCTTTTCGAACTTCGCAAACCATTTTCGTGCTGTAGACTTGCCTATGATACCGTCTTCGTACACATCGCAAATGTTCCGGCCTGTTTCGAAAGCTTTTTGGCCTCGATGAAAACTGAATAGAAGCACATGTCGAAAATGAATAGTCCATTTATAGGCCTAAAAAAGATTAAACTATTCGAAACAATAATTACCACACTTTTGTAGAGAAAGAAAACCTCTTTCAAATAAACATACGCACTTTGCCAAATAGCAAACAATTTGTATTTTGATAAAAGAAATTTTAAAACGCAACGAACTGATTCTTCAATCCAATAGATATGCAAAAGTTCATTCAAAATAGTAGTATACACAGTACACTATAGTTAAAAATGATTTTCTGAAAAGTGAACCTGAAACAAAACATATTTAAAATAAAGTAGGCCGATTTTCGAAGAAAATCAGAAGGAATGTGCAGATTTCCCTGTATATTGGTGGCGATGGGTGGCGATGACTACATTTTTAGCATCTCATAGAACACAAAGAGCATACGGCGGAAAATTGTTCATGCAGCTGGTGTGCGAATCAAGAGCCCAAATTGCAATGATTAGTGACACCGGGCCTCGATGGGCAATTTTCTCTGCCATTTCCGATGGCAACGACTGTCAAATTTATGGTATGCCATCTGTGCGTGGGCAATTTCATGGCATGCAATTTCATTTCGAAAATGCCTCTGAGCGGGAAGGACATGCGCTGTATCTGAGTGTCAAATGCTCTTAAGGAGTTATTTGAAGTGCAGAGTGAAGAAATTCTGCTACTTATGAAAACTGCACGTGTAGGATAAATTACTTTTTGGATAAGCGGGTGAAATTTCAGACGAAAATGTAACTATTATATGATTTGCTGGGGTACGAAGGGGAATGCGATAAAAGTCATTTGAAAAATCCGCCAATCATCAACAGGGAGTCTCATATATTTACTCATCGTTCAAAATTGAAATTATTTCTCTTTTTTAATTAATATATATATATATATATATATATATATATATATATATATATATATATATATATATATATATATATATATATATATATATATATAATTTCACTACTCCGCATCAAAATTCGATTTTTTCGCAATTTCCCACCATTTCATATTCTGTAGACTATTTTCATTGCTCAACGAGATCTAAAAATCCCTTTGGATTCAGAATCCCTACATTTTTTTAGCATTCCCACGGTTCAGCGCCATTTTGATATCAAGAGTTGTCAAAATATTGCCAGGCCGATGGCCAAGCAAATGGCATAGCATATTGCCTACCATTTATGGCAGACCATCAAATATGGCATGCCATAGGTAGCCTCCACTAGCAATTTAAAATGTTATGCCATGGGAAATTGCTAATGGAGGCGGCCTGTGAACCATATCGAAGGAGAAATCCAGAGACTTGTTATACAGACCCTGCAAGCTATGCAGCTTTATGGGTTTCAGACGCTCGAAAGATATAAGTAGATCAGCCGGGTTTGGGTGATGGATATGTTTGGATCCGAAACCAAGATATCAATTTTGTCAGCTGCTATTTCTCGGGAAACGATCCAATGACAGAATTTCGCAGGAAATTAGAAGCACTGTTTTGGAGTGGGGAATGCCAACCCAGAACACACGAGGAAAATTGAGATGGTGGCTAGATTAAACATGGCTGTACTAAATAGGGGCTCAACACCTACGTATCGCAGGCCGGGGTTCGGAGAGTCTACACCTGATATAGCTCTCATTTCGGACGCATTATCGGCGCTGACGAGGGACTGGAGGGTCATTGAAGAGTACTCTGGCAACGATCATAGCTACATCAGCTTCTGGCTATCAGAGGAAAACCAAAACTCGCAAAGCTACAGAACCAAAAAATATTTGGCTGGAATATTTCCAAGTTAGATAGGAGAAAGCTCTTGGAGTCGCTTGACGATAGCTTTCCTGGTAAGGGCAGGGTTAGTAACAGATCAGGCAGGGGTCAATACACTGGTGAACTTTACCCTTGGGGGAAATCAAGCAAGCGAACGTCGTCTGGATGTCACTTCGGAGACAACCTCCTGGGAAGCAAGAGGCCTACTGATGGACCGAAGAGATAACAGAACTGAGGCGAAGAGCTCTAGCGTACAGGCGTAGGGTATCCCAAGTATCCCAAGCTGCCGCAGAACACAAAAGGGCAACAAAAGAGCTGGAAAAGGCTATCAAGGCGAGGAAAAAACAAATGTGACAAGCCCTTTGCGACGAATTGAACCGGGACACATGGGAGCTGGGCTACAAACTAGTTTCTGGTAAACTTGGTCAAATGGGTCCTGGCCCACTATCGGAGTTGGCCTGGCCCACTATCGGAGTTGGCCTGGCCCACTATTGGAGTCGGATACGCTGAAGCACCTCGTGGACTTACTCTTTCCAGCGCATCACATGAGAGTAGATAACCCTGTCATGATCCGTCAGGAAGATACTCCTTTGTTCACTCTGAAGAAAATTCGTTGTGCAGCTCTCAAAATGAAAAACCGAAATAGCTCTGGTCCTAACAGCATTTCAGTGGGAGTGCTGAAAATTATGGTAAAGGACCATCCGTCAGCGTTGCTGCCAATGTATAATGCGTCTTTGTTGGCGGGTGGTCTCCCATGACGCTGAAAAGAGGCACAGGTTGCTTTGATTCCAAAGTGAAAGCGAGACCCTAGCAGACCATCTACGTACAGACGTCTCTGTATGCTTGATATGACGGAGAAACTCCTGGAAGACCTATTGAAGCCACGACTAGAGCAGCAATACGATAGGCCGGTGGCCTTTAGAAAAATCAGCATGGGTTTCGTAATAAGCACTCAACTATAAGTGCCATCGAAGAAGTAGTCGGTGCAGTAAAGCGCTCAGAGGCTGCATGCCAGCAAGCCAAGTAGATCGTGTTTCTAGTTACATTTGATGTATGGAACGCCTTTATTTCAGCGAAATGGGAAGATATTTTAGAGGCACTTGAGCATAATTTTCAGGTACAGGACTACCTGTTAGCTATGGTTCGAGACTCTCTAAGCAGCCGTCGCCTTATATATGATAGGAAACAGAGTTTATTCTCGGGATCTTTAAAAAGCAGCGTACGACGACTTCCTGCGCCTTGAGATGCCAGATGATGTGCTCTTAGTCGGTTACGCTGATGATGTAGCCGCTGTCATTACCTTAAGAAACCCCCACTTTGCTCAGCTTAAATTAAATCAAGTAATGAAAAGAGTTGAAGGCTGGATAGAAAACCATGGTCGCCAGCTGGCGATCTCGAAACTGAGATTGTCATGCTGACGAAAAGAAGGTTACCAACTGTCATACACAAGACAGTTGGCTCCGAAGTAGTCGAGACCAAAAAATCTGCGAAGTATCTTGGAGTGACTCTTGACTCCAAGCTGACTTATGGTGAGCACATCCACAAAGCATGTGATAGGACGTTGGGGACTGTAGTCTCGCTAAGCAGACTCATGGCAAACGTTCACGGTCCTAGTGCGAGTAAACGAAAACTGCTTATGATGGCGGCTCACTCAACGCTGCTGTATGGTGTGTAGATATGGGCTATAGATTGCAAAGTATCGAGCAAAGATGGCAAGTGTTCAATGCAGAGGGGTGCTAAAACTCGCCGGCTGCTGCCGCACGGTATCAGGTTATGCCATGTTGATCATAGCAGGAGTAATCGCAGTCAATTTATTGGCGAACAAGTGCAGTGAGATCTTTCTGAATAGCTCAGAAGTGGGAAGGAGCAACTACTCAAGCACGAGCGCTACCGCGTGAGCTTTGGGAAGAACGCATTAAAGAAATTGATGATGCATTGCATACTTTCTTCAAGTGCCTGCGCTTCAGAAGAGAACGGGAAGCGCTCTAATCTGCAATCGACTCTGCGACGCCGGAGTCGATTGTCGGGATGCTGCAGCATCCAGAAGACGCTTGGGTATGTGGCACAGTATATGTAGAGATGGTATTGCGGCTGAAAAGAAAAGAGGGCTACCTAACTGACCTTCTAACAGTACGAAAGTAGTCGTGGGTGCACCTGATAGGTGCAAGTAGTAATGCGACAGCCGTTCCGATTTAGATTCCTGTGGTCAGCGGGTGATGTTTCTTAGTGAGTAGAATCTTACATAATCCGGCATCTAAAACAGGATACCTTCGACACCCGTTAAAAAAAAAATCTCATGGTGTAAAAGTTAGAAAATTACCAGTGCTGTCAGCATTTAGACAGCAGCTCTACCAAAAGTATATTAATTCTTCTTTGCATTGAAGCCAGCATATTTTGTGAATTTCTTATTGATCCGATGATAGGATGCGAAGTTACCGTCATCAAGAATTTCTGAGGGCTGCCACTCAAAGTTTTCAAAACTAAAGAAAATTATGCCTTCTTTGCTTACTTCTCACTTACTTCTAAATGAACGTTACACATATTATCAAACGATAAACGATGACTGAAACGAACATTTCGATATTTGTACTAATTAACGTATATCTTTAATTTCAGACGAAAATAACTCACTTTCACAGACAATACCCGATAAACCAATAGAATTACGTCACTTTGTAAAATTATGTGAGCAACGTCGTAAATTTCCCGTTCTATACAAATTGGAATTTCAGGTAAATCTTAATTTTTGTTTTACTTTAGCTTGAAACGAACAAATATATCAAATCCATAGAAAACATAATATTTTCATGTAAATACATATATTTCTTTTTTGTGCAGACTGCAGTTAAAGTTGAAACTAGTACGTGTCGACATGCAACTCGAAAAAATAATCTCGAAAAAAATCAAAATCAAAAATGCATTCCGTTCGATTACAATAGAGTAGTTTTGGATAAAACGCCAGGTGTGCCGGATTCAGACTATATAAATGCATCTTATATTGATGTAAGCACCATTCGCAATCAATCAAGATTACAAGGGACTCTAACATCAAGTTTTATTTATTAAATTTTAATTTTACAGAGTTTACTTAAACCAAATGCTTACATAGTAACGCAGGGTCCAACCGAAGAAACAGTTAACGATTTTTGGAAAATGGTCTGGCAGGAGAACGTTAGTGCGATAGTAATGCTAACGAAAACGTTCGATTTCACAAAGGTGGGATGCTGTTTATATTTCACAATCAACCGTGTCTCTAACAATGATTATCTTCCTCATATTGCAGGTAATGTGCGTGCAGTATTGGCCCCCGAACACGGAAGTTCATGAGACGTACGGTGACATACACATTAACATAGTAAAAGAGGAGCAATTAGCCAACTTCCAAATCAGAACGTTTCGATTGTACAAGAAAAACGCAGAAGTAAGTCGTTCACATCTTAATTAAATTACTTGAAAACACCAGATTTCCATACTGACACAAAGCCAATACTATTCTAGGAGGTCGTAACCGAAGAACGTCTCATCTTGCAATTTCACTATACCGAATGGCATTCGCATACGTGTCCATTTTCGAATGCAGTTCTCGAGTTTCGACGAAGAGTCCGAGCTGTGGTTGGTAACATAATCAAGCCAAATAGTATGCAGGGTCCCATGCTGGTTCATTGCAAGTAAGTAAATTTCCAACAATTCGACACTACACAATACAATCTTTGTTTGATTCGTCTATCTGACTGTGTGGTGACGTACACGATTTGCATTTGTCGTTTTATTGTATTGTTGCAGTGATGGTGGAGGACGATCGGGAGTCTATATGGCTATCGATGCAAATTTGGAATTGGCTGAAGAAGAAGACTGTTTCCACGTATTCGGTTATTTAAAGAAGCTGCGACATGCACGTAAAGGACTGATAGAAAATGTGGTAAGTAATTGTTCGTCGATTTCTTATTAATACCGAAAATTTTTGGACTACAAATAAATCATAGTAAACAAAATAATGTTTTAGCTATGATTCTATTACTTTGAATTTGAAATGACACTTCAGGGTCAATTTTCAAGCAATATTGGTTGATTGAATAAGAGCGCCCATTGTGGGTGAAAATTCATAACATTTAATAGGAAGTTAAATCTCCATCATTAACGAAGTTAGCTGGAAGAAATTTGATCATGATAGTTCAAAATGCGTCAGTTCATAAAAGATAAACTTTATTAAAAAAAAATAAACATTTCACAGCACAATGCAAGGTATTCTGCTTTCTTTTAGATGACGTCTCGCACACACCTCTTCTCTCTTCAGATTCTCTTTGTTGTGGAGAAGGAATGTGGAATGTGTATGAGAAGGTCAGTTTTTTGTTTTCAGTGGACGCGTTTCAGCAACTTCACTGCGGATTGTTTGCTTACAGCGGTGCTTTTGTCCTTCGTGGGCGCTAAGAGTATCTTATAGTAGATTCTTTAAGTTCCAGATTGTCCTTGTTTTATCTTTTCTTCAGCATGCTTTGGTTCAATGATATGAGAGTAAATGTTGAGAACTTGTGCCGTATATAAATACATATGTTCAAAATTACGACGAATCAATAAAATTTAGCATGTTTTTACTCCTGCTAGTCGTTTAGATGTGGATTAACTTCTCTAGGTCGTGGTTTTTAATAACGATCGGAGGTTTGTAGAATAGGATTACTGGCCCACCAGTATTTATTCCTAAACCTAGATATATGTCCACTTTAATAATGTAACATATAGGTTTGACACCGAAACATCTCGGTGTGTTGTCAAAAGTGTAGTTGTTTAAAACTCCGTGCACTTTGATCCAATGATTGACGAAAGAACGGACTAAGAACCACTATGATAAGACCATGCCAGTTTAATATTTTAGTTCAATAATTAGCTGACACCAAAGCATGAAAAAAAAGTAAAACAAAAAAACAGCCCAAAAGAGAACTTTGCGGAAAACATAATTTATAGGGGCACCTCAAATATACCCAAAAAAGCTTCAATGGCCAGTCTCGGTAATTTGATATTAACAAAGTACAGCATCTGTATGCAATGCTGATTCAACTAAAAAGCTGCAAATTTTCCAACAAAATGTTCACCACTAAACTGGGCATTTATAGTACAGAGGTTAAAGAGCAAACCCAGGACAAATAGTTGCAAAAATGTCGCTGTATTTTTTAATCTTCAGTTCACCTGATGTATTCACTACAACCTTATCAATATTCAATTCCTCGAAATAAAGCTTCTATACGCTTGCGTTTGAGTCCATGCGCCTAAGATTGACATGTTGGATCCAGCATGCAATAAAACTGACAGTAAGTAACTTTGATTGATAAAAATAACTTACATTGTTTGGGTGTGACCCGTGTCGATCTGCAAACTTCTTTTTCTGATTCGGATGATTCAGCTTCTGGAAAATTAAATCAGCCTTACATCAGCAAATTCTTCAAAATTCTTGAATATTTCAATTGACATTAGAATTCGCAGACATTAAAATTCATTTTCATCGTTGTAAATATGAATAGCAATTTTGCAAAATTAACCGAACAATGCGGCGAAATATTGGAAAGATTTTTAGACGGGCAGCAGTAACATTACAAGTGTCAACCGCAAAACATGCATCAGGAAATATAATAAAAATGAAGCTACCGAAATTGAACTAAAAACAACAATACAATGAACGAAATTTACCAAATCATGATTCTCATTCTCTCGAAGCTCTGGAGGCAATACCGCGATGAGTACACACGATAGTAAAAGCAAACCAATCACAGCTTCCATTCTAACGCAATATACTTGATTTTTTTAACGCTAAGCTTCACTTTGATGCAAACACAGTCAATTTCCACCTACAGGGTGAGCCATCTAGTGGTTTCTCAAATCATAAATTATTTTGACACTGAAATCTGTTTCCTGCTCGAAATCTTGACAGAAAGTCAGTATCATACCTTCGCAGAACGAAATGAATCGCTTCACGCTTGAACAACGTTGGAAAATATTGAAAACTTATTTCCAAACTGAGTGCTGTGTTGCCCAAACAGTGCGGTTTTTGAAAATTAGTTTTGGCCGAAATGAAGCACCCACCGCGCCTGCTCTACGCAAGTTTGTGCAAAAAGTTCGTGAGCCTGGCATGCTAGTGAACAACACTCATGGCTTGCGTCGTCGCACGGTGCGCACAGACGAGAATGTGGCTGCTATAGCCAAGAGTCTGAGACTCACTCTACGAACAACAACTCGCCGTCGATCTCAACAGCTCAACATTTCACACACTAGCCTGAGGAGAATCCTGCACAAAGATTTCGGGTTATTCGCTTACAAGGTCCAATTGACTCAGCAATTGAAGGCACACGACCATTCGCTTCGTTATCGCTTCGCAATTTGGGCCTTAGAGCAGCTTGAATTGGACAACGATTTTGGGCGAAAATCATCTTTTCTTACGAGGCGCATTTTCAACTCGGCGGCTACGTTAACAAACAAAATTGCCGGATCTGGAGCTCAGAAAACCCGCACGTTATGGTCGAAAAGCCAATTCATCCACAAAGAGTGACAGTTTGGTGCGGATTTTATGATGACATCAATTGAACGTTTCGGTCAACGGTGAACGGTGAATCCAACTTTTTTTTGCTGAAATTGAAGACATGGATTTGGAAGACCTCTGGTTTATATAGGATGGCGCGCCATGCCACAATCGATCTTTTACGTATCAGATTCCCAAATCGTGTTATCAGCTGTCTTGGCGATGTCAATTGGCCACCTCGGAGCTGCGGTTTAACCCCTTTGCACGTTTTTTTTTGTGGGGAACCGTGAAGGACCGATGTTATACTTCCAATCCAGAAAAGTTTCAAGCACTTAAGGCCAATATCATCCAAACAATCCATGGGCTACAGCCCGAAACCGTCAACAAGGTCTTGGAAAATTGGAGTGACAGAATGCGCCACTGCGAAGCCAGCCGAGGCAGCCACTTGAACGAAATTGTGTTTCATCATTAATGGGAATATTTACTCTTACTAATAAAGGCATAATACATGGAAAAAATTAAATGTTCATTTTATTGCATTTTGAAAACGAAACTTGTATTTGGTCTACCCTGTATTTATACAGAAAAAGACGTTTACTTAACTAATACAATATTTCAAATTGAGTGGTTTTGCATGGTTTTGCAATTTTTCTACTTTATCTAACGTGTTTAATAAGTTTAATTTTCTACTTGAATACTGGACGATACTTGTGCGGAAAATATGTTCTTTAACTACCTTTGATTTAATTTGGAATTCTTGGGAAATTGTAGAAAATATTTTTAAGACATTAAATTCAACGCAGTATGTATTCAGTCGAACTTGACTCTAATGCTCTTTCCCTATGCAACGTTGTTGTCTTATTTAGATACTTAAAATATTTTTTAAATACTTCAGTAAGCTGTTCTCTATATTCATGGAATTTCAGTATATTACTAGTGGATTCCAATACTTGCTTTTACTGATATCTGTAACAACTAATCTGTTAGGGAAGATACATAGCGAGAAATATGAAAGGTTTAGTAGCTTTACATATATTCACAAGTTAGGCTTATAATTTGAAATCTTAAACCGCATTGGAGATGTTTTTTCCACGTCAACTCATTCTGCGATTTGTTTTATCTTATATGATCGGGCGTTTGTTAAAAGTCGTTATGACAAGAAATAAGAAAATAATTGTTTAATACTAAAAAATTTTAACAGCTTGGTTAAGAATTTCGCTTTAAAGATTGTAGTTAATTATTGCATTTTTTTATTTCGTTAAAATGCGTATGAGTCCCTGTGTATAGGATTTACCTGTTGGATCCCACATGCAATAAAACTGGCAGTGTGTTGCTTGAAATGATAGAAACAACTTACAATTATTGGTCTTAAATAGAACCGATCTTCAATCCTTGGTTTAAAAGTTAGGGCAGGTAAAGTAGAAGATTCCCATATTGTACAACTCTGGAAAATTAATTCAGGGTTATATCGTTATTTTCTTCCATATTTTTGAATATTTTATTTTATTTCATCAAAGACTATAAAAGATAATGCATACTCATCTTTGAAAATATGAATAAGAATTTGAAGAATTAATTAAACAATTTGGAGATATATTGAACAGATTTTTTAGACGGGTAGCAGTAACATTACAAATGCCAACCACAAAACATGCACCAGGAAATAGAATACAAATGAAGCAAACAATTTTGAACTAAAAACAATAAAACAATGAACGAAATCTACCCAACAAGGATTCTCATTCTCTCGAGGCTGACGAGGCAAAGCCGCTATAAGTACACTGGATAGTAAAAGCAAACCAATCACAGCTTTCATATTAACGTGATATACTTATTGCTTGAATTACACTTGAATTTTTCAACTCTAAGTTTCACTTTGCTGTCAACACTGTCAATTCCCATCTGTTTACACAGCAAAACAACGTTCATTTGTTTCACTTTTTAATTGATTATATTCGAAACTAATTCAGTGTTTTAAATTGAGTGGCTTTGAATTCCGGCACCGATGAATGTCCATGAAAATGGCCATAAAATTTTATTAGCTGCAGTTTTTCTATTTGAGTTAACCTGCCAAATAAGTTTAATTTTCTGCTAAATCCTTGACGATATTTACTTTGACTTTAATTTTTTTTGGATAGCTTTGGGAAACTGTTGAAATTAGAGAAAATATTTTTGGGACATTAGATCCAGCGCAATAAGCTAAGTCACCACGCTCAGTCAAACTTAACTCTTATGCTAGTTTCCTATATAACGATGTTGTATCTTTTTTGAAATAATAAGAATACTTTTGAAATATTTCAATAATTCAGTAAGTTCACTTTTTCACTCTTCACTTTTTTTGTGGCAGAGCTCCAAGCCCCAATCCATTATTAAAAAAATAAAGAGCGTGTGAACCTACGCTACACACATTCGATGACTCCAGAAAGGTATAGGAAACGTGGAGACGACACTTGACAAGCATATTCAAGGACACAACGACATACATTAAAAAGAGACGAACACATGTACGTATGTCAACGAATTTAGAAGCAGAGCAAATTACCAATCCAGAGACTCGGGAGGCTTTAGCGGTGGCTTCCACAACATGGAAATTAAATTTCAAACTTGGATCAAAAGTGACACCCAAGTCTCTAAATTGATTAACGGAAGACAGGTAGTAAATGGAAGCTGTATAAGAGAATGAAACAGCAGATGATTTGAGGGAAAAGGTCATATGTTTACATTTGCTAACATTTAAGGATAAGAAATTGCGGTTGCACCAATTGAGAAGAGCCCACTGATCATTCTGGAGAATATTACAGTCATCAGCTGATCTGATGGCTCGGAACAATTTTATTTCGTCAGCATACAGTAGACTAGGGAATCCATAATGGAAGAGAGGTCGTGAAAAAAAATTTAGGAAAGTAAAGAACCAAGGATAGACCCTTGTGGAACGCCAGAAGAAGGTTGAACGGGGGAAGAGGAGAGGTTCTTAATAGTAACTTTGCCCTCACGGTTACTAAGGTAGGACGAAAGCCAAGAAAGGAGTGGCTTCAAAGATTTTATAAAAACAAGCTGGAAGAGAAAAATGATGATAATTGAAGACGGTTCGCCAGTTTTGAAAATTGGGAAAATTGAAACTTTCCAAGCAGAAGGCTTATATTCCAGGCATATATTTACTAGTTTAGTGATGCCACTGTGACTATTCAAATAGCTTTTCACAAAAAACGCGGTAAAATACTAGCTCTAGGCTTATAACCCCCATATTCTGTTTCATGATATTCACTACTTTAGGCTTTGGAATCTTGTTGTGCAGAAAAATGTCTCATCGCTAAGTTCAAAAAACAATTTTCGCGTATTTACATGGTAGTTATATAGCCACTTCCTCTTTGATATGTTTATTTCTGATGTATCAAAAATATCGCTTGATATACCCCATATCTTCTTCGATACAATAAGTACCCACTACTTGTCAAAAATCTCTAAATATATCTTAAAACATAGCTTTCTTTCAATATTTTAATTCACTCTGTTGCAGTATTGAATTTATTTCTCTCTCACTCTCTCTTTAACAAATTATCTATAAGAATTAGTAAGCAAAAAAGTAAAAATTTGGATTTGTGAAATGAAAAAAGTCTAAACAGAGCTCTTGTGGATTAACTAACGTAAGACATTAAATCCCCATTCCAAACAAAAGTAATCCCACGACAACTCTCGTACGGGTCTAGGGGTCGAAGCTGGTAGAGACCTCCACCAGATATTGACAATCAACGTGAAGTCAAGTGTGGAGTGATTAGTTCCACGACTTACTTTACATCAGGTACCTATTTAGAGCTAGGTGAGGTCAAAACTTGGTGCGCGGACCCTCGCCCGAACATGAATTCGAACCAGCGAACCCACACATATGAAGCCAGTGCTCTTCAATTAGTATTAAAAGCAGCATAGTAAAACCTCTAGATGATTGGTATCGCTAAAAACACTGATTTTTAAGAAAAAGTAGAGAGAATCTTTAGATTTAGTGTGCATTTTTTACCAGATGTCTTCCTCGTTACAATCAGCCCAAAAGTTATGTACCGCTTTGATACACTGCCTGACAAAAGGTTGACTCACAAAAGATTCAAAATTCAGGAAAGCAATAACTTGCTACATATTTTCGAAATAAGATGTTAACCTCATGAAAACTTGATTGCACTTCTGCCAGTGTTAATAATAATGTCTTAAGCTTAAGCTTAAACTTAGCTTGTAATAACGTCCACCTACTGCCTAAATTTGGTTTAAATCTGATGACTGCACCGAAAGTTATAGGGCATAAAGTATTGATTTCTTTGACTAGCTTTTCAAGATAACACCACTGCCGTAGAGTCACCCAAATTTTCAAGTAACTTCAATCAGACCCACTCCTACTCAAAGGCAATACATCCTGTGAATTTTACAATGATCATTTCCCAGACTTGTTTTTTTACAAAACCCTTCCCTCCATGGAAATACAGGGCCACTTGAAAATATACTAAACTGACCACCGCTGCCAAAGGGTCAAAGTTATCTTAATTATTTGAATTTTCATTTTACTTTGAGACCAGCTCCTCACCGAGTTTTTTATCGCCCGACTAATTTGCAACATTACAAATTTCAGTAACTAATTTTATTTTTCCACTGCATGACTGGCTATTTAATCGATTTTGGTACACCAGAATTTTTATCAAATCGATTTTCGACGGTTGATTATGTAATTTCCAACATTTTTGAGAGCAACAAAAATATAAAAAAATGCGCACGATATTTCCAAATTTGAATATTTGAAATACAAATATGACTCGCATAAACTAAAAATTTTTAGTAACGATAGTAAGAGCGCTTAGTTGAAAGATTGAGCTCAGTTTTCGTAAATCTTGAAATTCTGAAAACTCCTCCTCCAGCATAAGATGCACACTGACTTTGGCAATTCGACATCTAGGTGTGACACCTGAATTTTTGCTTATGAAGTCCTTTAAAGTTGCATAGCCATTAAGTCCACGAATGTACTCATGGAAATTCGACAAAATATGGGTCGTCAACATTGACTTTGACCCTGCCGTCTATCCTGCCGTCTCCGTTGCCAGGCAAAAATACAGAGAGTCTTGAACAGTTTTTTTCAGAAAATCTGGAAAATTTTGGGATTTTAGTTTCAATTAAAAAACGTCACTTAGTTTCAGTAAAAACCAGATTATTTTAATAAAAACCATTTATTTCAGCATTAAAAAAATAGTTCACAGCACTTATTATCAGCGTACTATGATAATGTTTTAATACATATTTTCCGAAAAGATTTTTATTTAAGGGCTTCATTTAGTTCTATACCTTTCCTAAGTTTTATTTCTTGATTGCCACTTAGTATATTTGTTTGTAATCGATTGTTTGTTTATTTTTCGTTTATTGAGATTAATTTGAGAGAAAGTTATTTCTACAAAAACAAAAGTACTCAAAATTGGAAAAGCTGACTTGCGTTCTCATAATCCAATTGTTGCCACTTGTTTCCAAAATAACTCAGCATTACCGGGTTCGAAATCGGTGAATTTAATATTTCTTAGCGCTGTGAATCTACAGGGTGATTCATTATGAGGTTTAACTTTCAATAGGCTTTTTTTGACAGATCACGCGTGACTCCTGTAAAACTGTTAAACTGTAATGTAACTTTTATTCAGTATTGTTTGGCAAATCATCATGAAAGGCTTCCACCGCAACAACATATCTAAATTGGGCTCTGAATCAGCTCAATGAAAATCCGCTGTTCTATCGCGAAATTTTGCTCAGTGATGAGGCGCATTTTTGGCTAAATAGACACGTCAATAAGCAGAATTTCCGTATTTGGGCTGATGAACAAACTAAATAGCTTCAACAGCTACCACTAGAGCCACAGAAATGCACAGTTTTGTGTGGTTTATAGGTCGGTGGAATCATCGGTCCATATTTGTTTCTAAATGAGCCCGGTCACAACGTTCAAAAGGCGACAGCTATCGCACCATGATAACCAGTGCTGCCATTTATTTTTTTGGAATAATGCTAGATTCAATTTTATTTAATGCTAAATAATGCTAGATCTTCTAAAATTATAATGCTAAATAATGCTTTCTTATTTAATTCAAATAAACATGGTTCAATATGAAAACAATATGAATAATTATGAGGGTTGATCAATAAGTAATGGTAATCGGTTATTTCCAGTTCGCATAAAATTCAAAAAAAAAATTGTTTACTACTAAATATACTCACTAAGTCAGCATGAAAAAACAAATAAATAGGCCACAAGTCCAGGGAGGTACATTCATTTGAATACGAACGGTTGAAGAGAGAACATTAAAATTTGGAAAAACAAAATTAAAGCTGTCATTAAGTACCTCTGTTTGAAAAATTTTGTCTTCCAGAGGCGTAAACGGTGACATTAGGGGACTCTGTTCTTCCATATTCCACCGTTGCATGCTAGGCCAAGGAGTTTAAGCTAGGAAGAACATCCACTGAAGATGAACATCGCGAAGGACGTCCATCCACATCGCTCACAGAAGACAACGTAAAAAAAGTCGAAAATGTCATATTGGCAGATCAAAGAATGACCCTCACGCATGTAGCTAAGGTCAAAGGGATCTGATATGGTAGTGTTTGTAAAATCTTTCCGAACAAATTACATATGAAGAAGGTCTCTGCGCGTTGGGTACCGAGAATCTTAACGGACGAGCATAAGAAGAAACGAGTCGACATTTCAAGGATGAATCTCAAAAAGTTCCAGGTAGAGCAGGATAATTTTTTGTCACATTTCGTGACCATGAACAAGACCTGAATCCACTATTTTGATCCAGAAGCCAAAATGCAATCGATGATCTGGAAGCGACCCTCTTCATCGACGCGAAGTATCAAGTTTGGCAGGAAAGGTTATGGCATCAGTTTTTTGGGACGCTGAAGAAATTATTATGGTGGAATATTTGGAAAAGAAAGCCACTATATCAGGCTCTTAATAAGTTGACCAAATAAGAAGATTGCCAGAGGCAATGAATGAGAAAAGACACGGCAAACTGCGAGCCGGAGTTCTGTTTCTTCAAAATAACGCACCGTTGCATTTGAAGCCCTAACAAAACAATTGATTCACATTATTCAGGAAAAAATATCTAACTAGAATGCACATACTTTGATAAACTTGAACTTGTAGATGCTCGAGGCTCCTGGGAGTTTGAAGTGGATGGGACCATATCACTGATTTTTAACATCACGATTTAATGGAACGTTACCATATTTAAAGCAATATAGATGAATTTATAGTCTTTATATTTTAGACTTTATAAACACTATCATTATTTCAAAATCAGACAACTGTCACTTCTGGTTGTTACTTCAAAAAAATGACACAAGCGCGTTTTTGTATTTTCCATGAACTTTCGCCACCACATGATTCAGGAAGTTTCCTTTCATGAGCTCGATTGAAAGTACACAAACAGAGCTATTATTGAGAAAAATTTTAAAATCTGAAAATGAGTGCCAGATTATTCCGAAATCTAAATTTAAATGCTAAAAATAATGCTAGATGCTAGCTTCGAATTTCGAATGCCGTTTTGGAAAAAATAATGCTAGATCTAGCATTCAAAATGCTAAAATGGCAGCACTGATGATAACGGATTTTTAGCTACCTGAGATTGAAACCCGTGGTATCGGTGAATTTTGGTTTCAACAAGACGGCACTTCTTCGCATAGAGCGAAGGAAACAATGGACTTATTGAGATATTATTTTGGTGAGAAACTGATTTCACGTCTTGGACAAGTAAATTGGCCACCTAAATTATGTGATAGCACACCTTTAGATTATTTTCTTTGGGGTTACACGAAATTTCTGGTCTTCAGAGATAAGCCAGCTTTAATCGACGCTTTGAAAGCCAACATTTCTCGTGTCATTCGCGAGATATCGGTCACTATGCTGGAACGCGTCGTCGAAAATTGGACCGTCAGGATGGACCATTTACGACCTAGTCGCGGTCAATATTTAAATGAGATATTCTTTAAAAAGTAAATGTCATAGATTGTTCTTTCGACTCGCAATAAAATTTTTACTATAGAATTCAATTTTATGCCTTTTATTTGAGATTAAAAAGCAAACCTCATAATTAATCACCCTATATATTCTGATATTTATATTCAGTTTGGAAAACATTGGCAAAGCGCGATAATAGAAGGCTGTCTTTTGGAAGCAACATTTTCAGGATCCATGAAACTGATGCTGACACATTTGGTTCACTAGCACAATATAATTTTGAACATTCCGTTCTAAATACTAAAATATAATCTTTCAGCCCATTTAAATAGGCATTCACTTCAGCCCCCAAGTAAAGGTGATGTTATGGTAAAAATTACATTTCAATTAAAAATTGTACATCCTCTTTTTTTATTTTCTCTAAGTAATCTCTTTAAATATATTTATTGAGTATTATTTTCGTCAATCTTGTTATTTCCAAATTAAGCCAAAATATTTTTGGGGGTTCACTTCGAAAGAGCTTGTTTAATTGTATAAATTGACAAGGGTTAGCCGCAGGGTGAGCTATTCAAACTTTGTACCTTTTTGTTTGACATTTTGTTTTGCGGTTTGTGATTTTTTCAAACTTTTACTTAAACATGTAAAAACACCTGTAAATTTTGAATAAAATCTGGGTATCTGGAAAACGTCGCGAAAGTCTGACAATCTCCAGACTTAAATCTGGATGTGGCATCATCCAGCTTGGTCCCAGCGCTTAATCACTAGTTTTACTCATATCCAACTAAAACACTGCTAAAAATACTAGCACAGATACTACAGTGCTGCTCCACTCTATAATTTTCGTGCAATCGAATGCAAGACCATTTCATATAAGGGGCATTTCAGGTGAAGCGGACAATGAAAAAAAGTCGAGGTTCTGGATTTCGTTCATATTGTGCATAATGTCACTTCCAAAAAATATGAACGTGGATACAACATATTTTTTTCAATGGGGTTTAGTTGCCGAGTTATGGGCTTCTGAAAAAAAAAACCAAAGAAAAAAATAGGTTTTAATGATAAAAAAAACCAAAAGCGAACTTTAACGGAAAACATCATTCATAGGGGCACCACAAATATAGCCAACAAAGCTTCAAGGGCCAGTCTCGATAATTTTACACTAACAAAGCAGATCATGTAAATGCAGTATTGATTCGACTAAAAAGCTGCAAATTTTCCAACAAAATGTTCACCACTTAATTAGGCATTAATAATACAGAGGTTAAAGAACAAACTCAGGACAAATAGTTGCAAAAATATCGCTTTATTTTTCATTCTTCAGTTCACCTCATTCATTTACTGCAACCTCATCATTATTCGATTCCTCGAAATAAAGCTTTTATACGCTTGCGTTTGAGTCCATGTGCCTATGATGTATCTGTTGGATCCAGCATGCAATTTAACTGACAGTGTATAACTTTGAATGATAACAACTTACATGTTTTAGATTAACACTTTCTGGCAAAACAGCTGCTGGAATCCCACGAGTCTAGAAAATTAAATCAGTATTATATCGATATTTTCGTGAACATTGTTGAATAATTCACTTGGGCATTAAAATTCAAAGATTCGTTCTCATCATGAAAATATGGATAGCAATTTGAAAAATTAATCAAATAACCTTAAATGTCAACTGGAAAATATGCACCATGAAATAGAATAAAAATTAAGCTAAGAATATCGAACTAAATACAACAAAACCATGAACGTAATTTACCTCGTAATTTACCTACCAATCGTACTTAGCAGGCAAAGCCGCTATGAGTACACTCGACATTAAAAGCAAACAAATCACAATCTTCATTTTATCGTGATATACTTTTACTTGAATTATACTTATAATTTGTCAACTCCAAAGTTCACTTTGGTGTGAACTCAGTCGATTCCCATCTATTTATACAGCAAAAAACGTTTACTTGTTTAACTCTCTTATTAATTATATTCCACACTAATTCAGTGTTTCTTTAGTGATTTTGAATTCCGGCACCAATGAATGTCCATGAAAATTGCTATAAAATTTTATTAGCTGCAGCTTTTCTATCTAAGTTAACCTGCTAAATAAGTTTGGTTCTCGACTTGAATACTTGTCGATACTTGTGAAGAAAATATTTGCTTAAAGGCCAATGACACACACGGCGGGTCTACCGAAGCGTTTCCAGCTGTTCGTCTGAAGAAGCGAGTCATTAGACAAGCAATAAAGGACAGAGAATTAGTATTGTGTGTGTGTTGGTCGAGAGGCGCCTGACACCTCTTAGGTCTCAGGCAAATTACCTATTGGACTATATATATGACCCCAGGCTACCACAGTTTCATTGATTTCTTAACGGTAACGGATAGGGGAAAAGAGACTATTTTCTGCGTATTTGCCACTTTCCAACCAAAACATTGATATCTTAGACGCGCAAACGCTTGGTACTCACGGTGGCGAAGCAAAGCCAGCCTTTTCAACGCAGTATGGACAGAGGTAATTCTGTGCAACACCTATTCGGTCAGTATGCCTGTCAAAGCTCTGAAAATTTGCTACCCGTTGTTAATAGGAATCCTCCAGTCGTAAAGTTGGGCTCTGCAAGGAAGACCCAAGTGTATCAAGTCACCAGTGTGAAGCAAGGTTTTCATTTCCCTCAGCACCACATTGGCCCGTTAACCTGAGAAGATGCATTCTATTGAATCTCGTGAATGAATTCAATCGTGCCCTGCACTCTTGGGCAATTTTTGAAGTAGTCAGGAGTGTACGTAGCAGCAACAGCACAACATCACTCTCATTGAAAACAGCAATACGTTTTCCCCTCCACTTTTATTCAATTGCCCAGTAAGCAGCTCTCAAAATAGAGAATATTTCTGCTTGAAAAGCAGAAACATGCTCTCCGGGATTGAAAGGCCCTCGTGTCTTTCGATGAATACTGATAGACAGCTTCAGATCTAATACCTCTTCCCGAACAATCAGTAAAAACATCTCGGAGTATTCTCTCGTGCACACATCTGGGTACTTCCAGTCACTTCTGCTCTAGAAGATTCTTCATCGGGGCACTACAGCCTCCTTAATTTTTCGCCTCCATTCGTCTCGGTTCAGTGACCGCGTCCTCCAGTTCGGTGCTCCCAGAAGTAACCTGCTGTCAGCAGCTATCCAATCTTCCCAGCGCTTGCGTGGCTTACCCACTGGCCTGGCTCCGCTCGCTCGCCCCTTGAGAGACCGTTTGGGGATTCGATTGTCGCTCATTCGTTCGACGTGGCCAACCCATTGTAATTTTTGTAGTCGTATAACGGTAGAGACTTCCAGCTCGTCATATATAGTATACAGCTCGGTGTTGTATCGGATTCGCCATCCATCTTCTTCCCGTATTGGACCGAGGATCCTTCGCAAGATTACTTCATATCTTCTGCCAAAGGCTTTGCGAGAATCGGAGAAACCTCACACATCCAACTCCTAATAGAGCAGTGCCCCATATCGTTATTTCCTAGCCATAAGCTAAGCTGAGTTTGTCTATGGGCAGAGCTCATCGCCACACTTTGAATTCGAATGTCGAAAGTAGGCAGATAAAGACACGCATCAAGGGCCGCATGCGGAGAAGTATTCATGGCTCCACAGATACCCAGGCACCCAGTCCTTTGCAGCGTGGCTAACTTTTAAAAAGCTCTTACGAAAATCCACTTAAACAACCTCATGTGGTGGCAAAAGCTCTCTTGCGCTGCATGAAAGCATTTAAAGCACATTTGAGCGTAACTTGCATGTGAGTCTTCCTGATAAGTTTTTCTTCCAAGATTATTCCTAGATATTTGACTGCACAAGAAAGGTGATAGAAAATCCTCTTGAGGGCCTTCACGTACAGCTTACGTTATCAAGTAGCTATCAGCTCGAGCTTCCGAAATCAGTAATCTCTGCGTCAGCATGACGTGTATCCATTTTTCGAGGTCGTAGTCCACACAATGAGCTTCCGCAACTTCACATTGTTCTCTAAAGCGCGCGGGTCATGTCGACGTCATCGTCACCACCGCTTCCACCACCAATACCAGATCCATCAATCATAGTCAAAATAGATTGGTGAACATGAATGCATCCCTTATCTTTTCATTGGTGATTACAGACCTGGCTGCATACCAGCATCCCTTACTGCTGTCAAGAGCAGGAGTCTTGGTCGGAGAGACCGATGCATTCTGCGTTTCAATCACACCGGGGCTGGATTAGCAATTTACCCTGCAATTCCCGATGGTAGCGACTCTCTTTATGGTATGCAATCTGTGCATGGGCAATTTCATTTTGAAAATGACTCTGAGCGAGAAGGACGTGCGCTGTATCCGAGCGTCAAATGCTCTTAAGAAGTTATTTGAAGCCCAGAGCAAAGAAATTCTGCTACTTATGAAAAGTTCACGTGTAGGATCGTGTAGGATTAGTTACTTTTTGGATACACGGGTGAAATTTCAGACGAAAATGTAACTATTATATGATTTGCTGGGGTACGAAGGGGAATGAGATAAAAGTAATTTGAAAAATCCACCAATCATCAACTGCGAGTCTCATAAATTTACTCATCGTCCAAAATGGAAATTATTTCATTTTTAAACAAAAAAATTATATATAATTTCACCATTCCGCATCAAAATTTGATTTTTTCGCAATTTCCCACCATTTCATATTGTGTGGACTATTTTCATTGCCCAACGAGATCTAAAAATCCCTTTGAATTCAAAATCCCTACAATTTCCTATAAGAAATAAAACATTCCCACAGTTCAGCGCCATTTTGAAATCAAGGACTGTCAAAATATTGCCAGGCTGATTGCCGAGCAAATTGCATACCATATTGCCTACCATTTATGGCAGACCATAAAATATTGCATACCATAGGCTGCCTCCACTGGCAATTTCAAATTTCATGCCATGGGAAATTGCTAGTCGAGGCAGCTTGTCACTGGAGCGCCCGGAAAGTAAGTTCCAAGTGAAGTCTGCTGAGAATGGTTTTTGGACTTGGTTAAATCACTATCCAGGCGTTTCAGAGAGCCCAACATAGATTCTTGCACAGCTTCGTCGTCTCCCGTGCACCTTCCAGTATCTCACAGAACGCGAAGAAAACAAGCAATTTATGAAATGGAGAGCTACAAGACAGAGCGTTAATGGCTATAAAATATGGCTTCGTAAGCTTTAATGCAAAGCATCAACTCCTATGGATTTTTGCTGCGCATTATGATATCAGACTCTACAATTTTTGATAATTCCCGAAATCAACTTTGTGCATCGTACCAGAAATTTATCAATTATTGTTTCTGGCGTTATGCTTTTTCTCTTTTCTTCTTCTCTTTTTCTTTTCTTTGAAAGCAACCACGAATCACCGAAACTGGGTTTAAGCCCTGGACCCCACACAAAAGAAGCTAGTGCTGTATCAACTTGGCTACTTAAACTTCAATTCAATTTATAACTACCCAAAAAGTGACAATATATTTTGTGGGATTTTTGTGCTTACATTAAGTTTTCTCTAAACAGGTACTACAGCAAGATTGATACCTTGATGCATTTTCCATGAAAAATTTCCTGCAAAAGTTTGCAAAAAGTTGGATTTGAATTTGAAATTTGAAATCTGAGAACACATTGAAAGTGTTTTTTTATACTTCAACTCAATGTTCGTTTGTTTCATCGTATATGAATTTGGCATTTGTAAAAAGTTGCAACAAGAGGCAAAAGTAGACATTGAAAATAAAACTTTGAAAATAAGATATTTCCGCAACATGGTTAAGATATTTGGCTTAAAGATTGAAATCAATCATTGCATTTCATTTATTTGCCTTAAATTATTTCTCCAATCAAGATATATGTTCACTTTAATAAAAACTCCATGCACATTAATCCAACGATTGACGAACTAACGAGCCAAGAACTACCATGGTAAAATCATGCCAGGCTAATTTTTTAGTTCCATAATAAGTTGCAGCCAAAGCATGAAAAAAAGCAGCCGTTCTAATGATAGAAAGTAGACCCAAACTTTAACAGAAAACATTCACAGTGGCACCTCGAATATAGCCAACAACGTTTCAGAGGACAGTCTCGATAGTTTTACACTAACGTCCATTTGTATGCAATACTGATTTAGCTAAAAAGCTGAGAATTTTTTGCACAATGTTTACCACTAATTTAGGCATTTGTCCAACTCTGGACAAAAAGTTGAAGAAATATCACTTTATTTTTCAATCTTCAATTCACTTGATGCATTTAGTACAGCCTCATCAGGATCTCATAATTTGATTATGTCTGGGGTATCGTACTTAGGAGTTACCGGTTGGATCCCACATGTAATAAAACTGCCAGTGTGTATCTTTGAATGATAAAAACAACTTACAGGTGATGGTGCTTCCGGACCTACATTTATTGGTATATCAGTCGTGAAAAGTCGAACTTCTTTGGTGCCCTGGAAAATGAAATCAGTATTATATTGCGATTTTTTTCAACATTCTTGAATATTTAATGTAGACGTTAAAATTCAAAGCAATTCATTGCAATTTGAAAAATTAATCAAACGATTCGGAGAAAAATTGAACAAATTTTTTAGATGGGCAACAGTAAAATTACAAATGTTAACCGCGAAAGATGCACTTCGAAATAGCATAGTAATTAGCCTAACAATATTGAACTAAAAACAACAAAGCAATGAAATACAGTCGGAAAGGAAATCCTGTTAGTCTCCCGATGCTCAGCAGGGAAAGCCGCTATGAGTACACTCGATAGTAAAAGTAAAATAATAACAGCTTTCATTTTAACGTGATGTACTTATACTTGAATTATACTCGAATTTTTCAACTCTAAGCTTCACTTTGATGTGAATAGAGTCAATTCCCATCTATTTATGCAGCAAAAAACCGTTCATTTGTTTGGCTTTTTAATTGATTATATTCGAAACTAATTCAGCGTTTTAAATTGAGTGATTTTGAATTCCGGCACCGATGAATGTCCATAAAAATGGCTGTAAAATTTTATTAGCTGCAGTTTTCCTATTTGAGTTAACCGGCGAAATAAGTTTAATTTTCTGCTTAAACACTTGACGATATTTACTTTGACTTTAACTACTTTTGGATAACTATGGGAAACTGTGCAAATTGGAGAAAATATTTTTGGGATATTAGATCCAGCGTAATAAGCTAAGTCGTCACACTCAGTGGAACTTGACTCTTATGCTCGTTTCCTATACAACGATGTTGTTTCTTTTTTGAAATAACAAGAATACTTTTGAAATATTTCAATAATTCAGTAAGTTTCTCTCTATATTCATGGAAGCCCTAGCTTTTCTAGCCGGAAGTCTCTAGTACATAGTCCTATAAAATAAACTTTAGTATGTTATGAGATTTCACTGCTTGTTCCTGCTGGTATCTGGCTATTGAAGAAGAAGCATAGGAAAGTAAATGAAAAATATGGCAACATTATTTATTTATTTACAAAATTCATCGCTACAGAATACAAACTCCAATTATGGAAATGAAATATGAAAAAGATTTAAAAAAATAAAAACTAATGTTTACAAAAAGAAAATACAATTCAACAATCTAATACCCCAACGCTCAGGTCGAGACTAAATATTTTTATATGTCTTTTAAAGGTATAGAACAATTGTGGCAGCGTTCCAAGCCCCAATCCATTATGACGTCTAATGATTCTGACGAAAGGAGAACAGAAGTACACATTTGCATGCGCGAACGGAACAATAAGACTTCCTGAGACCTGTTGCCACGTAACGAGCCGCGAGATCGGAATGAATCGTCAGCCAGATATAATACCTCGCTGCGATTTGAACAGGAAGCACTCGTCAACCAATAGCTGGCGTGACTCCAAGGAAGGAAGTGGAAGAAAGCACAAGCGGGAAATATATGAGGAGCAAGGGATATTATATTTAAAAGAAATTAAGAGCTGCACACACTCGATGGCCTCAGAAAGGTATAGAAAACGTGGAGACCACATTTGACAAGCATATTCGAGGACACAACGAACTAACATTAAAAAGTGACGAACAGATATACGTATGTCGACGAATTCAGAGGCAGAGCAAAGTACCAATCCAGAGACTCGGGAGGCTTTAGCGGTGACTTCCGCAACATGGAAATTAAATTTCAATCTAGAATCAAAATTCACACCCAAGTCTCTAAGTTGATTAACGGATGACAGATAGTAAGTGGAAACTGAATAAGAAAATGAAATAGGAGATGATTTGAGGGAAAAGGTCATATGTTTGCATATGCTAGCATTTAAGGACAAGGAATTGCGGTTGCAGCAATTGAGAAGAGCACACAGATCATTCTGGAGAATATTACAGTCATTAGCTGACCTGATGATTCGGACCAATTTCAGATCGTCAGCATACAGTTGACAAGGGCAATCGATAATGGAAGGGAGGTCGTTAATAAAAATTAAGAAAAGTAAAGGACCAAGGACATACCCTTGTGGAATACCAGAAGAAGGATGAACAGAAGAAGAGGAGACGTTGTTAATAGTAACTTTGTACTCACTGTTATTGAGGTAGAACAAAAACCAAGAAAAGAGGCTAAAATCCGTTAAACAGGACTACAATATTCACTACGGCACGCTTTGTGGCGAAGAAGCTGATGATTTAGACACAGTTCAGGCATTTCAGTCACAGCTAAGAATGTTATGTGATGGCTGTAATGCTTCAAATGTCTATAATCTTGATGAGACAGGAGTATTTTTTTTAGAGCAACACCACAAAAACCACCGCGTCTTAAATAGAAAAAATGTACATATAGAAAACCTTGAAAGAAACGCGTGGCAATTGCAATGGAAGCTGCATAGGAAAAACCGAAAGATCAAGATCGTTGTGAAGATATTAAGCGAAGTTTGGGCACAACTTGGCGACTAGCACAAAATCTTAGATGACGGGTGCTATTCTTACACTTGATATTGAAATGCAAACACAAAACCGAAACATCAGCATCTTTTTTGTTAAAGCTAGATGTGATAGTATTGATTGTCTGGAAGACATCAAGCTACAATTTTTTCCACCTATTTGCACTTCTTATTTATATCCCTTAGATCAGAGGATTATACCAAACATAAAAGTAAATTACTGCACCCACAATATTTGGTTCATCATATAGATGAACCAAATATTGTGAGCTCTGGAAAATACTGAGCGTTCTTCAGACCCAATATAATTAGCTTCCATATTTGAAGCCCTCTGCTGGTTACGATCTGTTTGGAATAAAGTGCCTCCACTTACAATTACAAAGGTGTTTTCGGAAAAGTGGGTTCCCTCGAAATCTGAGGGTCGAAAGCCGTATCGTGATGAGGGTTCAAATTCAAAGTGATTAGAATTCAAATATTCCAGCAGACATTCAAAACGAATCTCTCCCGAAAAATTGAACATATGTTTTTTTTTAAAGGATGATGATGTCTTTTTTAATTTTAAACCGAAGAAGCCATAGCAGCTTTTGTTAATTCCGATAGTGGATTCAAATCGCCGTCATTCAAAATTCAATATTTAAAAATTATTCATTTTATTTCAAAGCACACATCAATTTTTTTCGCGAAACTTCGCTTCGAGACCCGCAAGTGTAATTTTTTGACCTATATCTCCTTTTGAAAGTATTTAAACGTCTAAACATAATGTTAATAGCTGATGGTCTAATCGAGAATATAATTTATTTCAAAAATTGCGATCATAGTTTTGAATGCATGAAGTCTGATAAAATATTTACATTTTGAATAAAATTTTCAGCCTTTCTAGCCATTAAGACTGTTTCTTATACTAATACCACCCAAATGTGCAAGTTATTTTTGCAAGCTTTTATTTTCTGCGTGAAAATTCTAGGAAAGTCCTTGGAAAAATAAGTGCCCTTCTACGCTTATTTTTTCCTGTTGTTTTCTAAAATTTCCACACAGTTCCTGTAATTTATTCACATTTTTCCCTTTTCAAATACGTTGTGAATAAAATTTTATCTGTATATGGTATGGAACATTTTTAGTGTTTCAAACGACTTCTGTGCTACAATTAGAGCATTTATGTTAGTTCGTACGAGTTTAACGGATTTGAATATTATCGCTTAATCAGCTTAAATGAATTAATTTAGTTATAAATCTTGTGTGGTGGTTTTTGGGCTACAAATAAGAAATCTTGGTGTTGGGAAAGGTAATTGTTTCTGCTCAAATGAAAAGCAAAGCGTTGCTTTTTATTAAGACTAGTTTATTACTTGACGGTCACTATAAGAATAAAAACAATTCAATGGAACAAATACGCTATTCAATTAGCAGATAAGAAAAAAATAACACTATGAAACTCTGTGTGTGTGTGTGTGTGTGTTTGAATTTGAACAAAAATATTAATACTTAACACTCCCACTTTTTGTTAAATTTAAAAATTTTGAAGTTAAATATGTTACACACATTGAAATCTTGAAACTATTTATTTTCAATTGATGCGATGCTCATCAAATTTCGAAGATATTCAAAACGTTCCTTTGGTAATGCTTTCGTTAGAGAATCCGCTAACTGTTCATGACTGCTCACATATTTCAATTGAAAACGTCCCTCATTGAATTTCTCTCGAATAAAATGATAATCTACATCAATATGTTTGGTGCGTTTGTGGAACTCCGGATTCTTAATAAGACGAATTGCACTTTGGTTGTCCATAAATAATGTTGGATGATCGAATTTATTGGGCATTATTTCATCCAACAAACGTTTCAGCCAAATTAATTCTTTTGTCGCTTCAGCTCCAGCCACATATTCCGCTTCGGTTGTCGATAATGTAACACATTTTTGACTTTGTGAACACCAGCTAACTATGCCACCATTTATAAAAAATGCATAACCGGTTGTTGACTTTCGTGTATCGATATTTCCCGCATAATCTGAATCACTATATCCATGAATATTCATCGCGCCATCACTATTGTACAGGATTCCATAATTCAGTGTACCTTTGATGTATTTTATAATGCGTTTTGCTGCATTCACATGAATTTCTTTTGGACGTTCCATGAATCGACTGACCACCCCGACAGCATAGCATATATCAGGCCGCGTAGCGATGGCAAGATACATTAGACTGCCAATTATTTGTCGGTACGGATACTTAACATCCTCTGCATCTTCGAATTTGCTCAACTTTTGATTCGGATCACTCGGTACTGAGACGGGATTACACGATTCCATTTGAAATTTTTGAAGAACCTTCCGTGCATAGCCACGTTGATGAATGAAAATAGAACCATCTTCTAGTTGTTTTATCTCAATGCCTAAGAAACATCCAACATTGACCAATTTAATCTCAAATTCATTTTCAAGATGTTGAATCACCAATTCGATGCTTCGTGCATTATTTCCCATGATTATACCATCATCTACATATAACGCCAAAATGACTATGTCATCCCCATTTGATTTGACAAAGACACATGCATCCGATTGACAAGCAATGAAACCAAACTTTGCGATGAATGATCTGAATTTACGATTCCAACATCGGGACGCCTGTTTCAAACCATAAAGACTTTTCCGTAATTTACATACCCGATCTGTGTTGTCGCTAAATCCAATGGGCTGATGCATGTATACATCTTCCTCAAGTTCACCATACAGGAAAGCCGTTTTCACATCAAACTGTCTCAGCTTCATTTTGTTTGCCGCTGCAATCGATAACAATGTTCGCAATGAATTATAACGTACCACTGGACTGAACGTTTCTGCATAGTCAACTCCATATTGTTGATTAAAACCTCGTACCACAAGTCGAGCCTTGTATCGATCAATTGAGCCGTCTGGGTTTGTTTTCAACTTGTAGACCCATTTGTTATCGATCACTTTTTGCTTTTCAGGCTTTGGCACAAGTTCCCATGTTTCATTAATCATCAATGAATTCAATTCATCTTTCATAGCACGCTCCCACTGTTTATGATCATTGGATGCTAGAGCCTCATCATATGAATTCGGTTCACATTGGATTGATAAAAAGGTAATCGACTGATCCAATGAGCCATCATCATTACTGCTTCTTAATCGCCGTGGAATTATGTTTTCTAATTCAAGTCCTGCCAATGTGGTCGGTACTCGCCTTCGGATATGTTCTGGTTGAACAGGAGCTGGAACTTCATTAGTTTCTTTATCTTGTTGCCCTGATTGGGTCGATTCAATTCTTTCTTCAGTCACATCACTACCACTACTGTTGTTTTGCTTGATTGGTGACAATGAAAACTCGACCTCATTCTGAAGAAACTTGACATTCCGAGCCGTTTCGATTTTCTTTGTTTCAGGATCTAAAACACGATAACCCTTCATATTGTCATCATAGCCAACGAAAATGCATTTCTTTGATTTCGGATCTAGTTTCTTGCGTTTTTGTTTTAGACACGTCAAGAAAAGTCGAAGGAATGTGGGAACATAATGTACGCAGATGTTTGCGGTCCGATTGAAACAAAATCAATGGGTGGATCCAAATATTTTGTTCTTTTCAAGGATGATTTTTCACACATGCGTTTTGTTTACTTTTTACATCAAAAATCCGAAGTATGTGCAAAATTCAAGATTTTTATTAAGTTGGCTGAGAAAGAATGTGGTCATCCGATAAAAATGTTGCAAACCGATAACGGAACGGAGTTTGTAAATGAAGAAATGTCCTCATTCATGGAAGCAAATGGTATACGTCATCGTCGGTCAATACCATATACGCCACAACAAAATGGTAGTGCCGAACGTGAAATGCGTACAGTCATGGAATCTGCAAGATCAATGATTCATGCAAGGAATTTAAACTCAGACCTATGGGCAGAAGCTGTGAATTCTGCGGTTTATGTGCTGAATCGAACAGGCACAAGCACAGTAAAAGGGAAAACACCATTCGAACTTTGGTATGGTAAACAGCCAGTAATTAACCATTTCCAAGTGTTTGGCTCTGAAGTTTATGTGCATATTGTAAAAAAATAACACTATGAAACTCTGTGTGTGTGTGTGTGTTTGAATTTGAACAAAAATATTAATACTTAACACTTGGCTATTTTGAAAATGCGAGAATACGATGTCGGACTTTCCAAAAAGCTCTTATACATAAAGCTATAAAACTAAAAGCATAAGTGTCAACTTGCATAAATCCACCCAGCCTAAGACATGCAATGTTAAAAAGAAATAAACATGCAATGGTTCGGTAATGCTTCCACGCATTACGGGAAATGCTTACCGAATATATCCCGAAATATTACTTTTCCCGTTGGGATGCATAGCAAGTTATATGAAAGGTTTGGTAGGTTTACATATATGTATTCACAAGTTAAAAGACAGCCTGTAGGCTTATAATCGCCATATTCTGTTTCATCATTTATGTTATAGGAGATGCTGTCGAGAAATGGTTTTTGTTGCTTTGGGTAAAAAATGGTTGATATAATACTACAAAAAAGTATATTGCGTCTTTCTACATTTTTGGTCATTCAAAGATAATTTCTTCGAAAATCAGTTTTCAAGCGGTACTGATGTTTAACATTTGATTAAGACTAATTGTTCACAACATAGTCTTGCATTGCATTAATTGACCTTTGATCACCTACTACTTGCGATAACATCACAACATATTGAACACCAATAATTCAATAGTAAATATGCTGACTTGTAGGCAAAGTACAAATCAAAAAACTTCTCGAAGCACAAGCAGCATGAGATATGAATTGGTTATAATTTCTGTAGGTATCGAAAATATATCGAGCAGATATCGAACAACAATCAATATGAATGCGAGTGTGGAATGATTAGTTCCTACCCCGTTTTAACTCAGTTGAACTTAAAACCCTGTGCGCGGTCCCTCGTCCGAATCTGGATTCGAACCCGGGACTTCAGAAAAGAAGCTTGTGCTCTACCTACTAGGCTACACAAGCCTCTACTCAATTTATAACTGCCCTAAAAAGTGAGCTGATGTAATTTTTCATACATGGTCACAAATTTAAGTGAAAAGTGTTCGAATCACAGTATATTTTGTGACATTTTCGAGCCACTTGAGGTACATTAGTTTGAAATGTTTCGTGGAAATGTATGCACAAAGTTGCATTTGAATTTTGAATTTGAAAACTTAAACCGCATTGAAGATGTTTTTTCACGTCAGTTTATCCTGCGGTTTGTTTTATCTTATATCACAGCGTAAGAAGTTAGTTCCTAACCGGCGTGCGGACTCCGTTTATGTACACGGACCAAAAATCCAGTGAAATGGCCTGAGATTGCATTGTTGATCAGCCTGGAAAATTGGAAGAAATCGCATGGAACAGAAAGAGGTACAAGATCAGATTCGACAACTGCATACTTAGGCTTGATTTTTCGTTGCTCACATACGGCTCACTCTCGCAAAAAATACCAGCACACTCTCAGGTTGCTTCGACAGATAATGCATTGCGTAAATGGAGGCGCAATTTCAAGGTCAAAGTGTTTTTTCTGGAAAAGGGAAGGAGTTCACCCACTTATCATTCTATACACTTTGCTTTTATGATCTGGCGTTTGTTAAAAATCGTTAAGACAAGAAAGAAAAAAATTAGAGTTTAATACTAAGAAATTTTGACAGCTTGGCTAAGAATTTCGGTTTAAAGATTGTGGTTAATTATTGCATTTTTTTAGTTCCTTAAAATGCGTATGGGAGCCTGCGTGTAGAATTTACCTGCTGGATCCCACATGCAATAAAACTGGCAGTAACTGCAAATGATAAAAACAACTTACATGTATTGGTTTTGACCGGAATTGATCTTCAATCCTTGGTTTCTGAGTTGGGGCAGGAAAAGGAGGAAATGTCCATATTATGCCACTCTGGAAAATTAAATCAGCATTAGGCGTGTTTTTTACTCATCTATTTTTTGCACCTATTATATTAGGCGTGTTTTTTTGCTCAGATACAGAATAGAATAGAACTATGCTGAAAAACAACGATCTAGCATAAAACAGCAGTGCATTCGCTAAGAATGACATACACTGAAAAAACACATAGCGCCAGACGCCATAGTTTATAGACTTCTGGCCGGGTAAATATAATCAAACAATAATGCAAAATGCTGTATACAGGATTGTAATTCGATCTTTTAGATCCACATATCGTTCGTACTACATTTTGCTTTAAGCCAGGAGTGTGCTAAGATTCCAACAGTTTTTACCAACCGATCCAGACACAGTATCCACTCCTTTGCTTATTATAGTCTTTTGACTCTTTTTAAGATACAATCCAGATTTTTTTCTATACAGCATGGTGAGCTGTCGAGTTTACCGAAATTTACCTCTTTTAACTTTCTACACAGTATGAGGGCTTTTTCTAATTTCCTAACTACCAAAACATTCAACAAAACCTTGAAAAAACCAAAGCCACCTCACAGCAAAAAAGACAACTTCTCATGAGCTTTTCTTTTTTCCATCATCACATTCTACAGTTCAGCACGTGAACTACATATGAGGAATAGAACTTCTTTGCTAGAGAATTCACTGGTACAGGAGCATTGTTATTTCAAATGAGTATACTCTGTTCTCTGCTGGATAGAGGAGCAAAAAAACACGCCTATTGTACTAAAAGCAATGAAATAAACTCACCAAATCAACAAATTCACTCCGCCGAGGCTCAGAAGGCAAAGCCGCTATGAGTACACTCGATAGTAAAAGCAAACCAATCACAGCTTTCATTTTGTCGTGATATACTTATGCTTGAGTTATACTCGAATTTTTCAACTCTAAGTTTCACTTTGCTGTCAACGCAGTCAATTCCATCTATTTATGCAGCAAAAAACGTTTAATTGTTTAACTCTCCAATTGATTATATTCCAGACTAATTTAGCGTTTCAAATTGAGTGATTTTGAATTCCGACACCGATGAATGTCCATGAAAATGGCTATAAAATTTTATTAGCTGCAATCTTTCTTGACCTGCTGAATAAGTACTTGAATACTTGTCGTTATTTGTGAATATGTTCGTTAACTACTTTTGATTTAATTTGCGAAACTATGGAAATTGGAGAAAACTAGTTCGATCGTCACACGTATTCAGTCGAACTTGACTCTTATGCTCGTTTGCTATACAACGATGATCTTTCTATTTTGAAATAATAAGAATACTTTTCTCGACATTCTTGGAAGCCTCAGCTTTTCTATCTGCATTGCAGTACATAGCACTATAAAATAAACTTTAGTTTGTTATGAGATTTCACTGCTATTGAAGAAGCATAGGAAAGAAAATGAAAAATTTGGCAACATTATTTCTTTATTGACAAAATTCATCGCAACATAATACAAACTCCAAATATGAAAATGAAATAACAAAAAGATTCAAAAAAATAAAGATTAATGCTTACAAATAGAAAATACAATTCAACAATCTAATACCCCAACGCTCAAGTCGAGAATAAATATTTTTAAATGTAATTTCAAGGTATAGAACGATTGTGACAGATTTCCAAGCCCCAATCCATAATGACGTCTAAGGATTCTGACGAAAGGAGATAAGAAGTACACATTTGTATGCGCGAACAGAACAGGAAGACATCCTGAGACCTGTTGCCAACGAACAGCGAAGTCGCGAAGTCGAATGAATCGGTGAAGCCAGCTATAAATACATCGATGCAATTTGAACAGGAAACACTCGTCAAGAAAGAAATTATTTTACCTGTCCGCATGGAAGCTTGCACACGTTCAGCCCATACCAAAAAAGGAAGAGGCCTGTGATGCCTCTAATTATCGACCTATTACAATCGTTTCGGTTCTGTCGAAGGTATTTGAATCACTCGTAAGCTCAAAAATAATGAAATATCTTGAGTTGAACTATCTTATCAATGACCGCCAGTATGCTTTCCGTTCTGGGTGC
Source organism: Nemotelus pantherinus (assembly GCA_963978885.1). Taxonomy (NCBI): domain Eukaryota; kingdom Metazoa; phylum Arthropoda; class Insecta; order Diptera; family Stratiomyidae; genus Nemotelus; species Nemotelus pantherinus. The sequence goes on along the minus strand of OZ022264.1, from coordinate 247,648,246 downwards.
CCCACTGGGGACTTACTTGAGAGATGGAACCGTTGTCTCCATAATTTTGGTGAAGTAATGGTCGTTTCTCTTAACATTTCGAAGGTCTTTGACAGAGTCTGGCACCCTGTTCTATTATACAAGCTTCGTGTATTTGGTCTTTACCCCATCCTCGTCAAATGGATTGAAAGTTCCCTCGTAGATCTTTCCTTTCAAGCTGTTCTGGATGAACTCAAATCCTGTGTCTACACCACCAATGCCATGGCTCCGCAAGGTACTGTTCTTTCCCCAACTCTCTTTCTTTTATTTATAAATGACCTCCTTTCCTCCACTTTCAATCCGATTCATATTTTTGCCGATGACAGCACGCTTGACTTTGCATACTCATTTGACAGAGTGGCCGACTCTCGTGGAAATGCTTCTTCGTTCTGTGAGATCACATGTTTGCATCGCTAAACAGGGACCTATTAAACATTATCGCTTGGGGCTCAGCGAACTATGTTGTGTTTAATGCGTCCAAAACCCAATGCTGTCGTCTTTCGCTCAAGCCTTATTCTCCTCCTACTAGCCACACTGTTTCCGTTGCTGGGGTGAGTATTTTCGAATCACCTTCGCTGAGCCTATTTGGATTTAACATATCCAGCAAACTAAACTGGACCAGCCATATTTTTCAAATTGCGAAAAATGCCGTGAAATGCCTAGGATTCCTTCAGAGAGGCAAGAAATACTTTACACCATCAGACATAGCGCACATCTACAAGACTCTCGTAAGACCAAGACTTGAGTATAACTCCCAGATACGGGCTGAGGCAGGCCACACTGCTTTAGCGGAACTAGACAAAGTCCAACGTAAAACTTTCAAGCTTATTGGCGATGAAACTATTGCCTCACATATTGAATCTCTTGAGCACTGACACAATGTGGGTTGCCTTTCTCTTTTTCATCGCTATTATTAAGGTCTGTGTTCTGTAGAAATATCAAGTCTGCTCCCTTGTAGAGCACCTCCTACGCGCAACACCCGTGAGTTTGAGAAGAGGATAATGTTTGTCAAAGTAGACTTAACCAGCACGAACCCATTCTGAAGCTAGGGTAGGATGAATCATGGGATACATTCTAGAGAAGACTTTTTTTCAAGGTTTTCACTAGGAAAGAGAAATAGGACGATAATTGGAGACGGGGGTAACATCGCCAGTTTTGAAAATTGAGTAAATATTAGAAACTTTCCAAGCAGAAGGCATATATTCCACGCAAATATTCACTAGTTTAGTAGTGCCTCTATGTCGATTCAAACAGTTTTTCACAAAGCACGCGGAAAAATACTGGCTGTAGGCTTATAGCCCCCATATTCTGCTTCATGAAATTCACTACTTTGGGCTTTGGCATCTTGTTGTGCAGAAAACTCAGGCTGATTTTTTTTAATTTGTAGATCTAATTTGTCTCATCGCTAAGTTCAAACAATAGTTTTCGCGTATTTGGAAGTCATAAAGCCACTCACTCTGTTAAATGTTCATTTCTGATGTGTCAAAGATATCGCTTACCCCACATCTTCTTCGATACAATAAGCGCCCATTATTTATCAAAACTCTCTAAATATATCTTAAAACAAAACTTGTCAAAAGTCCTTTAAATATTCTAATTAACTTTGTTGCAGTATTGAATTTATTTTTGTCTCACTCTCTCTCTCTCTCTCTCTCTCTAACAAATTATTTATAAGAATTACTAAGTAAAAAAGTAAAAATTTGGATCTGTGAGTAGAGCTCTCGTGCATAACCTACCCATTCTAACCAGCATGAAAAAAGTAATCCCTAGGGGCTGATGCTGGTAGAAAGCTTCATCAGAAATTTAAAATGAACATGAATTCGAGTGTGGAGTCCTTAGTTCAGGTACCTATTAAAAGCAATCCCACGACAACCCTTGTACGGGTCTAGGGGTTGAAGCTGGTAGAGAGCTTCATTACAATTTTTTTTAATCATTGTGGATACGAGTGTGGAGTGATTAGTCCCACGACTCACTTTACCCCTGATTTAAATCAGGTACCTATTAAGAGCTAAGTGAAATCAAAACTTGGTGCGCGGACCATCGCCGGAACATGAATTCGAACAAGCGACCCCACACACAAGAAGCCAGTACTCTACCTACTAAGAAACTTAAACTCCAATTAGTATTAAAAGAAGCATAGAAAAACCTCTAGATTATTGGAATCGCTAAAAACACTGATTTTTAGGGAAAAGTAGAGAGAACCTTTGGATTTAGTGTGCATTTTTTTTTACCAAACGTGCTCCTAATTACAATGAGCCCAAAAGCTATGTGCCGCTGTCATACAATGACTGACAAGAGTTTGACTCACAAGAGATTCAAAATTCAGGAAAGCAATCACTTGTTGCATATTTTCGAAATAAGATGTTTATTTCATGAAAACTTGATCGCAGCTCTGCCAGTGCTAAACTTAGCTTATGATAACGTCTATCTACTGCCTGAATTTGGCTTAAATTTGATGACTGTACCGAAAGTTATAGGGCATAAGGTCTTTATTTCTTTGACTAGCTTTTCAAGATAATACCACTGGCGCAGGGTCACCCACATTTTCAAGTAACTTCAATCAGACCTACTCCTACTCAAAAACAATACATCCTATGAATTTCACAATTATCTGATGTTTTTGTCAGAAGTTATCGCAAATCGAAATTTGGAAAAAATATTTGGCCATTTTTGGACACTCTGCGCCCATTTAAAGTTAAGCATTTTAAACTATATAAAGATCAAGCATACATTATCTGTTTTCATTTCTCAGACTTGTTTTTTTACAAAACTCTTTCCTCATTAGAAATACAGGGCCACTTGAAAATTCACTAAAATGGCCACCGCTGCCAAAGGGTTAAAGTTATGTTAATTGTTTTAATTTTTATTTTCCTTTGAGACCAGCTTTTATCGCTTGACTAATTTGCAGCATTTCAAATTTCAGTGACTAATTTCATTTTTCCATTGCATGACTGACTATTTAATCGAATTTGATACACCAGAACTTTTGTCAAATCGATTTTCCACGATTGATTATGTATGTAATTTCCAAAAAAAAATTTTCAAGAGCAACAAAAATATGAAAAAATGCGCACGATATTTCCGAATTTGAATATTTGAAATACATATATGACTCGCATAAACTAAGAAATTTTAGTAACAAGAATAAGAGCGCTTGGTTGAAAGACTGAGCTCAATTTTTGTCCATCTGAAAATTCTGAAAATTCTTTCTCCAGCTTAGATGCATGTTCAGTTTGGTTATTCATTTAGTATTTTTTAAATCCATTAGAATCTTTCTGTTTCATTTTTCTTATCCAAAACTTGCACTTCTACATACAAATTCGTATAATTCGGTTTAAGAAAGCTTACTTAGCCGACGAAGTAAGAGCGCATTGTTCTTATTATATTTTCGTATCCACAGGGGTATCCTGGCTACATTTAAAGCCTAAATCACACCGAGCCCTGCTAAATATCTCACAGCCTATCATGATTCAACTTTTGTGCAATGTGCAAGAATAGTTCAAGTTCAAGTTTTGTATGCGTCAGTACATACCCACTTTAAAAAGCATTCACATGCTTCTGCATCATGCCCGTTAGATGCAGAAATTCCAGAAGCGCGGAAAACCGACACCGTCTGGCTAAGCTTGCAGAAATTCTTGGAGAATTCTGAAAAGCCAGACGCGGTGTCAGCAAAATAGACACAATAGAAGATGCGGGTCAGGTAACCTCTCGGCCAGTTGTCACGCATAGATTATTCTGAATCTATCATTAAAAGAAGAAGCATTCCGTTTGATAATAAATAACCGTTGTTTGAACAACCAAAGACTTTGCCTTTTATTTAATTCTTTCGATCCATTAGCGGAACTTTAAGTGAATCTTTTTTTTTTTGCATTCACGCGGTCTCGTCGACGTAATTAGCATGACAAAGGAAATGATGGAAAAAAGTGCTGAGGATGTTAACAACATACGCAGCTACCAAAAATATTAATATCGAGCATTTATGTCCATTCACACTTGGAATGCTAATTCCATAATCAGCAAAGCTAGAGAACTGACACAGTTTCTCTTAATCTATAAGGACGATATCATGTTTATCCAGGAAACATTCTCAAATTCGTAAAGATGGAATGAAAAGTGGATGCATACAATCCTGATGATAAAAGGCAAGAACAACATCTACGTACCAATTCTCAACGTACAGCAAGTTGACAGGACTGTCGTCAGCAAAAGAAGAGAACACGATCCAAACTCCGATAAAAGATAGCAACTCTAACGATTTCGCAACAGGCAAGATCTCATTATGATGAGGAATAGAATGCTAAGAAGAGCTAGAAGTACGGCTAGCTCCAGCATTAAAATGGAAGTGAACACTATCCGTTGTGGTATTGCGCAGTTCCAAAATAAATAGTGGGGTGACTTTCTTGAGAGCATGAAGCTTAAGGACAACAATTAGATGCGCTAGATGAAATACACTTACCTTAAAAATAAAATCAATCTGCTTCTCATAGATCGGTCTCATGTGCTAAAGTTTGATAGTGCTGGCAAGGTGCAAGCCTTCGCTGGGGTATTGTAGCTTCAGTTCCAGGAAAACCGTTCTCTTGAGAATGACCTTAGCTAGGTAGAGGAGGTTTCTTCTTCGAATAGAGCAGTGCCCTACATCGTTATTTCCTAGCCATAAGCTAAGCTGAGTTAGTCTATGGGCAGAGCTCATCGCCACACTTTGAATTTGAATGTCGAAAGTAGGTAGATTGAGAAACGCATCAATGGCCGCATGCGAAGAATTATTCATGGCTCTACAGATACTCAGGCACCCAGTCCTCTGCAGTGTGGCTAAGTTTTAAGGAGCTCTTTCGAAAATCCACTTAAACAACCTCATGTGGTGGTAAAAACTCTCTTGCTCTACATGAAAGCATTTAAAGCACATTTGAGCGTAACTTGCATGTGAGTTTTCCAGATAAATTTTAGTTCCAAGATTCTTCCTAGATATTTGACTGCACAAGAAAGGTGATAGGAAATCCTCTTGAGGGCCTTCACGTACAACCTGCGTTCTCAAGTAGCAATCAGCTCAAGCTTCCAAAATCAGCAATCTCTGCGTCAGCATGGCGTGTATCCATTTTTCGAGGTAGTAGTCTACACAATGAGCTTCCGCAACTTCACATAGCTCCCTAAAGAGCGCGGGTCATGTCGACGTTATCGTCACCACCGCTTCCACCACCAATACCAGATCCATCAATCCTAATCAGCATAGATTGGTGAGCATGATTGCATCCCTGACCTTTAAATTGGTGACACAGATCTGGCTGCGTACCAGCATCCCTTGCTTCTGTCAAGAGCAGGAGTCTTGGTCGGAGGCACCAATGCATTCTGCATTTCATTTTCGGAAAGTGAGTTCCAAATGAAGTCTGTAGAGACTCGTTTTTGAACTTGATTAAATCACTGTCCAGACGTTTCAGAGAACCCAGCATAGATTCTTGCACAGCTTCGTTGTCTTCCGTGCACCTTCCAGTATCTCACAGAACGATCTGGCTGATATTGGACGCCCTGGCCACGAAGAAAACTAGCAATGCATGGTATGGAGAGCTACAATACATGACGTTAATTGCTATAAAATATTGCTTCGCAAGATATAATGCAAAGCACCAACTCCTATGGATTTTCGCTATGCCTTATGATATCAGACGCTCCAATTTTTGACAATCCCCGAAATCAACTTTGTGAAATTTATAAATAATTGTTTCTGGTGCTATGCTTTTTCTCAGGCTACTACTCCAGAAGCAACCATGAATGAACAAAACTGGTATTGAACCCAGGATCCCACAAAATACAAGCTAGTGCTCTACCAACTAGGCTACTTAAGGTTCAATTCAATTTATAGCTACCCAAAAAGTGAGCTGATATAATTTTTGATTCAAGGTCACAAATTAAAGTGGAGCCACGTCAGCTACATTAAGTTTTCCCTAAACATGAACAGCAGCAAGATTGATACCTAGGTGCATGTTTCATGTAAAATTTTCTACAAAAGTGTGCAAAAAGTAGCATTTGAATTTGAAATATGAAATCTTGGAACACATTGAGCGTGTTTTTTAATACTTCAACTTGTTTCGTGTTTTTTAATACTTCAACTTTGTTTCTTTGTATTTGAATTTGGCATTTGTAAAAAGTTACGACAAGAGGTAAAATTAGGCATTGAAACTGAAACTTTGAAGCTACGAAATTTTAACAACGTGGCTCAGGATTTCGGTTTAAAGATTGAAATCATTATTGCATTTCTTTTATTTCTTTTTTTTTCTTTTATTTCTATTTATTGCATTTCTCCAACCTAAATATATGTTCACTTTGATAATTTAACATATACATGGAATGCCGAAAGTGAAGTCATGTAAAACTCCGTGCACATTGATCCTACGATTGACGAACTAACGGGTAAAGAAGTACCATGATAAAATCATACCAGCTTAATATTTTAGTTCAATAATAAGTTGGAGCCAAAGCATGGAAAAAATCAGCTGTTCTAATGATAGAAAGTAGACCCAAACTTTAACAGAAAACATCATTCACAGTGGCACGTTGAATATAGCCAACAAAGTTTAGGAGGACAGTTTCGATAATTTTACATTAACGCGGTGAGCCATGTGTATGCAATACTGATTAAGCTAAAAAGCTGAGAATTTCTCGCAAAATGTTCCAAAACAATTTAGGCATTGTACAGAAGCTAAAGAATAAAAACCCTGGGCAAATACTTGCAAAAATTTCACTTTATTTTTCAATCTTCAATTCACTTGATGCATTTAGTACAGCCTCATCAGTATCCCATAATTCGATTCCAATAAATATCAGTGACTTTTATAAGATGTCTGGGATATCGTACATAGGAGTTACCTGTTGGATCCCACATGTAATAAAACTGCCAGTGTGTAACTTTGAATGATAAAAACAACTTACATATTGTAATACGGCGGGAACTTCCTCCTTGGTCTCGAAGTCGTGAAAGGAGGAAACATATTATTTATATTACCCTGGAAAATTAAATCAGTATTATATTGCGATGTTATTCAACATTCTTGAATATTTAATGTAGACATTAAAACTCAAAGCAATTCATTGCAAAATGAAAAATTATTAAAACGATTCGCAGAAAAATTGAACAGATTTTTTAGATGGGTAGCAGTAAAATTACAAATGTTAACCGCGAAACATGCACTTCGAAATAACATAGTAATTAGCCTAACAATATTGAACTAAAAACAACAAAGCAATGAAATACAGTCGGAAAGGAAATCCTGTTAGTCTCCCGATGCTCAGCAGGGAAAGCCGCTATGAGTACACTCGATAGTAAAAGTAAAATAATAACAGCTTTCATTTTAACGTGATGTACTTATACTTGAATTATACTCGAATTTTTCAACTCTAAGCTTCACTTTGATGTGAACGGAGTCAATTCCCATCTATTTATACAGCAAAAATAGTTCATTTGTTTGATTTTTTAATTGATTATATTCGAAACTAATTCAGCGTTTTAAATTGAATGATTTTGAATTCCGGCACCGATGAATGTCCATAAAAATGGCTATAAAATTTTATTAGCTGCAGTTTTCCTATTTGAGTTAAACTTCCATATAAGTTTAATTTTCTGCTTAAATACTTGACGATATTTACTTTGACTTTAACTACTTTTGGATAGCTTTGGGCAACTGTAGACATTTGAGAAAATATTTTTGGGACATTAGATCCAGCGCAGTAAATCGCCAAACTCAGTCAAACTTGACTCTTATGCTCGTTTCCTATACAACGATGTTGTTTCTTTTTTTAAATAACAAGAATACTTTTGAAATATTTCAATAAATCAGTAAGTTGCTCTCTACATTCATGGAAGCTCTAGCTTTTCTATCTGCATTGCAGTACACAGCACTATAAAATACACTTTAGTATGTTATGAGATTTCACTGCTTGTTCCTGCTGGTATCTGGCTATTGAAGAAGAAGCATTGGAAGAAGCCAGATATAATACCTCGCTGCAATTTGAACAGGAAGCACTCGTCAAGCAATAGCCGGCGTGACTCCAAGGAAAGAATAGGAAGAAAGCACAAGTGGGAAATATATGAGGAGTAAGGGATATTATATTGAAAAAAATAAAGAGCGTGTGAGCCTACGCTGCATATTCGATGGCCTCAGAAAGGTATAGGAAACGTAGAGACCACATTTGACAAGCATATTCGGGGACACAACGAACTTGGGTGATTGAAAATTAAATTTCAAACACCCAAGTCTCTAAATTGATTAACGGACGACAGATAGTAGGTGGAAACTGAATAAGACAATGAAATAGGAGATGATTTGAGGGAAAAGGTCATATGTTTACATTTGCTAACATTTAAGGACAAGGAATTTCGGTTGCACCAATTCAGAAAAGCTCACAGATCATTTTGGAGAACATTACAGTCATTAGCTGACTTGATGACTCGGAACAATTTCAGATCATCAGCATACAGTAGACAAGGAGAATCGATAATGGAAGAGAGGTCGTTAATAAAAATGTTGAAAAGTAAAGGACCAAGGATAGACCCTTGTGGAACACCAGAAGAAGGATAAACGGGGGAAGAAGAGAGGTTGTTAATAGTAACTTTGTACTCACTGTTACTGAGGTAGGACAAAAACCAAGAAAAGAGTGGTCCAAAACAACCAAACTGTGTAACTTTACTCAGTAATATTCTATTGTCGACAGTGACAAAGGCTTTAGAAAAATCTGTATCCACTACGTCTTCTTGTTTCTGACGATCTAAGAAGAGGGCAACTGTGATTGAGAAGACGATAAGGTTACTCAAAGTAGATTTACCCCTCACGAGCCCATGCTGTCCTGGAGCTAGGATTGGGTGAATCATGGGATACATTCTAGAGAAAACAATTTTTTCAAGGATTCTACTAAAACAAGGGAGAAGAGAAAAATTACATTAATTGGAGATGGAAGAAACTTCGTCAGTTTTGAAAATTGGGTAAATGTTGGGTAAACTTTCCAGGCAGAAGGCTTATATCCCAGGCATATATTCATTAGTTTAGTGATGCCTCTATGTCGATTCAAACAGCTTTTCACAAAACATGTGATAAAATACTGGCTGCAGGCCTATAATCCCCATATTCTGTTTCATGATATTCACTTCCTTGGGCTTTGGCATCTTGTTGGGCAGAAAACTCACGCTGTTTTTTTTTTAATTTGTAGATCTAATTTGTCTCATCGCTAAGCAGAAACAATAGTTTTCACGTGTTTGGGAATACTAAACGGCAGTCATATAGCCACTCACTCTTTGATATGTTCATTTATGATGTATCAAATATATCGCTTGATATAATCCCATATCTTTTTCGATACAATAAGCGCCCATTATTAGTCAGAGATCTGTAAATATATCTTAAAACTTTAACTTGTCAAAAGTCCTTTCAATATTCTAATTCACGCTGTTGCAGTATTGCATTTATTTCTCTCTCTCTCTCTCCCTCTCTAACAAAGTATTTATAAGAATTAGAAAATAAAAAAGTAAAATTATGGATCTGTGAAATGAAAAAAGTCTAAACAGAGCTCTTGTGCATTAACTAACGTAAGACCTTGAATCCCCATTCCAACTAGCAAAAGTAATCCCACGACAACCAGAGCCGTCTTAGATCACTTTGGGGGCCTGGGCACTTTAAGATAAATGTGACCTCTAAGTCAGAGGGTTGTTAATAGCAGCCAATAGAAAAGAACAGGAGCAGGCAGGTAAGCAAAATTATGGATATATTTATTTGTTATTTTTATATATTCAAAGTCACATTAAATTGATAGGTAATTATAATCCGGAAAAGTAACTCTTCAATCATTATACGCAGGTTAGTAATTGTAAAGTCTGTGTCGATTGAAGAGGTGCTTGCTAGATTTTAGACAAGCAAAATAATTAATCACTTCTTCAAAGTCTATCTCTTTAAGCACATCACAATCTGTGGACATCAGCGACGAGCTCATTAATCTTTCTCGAAGCATTGTACTTCTGAATTCATTTTTTATTCTTTTCAATTTTGCGAAGTCCCTCACAGCAGTTAGTTACCATCATGCTTAAAAAGATTCTCAATGCAATTTCTACATTTGGATACGTGTCTTCAATTTTGTCTTCTTTCAAAAGATTATACATTCCTGGAATATTATTAGTTTCTTCATTTTCACTAGTCTGAACACTTTTCAAGTATTCTGTTAAATGCAGAGATTCCATTTGTCATTATGGTAGATTTTATTGATTATATTGATTTTGATAATTTATCAATGAGCAGCTTTGTTCCTTTTTTCTGAGGCATTAGGATAATCCTGAACAGAAATGCCGCCCGGCCGTGCGTTTCAAATAGGAACAGCACACACATTGAAGGGGTACAAAGATCTATTTGTTTATATTTATTCCAGTGATGCCCAAACTCAGACAACTCAAAATATAAATTCGTGTCAAAGCTGAACAAGACTCCACATAACAACAACTGTTTTTACAATAATAACACATAAGATTGATCAGATACTCTTTAAAAGTGAGGTCATATATGTTTAGATATATGAAAGCTTAAAAACCCATTTACCCACGGGTATAGGATTCAGCATGTTACGTCGCTGGTTTATGAGACTACTATAAAAGCAGATGGATAATTATTAAGTAAATTCAGGTAATTATAGTTTAATTTTCGCAAAATAAATATATTTATCGGCTGGTTATCTGGAAATAAGGGGCCCCATAGATCGCGGAGCCCTAGGCACTTTCCCAGAGTGCCCATGCACAAAGATGGCCCTGACGACAACCCTCGTACGGGTCTAGGGGTCGAAGCTAGTAGAGAGCTCCATTAGAAATTTACAATGAACGTAAAGTCAAGTGTGGAGTGATTAGTTCTAGGACTTATTTCACCCCTGATTCAAATCAGGTACCTATTTAGAGCTAGGTGATGTCAAAACTTAGTGCGCGGACCCTCGCCCGAACATGAATTTGCACCAGCGACCTCACACACAAGAAGCCAGTGCTCTTCAATTAGTATTAAAAGGAGTATAGAAAAACCTCTAGATTATTGGAATCGCTAAAAACACTGATTTTTAAGGAAAAGTAGAGAGAATCTTTGGATTTAGTGTGCATTTTTTTTACCAAACGTTCTCCTTATTACAATGAGCCTAAAAGCTATGTGCCGCTGTCATACAATGACTGACAAGAGTTTGACTCACAAGAGATTCAAAATTCAGGCAAGCGATCACTTGTTGCATATTTTCGAAATAAGATGTTTATCTCATGAAAACTTGATCGCAAGCTCTGCCAGTGCTAAACTTAGCTTATGATAACGTCTATCTACTGCCTGAATTCGGCTTAAATTTGATGACTGTACCGAAAGTTATAGGGCATAAGGTCTTTATTTCTTTGACTAGCTTTTCAAGATAATACCACTGCCGCAGGGTCACCCACATTTTCAAGTAACTTCAATCAGACCTACTCCTACTCAAAAACAATACATCCTATGAATTTCACAATTATCTGATGTTTTTGTCAGAAGTTATCGCAAATCGAAATTTGGAAAAAATATTTGGCCATTTTTGGACACTCTGCGCCCATTTAAAGTTAAGCATTTTAAACTATATAAAGATCAAGCATACATTATCTGTTTTCTTTTCTCAGACTTTGTTTTTTTACAAAACTCTATCCTCATTAGAAATACAGGGCCACTTGAAAATTCACTAAAATGGCCACCGCTGCCAAAGGGTTAAAGTTATCTTAATTGTTTGAGTTTTTATTTTACTTTGAGACCAGGTACTCGCCGAGTTTTTTATCGCTCGACTAATTTGCAGCATTACAGATTTCAGTGACTAATTTTATTTTTCCAATGCATGACTAGCTATTTAATCGATTTTGGTATACCAGAATTTTTATCAAATCGATTTTCGACGGTTGATTATGTAATTTCCAATATTTTTTTTTCGAGAGCAACAAAAATATGAAAAAAAAAGCGAACGATAATTCCAAATTTGAATCTTTGAAATACAAATATGATTCGCATAAACTCAGTAATTTAAGTAACGAGAATAAGAGCGCTTGGTTGAAAGATTGAGCTCAATTTTTGTCCATCTTAAAATTCTGAAAATTCTTCCTCGAGTCTAGATGCATGTTCAGTTTGGATATTCAGCAACTAGGTGTGACACCTAAACTTTTGCATGTGGAGTCCTCTAAGGTTACATAGCCATTGAGTCAGCAAATGGACTCAAGTGGCTCGCCAACGATTGACTTTGACCCTGCCGTCTACAAAGGAAGTCCTAGCTTGGTCCCAGCGCTTAATCACTAGTGTGACTCATATCCAACTAAAACATTGCCAAAAACACTATTACAGAGACTACAGTGCTGTTCCAATCCATAACTTTCTTCTACTCGACCGGAAGACCAATTCATATAAGCGAATCAAATTATTAAAATATTTTACTCATTTACTATTTTTTAAATCCATTAGAATTTTATGTTTCATTTTTCTTATTCAAAACTTGATCTTCTACATACAAATTCGTAAAATTCGGTTCAAGATAGCCTACTTACCCACCGCAGTAAGAGCGCATTGTTCTTATTCTATTTTCGTATCCACAGGGGCATCCTGGCCACATTTAAAGCCTAAAGCACACCGAACCCTGCTAAATATCTCACAAACTATCATGACTTAACTTTTGTGCAATATGCAAGCAGTGGCGGCTCGTCACAGTGGGCAAAGTGGGCCGGGCCCACCCTCTAAAACACATAAATAATAATTTGAAATAAAAGTTTGAGTCATCATTTACATATTAATTCATATACGTTTAATATAATAAATCCTTCTATAATTTTAATCCAGCAACAGCACATTTTTATATCATTCATTCATACCATGCAATGACGTAAAATCACATAGTGCCATACATACATTGAATGTCCATCGCGCAATGTATCAACATATTTTCATACATATAAAACAATTACTACAAAAAGCTACAAGCATAAACTATACGATATAATATACACCTGCATCTTGTACACATAAATGCATATTCCTCTTCTCAGTCCCATACACGCCACGACGGGCAGACGCATCACTAGCCCATTCATAATTCTTCTATATCATCTACACTATGCTACAAACATAAGTATAAGCGAAGGTATAAGTTCGCGTTTGTGTGTTTATCGATTTCTGTTCATCAATGAGCGATTTTATAGCTGTTCCCAATTCGGGATTGGGAATATACCGAAATTCGTGAGCTTTCTCTGCATGTTATTGTATTTGTGTGTACACGATAATTCTGTGTACGTACACGTAGATTTTCATTATGGCGGCATCTGACTACTGCTGTTCACTTCGTTCGAGCATGTGCATGGACGCAGCTTTCCGATATGGCGGCTTCTGACCAAAGCTGCTTGCTTCGTGTCAGCACGTCCGTGTAGTCAGATTTCCAATATGGCAGATTCTGATTTATCCTATTCACATCGTGCGAGCATGCTCGTGCAGAAGATTTCCCCTAGCGGCTTCTGCTGATTGGTGCTGATTTCGTAAGGGCGTTTCCCTACAGGGAAATTCTTTACATGGCGACTTCTGAAAAATGCTGTTCATTTCGCAGGAGCGTGTACAAACGGGCACAATTCTAACATGTCGGATTTCTGACGAGTGCAGTTCACTTCATTAGAAGCGTATTCATGTAAGGGAATTCCAATGTGGCGGCTTCTGAAATTCACCGTTTACTTCGTTGAAGCGCGTGGAAACAGGGAAATTTGTTTTATTGATGCTTGTGGCGAGTGCTGTTCAGTTAGTTGGTGCGTGTCTGGTGAACAGCGACGTCGCCACTTCATGCATCAACGTTACATGAACCATTTCAGATGATGGTTATGTGGTTTAGGCATTTGGCGGCACCGCGGCCGTGAATCGCATTCATGTTCTAAGCACATTTTAGCACTTTCGAGATATTCGATGATTTGTGTTTTGATTTGTACTGCAAATAAACAAATATTTTCGTTTTTTTTAAGTTAGCTGTATAACCATACAGCACACAATTTTAGCAGGAGATCAAGAACAGAGGTCATTTTTGAATATTGATTTTAGCATACTTCCACAAAAGATAAGTATTTAAAATTTAGCAGAATGATGCAGTAGAGCAGGGGTGGGAAAACGGTCGATCGCGATCGACCGGTCGATCGCAAACAGTTCGACAGTCGATCACAGACATTTTTAATAATTTACTAGGTTAATTTAAAATGTGAACTAAAAATTTAGTTGACGATTTATTCAGTACATTTTGGAATGGGCCTTGGTAGATCCAATCGGACAGTCCACGCAGTTTCAGTTCACACAAAAGCTCGCAGAGCCTTGGTGGCGGAGAAGCCAACGAGATAGCTATGATCTCGATTTGTGCAATTTATAGATTTATATCATTTTAGTAAAACTGCTTCACTAAATCTCGTATACGTATACGGTTGTTTCATTTCCTTAAATCTCTATGTTCTATACACCTTGCCTGCATTCGCATTCGTCTCCCTGCTACCGAGATAGTAAATTTTCACACACAGCGTAACAAAGGTTAATCTCAATTTTAGATAAAATAAAATAAAAATATTTTCACGGCAATGTAGTTTGTGTAGTTCATTCTTTCGAGCTAAATAGTGACATTTGGTGTTTGAATTTTTAAAATTGAATTGTGTAAATGTCTTTTCAATAATAAAATCGTTCAAAAATTAAAATTCTTGACATCTTATCCGGTTGAAATGATAAGTGTCCCCGCTTTTCTGCATTTTCAAAATTTTTGCTCGAAAGAATGACCAGATAATGGAGACATGTCAAAATTTAGCTTCACGATTAACTCAGTACTAGCCTAAAAAATGAACTGCACCTACTAAATTAGCGTGAAATGATTGGAGCTATTTGCATTTTCACAGCGAAAGCATGTTCCAAGCAATTTTTCACGCTTAAAAGTGAGTACAACTCTTGTTATTTTCAAGCTAAATTTTCGCCGAAATAAATTTCACGTCAAAATTTGCATGAAAATTTAACGTGAAATCGAAAACTGTACTAAACTTTAGATGGCTTAGCACAGGAAGATTTTTGCAAAGATTTCTAAATCTTTTGCCTGAAATTATTGCATTTTTGGACACATTGGGAGAAAAACATGAACAATTGGAAGATCCAGTATGGGTAAAGATATTAGCATTTCTTACGGATTTTATGGGCCGTTACAACTTGCTAAATTTACAATTACAAGAAAAAAGAAAACATTGTTGACTTGTTGAGTTCGGTAAATGTTTTTTAAGTAAAATTAAAACCTTTTGCTTCACAATTAAATAGGCAAAATTTTTAAATATTTTCCATATTTTGAAAAGCATATTAAACTTACTAGTGAATCTAGCTGAAAGCTGAAAGACATTCATCAGTTCGCGAAAGAGTCCGGGGCCTTCGATGGCTGCTTGGACTGATTTTTTTTCTCCTGCCGCATTTATCTCGTAGCAATATGTACCAATAGGTCCATGTGTAATCTTGTGCCAACTGGCACAACCTAACCTAACCTACTGGTGCATGTAATATTGAAATGTTTTGTCCTGAACTGGAAAATTTTAAACAAGAATTCGAGAGACGATTTGCAAATCTCAATAACCTTCAACCGATTTTTGAATTTATTTCATTTCCTTTTAGAGAATTCGATAACGAGGGTATTTCATCAAATCTAGCATTGTGCTTCAGTGCTTGCAAGCATAACTCTACAATACTTTTTGATGAAATGGAGAGTCACTCATATACATCAAAAATTAATTCAAAATATTTATTAATAAAGTACATTGCACAAAGTAGTAATACAATGTATTTAATATATTAATATCAATAAACACCTTAATTTAATGTTTATTTGTTTTTAATTTAACCCATTTTTCGAAGTTGATCGCGCATAAATTAAAAAAATTAATGTCGATCATACCAGTATTAGGTTTGCCCACTCCTGCAGTAGAGTATGTAATTTTTGAGCATTACTAACGCAAAATTGAGCAACATTTTGAAAGAAAGTGTATGGGAATCAGGACAGAGCGAGTGTTTGATTTAATTTCTAATTATATTTATGAGAGAAAATGTATTTAGAAGAACCAAGACAGCACATTTTAAATTAATAATTTAAAATAAGGGACATTTCACGTGAAGCGGACAACGAAAAAAAGTCGAGGCTCTGGATTTCGTTCGAACTTCAAGTTGCCACGAAGCAATCACACAAAATAATATCTCTCAGATTTATGATAGATTTTGTCTACAAATTGAATTGTAATAGAGAAAGCATTGCGGTTATTCCATTATAGATAACGTTTAATTCATTTGAACGTTGAATATTTGTGAATTTGATTAAATTGTCACACCAAAGCTAAGTTGGTGCCATTTTGGAAATAAATGTATCAAAGTTATGTCTTAACAGTTCTGTTTTGATCAGACATAAAAAAATATAATAATATTTTGTGCTTCCACCAGACATTTCGTAGATTTACGGGACACATTGATGTGTATTATATATGAGTTTGAGTGGATTTTAGTGATGTGTATGCAAGCCAATCGTTGCAGCGCGTACGTATACAAACATCTTTCACACCATTAACCCTGCTGTTTTTTTTTGCAAAATGTAAAACAGTTAATTGATTCACTGATTTTCGTAGTCAAATAAATATTAAGCAATTCCCCAATCTCATAGGATATGTCTCGTTCATCAGATTACTTTTATGATGAGTCATTTTTCTACCAACAATGCTACCATCAAACTTTCATATTATAAACCTTTTACAAAAAAAAAATCAGTTACAATTGGGAATTTCGTTCATAGCGGACCCAAAACGATTTATATCTCTTTAGCTTTCGATGGACTCATCTAGTAAAAACGTAATTTACAGCATAAATTGTTGTTGAGCCAAGTTAGCAATGCGTTATCAATATTTTGCATTTTCATCACAATTGCACTGCTTGATACTTCTAACGAAATTTCATATGCTATACATTCTAAAATTAAAATAATTAGTAGGCGTTTTAGGCGTGTTATTGCGAAGGATTAAGACCTTGACTCCTACGAGAGTTAATCCTGGAAAGTGGTGCATTGCCTTCTAAATAGGCTGATCGTAATAAAGGTTGCGTTTGCTGCAATGCCAATATGCGTTCTAAATCTACTTATTTTCTCTATTTTCCTTTGAATATCAGTCTTTATAGTAGTTCATATGCACAGTAGTTTTTAATTAGATACAGCGCACGTGGCATTCCGCTCAGATGCATTTTCGGAATGATTTTGCATTCCGATGCATGCTGTTTGGTGGATGGCCACCAAACTGTTCGATGAAGTGAACAGCGGCCGCTAGAAGCCACGATATTAGAAATTTCCCTTTTGGACACGCCCTATTGAAAACAAATCACAATCTATGTGTTTGTAAACCAGATCGCCGCTCAAAGTTCAATGGTTACACGAGATCGGGATTTCAAACCGGTTTTAATCCGATCTTCGTGTAGCCATAGAACTTGATCCGGCACACACACATATAAACGCTGCGTACAAAACCGGTATTCGGAAATCAAGCTCATGAGGAGCTTCCGTGCACGTACACAGTCTGCCCACACATACATGGAAATCAGGCTAAAGCTCACGAATTACGGTATATTCCCAATCCCAAATTGGGAAGTCGTGTAAAAACGCTCAATGTGGCTCGGTGGGCCCAAGCATCACTGGCCCACTATGCGTTGTTACCAGTCCAAGCTGCGATCTATGAGCATTGACGCTTTCAATCGCAACAAAATTGATTTTGTATATTGGGCCGGCTCTTCATCTACGAAAAATTGACGTGTGCAATCGCGTCAAAATCTATGTTGCATATTGGGCCAGCCCATCATGCGTTTACATGCGTAGCTTGAATCAAAGAACTACAAGATCATGACGCGCGCAAGTTTCTCTCAGCTCTATGCTTGTGCGTGCGTCACCAGGAGAGTTCGGTTTATGAATGAATTAATGAAAAATTGTTTGTGGTATTTTTTTCAGCAATTATAAACTATAAATGAGCTTAGTTAGATCATAGTAGATTTCATTCATGGGAGTATTTTTGTGAAAAATATTATGAAAAAAATGTAATGCGAAGCGTGTTAATATTGTACTAAAAATCAAAAGAAGAATAATGTGGCGGAAGACAAATCTATGTACACCTGCATGTATCCAAAAGATGCAAATTTTTCTGATGTGAAAAATTAGCGAATAGGTATGGGAATTTACCTATTGCATGATTGTTTTTGAAATATATCCCAAAAGAAAATTAATTTCAGGATTTGAAGCATGAAATGCTTATTTGTCTTCTCAGGATAAATTTAGGTTAGATAAAGGTTAGGTTAGATCCTGGGTGTAAAATGCAAAGTGTAAAAATTCCAAGAAGAAAAATGCACCTCTCATCTTTCATATAAAATTAAAAAAAGACAACTCTTTTATAAAATGGAAATAAATCAGCTAGCATAAATTTAGTCCATAAACTGTGCTAACAGATTTTCCAAATTCTTCAATAACAGCTCTTGCAGATGGCGTTAGAAAGACTAAATACAATCAGGGTTTCTTATTACGGTTTCAAAAATTATGTGGAGGTCTGAGCTCAGCTGCATTCTGAAGGTATCTGTTTTTTTTCTTCATTCAATGAGATGGAAAATGACTCCATCAGAAAATTATGTGATTCGGTGCTTGCTTGGGACTTGGGGCTTGCTTTTGGCTTGGGGCTTGCTTGTATCATGCATGCGTAGGAAAGAAAATAGTAAAGTGAAGACGGCACAGAGACCGTTAATATAATATAATTACACGATTTAAATTTTTTCTGGATGAGTCTTCCGTTTTCAGTGGTACTTTTAAAACTATTCAAAACGATCTCATCATTAGTAAATGTACTATATTAAAAAAACTTTATTTTTGTACTACATTAAAAAGCTTTATACTCGCTGAGATTCATAACGCTCCCTGTTATTCCTGGCAAATCGATGAGTCCACTGACACCAAGTGTTTGTCTCAACTATCAGTGATTTTTCGATACGTTTCAGAACAAGGCATTACAGTAGAGAGATTCATGGTTTTTTTTATGTAAGTCAACGCAAAAAAGCTGGAGATCTCTATAATTTACTAACTAAATATTTAAGCATTTCGATATTGCCAGCATATTAGTGGGACAAACCTATGATGGTGCTTTTGTGATATCGGAACTTGCAAAATAAAAGAATGCCGCATCTTTTTCGTGAATTTGACTGGGTTATTAGCATTTTTTTCCAACTCGACGAAGCGAACTAGTGTAGTTGATAAAGTTAATCGTAGGTGGCTACCTGATAATAATAATTTAAGTTCTTTCAAATAGTACAAATGAGTTGCTGGAAGTCTTCGAAATATTTTTAAATGATGAAGCCTTCGTCCAACATAGAGAAACGATTAAAGAGTCTGTGGGCTTCAGGCATATTTTGTCGGTCTTCTCGTTTTTATTTTTACTAAAAACTATCAACCTTATGTGTCAACAAACAGGTGTTCTATTTGAAATATTAATTATTGTAAAGTTAAGTGCAGATATTAATTATTGTAAAGAGCGAGTCAAAATCACAAAATCACATTAAAATCATACAGAGGAGACGATACATATTTTGAAAAAAAATTTAACGATGTTTGCAGTAATTTTGGGCAACCTGTTAAAAGATGTAAAATAGATTACGGTAGCATTTCAGATGCGAAAACTTATTTTAAAAGACTTTATGCGTTAAATTTAGACTAATCTAACTAAACCTTTCGGATATGAAAAAAATAGATTTTATCAGTTTCATTAATAGTAGTACTCTCAAATCATTTGCGAAGGCTTTTCTTAAAAATCTACTAAACTCTCTTATCAACAGCTACCCCTAAATGTTTGAAAAAATTAAGCAACGAAACGAACTTTGTGTGTAGTAATCTGATCATAACAAATATGGAATCACGCAGAGTTTATCGGACCTTTTAATTTTTATATCTGATAATAAGTTACAAACGGAAGTATTGAATATTTATAAATTGCTAAGTCAAGTTGCTTCACTGGCATCTTCTTCCACTTCAGTTGAACGAAGTTTTTCAGCTCTTAAGAGAGTAAAAACCTTTTTACGGAATTCAATTTGTCAGACAAGGCTTTCCGATTTAAGTACAATGGCTATTGAAAGGGATTTAGTTAAAATGTTGCGAGAAGGTTACAATTTCAAATTTCACAACCAAATGATTGATCTCTTTGCTTCATCAAAGAGTAGACGTAACCAAATAATTTACAAGCATATGTAGTAAATTATATAGTGCATCACGCTTTAATCTTTATTTTTAAATACGTTTGAAAAATGTTAAATTTGATGTAGAATATTTTGCATGCATATATGTATATTAAACCACTTGAAACAAGTGTTTTAGTTTCATATATTTTATACTGAGGAGCATTGAAATTGAATATTTCTCGAAAGTCTATCTACTGCGTAAACGTAGTAGATAACTAACTGGGCCAAAAAGAATGGTTGGATCGATTGAAAGGTGTGCATATAGGTGTTATGTTAATAGCGACCAAAACACTAAATTTTATTTATTTGAAAAAACTGACCAGCATACAACGAAATCAACGAAAATTTGTTCGGATAACAATAAAAAACTGGGCCCACCCAATCTCAACAAGCACGAGCCGCCACTGTATGCAAGAATAGTTCAAGAGCAAGTTATGTATGCGTCAGTACATACCCACATTAAAACACGTTCACATCAGTGGCGTGGCGTGATAGTTTACCGTAGGGAAGCAATTAGTTGATTTCGATAATTGCCTTGCTTATGCGCTCTTCAAATTTGTTACGTGTTAATAGAACCCCCCTCGTTAGCTACTTTTAACATTGCTAATATAATAGCACCCAGGAACTACGAACGTGGACGTGAGATAAGATAAACTGTATTGTAAAAATTATATATTGACAAATATATAAATTAGCAAAGCTGCAACAGCAAGCTATGTAAATAAAGCATTTTCAGATATAGCTACGGCAACAATAACAACAACAGTGACTATGCAAAATAAATGTTTATAGTCCTTCACGCATAAAAAAATATCAATATTCTAGTACTTATTAAAACTGACAGTAAAATAACATTCCCATGACGAAAAACATATATTTTTATATTGTTAAAATAACAGTTGGTAAATATAAAATAAATGAAGTGATAGTTTAAAAAAATCTATAATAAATCGAAATTGATGAGAAAATTCATGCATAATATTTAAAATTTAATGCATTTCGTTTCTCTCCTTTTGGAAATTCGTCTATGACGTCTTGATAAAAACTTTGCTCGGTCAAACATGATTTTAAGAGAACATTTTTACTAATGTTCGAAGAACAATAGTATTAAACTCGTTTCACCGAAAATTCATATTTCTTTATATATATATATATATATATATATATATATATATATATATATATATATATATATATATATATATATATATATATATATATATATATATATATATATATATATATATATATATATATATATATATCAGCAAAATGATTAAGGGAGATAATCTCTGGAGTGGCCGATCCGATTGAGCTGTTCGGAGAACGTAGGTGTATATAGTAGGTAGGTCCACGACTTTCTCAAATTCAGATATCCTAAACCTTTTGGCGGCGGCGAGCGTTTTAGTGAATTTTGAGGAACTCCTATATTTCCAAGCAGTGTAAATTTTTGTTGAAGAAAAGTATTGGGAATGAAAACTAATTATGTTCTTAGCTTGTTTATGATAAATAATTGGAAATTTTGAGCCGTGTGTGGGTGCAGAGTGCCTAAAAGTAGGCAAGGATTTTTTTGCAAATTTTGATTTGTCATTACTTGTAAGAAAAACAATGGATCATCATGAAAATTACAGAGCGTATTGATGTTGACTAAAATTTAGCACGTAGAGATTTTCAGCATAAAGCGGGTAACCCTGTAGCTGTGGCAGGGTGCTGAAAAAAAATCCTTCAAATCATTGACCTTCCTGAAAAATTTTTGATTTTTGACAAAAAATTCAAATCTTTGATAAATTTTATCCTTTGTCCTTCATCTCAAGATAAAATTTTCAAAATTCCGTTTTGCACAAGAACGGCAACCCATCACCAAATTACCTCTATTTTCAGCACTCAAAAGTTCTGTTCACGAGAACTGATGACCGGATAATCCGATCATAATCAAATTTACAGGATATGTTGGTATTATCTAGGACCAGGTCTGATAGAAGCTATTTTGAAATGCGGGCAACCCTGTGGCAGTGGTGCCATCTTGAAAAATAGGTGAGAAAAAAAACTGGTTTTAGGCCTATAACTTCCGATTCAGCCATCAGATTTGGACAAGATTCATACAGTACTTGGATCTTATCTTAGGTAACATTTGATGAAAATTTGGCTGGAAAATTAGAATAGAGTTGCCAGCTATGGTGATTTTTGTCTCCTAAATCTTGCAACTTTGCTCAGCAAAATAAAGCTTTTTTCCCTATAACTTCCGGTCCAGTGCAGAAATCAAAACGAAGATCACGCAGTAAATGGACCTTAATGTGAACCAAATGTCGTAGAAATTTCGTACCAAAATCATGAAAGGGCTGCCAGCTATGATCATTTTTGTAATTTTGTGAAATTTCTTTACAGAGCGATTATGTCATTAGATTTGCAAAAGGAAATGATCCTGCAATGATAATTAACCACAAATATTAACGCTTTAAAAATTTGAAAAGTTTTGAGGGTGGTAACCCTAAAATTCTTTTCACCCGTATAACTTCCAGCGCAGTGATTCAATCGAAACGAAATTTACTGGTTGGGTTTAACTTAACGTAAAGCAGATTTTGTATGTATTTTGCTTTGCTGCTGACACAGGCTAACCAGCATTAGCCATTTCCGTAAATATTGCACCAACAAATGCTTCAAATTACGTTCTCATATGCAAAGCATTTGCAATAAAAATAAGGAATCAATTTTTAAATTTTCCGAGTTTTGAACGTTTTTCGGATGGCAGCCTCAAACAACGTTTAACCGCTGAAACTTTCGATGAAATCCTGCGATGAGAACGAAATTCAAAGGATAAGTTGATTTGAGTATGAGCTTGTTATGGTAAACTTATTACTGCTTCGTTCGGAAAGTGTTGCCAGCACTGAACATTTACATCATTTGTGTTAGAGTTGAGTTTTGTTGCTTTGGATAAGGAATGGTTGATATGATTCTACACAACAGTGTATTAAGTCTTTCCACACTTTTTTGTCCCTCAAAGAAAATTTCTTCGAAAATTAGTTTTCTAGCGGTTCAGGTGCGCTAGAGTTTTTTAATATATTGTTGATAAAATATTCAAAAATTTGTTGAAAAAATTTCCCCTGTAAATCTGCATTCGAATAAAGCACAATGAGCAGTTTTTTAATGAAATCAATTCAAATAGATTTCGCAAGCAAAATTCCGAGTGCGTCTCTTCGTTACAGAGATAATTTCCATATTCGGTCTCTTTTCAATCATGCCCTTTTTGTCCGCGAAAGATCAAGATCCAAAAGGATCCATGGTATTCACGGAACAAATAAATACATTCACCTTTTTATTGCACTCTCAATATTTTAAGTATAAAACAAAAAATCATGCGATTCCAGAAAGTAATTCTACGCTCTCAGTTCTACACAATGCAAATCAATTTAATTTCAATATTTCTAAATACTATAAACTATGAGTGAAATAAATACCTTCACCAATCAAAAATAAATTCACCAGATTTACACACAAAATGTATCACAAAAATCTCACTACCGAACTGCATTCAAGCACTTCACTACAGCGAAATGATGACGGCTCGTTGAATCAGCAGTCTCTGGCAGCACTTGCCACATATCGTAGTTCAAATTCATTCAAAAATTCACATAGTGTGTACGTACTACAGAAAACATTCTCAGTAAAAAAAAATGCGCACAAGCAAAGTACAATGATTGCAATGATACGCGTATGAGGAACGTGGCAATAGGTTCCACAGCAATCAAATAGGGCCCATACACGACGCATGCATGCATGCACTACACATGCGGATTGAACGTGAATGGTAATGATTGACTGAATACTGTATGATTACAAAACTTTTTGATATTTTCTCGCCTGCGCATGCTTGCATGAGAGGTGTATGTTGAATATTGTGCATTCAAGCTCAGATTTTAGAAGTTTTTGTCCCGTGAACATCTTACTCACTTCAAGTTCTTTTAAAAGTTGTTCATGCCCCAATACAGATCGCTTTTTGAGCCACTCTTTAGCCCACAATCTTTTCACTCGACGACAATTAATATTGCAACACATGCGACGTCTGACATCTTACCTACTTTAATCCAAAACTTCTAATGGAAGCTGCACAGTTTTGCATGAATCGTGTAGGGCAGGCGCAATACTGCACAATTATTCATGCTGCACAATCAATGTACTGTGCATGCATACATGCGTCGTGTATGAGCCCTAATACGTACGCAGCTTCTCTCTCAGTTTCTCTCTTGAGACGAGAATTTCCCCTAAGAAGCAACTTCTTCATTGCTTCCAAATAACTAGTGGAAGCACATTTTTTTTTAATGACGTCACAATGCAGTCTACGTGGAGTGAAATTAACGCTCGCAAATGCAATTTTTCGTTGCTTCCATGCATCTTGTTCCTTCAATCGATGTTGCTACCACCTTAGCTGCGTGAGATGTTCACTATTCGTTTCTGGGAAAATTTATTTCGAAAATTCTTATACACGATTTTTTTCGCGATTGAATTTAAAATGTATGTCAGCCAAATGTAAGAGAAGCAATGCTTCCCTTGCTTCCATGAACGCCACGCCACTGGTTCACATGCTTCTGCATCATGCCCGTTAGATGCAGAAATTCCAGAAGCGCGGAAAACCGACACCGTCTGGCTAAGCTTGCAGAAATTCTTGGAGAATTCTGAAAAGTCAGACGCGGTTCAAAGCAAAGTAAGCAAAGTAAGCAAAGTAGACACAATAAAAGATGCGGGTCAGGTAACTTTTCGGCCAGTTGTCGCGCATAGACTATTCTGAATCTATCATTAAAAGAAAAAGCATTCCGTTTGATAATAAATAACCGTTGTTTGAACAACCAAAGACTTTGCCTTTTATTTAATTCTTTCGATTCATTAGCGGAACTTTAAGTGAATCTTTTTTTGCATTCACGCAGTCTCGTCGACGTAATAAGCATGACGAAGGAAATGGTGGAAAAAAAGTGCTGAGAATGTTAACAACATACGTAGCTCCCAAGAATATCAATATCAAGCATTTATGTCCATTCACACTTGGAATGCTAATTCCATAATCAGCAAAGCTGGAGAACTGACACAGTTTTTCTTAATCTATTAGGACGATATCATGTTTATCCAGGAAACTTTCTCAAATTCGTAAAGATGGAATGAAAAGTGGATGCATACAATCCTGACGATAAAAGGCAAGAACAACATCTACGTACCAATTCTCATCGTACAGCAAGTTGACAGGACTGTCGTCAGCAAAAGAAGAGAACACGATCCAAACTCCGATAAAAGATAGCAATCCTAACGATTTCGCAACAGGCAAGATCTCATTATGATGAGGAATAGAATGCCAAGAAGAGCTAGAAGTACGGCTAGCTCCAGCATTAAAACGGAAGCAAACACTATCCGCTGTGGTATCGCGCAGTTCCAAAATTAAAAATGGGGGGTGAGTTTCTTGAGAGCATTAAGCCTAAGGACAACAATTAGATGCGCTAGATGAAATACACTCACCTTAAAAATAAAATAAATCTGCTCCTCATAGATCGGTCTCATGTGCTAAAGTTTGATAGTGCTGGCAAGGTGCAAGCCTTCGCTGGGGTATTGTAGCTTCAGTTCCAGGAAAACCGTTCTCTTGAGAATGACCTTAGCTAGGTAGAGGAGGTTTCTTCTTCTAATAGAGCAGTGCCCTACATCGTTATTTCCTAGCCATAAGCTAAGCTGAGTTAGTCTATGGGCAGAGCTCATCGCCACACTTTGAATTTGAATGTCGAAAGTAGGTAGATTGAGAAACGCATCAATGGCCGCATGCGAAGAATTATTCATGGCTCTACAGATACTCAGGCACCCAGTCCTCTGCAGTGTGGCTAAGTTTTAAGGAGCTCTTTCGAAAATCCACTTAAACAACCTCATGTGGTGGTAAAAACTCTCTTGCTCTGCATGAAAGCATTTAAAGCACATTTGAGCGTAACTTGCATGTGAGTTTTCCAGATAAGTTTTTGTTCCAAGATTCTTCCTAGATATTTGACTGCACAAGAAAGGTGATAGGAAATCCTCTTGAGGGCCTTCACGTACAACCTGCGTTCTCAAGTAGCAATCAGCTCAAGCTTCCGAAATCAGCAATCTCTGCGTCAGCATGGCGTGTATCCATTTTTCGAGGTAGTAGTCTACACAATGAGCTTCCGCAACTTCACATAGCTCCCTAAAGAGCGCGGGTCATGTCGACGTCATCGTCACCACCGCTTCCACCACCAATACCAGATCCATCAATCCTAATCAGCATAGATTGGTGAGCATGATTGCATCCCTGACCTGACACAGATCTGGCTGCGTACCAGCATCCCTTGCTTCTGTCAAGAGCAGGAGTCTTGGTCGGAGGCACCAATGCATTCTGCATTTCATTTTCGGAAAGTGAGTTCCAAGTGAAGTCTGTAGAGACTCGTTTTTGAACTTGATTAAATCACTGTCCAGACGTTTCAGAGAACCCAGCATAGATTCTTGCACAGCTTCGTTGTCTCCAGTGCACCTTCCAGTATCTCACAGAACGATCTGGCTGATATTGGACGCCCTGGCCGCGAAGAAAACTAGCAATGCATGGTATGGAGAGCTACAATACATGACGTTAATGGCTATAAAATATTGCTTCGCAAGATATAATGCAAAGCACCAACTCCTATGGATTTTCGCTATGCCTTATGAAATCAGACGCTCCAATTTTTGACAATCCCCGAAATCAACTTTGTGAAATTTATAAATAATTGTTTCTGGTGCTATGCTTTTTCCCAGGCTACTACTCCAGAAGCAACCATGAATGAACAAAACTGGTATTGAACCCAGGATCCCACAAAATACAACCTAGTGCTCTACCAACTAGGCTACTTAAGCTTCAATTCAATTTATAGCTACCCAAAAAGTGAGCTGATATAATTTTTGATTCAAGGTCACAAATTAAAGTGGAGCCACGTCAGCTACATTAAGTTTCCCCTAAACATGAACTGCAGCAAGATTGATACCTAGGTGCATGTTTCATGTAAAATTTTCTACAAAAGTGTGCAAAAAGTAGCATTTGAATTTGAAATATGAAATCTTGGAACACATTGAGCGTATTTTTTAATACTTCAACTTGTTTCGTGTTTTTTAATACTTCAACTTTGTTTCTTTGTATTTGAATTTGGCATTTGTAAAAAGCTACGACAAGAGGTAAAAATAGACATTGAAACTGAAACTTTGAAACTACGAAATTTTAACAACGTGGCTCAGAATTTCTGTTTAAAGATTGAAATCATTATTGCATTTCTTTTATTTGCTTCAAATTATTTCTCCAACCTAAATATATGTTCACTTTGATAATTTAACATATTTAGGCATTTTTAGTACAGAAGCTAAAGAATAAAAACCCTGGGCAAATACTTGCAAAAATTTCACTTTATTTTTCAATCTTCAATTCACTTGATGCATTTAGTACAGCCTCATCAGTATCCCATAATTCGATTCCAATAAATATCAGTGACTTTTATAAGATGTCTGGGATATCGTACATAGGAATTACCTGTTGGATCCCACATGTAATAAAACTGCCAGTGTGTAACTTTGAATGATAAAAACAACTTACATATTGTAATACGGCGGGAACTTAGTCCTTGGTCTCGAAGTCGTGAAAGGAGGAAACATATTATTTATATTACCCTGGAAAATTAAATCAGTATTATATTGCGATGTTATTCAACATTCTTGAATATTTAATGTAGACGTTAAAATTCAAAGCAATTCATTGCAATTTGAAAAATTATTCAAACGATTCGGAGAAAAATTGAACAGATTTTTTAGATGGGTAGCAGTAAAATTACAAATGTTAACCGCGAAACATGCACTTCGAAAAAGTATAGTAATTAGCCTAACAATATTGAACTAAAAACAACAAAGCAATGACATACAGTCGGAAAGGAAATCCTGTTAGTCTGCCGATGCTCAGCAGGGAAAGCCGCTATGAGTACACTCGATAGTAAAAGTAAAATAATAACAGCTTTCATTTTAACGTGATATACTTATACTTGAATTATACTCGAATTTTTCAACTCTAAGCTTCACTTTGATGTGAACGGAGTCAATTCCCATCTATTTATACAGCAAAAATAGTTCATTTGTTTGATTTTTTAATTGATTATATTCGAAACTAATTCAGCGTTTTAAATTGAGTGATTTTGAATTCCGGCACCGATGAATGTCCATAAAAATGGCTATAAAATTTTATTAGCTGCAGTTTTCCTATTTGAGTTAAACTTCCATATAAGTTTAATTTTCTGCTTAAATACTTGACGATATTTACTTTGACTTTAACTACTTTTGGATAGCTTTGGGAAACTGTAGACATTTGAGAAAATATTTTTGGGACATTAGATCCAGCGCAATAAATCGTATCTCTTATGCTCGTTTCCTATACAACGATGTTGTTTCTTTTTTGAAATAACAAGAATACTTTTGAAATATTTCAATAAATCAGTAAGTTGCTCTCTACATTCATGGAAGCCCTAGCTTTTCTATCTGCATTGCAGTACACAGCACTATAAAATACACTTTAGTATGTTATGAGATTTCACTGCTTTTTCCTACTGGTATCTGGCTATTGAAGAAGAAGCATTGGAAGAAGCCAGATATAATACCTCGCTGCAATTTGAACAGGAAGCACTCGTCAACCAATAGCCGGCGCGACTCCAAGGAAGGAATTGGAAGAAAGCACAAGCGGGAAATATATGAGGTGTATGATATATTATATTTAAAAAAATAAAGAGCGTGTGAACCTACGCTGCATATTCGACGGCCTCAGAAAGGTATAGGAAACGTGGAGACCACATTTGACAAGCATATTCGAGGACACAACAAACTAACATTAAAAAATGACGAACAGATGTACGTATGTCAAAGAATTCAGAGGTAGAGCAAAGTACCAATCCAGAGACTCGGGAAATTAAATTTCAATCTAGGATCAAAAGTCACACCCAAGTCTCTAAATTGATTAACGGACGACAGATAGTAGTGGAAACTAATAAGACAATGAAATAGGAGATGATTTGCGGGAAAAGGTCTTATGTTTATATTTGCTAACATTTAAGGACAAAGAATTGCGGTTGCACCAATTTAGAAGAGCACACAGATCATTGTGAAGAATATTACAGTCATTAGCTGACCTGATGACTCGGAACAATTTCAGATCGTCAGCATACAGCAGACAAAGGGAATCGATAATGGAAGGCAGGTCGTTAGTAAAAATGTTGAAAAGTAAAGGGCCAAGGATAGACCCTTGTTGAACCCCAGAAGAAGGATGAACGGGAGAAGAGGAGAGGTTGTTGATAGTAACTTTGTACTCACTGTAACTGGAGTAGGATAAAAACCAAGAAAAGAGTGGGCTGAAACAACCAAACTGTTTAATTTTACTCAGTAATATTTTATGGTCGACAGTGTCAAAGGCTTTAGAAGAATCTGTATCCAGTACGTCTCCTTGTTCCTGACGATCTAAGGAGAGGATAACTGTGTTGAAAAAACGATGAGGTTAGTCAAAGTAAACTAACCCCTCACAAACCCATGCTGTCCTGGAGCTAGGATAGGATGAATCATGGGATACATTCTAGAGAAAATAATATTTTCAAGGATTTTACCACAACAAGGGAGAAGAGAAAAATGACAATAATTGGAGATGGAAGAAACATCGTCAGTTTTGAAAATTGGGTAAATATTGGGTAAACTTTCCAGGCAGAAGGCATATATCCCAGGCATGAAGGCATATATCCCTGTTTCATGATATTCACTACTTTGGGCTTTGGCATCTTGTTGTGCAGAAAACTCACGCTGTTTTTTTAATTTGTAGATCTAATTTGTCTCATCACTAAGCAGAAACAATAGTTTTCACGTGTTTGGGAATACTAATCGGCAGTCATATAGCCACTGACTCTTTGATATGTTCATTTATGATGTATCAAATATATCGCTTGATATAATCCCATATCTTTTTCGATACAATAAGCGCCCATTATTTGTCAGAGATCTGTAAATATATCTTAAAACTTTAACTTGTCAAAAGTCCTTTCAATATTCTAATTCACGCTGTTGCAGTATTGCATTTATTTCTCACTCACTCTCTCTCTATCTCTCTCTCTCTCCCTCTCTAACAAAGTATTTATAAGAATTAGAAAATAAAAAAGTAAAATTATGGATCTGTGAAATGAAAAAAGTCTAAACAGAGCTCTTGTGCATTAACTAACGTAAGACCTTGAATCCCCATTCCAACTAGCAAAAGTAATCCCACGACAACCAGAGCCGTCTTAGATCACTTTGGGGCCCTGGGCACTTTAAGATAAATGTGACCCCTAAGTCAGAGGGTTGTTAACAGCAGCCAATAGAAAAGAACAGGAGCAGGTAAGCAAAATTATGGATATATTTATTTGTTATTTTTATATATTCAAAGTCACATCAAATTGATAGGTAATTATAATCCGGAAAAGTAACTCTTCAATCATTATACGCAGGTTAGTAATTGTAAAGTCTGTGTCGATGAAAGAGGTGCTTGCTAGATTTTAGACAAGCAAAATAAGTAATTACTTCTTCAAAGTCTATCTCTTTAAGCACATCACAATCTGTGGACATCAGCGACGAGCTCATCAATCTTTCTTCAAGCATTGTACTTCTGAATTCATTTTTTATTCTTTTCAATTTTGAGAAGTCCCTCACAGCAGTTAGTTACCATCATGCTTAAAAAGATTCTCAATGCAATTTCTACATTTGGATACGTGTCTTCAATTTTGTCTTCTTTCAAAAGATTATACATTCCTGGAATATTATTAGTTTCTTCATTTTCACTAGTCTGAACACTTTTCAAGTATTCTGTTAAATGCAGAGATTCCATTTGTCATTATGGTAGATTTTAGTGTATTCTTTGCAACTTTGTCTCAACTACTTGGGACTCAAAGTTTTCAACCGAGATAAAAACCGAGCCGATGACTTATTTCCTTGTACGAATTCAATCGCTCTTTTAGATAAACGCTCAGGGTATCAATTACGGGAATAAAAGTTTCTACTTTTACTCTCCCTTTACCATTTAGTTGGACTGTTTGAGCAGAGCCATCAAATAATGCGTGACGTGAGCTTCTACCTCTTATTCTTTGAGATAGGTCCTTGTAGTCACACTGCGGATTTTTCTCTTTTGCGCACGATTCGAAGTCACCAAATTTATCCCTGACGTTAATAATAAAATCATCAAATGACGTTAGCAAATTAGTTATTCTGATTTATGCTCTTTGATAGGTATAAATTCCAAAAACCTTTCAGCTGGAAAAATTAACTGATCAGTATGAGACAGATTGAAAAGTATTTAGCTAATTTAACTTCATTTATAAATTTTTTAAGACCTGATTTCCCATTACGTCAATAAACTCATAACAAACATTTGCTGCTAAATAAGATATGTGTCCCTTTACAGGATTCCCAAATATTTTTAGATGGTCTGCAAGAAATTCATCAAGTTCACTTAATAACTCCACACATCCTATATAATTTCGATTGTTGGGAGATCCAAGGATTTCATTGTCTCCTCGAAACGGAAGTCCTCTCGATGCCAAAAATTTTACAACCACAACAGCCCGTTTAAGTACACTTTTCCAGTTATCCACTTCTTTTGCTTATGTAGGGCTATGTTGATGTAAAATTATGTTATTGATGTGTTTCCGATCATTATATCCACCGGGAGAGCATCGGTTTAATCAGAAGAGTTAAATAAGCAGCGACAAAAATAAAATACAGATTTTTTCGAAGGCGAATAGAGCAATTTTTTTCTTTCAACACTTTTATTGTTCTTTGATTTACGATTGAATTATGCTTTATTGAAATACCTTAATGATTTCCCATCTTCTTTGTCTGTATAGGTTTTGGACTTTCCGGAAAAGTCACAATCTTTATTTTGAAAATATATGGGCTCTTTACGAATCTAATTTTCACGGCTTTCTTCGGTAAAATATTCGTTAAAATAATCGGCCGGGTCGTGTAAAATATTTTCTGGGTCGGATCACTGCTGTTGTTGTTCAATTAAAACAGATGTTGGTGAAAATATTCCATTTTTTCCGTAGGAGCAGACGCCTTGTGTACAATATGGTTTAATCTTTTTTTCTGAAGTGATAGGATTTAGCGAAGAACAAGTATAATGTGTGGTGGTTCCCTGGGCTCCCGCAATCTGTTGTTGATATAATTCATTATATGGATAGTTCATTATTTGGTTACTGCTCACGGAAGCTCCTGGTGTAATTTATGATGTTGATTTTGATAATTTATCAATGAGCAGCTTTGTTCCTTTTTTCTGAGGCATTAGGATAATCCTGAACAGAAATGCCGCCCGGCCGTGCGTTTCAAATAGGAACAGCACACACATTGAAGGGGTACAAAGATCTATTTGTTTATATTTATTCCAGTGATGCCCAAACGCAGACAACTCAAAATGTAAATTCGTGTCAAAGCTGAACAAGACTCCACATAACAACAACTGTTTTTACAATAATAATACATAAGATTGATAAGATACTCTTTAAAAGTGAGGTCATATATGTTTAGATATATGAAAGCTTAAAAACCCATTTACCCACGGGTATAGGATTCAGCATGTTACGTCGCTGGTTTATGAGACTACTATAAAAGCAGATGGATAATTATTGAGTAAATTCAGGTAATTATAGTTTAATTTTCGCAAAATAAATTTATTTATCGGCTGGTAATCTGGATATAAGGGGCCCCAAAGATGGCCCTGACGACAACCCTCGTACGGGTCTAGGGGTCGAAGCTAGTAGAGAGCTGCATTATAAATTTACAATGAACGTAAAGTCAAGTGTGGAGTGATTAGTTCTACGACTTATTTTACCCCTAATTCAAATCAGGTACCTATTTAGAGCCAGGTTAGGTCAAAACTTGGTGCGCGGACCCTCGCCCGAACATGAATTTGCACCAGCGACCTCTTCAATTAGTAATCCAGCGACCTCTTCAATTAGTAATAAAAGGAGTATAGAAAAACCTCTAGATTATTGGAATCGCTAAAAACAATGAATTTTAAGGAAAATTATAGAGAATCTTTTGATTTAAAATGCATCTTTTACCAGATGTGTTCCTTATTGTAATCAGCCCAACAGTTATGTACTGCTTTGATACACTAACTGACAAGAATTTGACTCACAAGAGATTCAAAATTTAGGAAAGCAATCACTTGCTACATATTTTCGAAATAAGATGCTTATTTCATGAAAACTTGATCGCAGCTCTGCCAGTGCTAAACTTAGCTTATAATAACGCCCATCTACTGCCTGAATTTGGCTTAAATCTGATGACTGTAACGAAAGTTATAGGGCATGACGTATTTATTTCTATTTATTTCTTTTTCAAGAAAATACCACTAGCGCAGGCTCCCCCACATTTTCAAGTAACTTCAATCAGACCTACTCCTACTCAAAAACAATACATCCTGTGAATTTCACAATGATCTGATGTTTTTGTTAGAAGTTATCGCTAATCGAAATTTGGAACAAAATATTTGGTCATTTTTGGACACTCTGCGTCCACTTAAAGTTAAAAATTTTAAAATATAACAAAATCAAGCATACATTATCAGTTTTCATTTCCCAGATTAGTTATTTTACAAAAACCTTTCTTCCATAGAAATACAGGGCCACTTGAAAATTCACTAAAATGGCCACCGCTGCCAAAGGGTTAAAGTTATGTTAATTGTTTTAATTTTTATTTTTCTTTGAGACCAGCTTTTATCGCTTGACTAATTTGCAGCATTTCAAATTTCAGTGACTAATTTTACTTTTCCATTGCATGACTGGTCATTTAATCGATTTTGGTACACCAGAATTTTTATCAAATCGATTTTCGACGGTTGATTATGTAATTTCCAATATTTTTTTTCGAGAGCAACAAAAATATGAGAAACTGCGCACGATATTTCCAAATTTGAATATTTGAAAAACAAATATGACTCGCATAAACTAAAAAATTTGAGTAACGAGAATAAGAACCCTCGGTTGAAAGATTGAGCTCAATTTTTGTCCATCTTAAAATTCTGAAAATTCTTCTTCCAGCCTAGATGCATGTTCAGTTTATTCAGCTCCTAGGTGTGACACCTGAACTTTTGCGTATGGAGTCCTCTAAAGTTGCATAGCCATTGAGTCAACAAATGGACTCATGGAAGTTCGACAAAATGTGGATCGTCGACGATTGACTTTGACCCTGCCGTCTACAGAGGAAGTCCTAGCTTGGTCCCAGCACTAAATCACTAGTGTATATCCAACTGAAACATTGCCAAACATACTAACACAGAGACTACAGTACTGTTTCAATCTATAACTTTCTTCTACTCGACCGCAAGACCATTTCATATAAGCAAATCAAATTATGAAAATATTTTACTCATTTGCAATTTTTTAAATCCATCAGAATCTTTTTGTTTCATTTTTCTTATTCAAAACTTCCACTTCTCCATACAAATTCTTATAATTCGTTTCAAGAAAGCTTACTTAACCGACGCTGTAAGAGCGCATTGTTCTTATTCTATTTTCGTATCCACAGGGGCATCCTGGCTACATTTAAAGCCTAAAACACACCGAGCCCTGCTAAATATCTCACAGCCTATCATGACTCAACTTTTGTGCAATATGCAAGAATAGTTCAAAAGCAAGTTATCTATGCGTCCTCACATACCCACATGCTTCTGCATCCGTTAGATGCAGAAATTCCAGAAGCGCGGAAAACCGACACCGTCTGGCTAAGCTTGCAGAAATTCTTGGAGAATTCTGAAAAGCCTGACGCGGTGTCATAAAAAAAACACTACACTGAAAGAACAATCTTGGTAGAATCAACAATTTTCCTTAGTTGTTTTTGCGTCAACTACGGGCTATAGTTAAAGCAACCATAAAAAAATAGTTGATTACTTTTATGCACCATGACGCGTGGTTGATAAACAACGTCCGTGGTGCAAAAAAAGTAAGCAACCACAAACAATGGTATTCCAACCATATACATAGTACGAAATATAGGCAGGGGAGGCGTGAATGCCGCAGTTGAATTTGGTGAATCACAATGCAGCGACAATGTCGCTGTCAATGCAACCAAGGCACCAACCAAATTCATTTTTTTTTTGTATTGCTAAATCCTGTTGTACGAGGATTAGGTTGGCTTATCACAATACACATCAGCCATCGCTTGTCTATTCCACCAGACCATTCAACCTAATTCAAACAGATTTAATTCAACCTAGTGGTGATGCCAATATCGTAGGTATCACCCCTAGCGGTGCAGCAAAATTAGAAATTTGGCAAATTCTGCCGCTGCCGCAAATTCGCCTGCAGCCATTGTGCGCGTTACCATACAAAACAGTGCATTCTAATTTTTTGACTGCGCTATGCCACAGCCCACTGCTTTGCTAGAGCGGAAAACGCTGTATTGTGAACAAAATAGCGTCATACAAAGTAATATAAAGGCTTCACAACATTACATGAATATGAATTATATCGAACAGCAAACCGAACACAATTTTGCCATGTATCATATGAAACTTCTATGATAGAATAGGAGCATGAGTATGAGGAGTATGAAAAGTCAACAGTTTTCCTTAGTTGTTTTTGCATCAACTAGGGCTATAGTTAAAACAACCATAAGAAAATTGTTGATTACTTTTATGCACCATAACGCGTGGTTGATAAACAACTTCATTCGGAGCATGAAAAGCGTCCAAATGTTGAAACCATTCTACTTTGCGTAGAATAATTCCAAAGACGTTGCTCACTGAATTACGTTTGTTGAAATCAACTATTGCAAAGTAGTTTAAGTACCATAAAAACTGTTGATAATTCGAAACGTTGAAGTTTGAACTATTTTTCGTGTTATGAAACAATTAAAACAGTTGATTTCATGAACCTTGCGATATTTTTTGTATAACCAGAGCCAACTACTTTTATATCGTTAAATTAACTATATTAACATAGTAAAAATAACTATTTTCCGTAGTTCGTTTAACGATTTTGAATGAATCGTTGCAATACTATTAAAAATAGTTGAACCAACCAAGAGTTTTTCTTTCAGTGATATAAAAGATGCGGGTCACGTAACTTCTGGCCCATTTGTCACGCATAGATTATTCTGAATCTATCATTAAAAGAAAAAGCATTCCGTTTGATAATAAATAACCGTTGTTTCAACAACCAAAGACTTTGCCTTTTATTTAATTCTTTCGATTCATTAGCGGAAATTTAAGTGAATCTTTATTTTGCATTCACGCGGTCTCGTCTACGTAATTATTTTGATGAAGGAAATGATGGAGAAAATTGTGCAGAGGATGCTAACAGCATACGCAGCTCCCAAAAACATCAATATCAAGCATTTATGTCCACTCACACTTGGAATGCTAATTTCATAATCAGCAAAGCTGGAGAACTGACACAGTTTCTCTTAATCTATATGGATGATATCATGTTCGTATTCAAATTCGTAAAGATGGAATGAAAGGAATACGTATACAATCCTGATGATAAAAGGCAAGAACAACATCCACGTACCAATTCTCATCGTACAGCAAGTTGACAGGACTGTCGTCAGCAAAAGAAGAGAACACGATCCAAACTCCGATAAAAGATAGCAACCCTAACGAGTTCGCAACAGGCAAGATCTCATTATGATGAGGAATATAATGCCAAGAAGAGCTAGAAGTACGGGTAGCTCCAGCATTAGAACGGAAGCAAACACTATCCGCTGTGGTATCGCGCAGTTCCAAAATTAAAAATGGGTGGTGACTTTCTTGAGAGCATTAAGCCTAAGGACAACAATTAGATGCGCTAGATGAAATACACTTACCTTAAAAATAAAATCAATCTGCTCCTCATAGATCGGTCTCATGTGCTAAAGTTTGATAGTGCTGGCAAGGTGCAAGCCTTCGCTGGGGTATTGTAGCTTCAGTTCCAGGAAAACCGTTCTCTTGAGAATGACCTTAGCTAGGTAGAGGAGGTTTCTAAGCCCGTTGGTCAGCTCCTTGCCCTTGCACTAACAGGAAATTCTTGAATCAGACCAACTGACTTCAAAGAGATTGAACAAATAGTAGGAGGGCTGGATAAGCAGTAATAACCTGATTCCAACTTTATTGGTAACAACTCACAGTGGGCTGGATTTCCAAAATCCAAAAAAAACGAATTTATACACGAATTTAAACAATTTTTGTTCGAAGAATATATATATATATATATATATATATATATATATATATATATATATATATATATATATATATATATATATATATGTGTATATATATATATATATATATATATATATATATATATATATATATATATATATATATATATATATATATATAAATATATATATATCAGCAAAATGATAAAGGGAGATAATCTCTGAAATGTTCGCAGGACGTACATGTATATAGTAGGTAGGTCCATGACTTGCTAAAATTCAGATATTCTAAACATTTTGGCGGCGGCGATCGTTTTAGTGAATTTTTAGGTACTCCTATATTTCCAAGCATTGTAAATTTTTGTTAAAAAAAAGTATAAGGAATGAAAACTTATTATGTTTTTAGCTTGTCTATGATAAAGAATTGGAAATTTTGAGCCGTGTGTGGGTGCAGCATGCCTAAAAGTAGACAAGGATTTTTTTTTCAAATTTTGATTTGTCATTACTTCTGACACAAACATTGGATCATCGTAAAAATTGCAGAGCGTATTGATGTTGACTAGATCTTGACAAATATGGGTTTTCAAGGTTGTGCGGGTAACCCTGTAGCT
The DNA here is from genome assembly GCA_963978885.1 of Nemotelus pantherinus. NCBI lineage: Eukaryota > Metazoa > Arthropoda > Insecta > Diptera > Stratiomyidae > Nemotelus > Nemotelus pantherinus. The sequence continues at coordinate 247,610,154 of OZ022264.1, read as the reverse complement.
ACGGCATGCTCCTGAAAAAAAACCCTTCAAATCATTGACACTCCTCAAAAATGTTTGATTTATGACAAAAATTTCAAATCATTGATAAATCTAAACCTTTGTCCATCATGTCAAATTAAAATTTTGAAAATTCCGATTTGCACAAGGACGGCAACCCATCACGAAACTACCTCTATTTTTAGCACTCGAAAGTTCTGTTCACGAGAACTGACGACCGGATTCTTTGATCACAATGAAATTTACAGGACATGTTGGTATTAGCTAGGACCAGGTCTGATAGAAGTGATTTCGAAATGCGGGCAAACCTGTGGCAGTGGTACCATCTTGAAAAGTCACTGAGAAAAAAAACAGCTTTTTGGCCTATAACTTCCGATTCAGTAATTAGATTTTAACGAAATTCACACAGTACTTGGATGTTACTCTATGTAACATTTGGTGAAAATTTGGTTGAAAAATTAGTATAGGGCTGGCAGCTGTGGTGATTTTTGTCTCATAAATCTTGCAAGTTTGCTCAGCAAAATTAAGCTTTTTTCCCTATAACTTCCGGTCCAGTGTAGAAATCAAAACGAAATTCATGCAGTAAATGGACCTTAATGTGAACCAAATGTCGTAGGAATTTCGTACAAAAATCATGAAAGGGCTGCCAGCTATTACCATTTTTGTAATTTTGTGGAATTTCTTTACTGAGCGATTATGTCATTAGATTTGCGAATGAGAATGATCCTGCAATGCAAATTGACAACAAATATTAACGCTTTAAAAATTTGAATAGTTTTGAGGGTGGTAACCCTAAAATTATTTTCACCCGTACACCTTCCAGCGCAGTGATTCAATCGAAACTAAATTTACTGGTTGGGTTTAACTTAGCGTGGAACAGACTTGGTATATTTTTTGTTTTGCTGCTGACACAGGGTAACCAGCATTAGCCATTTTCGTAAATATTGCACCAACAGATGCTTCAAATAACGTACTCATATGCAAAACATTTGCGATATAAATAAGAAATCAATTTTTAAATTTTCCGAGTTTTGAACATTTTTCGGATGGCAGCCTCAAACAACGTTTAACCGCTGAAACTTTCGATGAAATCCTCCGATGAGAACGAAATTCAAAGGATAAGTTGATTTTTGTATGAGCTTGTTGGGAAAGTGTTGCCAGCACTGAACATTTTCATCATTTGTGTTATAGTTGAGTTTTGTTGCTTGTGATAAGGAATGGTTGTACAAAAAAGTATATTACGTCTTCCCACATTTTTTTTGGCATTCAAAGACAATTTCTTCGAAAATTAGTTTTCTAGCAGTTCTGATGCGCTAGACTTTTTTATACTTGAACTCATTGTCCGTTTGTTTGTTTGTATTTGAATTTAGCATTTGTAAAAAGTTACGACAAGAGGTAAAATTAGGCATTGAAACTGAAACTTTGAAGCTACGAAATTTTAACAACGTGGCTCAGGATTTCGGTTTAAAGATTGAAATCATTATTGCATTTCTTTTATTTGCTTCAAATTATTTCTCCAACCTAAATATATGTTCACTTTGATAATTTAACATATACATGGAATGGCGAAAGTGAAGTCATGTAAAACTCCGTGCACATTGATCCTACGATTGACGAACTAACGGGTAAAGAAGTACCATGATAAAATCATACCAGCTTAATATTTTAGTTCAATAATAAGTTGGAGCCAAAGCATGGAAAAAATCAGCTGTTCTAATGATAGAAAGTAGACCCAAACTTTAACAGAAAACATCATTCACAGTGGCACTATGAATATAGCCAACAAATTTCTCAAGCTGAGAATTTCAAAAGCTGAGAATTTCTCGCAAAATGTTCCCCAACAATTATAGTACAGAAGCTAAAGAATAAAAACCCTGGGCAAATACTTGCAAAAATTTCACTTTATTTTTCAATCTTCAATTCACTTGATGCATTTAGTACAGCCTCATCAGTATCCCATAATTCGATTCCAATAAATATCAGTGACTTTTATAAGATGTCTGGGATATCGTACATAGGAGTTACCTGTTGGATCCCACATGTAATAAAACTGCCAGTGTGTAACTTTGAATGATAAAAACAACTTACATATTGTAATACGGCGGGAACTTCCTCCTTGGTCTCGAAGTCGTGAAAGGAGGAAACATATTATTTATATTACCCTGGAAAATTAAATCAGTATTATATTGCGATGTTATTCAACATTCTTGAATATTTAATGTAGACATTAAAACTCAAAGCAATTCATTGCAATTTGAAAAATTATTCAAACGATTCGCAGAAAAATTGAACAGATTTTTTAGATGGGTAGCAGTAAAATTACAAATGTTAACCGCGAAACATGCACTTCGAAATAGCATAGTAATTAGCCTAACAATATTGAACTAAAAATAACAAAGCAATGAAATACAGTCGGAAAGGAAATCCTGTTAGTCTCCCGATGCTCAGCAGGGAAAGCCGCTATGAGTACACTCGATAGTAAAAGTAAAATAATAACAGCTTTCATTTTAACGTGATGTACTTATACTTGAATTATACTCGAATTTTTCAACTCTAAGCTTCACTTTGATGTGAACGGAGTCAATTCCCATCTATTTATATAGCAAAAACAGTTCATTTGTTTGATTTTTTAATTGATTATATTCGAAACTAATTCAGCGTTTTAAATTGAGTGATTTTGAATTCCGGCACCGATGAATGTCCATAAAAATGGCTATAAAATTTTATTAGCTGCAGTTTTCCTATTTGAGTTAAACTTCCATATAAGTTTAATTTTCTGCTTAAATACTTGACGATATTTACTTTGACCTTAACTACTTTTGGATAGCTTTGGGAAACTGTAGACATTTGAGAAAATATTTTTGGGACATTTGATCCAGCGCAGTAAATCGTATCTCTTATGCTCGTTTCCTATACAACGATGTTGTTTCTTTTTTGAAATAACAAGAATACTTTTGAAATATTTCAATAAATCAGTAAGTTGCTCGCTACATTCATGGAAGCCCTAGCTTTTCTATCTGCATTGCAGTACACAGCACTATAAAATACACTTTAGTATGTTATGAGATTTCACTGCTTGTTCTTACTGGTATCTGGCTATTGAAGAAGAAGCATAGGAAGAAGCCAGATATAATACCTCGCTGCAAATTGAACAGGAAGCACTCGTCAACCAATAGCCGGCGCGACTCCAAGGAAGGAATTGGAAGAAAGCACAAGCGGGAAATATATGAGGAGTATGAGATATAATATTTAAAAAAATAAAGAGCGTGTGAACCTACGCTGCATATTCGATGGCCTCAGAAAGGTATAGGAAACGTGGAAACCACATTTGACAAGCATATTCGAGGACACAGAGCGAAGTATCAATCCAGAGACTCGGGAAATTAAATTTCAATCTAGGATCAAAAGTCACACCCAAGTCTCTAAATTGATTAACGGACGACAGATAGTAGTGGAAACTAATAAGACAATGAAATAGGAGATGATTTGAGGGAAAAGGTCTTATGTTTATATTTGCTAACATTTAAGGACAAGGAATTGCGGTTGCACCAATTTAGAAGAGCACACAGATCATTCTGGAGAATATTACAGTCATTAGCTGACCTGATGACTCGGAACAATTTCAGATCGTCAGCATACAGTACACGGTGAAAAATATTCGGATAAAATTGATCTTCACAATGGTGTACTATTATATATCCTAATATTCGTATAGATTATATTATGTTGACGTTGGATAAAATTGTTCTATCCTATTTTGGAATAACTTTTGTACGATTTTCGTATAAACGGGTGGTTTATACCAAGATCGGATAATATTTATCATAAATTCATATTAAAAATTCATAAAAAATAAAACGAATTATTTAGAATTACTTTTGCGTCGCAAGTCGTAAAGTTCGTATTTAAAGTTTGTAAGTGAAAATTTACTCGGGAGTGTTTTCGTGAAACGGATTGTTTAGAATTACTTTTCGAGTTTGTAAGTGAAGTTAATTGGAAGTGTTTATTATATTTATTATAAGTTAATTGGAAGTGTTTATTATTTGTGAAAATTATTTGGTAGCCATAAGGAACAACTTTAATCACTACAGGAATATTGTAAAACTTTGATTTTGGTGAATAAAGTATATATGAATAAAATCTATCGAGTTTTTTTTCTTCAAATAATAAAACAAATAATCGTTATCCATCTCATAGTACATAATTGAATTTAATGCTCGAAAGTTTTACTTGGTGTACTATGTCAAGTGTTTTCACAACACCTACATCCCGCAAAAATAATTCCAATTTGATTCTGCTTTCGGAGGCTGGTTCCGCAAAACGATCGACCCGTATCAATATTCTCGGCTTTGATAAGCTTTGATGATATACGTTGTCTATGCTGATTTATAGACAAGAAGGGAACCATGATCACATTCAATAACCTTTACAAGTAAAATTATATCGATGGATATAAGTCGGAGATGTTAAAATTTGTCACAACTAGCGTAAATACAAATTAAATGATTTCCAACTGCAAGTGGTCACGCCAGTCAAGTATGCACTGTGCGCTGGTGTCTGATGAGAATCAGTGCATACTTTCGAAACCACTTTGTCAAAATAGAATTTTCAATGTAGCTTAAAATTTTTAATGTAAATAAAAAGTTGTTCAATTTTAATCATCCCGCAAAAATAATTCCAACCTACTTTTATCTTTGAATGCATAAATATTCAATTGTTTTCATTCTTTTTTCATCATAATGGATAATTGTTCCCAATATATATATTCATAATAAAAAGGAGGGAAAAAACCAGAATAAGATTTTGGGTTAAATGATTTTGGGTTTTTGAAAATGGGACAAATTTATCGCGTGACCTCGAAATTAGAATAATATATTTCTTATTCTAAATGGTGTACATTTAATAAGAATGTGGTGTATTCATTTATATGCGATTCGGATACCGTCTATAAGAGCGTCTTATTCAATTTATATGAATAATTGGTATTGATTTTATCTTATCAGATAAAATTTATCTTATCAGATTAAATTGTTTGATCTTAAACAAACTTATTGGATTGATACTAACTTTCGTTTGGACCTATATGCATTCCAAAATTTAGCAAATTTATCCGAAAATTTCTAACCGTGTAGGTGATGTCAAAACTTAGTGCGCGGACCCTCGCCCGAACATGAATTTGCACCAGCGACCTCACACATAAGAAGCCAGTGCTCTTCAATTAGCATTAAAAGGAGTATAGAAAAACCTCTAGATTATTGGAATCGCTAAAAACAATGAATTTTAAGGAAAATTATAGAGAATCTTTTGATTTAAAATGCATCTTTTACCAGATGTGTTCCTTATTACAATCAGCCCAACAGTTATGTACTGCTTTGATACACTGACTGACAAGAATTTGACTCACAAGAGATTCAAAATTCAGGAAAGCAATCACTTATTACATATTTTCGAAATAAGATGCTTATTTCATGAAAACTTGATCGCAGCTCTGCCAGTGCTAAACTTAGCTTATAATAACGCCCATCTACTGCCTGAATTTGGCTTAAATCTGATGACTGTAACGAAAGTTATAGGGCATAAAGTATTTATTTCTTTATTTCTATTTATTTCTTTTTCAAGAAAATACCACTGGCGCAGGCTCACCCACATTTTCAAGTAACTTCAATCAGACCTATTCCTACTCAAAAACAGTACATCCTGTGAATTTCACAATGATCTGGTATTTTTGTTAGAAGTTATCGCAAATCGAAATTTGGAACAAATTATTTGGCCATTTTTGGACACACTGCGTCCACTTAAAGTTAAACATTTTAAACTATAACAAAATCAAGCATACATTATCAGTTTTCATTTCCCAGATTTGTTTTTTTACAAAACCCTTTCCTCCATAGAAATACAGGGCCACTTGAAAACTCACTAAAATGGCCACCGCTGCCAAAGGGTTAAAGTTATCTTAATTGTTTTAATTTTTATTTTCCTTTGAGACCAGCTTTTATCGCTTGACTAATTTGCAGCATTTCAAATTTCAGTGACTAATTTTATTTTTCCATTGCATGGCTGGTTATTTAATCGAATTTGATACACCAGAACTTTTATCAAATCGATTTTCGACGATTGATTATGTAATTTCCAATATTTTTTTTCGAGAGCAACAAAAATATTTCAAAAAATGTGCACGATATTTCCAAATTTGAATATTTGAAATACAAATATGACTCGCAATAAACCAAGAAATTTTAGTAACGATAATAAGAGCACTTGGTTGAAAGATTGAGCTCAATTTTTGTCCATCTTAAAATTCTGAAAATTCTTCCCCCAGCCTAGATGCGTGTTGAGTTTGGTAACTGGAAATCTAGGTGTGACACCTGAACTTTTGCATATGAAGTCCTTTAAAGTTGCATAGCCATTATGTCAACGAATGTACTCATGGAAGTTGGTCAAAATGTGGATCGTTAACGATTGACTTTGATCCTGCTGTCTACAAAAGACCTCCCACCTTGGTCCCAGCGCTTAATCACTAGTTTTACTCATGTCCAACTAAAACACTGCCAAAAATACTAGCATAGATACTACAGTGCTGTTCCACTCTATAATTTTCGTTCAATCGACAGCAAGACCATTTCACACAAGGGGCATTTCACGTGAAGCGGACAATGGAAAAAAAAGTCGAGGTTCTGGATTTCGTTCATATTGTGCATAATGGCACTTCCAGTAAATATGAACGTGGATACAACATATTTTTTTTCTATGGGGTTTAGTTGCCGAGCTATGTATGGGCTCCTGAATAATTGACGAAATTGATGAAAGGTTTTTTTGGGAAGCCGATTCTGAGATTCAAACAAAATCGAAAAAACATTAAACATACTGATCGGTATAGAAAATTAACTGATCTTTTTAATTTTGAAATTAGATTTTAAAAAAAACGTTTCCTGTGTAAAATCGGAAGTAAACACTTCAGCTCGTTATTTGAATAATTTGGACCAAGTTAATTTGGTTTATTTTTATAACAAAACGAAGCGTAAAGTATACTTATTTTATCATAAATGTTTTAGAGTGGGATCTCAGAATCGGCTTCCAAAAAAACCTTTCATCAATTTCGTCAATTATTCAGAAGCCCATAACTCGGCAACTTAACCTCATAGAAACAAAAATTTATGCATCCCCATTCATATCTTCTATAAGTACCATTATGCGCAATATGAACGAAATCCAGGATCTCGACTTGATTTTCGTTGTCATAAGCGAATCATAAGCGAGTCAAATTATCAAAATATTTTACTCATTTACTGTTTTTGAAATCCATTAGAATCTTTTTGTTTCAATTCACTTATTCGAAATTTTTGCTTCTACATACAAATTCGTTTAATTCGATTCAAGAGAACTTACTTAACCGACGCAGCATGTGCGCTTTGTTCATGCCTTCTATCTGGGAAGGTAATCGAAAATCAACCAAAACATCTAATAACAGAGAACCAGTAAAAATTAGAATGTTTGGTTGACTGTTAAAAGATACGAATAGTTTCGGCACGAATAACAGCAGTAAGTTTTATTTTGTGAGTGAGCTCTTACCTCGCCCAGCGAAATACAGGCTGAAAAAAAGTACCCCCACTTACATCACCCGCTAAAACTGCAACCAAAGCAGCTGTCACAATAGCCCCGCAGGCAACTTTGAGACCTAAAACTAACAAAAACGGTAGAATAAAAAAAATAAAACGAACAAAACAGAAAAATAACGGACGATGGTCCCAGTCGCTGTAGGAAAGCCTCAAAAGTGAATTCAAGAGTCCTGAAGGACTCTTGATATTAAGTGCTCTGAAGGACTTGAAAATTACTTTTGACTTTTGCTGCCCAACGGGATCACAAACATTTAAGGAACTACCTTAGTGGCCAAAAAAAACATTACCATTCGATTTTCTTCCTAAGGAGGTATCTATGACGTTGCACCGAAGGAAATTAAAGACGATCTCTAGGTTCAGGGCTACCACTCACTTGAAGTTTTCTTCCTCAAACTGAAATATGGAACTTCAAAATTAGTTCAAGCGACAAAGCGAGACGATCCTTTACAATATTACAGCAATATGTACCTCATCTGCAGAGTTGAGGCACAGAGACCCCGGGAAGGAAAGCGCAGTGTCAAAGTTGCAAAAAGTTTGGTCATGCTGCGAATAATAGTCATATAGTCAATAGTCCGTATAAAGTGCGTCAAATGAGAAAGAGATCACCACTTCTAAATTCCACCAAAAAGCACGAAGAAACTACCAGGTGCATTCACTATAGTAGCGAGCGTCCGGCTAGTTTCGGGTATGACCCAAAAAATACAAAAACTCATGGAAAACGTATTGACTGATGGCGAAAACGAACTAACAGCATCTTCAACTAACACACCCCTTCCCACCACCGAACCCACAAAAAATAACATCAGCCCTAGTGCACAGCGGATCCTGCCCAAAATCTCATAGCCTATCATGACTCAACTGTTGTGCAATATGCAAGAACAGTTCAAGAGCATGATGAAGGACATGACGAAGAAAATTATGCAGGGGATGCTAGCAACATTCGCAATTCCCAAAAACAACAATAACAATGCATTTCCAAACACGTGTCGTTTCTCATTTGAAATGCAAATTCCATAATCAGCAAAGCTGGACGGCTGATAAAGTTTCTCTTAAACTATAAGGCTGACATCATATTCATCCAAGAAACATTCTCACATTCGTAGAGATGGAATAACAGCTGGATGTGATAATAAAAGGCAACAAACACATCCACATACCAACTCTCATCCTACAGCAAGCTGAGGCGACTGCCGCCGGCAAAGGAAGCCAACACGATCCAAACTCCGATAAAGGAGAGCAACTTTAACACTTTCCAACAGACATAAAAGATCTCATAATGATGAGGAATAGAATGCGAAGAAGAGCTAGGAGCACGGGTACCCGTCATTAGAACGGTAGCAAACCGGCTAACAAACCCCATCCACTGTTGTATCGCGCAATTTCGAAATAAAAAGTGGGGTAACTTTCTTGAGAGCATGAAGCCTGGGGACTACAATTATCAGTGCAAGATGAAATATTTTCGCATTAAAACTAAAATCTTTCTGCCCCTCATAGGCTAAAGTTTGATAGAACTGGCAAGGTGGAGGCCTTCACTGGACTGCGGTACTGGAGTTCCAGTTTCAGCAAAACAATTCTCTTCAGAACGACTTTAGCAAGGTAGAAGCAATTTGTCTGAATTTGAGCGTTAGTAGTTGTTAGCGAATTTGACATTCATCTACTCGGCGAACAGAAAGAAAGAGTTAGATAGAGAAAGAGATGGATAGAGAAAGATAGTAGGCCATGTGTACGCGAATTTGACAAGTAAAAACTCAATAGCATCTAAAAACTCGTAGAACTAAGGTATCGGGGAAACCAAGGGGAATATTTAAGGTAGCAATTCTCTCGGTTTGTTCTATTTATAGATTTTATCTTTGTAGTAAAATTGCTTCACTAAATTTCGTCTAAGTATACGCTTGTTTCATGTTGTTCAATATGGCCGATGCTGGCTTACTCCGCACTGCGTACCTTTTGTTTTATCGTATATGTACTTGGCGTTTGTTGTAAGTGGCTATGACATTAAATAAAAGCAGACTTTGAAAACAAGACTTAGATACTAAGAAATTTTAACAACCTGGCCAAGAATTTCGGTTTAAAGATTGAAGTCAGTTCTTGCATTTCTTTTATTTCCTTAAAATTCTTTCCTTAACCTAGATATATATTCACTTTAATAATTTAACATCTAGGTGTGACACTGAAACATCACTTTGTGTTGCCAAAAGTGAAGTCGTTTAAAACTCCGTGCACATTGATCCAACTATTGACGAACTAACGGACTAAGAACTACCATGATAAAACCATGCCAGCTTAATTTTTAGTTCAATAATTAGGTGAAACCAAAGTATGAAAAAAAACAAAAGAAAAAAATAGGTTCTTATGATAAAAAAAACCCCTAGCGCATCAGAACCGCTAGAAATATAAATGTTCGAAGAACAGTAGAGGATTTGTGCAGATTTTGAGTGTATTGTTATATATTGTTGTTATTGTCTTTTATATATTGTATGTATTGTCATATATATTGTTATATATTGTATATTCGCGATGTGAATACTTAATGCAAGCATTTATTGGTACGAAAATAACAAAAACACCTCGTGCTAGCAGTCCTTTGCTAGCACTGAAGTCATATCTGCCTCACGTTGAAGTCAACCTGCTCTGCGAATTTCGTATTGATCCGATCACTGCATTGGAAGTTACAGGGATACAAAGAAATTTAGCATTACCATTCGCAAGAGCTTTCAAACTTTCTAGATCTTAGTATTTGGTGTTTATTTTCACTACAAAACCACTACGATTTGAAAACTTTATGATAAAATCGCTTACTAAAGCTATGTCAAAAAATACAAAAATAATCATAGCTGGCAACCCTATCATTGTTTTTCAAACTAGATTTCTACTGAATATTGTCTACAATAATTTAAATTTGCCATATGAATTTCGTTATGATACCATGACTGTACTGGAGGCTATAGGGCAAAGAGCTTTATTCAAATAAAATAACATTATATAAACAATTTGGTGCAGTTGCACCAATTTTTGACGATTCTAAAAGCATATAGATATATAACTTAGATGCTTTGCTTTTATATAATCTTTTAGTGCTTTGATATAATCGAAATCGTTTGTCATAAATTTTGCTTACCATAGAAGGGGGATGATGCAGATGAATAAGCTAATAAACTTGGTTATAGATTTAAGTAACAAACAATAAAATTTCCAAAACTCGGAACATTTAAATATCGGTTGCTTATTTTATTGTAAATGGTTTGCTTATGAATAGAAAATGGGAGCATCTGTTGGTGCAATATTTACGAAATTGTCCGGTGCTGGCAATCATGTGCTAGCACCGTAGCTGCTTCACGTTGTGTTAAACCCAGCCTATGAATTTCGTTTCGATTGAATGGCTGCGCTGTAAGTTATAGGAGTGAATTAAATTTTAGGGTTACCATCGTCCAAACTTTTTAAATTTTTGATACGTAAGTATTTGTTGTTAATTGTCATTGGAGGATCATTCCCATTTGGAAATTTTATGACAACATCGCTCGATAAAGCAATGTAAATAAATTACGAAATTCATCATAGCTGGCAACCATTTCACGGTTTTTCAACAAAATTCCTACAGAATTACAATCGCAACAAGATATGCTTTTCACATGAATTTCGTTTTGATTTCGTCACTGCATCGGAAGTTATAGGGAAAAAATCTTTATTTTCCTGAGCAAATTTATAATATTTAGGAGACAAAAATTACCGTAGCTGGCGTCCCTATACTAATTTTTCAACTAAATTTCTATGAAATTTATCTTAGAGTAAGGTTCACCTACTGCGTGAATTTCGTTAAAATCTGGTGGCTAAATCAGAAGCTATAGGCCAAAAACCATTTTTTTTTTCTCAGTGATTTTTCCAAATGGCACCACTGCCACAGTGTTGCTCTTTTTTCAAAATCACTTCTATCAGACCTGGTCCTAGCTAATACCAACATGCCTTGTAAATTTCATATTGATCGCATTATCCGATCGTCAGTTCTCGTGAACAGAAGTTTTGAGTGCTGGAAATAGAGGTAATTTCATCACGGGTTGCTGTTCTTGTTTACCGCGGAATTTTGAAATATTTTATTTGACTTGGTGGTCAAAAGTCAAAATTTATCAATAATTTGAATTTATTTTCAAAAATCAAAAATTTTTCAGGAAGGTCGATGATTTGAAGGATTTTTGCTCAGGAGCCTGCTGTAGCTACAGAGTTCCCGGCACAGTCTTGAAAGTCCATGTGTGTAAAATTTTAGTCTATATCAATACGCTCTAAAAATTTCACGATGATCCATTGCTTTTCTTAGAAGTTGTGACAAATCGAATTTTGAAAAAAAATCCTTGCCTACCTTTAGGCACTCAGCGCCTACACAAGCCTGAAAATTTCAACTTCTTTATCATAAGCAAACTTGAAACATAATAAGTTTTCATTCCTAGTACTTTTTTTTGAACAAAAATGTACACTGCTTGGAAATATAGCAGCACCTGAAAATTCACTTAAATGCCCGCCACCGCCAAAATGTTTAGGATATCTGAATTTGAGAAAGTTGTGCACCTACCTACTATATATATCTACGTTCTCCGAAAATTTCAGCTTAATCGAATCGGCCACTCCAGAGATTATCTCGGAAAATCATTTTGCTGATATATATATATATATATATATATATATATATATATATATATATATATATATATATATATATATATATATATATATATATATATATATATATATATTATATATATATATATATATATATATATATATATTATATATATATATATATATATATATATATATATATCCACAAGACAAAAATAAAAACTCACAAAATAAAAACAAAATATTACAAGTAAGAAATTTTATTTTTTATTGAAAGTAAATACAAAATACATTTTCGCAATTATATTTAATACACGGTCCAATCGCCGTCACTATTGATTATTGACTGGCATATATGACTGGCATGACAACTTTCGGCCAATTTTTCCGCGTAGTCTGTCGATAAGTTCTTCCAAATTTTTTGTAACGTTCGCCTTAAATGTGCTGCTCCTTTTATTTGCTTTCCTTGAAGCTTCTGCTTCATTAATCCCCAAACATTTTCAATAGGATTGGCATCCGGCGATTGCGAAGGCCAATCAAGTACTTGAATGTTATTTTCTTCTTTTCAGCGTGTACACAACCGGCTTTTATGTTTCGGATCGTTATCTTCTTGTAGAAACCAATCGGTGTTGTCGTTGCCATATAGCATCCTAGCAGACTTCAATAATCCTTTCTTGTACAAGATGATCATCCTTTCAGCAGTAAGAATTCCGGTAAACGTTATTAATTTTCCGAAACCGCGTGCAGAAAAGCATCCATAAACATGGACCTTCACAGGGTGTTTAACGGTTCGGTTCACGACAGCTTCTCCTTTTTGTAACCACACGCGTCTCCTGAACGTATTTGCAGCTAAACTTGATTCATCCGTAAAGATCACGTTATCCCAATCACGATCGATGTTTTCCTTAGCCCACTCTACACGTATTCGCTTGTGGTTTTCGGTAAGTAATGGTTTCAATAAGGCATAACTGGTTTTGATGTTTTCCTCTTGTAATTTTCGCCGAATCGTATTCAAAGACACGTAAATATTCTTCTTCGATAACATTTCCTTTGCCTGCACTAAGGTAACGGACGGATTTTTCTTAAAAATATCAATGATGGCCTTATCCTGGGTTTTTGAAGTGATTCGGGTTTTACCCCTACCAGGTAGATCGTCTACATTTCCAGTATCTTTAAAACGCTTTATCCAATTATTCACAAACTGTGTCGAAACTTTCAGGTACTTTCCGGCCGATGCAGGTGTCATTTTTGGTCCTTTCGGATGACTTACTAAAAACACAGCTTCGAATCGTTTTTTGTAAATCGCACTCATTTCACTTGACGTCTTATCACTCTCCTACTTGAACTTATAATGACCAAATTTATACAATGCGAAAAAGAGGAAAAATGCAGGTAACTAAAAGTCCCCCACCACTCTTTGAGAAATGGTGCATTAAAAAGTTACAAAGTATACGCTCTTGGGGAAATGACTGTATATACATATATATATATATATATATATATATATATATATATATATATATATATATATATATATATATATATATATATATATATATATATATATATATATATATATATATATATATATATATATATATATATATATATATATGTAAAGAAATATGAATTTTCGGCGAAACGAGTTTAATACTAATGTTCTTCGAACATTAGTAAAAAAAACCGACAAGAGAACTTTAACGGCAAACATCATTCATAGCGGCACCTCAAATACAGCCAACAAAGCTTCAATGACCAGTCTCGGTAAGTTTACACTAACAAACCACATCATGTGTATGCAATCTTGATTCAACTAAAAAGCTGCAAATTTTCCAACAAAATGTTCACCACTAAATTAAGCATTTATAGTACAGAGGATAAAAAACAAACCCAGGACAAATGGTTGCAAAAATTTCGCTTTATTTTTCAATCTTGAGTTCACCTGATGCATTTACTGCAACCTCATCATTATTCGATTCCTCGCAATAAAGCTTTTATACGCTTGCGTCGCGCGTATGATGTATCTGTTGGATCCAGCATGCAATAAAACTGACAGTAAGTAACTTTGAATGATAAAAATAACTTACATGGTTTGGGTGTGACCCGCATCGAACTGCAAACTTGTTTTTCTGATTCGGATTCATTATGGTCCTAGATGGTGGCCAATACAGCCTCTGGAAAATTAAATCAGCATTACATCACCAAATGCTTTAAAATTTTTGAGAATTTCAATTGACATAAAAATTCAAAGACTGTCAAATTCATTACAATGTTTGAAAATATGAATTGAAATTTGAAGAATTAGAGCGTCCGCACACGGGTCGACATTCAATCGACTCGACTGCGACTTGAACTCGAACTCCTTGCGATTTCCAATGTAAATGAATGGAGACCCGCACATGGGTCGACTTGTGCTCGACTCGGACTCGGTGCGACTGCGACTCGACTGCGACTAGTCTCGCTCGAAGTGTTTGGAACGGGAAAAGTCGAGCAAGACGCGTGATATTTTTTTTCGAAATATATGAAAGTGTTTTTTTTTTATAATGTATGCATTATTAATTATTTTATTTTATGTATTATTATTATTGGTTCTTTGAAAAATATTAGTGTTTCTGATAACGTATCACGTATGTATTTTTATATGTTTGCATAATGTAATGTTACATATTGTAATGTTATATAAATGAAATTTTCCTACATATATTTTAATAATGTTGGCCACAAAATAGTTGCACCTATATGTTCATAAAGGTTATTGATTTGTGATCATTGTTCCCTTCTTGTCTATAAATCAGCATAGATAAAGCAGAGCATAATTGATACGGGAAACTCGATCGTTTTGCGGAATAAGCCGTCGAAAGCAGAATCAAAGTGGAATTGTTTTTGCGGGATGATTAAAATTGAAAATTTTTTAGAAAATGTTTTTTTTACAAAATGGTTTCGATCGTATGCACTGATTCTCATCAGACTCCAGCTTACAGTGCTTACTTGGCTGATGTGACCACTTGCAGTTGTAAATCAGTAATTTTTATTTACGTTAGTTGTGACAAATTTTAACATCTCCGCAAAACGCAAAACAATCGAGTTTGTGTGCGCTGGTGTCTGATGAGAATCAGTGTATACTTTGGAAACCACTTTCTCAAAAAAAAGTTCGAAATCTTCAATTTTAATCATCCCGCATAAACAATTCCACTTTAGCACCAATATATTAGGTCTGTTCCCGTACTACGATTAATTGCGATTAATCGCGATTAATTGCAATGAAGCTGTTCCCGTACTCCGTTTTACTGAAAACTGAAAATTTCCCCTCTTTCAGTAAATTTCAGCAGGGTCTGATCTACTGAAAAATACTGAAGTGTGAAACGGAGTAAATATTTTCAAATGTGCGCGGCAAGCAACATATTTTTTGCGTAATGTTGCAATGAAGGTCGAATATTTTTGTGGCGATAATTTATTACCGCATAGGATGACTTTATAATCACTATTGCTCTCCCAAAAAGCGAAAATTGATACTTTCGGTTGTCAATTTTCAGGAAATACAATGAGAGCATTCTCGTACTTTTCATGAAATTCCCCACCACATGATTCAGGAAAATTCAGTAAAATTCAGTTACTGAAAGTACGGGAACAGACCTATTTATTGAAGCAACAGCGAAGTGTTTATAATATTGTTTCCTGACAAAGAAACAAGCTTGCAATTTTTCAGGATGAATTTCCACTTACTGGAGAAGCTTTTATTGAACACTAGTTGTTGCTGCCAATGGCTACTGATTCGATTGGTATTGACATTCTTAGATTATATAGCAGTGCCATCTGCAAGGATAGGAATTTTGCACTTAGAGTGTGGAAGAGAGGCGTATAGCTATTGAATTTAGTTGGACCCTGGGACATGCTTGTCAGAATATTAATGGAAGTGTTTCATATCGGATTCAATAAAGGTCGGATCATTATTACTTGTAGTAATCCATAGTGGGTGAATATAAGTTACACGTGACAAAGCGACATATACTAATAACATACAAGTATATAATATTATTGAAAATCTCTCTAGTAAAATTACTTTCAATAACCGACCAAGACGCACCAGATTTGCAAATCTGCTCAATGAATTCATTCATCACACTACTTATCATATAATGAGCCCATTAATAGGTGCTGTGGATTATTCAATTCTATAAGCAGCCACTACTCTTCGGAGATTACCAAATCAAAATTCAAAAATAACTGGTCCAAAGCCCATTCCACATCCGAACCCGCTTAACTTCCATCGTTATTAGCCTAAATTTAATCAAAACAATGTAGAGTAAATGCTACAAAATTTGTGATGTATTGAAATATTTTTTACGGACAATTTTTATTTTATATGTATAATGATTAATTGTATTTTAGATTTATATTATGGTTTCTTGTTGTGTATGTTGCCTTGTTTCGTAAAATAAATATCTAAATAAATAATACATACTATTGTTTGTTTGTCAAAACTTCGCGTAGAAAACGACCCGTTTCGAGTTCGAGTCGCAGTCGAGTCGATTGAATGTCGACCCGTGTGCGGAGGCACTTAGGCAATCCGCACACGGGTCGTTGAGCTAACGTAGTAGATGCGATATTTCTACGCTTGGTCGTCACAACCTATGTAAATCAATGGGTGACCGCTAACGGAGCGTTAGCCTATCGTGAAGAGCGAGAAGCGTAGTCGGTTCACGTCGAGTGCGTCTCAAGCGTTGTGCATTGCAGGCCTCAAGTCGAATGTCTAGTCGTTTTTGCAAGCGCGATGGATGACGGCAACGTACAATTCGTGGGGGAGGTGGAAAAATGCCCCGAATTGTATGATTTTACGACGCATGCTGACGTTTTCTTGGCGACCCGTGTGCGGACATGATACGAGGATGACGGCACTCGTTTTCTCGCGAGCTTCACAAGTGTCAAACGCATCTCTCACGTATCGCAGGCTAACGACCCGTGTGCGGAGTGCCTTAGGCACTGCGCACACGGGTCGTTAGCCATGCGATACGTGAGAGATTCGTTTGACCCTTGTCAAGCTCGCGATAAAACGAGTGTCGTCATCCTCGTATCATGTCCGCACACGGGTCGTCAAGAAAACGTCAGTATGCGTCGGAAAATCATACAATTCGGGGCATTTTCCCACCTCCCCCACGAATTGTACGTTGCCGTCATCCATCGCGCTTGCAAAAACGACTACTCATTCAACTTGAGGCCTGCAATGCACAACGCTTGAGACGCACTCAACGTGAACCGACTACGCTTCTCACTCTTCACGATAGGCTAACGCTCCGTTAGCGGTCACCCATTGACTTACATAGGTTGTGACGACCAAGCGTAGAAATGTCGCATCTACGACGATAGCTAAACGACCCGTGTGCGGATTGCCTTAATCAAACAATGCGGTGCAATATTGAAAAAAATTTTTAGACGGGCAGCAGTGATTTTACAAATGTCAACCGCAAAACATGCACCAGGAAATAGAATACAAATGAAGCTAACAATTTTGAACTAAAAACAACAAAACAATGAACGAACATTTTCCAAATCATGATTCTTATTCTCTCGAGGCTGACGAGGCAAAGCCGCTATGAGTACACTCGATAGTAAGAGCAAACCAATCACAGCTTTCATTTTAACGTGATATACTTCTGCTTGAATTATACTCGAATTTTTCAACTCTAAGCTTCACTTTGACGTGAACATAGTCAATTCCCATCTATTTATACAGCAAAAACCGTTTACTTGTTTAACTCTCTAATTCATTATATTCCAGACTAATTCAGTGTTTCAAATTGAGTGATTTTGAATTCCGACACCGATGAATGTCCATGAAAATGGCTATAAAATTTTATTAGCTGCAATCTTTCTTGACCTGCTGAATAAGTACTTGAATACTTGCCGTTATTTGTGAATATGTTCGTTAACTACTTTTGATTTAATTTGCGAAACTATGGAAATTGGAGAAAATTAGTTCGATCGTCACACGTATTCAGTCGAACTTGACTCTTATGCTCGTTTGCTATACAACGATGATCTTTCTATTTTGAAATAATAAGAATACTTTTCTCTACATTCTTGGAAGCCTCAGCTTTTCTATCTGCATTGCAGTACATAGCACTATAAAATAAACTTTAGTTTGTTATGAGATTTCACTGCTATTGAAGAAGCATAGGAAAGAAAATGAAAAATTTGGCAACATTATTTCTTTATTGACAACATTCATTGCAACAGAATCCAAATTTCAATTATAGAAATGAAATAAAAGAAAGATTTAAAAAAATAATGATTAATGTTTACAAAAAGAAAATAGCGTAATTAATTCCATAGAAAATCGACAAATTTTCAGAAAATTTTTGAACTCACCTCCTTGGAATTTGGAAATATTTTGTTATCCAGAAGGGCTGGTGAGCTTATTATCGAAAATGAAATATTTTTGGAAAATATGGTACATTTGCGGAAATATGGCCTCTTAAAGTTTTTGAGAAACGTCGGTTCGTGTTACATTCAAAAATTAGTATAGGGCCTTCTACTTTACGTAAAGCCTTCAAAAATGACTTGTTGGAAAGGATAAAGTATAGGTATCCTAGGAAAATCAAAAGAGATAAAAAGGATCATTACAGTTAGGGCATTAATCCCGAGATTGAAATTGCGATCCCGAAATTCGGGATTAGAATTTTCGGGATCCCGAGATAATCCCGAGATTTCGGGATTTTATAAAAAAACTATATTAAGGGAATTTAAACAGATATATTGGCTTATTCGTACTCAATTAAAACTTTATTTCAATTATATATACATAAATTCGGAAGCTAAGTTCATTATAATGTTAAATTTATGCACATATATACATGGGTACTAGCAAGTAAGACGTTAATCTATAATTGCATCTAAATTAATCTTATGATCTAATTTCATCTTATCTTCTTGTCCCATAAAGCTCTTTATTTGGTCATGATAGTTAGTTATAAAATTAGTTAAAAACGAATTGAAATTTAATCGGCATAACGGATGTTACGATAATATAATAAAAATACATTATTCTTTTTAGTTGTTTACATATTAATTACAAAATAATATTGCTTTTCAATGAAACAAGTGATAAGTAATAATATCGATTGGTTCAAACTGCTGATTCGTTTTGAAAGTATGCTCTTAATAAACGTAATTCGTCAAGAGTTTCAAAATTTAAACTAGACCTGATTTAGCTGCACATATATCCAGCTGCTGAAAAATATATTTCGGGTACACTTTTTGGTGGAATATTAAGCATGTAATCATACGCCAGCTGTAATTCATTATTACAACTGGCTTCCGCTTCGGTTTTCATAAAACAATATGTCTTTTAGTATTAAGTTCTGCTTTCTAATTCCCAAAATGGGTTGAATTTTATCAATCCCGAAATCTCGGGAGTCCCGATAAAAAATTTGGGATCCCGAAAATGTCCAAAATGGCTCGGGATCCCGAGATCCCGAGATCCCGAAATCTCGGGATTGCATGCCCTAATTACAGTGTACTTTATCCTTGAATATTTCACACATCTTTGATTTTCTTAATTTTTTTTATATATTGTAAACAGTTAAATAAGCTACAAATGCGCGAAATTTCAAAGTGGAGCTCGTAAAAGTACAGTAGCAAGAAATTTTTAAAGGAGTGGAATGCTATAACCGCCAAAGAAAATTTATGGGAAATGGACCCGAAACAAGGTCAAACTTACAAAATATGGTACGAATGAATTTTATGTTTTAAAAATGGATTTAAAAACTGTTTTGCAATGTTACTTAAAGCCTGCAATGAAAATTCTAATTTAGTTTCTAACGTAGAAAGTTCTGTACAAGTCCATTGCTTATACGCAATTTTCATCAAATTTTTTTTCACATGTACTTAGAATAACGGCTGATCCAGGGCAATCCTAGCAGCTACCAAAATACCAATCTGTTTGTGGAGGAAAGCATATCATCCGAGATAAGAAGTCCTTATAATTAGGCAAGCTTATTTCGAAACCCTTTGTTAGAAAGTTTATTTTTGGACCTTTAATCATTCATTTAACGTTTTGATGTATAATGCATACAAAGGGAGAGAATCTTTAGATTTAGAATGCACTTTTTACCAAATGTTTTAATTTTTATTTTACTTTGAGACCAGCTTCTCACCGATTTTTTTATCGCTCGAATAATTTGCAGCATTGCAAATTTCAGTGACTAATTTTATTTTTTCACCGCATGACTGGCTATTTAATCGATTTTGGTATACCAGAATTTGTATCAAATCGATTATCGACGGTTGATTATGTAATTTCCAATATTTTTTTTCGAGAGCAACCAAAATTTGAAAAAATGCGCACGATATTTCCGAATTTGAATATTTGAAATACAAATATGATCCGCATAAACTAAGAAATTTTAGTAACGAGAATAAGAGCGCTTGGTTGAAAGATTTAGCTCAATTTTTGTCCATCTTAAAATTCTGAAAATTCTTCCTCCAGCCTAGATGCATGTTCAGTTTGGTTATACAGCATCTAGGTGTGACACTTTTACTTTTGCATATGAAGTACTCTAAAGTTGCATAGCCATTGAGTCATCGAATGGACTCATGGAAGTTCGACAAAATGTGGATCATGAACGATTGACTTTGACCCTGCCGTCTACAAAAGAAGTCCCAGCTTGGTCCCAGCGTAAAATCACTCGTTTTACTCATATCCTACTAAAAAAATCAAAAATACTAGCACAGAGACTACAGTGCTGTTCCAATCTATAATTTTCTTAGTTTTCATATTAGCAAACCAAATTATTAAAATATTTTACTCATTTACTATTTTTTAAATCCATTAGAATCTTTTTTGTTTCTTTTTCTTGTTCAAAACTTGCGCTTCTACATACAAATTCGTATAATTCGGTTCAAGAGAGCTTACTTAACCGAAGCAGTAAGCGCGCATTGTTCTTATTCTATTTTCGTATCCACTGGGGCATCCTGGCTACATTTACATTAACTGCGAAGGATGCCGTGCCTGCTATTTGGGAAGGTAATCGAAAATCAACCAAAACATCTAATAACAGAAAACCAGTAAAAATTAAAATGTGTGGTTGACTGTCAAAAGATACGAATAATCTCGGCACGAATAACAGCAGCCAGTCAAGTTTGTGAGTCTGCTCTTTAATCGCCGAGCGGAATACAGGCTGAAAAATACTACCTCCACTTTCATCACCCGCTGAAGCTGCGACCGAAGCAGCTGCCACATTAGTCCCAATAGCAACTTCGAGACCTAAAACTAACAACAACAGACAGAATAAAAAATGAAACGAACGAAACAGCAAAATAACTGACGATGGTCCCAGTCGCTATAGGAAGGATTCCTAAGTAGATTCAAGGACTCTTGATATTAAGAGTCCTAAAGGACTTAAAAAATAACTTTTGATTTGGACAAAAGAGTAAGCCTTGATGTATACGAAATTTTTCTGCCCAACAAGATCACAAACATTTAAGGAAGTACTTAGTGGCCAGAAAAAACATTACCATACATATTTTCTCCCTAAGGAGAAAAACCTGAATGTGGTTATTCGAGGAATCTATGACGTTACACCGAAGGAAATCAAGGACGATCTCTAAGTGCAGGACTGCCATTCACTTAAAGTTTTCTTCTTCAAACTGAAGTATGGAACTTCAAAGTTAGTTGAAGCGAGAAAGCGAGACGATCCTTTACAACATTACAGCAGTATGTACTTCATCGGCAGAGTTGAGGCACAGAGACCCCGGGAGGGAAAGCGCAATGTCATAATTGCAAAAGGTTTGGTCATGCTACGAATAAAATTCATATAAAGTGCTTCAAATTAGAAAGAGATCACCACTTCTAACATTCAACCAAATGGCGCGAAGAAACTACTAGGTACATTAGCTATAGCAGCGAGCGTCCGACTAGTTCCAGCTAGTACCCAAAAAATCCAAAAATTCATGGAAGACGTATTGACTGATGACGAAAGCTTAGTCCCATAAAACACCTTCAACTCACACACCCCTTCCCACTACCAAACCCGCAAAAAATAACACCAGCCCTAAAGCACAGCGGCTCCTGCCCAATATCTCACAGCCTATCATGACTCAAATGTTGTGCAATATGCAAAAACAGTTCAAGAGTCTGATGAAGGACTTGATGGAGAAAATGGTTGCAGGAGATGCTAGCAACATTCGCAACTCCCAAAAACAACAATAAAAATGCTTTTCGAAACACGTGTCGTTTCTCACTTGGAATGCAAATTCCATAATCAGCAAAGCTGGACGGCTGATACAGTTTCTCTTAAACTATAAAGCTGATATCATATTCATTCAGGAAACATTCTCAAATTCGTAGAGATGGAATGACCAATAGATGTGATAATAAAAGGCAACAAACACATCCACATACCAAGCCAACATGATCCAAACTCGGATAAAAGAGAGCAACCATTACACTTCACAACAGACATAAAAGATCTCATAATGATGAGGAATATAATGCGAAGAAGAGCTAGGAGCACGAGTACCCCCGGCATTGGAACGGTAGCAAATCAGCTAACAAACACTATCCACTGTTGTATCGCGCAATTTTGAAATAAAAAGTTTCTTCAGAGCATGAAACCTGGGGACTACAATTATCAGTGCAAGATGAAATATTTTCACATTCAAAATAAAATCTTTCTGCCCTCCATAGACCGATCTCATAGGCTAAAGTTTGATAGAACTGACAAGGTTTATGCTTTCACTGGGGTAGTGGAGCTCCAGTTTCAGGAAAACGATCAGCTCCTATCCTCTACACCAACAGGAAAATCTCGAATCAGACCAACTGACTTCGGAGAGATCAAACAAATTGTAGGGGGCTGAATAAGCGGCAGTAACCTGATTCAGGCTCTATCGGTAACAACTGGCTAAAATATCTACCTGATAACACACTGGAGTCCATGATAGGCAAAATCAATGCCATTTTTTTAAGAAGAGCTTCTCAGAAATCTGGTAGACAGAAATCATTACTGCGGGGCCTTAACCAGGCAAAGATCTTCACGCTCCACAAAACTAGAAACCAATAAGTCTGCTGTCGCCTGAGCGTGTTTTTGTGAAACCACTGAGCGTGTTTTGTCAACTGCCTAAATCAAATAATTTAGGAAAAATAAATAATCCTGGAGGTACTATTTGGCTTGAAGCTTCTATATTCTACTGAACTCCAGCTCACAAAAGTCGCACAAATTTACAACTGAATAATACCAATATGTTCTGGAAATTTCGTTATGATTGAATAGCTCTATCAAAAGTTATCGCAATTTAAAAATTTTCCAATTTTCCCGTTCTCCTTTTAGGCACCTAGCGCACACATGGGGTTAAAAAATTCCAAAATATCCGATTCACATTTAGAACACGTTCGAAATTTATTTCGTCAACTTAATTTTTGCAAAAATTATTTGTGTACGGAATAATAGGTGTATTAAAAATTTCACTAAAATGGCCGCCGGCGCCAAAGGGTTAAAAATAATTGACATTTAATGAAACCTGGACCTATTCTGCATATACACCAATGTATCCTGAAAGTTTCAGCTCAATCCGATGGCGCGTTCCCGAGAAATAGTCACTGAATTTTCTTGATGATATATATATATATATATATATATATATATATATATATATATATATATATATATATATATATCCAAGTACTGTGTGAATTTCGTTAAAATCTTATGGCTGAATCGGAAGTTATAGGCCAAAAAGCTGTTTTTTTTTCTCTATTTTTTCTCAAAATCACTTCTATCAGACCTGGTCCTAGCTAATACCAACATGTTCTGTAAATTTCATTATGATCGGATAATCTGGTCGTCAGTTCTCGTGAACAGAACTTTCGAGTGCTGAAAATAGAGGTGATGGGTTGCCGTTCTTGTGCAAATCAGAATTTTGAAAATTTCAATTTGACATGATGGACAAAGGTTAAAATTTATCAATGATTTGAATTTTTTGTCAAAAATCAAAAATTTTTGAGGAGGGTCAATGATTTGAAGGATTTTTTAGCTACAGGGTTACCCGCTATATCTTGAAAATCCACATGTGTTAAATTTTGGTCAACATCAGTATGATCTGCGAATTTCACGATGATCCAATGTTTTTGTCAGAAGTAATGACAAATCAAAATTTGAAAAAAAAATCCTTGCCTACTTTTAGGCACTTAGCACTCACACACGGCTCAAAATTTTCAATTCTTTATCATAGACAAGCTTAGAACATAATTAGTTTTCATTTCCAATACTTTTCTTTAACAAAAATTTACACTGCTTGGAAATATAGGCGTACCTCAGAATTCACTGAAACGCTCATCGCTGCCAATAGGTTTAGGATATCTGAATTGTATACATCTACTGTATCGATCTACGTTCTCTGAAAATTTCAGCTCAATCGGATCGGCCACTCCAGAGATTATCTCCCTTAATCATTTTGCTGATATATATATATATATATATATATATATATATATATATATATATATATATATATATATATATATATATATATATGTATATATATATATATATATATATATATATATATATATATATATATATATATATATATATATATAAAGAAATATGAATTTTCGGCGATACGAGTTTAATACTAATTTTCTTCGAAAATGAGTAAAAAGAAAACCCACACTTTAACAGAAAACATTCACAGTGGCACCTCGAATATAGCCAACAACGTTTCAGAGGACAGTTTCGATAATTTTACACTAACGCGGTGAGCCATGTGTATGCAATACTGATTTAATTAAAAAGCTGAGAATTTCTCGCAAAATTTTCACCCTTTCATTTAGACATTTATAGTACAGAAGCTAAAGAAGAAACCCTGGGCAAATAGTTGAAAAAATTTCACTTTATTTTCCAATCTTCAATTCACCTGATACATTTAGTTCAGCCTCATCAGTATCTCATAATTCGATTCCAATAAATACGAGCGAGTTTTACATGGGGGTTGGGTCGTAAATAGGATATACCTGTTAGATCCCACATGTAATAAAACTGACAGTATGTAACTTTGAATGACAAAAACAACTTACATCTTCTGGTGCTTCCGGACTTTCAGGCTTTGGTTCTACCTCAGCTTCAGGCGTTGGTTCTTCACTCATTGGACCTTCAGTCATTGGACCTTCAGTCATTGGTATCTCAGTCGTGAAAGGAGGAAACATCCATACTAAACGACCCTGGAAAATCAAATCAGTATTATATTGCGATTTGTTCAAACATTCTTGAATATTTCAAGTAGACGTCGAAATTCAAAGAAATTCATTGCAATTTGAAAAATTAATCAAACGATTCGGAGAAAAATTGAACAGATTTTTTAGATGCGCAGCAGTAAAATTACAAATGTCAACCGCGAAACATGCACCACGAAATAGAATAGTAATGAGCCTAACAATATTGAACTAAAAACAACAAAACAATGAAATAATTTCACCAAGTCAATAATTTGAGCCTCTCGATGCTCTGAAGGGAAAGCCGCTATGAGTACACTCGATAGTAAAAGCAAACCAATCACAGCTTTCATTTTAACGTGATATACTTATGCTTGAATTATACTCGAATTTTTCAACTCTAAGTTTCACTTTGATGTCAACGCAGTCAATTCCCATCTATTTATACAGCAAAAAACGTTTACTTGTTTAACTCTCTAATTGATTATATTCCAGACTAATTCAGTGTTTCAAATTGAATGATTTTGAATTCCGAATGATTTTGAATCTCCATGAAAATCGCTATAAAATGGCTATAAAATTTTATTAGCTACAGTTTTTCTATTTGAGTTAACCTGCCAAATAAGTTTAATTTCTTGCTTAAACACTTGACGATATTAACTTTGACTTCAATTATTTTTGGATAACTTTGGGAAGCTGTGCAAATTGGAGAAAATATTTTTGGGACATTAGATCCAGCGCAGTAAGCTAAGTCGCCTCACTCAGTCGAACTTGACTGTAATGCTCGTTTCCTATACAACGATGTTGTTTCTTTTTTGAAATAATAAGAATACTTCTGATATATTTCAATAATTCAGTAAGTTGCTCTCTACATTGATGGAAGCCCTAGCTTTTCTATCTGCATTGCAGTACATAGCACTCTAAAATAAACTTTAGTATGTTATGAGATTTCACTGCTTGTTCCTGCTGGTATCTGGCTATTGAAGAAGAAGCATAGGAAAGAAAATGTAAAATTTGGCAACATTATTTATTTATTTATTTACCAAATTCATCGCAGCAGAATACAAACTCCAATTATGGAAATGAAATAACAAAAAGATTTTTAAAAAAATAAAGATTAATGATTACAAAAAGAAGATACAATTCAACAATCTAATACCCCAACGCTCAAGTCGAGAATAAATTTTTTTTAAAGGTACAGAACGATTGTGGCAGAGTTCGAAGCCCCAATCCATTATGACGTCTAAGGATTCTGACGAAAGGAGAATAGAAGTACACATTTGTACGCGCGAACAGAACAGCAAGACTTCCTGAGACCTGTTGCCACGTAACGAGCCGCGAGACCGGAATGAATCGTTGAAGCCAGATATAATACCTCGCTGCGATTTGAACAGGAAGCACTCGTCAACCAACAGCCGGCGTGACTCGAAGGAAGGAATTGAAAGAAAGCACAAGTGGGAAATATATGAGTAGTAAGGGATATTATATTTAAAAAAATAAAGAGTGTGTGAACCTACGCTGCACACACTCGATGGCCTCAGAAAGGTACAGGAAAGATGAAGACCACATTTGACAAGCATATTCGAGGACACAACGAACTAACATTAAAAAGAGACGAACAGATGTACGTATGTCAACGAATTTCGAGGCAGAGCAAAGTACCAATCCAAAGACTCGGGAGGCTTTAGCGGTGACTTCCGCAATATGGAAATTACATTTCAATCTAAGATCAAAAGTCACACCCAAGTCTCTAAATTGATTAACGGCCAACAGATAGTAAGTGGAAACTGAATAAGAGAATGAAATAAGGAATTGCGGTTTCACCAATTGAGAAGAGCACACATATCATTCTGGAGAATATTACAGTCATAAGCTGACCTGATGACTCGGAACAATTTTAGATCGTCAGCATACAGTAGACAAGGGGAATCGATAATGGAAGGGAGGTCGTTAATAAAATTTAAGAAAAGTAAAGGACCAAGGGTTGACCCTTGTGGAACACCAGAAGAAGGATGAACGGGAACAGAGAAGAAGTTGCTAATAGTAAATTTGCCCTCACTGTTACTGAGGTAGGACGAAAACCAAAAAACGAGTAGCCCGAAACACCTTAACTGTGTAACTTTACCCAGTAATATTCTATGGTCGACAGTATCAAAGGCTTCAGAAAAATATGTATACACTACGTCTCCTTGTTCCTGATGATCTAAAGCAAAGGCAACTGTGTTTAAGAAGAGGATAAGATTACTCAAAGTAGACTTACCCGCACGAACCCATGCTGTTCTGGAGCCAGGATAGGATGAATCATGGAATACATTCCAGAGAAAACATTTTTTTTAAGGATTTTACTAAAACAAGGGAAAAGAGAAATAGGACGATGATTGGAGATGCAGGAAACATCGCCAGTTTTGAAAATTGGCTAAATATTAGAAACTTTCCAGGCAGAAGGCATATATTCCAGGCATATATTCACTAGTTTAGTGATGCCTCTATGTCAATTCAAACAGCTTTTCACAAAACACGCGGTAAAATACTAGCTGTAGGCTTATAGCCCCCATATTCTGTTTCATGATATTCACTATTTGGGCTGTGGCATCTTGCTGTGCGGAAAATTCTCGCTGTTTTTTCTTTAATTTGTAACTCTAATTTGTCTCATCGCTGAGTTCAAACAATAGTTTTCGCGTATTTGGAAATACTACACGGCAGTCATACAGCCACTCCCTCTTTGATATATTCATTTCTTATTTATCAAAGATATCGCTTGATATACCCCATATCTTCTTCGATACAATAAGCGCCCATTATTTGTCAAAAATCTCTAAATATATTCTAAACCATAGCTTTTCAAAAGCTCTTTCAATATTCTAATTTGCTCTGTTGCAGTATTGAATTTATTTCTCTCTCACTCTCTCTCTCTCTCTCTCTCTCTCTCTCTCTCTCTCTCTCTAACAAATTATTTATAAGAATTAGTAAGTAAAAAAATAAAAATTTGGATCTGTGAAAAGAGCTCTCGTGCATTAACTAACGTAAGATACTGAATCCCAATTCCAACTAGCATAAAAAAAAGTAATCCCACGACAACCCTCGTACGTGTCTAGAGGCTCAAGCTCTACCAGCTTCATCGGAAATTTACAATGAACGTGAATTCGAGTGTGGAGTCAACTCAAAATTTGGTACGCGGACCCCCGGCCGAACGTGAATTCGAACAAGCGACCCCACACATTAGAAGCCAGTGCTCTACCTACTAGGTTCTTAAGCTTCAATTAGTATTAAAATGAGAATAGAAAAACCTCTAGATTATTGGAATCGCTAAAAACACTGATTTATAAGAAAAGTAGAGAGAATCTTTAGATTTAGAATGCATTTTTTACCAAATGTTAATAAAAATTATCTCAATTGTTTTAATTTTTATTTTACTTTGAGACCAGCTCCTCACCGATTTTTTTATCGCTCGAATAATTTGCAGCATTGCAAATTTCAGTGACTCATTTTATTTTTTCGCCGCATGACTGGCTATTTAATCGATTTTGGTATACCAGAATTTTTGTCAAATCGATTATCGACGGTTGAAAAAATGCACACGATAATTTGAATATTTGAAATACAAATATGATCCGCATAAACTAAGAAATGTTAGTAACGAGCATAAGAGCGCTTGGTTGAAAGATTGAGCTCAATTCTTGTCCATCTTAAAATTCCGAAAATCCTGGCTACATTTACATTAACAGCGAAGGATGCCGTGCCTTCTATTTGGGAAGGTAATCGAAAATCAACCAAAACATATAATAACAGAGAACCAGCAAAAATTAGAATGTGTGGTTGAAAGTCAAAAGATACGAATAATCTTGGCACGAATAACAGCAGCCCGTTAAGTGTGTGATTCTGCTCGTTAATTGCCTAGCGAAATACAGACTGAAAAATAGTACTTCCACTTTCATCACCCGATGAAACTGCGACCAAAGCAACTGCCACATTAGTCTCACAAGCAACTTCGAGACCTGAAGGACTCTTGATATTAAGTGCTCTGAAGGACTTGAAAATTCCTCTTGATTTGGACAAAAGAGTAAGCCTTGATGTATACGAAATTTTTCTGCCCAACAAGATCACAAACATTTAAGGAAGTACTTAGTGGCCAGAAAAAACATTACCATACGTATTTTCTTCCTAAGGAGAAAAACCTGAATGTGGTTATTCGATGTATCTATGACGTTATTACGAAGGAAATCAAGGACGATCGCTAGGTGCAGAACTACCCCTCACTTAAAGTTTTCTTCCTCAAACTAAATTATGGAATTTCAAAATTAGTCAAAGCGAGACGATCTTTTACAAGATTACAGCAGTATGTACCTAATCTGCAGAGTTGAAGCAGAGAGACTCCGTGAGGGAAATCGCAGTGTCATAGTTGCAAAAAATTTGGTTATGCTGCGAATAATAGTCATATAGTCAATAGTCCGTATAAAGTGCTTCAAATGAGAAAGAGATCACCACTTTTCAAATTACACCAAACAGCGCGAAGAAACTACCAGGTACATTAGCTATAGCAGCGAGCGTCCGGCTAGTTCCAGCTATTGCCCAAAAAATCCCAAAATTCATGGAAGACGTATTGACTGATGGCGAAAGCGAGCTCCCATAAAACACCTTCAACTCACACACCCCTTCCCACTACCAAACCCGCAAAAAATAACATCAGCCCTAAGGCACAGCGGATCCTGCCCAAAATCTCACAGCCTATCATGACTCAACTGTTGTGCAATGTGCAAAAACCGTTCAAGAGCCTGATGAAGGACTTGATGGAGAAAATGGTTGCAGGGGATGCTAGCAACATTCGCAGCTCCCAAAAACAACAATAACAGTGCATTTCGAAACACGTGTCGTTTCTCACTTGGAATGCAAATTCCATAATCAGCAAAGCTGGACGGCTGATACAGTTTCTCTTAAACTATAAAGCTGATATCATATTCATTCAGCAAACATTCTCCAATTCGTAGAGATGGAATGACAAGTAGATGTGATAATAAAAGGCAAAAAACACATCCACATAACAACTCTCATCCTACAGCAAGTTGAGGCGACTGCCGCCGGCAAAAGAAGCCAACACGATCCAAACTCGGATAAAAGAGAGCAACCCTTACACTTCGCAACAGACATAAAAGATTTCATAATGATGAGGAATAGAATGCGAAGAAGAGTTAGGAGACACGAGTATCCCCGGCATTGGAACGGTAGCAAACCGGCTAACAAACACTATCCCTGTTGTATCGCGCAATTTCGAAATAAAAAGTGGGACAACTTTCTGGAGAGCATGAAACCTGGGGACTACAATTATCAGTGCAAGATGAAATATTTTCGCATTAAAAATCAAATAATTCTGCCCCTCATAGCCGAATCTCATAGGCTAAAGTTTGATAGAACTGCCAAGGTGTATGCCTTCACTAGGGTACTGGAGCTCCAGTTTCAGGGAAACGATCAGCTCCTATCCTCTACACCAACAGGAAATTCTTGAATCAGACCAACTGACTTCGGAGCGATCAAACAAATGGTAGGAGGGCTGAATAAGCGGCAGTAACCGGATTCAGGCTCTATCGGTAACAACTGGCTAAAATATCTACCTGATAACACACTGGAGTCCATGATAGGCAAAATCAATGCCATTTTTTTAAGAAGAGCTTCTCAGAAATCTGGTAGACAGAAATCATTACTGCGGGGCCTTAACCAGGCAAAGATCTTCACGCTCCACAAAACTAGAAACCAATAAGTCTGCTGTCGCCTGAGCGTGTTTTTGTGAAACCACTGAGCGTGTTTTGTCAACTGCCTAAATCAAATAATTTAGGAAAAATAAATAATCCTGGAGGTACTATTTGGCTTGAAGCTTCTATATTCTACTGAACTCCAGCTCACAAAAGTCGCACAAATTTACAACTGAATAATACCAATATGTTCTGAAAATTTCGTTATGATTGAATAGCTCTATCAAAAGTTATCGCAATTTAAAAATTTTCCAATTTTCCCGTTCTCCTTTTAGGCACCTAGCGCACACATGGGGTTAAAAAATTCCAAAATATTATCCGATTCACATTTAGAACACGTTCGAAATTTATTTCGTCAACTTAATTTTTGCAAAAATTATTTGTGTACGGAATAATAGGTGTATTAAAAATTTCACTAAAATGGCCGCCGGCGCCAAAGGGTTAAAAATAATTGACATTTAATGAAACCTGGACCTATTCTGCATATACACCAATGTATCCTGAAAGTTTCAGCTCAATCCGATGGCGCGTTCCCGAGAAATAGTCACTGAATTTTCTTGATGATATATATATATATATATATATATATATATATATATATATATATATATATATATATATATATATATATATATATATATCCAAGTACTGTGTGAATTTCGTTAAAATCTTATGGCTGAATCGGAAGTTATAGGCCAAAAAGCTGTTTTTTTTTCTCTATTTTTTCTCAAAATCACTTCTATCAGACCTGGTCCTAGCTAATACCAACATGTTCTGTAAATTTAATTATGATCGGATAATCCGGTCGTCAGTTCTCGTGAACAGAACTTTCGAGTGCTGAAAATAGAGGTGATGGGTTGCCGTTCTTGTGCAAATCAGAATTTTGAAAATTTCAATTTGACATGATGGACAAAGGTTAAAATTTATCAATGATTTGAATTTTTTGTCAAAAATCAAAAATTTTTGAGGAGGGTCAATGATTTGAAGGATTTTTTAGCTACAGGGTTACCCGCTATATCTTGAAAATCCACATGTGTTAAATTTTGGTCAACATCAGTATGATCTGCGAATTTCACGATGATCCAATGTTTTTGTCAGAAGTAATGACAAATCAAAATTTGAAAAAAAATCCTTGCCTACTTTTAGGCACTTAGCACTCACACACGGCTCAAAATTTTCAATTCTTTATCATAGACAAGCTTAGAACATAATTAGTTTTCATTTCCAATACTTTTCTTTAACAAAAATTTACACTGCTTGGAAATATAGGCGTACCTCAGAATTCACTGAAACGCTCATCGCTGCCAATAGGTTTAGGATATCTGAATTGTATACATCTACTGTATCGATCTACGTTCTCCGAAAATTTCAGCTCAATCGGATCGGCCACTCCAGAGATTATCTCCCTTAATCATTTTGCTGATATATATATATATATATATATATATATATATATATATATATATATATATATATGTATATATATATATATATATATATATATATATATATATATGTATATATATATATATATATATATATATATATATATATATATATATATATATATATATATATATATATATATATATATATATATATATATATATATATAAAGAAATATGAATTTTCGGCGATACGAGTTTAATACTAATTTTCTTCGAAAATGAGTAAAAAGAAAACCCACACTTTAACAGAAAACATTCACAGTGGCACCTCGAATATAGCCAACAACGTTTCAGAGGACAGTTTCGATAATTTTACACTAACGCGGTGAGCCATGTGTATGCAATACTGATTTAACTAAAAAGCTGAGAATTTCTCGCAAAATTTTCACCCTTTCATTTAGACATTTATAGTACAGAAGCTAAAGAAGAAACCCTGGGCAAATAGTTGAAAAAATTTCACTTTATTTTCCAATCTTCAATTCACCTGATACATTTAGTTCAGCCTCATCAGTATCTCATAATTCGATTCCAATAAATACGAGCGAGTTTTACATGGGGGTTGGGTCGTAAATAGGATATACCTGTTAGATCCCACATGTAATAAAACTGACAGTATGTAACTTTGAATGACAAAAACAACTTACATCTTCTGGTTCTTTCTCAGCTTCAGGCTTTGGTTCTTCACTCATTGGATCTTCAGTCATTGGACCTTCAGTCATTGGACCTTCAGTCATTGGACCTTCAGTCATTGGTATCTCAGTCGTGAAAGGAGGAAACATCCATACTAAACGACCCTGGAAAATCAAATCAGTATTATATTGCAATTTTCTTCAACATTCTTGAATATTTCCATTAGACGTTAAAATTCAAAGAAATTCATTGCAATTTGAAAAATTAATCAAACGATTCGGAGAAAAATTGAACAGATTTTTTAGATTGGCAGCAGTAATAACAAATGTCAGCCGCGAAACATGCATCACGAAATAGAATAATAATGAGCCTAACAATATTGAACTAAAAACAACAAAACAATGAAATAAATTCACCAAGTCAATAATTTGAGCCTCTCGATGCTCTGAAGGGAAAGCCGCTATGAGTACACTCGATAGTAAAAGCAAACCAATCACAGCTTTCATTTTAACGTGATATACTTATGCTTGAATTATACTCGAATTTTTCAACTCTAAGTTTCACTTTGATGTCAACGCAGTCAATTCCCATCTATTTATACAGCAAAAAACGTTTACTTGTTTAACTCTCTAATTGATTATATTCCAGACTAATTCAGTGTTTCAAATTGAATGATTTTGAATTCCGAATGATTTTGAATCTCCATGAAAATCGCTATAAAATGGCTATAAAATTTTATTATCTGCCAAATAAGTTTAATTTTCTGCTTAAACACTTGACGATATTAACTTTGACTTCAATTACTTTTGGATAACTTTGGGAAACTGTGCGAATTGGAGAAAATATATTTGGGACATTAGCTAAGCTAAGTCGTCACACTCAGTGGAACTTGACTCTTATGCTCGTTTCCTATACAACGATGTTGTTTTTTTTTTTGAAATAATAAGAATGCTTCTGAAATATTTCAATAATTCAGCAAATTGCTCTCTACATTCATGGCAGGCCCAAGAAACCCTAGGTTTTCTATCTGCAATGCAATACATAGCACTATAAAATACACTTTAATATGTTATGAGATTTCACTGCTTGTTCCTGCTGGTATCTAGCTATTGAAGAAGAAGCATAGAAAAGTGTTGTGAATGTACCTTTAGTTTAGCCATGATCTACTACTGTCATTGTATTTAGAGCTAGTACTACATTTGTTATGTAATCCACTGTGTGCCATGTCACAGGCAGTCGTCACTCAACCCACTTAGAAGTAAGTCTCAATAAATTATCATTCGTAATAAAAGTTGACTTTTATTTAAACAATAACCAAACATGGCGCAGCCGATTTAAAGAACATAAAAAGAATAAAGGAGGTATTAAAAAAGTGTTTCACAAGTGGAAATTAAACGAAAAAATTGGAAGATTAAATTATATTAATTTGAATGGCGAATGAGTACACGCAATAAAAGTGAGGAAAAAGTGGAGTGAATGGAAAAAAGTGACGACGAATTTGTAAAACCACCTGTGAACACAGATAATTTGCCAAAAAATTTGGAGAAGCAAGAAGAAATAGATAATATTGGAAAAAGTGCAGGCGTGCATTGTGAAGAAAATATTCGATTTGATTGCATTGTGAAGAAAGTATTCGAAGAAACGGTACAAGTTACTGTACATCTTACGGGCAAGAAGAGAACAATACAACAATGGATTACAATAAACCATTACCGCTAGTACTGGAAGGAAGTTTAGCAGCCAATTTTAAAGTTTTTGAACGAGATTTTAAGACTTACATGATTGCATCAGAAAAAGATAAGAAAGCAGATATTGTTAAAAAGGCCATTTTGCTCAATTTAATTGGAGATGATGCAAGGCAAAAATTTTACACGTGGGAAATTTCTACTCAAGAAGATAAGAAAATGGAAGATGTACTCAAGGAATTTGAAAACTACTGCAATCCTAAGAAAAACGCTATTTATGAAAGAATAAAATTCTACAAAAGAGTGCAAAAGGAAGGTGAAAGTTTTGATACATTTTTGGCTGACATCAGACATCTAGCAGATGGCTGTGATTTTGAAACTCAAAAGGAAAACCTGATACGTGATTTTATTATCATGGGACTAAGGAATTCGGAGCTTAGCGATAAATTGATGAATACACCAAATCTTACGTTAGAAAAGGCGATAAATATATGCAGAGTAGCTGAGCTAGATAAAATTAGGTCTAATGAGGTGCACAGAAATGGCAATAGAGCAGTGGACATTTACGCTTTGGAGAAGAAAACGTCGACATCAATCAACAAATACAATAATTTAAGTGTAAAATCAAAAAGTTTTAATAAATCAAATAAAAAATCTTATTGCAGGGAACATCGGGATGAAAACGTCAAGTGTTCTAGGTGTTTAATGATACATCCTAAAAATAAGTGTCCAGCGTATAAAAAACTGTGCTCATATTGCAGAAAACCCGGACATTTTTTTCAAGCTTGTAGAAATAAAAGGAAAGGAGACAGATTTAAGGCAAACGAATTGAAAATTGGTGAAAGTAGTGCAGCGTCCTTCAGTACATCAACTTCGGAAGAAGAACATTGGAATACAGGTGAAGATCTGTCAGTTACAAATTTTTATATAGATGCTTTATTTAAACATGGCAAAACAAGCTGTTATACACAATGGTTTGAGTTATTAAATTTCGGAAATTGCAGTATAAAATTCAAAATCGATACAGGGTCTGAGGTAAACATATTACCATACAGTTTTTTAGAAAACATCAAACAAAATTATAAAGTTAATAACACAAATAGTTATATACAAACATATAGTGGGGAAAAACTCAAACCATATGGGACTGTGAAACTTAAATGTCAATTTAAAGAACTTGTTTTGCTACAAGATTTTATTATTATGAATACGTCTTGCAATCCGATCTTGGGACTTCCAGCGTGTCGCGATTTCGGTTTAATAAAAAATGTAGATCTCCTCCGAAATAGCAAAGTAGATAAAATTATTAAAGAAAATTTAGATATATTTCAAGGGTTAGGCTGTTTTCCAATAAAATGCAAATTATATTATAAAAAGGGAATACCACCCACGAAAAAGCCAGCTCGTAGTATTCCAATGGCATTAACAGAACGGGTACAAAATTATTTAGGGAAACTTGAAAGAAACAATATAATAGAAAGGGTGAAGCATCCCACAAGCTGGGTAAGCAACATAGTTATAGTAGAGAAGCCAAATGGCGACATCCGACTATGTTTAGATCCGAAGGATCTCAACTCGGTTCTCATAAGCGAGAAATTTTTAATACCAAAACTCGAGGAATTGACCTCTAAACTAAGTCATATGAGATATTTTAGTGTACTAGATTTACAGGATGGATTCTGGCAGGTAGCTCTTGATGAAGAGTCCAGTAATCTGTGTACGTTCAGCACACCTTTTGGCAGCTACAAATTTAAAAGACTACCCTTTGGCTTGAACGTAGCACCTGAAATTTTTCAACGATATACGTCAAATGCTTTCTGTGATCTTCCGGGAACATTTGTTTATATGGACGACTTGTTAGTTTTCGGTAAAACAGAGGCAGAGCATGACGAAAATCTGAGAAATGTCTTCGCGCGAGCAAGAAAACTCAACATAAAATTTAATCCGGAAAAATTTCAACATAAAGTTAAAAGTGTAAAATATATTGGACAGGTTTTTTCTGAAGAAGGAATAAGACCTGCCCAAGATCGAGTTAAGGCAATTATGAACCTAGAGTGTCCCAAAGACAAAAAGGGACTACAATGTATTATGGGTATGATCAATTACTTACGGAATTTTTTTCCAAATTTATCATCAGAAACTACAAAAATGCGGGAACTTTTAAAAAATAATATCGAATTTCAATGGTTACAGGAGCACACAAGCGAACTGCAGAGAATTAAAAATATTATTGCAAATGCTCCAACTTTACAAAATTTTGATGAAAGTAGAGATATAGTAATTGAGTGTGACGCATCACAAAATGGGTTAGGGGCATGTTTAATGCAAAACAATAAACCAGTTTGTTTCACATCACGGAGTTTAAGTGCAGCTGAACAAAATTATGCACAAATAGAAAAGGAGCTTCTAGCTATAACTTTCGCGGTGAACAAATTTCACTACTACATATACGGAAGACCAGTTACAGTTCACTCTGATCACAAACCTCTAATATCTATATTTCAAAAAGAATTAAATAAGCTATACAGCACAAGACTACAAAGAATGAGGCTCAAATTGTTGCGTTATCAAATTACCATAAAATTTATTCCAGGGAAATATCTATACCTAGCTGACCCGTTATCACGGTTTTATGACAAAACAGAAAAAAATAATGAAGAAGAAAATTTTAACGAAATAGTACATTCAGTTAATGTTAGCCATTCTAGGAAGATACAAATAGAAGAGGAAACAAAAAAAGACCCAATTCTTAGACAGATAATAAAATATTGCAAGGAAGGCTGGCCCAACCATAAAAGTAAGGTGCCAGACGAAGTAAAATTATATTATAAAAATAGAAATGATATATTTTTGGAGGATGAACTACTCTTTTTTCATGATAGAATTATCATACCGATCTCTATGAGAAAAGAGATCCTACAAATTTTACATAAGCCACATTTAGGTATACAAAAAACTAAAGCGCGCGCGCGTGAAGTTGTCTATTGGCCAAATATTGATAGGCATATCGAGAATTTAGTATCAGGGTGTGACACATGTCAAAAATATATGGCAAAAAAGTGCAAGGAACCCATTATTTTTCATAATATCCCACCATTCAGATTTTCGAAATTGGGAATGGATTTAATGGAGTATGCGAATACAAATTATTTAGTTATTGGGGACTATTTTTCAAAATGGATTGAGATATTAGAACTAAAAACAAAAACAGTTAGTGAAATAATACAAAATTTAAAGATAATTTTTTCGACTCATGGGTTACCTATAGAAGTAGTTTGCGATAATAACCCATTCAATGCTAGTGCGTTTAAAGAGTTTGCTGATGTTTGCGGGTTTAAAATACAGTATAGTAGTCCTTATTATCCAAAATCCAATGGGTTTGCCGAAAAATGTGTCGGCATAGCAAAAAACTTAGTTAAGAAATGCAGCGACAATAAAAAAGAATTTTTCCTAGCTTTGCTAGAATTACGAAATACTCCCATTAGCAGTTTAGGGGCATCTCCAGCACAAATTTTATTTAGTAGAAGATGTCGAACACTTTTACCGCTTACCAAAGATAAGCTTGAACCAAAAATAGTTGAAAATATTCCGGAAAAGATTATTAAGTACCAAAAAAAGATAAGAACGTATTATAACAAAAATGCGATATATCGTCCAGATTTCGCGATAGGTGAGAAAATATGGTTTAAAAAACCGAACTCCCTTTGGTATCCTGGTAGAATAGTGGATATATGTGCTAGTCCTAGGTCTTACATCGTTGAGAATAAGAGAGGAGAGAGATATAGGAAAAATCAGAATCATATTAGAAAGCGACAAGATTCGGGGAGTGAAGACATAGGTCAGGAATTGTTTAAAACCGGTAATACGTCTACAAAACCAAGTTTATGTACTGAAGGGCATCTGCAGTCAGTTTCTCCGGTTAATGAAGGTCAAAGAAGCTATACAACCAGATATGGGCGCACTATTAAAATACCTAATAGATTTTCTTCAACTAATTATTAAAAGAACAGAATTGACGCCTTCATCC
Source organism: Nemotelus pantherinus (assembly GCA_963978885.1). Lineage (NCBI taxonomy): Eukaryota > Metazoa > Arthropoda > Insecta > Diptera > Stratiomyidae > Nemotelus > Nemotelus pantherinus. The sequence goes on along the minus strand of OZ022264.1, from coordinate 247,571,195 downwards.
TGGATGCCATGAAACAAACGTATAAATGAATTTCGATAATTACATAATAAATAACTAAAATATTATGATAGAATACATGGCAATAATAATATTTAGAGCTTGAAAATATCTGAGAACATTAAACTTTATTGTATGGAAACAAGAATCTGTAGAACTTTGAATTAAATATAGACTTTGCAAATATGAAGAACAAATTTTAAAATAAATCAGAGAGTTTGAAATTAAATTCAGAATGTTGAAGTCATAATATTAATATGGAGAAATAAATTTGAATTTAATCAAAGGATTTGAAGTAGATACGGAATATTGAAAAATTAAAATATAGACATGGATATAAACTCAAAGATTTCAATTACATAGGTATTAATAGGAAACAAATTTTGTACACTTTAAACATCTGATTCTAACTTTTGAGAGTTATCTTAAACTATTAGAATGAGGGAAGGGTGTTGTGAATGTACCTTTAGTTTAGCCATGATCTACTACTGTCATTGTATTTAGAGCTAGTACTACATTTGTTATGTAATCCACTGTGTGCCATGTCACAGGCAGTCGTCACTCAACCCACTTAGAAGTAAGTCTCAATAAATTATCATTCGTAATAAAAGTTGACTTTTATTTAAACAATAACCAAACAAAAAGAAAATGAAAAATTTGGCACCATTATTTATTTATTGACAAAATTCATCGCTACAGAATACAAACTCCCATTATGGAAATGAAATAACAAAAAGATTTAAAAAAATAAAAATTAATGTTAACAAAAAGAAAATACAATTCAACAATCTAATACCCCAACGCTCAAGTCGAGAATAAATAATTTTAAATGTAATTTAAAGGTCTAGAACGATATTGGCAGAGTTCCAAGCCCGAATCCATTATGACGTCTAACGATTCTGACGAAAGGAGAAGAGAAGTACACATTTGTACGCGCGAACAGAACAGCAAGACTTCCTGAGACCTGTTGCCACGTAACGAGCCGCGAGACCGGAATGAATCGTTGAAGCCAGATATAATACCTCGCTGCGATTTGAACAGGAAGCATTCGTCAACCAACAGCCGGCGTGACTCGAAGGAAGGAATTGAAAGAAAGCACAAGTGGGAAATATATGAGGAGTAAGGGATATTATATTTAAATAAATAAAGAGTGTGTGAACCTACGCTGCACACACTCGATGGCCTCAGAAAGGTACAGGAAAGATGAAGACCACATTTGACAAGCATATTCGAGGACACAACGAACTAACATTAAAAAGAGACGAACAGATGTACGTATGTCAACGAATTTAGAGGCAGAGCAAAGTACCAATCCAAAGATTCGGGAGGCTTTAGCGGTGACTTCCGCAATATGGAAATTACATTTCAATCTAAGATCAAAAGTCACACCCAAGTCTCTAAATTGATTAACGGCCAACAGATAGTAAGTGGAAACTGAATAAGAGAATGAAATAAGAGATGATTTGAGGGAAAAGCTCATATGTTTACATTTGCTAGTATTTAAGGACAAGGAATTGCGGTTTCACCAATTGAGAAGAGCACACATATCATTCTGGAGAATATTACAGTCATAAGCTGACCTGATGACTCGGAACAATTTTAGATCGTCAGCATACAGTAGACAAGGGGAATCGATAATGGAAGGGAGGTCGTTAATAAAATTTAAGAAAAGTAAAGGACCAAGGGTTGACCCTTGTGGAACACCAGAAGAAGGATGAACGGGAACAGAGAAGAAGTTGCTAATAGTAAATTTGCCCTCACTGTTACTGAGGTAGGACGAAAACCAAAAAACGAGTAGCCCGAAACACCTTAACTGTGTAACTTTACCCAGTAATATTCTATGGTCGCCAGTATCATAGGCTTCAGAAAAATATGTATACACTACGTCTCCTTGTTCCTGATGATCTTAAGCAAAGGCAACTGTGTTTAAGAAGAGGATAAGATTACTCAAAGTAGACTTACCCGCACGAACCCATGCTGTTCTGGAGCCAGGATAGGATGAATCATGGAATACATTCCAGAGAAAGCATTTTTTTTAAGGATTTTATTAAAACAAGGGAAAAGAGAAATAGGACGATGATTGGAGATGCAGGAAACATCGCCAGTTTTGAAAATTGGGTAAATATTAGAAAATTTCCAGGCAGAAGGCATATATTCCAGGCATATATTCACTAGTTTAGTGATGCCTCTATGTCAATTCAAACAGCTTTTCACAAAACACGCGGTAAAGTACTAGCTGTAGGCTTATAGCCCCCATATTCTGATTCATGATATTCACTATTTGGGCTGTGGCATCTTGTTGTGCGGAAAATTCTCGCTGTTTTTTCTTTAATTTATAACTCTAATTTGTCTCATCGCTGAGTTCAAACAATAGTTTTCGCGTATTTGGAAATACTACACGGCAGTCATACAGCCACTTCCTCTTTGATATATTCATTTCTGATGTATCAAAGATATCGCTTGATATACCCCATATCTTCTTCGATACAATAAGCGCCCATTATTTGTCAAAAATCTCTAAATATATTCTAAACCATAGCTTTTCAAAAGCTCTTTCAATATTCTAATTTGCTCTGTTGCAGTATTGAATTTATTTCTCTCTCACTCTCTCTCTCTCTCTCTCTCTAACAAATTATTTATAAGAATTAGTAAGTAAAAAAATAAAAATTTGGATCTGTGAAAAGAGCTCTCGTGCATTAACTAACGTAAGATACTGAATCCCAATTCCAACTAGCATAAAAAAAAGTAATCCCACGACAACCCTCGTACGTGTCTAGAGGCTCAAGCTCTACCAGCTTCATCGGAAATTTACAATGAACGTGAATTCGAGTGTGGAGTGATTAATTCAGGTACCTATTAAGAGCTAGGTGAACTCAAAATTTGGTACGCGGACCCCCGGCCGAACGTGAATTCGAACAAGCGACCCCACACATTAGAAGCCAGTGCTCTACCTACTAGGTTCTTAAGCTTCAATTAGTATTAAAATGAGAATAGAAAAACCTCTAGATTATTGGAATCGCTAAAAACGTAAAGTAAAAGGTAAAGTAGAGAGAATCTTTAGATTTAGAATGCATTTTTTACCAAATGTTAATAAAAATTATCTCAATTGTTTTAATTTTTATTTTACTTTGAGACCAGCTCCTCACCGATTTTTTTATCGCTCGAATAATTTGCAGTCACTGAAATAGTGACTAATTTTATTTTTCCACTGCATGACTGGCTATTTAATCGATTTTGGTATGCCAGAATTTTTGTCAAATCGATTATCGACGGTTGATTATGTAATTTCCAATATTTTTTTTCGAGAGCAACAAAAATTTGAAAAAATTCGCACGATAATTTGAATATTTGAAACACAAATATGATCCGCATAAACTAAGAAATTTTAGTAACGAGCATAAGAGCGCTTGGTTGAAAGATTGAGCTCAATTCTTGTCCATCTTAAAATTCTGAAAATCCTGGCTACATTTACATTAACAGCGAAGGATGCCGTGCCTTCTATTTGGGAAGGTAATCGAAAATCAACCAAAACATATAATAACAGAGAACCAGCAAAAATTAGAATGTGCGGTTGAAAGTCAAAAGATACGAATAATCTTGGCACGAATAACAGCAGCCAGTTAAGTGTGTGAGTCTGCTCGTTGATTGCCTAGCGAAATACAGACTGAAAGATAGTACCTCCACTTTCATCACCCGCTGAAACTGCGACCAAAGCAGCTGCCACATTAGTCTCACAAGCAACTTCGAGACCTAAAACTAAAAACAACGGACAGAATAAAAAAAATGAAACGAACAAAACAGCAAAATAACTGACGATGGTCCCAGTCGCTGTAGGAAGGCTTCCTAAGTGGATTCAAGAGTCCTGAAGGACTCTTGATATTAAGTGCTCTGAAGGACTTGAAAATTCCTCTTGATTTGGACAAAAGAGTAAGCCTTCATGTATATGAAATTTTTCTGCCCAACAGGATCACAAACATTTAAGGAAGTACCTTAGTGGTCAGAAAAAACATTACCATACGTATTTTCTTCCTAAGGAGAAAAACCTGAATGTGGTTATTCGATGTATCTATGACGTTATTACGAAGGAAATCAAGGACGATCGCTAAGTGCAGAACTACCCCTCACTTAAAGTTTTCTTCCTCAAACTAAATTATGGAATTTCAAAATTAGTCAAAGCGAGACGATCTTTTACAAGATTACAGCAGTATGTACCTAATCTGCAGAGTTGAAGCAGAGAGACTCCGTGAGGGAAATCGCAGTGTCATAGTTGCAAAAAATTTGGTTATGCTGCGAATAATAGTCATATAGTCAATAGTCCGTATAAAGTGCTTCAAATGAGAAAGAGATCACCACTTTTCAAATTACACCAAACAGCGCGAAGAAACTACCAGGTACATTAGCTATAGCAGCGAGCGTCCGGCTAGTTCCAGCTATTGCCCAAAAAATCCCAAAATTCATGGAAGACGTATTGACTGATGGCGAAAGCGAGCTCCCATAAAACACCTTCAACTCACACACCCCTTCCCACTACCAAACCCGCAAAAAATAACATCAGCCCTAAGGCACAGCGGATCCTGCCCAAAATCTCACAGCCTATCATGACTCAACTGTTGTGCAATGTGCAAAAACCGTTCAAGAGCCTGATGAAGGACTTGATGGAGAAAATGGTTGCAGGGGATGCTAGCAACATTCGCAGCTCCCAAAAACAACAATAACAGTGCATTTCGAAACACGTGTCGTTTCTCACTTGGAATGCAAATTCCATAATCAGCAAAGCTGGACGGCTGATACAGTTTCTCTTAAACTATAAAGCTGATATCATATTCATTCAGCAAACATTCTCCAATTCGTAGAGATGGAATGACAAGTAGATGTGATAATAAAAGGCAAAAAACACATCCACATAACAACTCTCATCCTACAGCAAGTTGAGGCGACTGCCGCCGGCAAAAGAAGCCAACACGATCCAAACTCGGATAAAAGAGAGCAGCCCTTACACTTCGCAACAGACATAAAAGATCTCATAATGATGAGGAATAGAATGCGAAGAAGAGTTAGGAGACACGAGTATCCCCGGCATTGGAACGGTAGCAAACCGGCTAACAAACACTATCCCTGTTGTATCGCGCAATTTCGAAATAAAAAGTGGGACAACTTTCTGGAGAGCATGAAACCTGGGGACTACAATTATCAGAGCAAGATGAAATATTTTCGCATTAAAAATCAAATAATTCTGCCCCTCATAGCCGAATCTCATAGGCTAAAGTTTGATAGAACTGCCAAGGTGTATGCCTTCACTAGGGTACTGGAGCTCCAGTTTCAGGGAAACGATCAGCTCCTATCCTCTACACCAACAGGAAATTCTTGAATCAGACCAACTGACTTCGGAGCGATCAAACAAATGGTAGGAGGGCTGAATAAGCGGCAGTAACCGGATTCAGGCTCTATTCGTAACAACTGGCTGAAATATCTACCTGATAACACACTGGAGTCCATGACAGGCAAAATCAATGCCATTTTTTTAGGAAGAGCTTCTCAGAAATCTGGTAGACAGAAATCATTACTGTGGGACCTTAACCAGGCAAAGATCTTCACGTCCCACAAAACTAGAAACCAATAAGTCTCCTGTCGTCCATACGAAAACCACTGAGCGTGTTTTTCTCAACTATTTAAACCAGATAATTGAGGAAAAATCAATAATCCTGGAGGTAATATTTGGCTTCAAGCTTCTATATTCTACTGAACTCCAGCTGACAAAAGCCGCACAACATACATATACAATGTTTCTCAGTCGCACAACATATACAATGTACAGGACTTGGTAAAAGAAAATCGATGGGCTTGGTCAGGTTTGATGTGGCTACTACATCTTCATCTTCAACGATATATTGTTGGAATATGTCCTTAAATTGAAAATTCAAATAAACGCCGAGACGTTTGAAGCCATTTTCGTAAGGAAACAGATAACAACAACCCCACACAACTAACCATTAACAGCCAGACGATAGACCCAACGGGCAGTCAAATTCTTAGAACTTACATTCGACAACGGACTATCGTAGACTGGACGCATAAATAACAGGAGACAAACTATTAACGGAAAACTAAGTAGATTGCAACCAATGACCAGACCAGACAAACGGAACATGACTAACAAGATGCTACCCAACAAACAAATAATATAACCGATGCTGGCTTACTGAAGCACTGCGTAACTTTTGTTTTATCGTATATGAACTTGGCGTTTGTTGTAAGTCGTTATGACATGAAATAAAAGTAAACTTTGAAAACAAAACTTTGAAACTAAGAAATTTTAACAACGTGGATAAGAATTTCGGTTTAAAGATTGAGGTCAGTTATTGCATTTCTTTTATATCCTTAAAATTCTTTTCTTAACCTAGATACATATTCAGTGGTTCACAGCTTATTTGATACAGTGCTTCTTTAAAAAATTAAGTTGCAATAACGCAAAACATAATAACAAAATCAAAAAAAATTTTCAACAACGCTTTCAATAACGCAAAACATAATAACAAAATCAAAAAAACCATTTTGAACAAAAATGTTTGTTGTTTATTAAACAAGTTTATATTTGTTACAAAGTTGCTGTTTTACATCTTAAACAACAAAAAACTAAAAGTAATAACAAATTTCATGTCACAGCTTATTTCATACAAATTGATTAAACAAATTAAAAATTGTTGTGAATTATGAGGTTTCCAGTTGTTTTCAATACTTCGTATGATAGCCCTTAGCCTTAAGCAGAGCCTGGAGCCTATTCGGCATTGAGTCAACGAGTTTTTTTGTGATGTCAGGAGTAATTTTTTGCCATTCCTCTAGCAGTGCTTTCTTCAGGTCCTGCTTATTAGAAATCTTGTGTTTTCTAATGTTCTTATCCAACAAAGCCCACAGATTCTCAATGACGTTCATAACTGGTGACTGTGCCGGCGGAGACATCAAATGAGGGATGTTTAGGCTTATGCAATTAAAGAGAGTAGGTTTCTCTACTTCTAAAATTGTTGCCTGGTATTGTGATAATCTATTATGGCAGGAAACTCTACCAAATAGATTTTTCTCACTGAGCTGTAAAACGTCTTCAAGTTAATGATAAAGCGTTTGATTAACAACTCAATTTTATTTTACTATAACCAACGTATTTATAACAAATTAACTACACTAATTCTTAGTCTAGAAAAAAGCTGACGCTGCATAACATGCACAATAATTTTCCCAGGCGCGAGAATAAATTTGATATGTCGTTGATTCGTTTCCCACATATGGGAAAAGAATCTGCAAAATGTGCTGACATAATGTCTGGATTTAAAACGTCCGTTTGGGAAAATTATTGTGCATGCAGAAGTTATTGTGTTACAGTATGTTCACTTAAATCTAGCATTTATGCTGTTTGAATGTGAGATGAGATGAAAAATGTTACGTTACAATCAATTAATTTAGTTATTGATAAAATAATTAGTGAAATGTATTACAATAAAGTTGTGCTTAAACATACTGCCGCCTGTTGAAGTATTATACTTCAAAACTATACTGAAGATCATGCGTTGACTGCCGTGGAGCTGGAATTGGCTTATTGACGATTCGGATCCTTGTTGACTTCAGATGTCGATAGATTAGCCACACACCGATGATAACAATGATGACCAAGGCACTGTAACTCACTGCTATTGTATGAGTGGTATAAGGTTGAAGGTCGTGTAACTTTGTTTGCTTATCTGTTAGCTCGTCCATCTTCCTTGTCAGTGCTTCCATGTGCAATGTATGTTGGATGATTTTTGGATTTGTTATTGATCGAAATGAGCCAATTATATCTTCAAACTCTGAAATGGATATGTTAATGATAGGAAGAAACGATGCATTCAATGAAGTTTGTCTGTAGTCAAATGATTGAAGTGTGAGCTCATCATCTTTTAGTGTACAGCCGGGTTTCATTGCTAAGATCCCTTTTTGCTGAAGGCGTTGTTGGGACAATTGGTTGTCGCAGAAAAAAGTGAATTCATATGGTTTGTTTAACGAAAAAAGCCAATGGTTTGGTGTTCTTAATTGATGTCATATCTTGCTTCGATGGTCCAATTCGAACTCACAGCTGGGTAATAGCGTATTGCTAGCAATGATTTCCATAACACAGTCAGTGTTTGACTTAGTTTTAAGTGTTATGGGTCGATGTTGGTCGCAGATGTAATAATTGTCCTCTGGAGTTTTGCATTGCATGAGTTCGGTCATATCCATAGGATAAAATTGATCCTTGAAAATGTTTGATATGATGAGTTCCGGAGACGGTGGTAGGTACAAAAAGGTATTGTTGATCATCGTGGGTAAAGTTAATAGTCGAAAAACATGGAATGTGGTTGAGAGCAGCAGAGGTATTGTAACGGCAAATATGAGATATCTTCCTTCATGCATGTGTTGAACTTTAGCGATCTACTGTCGACGGCTGTTGCATATCTTGGCATTCAGTTATCAAAGCCATAATGAGTAATGAAAGGGTATTGAAAGCTTCAATTGTCTTTTGTTGTTTGAATTCAGAGTTGAAGAATTTAATGTTCTCATAAACAGTATCGAATGCCTTATTAATTTGTTCCGTTTGATTTCCTCTTTCCCATTCGCTTTTTGTGATGACATTGATTGTGGTTTCCAAAATAGAGGTGTGCTGTCTCACCAGGTCATTAAGGCTATTTTCATTATTTTGAATCTTAGCAATGGTCTCGCTCATCGATGTTGCGTATTCTTTATCTAAAACTCCGAAAAGTTTGTTAGCTATCGATCCAATTATATCAAAAGGGGATCTTTTCTGCCTAGTTTTCGTCGTATCCTGTATAAGCAGATTGTCTCGGCTGAGTAGTTGTAGTCGATGACGGTATTGTGTGACAATAGCGTCATGATACGTGTTGTTGGTAATTGTCTCTTTCAGCCGTTCTAGTTGTTTTATACCTGCTTCTAAGGTTTGAAAAACTTCCCAGTAGCCTTTCAGATCGAAAAAGACTATGAGTTTCCAAGTGTTTGGTGATAATCGTACACTCCCTACATTTTCAAAATATACACCTGCATTGTTTTCGATATTGATAATGTCTATTGGTCCTTTTGCTGCAGATGACATGTGCAAGGTAGTAAGTGGCAATACCAGCAAAGTCAAAAGGCATATTTTGAGTGAGCTGAGTTTTGCGGGTGAACGTCTTCGTTTTCTGTGACTTTTATAGCTTGTGTCAATGTTATCGTTTGTTTCCATCGGTTCATCAGCTTCCTCAAACGACTCGTACGAATCTTTGAACTCTACACCGTCGTAATCGATTGGTAATGGCGCTAACTGATGAACTGATCGTCTTATGATTCCAGAGCTCGTCTTCACATCAGCAACACGTACACGGCCGTCTGCTCCATGAATGGTCTCTAAAATTCGACCTAGTTTCCATTTGAAAGGTGGTAGATTATCTTCTTTTATGGTAACTAGCGTTCCCGTTTTGATATTCATCTGCGTGGAAGCCCATTTTGTACGTTTCTGTAACTCGCCTAAGTATTCTATGTACCACCGTTTCCAAAACTCGCTCTTCAGCTGATTTGTCAGCTGCCATCTGGACGCTAAAGACATTCTCGTCGTATCATTTGTGGCGCTGCTTGCGCCAACGAGTGGTTCACCAATCAAGAAATGTGCTGGTGTTAATGGTGCTAAATCGTTCGGGTCGGAAGACAATGGAGTCAGGGGTCTCGAATTAAGAATCGCCTCCACTTCAGTTACTACAGTGCAAAGCTCTTCATATGTTAATGATGCTGATATCAATGTTCGTTGTAGCAAATGCTTAGTGGATTTTACCGCTGCTTCCCAAAGTCCCCCGAAGTGCGGTGATCGAGGGGGGATGAAATGGAACTGAATATTGACACTCGAACAGCTGTTAGCAATTTTTTCCCGGCATTTTTGATCGGTCAATATATTTTCTAATTCCTTCAGTTGGTTATTTGCATCCACGAAATTCCGTGCGTTATCACAGTAGATATTTTCGCACCTACCTCTCCTGGATTCGAACCGTTTTAGTGCACTTAGGAATCCATCAGTGGTTAGATCTGAAACGACCTCCAAATGTATCGCTTTCGTTGCGAAACAGCAAAAGACAGCTATGTACGATTTTTGGGGTCTTTTGCCTCGAATCTTGAAGTGGGTATATATAGGCCCGCAAAAGTCTACGCCGCTATTTAAAAATGGTCGAGTTAATCGAACACGATCCTTAGGTAAATTGCCCATTTGCTGAATCTGGAGACGTGGTCGAAATTTGGTACATAAGACACAATTTGTCACTATGGTCCTACTTATGTTTCGGCCATTTAAAATCCAATATTTTTGTCTTGCGATGTTGTGCAGTGCTTGGGGACCTGCATGCAAATTCTCTCGGTGGAGCTGAATCAGTAATAGCCGTGTAACAAAATGGTCACCTGGCAGAACAATAGGATGTTTCGCATCGAAATTGATTTCTGCTGCTTGTAATCTTCCTCCGACTCTAATAATATTATCGGATGTTATGAAAGGTGTTAGGGTTCGAAGTTTACTTGATTTAGCAATTTCTTTGTTTGCTCTCAATGCGCCAATTTCATCCCGGAAGCTCTTTTGCTGCACTTCTCTGACGATAAATTTGAGGGCATCATTTAGCTCTTGGGTTGACAAATAGCTAGACTCTACTTTGCTGTTCTGGTTTTTAATAATGTTTATCATTCTGATTATATAGGCCATGACACGCAGTAGTTTGCGGAATGAATTACCATGATTGATCGAATATAATGGATGTGTATTCGTTTCAACCATAGTGATGGCAACAGATTTGTTAATCTTGGTTTCTTCATCAGTTATAATGCTTGAATTCGGTTCAATTGGCCATGCGCTTTTGGGCATTTTCAAGAAAGCTGGACCATTAAACCATATATCTGATTGCCTTAACTGTTCCGGAAAGAGTCCACGTGAAACAAGGTCAGCCGGATTGTCCTTTGTGCAGACATATTTCCATTCTTTTGTTGACGTCATTTCTTGTATGGCTGCAACTCTATTTGCCACAAATGTTTTTCGAATTGATGGATCGCCTCGTATCCAATTAATGACAATGAGTGAATCAGACCAATAGAAAGTTGCATCCATCTTCAAATTGGTGGAGTCTGTAACTTGTTTCACCAAATGGGCAGCCAATTTTGCTGCACATAGTTCCAATCTCGGAATTGTCGTGGGTTTGATTGGAGCTACTCTAGACTTTGCGCATAGTAATCTGACTGAAACTTTCCCTCGTTTATCTTTTGACCGTATGTATATGGCTGCACCATACGCCTTTTCACTTGCGTCAGCAAAGGCGTGAATTTGTATGTCGATAGTGTCATTTTCGCTAAACATATACCTTGGTATCTGGATTTCATTCAAGGATTGAAGCTCATGACGATATCTTTCCCATACCGTTTGGAGTTCTTCTGGTATTTTTTCATCCCAATCCACGTGGGATTTCCATAACTGTTGCATAAACAGCTTCCCCGTAACAATCACCGGGCCAACTAAACCCAGGGGATCGAAAATTTGCGAAATATCGGCAAGTATACTCCTTTTGGTTGTCGTTTTTTGATCTTTTAAATCTGTGACGAGCGTGAACATATCTGTCACTGGCTGCCAAATCATTCCTAGAGTTTTTACAGAGTCGCTATCTAATTTCGCGAAATCTAGTTTGATATCAAGGTGCTGGTTTGCAATACCTTCGATTAATTTTGGATGATTTGCGCACCATTTATGAAGATCAAACCCTGCTGAGGCCAGTAATAGTTGTAGTTCATTGCGTATTGCTACCGCTTCGTCCAAGCTATCACTGCCAGTTAGAACATCGTCGACGTAAAAATCTTGAATTGCTGCAGTCCTTAATGGGTACTGGCTACTTCCTTCTTCAGCTAAGCGTCTCAAGCATTTAATTGCTAAATAAGGTGCTGATTTGGTACCGTATGTGACCGTGGAAAGTTTGTAATATTTCACGTCTTCGCTACTATTCTTTCGCCACATTATTAACTGGAGGCTTTGATCTTCTTCTGCCACAAGTATTTGGCGATACATTTTTGTAATATCAGCCGTGAATACAAATCGTTTCAAGCGGAACCTGGTTATGATTGCGCTAATATCTTCTTGTACTTTCGGTCCTTTGAGCAATAGATCATTAAGTGAAAGCTTGTTCGTGGTTTTTGCCGAAGCATCAAAAACTACCCGTAATTTTGTCGTACTACTGTCGGGTTTCAGTACATAATGATGTGGCATAAAGTAATGGGGTCCATTAATTTCAGATGCTGGAATCTCTTTCATGTGCTTTAAGTCTAGATATTCTTGCAGAAACTGATCATACTGCTTTTTTAATGTGGGCTGTTTGGCTAATTTTCTTTCCATTGCTAAGAGTCTTTTGAATGCTAATGATTTCGACTCTCCGAGCAATGAGACGTCACCCAATAAAGGTAAGTTTACCATAAATCGACCACTAGAATCTCGATTGGTTGTAGCTTCAAAATACTTTTCGCATTTTTTGTCGACAGTACAACTTGTCTAGAGCATTCTTCCAGTTCCCAAAACTTTTCTAACTGGCGTTCTAAGTTTGTATTGGATATTCCACAGAACGGGGTGCAGTTGTATACTTTACCCAGAACTACCCAACCTAATGCGGTATTTTGTAAAATGGGTAGATTGTCCAATAGCCGAATTTGTCCATTCCTTATGACTTCTCCGTAAATCTCCGCCCCCAAAAGAATGTCTATTCTTCCCGGTTTATTAAATGTTGGATCAGCCAGTGGAATGTTTTTTGGTATGTTCCAATCATCGATATTGATGTAACATTGCGGCTGATTGTTCGTAATTTCTTTGATCGAATATACCTCCAATTGGGTTGTAAATTCTTTACCAATAGATTTTAGTGATACTTTGATTTTATCACTTGCTTTCACTCTTGTGTTGCCTATCCCAGATATGTTTATGGTTGAGTCACCTGATGTGAAACCTAACCTTTTCCGCAACTTGTCGGTTATGAAGTTTAACTGCGAGCCAGAGTCAAGCAGTATACGCGCTCTCATGGCTTTACCTTCATGATCAATAACTTCTGCAATCGCAGTTCCTAGGAAGACGTATGCATCGCTTTCACTGCATTGTGCCGACAAATTTGTATTTTGTGGTTCTTTCGATGTGTTCTTGGCAACTTGGTAGTGTAGGAGTGTATTGTGTTTTTTACCACACTTCTGACATCCTCTTGATAAACACCTTTTGTAAATGTGTCCCTTTTTCAAGCAATTTGTACAAAGGTCTAGTTCTCGTGACTTTTCAACTCGTTTCGCTGGTATCAATTTTAGAAACGATTCGCAATTATATATTGCATGTCCGTTTTTGCAAAGAGGGCATTCTAGACCTTTGTTCGTTCCTACTAACGATGATTGCTTAGCTGGCTTGTTTGACTGTTTAGATGAACCTGCCCTCTGATTCAGTGTTTCCAATGTCTGGAATCTCATTTCAATGAACTTTAGTAGTTCGTCTAATGACGGAAGTTCGCGTGGCGATTTCAATGTTTGTTCGTACAATGTGTACGAGGTCTTGTCCAGTTTTTTGAGGATCGAATGTACTATTATTGGATCCCAATGCTCTTTGGCTGCAACACCTATTGCTTGTAGAGTGAACAGACATTCTTTTGTTGTGTCATGCAATGATCTGAGTGCTGAAGCTGACTCAGTTGTAATAGCTGATTGGGCCATTAGTTTATCTAGTAAGGCATTTACCAATAATCGCTTATTGGCGTATCTATTGTTCAACATTTCCCAAGCAATGTTGTAGTTGCTATTAGAAATTGGTAAATGCATTACCAGCTTTGCTGCTTCTCCTGTTAGGTTCATTTTTAGATACCAAAATTTTTGGCAATTTCCTATTGGTTGATCGTGAACCATTTGTTTGAAAAGGTCTGCGAATTGGGGCCATTTTATGTATTCGCCATCGAATTTTGGGAGCTCTATCTTTGGAAGCTTCAATTGAGACTCATTTACAGCTGAAGGAATGCTACCATTAGATTCTGGCTTCTTAATACTGCTGTTTAACTCAATGAGAAGAGTGTCGCTTAAATTTTGCAGTTCAAAATATTCTTGCAAATTGTATCCTGTAGATTCAATATCTTCTACTGATTCCCAAATCAAATAGTGAATCTGTTCAATGTCGAACCACGTTTTAGTCACTTTTTCTTTCTTCAGCTGTAAATATTCTAAAGGCTGATTTGAAGTGACAGTTGTATTGCTAATTAAATGTTTCAATGCAACTTTCAACGCTTGTTGCTTTTTCATAAGCCGAGCTAGATCGGGACTTTCAAGTTTCGATGCAATCTTTTGTATTGCTTGGTTATTCGAACTTGTGTGAGCCTCTTCGAATGATTGCGTCTTAACATATTCCAATAAAGACATCACCTCTATTCGAAACTTTTCAACTGCTGTCTTCACAGTTCTATGGTAATCCTTTGAGAAATATGGATGATCGAGAGACACACCAGTGATCTCTCGTATCTCATCGTCATTTTTCTCAAATTTTTCCCACAAACTTTCGACAATTGTAAGTTTCTCTTCCAAGTAGGAAATTGTCTTCTTATCAGGTGATTGTTCCTGATAAGATTTAATTATTTTTTCGATCTCTTTTCCGAGACGAGACTGTTCTATTGCAATTGACTCCATTATTTCAAAATTGCAAATATTATTTAGTTAGTATTGCACGTTTTGTGCTTTCAAATTGAAATTTGTCAATCAATTGCTAGATACTAGCAACTAATCTCGAAATCAAATCTATGAACTTGTGTTCATAAAACTCGGGGTCACCAAAAATGTTTAGGCTTATGCAATTAAAGAAAGCAGGTTTCTCTACTTCTAAAATTGTTGCCTGGTTTTGTGATACTCTATTATGGCAGGAAACTCTACCAAATAGATTTTTCTCACTGAGTTGTTAATCAAACGCTTTATCATTAACTTGAAGACGTTTTACAGCTCAGTGAGAAAAATCTATTTGGTAGAGTTTCCTGCCATAATGGAGTATCACAAAACCAGGCAACAATTTTAGAAGTAGAGAAACCTGCTTTCTTTAATTGCATAAGCCTAAACAAGGGAAATCCCAAATTGGCCAGAACTGCACAATTCCCGACTGGTGCTTTAAATCATTGTCTTGGTACAACCGAAATTGGTTGCTAACACCCAGTTTTTCAGTGCTTTGCAGCAAATTGTTTTGAGTACATCAAGGTACTTTGTTTGGTGCATTGTTTCCTCAATAAACTCTAAGTTTCTGGCTCCGGCTGCGGACATGCAGGCCCAAACTATCACATTGCCACCACCATGCTTCACAGTAGCTTTGAGGTTCTCCTTGTTTAGCTCCGTGTTTGCCTTGCGCCAGACATATGACATTCCGTCGGAGCCAAAGATGTTAAACTTGGACTCGTCCGCAAAAATAACCGTATTCCAGAACACGGATGGCTTTCCCACATGCTCTTTGGCAAAGGCAAATCGGCTTATTGTATTTTGTTTGGAAATGAATGGCTTCCTACGAGCTTCTCGCCCCCTGAAATCATGGTCGCGAAGCACTCGTCGGACGGATTCAGCACAACATGACTTCCTTGATTCACGATGAACCTCAGTAACCAATTTTGGAGCGGAAATCTTTGTGTTAGCTTTCACTTTCCTTACAATGTATCGTTCGTCGGATATGGTGAAAATATTGTTTGGCGCATTTCTCCTCTTATTTTCTACCCGATTTTCGTGGACGAAGCGCTCAATTCTGTGCTGCGCTGTAGAGACACTCAAATTCACACTTTCAGCAATTTTTCGA
Source organism: Nemotelus pantherinus (assembly GCA_963978885.1). Lineage (NCBI taxonomy): Eukaryota > Metazoa > Arthropoda > Insecta > Diptera > Stratiomyidae > Nemotelus > Nemotelus pantherinus. The sequence goes on along the minus strand of OZ022264.1, from coordinate 247,555,360 downwards.
ACACTTTGTCCTTTTTCAAAGTGGTTTAATACCAATTCGCGCTGTTCAATTGTGATGCGATGACCCATTTTACAATTTTGGCTCATTTTGGCACTTCAGCTTGGAAGACCTTGCTAAAAATTACTTAGGCCAATGTCTAAACACAATCAAAAATTCAAGAAACAAAAACAAGACAGATTAACGGTATTCGTTGAACATACATCTAGTCAAATACGTTTAAATTTTTTGGATACGGTTCTTTATTTCAAAGTTACAGTGATTTGCATTTTTAAATAGGCACTGTATCAAATAAGCTGTGAGCCACTGTATGTTCGCTTTCATAATTTAACATCTGTATATGTATGTATGGCACCGAAACATCTCGGTGTGACGCCGAAAGTGAAATCGTTTAAAGCTCCATTCACATTGATCCAACGATTGACGAACTAACGGACTAAGAACTGCCATGATAAGACCATGGTAGCTTAATATATTAGTTCAATTATTAGCTGAAACCAAAGTATGCAAAAAAAAACAAAAAAAAAAGAATAGGTTCTAATGATAAAAAAAACCCAAAAGATAACTTTAATGGAAAACATCATGCATAAGGGCACCTCAAATATAGCCAACAAAGCTTCAAGGGCCAGTCTCGATTATTTTACACTAACAAAGCACATCATGTGAATGCAATATGGGTTCAACTAAAAAGCTGCAAATTTTGCAACAAAATGTTCCCCACTAAACTAGGCATTTATAGTACAGAGGTTAAAGAACAAACTCAGGACAAATAGTTGGAAAAATGTCGCTTTATTTTGTGTGCATTTACTGCAACCTCATCATTATTCGAGTCTTCGAAATAAAGCTTTTATACGCTTGCGTTTGGGTCCATGCGCCTATGATGTATCTGTTGGATCCAGCATGCAATAAAGCTGACAGTAAGTAACTTCGAATAATAAAAACAACTTACACTTTGTAGATCTGCCGGACCTCTAGTCCTTGGTATCCAAGTCATGAAAGGAGGAAACATATTATTTATATTACCCTGGAAAATTAAATCAGTGTTATATTGCGATGTTATTCAACATTCTTGAATATTTAATGTAGACGTTAAAATTCAAAGCAATTCATTGCAATTTGAAAAATCATTCAAACGATTCGGAGAAAAATTGAACAGATTTTTTAGATGGGTAGCAGTAAAATTATAAATGTTAACCGCGAAACATGCACTACGAAATAGCATAGTAATGAGCCTAACAATATTGAACTAAAAATAACAAAGCAATGAAATACAGTCGCAAAGTAAAGCCTGTTAGTCTCCCGATGCTCAGCAGGGAAAGCCGCTATGAGTACACTCGATAGTAAAAGTAAAATAATAACAGCTTTCATTTTAACGTGATATACTTATACTTGAATTATACTCGAATTTTTCAACTCTAAGCTTCACTTTGATGTGAACGGAGTCAATTCCCATCTATTTATACAGCAAAAACAGTTCATTTGTTTGATTTTTTAATTGATTATATTCAAAACTAATTCAGCGTTTTAAATTGAGTGATTTTGAAATCCGGCACCGATGAATGTCCATGAAAATGGCTATAAAATTTTATTAGCTGCAGTTTTCCTATTTGAGTTAAACTTCCATATAAGTTTGATTTTCTGCTTAAATACTTGACGATATTTACTTTGACTTTAACTACTTTTGGATAGCTTTGGGAAACTGTAGACATTTGAGAAAATATTTTTGGGACATTAGATCCAGCGCAGTAAATCGCCACACTCAGTCAAACTTGACTCTTATGCTCGTTTCCTATACAACGATGTTGTTCCTTTTTTAAAATAACAAAAATACTTTTGAAATATTTCAATAAATCAGTAAGTTGCTCTCTACATTCATGGAAGCCCTAGCTTTTCTCGACTCCAAGGAAGGAATTCGAAGAAAGCACAAGCGGGAAATATATGAGGAGTAAGGGATATTATATTTAAAAAAATAAAGAGTGTGTGAACCTACGCTGCATATTCGATGGCCTCAGAAAGGTATAGGAAACGTGGAGACCACATTTGACAAGCATATTCGAGGACACAACAAACTAACATTAAAAAATGACGAACAGATGTACGTATGTCAAAGAATTCAGAGGTAGCGCAAAGTACCAATCCTGAGACTCGGGAAATTAAATTTCAATCTAGGATCAAAAGTCATACCCAAGTCTCTAAATTGATTAACGGACGACAGATAGTAGTGGAAACTGATAAGACAATGAAATAGGAGATGATTTGAGGGAAAAGGTCTTATGTTTATATTTGCTAACATTCAAGGACAAGGAATTGCGGTTGCACCAATTTAGAAGAGCACACAGATCATTGTGAAGAATATTACATTCATTAGCTGACCTGATGACTCGGAACAATTTCAGATCGTCAGCATACAGTAGACAAAGGGAATCGATAATGGAAGGGAGGTCGTTAGTAAAAATGTTGAAAAGTAAAGGACCGAGGATAGGCCCTTGTTGAACCCCAGAAGAAGGATGAACGGGAGAAGAGGAGAGGTTATTAATAGTAACTTGAGTACAAAGTAACTGAAGTACGATAAAAACCAAGAAAAGAGTGGGCTGAAACAACCAAACTGTTTAATTTTACTCAGTAATATTCTATGGTCGACAGTGTCAAAGGCTTTAGAAGAATCTGTATCCAGTACGTCTCCTTGCTCCTGACGATCTAAGGAGAGGGTAACTGTGTTGAAAAAACGATGAGGTTAGTCAAAGTAAACTAACCCCTCACAAACCGATGCTGTCCTGGAGCTAGGATAGGATGAATCATGGGATACATTCTAGAGAAAACAATATTTTCAAGGATTTTACTAAAACAAGGGAGAAGAGAAAAATGACAATAATTGGAGATGGAAGAAACATCGTCAGTTTTGAAAATTGGGTAAATATTGGGTAAACTTTTTAGGCAGAAGGCATATATCCCAGACATTTAATTGTCGCATCGCTAAGCAGAAACAATAGTATTCACGTATTTGGGAATACTACATTTCTGATGTGTCAAAGATATCGCTTACCCCATATCTGCTTCGATACAATAAGCGCCCATTATTTTTCAAAAATCTGAAAATATATTTTAAAGCATAACTTGTCAAAAGTCCTTTCAATATTCTAATTCACTCTGTTGCAGTATTGAATTTATTTCTCTCTCTCACAAATTATTTATAAGAATTATAAAGTAAAAAAATAAAAATTTGGATCTGTGAAAAGAGCTCTCATGCATTTGCTAACGTAAGATACTGAATCCCCATTCCAACTAGCATAAAAAAAAGTAGTCCCACGACAACCCTCGTACCGGTCTAGGGACTGAAGCTGGTAGAGAGCTTCATCAGAAATTTACAATGTACGTGAATTCGAGTGTGGAATGATTAGCTTAGGTACCTATTAAGAGCTGGGTAAACTCAACACTTCGTGCGCGGATCCTCGGCGAAACGTGAATTCAAACCAGCTATCCCACACATATGAGGCCAGGGCTCTACCCACCAGGCTCCTCAAACCACAATTACGAGGGTGGTTCAAATATGATCGAGACAAATGCTCTGACACGTTTATTTATTATCGAAAAAATTTACAAAAATTCACAGTTTTTCAAGGTAGTTCCCTCTCTAGTTACGCATTTTTTCCACCTTTCCGGAAGTTTTTTGATGCTGGTATCGAAGAATTCCTTTGGCAACTTGGACAGCCATGTGCGCACGAACTCCTCTACCTCGTCGTCGGTGTTGAATCTTTGACCTCCGAGGGCTTCTTTGAGTGGTGCAAACATGTGGTAGTCGCAGGGTGATAAATCCGGACTGTAGGGAGGGTGTTCCACTACCTCCCACCCCAATCCCAATATTGTATCAAGCGTGAGACGCGCGATATGAGGGCACGCGTTATCCTGGAGAAGTTCAACAGTTTAGGAACCCATCTCGCCGTTATTTTGCGATATTGAAAGCGTTCGTGGATGATAAACATTACACTACCAATACTGATGCCCAGTTCAGCCAAAATGTCTCGAACATTCATCCTACGGTCCTCCAAAATGAGTTGTTCTACGCGGCGAGTGTTGTCTGGTGTGATGCTGTTTCGCGGTCGACGATCATGCGGCTCATTCTCGACGGTTTCGCGGCCATCCTTGAATGCTTTGGCCCATTTAAACACACCAGCCCTACTCAGGCACTCACTACCAAACTGATTTCGCAAATGCAGAAAAATTTCCGTGTTTTTAACGCCTTACCACACTAAAAAACGAATGACAATACGTTGCGCAATGGCGGTCGGCACTTGACGTACACTTATGGTCGTTAGCACGCGCCTGAAACATACGCTCCGACATAAACTATGCCACACTGTTCGTAAGGGACCCAGCCATCACATACTCAAGCCATGACCTTCAAAACATGCATGCGCGCCATCTAAAGCATTTGTCTCCATCATATTTGAACCACCCTCGTAGTATAAGAAACAGCATAAAAACATAGAAAATCCTCTAGCTTATTGAAATCGCAAAAACACTGATTTTTAACCAAAAGTAGAGAAAATCTTTAGATTTAGAATGCATTTTTTACCAAACGTGCTCCTTAATACGACCAGCCTAACAGTTCTGTACTGCTTTGATACACTGACTAACAGAAGTTTGACTCATAAGAGATTCAAAATTCAGGAAAGCAATCACTTGTTGCATATTTTCGAAATAAGATGTTTTGCTCATGAAAACTTGAACGCAGCTCTGCTAGTGCTGTACGCAATATTAGGCGTGTTTTTTTTTTTGCTCCTCTATCCAGCAGAGAATAGAGTATAAGCATTGCTTATATACCAGTGAATTCACTCGTACAGAAATTCTATTCCTCATTTGTAGTTTACGTGCTGAACTATAGAATGTGCTGATAGAAAAATGAAAAGTTCATGAGAAGTTATCTTTTTTGCTGTGCGGTGGCTTTGGTTTTTTCAAAGTTATGTTGAATGTTTTGGTAGTTAGGACATTAAAAAAAAGCCTTCATAAGTTTTTTTTCTATTTTCTATCGATTGTGGTAGTGTATATTCGTTATTATCACCCTTTATTTTCAGCTGTTGTGTGCTACCATAGCAAATACAGCAACCTATGTCAGTCTTAGTGAATGCACTACTGTTTTATACTAGATCGTTGTTTTTGCGGCATAGTTATATTCTGTTCTGTATCGGAGCAAAAAAAACACGCCTATTGATTCAACTCGAAAGCTGCGGATTTCCCGACAAATGTCCACTACTAATTCAGGCATCTATAATACAGAGGATAAAGAATAAACACTGAACAAATAGTTGTAAAAATTTCACTTTATTTTTCAATCTTCAATTCAGCTGATTTTAGTACAACCTCATATACATCGCAGTATCTGATTCCAATAAATATCAGGGAATTTTATACACTGGGTGTTGTGCGCTTGCGTATAGGATTTCGTCGAAGTACCTGTTGGATGCCGCATGCAATAAAACTGACAGTGTGTACCTTTTAATCATAAAAACAACTTACGAATCTAAGCTTTGGTGGCGGAGTCGTGGGTATGATAGTAGGAAATACAAATATTGTACGACTCTGGAAAATTAAATCAGCATTATATAGCCATGTTCTTCAATATTTTTGAATATTTCATGGGGACATTAAAATTCAAAGACTTTAAAATTCATTTCCATAGTTGAAAATATGAGTATCAATTTGAAAAATTAATCAAACAGTGCGGAGAAATATTCAACAGATTTTTTAAGCGGGCAACAGTAAAATGACACTTTAAATATCAACCGTGAAATAGAATAAAAACGAAGCTAACATCGAAATAAAGACAACAAAACATTGAACGAAATTTACCAACAAATCACGGCGCTCACGAGGCTCAGAAGGCAAAGCCGCGGTTAGTACAATCGATAGTAAAAGTAAACCAATCACAGCTTTCATTTTAACGTGATATGCTTGCACTTGAATTTTACTCGAATTTTTTAACTCTAAGCTTCACTAGTTACAACTTACTTTGATATAAACACAGTCAAACCCTATCTATTTATACAGAAAAAAAACGTTAATTTGTTGATCGTTTTAATTGATTAATTTTCAGACTAAATTAGCGTTTCGGAATTGATTGATTTTGAATTCTGCAGCTGGTGACTGTCGATGAAAATGGCTATAAAATTTTACCAGCTGCAGTTTTTCTATTTGACTTAACCTGCAAAATAAGTTCAATTTTCTGCTTCAATACTTAACGACGATATTTATGTGGAGAATATATACTTTAACTATTTTTCAATAAATTTGGGAAACTGTGGAAATTTGACAAAATATTTTTGGGACATTAGATTCAGCGCAGTATGTTAAGTAGCCATACGTATTCAATCAAACTTGACTCTGATGCTCGTTTCCTATACAACGGTGTTATTTCTTATTGTAAAAATACGTTTTCTATAAGCTGTTCTCTACATTCATGGAAGCCTCAGCTTTTCTATCTGCATTGAAATCTAAAATTTAAATTGGCCGGACATTTTTCGATTTCGCGTGTTTGCGGTTTTTGAGCTATATATTTTTATGAAAAACTATATTTGGGTTATACAGTAACACACCGTAGACCAGATGTGCTACACAACAATTTATCCAGTAGTACTTGCTATTTGGACCAAAGGCTTTTCAGATCAGCATGAAAAAGTGTAAATAATGAGTTTTTAGAAAAATATCAGCTGCTCAAGATCAAGAAAATTATTGCTGCTTCAATTTTAGTGCTATTCTGATAATAATAAAATATTGATTGATTTGAGCCATTATTGTAAATTTTCCCTTTATTAACAGGATGAATGCCATTTATCTGATAATTATGTTATAAATACGAGTATATCAACTTTTGGTCAGGCAACGTCAAAACAACTGAAAAAATCTAATATGAGTGTAAAATACAACGAACTAAGGATTCGCAAAAAGTTAGAAGTAATACAAGCACCCCCAAAAACAATTGTTCAGCTGAAAAAAAATGCAGATTGCTTTAAAATTAGTAAAAGTCAGGTCAACGTTTTTAAAAATAACCAGCTAAAACGGTCATTGGAAAATTTCGCAGACACTGAGAGAAAGCCGTTGAAAACAACTTTACCATGCTGCCAGACGATAAATTTTTGTAACAATGGTTTTCTAAGGCAAGCTATAAAAATTTGCCAATATATGTCCCAATACTTCACATCTAAGTCCATCAAACCGCTACAAAATTAGAGCTTTGTGATTTCAAGGCATCAAACGGATAGCTAGAATCCGTTGAAAACATTACAATATTCACTACGGCACACTTTGTAGCAAAAAAGCTGATGCTGATTTAAATACAGTTCAAGAATTTTAGTCACAGCTAAGAATGTTACGTGATGCCTAAAAAATATCTACTCGTAAAGTCTTGATGACACAGGATTATTTTTTTAGAATAACACCACAAAAATCACTCTGTCTTAAATAGGAAAAATATAGAAATGAGAAACCTTCAAAGGAACTCCTGACAGTTAGATTGCTGTGTAAGCGACGAAAAGAAAGATTTGCTGGTCGAAGGAAAAGCCAAAAGACCAAGACCGTTCGGAAGAATTGACATTGAGCAAAGTTTGGGCGTAACAAGGCGAGCTTACACAAAATTTTGAATAACGAGTGCTATTTTTAAAGAATGGATGCACAGACTTGATATTGAAATGCAGACACAAAACCGAAACATCATAGTCTTTCTGATAATGTTAGTTGTCCCAATAATCTGGAAACATCAAGCTAATATTTTTTCCACCTAATTTGCGCTTCTCATTTGCAATGCTTTGGTAGGAGATTACACCAAACATTAAAGTAAATTAAAGCTTTTTATATATTTTGAACCTCTAAATACTGAGCGTACTTCAGACCCAACAAAATTAGTTTCTATATTTGAAGCTCTCAGCTGGTTATGATCTGCTCGAAATAAAGTGTCTCCACTTACAATTACAAAAGTGTTTTTGGAAATGTGGGTTCTCTGTGAAGCGGAATCGTGATTTGAGTTCAAATTCAAAGTGATAAGAATTCAAATGTTCCAGCAGACATTCAATATTTAGTAGGAATCGATCATTTTACGATCACAAACGAGTCTTTCTCAAAAGATCGGAAAGACGTCTTTTTTGAAGAGGTTTCAACCGAAGAAGCCTTAGCAGCTTTTGTTAATTCCGCTAGTGAGTTCCAACCGCAGTATTCCGAAGCAGAAGATAAAGTTCTTCAGCAGAATACTAATTCCATTATCACTATCATCAAACCAATACGAAATATCAAAGCTTATGATCCCTGAAGGAGCATGCGACTTCCTAAAGTTCTACAAAAATTAAAGCATTGCGCAGTTCTACAAAAATTAAAGCATTGCGCAGTTCTACAAAAATTAAAGCATTGCGCAGTTGTAATGGAGCAGGCACATCTTGAGAGCGCAAAGAGGCAAACTTCTATATCTAATTATTTTAAATCTTTAATCTGAACCTGTTTTTCTGTCAGAATATTCACGTGAAAGACCTATAATTTGTGTTTTATTTTCCTGTAATAAATACTCGAGATGCGATAGTAATAAATATGTGAGCGTAATTTGCAGTAAATTTTGTTTAAAAAAACACAATTACTTAAAATATCTTCATGGTTATTTTTGAAATATTTCACATCGGACCACCTGTGAAATTGAACCATTTATTTTGCGATGCTAAGGTGGTCCGATTCTAAGGTTTCAATGTATTCACTGAATATATAAACATGATATACCGTATCCATTTAGTTTTCAAAAAAATTATTCATATTATTTCAAAACTCACTTCAATTTTCTCGCGGGATGGTTTGACGCATCTTTTGCAAAAAAATTAAACTTTCCAACCGAAAAAAATAATTTATTTCAATTCTCGCGGTCATAATTTTGAATGTATCAAATCAGATAGAATATTAATATTTGACACTTTAAAAAAAAAATACTCTGCCATTATGACTGTTTCTTATACTCATTGAATTTTTGTGTAACCTAAATTGGTAAGTTGCTTTTGCAAGCTTCTCCTCTAAATTTACATTTTTCCTGTTTTCATTTTTCAAATACGCTGTGAATAAGTCTAGTCTCTGAAATAATTACGGCTTCAAATGACTTCTGTGTTACTATTAGATCATTTTTGTTAAATGGTATGAATTTTACGGATATAAATATTATGATTTAATCGGCTTAAATGAATTGATTTAGTTATATAACTGGTGTAGCGCTTTTTGGGCTACAAATAAAAAATCTTCGGTTTTTATTTGGGCTATGAAAATTTTAAATTTGGCTATAATTTCTGCCAAATATCCAGCCACACTGATTGTAGTGCATAGCACTAAAAACGACACTTCAGTATATTATTGGATTCCAATGATTGCTACTACTGGTATCAGTCACACATAATGTATTGAAGAAGTATAGCAAAAAAAAAAAATATGTAGCAAAATATATATTCATTCAATTGGTGATGTCGCTATGTCGATTCAAACAACTTTTCAGAAAACACGCGGTAGAAAGCTGCTGTAGGCTTATAACCTCTATATCCTGCTTCATGATATTCACTACTTTGGGCTTTGCCATCTTGTTGTAATGAAAACTCACGCTGTTTTTTTTTTAATTTGTAGATCTACTCGTAGTTTGTCTGATCCCGAAATTCAAACAATAGTTTTCGCGTATTTTTCACATATTTGACAAACATATAGAATAAGCTTCAATTACTCGAAGAGTGTTGCAACAGTATTCTGATAAATGTTCTCGTAATAATACACTCAATTAAGCTTTCCCATCTTAGTTTTTCAAATTGAGTGCGATAAATCATGTTAGGAGCCTCAGCTTAGTATAAGACAATAAGATGCGTTTAAATCACCTTTACGGAAATAACAGGCATTTAGGCAAATAGCGCAAAGCCAACATTGCTCCGAACTGTGCTTCGTTGTCCTAATACAGGCCAACATTTTATAAAATGCCTAATTTTTCAGCACTTTGTTTAATATTTCTTTTGAGAATATTCACGTAACACGTTTGGTCCATCGTATCCTTCACAAATTCTATATTTTCAGGACCAGATGCCTTCATACAGTTCCATAGCATAATGTTCCCTCAGCTGTGTTTTACAGTGGTAGTAGTATGATTCCTCCTAAACTCTGTATTAGGCTTTCGACGAACATAACACCGCCCATCAGATCCAAAAACATTAATTTTTACTTCAGCAATAAAAATTACGGACTTCCAGAATAATTTTGGCTTTTTTACATACTCTTAAGCAAAACGTAATTTATTAATTTCATATTTTTTACTAATATAAGGTTTGCTTCGGCACATTCTGCCCTTCAATTTCATTTTCATGTGTACATTTCAAATAATTTGAGTGGAGACTTTCTTTTCAACTCGTTAGTTCACCTTAATTCGTAAAACTGGAGCACATAATTTAGGGTTTTTCATAATTTTTCTGATAATCCACTTTTTTGCACGCTCAGATAAGATTTTAGGCCTTTCTGACCGATGCTTTGTTTCAAACAATGTGGTGGATTTATATTTTGTTATTACATTTCTCACTGTATATCTTGATTTTCCCATTAGTGTTCCAATCTCAGAATACCCTATTCATGTTTTCCAACGTCGCTAAATACATTCACGGATTTCTGCATCTACCGATTTCCCTTTTACACTCATTTTTAACAACACCCTCAATAAAAATACTTTTACAAAACATTTTTAGCTAGACTGAATAGAAATATCATATTTTCATGATTTTAAGTACATTTAACGGTATTTTCTTCCAGGAATTACAAATAATTTCAGTTAAAACTGCGCTGTGCCTGAACTCTTTTGCGCTATTTTGGTACTTCAGTGAAAAATATTACGTTAATCTTGTGAAATTTGCTTCATTACCTTTTTTTTATACTGTTCTTAAAGTAAACATGCAAAACTTATAATTAAATGCAAAAACACAATCATTTATTATTAAAGCCACATTAAAAATAGGTTTTATGTTCGTCCCTTAACTTTTTTTACCCACTGTGAATATGCAAGTAGAAATTTTTATTTCCTGAGAGTCTAAATTTCCAGCCTGCATATACAGTGCCGAGAAAAAGTGATGCAAAAGCTCATATTTAAGAAATTCTTTGGGTTAACCTTTTCATATTTTTAAAGGTAGTGATTAAAAAGTCCGTTGGTTTTTTTCTTGCTATTAATATATTTCCAAACAGTGATAAAATATAAAAAAAAATAAAAAAAAACTTTTTTATAAGAAAAAAAATTAAAGAGTAAATCAATTCATTTTTGGCTACCGAGAAAAAGTGATGCAAAAATTAAACCTCGGTCATATTCTACCAACTGTATTGGGTTACTGATAGCAATTCATGGTTTTTAATATTTGGCAGGATTTCCTTTTCGATCTATGACAGTTTGAAGCCTTTTTGGCATAGATGAAACCAACTTAGCGCAGTATTCATGAGTGATCTTGCCCCACTCTTCTTTTATTATTTCCTTAAGCGCGCATTTGCTGCGAATGTTATGTGTTGGAAGTCGACGCGACAGTTCTTCCCAAACATGCTCAATTGGATTGAGATCTGCTGATTGTGGGGGTCATTTGAAGTAATTTGAAATATTATAAAGTATCCACAGTCGTGTTTGGTGAGCGGTATGCTTAGAATCATTGCCTTGCATGAATATGTAGTTTGTTCCCAAATTCAACTTTGAACGCTAGCTGCTAGCCGATCCTTTAAAATCTGGATGTAGACTTTGTGATCCATCGTTTTTCCTTCTATTATATGAAGTTCGCCAACTCCATTGAGAGCCATACATCCCCATACCAAAATAGAACCACCACCATGCTTCACAGTTCCTATCATATTTTTCGTATCTAGCTCCGTAAGAGGCTTTCTGCGCACTTTTGCTCGTCCATCGCGAGAAAACACATTAAACTTGCTTTCTTCCGTAAATAAGACGCGTTTCCGAAATTCGACATCCTTATAAATGTTCTTTGGCGAAATTTAATCTTTTTTCGCGGTTTATGTCACTAATGAAGAATTTTTTTCGTGGAATACAATACACGCAACCCAATTTCCTTAAATGGTTTCTGACTGTATGAACGCTAACATCTTTTTTATAAATAAATTTTAGTGTTGCTTTGATTTTCGTCGCCGGTATAAAAGGATCTTTCTTGACTTTTTTATCACGTCCGGATCATATTTTCTTCCTCCCTGAGCGCTTTTTATTTTCTAAGCTTTTATTTTTGCAGAACCTGTCTATTATCCTCCAAACAGTGGAAATGGGTCTATTAATGATGGATGCAATTTCCTTGTATAGAACGGTCTGGTTATGAAGCCGAAAAATGTTTTTTTTTTCATCTAAAGAAGTATCTTTTCTCATGTTGATCGACTGAAAATTTGTTAAATAGTAATATTAATGAAAACCTAAACCTGAGGATTCAGAAATAACTTTCTTTTACGAATGTTTTCCTCCAATCGCCTCTAAAATTGATTTTCAATGATGAAGACAACTAACAATGGACTGCAATCGCTGATAAAATGACACATTTTCAATGAAAAGTAATTATTACATCACTTTTTCTCGGTATGTTTTAAGCTAGAGGTTACTCTGGAAGCGTAAACAAAGTTTCAGAAGCCGGTTCTTGGGAAAATAATGAAGAAATATAGGCAATATAGCATATAGGACCATACTCCGAAATATCAATTTTGCCGATATTACTTTTGAGAGTTCGCAAATGAGCTATCAAAGCCGAATTTTTGTATATTTTCATCGTTTTGCAACACTTCTTCTCGGCACTGTATGTATATGTTTACTTTGATAAATCAACATCTGGGTGCATCACCCGAACTTTCGCAAGTGATGTCATTTAAAACTCCGTGCACATTGCTCCAACGATTGACAATCTAACGGACTATGAACTACCATGATAAGATCACGCCAGCTTAATATTTTAGCTCATTAATTAGCTGGAACTAAAGAATAAAAAACAGACAGCCGAAAATGTAGGTTTCAATGGGAGAAAGTCAACCGAAAAGACAACTTTAACGGAAAACATAATTCATAGTGACACCTAGAATATAGCCAAGAGTCAGTCTCGATAATTTCACACAATCAAGGTGCACCGTGTGTATGCAATATTGATTCAACTCGAAAGCTGATTTTTTCCCGACAAAACGTACACTACTAATTCAGGCATCTATAATACAGAGGATAAAGAATAAACACTGAACAAATAGTTCTACAAATTTCACTTTATTTTTCAATCTTCAATTCAGCTGATGCATTTAGTGTAACCTCATATATATCGCAGTATCTGATTCCAATAAATATCACTGACTTTTATCCGCTGGGTGTTGTGCGCTTGCGTATGGGATTTCGTCGAAGTTCCTGTGGGATGCCGCAAGCAATAAAACTGACAGTGTGTAATTCTGAATCATAAAAACAACTTACAAGTTTAAGCATTGGCTGCCGAGTCGTCTTAGTTATGGGTTCCCAAGTAGGATATATAAATATTGTACGTTTCTGAAAAATTAAATCAGCATTATATAGCCATGTTCTTCAATATTTTTGAATATTTCATGGGGACATTGAAATTCAAAGATTTTCAGAATTCATTCTCATAGTTGAAAATATGAGTATCAATTTGAAAAATTAATCAAACAGTGCGGAGAAATATTCAACAGATTTTTTAGGCGGGCAGCAGTAAAATGACACTTTGAATGTCAACCGTGAAATAGAATAAAAACGAAGCTAACATCGAAATAAAGACAACAAAACATTGCACGAAATTTACCGACAAATCACGGCGCTCACGAGGCTCAGAAGGCAAAGCCGCGATGAGTACAATAGATAGTAAAAGTAAACCAAGCACAGCTTTCATTTTAATGTGATATGCTTGCACTTGAATTATACTTGAATTTTTCAACTCTAAGCTTCCCTAGTTAGATGTGAGCACAGTCAATTCTTATCTATTTATACAGAAAAAAAACTTTAAATTGTTGAACGTTTTAATTGATTAATTTTCAGACTAAATTAGCGTTTCGGAATTGATTGATTTTGAATTCTGCAGCTGGTGACTGTCGATGAAAATGGCTATAAAATTTTATTAGATGCATTTTTTCTATTTGACTTAACCTGCAAAATAAGTTTAATTTCTGCTTAAATACTTGACGATATTTGTGTGGAGAATATGTACTTTAACTACTTTTGAATGAATTTGGCAAACTGTGGAAATTTGACAAAATATTTTTGGGACATTAGATTCAGCGCAGTATGTTAAGTGGCCATACGTATTCAATCATACTTGACTCTGTTTCGAATTAATTTGATGTAGAAAAACTCAATTGTAATGTTATAGTTATAATTGTATTGTAATGTCTCGAATCTACTACCTGTTTATACGAATTACAGTTTTTTCAAATTTAGTTTCAAATTAATTTGATGTAGATAAACTCAATTGTAATGTTATAATTATAATTGTTGGTAATGTTTCGAATCTACTACCTGTTTATACGAATTACAGCCTTTTTTTATATACGAATACCACGTTGCCGCTATTCTCAAAACCTCCAGCTTCTTCACTCGTCAGAACCGCCGAAACCGTAATGAACCTGTTTTCTCCATTTCGCCTTCCCATGGACGGAACATCGTTTTTGGAACGTCGAAAACGTTCAAAGTCGACTTCCAAGTAAAGTGCCATCTACAGACCAGCATCAGCGGACTATTTTGAATTCATTCGATAACAATCGGTGACAGACTCTGATGCTCGTTTCCTATACAACTGTGTTATTTCTTATTTTAAAAATACGTTTTAAATAATCCAATAATTCTATAAGCTGTTCTCTACATTCATAGAAGCCTCAGCTTTTCTATCCGCATTGCAGTCAGTGTGGCCAGATTGGGCTATTCCCCGTCAATTGGGCTATCTAAAATTTGAATTGGCCGGACGTTTTTCGATTTCGCGGGTTTGCTGTTTTTGAGCTGTATATTTTTATGAAAAACTAAATTTGTGTTATACAGTAAAACACCGTAGACCAGATTTGCTACACAACAATTTATCCACTAGTACTTGCTACATATTTGGACCAAACGCTTTTCAGATCAGCATGAAAAAGTGTAAAAAAAATGAGTTTTTAGAAAAATATCAGCTGCTCAAGGTCAAGAAAATTATTCGTATAATTTCAGCATGACTTTCTGCTGAAAAATCATTTAATGTTTAGAACTTGGTACGTTAAAGACTGCTTCAATTTTTGTGGTATTCTGATGATAATAATAAAATATTGATTTATTTGAGCATTATTGTATATTTTCCCTTTATTAACAGGTATGAATGCAATTTATTTGATAATTATGATGTTAATACGAGTATATCAACTTTTGTTCAAGCAACGTCAAAACAACTGAAAAAATCTAATATGAGTGTAAAATACAACGAACTAAGGATTCGCAAAAAGTTAGAAGCAATACAAATATCCCCAAAAACAATTGTTTAGCGAAAAAAATGCAGATTGCTTTAAAATTAGTAAAAGTCAGGTGCAATGTATTTAAAAATAACCAGCTAAAATTTCGCAGACACTGAGAGAAAGCCGTTGAAAATAACTTTACTATACTGCCAGATTAAATTTAACCAAATCAGGAAGTGGTGAGGCACGAGCTTTTGTGACTGTCTATGGACAGATCGCCAGAGCAAAACGCAGAGATCCAGTGGAAATTCTCTCCCATAGAGTTTCTTTCACTGTTCACGCGGACATTATCTAAGGGTCCCTGCAAAGGGATCCAAAGATTAAACTTCCGGACGTTTCTGTGCCTGAAGGTATAAGATTTGTCCAGATCAACTTGCGGCGTGCCAAGGCTTCGTCCTATCTTTTGAGCGAAAAATTGACAAAACTGCAAGCCTCCCCCTACATTGCACTTGTACAGGAACCGTGGGTTCGAGGCGGTAGGATCTACGGACTTAGTCCAACCACGGGGGCCAAGATCTTTTATGATGAAAGGTCAATACGGCCGAGGACTTGTGTTCTGGCTTCCAATCTGCTTGATGCCACCATGCTCAGACAGATTTCAAGCCCGGACCTGTCAGCGGTCGTCGTACAACACCGAGAAAATGATAGGCTTAAGCGCACGATAGTTGCCTCAGCTTACTTTCCCTTTGACTCCTTACTCCCGCCGCCGATACAGGAGTTAAAGGACCTGGTTTTGTACGCTGAATCGGAGAGACTTGAACTTGTGGTGGGCTGCGATGCCAACTCCCAGCATACCAGCTGGGGTAGCAACAAATGTAACGCCAGGGGTAAAAGTCTCTTTGATTTTATAACTTCTGCCGGGCTGATGATTTTAAACACTGGGACTACTCCCACATTTGTCACCCCAAACAGAAGGGCGGTCATTGATGTATCGCTATGTTCAGCTGGAATAGTTGGATCAATGACTGGATGGAATGTATCAGATGAGGATTCACTCTCTGATCATCGCTACTTGGTGTTCTCTTTAGCCACGGATCTAACACCCGTGGTGGAAAGAAGAAACCCAAGAAACACTGATTGGCCTACGTTCAATCGGCTTCTTGCAGACAAAGCGCGTCCTAGTGGTAGGATAAGATCGCCAAAGTCAATAGAATCCCGGTTGAGCACTCTGAATAGAGACCTAATGAGTAGCTATGAAGAGGCCTGCCCGATCAGTAAGAGCAGATGTGGCAAGACGGTTCCCTGGTGGAATCGGGAACTACAGAAGCTAAGGAAAAGTACCAGGAAAATTCTCAACAGAGCTTGTAAGAGCAACAATGAGGATGACTGGATCGCCTACAGATCTTCGCAGAGAACGTATAAGAAGCTGGTGAGGACCTCTAAGAGGGAATCATTTAGATCTTACTGTGAAAGACTGGAAGGCGCACGGGAGACGTCTAGGCTTTGCAAAGTCCTAGAGAAGGATCAATCAGCTAAGCTAGACTCTCTAAAACGCTCGGATGGTGATTTTACCAAGTCCAAAAAGGAGTCTTTGCAGACTTTACTTGGGACTCACTTCCCGGGAGCCCCGGTGATTGAGTCGCAGAAGGCAAATGCGCCTGTGACCGAAATCCCTGCTCTTCGCAGCAGTAGGAAGTGCTGGTACACAACTAGATCTGTGGTCACTAGTGAAAAGGTCAGGGATGCAATCATGTCTTTTGAGAATTTCAAATCGCCGGGCCTGGATGGTATCTATCCGGTTATGCTTAGGGAGGGAATTGACCACTTGGGGGCAGACCTGAGAGAAATCTTCTGGGCATGCCTTTCCTTGGGGTATGTTCCGTCACCTTGGCGAGAGGTTAAGGTAGTTTTTATACCTAAACCGGGGAGAGATGACTATTCCGATCCAAGGAACTTTAGACCGATCAGCTTAACTTCGTTTATGTTGAAATGCCTAGAGAGACTTGTCGAACGACACATACGTACTACGGCGCTTAGGTTTAACCCTTTGAATGATGAGCAACATGCGTACCAGCGAGGAAAATCATGCGAGTCGGCCCTTCATTCTTTGGTGGCCAGAGTTGAGGGAGCGATCTCCAATGGTGAGTATGCGTTGGGGGTGTTTGTGGACATTGAAGGGGCCTTTGATTGCGCGCCCTTCGTGGAACTATGTGATGCTGTGAAAGTGCATGGCGTGGATGATGTCTTAGTTAGGTGGATTCATGCCATGCTGACGCAGAGATGGTTGCTGGCGGAAGCTGGATCCGATTGCTACTTAAGAACAGAGGCGACAAATGGATGCCCTCAAGGGGGCGTCCTATCACCGCTCCTGTGGAGTATGCTAGTCAACTCCCTGCTTAACGAACTGCAACAAGAAAGGCTGCACGCACAAGCTTATGCTGATGACGTGGCCGCACTGGCTGTCGGTAAAGATCTGAATGTGGTGTGTAGAAATACACAGCGTGCATTGGATTTGATTGGCAGCTGGTGTTCGAGGCACGGCTTAACAGTGAATCCTGGTAAGACGAAACTTGTTTTGTTTACCAGGAAAAGAAAACTGAGAGGACTAGTGCTTCCAATCATGAAGGGTGTAACACTTCAACTTTCAGATGAAGTCAAATATCTTGGAGTAATCTTGGACAAAAAACTTCTCTGGAAGAAACATGTGGAAGTGAAGCTTACTCGAGCTATAAAAGCTTTCGGGCAGTGTAAGAGAGCTTTTGCTACCACATGGGGTCTAAAGCCTCGTGTAGTGATGTGGATCTACACAGCAATAATTAGGCCGATGTTCACGTACGCATCGGTGGTGTGGTGGACTATCGTGAGGCTATTGTATGCTCGGAAAAAGTTAGCCACGCTGCAAAGGACGGTGTGCCTGGGTATCTGTGGTGCCATGAGCACTACTCCGGGTGCGGCCCTTGATGCGCTTCTCAATCTGCCTCCTCTCGACATTCAAGTTCAGAGTGTGGCGATGAGCTCTGCCCATAGACTAGCTCAGCTTGGCTTATGGGTAGGTGAAGACGATGTGGGGCACTGCTCTATTAGGAGGTCGATGTGTGAGATCTCTCCGATTCTCGTGATGCCTTCGGACGCTCGGGTGCCCTTCCTCGACTTCAGAAGAAGGTACGAAGTAATCCTCTTAAGCAGAAGTAGCTGGGATGATCCCGATCTGTGTACGAGGGGATATTCGGAGATCTTCTTCACGGACGGCTCGAGGTCAGATAGTAGATCTGGAGCTGGTGTCTATCTACATTCATCGAATGGCAGATGGGCTTTCTCTCTTGGAGAGCACGCTTCGGTTTTTCAAGCAGAAATGTTTGCTATCCTGAGAGCTGCCTGTTGGGCAATTGAGGAAAGATGGAGGGGAAAGAGCATTGCTATTTGCAGTGACAGTCAAGCTGCACTGATGGCGCTGCGTAGACCCCTGACAAACTCGAAAATTGTCCAAGAGTGCAGAGCACGATTGAACTCTGTCGCCAGATTCAATAGGGTGCATCTGCTCTGGGTACCGGGGCACTGTGGTGTTGAGGGGAATGAAATTGCTGACGTCATTGCGAAGCAAGGTTCGGAACTTCCGCTACGGGGCCCTGAACCCGCCTTGGGTGTGCCGACCGCATCTGCACGTGCCATTATTCGCAAGTGGGTAGATGATGCTCACAAAGATAGATGGACGGCTGCCGGTGTGGCCAGGCACACGAAGGTATTCCTTTCAGAACCCAACCATGTGACTGCGGGATTCTTGCTCAATAAGAGCAGGAAAGTTTGCAGGGCCATGGTGGGTATTCTGACTGGACACAACTGCCTAGGAGGACATATGTACCGAATAGGTGTTGTACAGGATGACCTCTGTTCATCCTGTCTAGAAGAGGCTGACTCTGCGGAGCATTTCCTCTGTGAATACCCAGCGTTTGCACGTCTCAGATATCAATGCTTTGGCTGGGATGTTGCACGCATGCAGACGATAGCCTCTTTTCCCCTATCAGTGATCCTAGACTTTATCAAGAGGTCTGGGAAACTATGGTAGGCAGGGGGTAATGAGTACAATGGGTCCTTTGGCCTGAGTGCTTAGAGGCGCCAATGCGCCTCTCCCCCAACTCACACACACACACACACACACTGCCAGATCGATAAATTTTTGTATCAATGGTTTTCTAAAGCCAACTGTAAAAATTTGCCAATATCTGCCCCAATACTTCACCATAAAGCCCATTAAACCGCTACCAAATAAGAACTTTGTGATTTCAAGGCATCAAACGGATAGCTAGAATCCGTTGAAAGGATTACAATATTCACTACGGCACACTTTGTAGCAAAGGAGCTGATGTTGATTTAAATACAGTTCAGGTATTTCAGTCACAGCTAAGAATGTTACATTATGCCTAAAAAATATTTACGCGTATAATCATGATGACACAGGATTATTTTCCCTATTCACTCTGTCTTAAATAGGAAAAATATAGAAATGGAAAACCTTCAAAGGAACTCCTGACAGTTGGATTGCTGTGTAAGCGACGAAAAGAAAGATTTGCTGGTCATAGGAAAAGCCAAAAGATCAAGACCGTTCGGAAGACTTGACTGACATTGAGCAAAGTTTGGGCGTAACATGGCGAGCTTACACAAAATCTTGAATGACGAGTGCTATTTTTAAAGAATGAATGCACAGACTTGATATTGAAATGCAGACACAAAACCGAAACATCATAGTCTTTCTTAGTCTTGATAGTCATCAACTCATATTGTGTGCAATGGAAAATACTGAGCGTACTTCAGACCCAACAAAATTAGTTGCTATATTTGAAGCTCTCTGCTGGTTACGATCTGCTTGGAATAAAATGTCTCTACTTACAACTACAAAAGTGTTTTTGGAAATGTCGGTTGCCTGGAAAGCGGAAACGTGATTAGAGTGATAAGAATTCAAATTTTCCAGGAATCGATCATTTTATGATCACAAACGAGCTTTTCATTTTACGATCACAAATTTTTAAATATAAATTTTGCCTTACATTGGGCCAAAGCTGGAATTATAAATTCATTAATCTTATCTAAAACAGAAATTAAATTAGCCATAGAAGCATTGCATAAAGAAAAATTGCCATTCTCTTCCATCGAAGAAGCACTAGATTTCGCAGAAATTAAAATTATTTCAAATCAGTCTACAATTTGATATATAATAAATATTCCAATGACTAGGAAGGAAACATTTAACACACTTTTAGTAAAACATACCCTAGGAATGCTGTCGCTTGTACTGCAAATATTTGATCCTTTCTACTTT
Organism: Nemotelus pantherinus; assembly: GCA_963978885.1. NCBI lineage: Eukaryota > Metazoa > Arthropoda > Insecta > Diptera > Stratiomyidae > Nemotelus > Nemotelus pantherinus. The sequence continues at coordinate 247,534,647 of OZ022264.1, read as the reverse complement.
AATTAAATAAACACCGTTTTACAATTTGCCGTTTTTGATAGCACGCGCGATGAAAAACTGCCTAAATTCGCTGATTTACCTGACATATTGAATTTCAACGCCAACTAATCGAATTGAAAACTTTAATGCAATCATGAAATGCAAAGTAGTTGTGGTGAAAGGTGGAATTTAGTGGTGGCATTTAGTGTGGAGTAGAATGTGCTAACTTCCCCTTCCTCAAGTATCTGTGTCTCACAGATTGCCAGAATAAATATTTATTAAAATGGTAGTCATTGAATTGGTAGTGAATTCCAACTGCAGTCTTCCGAAGCAGAAGATAAAGTTCGTCAGCAGAATACTAATTCCATTATCACTATAATCAAACAAATACGAAATATCAAAGCTTATGATCCCTTCCTAAAGTTCTACAAAAATTAAATGATTTCGCAGTTCTTATGGTGCAAACATATCTTAGGAGCGCATATTGGCAAACTTCTATATCTGATTATTTTAAATCTTTAATCTGAACCTATTTTTCTGTCAGAATATTCACGTGAAAGACCTATAATTTTTACTTTATTTTCCTGTAATAAATACTCGAGATACGATAGTATTAAATATTTGAGCATACTGAGCATAACCTGAATTGGTAAGTTGCTCTTGCAAGCTTTTATTTTCATCAACTAGAGATGCACTTATATTTTTTAGCACTTCCTCTAAATTCACAGTTTTCCTGTTTTCCTTTTCCAAATACGTGGTGAATAAGTCTAGTCTCTGAAATAATTACTGTTTCAAACGACTTCTGTGTTACTATTAGAGCATTTTTGTTACATGGTATGAATTTTACGGATATAAATATTACGATTTAATCGGCTTAAATGAATTGATTTAGTTATTAACTGATGTGGCGGTTTTCGGGCTACAAATAAAAAATCTTTGCTATGGTTATTATATTATATTTATGATATTTGTTCCTTTGAGTAAGAAATGGTTGATATGATTCTACAAAGAAGTGTATAATGTCATTAGATTTGCAATTGAGAATGATCGTGCAATGAAAATTAATAATAATAATAATAATGGATGCTTTATTGATGTGTTGGCGTTTCACAGAGATTCACAATATCCATATTCTAGTGTTTAGACAGAGTCTTTACAGCTAAGTTATGGATTTTATACAAAATGAAGTATGAAAATTTACAAGTGCGTTAGGGGGTTTTAGGAAAAATTAGCTTAAAACCTAATGAAGTGCTTAGCCTAACCTAAATAAACTTAAGACTATTGCTTAAAACTAGCCTTAATATTAACTGACCAAATGATTGGAGCATAAGGAGGATACCAGGGGGTTAGAAGAAGTGTTACACTTTATTAAAAATTTTGAGGCACAAGTCTGACTCAATTGACGAATTGTTCTAAGTTTAGCCATCTTGTGGAGCTTATATGTGGAATAGTAAAAAGGTTTTTTGAGGATTATTTTAAGACACTTATTTTGGATGATCTGAAGTTTAAGCTTGTGAGTGTTAGCACATTTATACCAGGTTGGGCAGCCGTAAAGAATTATTGGTAGGAAGACTTGCTTGTAAATAAGTAGTTTATTTTCAGTTGAAAGTTTCGATTTTCTGTTTATCAGTGGGTAGTTTGACAAAATGCACTTCAATATTTTAGATTTAATCATTTCCGTGTTTTTGTTGAATGTTAGTTTGGAATCAAGATGCAAACCAAGGTATTTTATGTCTTTCTACCACGAGATATTGGACCCTAATATATTAAGCTGCGGGTTTGGAAGATTCTTAGCCGCACGTTTTTTAGAAAAAAATATAGCCTGGGTTTTTTCAGAATTGATTTGAATTTTCCACTTGTTGCAGAAGTTGCTTATGTGTTGAAGCTGAAGCTGCAGGCTATTGACTATGGAATCTGGATTGCTGCTACTAGAGAATATGGCGGTGTCATCAGCGTACATAGCAATATTGCAGAGGGGAAGTTGGTTCAGATCGGACATGAATAAGTTGAAGAGGGTAGGACTTAAAACTGATCCCTGAGGGACTCCAGCAGGAATTTCGTACTTGTTTGAGAAAGACTGTAGCTTGACAGAGTAAGATCTAGACGATAAGAACGAGCTTTTAATCTTGCAAAGATAGACGGGGAATGAGAACTTGATTAGCTTATAAATAAGACCATCGTGCCAGACCGTGTCAAAAGCCTTTTCTATATCCAAAGCAATTAGTCCAGCGGATTTTTTCATAGGAAAGTTACCTTGAATGTGTTTGACGACTCTGAACAACTGATGACCTGTCGAAATGCCAGGCCTGAACCCAAACTGAAAGTTTGGAATGACTGCAAAATTTTGAAGATGCTGCTGGACCCGAGAGAGAATCACTCTTTCGAAAAGTTTACTCAATGCTTTTAGCAAACTAATTGGTCTGTAGCTGCTAGGTGTAGCTGCTGAAGATTCTTACCTGGTTTCAAAATAGGAATAATGGTAGCATTTTTCCACATGTTAGGGAAATATCCTAGCTTCAAGCAACATTTGAAATCGAAAGAAAGTAAGACAACTGCTTTCTTTGGCGGGTTTTTTAAAAGGATGTTAGGTAGTCCATCAGATCCTGCAGACGACTTAACTTTTAAGCCTTTGAGAAGGGAACGCAGCTCAGCAGGGGAGCAAAAACACAGAGGTTGAAAGTCGGACGGGCACCAGGCAAGCTTAAGAATTTCATCGGCAACTATTTTTCTAGTTACAGGATCATCTTTATGCCGAGATAGTGTGTGTGATTTAAAGAATTGGGAGGCAAGAAGATTAGCCTTGTCTTTCTCAGAAAACGTAAACATATTATCGCTGATTTTTAAAGCAGTGATCGCGCGTGATCTGTTTTTGAGGTGTTTATGTATGCTCCAGAGCTTTCGGAAGCCTTTCATTTGTTCAGAAAGAATGCTGTTCCAGCGAGCATTGCGAATTTCGAGGAAAACTGTACGTATTTGTGCATTTAGTAGATTTAAGTGAGACTTCAAAGTTGGATCCCGAAATCTTTGCCATTTACGGTGGATGTTGTTACGATGCTTAATAAGTCCAGTAGTAGCAGCATCAAAAGGAGGTGAACGGGGGTGGTGTAAGTGCTAGGAGTAGCAATCTCACGGGCTGCTTGGATGTTTCTTAATAGATTGGAGAGGAGAGTGTCTATTTGACTCTCATCGACGAAGCACTGAAAATTCAAGTTTTGAAGGCTAAGCACTGCATTTAGATGGTCACGGTATTTATCCCAGGACGTTGCTCCATATCTAAAGAAAAAGTGTCTGATCAGAGAGATAGTACTATTTATTTCGAACAAAACAGGCACGTGAATGGATGACAGATCATTGATAACGATAGGGGAAGTTAAAGGGAGTTGACCGTTGGTGATTACAATATCTAGCGTTGATGGGTTGCCATTAAGAGGGAAGCAAGTTGGACTGCCTGACGAGTGAACAAAAACATTTTTTTTTTTCAGGGATAAATCAAAGAGAATCTTCCCGGCTTTGTTGGCTTTGAGGCAGTTCCAGTGGTAGTGTCGTGCATTTAGGTCACCGCAGGCAATCCAGTTACTGTTCAGACTAAAGAGCAGTTGTAAGCAGGATAAAATTAGCAGTTGATAATGACTTAGTAAAGAAATTCCAAAAAACTACAAAAATGGTAATAGCTGGCAACATGAACTCTGTTTTGATTTCTCGACTGGACCGGAAGTTATAGGGAAAAAAACTTTATTTTCCTGAGCAAATTTTCAAGATTTGGGAGACAAAAATCACCATAGCTGGCAGCCCTATTCTAATTTTTCAACCAAATTTAAAATAACATCCAAGTACTGTGTGAATTTTGTTAAAGTCTGATGACTGAATCGGAAGTTATAGGCCAAAAAGCTGTTTTTTTCTCAGTGATTTTTCAAGATGGTACCACTGCCACAGGGTTGCCCGCATTTGAAAATCACTTCTACCAGACTTTGTTCTAGTTAATACCAACATGTCCTGTAAATTTCATTATGATCGGATAATCCGGTCGTCAGTTCTCGTGAACAGAACTTTCGAGTGCTGAAAATAGAAATAATTTGGTGATGGGTTGCCGTTCTTGTGCAAATCGGAATTTTGAAAATTTCAATTGGTCATGATGGAAAAAGGTTTAAGTTCATCAATGATTTGAGTTTTTTGTCAAAAATCAAAAATTTTTGAGGAGGGTCAATGATTTGAAGGATTTTTTTTCAGGAGCCTGCCTTAGCTACAGGGTTACCTGCACTATCTTGAAAATCCATGTGTGTTTAATCTTAGGTACTTTTCTTTTTTTCCCTCCCCCCCCCCCCTTTTTTTTCATTTTTGTTGCTGCAATGCTTCTAAAATTGATAAGAAAGTAGTAATTAACCAAAATTATGATGGAGAAACACGTTTAATTTTTATTGTTTTTTTTTATTTTTATTTTTAATTTTTAAAATAAATAATAATTTTTTTCAAAATAATTTTTATTGGGCTATTGGGTACTTTTCTGTTTTTCCCCCTCCATTTTTTTCAATTTTTTTAATGAAAACTGCTCGAAATGGGTTAAAAAGTGTTACTCCACAAGAATTAAGATAGAAAAATGCATTCAAAAAAAAATTTTTTTTCTGGTTTTAACATTTTTTTCTCATTTTTCTGCGGCAGAATGAGTTTTTTAAATGTTAATGTGTTGTTGGCCTACGACTGGGACCGTACCCCCCGCTAAACCAATGACCCAATAAAAATTATTTTGAAAAAAATTATTATTTATTTTAAAAATTAAAAATAAAAAGAAAAAGAAAACAATAAAAATTAAACGTGTTTCTCCATCATAATTTTGGTTAATTACAACTTTCTTATCAATTTTAGAAGCATTGCAACAACAAAAAGTGAAAAAAAATGGGGGGGGGGAGGGGGAAAAGAAAAGTACCTAATCTTAGTCTAGTCTTAGTCTTAGCTCTACGAATTTCACGATGATCCAATGTTTTTGTCAGAAGAAATGACAAATCAAAATTGGAAAAAAAAATCCTTGCCTACTTTTAGGCACTTAGCACCCACACACGGCTCAAAATTTCCAATTCTTTATCATAGACAAGCTTAGAACATAATTAGTTTTCATTCCCAATACTTTTTTTTAACAAATATTTACACTGCTTGGAAATATGGGAGTACCTCAAAATTGACTAAAACGCTCGCCGCCGCCAAAAGGTTTAGGATATCTGAATTTTATGGACCTACCTACTATATACATCTACGTTCTTCGAAAATTTCAGGTCAATCGGATCGGCCACTCCAGAGATTATCTCTATTAATCATTTTGCTGAGATATATATAGATATATATATATATATATATATATATATATATATATATATATATATATATATATGTATATATATATATATATATATATATATATATATATATATATATATATATATATATATGTATAAAGAAATATTAATTTTCGGCGAAATTAGTTTAATACTAATTTTCTTCGAAAATGTAGGTTCTAATGAGAGAAAGTCACCCAAAAACACAACTTTATCGCAAAACATAAGTCATGGTGAAGCCTCGAATATAGCCAAGCTTCAAGGGGCAGTCTCGATAATTTCACACTATCAAGGTGCGCCGTGTGTATGCAATATTGATTCAACTCGAAAGCTGAATTTTCCCCGGCAAAATGTCCACGACAAATTCAGGCTTTTATAGTACAGATGGTAAAGAATAAACGCTAAACAAATAGTTGAAAAAAATTCACTTTATTTTTCAATCTTCAATTCAGCTGACGCATTTAGTGTAACCTCATATACATCGCTGTATCTGATTCCAATAAATATCAGGGAATTTTATACACTGGGTGTTGTGCGCTTGCGTATGGGATTTCGTCGAACAACCTGTTGGATGCAGCATGCAATAAAACTGACAGTGTGTACCTTTTAATCATAAAAACAACTTACAAATTCAAGCTTTGGTTTGTCAGGCTTCCGTTTAGGCAGCGTAAATATTGAACGATCCTGGAAAATTAAACAACCAATATATCGTTATGTTCTTCAACATATTTGAATAATTCATGTGGACATTAATATTCAAAGACTTTAAAATTCATTCTCATCGTTGAAAATATGAATAGTAATTTGATAAATTAATCAAAAAGTGCGGAGAAATATTGAAAAAATTTAAATTTCAACCGCGAAATAAAATAAAAACGAAGCTAACATCGAAAGAAAAACAACAAAGCAATCAACCAAATTTACCGACAAATCACGACGCTCACGAGGCTCAGAAGGCAAAGCCGCGATGAGTACAACCGACAGTAAAAGTAAAATAATAACAGGTTTCATTTTAACGTGATATGCTTGCACTTGAATTATACTTGAATTTTTTAACTCGAAGCTTCCCTAGTGAGAACTTACTTTGATGTGAACACAGTCAATTCCCATCTATTTATACAGAAAAAAAACGTTAATTTGTTGATCGTTTTAATTGATTAATTTTCAAACTAAATTAGCGTTTCGGAATTGATTGATTTTGAATTCTGCACCTGATGAATGTCGATTTTATTAGCTGCAGTGTTTCTCTTTGAGTTATCCGGCTAAATGAGTTTAGTTTTCTGCTTAAATACTTAACGACGATATTTGCGTGGAGAATATGTACTTTAACTACTTTTGACTAAATTTGGGGAACTGTGGAAATTGGCGAAAATAATTTTGGATGCTATAATATTAGATTCAGCGCAGTATGTTAAGTAGCCGTACGTACTCAGTCAAACTTGACTCTTATGCTCGTTTCCTATGCACCGGGGGTTGTTTCTTTTTTTAAATAATAAAAATGCTTTTTAAATATTTCAATAATTCAGTAAGCTGTTCTCTGCATTCATGGAAGCTTCAGCTTTTTTATCTGCCTCGCAGTACATTGGACTATAAAATACATTTCAGTACGTTATTATATTTCTCCGCTTGTTTCTGCTAGTATTTGTCATACCTTGTATTTTCAAAAAGAGTCATAGCTAGAGAAATAAAAAGTTTGACAACATTGCATATATTCGCTAGTTTGTGGATTGGCTAATATGTCGATTCAAACAGTTTTTCACAAAACACGCGGTAAAAGACTGACTTTAGGCTTATAACCTCCGCATCTTGCTTCGTGATATTCATTACCTTCAGCTTTGACATCTTTTTGTAAAGAAAACCCACGCTGTTTTTTTTTAATTTGCAGATCTAAATTGTCTCATCACAAAATGCAAACAACAGTTTTTGTGTATTTTGGGATACCAAACGGTAACATATGGGCACTCACTCTCTGATTTATTCATTTCTGATGCATCAAAGATATCGCTTGATATACTCCATAGCTTCTATGCAGACGATTTAAAAATCTACCACACAGTAAACATGTAATCTGATACAAAACAAGCTTCAATTGCTCGAAGAGTGGTGTAATGTAATTTTAGCAAATGCAATATGATAAGTTGTTCCGTAATGATACATACACTATTAATTCTTACTAGCTTTATCTTAGCTACATTGAACTGCGTCGGGTATATCATGTCCGGAGCCTTAGCTTAGTATTGACATGCTTAGATCTCCTAAGATGCGTTTCAATCTCCTTTTCGACAAAATTTTAGCCAGAGCTAATCAACAGCTATTTATGAATATTCATCCAAAATATTTTGCTTTATTCGCTGAAAGACGAAAAACTTTCAGGCAGTATAAAATTTCGAAGGGTTCAATTCATCAAAAATCACACATCCCATTTCTGGTGAACAGTAATACGTCCTTGTAAATTTCTGAATGATCAGAAGTAAATACAAATCGAAATTCGGAAAAAAATATTTGTCAAATTTTAAATACTCTGCGCCCACTTAAGGCCAAGACATAGCATAAGAACTAATAAATAGCACTGAAACTACGTGATTGATTCATGGAAGAGATTGGCAGGGAGTGAAGGATTTACCATCATCTGGCACGTAAGAAGAACCAAAACCAAAATAAGTTCACTTTATCACATGCGAAAGTGAGAAAAGCATACTGTCAAACGACAAGTGAGAATGTATATATCCATGTTAGCTGATAGGTGAGAGTGTATTGGCGTGCGTATGATCCCATCAAGAAACAATAAGCGCAGCGAACATTCACTGGCAACAAACGAAACTCTCTGTATTGGGTTGCATAAAAGTGTCGGAGATGTTCCTCCTCTTCGCCAAATGGTATCGAAAGTAGTATTTCGCGTTAACTACATTATAGCTTACCATTTTAAAATCAATATTGCATAAATCGCCATTCGTTAAAATAGTCTCTTTGGCAAAGCACACGTATATTCCCCAGTGGGAATGAAAAACGTATATGAGCAGCGTTGCTTGGCGGGGTACTGAATCTATTATAATAGGTGCGTTTTTTTGCTCCGATACAGAACAGAATGGAACTATGCCGCAAAAACAACGATATACTACAAAACAGCAGTGTATTCGCTAAGATTGATCTAGGTTGCTGTATTCGCTGTGATAGCGCAAAACAACTGCAAAAAAAAACGAGTATAAACTACCGAAATCGATAGAAAATGGAAAAATAACTAACAGAAAATTACCTCTTTTACCTTTCTACACATTATGAGGGCTTTTTCTAATTTCCTAACTACCAAAACATTAAACATAGCCTCGAAAAACCAAAGCCACCTCATGGCAAAAAAGACAACTTCTCATGAGCTGTTCTTTTTTCTATCAGCACATTCTATAGTTCAGCACGTGAACTACCTTTGATGAATAGAATTGTGCTAGTGAATTCACTGGTACAGGAGTGTTGTTGTTTCCAATGCGTATGTTCTCTTCTCTTCTGGATAGAGGAGCAAAAACACGCTAAGAAATATATTATAATAGATTCGCAGCAAGTCGTTTTTGTACTCTTGCTGCAAGCCAAGTTTTGCCACGAAAAGAAGCCAGCTGCAAAAATCTGTTGCTGCTGCAGTACGCGAACAGACCTTTTATTTTCGCGCAATTGGCCATTCCGAAAACTCGCGCGACCAATTCGGTCCTTGCTCAAATTTTCCGTTTTCGCATGCTCCTGCGAATTCGCATTCGCAGTGATTGGACTTACTCACTGCGTCTTGTATATGTTGTCCTTATGCTCAAACCGTTCGCATTCGCGTTGATTGAATCTTGACATTTAAAACTAAAAATTTCAAAACTATATCAAAATCAAGCATAATTGTAAATTGTCAGCTTTCATATCCCAAACTTGTTTTTTTTTAGAAAACTCTTCAGTCCATAGAAATACAGGGCCACTTGAAAATTCACTAAAATAGAAGCTGCTGCCAAAGGGTTGAAGCTATCTAAATTGCCTTAATGGTTACCTTAATTTGAAATCTGCTCCTCACCGAATTTTTTTATCGCACGATTAATTTTCAAAATCACAATTTTAATGTCTAACTTTATTTTTCCATAGCATGACCCATTATTTAATCGATTTTGACACACCAGATTTTTTATCAAATCGATTTTCGACGGCCGATAATTAGATACAATATGTATGATTAATATAACAAAGTGTATGAAATTCAAATTGACATACAATATGTATGAAATACAAATCATCAATAAAAATAGGTTAGAGTAATTTATAAATTTATTGATTTTTAGTCATTTAATCAATAAATTGTTAGTTTATTAAAGTTTTATTTCTTTGAAGTTTTGGGTGTTAAGTTTTATTCTTGCTTAAAAAATTGTTTATAATTTATTTTAAACATAAATTTTTGCGTGAATTAATTTTTTTATATTAAAATTTTATTTAAAATTTAATTCATACGCTTTAATTCATTTTGTTTAAATTTAAAAATTAACAAACAATAATGCTATTTTTATGTTGGTAATATTTGTGCAACCATTTGTGGTAATACTTAGAATATAAATAAATTTATTTGATGGTAGTCAAAATGATGGATTAATCAAATATTTGTAAATTTGTTAGGTGAAATTTTAAATATATTTATTTTGTTATATAATTTATTGACACTAGAAAACTTAGATTAGATATCCTATTATTTAGAGTGTAAATCTATTTACCTTAGCAGTAATAGTTAAGGTCTTAAAACTGCATTTTAATCCTCGCGGACTTTACTTAGATTTGTAAATGAATAGATTAACCCATTAGAGAATTGGTTTTCTAGATTTTCCTATCTAAAATATATCAAGTTCAAGGTACTGTTTAAGGAAGAAATGGGTTACAATAAATTTATTTAAATTTAATTATATAAACATATATATTTTTATATATTTATATATATATACAGGGTGATTCATTATGAGGTTTGGTTTTTAATCTCAAACAAAAGGCATAAAGTTGAATTCTATAGTAAAATTTTATTGTCAGTCGAAAGAACAATCTATGACATTTACTTTTTAAAGATTATCTCATTTAAATGTTGACCATGACTACGCCGTAAATGGTTCCTCCTGAGGGTCCAATTTTGGACGACGCGTTCCAGCATAGCCACCGGTATATCGCGAATGACACGAGTAATGTTGGCTTCCAAAGCGTTGATTGAAGCTAGCTTGTCTCTGAAGACCAGACACTTCATGTAACTCGAACGAAAATAATCTGAAGGTGTGATATCACACGATCTAGGCGGCCAATTTACTGGTCCAAATCGTGAAATCAGGTTCTCACCAAAATGATTTCTCAACAAATCCATTGTTTCTCTCGCTGTATGCGAAGGAGCGCCGTCTTGTTGAAACCAAAGCTCACCGATACCACGGACTTCAATTTCAGGTAGCAAAAAATCCGTTATCATGGTGCGATAGCGGTCGCCATTGACGGTTACGCTCTGACCGGACTCATTTGGAAAGAAATATGGACTGATGATTCCACCGACCCATAAACCACAACAAACTGTGCATTTCTGTGGCTGTAGTGGTAGCTGTTGAAGCTCTTCAGTCCAAATACGGCAATTCTGCTTATTGACGTATCTATTGAGTCAAAAATGCGCCTCATCACTGAACAAAATTTCGCGATAAAACAGTGGATTTTCATTGAGCTGATTCAAATCCCATTCACCAAGTCTTGTGTGGTGTAAGTCTTTCCATGATGATTTGTCAAATAATACTGAATAACATTACACATGCACAATTCATTTTCGGCCCGTTCTCCGAACTTGAGACGCATAGGATGGTCATACGGTTTTAATTCTTGCACCAATTGAATTTTGTAAGCTTTTAGACCGAGGCCCTTGCACAAAACTTTCCACAAAGTGGACGGTTAAATCTCAACTTCTTGCGCACGCTTGCGAATCGACAATTCTGGGTTGTCAGCAAAACTGGCTGTGATATTTTCTTGTCGTTGGCCTACGATCCAGCAACCTGAAGTGGTTGTGAAAATTTGCTATCACATGGCGAATAGCACATGCTAATGGACGATTATCCAATCCGTAGATGCTGCTGTAGTGTAAATCTATCCCGTGGTAATTTGTTAGACCTCACTGAGTAAAAATGTCAGAGACAATTTGACAACTGTCATCGGCTCATTTGACAGTGGTGAGTTTCAAAAAAACACCCTTTACTTTGACAATTATATTGAAGAGTGTACATATATGCTGAGCGAAAATAATGCCACTGCAGATCTAAGCAGTGTGTAGGTGTGTTACTGAAACAATTTCCAAAACGGAAATTCTGATTACTTCAAAATTATCAGTTATATTTTTTGGGTATCGACATGTCGAAAACTCCTTGAAGGAATATTTCCGTTATCACAATTGAATAAATAAATAAATTTTCTCCTTAAGTTCAAATCGTATTAAAAAGTCAATTATTCAAATATCCCTTCCGAAAATTTGTCATCCTTAGGAGCAATACAAGTTCGTTTACGATACACTCGAAGAGCATGTAGTTTGCGGTAAAACATGGTTTCCCGTATCAGAACTATCGGAACGTTTAAAGGCCAAAGCCAAGAAGGACACAGCGACGAAAATGAACGAGTATCAACGAGAATATGCACAAATATGCAAGCAAACACCGAGGTAACCAATACAAACAGAATTTTTAATTATCATAGCCTTAAAAAAAACTTTTCCTATTAAAATTCCATAGTACTTTTTATAATTCTATTCTATTTTTTTTTTTTTCTTCTCGTTCAACTCACCACATCGAATCCTTGGAAAAAAAAACGATTTCACCTCGGACGTTTTTTTAAAATAAAATCAGATTTACTATTGGAGACTGTGCTGGTGGTCATAGAGCGGATAATCGAGAGAAAAATCGAGATGTTCTATGCGTTCCACGTAATATATTCATAAAGTTTATGCATTTTTCGTGAAAATTCTAATTTATTTTTCAATCTCTGGCCTTTCGTTGGTTTTTTGTTTGAATACTTTTAGCCGACAATTTCCGGCCGTATCTCACATCGTTCCAGGGTAATGCATTTACGGATTACATAAATTCGGTGTTTGTTGATGTACGTAGCAGCGGCTATTGCTCGCAAATTAATTTCATCTGAATACATTTGAATATTTGCATAAGACGGGTCTTTTGTTTTTGCAGGGATACACAAAACCGCGTGAGTATGTCGTTACGGAATGGCCCTTGAAGCATACACTCGGTGAGTTTTGGTCGTTGGTTTATGATCATGAATGCTCTGCCATCGTTGTCCTGTGTCAGCCGCCACAAAACTCGGTAAGCTTTGCATGTTGTATATAGTTTATGAGCTGTGACTCAGGCAGCAATGTGAAAATGGCGGAACTAACGACCATATTGTACTAAGGATAAGATGATTCACAGCGGTAAACTGTGTTGGTCGGGAGTGTATATATGATTTCTAGTGGAAGTTTGTTGTAACATGTCATTTTCACATCAGACTAGTTAACACACAGCTTGCATCAATGTTTCATCCTGCTGACATGAAATTTACGTCTTCCCACCCACTTGCAATACCATATAATACCCACAGGCAGCCATCCATCCTAAAACTCCCGCCTCTATCCAAAATCGAATTCTAACGGACTTCGACCCTGAACCGAACATTCTAACACAATATCCTTACCAAACATCCACCATGAATTCAAATGCAAATGCGTAATATATTAACAATAACAATGATAATTTATTTCAGCAACAGTATCCGCCTTTCTGGCCGCAAAAGTCGAAAAGTGAAAAATATGGTCCTGTGTTCTCTGTCGACTCCGTTTCCGGCAAACATTTTCAGAATATCAAACAGTGGGAATTCAAAGTTAACAAGAAAGTAATTGCATTCGATTGTTGCTCAAGGGAATTCATCACAAAATTCTTTTTTCGTTTCATGTTTCTGTTATTTTTTTGTCATCATGTTTTCTTTCGATTTGCTTTTGTTTTGCATTGTTTTTTTTCTAGATTATATCTCTGACTGAAATGATGGCTGGCGTCAAAGCACCGACGAAAACTGTGCAGCTTTTTCAACTGACATGTTGGCCCATGGGACATAAGGTAAGTTTATTGCATAATCAATACTTGTGGGATGGTAATGATGACGATTTTTATCAAAATAAGCGATTTTGTGTCAAAATGTTTTGATTACTATTGATCTGATATTCGTATCTTGTTATTGGAATATTTCAAACAAAGTTAGGGATTGTTTTTGCTCTAAGCATTTATTAACATTTTACTCTAAGGATTTATTCAAGCTACAAAATAATTTTCAATCGTGTTTTTTTTGCACTTTGTACGTAAAATTCGATAGATAATAACACACTTCTTCAACGACAAAAAACTAAAAAAACGGATACTTTTATTGATATAATTTTTTTGAAAACCGGAGCTCAATTCAAAAAATAGAAAACAATGTGAAAATTCAGAATACAAGTCCAATCTAAAAGGCAAAAGGAATAATAATAATAATAGTAATATAAATCATAGTAATATAAATAATATTAATAAAAGTTATAAGAACAAAAATAATAGTAGTAAAAATAATAAAAATAAAAATAATCGTAATAATTCTTTTAACGGACAATGATATGCTTTTCGCACTGTATATTGGACACTCTGATTTGGAATAGAAACTAAAACAATCCATGCGTCACACGCGGAACCTAGCCCGGAAACATTTTACACGTTACTTCAGACTAGGTCCTTTTACCCCCTGGCTTCCCCGTTAGGGAGTCGACTGATCAATATCAGCTTTCTTGGCTGGAAATGTGACCTACAAATGCTGCCCCATCTTACTCCAGGTGGTCTCATCTAGCAGCTTAGTCTCAACTATTGAGTCAAGGAGATTGACCAATGTCTGTCGCTAGCTTGTTTGGCGTCGTGATTGAGGTCTGCGCAGTATAGGTATTCGTTGCAACGAGTCTAAACTATTTTTTTAAAAAAAATACTCGTATCCACTGAACTGATCTCGTCGTGTTTTCTATCAAACCAGGACTTTAAATTTTTTGTGTGATCCGCTATGCATCTACCTCCCGTCTCATGGTTGCAAGAGTGTTACTATGCCTTGATAGTGCGGGTTCTTCCCTCAAGTCACCCTCACGTCATTGTCTCTTAAGGTATATCGGTCATGTCCTCCGAGGAATAGTTTCTTGGCAAGGAGATCGTTCGGAATGACTCTTACCATAACAAATACAGCTGATTCGGAGACATGGTGGTACCCACTTTAAGCCCTACTCTTTTTCATGTCTTTCCCCGGCTCACTTTTCCCCTTTCCTCCGGTGTACTTTCAATGACCTGACACGCAAAAGGATAATATTCCCGATCACCATCACGACGATCTTCGTTTTGTCCAGGGCTGACAAAAATCTATGTTGCGTCATCAACCTGCTAACGATCCAAATTAATTGGTTCAGCTTGAGTTATACGAAGCGTAACATACGATCTACAACCACCACAACGACATCATCAGCGTATGGGACCAAATGATATTCTTCAGCCAGCAGCTTGCAAGACATTCCAGAGGTTTAAATATAAAATCGATATTTTGGCCACTCCCGACGTATTAATTTTACTATGCCCGCCTGATTCCGTTTCGTAAACGAATGAACAAGTTCTCAAGTAGCTGACTACTAACCGCAAGACAAACTTTGGCGTTCGAAATCGGTAAAACTTCTCAAGTAGGCTATCTTAGCCTGCAAAGTTAAATCTGTTCCTCACATAAAGTGCCACTAAAATAAATGGTTATGATCTCTGGTCCAACTAACAATTGGATTACCTAAGAAATTGCATCTTTTGTGGATAGTTCTAACCTTTACCAGCGTCTCAGACCGGTGAAATGAGTCTTTTCTTGAAGAGTGGCACAATCACTTTCCCTGCCATATTTAGTACACACAACGGGCGACAGGCTGATGCCAACTGAGGGTCACTTTCTTTTTGCTTATAGGCAACAATATTCTAACATTCCGCTGGTTGCAAAAGTCCCCATCTGCTATGCAAGCAATATTAATGCGCAGCAGCGTGTTCGGGCTCTAGCGTTAGTGCTTCACTCGGAATTCAATTGGAATGTGATACTTCCCTTTCATTCAAGAAATGCACGGCTTTCTCAAGCAAGTCTCTGACGTATCACAAATCCTCATCCACTCGCTTAAAGTGGATAGGAAAGAGCTTTCCCTCAACGTTTTCTATAGTGATAGCCTCAATCCCGCAAGTAGACTTAAAGACTCCTGGCTCTTGATCTTGTTCGTGACATAATGGCCTCAGAAGCTGCATTGATGGACTTCATATTTGATAAAACAGGGGAATCAGTGGTCCTTCTTTTAATCTAGCCCGTTCAGCCTATTGTCGCTGCTGTAGCTAGAACCCTTGTGCTGGTCTTAAAATTCACCCTGTCTAAGTCCCATGTTTTTTTTTTCTAGGATAATGTCAAAGCTCAGGGGATTACCATTTGAAGTAAATGTTAAGCTATGGCGGTAGAGAGACACATATGGGAGAAGCCGATATCAATTATTCCATTATTTGCCTCGGCATATTGTGGATTTCTCACATCCAGCTAATTCTATGGGATGATCACTCCACCTTTCAGCATTGCTACCAAATTTTACGAGGCTAAGAAGACATCTGGAATGGTCTCACTGTACGCAGGGAATACGCAGAGTACACTTAATGAGTCAGTCACCAAACCGGTGTAGTAAAAGGAGATACAGGAAACGCAGCAGTCATAGCGGAAGGGAATGCATATGATCGATTAGTAAGAAACGAGTGGAAAAGATCTTGAAATTCAATGGGGCATTCAGAGAAATCAATATTTTGAGGATCCCAGACAAATCATTAACAAGTGCTAAACGCTTTCCAAAAGTACACAAAGAAGGATATGAGCTAAGTGAGATTAAAATGAATTATAGATATTAATAAAAAAATTTAAAATCAATCTATAAAAATAATTTCAATGGAACATATCTATGAACTTTTACCCGGAGATCTGGTAAGCAGATTTTTTTTTGCATCTATAATAGGGGGGAAATAGAAAAATCGGACTCAAGAACATAAAGATAAGATAAAGATAAGATTTCTCGAGATAATGAAAATTCAATAAGTCGATAGCTGCGATCGCTGTGTGGCACTTACCGTCATCTACAATAGTTGAAAACCACATCTCCCTCACATCCATATTACGCCTGTCGCCATTGACAGTAGCGCGCTCGCCGTGCTCATCTTCGAAGAAGTATGGCCCTATGATGGCATCAGGGGTACTTTTGGTCCAGTGAAATCCGACACAAAAAAAGCGAAACTTCGGGAAAATTAGGGGAAAGCTGAATTTTGGTGCAAGCCTTGGTATTGGCGTTTTGAACAAAATGACAAAATTCCCCATCGATCCAAGTGCTGCGTCACTTTTTATACGGGATCAAAAGTCACCGAAAGTTACTTTTCCTAAATATCTCAGTAACGGTTTTGTCTTCAGAAAAACAATTAATGACGAATTTGTAGCTTAGAAAATTTCCAACAAAAAAGATTGTATAACTTTTTCCTGTAACCATAACCGTTTTTGAGATATATTGATCTAAACATTTGTTACTAACAGCATCGTCTTTGTCAACGGCATGCTGATATTGTACGATTTCGATTATGACTTGGCATGTTTTTGAGTTTGTTTTTCTATGTTTAAGAGACGCATGAAAAAATCATGCAAACAAACTTATCTACCACACTCCAGGGTAGGTGGAAAAGTGTGCTCCGAAAAGTTACCACCACCCCACGCCCCGCTTTGCCATAAAACTTGTAGGGAAATCTGCTCGCTACTCTCTTCTCGGAAATAAACTGTATTGCTGCATCATGTATGAGATATTCCACGAAAGAGCAGGACAACACAACAACATTGCAGGTGAAAATAGGTTTTGTGACATATCATGGGCTTAGTAGTATGAAAAAGCAAGATAATATAATTACATAATTCTGTAAACGCTCATTCTTGACATTATAGGAGCTCAACCCGCTGCAGATTATCCCCGAATAATCAGTTTTTTACCAATCCTGTGATGACTGCATAGCGCCAAAGGGACATGATACGTCTCGAAACCAATTTGCACCTGAAATTAGGTGACATTGCCCTGATCGTTCATGGGATAAGACGGTATGGAAAAAAAAACTAAAAACCGGCTATTTCGGGATGGTTCGTTTGCGGGAGTGGGTAGGGTGTAGGTATAGGGCTAGTATTGCTATGTCAATAATAGGCAATTAACAGAATGAAAATTGATCCTATCTTGTTTGACAGTGGGCAAAGAGTAGGCAACGAGCTCATTTCTGAAGATTTGGGATGGATCAGGGATACCATTTTATGGCAAAGGGAGAGGGGGGAACTTTTCGGAGCACACTTTTCCATCTACCCTGGAGTATGGTAGATAAGTTTATTTACATGTTTTTTTTCATGCGCCTCTTAAACATAGAAAAACAAACTCACAAACATGCCAAGTCGTAATCCAAATCGGATAATATTAACATGCCGTGAGCAAGAGGATGCTGTTAGTACCAAATGTTTAGATCAATATATCTCAAAAACGGTTATGGTTACAGGAAAAAGCTATATAATCTTTTTTGTTGGAAATTTTCTAAGCTACAAATTTGTCATACATTGTTTTTCTGACGCCGTGGCCGTTACTGAGATATTTAGGAAAGATTACTTTTGGTGACCTTTGACCCCGTATAAAAAGTGACGCAGCACTCGGATCGATGGGGACTTTTGACATTTTGTTCAACACGCCAGTACCAAGGTTCACACGAAAATTCAGCTTCCCCTAATTTTTCCGAAGCACCATGTTAGATTTCCCTGGACTATTTTCACATTCCAGATGCGGCAATTTCGTGTCTTGGCATAGCCATCGAGCCGGGAATGAGCCTCGCCACTGAAGAAAACTTTTCCGTAAAATAGGTCATCTTTCAGTTGATTTTTGACCCACTTTCCAAACATGCATAGGGCTTAAATTCTTGCACCAATTGGATCTAGTAAGCCTTTAGACCAAGATACTTCCGCAAAATATTCAACAAAGTGGACGGATAATTTTAACTTCTAGCACATGCCTGCGAATCGACAAATCTGGACTGTCAGCAACACTGGCATCCACGGCTACAATATTCTCTTGAGAACGCACTGTTCTCAATCTTTTCGTAGGCCTACAGCCCAGCAACGTGAAGTGATTGCGAAAATTTGCAATCACATGGCGAATAGCACGTGCTGATGGACGATTATGCAAGCCATAAAACTCACGAAGCGATCTTTGCGTCTGCACAACTGAACTGAAATTTCCACGATTTGTAGACGCTGGTGTAGGGTAACTGTCCATGGTAGACATGATTGAGTAAAAATGGCAGTGACATTAACAGTATCAAAATGTGGCATCTGTAAAAATATCCTTTAGAATTTGCTTTACATGAGGAACGTGCCTAACATTTCGTTAATTGATGTAAGGCTGATGATCACAGGTTTTATTTCTTTTCTGATTAATTAACCTGTGCTGAGCACGTTGAGTTTAGAAAGAGGTTTAGTAGATGTTATTCTAGTTCTTTTCCACCTTACTAGCTTTTTGTCACTTGTATCTGATAGAGCTATTATTTCAAAGTATTAAAATATTTGGAGTTTTTTTCTAATTGTTTATCCACACTATTGCCACTAAGTAAAACAACCATTTATAGTACTTTGTTTTACTATAACTATTCACATGAAAGATCGCACTTTCTTCGCAAATACTATAAGAGCATGATACGGAATGATGACGAATAATTTTTTTAAAATGAAATTTGTTCTAAATTAAAAATTTTTGATTTTTCGATTTGGTTTTAAAATTACTTCACCTACTTGACGACGTCTGAATTTGTTGACATGAATATGTTTTCTAAAAATACAGGGATATTCGGGGCAGGATTAATTTCTAAAAAAATTGTTGAACGTACTTAATACAGCCGGAAATGCAGTCAAACGTAAAAAAGCATTGCTGCAAATGTAGCTACACAACTTCGCTTCAGATAATTACCTAAATGATAAGAAACCTAGTAAAAAAAACTTGAAATGTCTTGAAGTTAACTCAACGTTTTTTATTTTAATCTTTGTATCTAGTATATGTCTATTTGGCAGCTTAAGTGAATGATCGATTGTGTTCCTTCTCAAAATTTTATGTAATTTCTAAATTTTTGTATATTAGCTAGTGATAGTGACTGAACATTGGCATACCCGTAAATTTGAAGCCTTAGTTTATCTACAGCAACAATTTCAGATGAAGATTCTTCTGATTTCTCGTTTATTTATAAGACTATCGAATTTAAGGATAATCAAATCATATCTTACCGTTGATAGAAAATATTGTTTTCAAAAACTCACTTTCCTTTTTATTAAAAGCTTGCACATATCTTGAGTCCCCAATGCAAACAAACTGAAGATAAAGAAAATATACAAGTTGCTACCTAAAAAACTACTTCATGTTTCCTAAAAAAATGTACCCAATGATAAATTAAGAATTTTCGCGATGCGAACTGACATTTTCAAACTCTTTCCTATTTAACATTAAATTTGAATCGGAAAGTTTTTAAAACGCTTTTTTACGATTGAGTTTCGTTTTCATCTTTTAAAATAAAAATAAGGAAAATTGTATTCATAACTTATTTTAAAATCTCAGGCAGTTTTAACAAAGCTGTATGGTTTTTGAGGGCTTATTTTAGGTCCTCGAAAACCATTCTACTGCTTTTTCTTCGTAAAAATAAAAACATAAATTAAGGAAATTTTACAATTTCCATCAGAGCTGAGCATTACGTCGAAAGCTATCGTCTCACAATATTTTCTCTCATAATAATTCAACTCGAAACAATAAAGTCATTTTAATTCGTTTTATAGGTTCCAACATCCACAAATTCTCTAGTATTTCTGATGAATATGGTAGAGACGTGGCGTCAGCGAAACGATTATGGTCCAGTTTGTGTTGTTTCCCCGTACGTTGAAAAAAATCCTTTTTGACGGTGAAATAATATCGTAGAATCAAAATTTATCTATTTCATATTTCAGAGATGGACGAAGTCGTGCTGGTGTTTATTGTGCAGCGAATGCTTGTATCGAACAAGTAATTCAACATGGTGAAGTTGATGTATTTCAAGCAGTGAAAACAGTGCGTCGACATAGACCGCAACTGATAGATAATATGGTATTTTGTTTTCAAATTTTTAAAAAAGTTTCGCATCTTTATTCATAAATATTTTTCTGTTTCTACTTCTAGACGGAATATAAATATTGCTACGATTTGGTACTTCACTATGTATTACATTTCTTAGACAAAGATCTTAAAGCAAAGAAGTGAGAAAACGAATTGCACGACGGCCTGTGGTATGTATGTTAGTAATTTATAAATTAGTATGAACTGATTTAGTCGCTTAAATTTTGAATAGCTATAAGGTCAATAGAAATTTACTTTAAATATCACAAAGAGTTATGACATGAGGCTTAGATGAAAGTAGACGCCATAAAGTTTGCACTGACTTGTTGAATATGTAGTAGGTTTTGTCATTTGATCAGTTTAGGCTTTTAGAGTGATGATTAAAACAATTTTTTCCTAGTTCGCAATTGAATACTTTCTATAAAATAAAAATGTTAAGAAAAAAGTACGTACTAAAGCACCAGCGTTATAAAGCAATCTTAAACCTCTGGCCACTAACGTGACCGTACGATCATAAAGAAATAAAACAAAAATGAATGATCACTTTTTCAGCTGCCAATTCGAATCATTTAAAGGTCAGCAACAAATAAAAACAACAAAAAAAACTAGCTGATATAAACTTGATGACATTTGAAAGCAACTAAGTTCTTTGCTAGGATAATTTTAGCAGATCGTTTTTCGTATCCCGGCCTAAGCTTATGAGTCTATTGCTTCTCTGAATATAGACTTTGGTTAATCATCTTTGGTTCCTCGAATAAAAGAACATTTATTCCTTAGGATCCGTCTTTCAACTGTTAGCACTTATTATCACTTTCAAAGTCTTATAATTTGTTTGGTCATCTTGTTGTTTTATTTCGTATCGAAATCACTCAAAAACTGAACTGAACTCAAAATTGTCTCTTCGCACTTTGACTGCCATCACCTCTTTTGAAAGAGAGTATTCATAAGTGCCTCTGAGCTTTCAGGTATCTATGGTTCGTTTTCTGTCTTATTAGCAATGTTGCCATCATCGCTAGACGAAAGAAGGCTAATTATCGCGTTCGCCAAACACCACGGCCAAATTATTGGTATGTTGACAAAACAAATATTATGTGGTTTCAGCTACTTTGTCCTTAAATAGGCAATTGTTTAGACCAATAGTGGAAGGTAATTTCTTGCTGTTACTCATTTTTCTATGTAGTATTTGAATCAAACATTCGATTGCAACAGCTTTAGAGTAAGTAAGATATGAAAAACTAGACCACGACAAAGATTGAAAACTATTGGCTTAATCTGGAGGTTTTCAAACACGGAAGAGACTTCTTTAGTTTCAATAACAAAAGAGTAAATTTAGCTGTGATTTTCCGCAAAAGCAGACTAAGGGTCTTATGCTGAGCCTAAACAGGTTACCTTCCTTGCAAAAAGTACCTCCACGGGAAAAGCAAAGAACGGGTTGACTACTGCAGATACAGTAGAGAAAGGTCAAGGTTTCGTTCACACACAGTTTCCAGCAATAGTTAGAGCTCCTTGGTCCTACTCTTCTCTCTTGGCTCTGCTCTTCTCTCCATCTTGATACATATCAAAAGTTCCGTTTAGCGAAATAGCCAGGTTCGTAAGAAGCCTGGAGAGACACAATTCGTTCATCAGCTGGTTCAATACTTAAATTTCACCTATCAATATCGCATATTACAATGAGTATACATCATTCAACCACAAGCTACTTATATATATTTTATAGATTAGCAATTGAAGAAACAGGACGTGAGTGTAATTGGCAATCTAACGAAAAACATATCCTAAACCAAAATAGGGGCATACAGTCCCGATGTGACTTGCATCCGTTGACTTGAACTCGTAATGTGCCACTAAAATTCCAAAAGGTGCTAGAATATTGACAAATTATATTTGAATCTCAGGGCGTTTAACGTCACCTATAAACATATTCAGTCCCACTTTAGGTTACCAGACTGATCCTTGGGAAGAAAACTACAATAACCAAGCAATGTTTATCACTTCGGCTACAAAAGCTAATACTGGCATTGCTTGCCAAATTAAGATCTTGGAATAAAACCACTCATTAGCTGTAACCACGTAATATTATGTTGGAGAGGGGGATAGGTGAAATTAGGTTTTACTGGCTGACACAAGGTCACAAATAGACCTATTGGTCCATACTGATACCAGATAAGGGGGCCTGCAGATAAAAAGGGTTCAGTCCAAGCAGCCATCGAAGACCCCAGACCTTTTTGCCAGCTGAATGATGTCCTTCAACATCTGCTTCACGACGTGCAATAGAGATTCACCAGCCAGGGCTCACCGAAGTAGCACTATCTGCTTTTGCCCAGTGCCGGGCAGTGATACAGGAAATGCTGGATAAGAGCTGTTGCGCTCGTTTGCTGATTCCATTCCTGCCTATAAGAAAGAATCGGCCTAGCAATCGCCATGTAGGTCCAGTGCGTTAGAGTAGAGCTTAGACGCTACGCTTTACTCGCCACCCTCTTCTGGCGTGGATTGCATTGCTTGCCCGCTAAACTCTTTCTGCTAAATTCACCTTCCATATGCGTTTGCTGTCCTAAATAACACCCAAGTACATAGTTTGTGACTTGAAACTTATCCTGGGAATTCCGTATGTCCTTGTGAAGAGTACAAGATCAATCTTACTAAAGTTGATGACAAGGCCCACGGTATTAGCCCACTCCTCAACTAGCTCCACAGCTGGCCAAGGCTATGCGGAAACCTACCCAAGACTAAGATCGCAATGTCATCAGCATAGGCCCCAACAATGGGTCCCTTGCTTTCCAGCCTCTTTAAAATTAAAAACATAGAAAAACAAACTCACAAACATGCCAAGTCGTAATGAAAATCAGATAATATTAACATGCCGTGAGAAAGAGGATGCTGTTAGTAAAAAATGTTTAGATCAATATATCTCAAAAACGGTTATGGTTACAGGAAAAAGTTATAAAATTTTTTTTGTTGGGAATTTTCTAAGTTACAAATTCGTCATACATTGTTTTTCTAGAGACGTGACCGTTACTGAGATATTTAGGAAAGGTCACTTTTGGTGACCATTGACCCCGTATAAAAAGTGACGCAGCTCTCGGATCGATGGGGACTTTTGACATTTTGTTCAACACGCCAGTACCAAGGTTCACACCAAAATTCAGCTTTCCCCTAATTTTTCCGAAGCACCATGTTAGATTTCCCCGGACTATTCTTCCTCCGTGCGTTGCACTAGTACTGCCTCTACACTATGTTGATTTGAGTAGGAGGAAATCAGAAGTCAAATAGAGGCTGTCTGCTTCCTTGTGAGCCTACCCATAGGTAAAGGCAAAGGATTGAACTGACAAGTTTTTTATTTGTTTCAACTCTTACGATTCCCCTAAGCTTGACCAAACTGAAGGGGCTTAGTGCTAGCACGGTGCCAATCCCACGTAATCCGACAACAGCATGAACCAAACCCGAAAAAAATGCTAGACCTAAAAGCAATAAAAAGCAACACGGCTGATGAAGCTTCCGCTTAAAGAGGAGCAGAAGCCCTGCGAGTGACCTGGACTGGGAGTGGCAGTGAACCACCAAACCAAGTGCCAGTGTCAACCTTTGGGTTGCAACCAAAGCGAAAAAGCCCAAAAGGACAAATACAACGGAAGCTGTAATCAATAGTATTCTAGAAAAGAAGTAGCTAAAAGAACCGGAAAAGATAGGGTATTGTGACTAGAAAATGAGATAGAGCTACAATGGCATGTCTTATTGAGAGCTGACTGTTCTTTAACTAGCAAAAGCAAGCATCGCAAGGGATGCGATTCAAAGACTTGTTAGCGCGACTGATCATAAAAGGGAATTAGACATTAAGTCATGGGAGTCATGAGCTGATGCTTCGGTGAGGTCACCCAAAACAAATTTTAGGGCCCTGCTTTGGGCGCCATTTGTAGCATTTTATATAATGCAAAGAGGCTTTGCAAGGGCATCTCAATTGGATCGAAACCCAGCATAGACCCTGCCAAGAGGTTGGCTGGCCGAACCATCAACAGGACAAAAAAAGTTATGTCAAATAAAAAAAAATCTATGAAAATGGCAATAAATTACTTTACAGCCAATTCTAGGGCATCCTGCTCCAAGAGCAATCAATCTTTTTGTTTGCCCTGTTGGTGATTCTATCATTCAATCTCTTGGCAGGCTCTATTCTAAGCTTCAGTCCAATTGAGACGCCCTGCCAAGCCCCTTCGTATCATAAAAATCGCTGCAAAAAATCTAGCTAAAACTAAGTCTTTAGTGTATTACTTGGAACTATAGCTATTGTACTTACTATAGATGCCACTTTAGCGAGTAAGATCCGTGTTGTGAGACAAAAAAGGGTTGGGCAGTAGATTGTCACCCTTATCCTCCTGTTCGTTTAGGATTCCAACTCTCTGGAAATATCGTCGCCTGCATTGTTGCGCTGCCCTATTATGTACTGTTCATAGTATTGCATTGCTTTTACCCGTTACAAAATTTTACTGTACGATTATAATAAATAATAGCTTTAGTGACGAACAAAAAAATATTTATTTAAATAAATTTTTTGTAATTATTATGATAATGTAAAATTGATTTTGTTTTTAATTTCAGTTAATCGTCAAAATGCCTAGTTACCAGCCTATAATAGATTTTTATTTTACAATTACATAACTGTATGTATATTTTCAAGTGAATTCTTTTTCGAAACTTTGCTTATTGTCATTTCTTCAAATTTGATTTCACAACGCTCCTATCTATGCTAAAAACTTTTGCATGATATTTTATATGAATTATTTTATCAGTTTTTTTTCTTTTAGAAAATACTAACTTTAATAAACGTTGTTATTTGGGAGAAAAGTGTATGTAAACACATTGCGTTTTTGTTTTCTTTCATTTTTTTTCGACTTTTCAATGGATTCACTAAAATAATGCTAGAAAATCGATTACTCGCTTCTAATTAGCTAGCATTCACTAGAAAAATCCATACTAGAATGCTTTTGCGAATTTGAATCTGTTTTTCAAAACTTTAATGCAAATTTATTTCCTATAGCAGAAATTGCTAATAATAGTTGTTTTCTTGCAGGTTTATCGCTTTCGGGCGCGGAAAATCAATTCCACTAACACCGGACAGTACTAATATCGATCTCCCAAATGAAATATCAAATACAGGCCGAATAATCGTGAACAAGTGTATCGATAAAATCGAAATTGAAAAGCGGGAGTCAATGTTACAATCCGAAAAAGATCTACTGTTAAGCCACAGAAACCATTATTCACACTTCATCGATAAGAACGGAAAAATTTTGGAACGCAAGAAGAAGGGACGTTTGTATAGTTTGGGTGGAAACGAACCGCCACGAAAAGGACATCGTGGCCGTTTGGATCGACTGAAAACTGTCGGAACGTTCGACTTAGGAACGGAAATGTCTGTATTGAGTCAAGTTGCAAGGAATCTAAATGAACAACTTATTTCGGGAGAACTGGGAATATTACCAATTGATACGAATCTTGCGCTGACCAGTGTCCTGACAACGCCATCTTTTCATTCGTCAGTACATACCAGTGCACGGAATACACCAGAGTTGAGGAAAAGGGATGCTGGCCGACGGACGCCATTGCGCTCGCCTTTGACGTACGATAGCAGAGCTGTTGGGCCGGAGTTCAGAGGTCAGCATTCTGCTGATGATTGCTTTCAGACGGCATCGTCCACACCACCCAGCACTTCAAAGAAGCCAAGGAGCCTGAGCACTAGTTCATACATCAAAGACAGATCACTAACCGAATCATCTGGTATGGAACTGAAACCACTTCAACTGGACGCTATTGAACCTCCGAAAAGTGAAAAGGAGAAGACCACATCTTTCATCACAGAAGCTGAGACGGAATCGAAAAAAATTGAAGAGGATGTCATTAGTGCTGAGCACACAAGCAAGCGTGATTTTTCGAAAGACTTTTCATACCGAAGTAGAAAGTCTATGCTCAGAAAGTCGAAACGAATTGTTCGAACCGATTCGGAAATATTCAAAGAGGGTATCATCGATCGAAACCAGTATCTACTCAGAGACAGCTGCGATATTCAGATACATGCTAACCAGG
Organism: Nemotelus pantherinus; assembly: GCA_963978885.1. NCBI lineage: Eukaryota > Metazoa > Arthropoda > Insecta > Diptera > Stratiomyidae > Nemotelus > Nemotelus pantherinus. Next base: position 247,508,031 of record OZ022264.1, on the reverse strand, counting down.
ATCGGGACAACGAAGAGAATGAAGCACGTGATGTATTCGGAGACGAACACTGTCGAAATAGTTCTGTAGCATCTTCTTCGTTCCAGAGTCGGAAGGATTCCAGTGAAATCGAAGATATTTGTTCGCCAAAGGATCGCCAGAAGTCAACAGACGAAAGCTCCAAAAACCTCTCCACCGACGATATGGACGCTGTTTTCTCCGATTCGAATACCGATTTAGAGAAATTGGAAAAGGAGTACAAAGAACTCATTAAAACTAACCTCCAGCGAGAGTATAAGAGCGATGGTGACACTCTGGATGAAGTTGGCAAAAAGAGAAGTGAGTTCGGCAAATGGAAGAATCAAAGCTTAGAGCACGAGTTCGAATATTCGAATCAGGAACTGATGAATATAATTGACGAGCAGACGCTCAGTAGTCACTCCTATTGTACATCAACTGATACGAAAGACTTGTCGCGAATTTGCAGTCCAGAGAGCTGTGCCAACGGTGCGTATAGTGACTCGGGTGTAAAAGGTCTCGATGAGAAGTATTCCACCTATGCCAAAATGCGATCACGTGTTTACTCCTCATCACGTCTGGGAGAAACCCCGACAGAACGTCAAAGACTGTATCCAATGCGCAACAATGTTCACAGTAGCTTTGCTATACCCATAGGGGCATCTGCAGCGGTTGCTTCGACCACTAGTGATAATATAAACGTAGATAGCACAGGTGTTGGTAGAACACCACCTCTAATTCGTCCGTCCAACCTAGAAATAAATGTACCGCCACGACCAAAATCTTCGCACGATAATCCAATCCAAAGTCTGTTCGAAAAGCCTTTCGGCAGATTCAAGAGAGTTAACAAACTGCTGAAGTGCAAACGATTCAGTACTTCGACCCTATACGATAAGAAAAAGCCGCCAGCATCTGGGGAAGTGAAAAAATCGCCAAAACTGATCGAACGCTTCACGGGCAAAGAAAATCATAAGGAGTCTGGTTTGACTGCAACCAAGAGTGCCATAAATCTGTCGAAGTTGTCCTTGTTCAGTCAAAAACCAGGAAAATCGTCGAGTTTTTGGTGCCGGAAGTCGGGTATGTTTTCCGGTACATCTCACTCGAACAACGAACTGTTCTCAAAGACTGGAAGCAAGACAAAACTATCGGAAGTGTCGAGATCGAATACCGAGCTTAGTAAATATAGAACAAGCCCGTTAAAAACCAGTAAGAAGAAAGGTTCTAAATACGAAAAGAATAGCGGTTCCGCTTGTCTACCAGTGACTGTTTGTCACTCGCCGCTTTCTGAGGAATTTTATAATAAGACTGGAAGCGTTCGGCTGAGTGCAGTCGAGCTGTACGAGAAGTTCTGCTCAGAGGATTTTAGCGGACTGTATAAGGATGAGCACTCGAAGAATGGTCGGAGGGTTGATATGCATGAATACCGGCTAGAACAGAAGGGGCTGAGAGTTATTGGTAGGTACAACAAGAATGCAAGACTTTTAAAGCAAAGAAGCGAACCCAAGTTTAACCTTCGCGGAACGCCAGGCGGTTCCTCGTATTATCACGAGGAAGAAGAATATTACTACCATCACGGAGATCCTCATGGTTATGGGTATTACAACGAACAGGATGAATACTACAATGAGTACGATGATGAGGACGTTGAAGATATTGAAGGGGACTATTACGAAGATGATGAAGAGGGAGACTACTACGAAGACGACGTAGAAGGTGAAGACAACACCGAGCTTGGTATGGAGAACTCTCCACACTTCATCGATAAAGATGATGAAAATGAGCTGGAGTTCCAATTTCAGCAGTGTGGAGCAACCTGTCTAGAGCTTAGTCATCGAGAATCCAGCAAACCTTTGGAGCAAGTAAGCACAGGAACAGATTCCGATGTCGATGAAATTTATCTAATGCCATCTGAGAGCAAATGTATTGACGAAGACGAGTATGGTTTCGAAAACAAACAATTCTCTCTTGAACAATCAATGTTTGTCCGGTCCACTGGCATGGATCGTGTTAACTATTTGCAAAGCACGGGTGATACAAAGTCCGGTAGTTTACTTGATAGCGTTAGTGATCTGATTGGTAAACAGCACGATGATATTCTGACTATTTATCGAATTTGTTCCAAAGAGGAAATTATGAAAATCAGTGACAGCGAAGCGGATGGTATTGACTCATCAGATTCAAAGAAGCATCGATCTACCAGTCTTCAATCGGAGTCTCTTGAGAAAGCTGTTAAAGAATACATTAAATATGCGACAAGTGACATGTCTATCGAACCTTCAATTGTAAAATGTGACTGCACAAATATCGATCGAACGGATTCGTTAGAGCTGTTGAGTAACTCCAGTGGAACCATGCGATCTCGAAGTACGCTGACGGAGTATGCGTTCGACACCGTACGGAACATGAACTTGGACAGTTGTAGTACCTCGAAGCTAAGCTTATCCCTCAAAAGTGAAGTGTTTGATGATTTCACGATAACGCCTGATGAACTCAAGACAATTCAAAACTGTGAAATAGAGGATTTCACTCTAACGCCTGACGGCTCTATAGGAGACAGTACGAACGAGCTCACAAACAACACGAAAGTGCCAACTGCCGATACTGAGGAAAGTGGAAGAAATAGTCGCGCATGTGTTATGGAGGAGGACTGCCCCAGTGGAGTTCTTGTGATAGTGGATAAATTTTTAGAAAATGAAAGAAATAACTTACACCGCCAAATGTCTGTCGACGAGCCCACAACGTCAAACTCATGGACGGCAGAAACAGAAGTCGTCTCAAAAGGTGCTCTTCTTGAGACCAGTTTTGATGAAGCTTTCGGAAGTGGAGAAGGCAGCGGAGACATGATGCAAGAAATAGCAGAAGAACTTAAGTATATGTTCGGAAAGGAATCAGCCAACGAACCTGAAAGTGGATGCAGTGAAGCATCCAGAGATGATTCTGAAAAACTAACTGAAGATAATTCAACCAAGACAAGTGATTCTTATCACACTCCAACCACCGAACAGGACTCTACCACTTCCAATGAATATACCGTCATTGACCTGTACGACGACAACGACGAAAACGTGGTTTCACTATTCACTTCCGAGCTCACAAAGGAATTCGATCGTCTCTTTTCAAAAGCTGAACAGCTAGACGAAGACGTGGACGAAGAAGGAGACAATTCAAATGCACCAGCTGAAGACCTGAACCATTCTACCACTCATACTGATTCAGGCGAAAACAATCGTCCAAAAATTCCATCAAGATATTCTATGCAAAAGCTTGAACCTTATTTTATAGCCGATCCAGAGGAAGAAGAAAAGGAGAGTAGTGTCAGTTCAAAGTCAAAAACTAATGCAGCTATCACCAATAATATCAAACCAGCTTCGAAATCCCAGCCGAGCAGCGCAAATAATAATACGAGTATTAGCACTAGAAGTCATCATAAAGCAACCTCATCAACTACAACTACTATAGCTACTACAACAACAACAACAACATTGTCAACGACGTCATCGTCGCGTCTGAAGAAGACACGAAGTCAATCCTTAGGTAATTTAAATAAGAAGACCAAATGTTTCCCATTGTAACAGGAATTTATTAGGTGTAACCAAAGAAAGCCTTGTTTGAGATAGTTCAATATATTTGATGTATTTATTATGTCCGTTATAGAGAAAGAAAGCGAATGTTAGAGAAGAATTTTTAAGTGATGAGATTCGAATTTTTTAAAACAGATGAAAATTTATTCAATTTGATGTTGTTATGTAAAACAAAATAAAAGTAGTGAAAAAATATTTGTATAAATATTTTCCATTAAGAAATGTGTGATAACAAAATCTGTTTTACAGAAAAATGAAAAAAATTATGATAGATCAAAGTCGACTTATAAATATTGTGTAATATTATTTTTCGAATATTTTAGTTTGATATTAATAAGTATCAGGTCCTTGTGAATATCCATGAGTTTCTCGTCCTCTAGAGGTTTATTTTCACCGCGTGTTTCGTGTATAGGTTACTTGAAACTTTTTCGCTTCTGTTTCCTGAGTGGGATCGTTCTGTTTTTAATTGCTGGGTTTATTTATCTGTTGCTACGATGCAATATACGAGGGTTAATCTGAAAGTAATGATAATATAAGCCAAGGTGATTAAAATTTAAAAAAATATTTATTTTTCAACATAGTCTCCTAACAAGTTAATACATTTAGTCCATCTTTTTACCCAAGACCCAAGATACCCTTAGAAAAAAAATGGTTTATCTCTACTCTCCCAAAATGCCTCACCAGCGGCCATAACTTTGCTATCATCTTCAAATTTCTTGCCCCAAATGTGTTCCTTGAGCCGAGGAAAGAGATAGAAGTCACTGGGAGCTAGATCTGGCAAATAGAGTGGATGTTCTAGCAGCTCGAATTCTGTTTCTTGAATTGCAGCCATCGCAACTGCAACCTTGTGAACCGGTGCGTCATCTTGATGAAACAGCACTCCGGCTCGCAGTTTTCCACGTCTTTTTCCGCAATAGCCTCGCGCAGTCTTCTTATTTGATCTGCGTAGTCAGAGCCTGATATAGTGGCTTCCTTTTCCAAATATTCTACCATAATAATTCCTTCAGCGTCCCAAAAAACTGATGCATCGCCTTCCCTGCCGAACTCGACTTCTTGAATTTCTTCGGCATCGGTGAAGAGAGTCGTTTCCAGGTCATCGATTGCTGTTTGGTTTCTAGTTCAAAATGGTGAATCTAGGTCTCGTCCATGGTTACGAAAAGTGCTATTCAGCTATATGACTGATGGCATGTAGCTGTGGTCACAGGCATAGGCGGGCCGTGGCCTAAAACCTGGCAGGGGCCAGGGACTGAAAGGTTCAAGACATGCGATGATTTTGTTTTTGATTGTACACGTACTTTTCATAAAACTTATATAATTTACTAATACATTATATATTTGTTGATTTATTCTTTGTTATTTGCTAATGCATAATGCATTATCAAATAAACTTCTTGTCTGCGAATACGTATGAGCTACTACCACATGCATATAATTTGAATGGTAGGTATGAACTACTCATGAATTATCAATGACCGCTAAGAAAGAAAGCTTGTATGAATTATACGGGAATATAATGGAAATAATTCAAAATGTAAGAATATTTCTTCGTTTATAAGCTAAATATATTTCAACTTATAGTTGAACAAGAAGATAGCTTAGTTTCAAAATATCTTTAAAGAAATTGGAATATATTAAGCTTAGAAGGAAGAAATTGATCTCTTGCTTCAAACATTTGTTACCTAGAAAACCTAGAAAAAGCGAAAATAATTTGGCAAGATGAAAAGTGCTGTATCTTAGTCTTTTCGAGCCATTTGGTTTGCAGAAATATCTTTGTAGTCCTAACTGCGTGTCCGAGGCTAGATAAAACAGCAAAACCTTTGAAACTAGTGCTTTTTGCTGTTTTCCGTTTTCGCGATCCTCTGGTAAATGTGAGATCCAGACAGTTCTTTTCTGCGAATGATTTCATTTTTTCCCAAACTACATACAAGTCTTCTCGCTCACTTAGTATGTTTTAACTGTTCCATTCATAAGATTTATCCCATCCCTAAGAGTTGCATTTTTAGTTTGGAAATATGTGCTTAACATGTTCGTTATAAAAAGAACATAGTGAAAGATGAAAAGATTTGCTACAAATTTTGGATTACTGATTGAATGAAAGATCCCCAATGAATAAACTGAGTCGTTGTATTTTCCCTCATTTATTTCTTTTTCTAAAGCCTCTTTCATAGTCCCATAGCTATCGATCACATATTTGCAATTGTGGAATCTCGTTGACTAACGAGTCGAGCTTAAATTTCTCATTCCATGCCTTGTGTTTAGACCAACTGCCTCTTCAAGCTTCTTCAACAATTCGTGTTGTGATGGCTTCGAAAAGTGTAGGTAAAGGGATTCGATGGCATTGAAAAAGGATGTACACGTTTCGATTGTGAAAAATGTGTCCATCACAACCAGGATAATTTTATGAGCTAGACAGTGTACAAATGTGGCTGCAGGGTGTTTCATCTTAATTTAGATTTGTACACCATTTTTTTTGTCCTGACATGACACTAGCACCGTCATAAGACTATCCAACAACAGGCATTTCGCTAAGTCCGTAGCTGTTTACCAGGCTCAAAATTATTTCTACTAAATACGAGACATTTCTAGCTCCTGCATAGTCTACAAAGCTTGAGAACCTTTCTTCGACTGCTAGCTCTATAGCAAATCTGACAACCATGGAGAGTTGTTCCTTTTGTGGACCCTTGCTTTGTTTGTCATAATGGATATCAGTCCGCAATCTTTTATTTCAGCTGTATTGTCCACGCGAACGATTTCAGCAATTATTTTCATCAATTCATTTTCTGTTTTGCCACTACAGTAGTTCGCAACCTTGTATTTTAAAATTATTTTTAAAAGTTGAATCATGCTTTGCGAATAATGCACAAAATTCCAAAAAAAATCACGGTTATCACTGGCACTACTTTCATCATGTCCTCTGAAAGCACGTCTTTGGTGACTGAGACACGTCGTAAGGTCGGTAACCTTTTCCAAATAATTTCGGTTCATCTTGACAATATTCCAAGACTGTTCAAGCACCATATCATTTACTGTCTTCCAAGTACTATTAGAGTTTTCACATTGTGCATGAATTTTACTATCCGGATAATTTATCCGCATCTTGAAGTTTGGTCGAGCTGAAATTTTGGTGTATTTTGGTGACAATGGAAATTCTATGGAACATTTCGCATTGTGATAACTTCACACTGAGTCATCAGATCATCACAAAATTTACAAGACTCATCAATGGGCATAAAAAATAAGTTTCTGTCGTTTTTAAATAATGTCTGAGCAACCTTGTAGCTACCATAAGTACGTAAGCACAAATCTTTCACACGGCTGTTAGAATAAAACGCAAATTATTGATGAATTTGATACTATATTTATACAGTCAAATCTAAACTTGTAAAATTCCCAATCGCACAAAAATTGCACCGAATTATTTATATTTTAGCACCTGGAACTTGCGTTTACGGTATCTCGCAACCGGATGAAATTCATAGAATATACTGGTCTTGAGTAGATACAGGTTTGACAAAAGTTCAATGAATATGATAAGAACCATGTGGCGGCTGTGTCACTATGAAAAAACGCTCGGTGAAATCGAAGTGCTATGCCTTTTAATTTCCGATGCAGTTATCAAATTGTAATGAAATTCACACACATTTAACCTGAGTGTAAACCAATTAGGTCATAGATAGCATGAAAGTGGCAGGGATAACATTTTTATTCTCCAAATGACTTCAAAAACTGTATGCTACGTTAATTACCTTATTGCCTACCATTTTAATACTTAGACTATGTTTTGTGAAAAACAGAATTGCTTAAAACGCCAGTTTATAAAAGTGTTCTTATCTAAATACTCATATATTGCCTAGTAGGAATGAACAGATAATCTTAATAAAAAAAAGCATGATTAGCGAGGCTTTTTTCGTTTTTTTCTTAACGTATAACTTGTCGAAATTAAATATTGCCGTCCATATCTCGAAATAAGTCCCATAACATCGTAATTAATACCGCAAGTAACACAGTCACTATGTTATAAGCAGTGTAAGTTGGTATATGCTTACACTACTGCACTACACAGCTCTTGCTGTAACCACAAAAACCTTAGAAGCGAAAACTTAAGTGTCTGCTGTTGGAAATATTTATTTTTCTGGGAGGGGCCAACCTAGGGTCTGGGGGGGTCCCGGCCCCCCCTGGCCCCCCCTACGGCGCGCCTATGGTCACAGGGTCACTTTTCGATCTGCCAACGCGACCTCTTCAACTTTTTTCAAGTTGTCTTCAGTGAGGTACATGGATGGACGTGTTTATCTTCAGTGGATGTTTTTTCTGATGTTTCAGAATCTACCAGACCTGGTGGTATTTTGCATCTCGTACTAAAATGATGCACCTTCACCTTAGCTGAACCTGTACGCAAACTATTTTACTTGACGTACTCGACTGGAGCAAACACTTCCGCATAGAAGCTTGCACACGCTCAGCATATCCATAACAATTAGGAGGCCTGTTATCTCTCTATCTATCGACTAATTGTACTCGTTTTGGTCCTGTCTAAAGTCTTTGAATCACTTGTAAGCTCAAAATTAATTTACTATCTTGAGTCCGACAATCTTGTCAACAACCGCCAGTATGGTTTCCGCACTTACATTTCTTATTAAAAGATGGTACCGTTGTCTCCATAAATTTGGTGAAGAAATGGTCATTTCTCTTGATATTTCGAAGGTCTTTGACACGAGTCTGAGACCCAGCTCTAATAGTCAACCTTCTGGCATTTGGTGTTCACCCTGTCTTTTTCATGTAGATCGAAAGTTTCCTGGCAGTTATTTCATTCCAGTTTGTTTTAGGTGGACTCAAATTCTGCGGCCACACCACCAGCGCCGGAATATCGCAAGGCACTGTTCTTTGGAAGGCACTCTCTTCCTTTCATTTACAAATAACCTCCTATCTTTCACTCTGGATCCGATTCATTGTTTTGAAGCCGACAGGACCCCTAATCTTGCATTCTCTTTGGTTACAGTGACCCTTTCTTATGGGAACGCTGCTTCTATTAGTAGAGATCGCATGTTTGGGTCCTATTAAGAACTAACAGGGTCCTATTAAGAACTAACGCCCAAAGCTCAGCGTGCCGTGTTGTATTTGATGAGTCCAAATTCCAATGATGTCTTTTTTTGCTCAAGCCTTACTTTCCTCCTGCGAGGCATATTATTTTCGTTGATGGGGTAGGTATTCCTTAATCACCCTTGCTAAACCTACTAGGTTTTGACACATCCAGTACACTTAACTGGTCCGGCCACATTTTCCAAATTGCGAAAAATGCCATGAAATGCCTAAGTTTCCTTTAGAAAGGCAATAAGTACTTTACTCCATTAGACATAGCACACACACCGAGCAATACTCTCATAAGATCAAGAACCCTGCCTAAGCCTATAGGCTTGGGCAGATAGACAAAGCCCAACTAAAATCTATCAAGCTTATTGGCGATAATACGATGACTTTAAGCATTGAACCTTTTGTACCTTTCAATGGTCTCTGCCTAGCATCCTGTCGATCAGTGCCAATCGTACCGTTCATTTTCACGATTCTTTTTATCAGGGTCAGTGCGATTGTGGAAAAGCCTACCATCTGCTGTTTTTCCCGCTAACTATAAGACCATCTACCGCCACAGTTGTTTAAGCGTTCACCGATATCTCCTGCAATTTCAAACCTCCCTTCATCATTTTCCTTAACTTTCCTTCCACCAAGGCTGTGCTATAGCATAATAGGGCATCCACTAAGAAAATAAAACGATCTGCGTCTGCTTCTCCTCTCCATCAAGAGAAATTCACTGTCATTAAAATATAACAAATTGCAACGAAGTAAACGAAGCTCTGCACAAAATTAAAGCGTATTGAAACAATACTAACAAATAAACACGCAAGCCAAAAAATCTAGTACATAGTACAGTATAGCAGAATTTATTGACTCATGTCCTTATACCATGTTTCATCAAACAATAATAAGAACCTAAACATAATAATCCAATTCAAACAGCATCTTTACATGAAAAACGAAAATTCAAAATCACATGTAAATCCACACTTAGCTAAATTTATAAAATATACAAAAAAAAAATTCAAAAAATTATAGACGTAATAAAAAAAAATTTAATACAGGTTTAACTGAATTTCTATAGTAAATCTTCCTTAAAAAAAATATAAAGTAACCAAATCGAAAACCACGTAAGCGCATTATTAACAATTTGTAAAGTAAATTTGTTCCTCTTCGATAACACGTAGTTAAAATTTATATGAAAATCAATGAAAAATCTAAAAGTTACCAAAAAAAAAAATATGTTCATACAAATCAAGACCAAACATTGAAGATTTCCATACTTAAACTTCACAGAAGAAATTAGTAAATTAATAAGTTGTTTCGAATACTAATTCATCATAAATCATTAATAGAGGTATTTAAACTGAAATAAATAGCGATAAAATTCGTCGAAAATTAATGTTTGCCGAAATCAAGTGTAAATTATGAGAAATTTTATTAATCTAAATAACTTTTTTTAAAAAAAAAATATTTTCAATTATTTAATTCATCTAGAAAATGAGCACTTTTTAAATATACAAAACAATCTATACGATGAGAACAATGATGAACTAAAACATTTTTAAATACGAATACAAGTAACAAAATATATGGATTTATGTCATTTTATGTCAAGTGTGTTCGTAAAATATGTATGTGTTGATCGTATACAATTTTATATTGAATAGAGTGCCTTTTTCAAGTAAAAAATTTAAATGAAGTGAAAAAAAAATGAAATTTAACTCAATGATAAATCATGAAAATATGTAAATCATTACTAGAGAAATTGTTTGAAAAGAAAATACGATAAATAAAATAATGATGAGAATGTGAGGGATATTGTAGATATTAGCGAATCACATTCGAAAATTATAGCGTGCAATATTTTATAAAATGTCTTTGGTTTCAATCAATCATTTCGTCTTTTGCACTGATTCATTTTCAACTTTTTTTTTTGTGAATTATAATCTGTGCATAGGCAACAAGATGAAGTTGAGCGATGTGACCACACGTAAAAAAGAGATTACACTCTTTTCTTTAATGTGAAATTTTTTAATATGTGATACAAATTTATGAATTTTATAGCTACACAGCTCTCACAGTTTTATTCAAGAATTGAAGCAATTGGTAAATAGAAAAAAATACTGAAGCGATTGGTAAATAGAAATAGAAAAAAAAGAAACTAGAGGAAAGAAATGCAGATGAAAAATATGTTTTTATGAAATCTTCGCATAAACGTAGGTATTTGTCATAAAAGACACAATTGAACATTTCAACCAACAGTTGAAGCATGAACGATAATTTTTTAAAGATTCTTCTTACGGTTACTACGGATTCATTGAAATATGAAACTATTATCCATCGAATTTCTTTCAACAAATTCAAAATAACCAAACATATTGCGAAAAACTGCTCAAATTCAGGACTATTATTTCAATTGTATCTGTCTCTGTCAAAAAACAAATAACAACGGTCGTGAATCGTATCTATTCTTGTTTAATTTTAAGAAACATAGTTTTATAATTTAACAAGAAATAGTACAGTGTGCGGTTAACAGACGGTCAGTTCTCAATTTGAAAGTACGAAATAGTCATTAATACAATTTCTTACATTTCTTCGTAAGAACAAAAAAAAACTAATATAATTAAATTACTGAACAATTACCGAGTCAAATTTTGCGCTTAATCTTATCACAGAATGACTAATGTGTATGTACGTAATGAAATCGTGAAAACTTGTAATGGAAGGCAATGGTAGATCAGAAAATATTTTGTAAATTTGTATTTTTTTTATCAATTAATTTGCTAAAATCTTTAGACTAAATGAATAATGGAGGAAGAAAAACTTAGATACACTTGTCACGAGCCAAATTATTTGAGAGTGACAAAATGGAAAATTGGGAATAATATTGATGAGTACGAGTATAGATGTATAAATATAATTATGAAATTATTTGTCATCAGATCATTGCATAATGTTATATATGTTAATTGATTTGTAACATTCTATATTGTTATATAACCATATATTATGTATTCATTTGAAGTAATTATTACGATGATTATTATTATATTCTATTGATAGACATTATGATATTATATTTTACAAATAAAAATGAAAATTTCCAAAATATATATTATATGAAAATAATATTTGAATCATGATGTCTTTTATTTTTACGTGAATACTTTGATTGGATGAATGGCGGTTGTGGTAGGATACCATAAAATTTTCTTTCTCTTTATTGATACAGTAATATAAATGAACCGAAAATGTTGAAGGATGAGAGGTTTTCGACAAGCTGTGCGATTTCTTCTAATTTCGATGTTTTACCAGTAAATTAGCAAATCATGCTTCTAGAGTGAAATTACAAATAGAAAAACCTTAAATGGAATATATAGAGAACAACATTTAACCATACATTTCTTATAATAGCCCTTTCGCAGCATTTCTACATAGGCTTTATAATTTGGTTACCACTACATGATTGTCTCATTCTATTGAACAGTTTTCAATGACAATTAAATTACATCAGCAGTATTGTGATTTCGCTGGATTTTTAGCCCCAGTGCGAACGGGCTCTTATACTAACGTAATCAGTCAGCTTTCTTTCTTAGTTTTCGGTCAGGTATAAGCTTGTAATTATCATTATATGCGCTAGTTTGGTTAATTTGTTCTGTAGCGCGTGTAAGAGGATAGAGAATAAAAACATTGTAAGATTAAGAAGAAAATACTAGGTCTAGCCACGTGTTGAATCCTAAGTTTCGCCAAATTATCTAACCTCTACGATGCTTCTATTGGTGACAAGCGAGTAACTGCTCAATGTTTTTGGATAGCATCACCTGGTACTATTTATCTTTCGTCCACGGACTACTCTCTGATCCCGTTTTGATCCACGTACTGAGGTGGTGATCTTGGTATTCTAGATCTACTCGTCTTCTGACACGGTAGTGACGGAGTGAAATCTGCTCGTAACGGATCGGGAGTTAACATTATCTTCTTCGGCCCAATAAAACCGTGACGGGGCTTCAAAAAAGGGGATCGTATCAAAATCTCGAATCACAAAATCCCGAATCAACAAAATCCCGTATGTTTCGAAATTCCCATATTTCAAAATCCCGAAATACAAAATCCTGTACTTAAAAATCCCGAAACTCAAAATCCTGAAATTCAAAATCCCGAAACACAAAATACCGAACGTCGAAATCCCAAAACTCAAAATCTCGTGGAACGAAATCTCGCATGAAACCTATTTATATAATGAGATAACAAAAACATAGTAATTTTAGTTTTTATTTAGGAATAAATTTCAACATAAAGACATATTATAAGCGATTCTTCGCAAATAATCGACTTTTTCAGTTTTACACATTTTTCTAATATTTTTTTTAATTTTTTGGTGCCTTGCCAAATTTTTCTTCTTCATGGGTACTGATTCTCTTCCATTAATTTTCCTTTTTGTTATTTTAGCTACAGTAAAAAAATAGCGGAATGAAACATCCCGTAGTTTTGCATAATATAGAATCAGCCGCGGCGCCGCGCCTAATTCTATGTTATGCAAAACTACGGGTTTTTTCAGTCGGGATTTTGTCTTACGGGATTTTATGATACAGTTACATGTACAATACGGGATTTTGTGATCGGGATTTTGCAGACGGGATATGGTAATACGAGATTTTGTACCCAACCCCAGAAAAGCTATCAAGTTGAACGTGGAAGTTCAGTTGAAATCAGGGGCGGCTCGTCGATGTACGCAAAGGAAGCAGTGCTTCCCTTGCTAATCCACAAATTTGATTAAATAATCAATATGAAACAGCCAAAAGATTTACAATCAATATTTAACAGTCAAAGTAATAACATTTATTTTCTTACAAAACTCAAAACTCAATCGCTATTATCAATCAAATGGTTTTATTTTATAACAGTCGAACTACAGAGCTTCCAAGTTAAATTTACAGCTACACAATGAAAACTCAAACGCTTTACTACAAACTACAGGCACTACATGCCATTCAATTCAAAACATACAGTTCATTGAGATATACTATACAGAACACTGAAGTGATCTTGCTTCAATGCTCAAATTCGTTATATTCGCATCGATCTACTTAGACGCTTTGTCTAAATGATGCCCACAAAATTTGTACAATCAATGTACTCAAATATCATCGCGGACGCTGGCTCAGTTCACCGCGTCTTGGTGGATAGAAAAATTCAAAAAACCCTTGCCCCATCCACCCACTGAACTACCCGAAAATCTTTGTTAATGAATGAACTTGATACGCTGCAAAACTATCCGCGTCTTCTGTTATGTTACTGTTCCCCCTCATGATTTATCTGTAGATTCTTTTCTGCTCCTCTTCTTACGAGCCGTTCCCCTTACGAATTGAAGCATTTTCCGCTTTGTTCACATGTACACATGTACGGTGCAAGCTATTGTGATGTTCATGTGGGGAATAGAATAGTATGAGTTACATTTTTTCGTGTGCAATTTTCCCCAGATCGGTTTTTCGTGTCTGCTTTGGGTTTGCTTTCCCAAAAGACGTAGTTTTTCCGATCTGGTGCTTTGGTGAAATGACCACTTGATTGCTTTGGACGCCTATGTTGACGCTGAAAAGTCGTCTGCGTCTCTATTATGTTCATGACCTACGTTACAGAATTTGTAGATTCTCTTCTGCTCTTTTTCTTACGAGTCGTTCCCCTTCTAATTTGATGCCTTTTATGCTTTTTCGCATGGAGTATGTATGGTGCAAGTTATTGTGATGTTGATATGGAGAAAATGGTGTACAATTTTCTCCAGAGCGGTTTTTTTGTATCTGCTTTGGGTTTACTTTCGCAAAATGAGTTTCTCGGTTCAGGTGCTTTGGGTGATATGACCACTTGATTGCTTTCACCTATGTTATTTCTATGGTGCGTTTATTTATGCCTTCTTCGCAAAAAACGCACCTGTTATAACTCTTTCGACGTGTATTTTTTGTATTGTCAGTATCTATTAATACTGTCGGTTAAGCATCGATAAAAGAATAGTTTTTAAAGTAAATTATAACATAAAGCTCGTTAAAGTGAGAGCGTATTGAATAGATTCTGTTTCCAAAAGTTAATATTTACCCGTTTAATATGGATTTTAAAGTGGAAAACCAAAATTAAGGTGATTGTGCCATAAAGTATTTGCTGCGGTAATCTTTTTCATTGAAGATCGTATTGAGTTTTAGCAACCAAGATCAATACTTTCGTTCAGTTAACTGTTTGCAGAAGGTAACTATATTAGGCACTTTTATTGCAAATTATATGATATATTTATTTTTATTGTGGCATTGCTTATTTAATTTGCTAAAAGATGCATTATATCCTCAACTTTGAGCTATTAAAAACTTTCGCCATATATTTAGCATGTAATATGTTTTCAACTTAACTTTTTTTTTTATAATTTAAAAAGAATTGAAGAAATAGGTTTTTTTTTGCTTTCAAATACTATAATTAACTTGAACTTTTGTGAGATTTTTGATCATAGTGAGTAGGAAGCTGTTGACAATCAATCACTAGCTTTTAATGCAAATATGGTCGCTTCATAAGTATGCTTATTTATATTATATGCTTATATATTTTGCTTGTGCTTCCCTTGGTCTCAAACCCACGAGCCGCCACTGGTTGAAATGAACTCCTGATTAGCACCGATCCGGCTCTGAGCGCTAACTCCCATAAAGACTTACGCCGACCCTCACATGGTTTTCCTGCTTTGCACATATAACCATGGAATTACTTTGGTGACTGCGCATTCGAACCAAGATAATGGATCTTAGTTTGAACCCAATAACATAGTTGTTCCCGAAAAAAAAACATCAAAACTTAAGCTTTAATTCAACCCCTGCCTTCAGTGCTAATTAGGGGACTTACATAATCCATACTTGATGTCCTTCTAAAGGAGGAAAATTGATCGGAAGACGTACTCTACTATCAACTGGAACAGATATAGCTGAAAAACCTGCTTCACCGTCGAAGAGCACCTTGCTTTACCTCTCTACACCGATTCGGTAGAAGTCGCTTCCAAGCTTGCCATCCGGACCTCTGGCAAAACAATTACCCCCCCCCCCCCTGTTTTTATTCTTCGCAGAGCAAAGGTAATATTAGAGAGTTCTGATGAGAGAAGCAAGCTCATACGCACTGAGCGGAAGCCGCGAGAAAAAAAAAACAAAGCTGGCTCAGGCAGGTGCCGCTTCTATTTCAGGCACCAAATCTACATCTGTTCAAGCATATACGAGGGTTGATCCAAAAGTAGTGACAATCTGCTATTTCCATATTCCACCGTTGCACGTTGGGCCAAGGTGTTTAAGCTTGGAAGAACATCCACTGAAGATGAATACCGCGAAGGCGTTCCATCCACCTCCATCACTAAAGACAACGTAAAAAAAAGTCGAAGATGTCGCGTTGGCAAATCCAAGAGTGACCATCAGGCATATAGCTGAGGTCACAGGGATCTCGTATGGCAATGTTCAAAGAATCGTTGCCAATGAATCACATATGAAGAAGGTCTCTGCGCATTGGGTGCCGAGAACGTTAGCCGACGAGCAAATGGAGAAACGAGTCGACATCTTGATGGTGAAGCTCGAAAAATTGCGGGCAAATCTGGAAAAGTTTTTGTCACGTTTCGTAACCATGGACGAGACCTGGATCCACCATTTTGATCCAGAAACCAAAGAGCAGCCGATGACATTTTATATTGCTATTATATATTATTATTATTATATATTATAATTTATTATTATTTTTTCATTTCATATTATTATTATTATTATATATTATATTATTTTATATTCGCGAGATCTAGCTCCCAGTGACTTCTACCTTTTTCCTCAGCTCCAGGAACACCTTCGAGGCAAGAAATTTAAAGATGATAGCGAAGTGATGGCCGCTTTTGAAGCGTTTTGGGAGAGAAAAGACAGCAACAAATTTCTAGGGTTATCCTGGGTTGGGAAAAAAGATGGATATTAACAATGCATTAACTTGTTAGGAGGCTATGTTGAAAAGTAAATATTTTTTAAAGTTTAATCATCTTGGTTTATATTGATTATCATTACTTTTGGATCAACGCTAGTAGAAACATCAACAACCTTGTCATTGCGAATATTGGTAATTGACCTATTTTCAAAACCTTTCAAGTACGATTCTGCACATAAAACTGATAATTGAGAGTTTTTGGCACACCTTTCTACGAAACGGAGAGTTTTCCTGAAGTGTTCTCTGTTATACTACATGCACAGGGCTTTTGCATCAGGAGGATTGCAATATAGAGAAGCAACATCTTACCTAAACATGAAAAGAGCTGATTGGGAAAAATTCCGATCAGCTTTCCATACTGAACTGGACCACGTTCCGACTCTCACTAATCAGGAACATCTGAATAAGGCAGTGTACTTTCTAACTTCAGCATCTAACAATGCTGTTTGTTGCGAAATCCGGCAGTTCAACTAGATCGAATCAGCTAGATTCCAACTCCTTCAGCTAGATCCAATGGCGGAAAGAGTTTAAACTTGCCCAGAGACTCAACGATTGATCAAATTACAAAATTGCCTTGCGTAAGACGGAAAGAGCTTTAAGGAAATCTTTGTCTGCAAATATTGAAAGCATCAATGAAGCTAGTCACCTCCAAAAATTTCTAGGCTTAAATCCTGTCGCTCTGGATTGCAAAAAAAAGATCCCATAGCATTTGTATTCAAAGCTACTGTGAGACGCTTGATGGAGACTCACTTCCCTAATACATTTCCAAAATTACCGTTAGAATTATACGGGAATGCAAATCCGATTTCTGTCACTTTTAGCGCACACATAAGATGAGCCATTTATTCTTCTGGCTCATTCAAAAACCATGCTTGAATAGTATCATGTTGGCTGATATTCAGCCAATATTAGACGACACTATGCCTTGGATCATTGCCATAAACAATGCCTACTTAAGACTTTATATATTTTCACTTTGTATATTGGTGCTATTGCGCGGAATCGTTTAAAATTATTTATTACATATAATTCTGGTAATTGCTTCTAAAAAGATAAAAAAAAACAATTTTTCGCTAGCGTTATCCGTTGCTTTGATTTATCGTCTCGATGAGATCTCAATGTCTAAGTTTTCTTAGTTTGGTTTGGTTTTCTATATCGTTATGAGCATGTTAGAGCGACAGCTTTCATTTATAGATGAAAAGCTGTTTTCATTCTATTGTCTACTTATTTGTGCTGCTGGCAAATCTCTCCGCATTACTTTGTCCTGAAATAGTTAATTTATTGCCACCTCTTCCATTGCGGAAAACGGCAGCACAACATTTGGTTCTCCAACCGTCACAGAAGGTTCTTTTTTATTCTGGGCAATTTTCTTTTTTTTTGTGCTTGGCAGTAAGCAATTTTCTTTCTCATTTATAGCTTAAAATCACTTCACAGCTAAAATATATTTTCTTCAATACTCTATCGGAGAGTATTTTGAAGTTTACTATCAAATTGCAGTAAAAAAATTCAAATATATTTTGGCCCTATAATCCAGCTTTTATTGATGGTCCCAATCTATTTAATTGGTTTGCAAGTCTCTGGCATTGTCAATCGAAATTTTGATTTCATATTTTACAAGTTTCCAAAAATGTCAGTCCATTTGCTGAGTGTAGAGTGAACTCCGAATTATGCATTCAAATTGCCGTTCGTCACTCAATTCGAATTTTACAATTAAATCAAACCTGAATTCTAAATATTCTGGGGTGGATGACTCTCACTTTGATTAAGGGGGTGGACTTCACTTGTTTAAGTGTACTTGCCATTTAAAATATACAATATAAAATACATTCTCATAATAAGCAAAACCGAATAAATCATATGATAATCGGGTTGGGTTAATAGTTGTGATATCCAGCATTACCAAACTTATAATACAATTTACTTACTTTTTTCCTTGATCCACAAGTCTAAACCATGTAAAAATTGTCCCTTTCTTGCACTTCTGTTCGTACTCACTCGTCACTTATAGCCGATAGAACGGAAATGTCACTTGAGATGAGATCAAATCACCTCACTTGACACTCAGAATACCAGCCCAAGAGAGTCACTTCATTCTTGGGGTGACTCTCAGAATAGGGCCCCAAATTTTCTAAAAGAAAAGCTAAGGTATCTATATTGATTCGAATTCCGATATCGGAATCCGTAAAATTTTGACTCGCTAATGGTCGGAGTCAGATTAGACACGGAGTTTACATTCCGAAGTTGACGGATTCTCGATAAAATTGCCAATAATACGAAAAATTACAATATCGGTTTGCGAATCCTAATAAGTCCGCCTGTATTGTTCTTGAAACATCCAAATCTGGTCACAATCTTTTAGATCCCACATCTGAAGATACAATCTTTTATATCCCACATAAGTATGTAGTAACATTTGTGCCAGTCACACATTTGAATTGACCAAAATTTTCATAAAAACAATTTCACTCTTAGACCCGCCTTACCTGATCAATACTACTGAAGCCATAATATTGGACTAATATTTTATAAAAATGGGTACCACTCACACGACTCAGTAATATTGAACAATATGTCAGTAGCAATCTTACTTAAAACAAGGGGACGGGTCTCTTTTTTCCAAGTGATACTGAGTCGTTTTTTGGCGCCTCCACCGCGAACTGGTTAGGATAATAGCAATGAAAACAACAATCTTATCCCAGTTATTTTCAACGCTACTATCTTAAACAGTTCTCGATAGAGGCGAACAAACGTTGCTAATACTAGTTGCATTGGCCCACAAGAAAAAGAAAAGAAGTCATACAAACGAATGGGTGAATAGTCGGTTGAGCTCATGGACAGCCAAATCTACTCAAAAAAATTACTGAAGAGTCGAATGAACATTCTTTCTTTCCTTTTTCACGACTTTTCAACTCTGATATTGCAAAGTACATTATAAACTTAGTAAACACTTGTGATTACCACCAAATTCAAGCAATTGCTTCCGAAAGACTGACATATATTGCTTAATATACACTTCACACGCGAAAACGAACACGGACATCGTCTCAATATATCGACAGGCCTTCAATAAAAATTAAATTGATTTAATTTCCTTCAATATTTTTTCCATCAATATTATTGTTCCAATATAGACGACCAATATCGATATTGTTATAACATTGACCGTGTAAGGTAACTCTTAGCGGTCAATTGAAATACATATCGCCAATTTTTTGTTTATTTAAAATGCCGTTTTTTGTTTATTTAAAACCTCCCTATTTCCTTTAGCAAATGACCAATCACTGTAGAGACGATCCGAATTCATTATTTTTTCAATAATATTCCACCTTTTGTGATTCCATTTTTGACTATCGATATTCCACTTTAAGCTTTATTTCCACATTACTGCGTATTTACAAAGTATTGATTATCGAGTGCTCAATTACAGGCAAAAGTAGCATTGCTTAGAAAACCACATGTAGCAACCTTTATTGAGGTAACGATTACTTAGGAGCTCTTCGGACCGCAACCTTGATCCACAAGAGACCATTCGCATATCGCAGTATCATTTTAGGACTCATACACATATATGTACTTGACCCTTTGAACATTTTGACCATTTATGATGCGATCACTAACAAGTTATGCTAAAAACTCAATATTACTTGAAATAACTGTTCATTACTTTGTGTCTTATTTAATGAAAACTGTTTTCAAGTGTATTTATGTGTAGAGGAAGAGGTCTGGTGAAAATGCTATAACGATCCATATTGTATTATCAGAATAGAATACATGTCTGGATTTTATTAAGATGCCTGCGAAATTCTCATGTCTGAATCGTACTTTCAAGTATCTATGTTTTTCTGATAAACCGGCTATGTTTTCTAACTTTCTTCACGGGCTATCCACATGCTTGCTTTTTACTATGCTTTCCAGTCAAGCTGGCGACCTTTTGTCAACATATCTTCAAACAAAATATTTCATTAACTGTAGCGGTATTCTTTACTTCATAACTTGAGCCCTAAGATTTGCTTTTACGTAACAAGTTTATTTTTTTATTTCACTTAGCAAAGAACTATGGCTACAAATCTTATTTACTTTAAATTCGAATTATGATCTACAAACTACGCACTGTTCAATTAGTAACGTCAATTTCAAGGAATAAAGACAAAATTGATCAATTTTCTTCCATAGATTAAGAAAATCCATCGAATAAGAGCACATCTTCAGAATTGAGATTTTTATTTTGTTTTTTGTTCATATATAATCAGTACACAATGTATTTGTTTTATTATATGTTTTATGTAGGAATATTTAGAAAGGATCACATTTTGTTAAGTTCAACGCTTATAAAAATATTTTTTAACAATTTCAATTATATTGAAATATCTTTCGTAAAATTTTCTTACAGATTTAAAAAAAACTGAAACAAGTCTGTTTGCTCTACATATCATATAAATCCTCCATCATCCATAAATTATTCATCGACATGCGATGAATTTAAGTAACTTAGAAAAAAAATTATTAAGTAAAATACTAAATTCCGTCCTCTCTTACTATTTGAAATTATAAAGAAAACATAGGCTCATGGGTTGCTTAACTTCTTTTCTCTTCCTCCAAAAACATAATCATGTATTCCAGACAATGTGTGATATAAAGTGTTGTTTTTGTTTGCGTGTTTGTTGATTGGTTTGTATCGTCGATATCCAAAATTAATCGAAAATGCACCATGTGTCATTTTAGTGTTTATTAATGATAATCAGACATAAATTTTGGTCATATTTTTTATGTAAAAAATAATAAAAACAAAAATTTCACCACAGGTGGCTTTACAAACTTCTATTCGTTTCGCATTTTTTTTGTGTTTCTACCTTGTTACAATGTTTCGCTGCCCGTTCTAGTTTACACTTCTTGTTTTTTTGTTTTGTTTTGTTATTCTCTTATTTCTGTTCGCGCGCATCAAACTACTACTTGATCTCCTTCTGTTCATCATTTACTGCATTTTTTTTCAAATCGTATTTTACCATAATATTTTTTTTATATATAAATCAAAAGCAATTAAAACATATCTTCAATTCTTCCTTTGTCTCTTTTTTTTCATATTCTTATTAGGTTTTTTTTCTTTCATTTTGTATAAAACAAAATAATGAGTTGTCCATTTCAAAATATATATCAGCAAGATAAGCGAGAGATTCCCTTTCTTATTGACATGAAAAAATCTCCCGTCCCTAGTTCCGTACGGCGTTTTGTTCGCACTCACGCCTTATATGGCCTAGTTTGCCGCAAATATAACATGATTTTGCGGAGTCTGGACAGTTGCGCGAAATGTGACCGCTTTTGTTGCAATTATAACATGAAACATTACGGCTGTCGCCAGCGCTGCTCTGCTGATCTGGACAATTGCGCGCCAAATGGCCGATTTTGTTGCAATTGTAGCAACTCGGCTCGTCAGCCGGCTGACTGCAAGTTCGAGCAATGTGACCAGTACCTGAAAAAGATAAGGATATTGCAATTACTTAATTGTGTCGGAAAATAAATCCAAATTGTAAACTTCTGAAGGGCCAATTTTGTGCCAAAAACAAGTTTCCAGGAAGATAATGTAAGTTGATTCAGTAGTGGGGGTAAAAACGAGCCGGCAAAGTTTTTTTTTATTTGAAGACAAATTTTTCCTTTAAGAATTAAATATATTCGGCTTTCGATACAAATAGTTTTGTCAATGAAGTTCATAAAATTTCCGAGTCAAATTCACAGTTTTTCGAGTCAAATTCATAAGTATCTGATTGGAGTTCATTCTTTCCCGACATAATTGAACACTGAATCTAATTCAGAATAACGACGAACTGCTCTCGGTAATGTATGAGCTTCAATCAGATACTCGTGAATTTGACTCGAAAAAATACGAATTTAAATCGGAAAAATTATGATTTTGACTTGTGAAACTACGAATATGAACTTATCTCAAAAAAATTACGCATTTGTACCAGAAATTTACAAGTTAAGTTTGGAAATGACGTATTTCAAATAATGGATATATCGATATTTCGAGGGCAATTCGGCCCCTTCCTTCTTCACTGTTCATAGGTTTAAATATCTTTTTAGGTTGACAGATACTGAAGAAGAGGGTAGATTACCTACGATATATCCATATCTGGCAAGAAATTGAAACAAATTTAATTTCTAAAGGGTAAAATACTGGTATTTAGTTATTAAAAAAATATTTGACTTTGAAAGTTTGAAAAAATTTGAATCAGATTAGTATTTTCACAGACCATCAAATCTAATAAATATTAGCAAATAATTGAATATAGGTATTTCATGAAGATGACTTCAATAACGACTAGCTGATCTAATCCAATTGCCAGCGATTTTAGTGATAGAAAAAACAATTAAACTTTGATGGATAATGGAAAAAATTCAATTGAACTTACCGTTACAACGATAACACCTGTCAGCTTCCTCATTGCACATGCGTGCAAAATGTCCAAACTTGTTACATTTGTAACATTTTTCGCGATTTCCACCGCTACCACCACCTCCTCCGCCACTGCTACCGCCACCTCCACCACTACCACCACTACGTCTCATATCGCCACCACGAGGCATTCCACCGCCGCCACCACCACCGCCTCCATTCGTGTTGTGACATTCACGAGCAAAATGTCCTGGTCGGTTACATTTGTAGCATAAGTTGCCGCCACCTGAAGACATCTAGAAAATAAAAGAGAATCGAAATTATACAATTGTTGCATGTTATTTTAGCCTGAGAGTTTGAGCTTCTTCAGTAGTTACTTGGGAAGAAAGTTAATTGCACAAATGACTATTTCTCATTAGTATTTTTCAATACCCTAGACAATGAACTACAAACTTAAGACATTAGTTCAATTTAATCAATGACTTCTTCGCATAATCAACGTACAACGGTCAAAGTAGCTGGTTAAAAAATTGATATAATAAGAAAAAAAAAATGAAACTCCTTGCGGACCTCTTGATCGTATCGCCTGCTCTGCGCTCTATCGCTGCTCCCACTGCTGTTCGACATTTCATAAGGCTTTCGTCTGGAGGATGTTGCGAACTCCTTCTCTGACCAACGCATCGCTGTTTTCAGAAACTAAAACGTAGCACGAATGGCAGTTTGATCCGTTCTCCACCCACTTCTTGACTCTAAAGTCCGAAAGAAAATGTATCAAAATTGTAGCGATGTCTACAGTGGTTTTTTGGTGATATAATTTGGGTAGTAAAGTATAAAAAAAAACAACATAAAAAAATGTCAAGTTTTGATATGGTATAGCGAGCTAACGAGGTGTTTGTAGGAATCTATTGAATCGAGCTTAACCGCCGCCATTATTGAATTTATGGGTACAAGCGACAGAATCAATGAATCCTTTCTATAAAACTCGTCAACGGCATGAAGATTTTTTATCCTTATTACAGAAAAACACGAATTTCGTATCCTGTGTATCAACTGAGAAACGACTGATTTATTTTTCCCTAAAGCCAGGATCAAAAATCAAATGGTAAAAAATTATTCCTGGTCGACACGAAATTTTATTAGATCAATGAGAAATGTATTTTTGCAACGTTGTTTACAATGATTGAAAACTCTAACAAAAAGTGTTTCGGCGGATATTGAGCTGGCCAAATCTAGCTTTGGCTCATCCGCGGTCATAATTCTACGGGACACATTACAGTTGTACTAAAGTTCATTTGACTATTGAAATGACTTCAAAAAAACAAGAGGAAATATTAAGTTTTACTTGATGCGATTACAAGAAGTATCCTCGGCATAATCTACCGTCAGAGATGACGTGCCAGAGGTCAGGTTCTCTCCACGTCCGTTACCGGTGTCATACAAAAACTTTAATGTTTTCTGCCAAGCCCTGTAATTTGTACCAATAACCCCCTGTGTTGTAGTGAACTACCTACAATGTCCAAACAGTTCATGCAAGGTATAAGATTCTCGATTGGAAGGAGATCAAAAGAGCGCAATAATTATTTTATTAAAGTTAATATGTTTTGACATGTCATTGCGTTGTAGAACTGAATCGGAACTGAAATACAGGTTTGCGGGCTCATCGATCTTCTTCTAAAAGGTATTTATTAGTACGTCGTCTATCATTTCGTTGTATCGAGCCCAGTTCATTTTGGTGACAATTTTACAAAGTGGGCTTTTACCAGCAAATGTAAAAGCCCCGATACTATCACAGATCCACCGTCCAAAGGTATCAGTTCATTGCAGTCTTTGTTTTCATAGATGTTTTTTCATGGAATTCAATATCGTGTTAAATATTATATTATTTTTGGGTCGCTTCCCGTGATATGCATGCATATTTTTAAGTTTTCGACTATTTTTATATACTGTTCAAAGTGGAAACTCTGAACCTATTCCTAGAAGTACACGTATATATTCAGTTTTTGACAGTATCTAGAAGCAAATGATACTCGTTTTCGCTAAAATGAATGCGTATATTAACCTGAACATATTCGATGACTATATTCTGTCCGTCTTTAAAAACAAAATAAAAATACTTTTGACTTATTAGTCCAAAGAAAACGCTTCTATTCCGAAGCAAGACAGCACTTCTGTTCTTTACCGTGCCCCGAATAGTTGCTCCTTAAAGTAAAAGCGTTTTTATTCGACTGCCCTCTTCTCTTGCTTCTGGACTTCTGCTTAAGTTTACGTCTGAACTTCTGTAAACTAGTTCTTCTAAGCTTCTGCCAGTAATGTTTACATGTACTTAGTTTCAATTTGTTCACATATTCGTTGATGTCAAAACGATATCTCCTTATGAGTCAAACAAATTTTTTCACATCGCTCGTATTAAATCTTAAATTTGTTCATCTTTATCAACCACCTTTTGTTTTCCGCATACGCATTGAAAGCTATAGAAACAATACAAGTATGACAGATCAGTACCATAAAAATACAGTCGCCAAAGCATTAGTAAACGTTGTCGATTTGATGGTTCTCTAGCAAAACCATTAGAACATGGTAAAAATGATTTTGAAATTGTGGTTAAGGCGCGTTGACACGGTGCAAGTATACTTGGATCTCAGCTTGAACCAAGCTACTTGTTCAAGTGTACTTGGAACAAGATGGTTGTCACGATGAATCACTTGGAGATCCAAGTGGATTTCAGAAAGATGGATGAGGGTCAACTATTTTTTAACAAATGGTGCCGTTTCTTGGCAAAATGACATGATAAAGTAGCTCAGAATACTGTTTCGCACTGAACATAATACTCACGCTTTGAAATAGTACAAAATGTACTTTGAAAATACTATGCATATCAAATAAATATGTATAGAAATACAAATATACACAGTTTCAATAACCAACGCCATTTTAGAAATGTGTCAAAGTAGCATTTTGAGCACAGTAAGTTGGCCGACGTCCTACTCCATTTGTATGTCACCGCGCTGTCCAAGTCGGCTTGATTCGACTGTTGCCACGATCCAAGTGATGTTACTTGGACGACCAAGTATATTTGATCCAAGTATACTTGCACCGTGTCAACTTAGCTTTGGCCGTGATATTTTTTTTATTATTTTTTGTTATTGATTAAACTCTCTTTTCTGCAACGAATTAGTGACTATCCTCCTCACTTCTTTGAACTGAAGATTCTTTTTCAACGACGACAAGGTTCAAACCATTTTTTTTTTAAAGTAAAGTATTTCTTCCATCACTACTATTATCTCCGAGTACCGGGAGGTTTGGAGTCAACCGATTACAACCATAACAAAGCTTCTTATGAAACTTGGATCCACTACTAAACACCTAGCAAAAAGAACGGTCAAAACAATGGATTGAAGTCGACCGAAGTACACCAAAAAAGGTAATTAGGAAAGGTTATGGCAACATATTTTTTTGAATAAAAAAGTTATTTTGCTGGTCGAGAAAACTAGCAATTAATTCTGGATCAAGTAGGTAAAAATATTCGTGAAAAAAGAACTGGTATCATCATCACCCCGGTATCGCGTCCTGGCTTTCTTCCACAAGTTCTTTCGCCGGTCCAAAGAGGTGGAGTCGGAGCAGAATATTCCGACTCCGCTTTAAGTATTCAACACCACCACTCCGACTCCACAGCCCTGCACCGGATCCAATTGCGAGCTGATGTCATCCGAATAAGCACTCCTAAGCTGCGAGCGTCCTGATCCAACACCATCCTTCCAGCACAAGCAGGATTTTCCCCACTGTAGTTTGCAATAAAATCTACGGCAAAGAG
Organism: Nemotelus pantherinus; assembly: GCA_963978885.1. Classification (NCBI taxonomy): domain Eukaryota; kingdom Metazoa; phylum Arthropoda; class Insecta; order Diptera; family Stratiomyidae; genus Nemotelus; species Nemotelus pantherinus. The sequence goes on along the minus strand of OZ022264.1, from coordinate 247,481,207 downwards.
AACTATCGAAGTCTACCGAGCGCTAACTTTCTGGTTATATCTGTTTTTAGGTAGATATCAAGCTCCGGGATGGCCCTCCTCACATATGGGCTTAATAATTCTCTTTAAGAGTACCTTTTCCTGCACACTCAAGTCCTAGATCCAAACAGAAGTACTGGCCAGACCATGGTCTTTTACAGCAGTAACTTTAGGATTTGAGGAGCTTTGACCGACTGTTTATTGAATTTGAGCCGTAGTCGAACATTTCTTCCTCAATATTATTATCGGCTGCTACTATTAAGTGCGCTACTTCAAATCCATGCTACGCTACCCGGATGATTTGATCAACTCTAGGTGTTCGTCCTGCAGACGACTGTGAAACTCCAGTTTGTATGACACCCACTGCAACTGGATAAATGATTTTTGTAAGATCTTCCAATGATTCTAGGTCGGATCTTCCTATGATGTCCAGATCATCTGCATAAGCCAGTATCTGGCTGGTCTTGGTGACGATAGTCCCCCCTCTCTAAGATTTATTGAGCGCCAAAAATTGGAAAAAATTTCTTACAGGTAGTTGGATTGTAAAACTGAAATAAAGTTATATACTAATTTTATTCTTCATTGCTATAAAATTAGATCAATTGCAAACTTTAAAATAAAAGTTTGTTGTGAAATATGCATGGAAAAATCAGCATAAAATTTAAAGCTGCCGTTCTAAGATTAAAGCCTAGACAGACAGGCACTTAAATTACTAATTTACTAATCATCCTTCATACCTAAATTGGTAATTTAAAAGGTGCTGACACACAGTCCTTGCGTTGATGATGAATACTGTCACTGCCTGTGTAACTCAAAGGAATTAGTTTTTGAAAAATTGAGAAATCGAGTGTGTTTTAAGTGTATGTTGCCTCTTTTATGTTCTAATTGATGAAGTTGGAGTACAAACCGCGCAACAACTACATTAAAACTCTTCAAATATTTCGAATTAAAATTTGACATCTCAAAAAAGTTGTATTCTTTCTTTTCAAAGCGAAAAGCTACTTTTTACAAGGGGAATTTGTATTATGTCGGGCAACTCTACTTCATTTGAGAATAAATGACCAAAGTTTGATGTGCTAAATGATTGATAATTTGGTCATTTAGTGATATTTAGTCCAAATTACCATACGACACACAGCACTTAAATGATCATTTACGACAAATGATCATTTAGGCTGCGCTGTCTGTCTAGGCTCCTACACGTTAAGTGAGGTTAGAAGAAAAATTTATAGCAATATAAAATAGGGGTCAGCTTCAGATAAAAAACACAGTAAATCCCAACTCTGGCGTAAGAGTTTCATCAGCAACTTTATACCAAAAAATTGCGATAAAACTACGGATTCCATTCGATTAAAAAAGCCTTACATGTTTTCCGCCTCTCAAAGAGCGATAAAATAGGCATTTCAACTATTATCAAATTTTGACACGAAACTAGATTTCATCACGGTCAAAAAAAATTATTATCGCAACATAAAATCAACACCAATAATCATATTACCTTCTGAACAAGATTAGATAATGACAAATAATTTTTTTTTTTTATTTAGACATACTAATATATACATCGAGAATTTTTATAGAATGCGGCACGCGTGCCCATCAAACTATTAGTGAGCGATTTACTCGAATGTGAAAAGTAGTACGCATCGATTTAAAACATAAATTAGCTAATATTAAAAGTAAACTACAAATTCTGTGAATTGTTTACTTTCTGTTTCACATAAACCGGATTGTGTTCTGCTGGTAGTATTAATCGGAATTGAAGATTCCAGTGGACGTGTATATGCAGCTGTATCTTTAATATTGTTTGGACAAACAGAAAATATGTCCATTGAACTGTTCACGAGAAATTAATTGTACGTTGCGAATACTTATGCGAACTTGAAATAGATTTTGACCGCGGATATTTTTCTTTTTATTTAATTAGCACATTTGTCAAGATTTCGAAGGTCTATGGTCGAGTTTTTTTTGAATAGGGCTAAATATATAAAATGCAATGCCCTGAGGAAGAAATAATATTATATACACAAAAAGGAGCAACAAAACGAAATTGAATAAAAGTATATCGAAGCTGAAGGATAGAAAAGAGCTTATTCAATTCTTACAAATGTGTCTAAGAGAAATTTCAATGATTTTCTTTAACAGATATTACAATAAATCATGTTCTATTTATTATCAATGGAGTAAATGACCAAAAGAGCTGAGTTTGCAATACATACATGCATTTGACAAGTGGCTGAGAAAACATTTGTACCGTTCTCTGAATATGAATTGTTTTTTTTATCTTGTTCTAAACTTATACGTATTTCTATCTACTACCATTCAATTTAATAAGACTTGAACACAAATAATCTAGACTGTCAATTGAATACATATTTCTAAATCAAATGTATTTGAAATTGGAATTGTTTTTTCACATTCAATAACCTTTACAAGTCAAATGTATTTGGTTATTAAGTTACTGGGAGTAGAAATTAGTCCGGTTTGTTTTTAAAACATGGCTCTGGCTGTTATGAATGTTTCAAAGTGACAGAGGGTTTCGGTAGTTTTAGAGAAATTGGACATCTTTCAATATTATTCATTTTATATCGCTTTGAGTTTAATACAAAACCTTGCTTTTTTACTGTGTTGGATATAGTGCATATAGTGTTCCATTCTATTTGAAGTACCGTATTCTCGTACTGATACTTTCTTCTACTCTCCCGTTTTGCGACTCTTGCGCACTAACAATAGTCTTCAACTTGGTCCTCTTCCACAATCTATTGTTATTGACAAAAATATGGTTCGTAGTAAAAATTTTGATTCTAATGAATTATTTTATTTTCTATTCTTGCTTACAATGGATTCTTTTTCTTTTTTGCTCTGCTCAATTTTACTTTTTATTAAATATTTTAAGAATTTTTGTATTTTATATTTTTATATATAGTATATACTTATATATATATTTGCTCTTCAACTTTTAATTTTATTTTGTTTTTTTTTTTTTGTTTCTAACTAATTTTATTTTCTACTCTTTTTAATGGATTCTTTTTTTTTGTTCCAGTTAATTTTACTTTATTTAATTTACCACTTTAATTATTTTTTATATACTCATATTTATATTTACTCATTTACTTCTTACTATTTTTATTTTTTTATTGTATCCTATCTGTTATTGGGCTGATTTCTTGTTGAATTGATTATTCGTGTTTGTGATGGATTTTTTTTTTCTTTAGTTAATTTTACTTTATTTTATTCTAACTTTAATTATTTTATATACATACTTATATTTATATATTCTTATTTAGTTCTTATTTTATTTTTTCATTGTATCCAATCTGTAATTGGGCAGTTTGTCTGTTGCAGCTATTTCTTGCTATTTCTAAATAGCAGTCTCAAATAGCAGCCTGTTATTTGAATGGCAACTGTTGTGGCATTATGTGTGATTTTTATGTGCCAAATATGGCTAGGTATTCACTCGCTATGGTTCCAGTGGTATGTTATGCTGCTGCTAGTGCTATTTCCTATTGTTCACTAACTCTCGCTGCCTTGTATTATGTTATCTAATTTGAATTTGAGGATAATAGCAGATTATCATATTTATAAATAGCATGGTGCTATCGCTATCTGCAAATAGCAGTTGAAAAATAGCAGTCTGCTATTAGCCCATCATTAGTCGAATATGTAAAATTTTGTGTTAATTAGGCATTTGCTAACGGTTTTAGTTTTCTGCTTTAATTGGAAAAAAAAGTGTAGCTGCAGTGAATCGAAAGATTGTGGAAGTTTATGGTAACACTGCTCCAACTGATAAAACTATATGGGAATGGTTTCGAAATTTCAGGATTGGTGATTTCAGCAATGAAGACAAGCCTCGCTCTGGAGAACTAAAAAAATCGAAGACAATGAATTGGGGGCATTACTTGATGAAGATCCGATTCAAACGCAAGAGGAGCTTGCAAAATTATTGGGAGTAACTTAACATCAGCTGATCTCATCAGCTGATCAATCTCATTTTCACTATCGGTATGTGTTTCTTATATTAAAGTCCTCAACAGTCTGACAGATTAACTTATGTTTATCCGAGCATGTTTTTTTCATATGTTCAATTTCATGATAATTCTTTCATTGGTTGTAGTTGTTCGCAATGTGGTGACAGCAATGAGCAGACTTCAAAATCGTTATCTATACAGTTTAATTGATCATTTGGGGGTCTGTTCGATAGTTTACACAACACCAGTAAGCGTTTGCCAAGTTTCTCTTCACTTGATCGAAATCCTTTTACTTTTGGAATTTATACATTGCTAAACCAGTCTTATAGCTGCTTTTCGGAAGTGGGGCATCGTTTTCCTATGTAGCTTCGAATTTTTAAAACAGGAGCACCGAATAGAATATGTTATTGCCTGGTTGAATTAGTCATTTGATATCGTCAAATTAATTCCCATCTTTCAAGAGGTTAATATGTCTTCAAGGTTATACTCCCCTATCGGTATATTTTGTATTACTAACGTCCCAATTTTTAGGTTAGATTCCGACTCCGTCGGAAGCACACTTAGGCTTACACGGAATCATCGTGGCACCACATTATCGCATACCCTCTAGGCCTATCGAAGCTATTTCGGTTAACGAAGTAGTATGATGAGCCAAGATACTTCTTCCAAGGAGCGAACATTTGCACTGGAATCGAAAAAGTGTTCATTCCAGCCATGCTACCTGCCTGTCAAATGACAGCTATCGCTGGGTAGGTGGACCATCCTGTTCGAGAGATTCCCTAGTGAGACCAATGTCAAAAGTTCTCCATCATTTTCCATCGATAGCACAAATATCTGAGCCCCCTTTTGCCCAATCATCTCTTCGTTCATTATAATTGATACTCCCTGGAACAAGGATGTCCTGCACCAAGATTTTAGCATGGTTCAGTTCTGTCCTTGTCTAATAATCACCACAACTAAATCTTACCGGTGCATAGCTCGATGCTTGCGAGAGAAGCAGATTAGTGGGAAATCTATGAACCAGCACCAGAAGTGCGGAGATCACCCGTTATCAACAAAGATGCCAGCCTGCATACTTTCTCAATCATTTTCTGATTTACAGCCTTACGTATTCTTCGCCTGCTTCGTAAGGAAGATTTGGTTCACCTATACTAGTGTAAAACCAGGAGATGCATACAGCACCAAGTTGCTCGGTCAGCCTTTTTATAATACTATAAAGTACACAATTCCTAGTGAGCCCTTTACATTTTAGTTTCCTTCCAGAGAAGCTTGAAGTCGAATTTAAAATGTATCCTGAGTCAACGATCGATCTTTGAGGCTGTTGTTTACAGACAATAGGGAGATGTGCAACCGGCTGAATGTCATCAGACCTGTCAGTCTTGCCGACTATCAATATCGGCAGACGATGTGATCCACTCCAAAACAGATACCCTTTCTTTGGCAGATCACATAATCGATTGGCTCAAAGGCTCTAGTTAAGGACCGGATAGTTTCACTCTGTGGTAGACGATTCAGGATTTCTGCTTTCAGCCGAACGGAAACGTAACAGCCTAGACAATAAAAAATAAAATTGAAATTTTAAATCGCCTATCGTTTGGTGAATCTGCATTATCATTGGCAGATGTCTATGGTGTTACGCGGTCCAAAGTCATTTATTCGTTTATTGGAATATGCTTCAAAATTCAGTACAGTACCCTACGCCAAAGGACGTACGAGGATCACATTATGTCAAAAAACTAGAAGATGATGTTTACTATTGGTTTCTACAAGAAATAATAAAAAAAAAACAGGGACCATTACGAGACCCATGCTTCGCGAAAGAGCATTTTAAGTGAACGATCAAATGGGAGGTCCATCGACTTTCATAGCTAGTCCTGGTTAATTGATCAATTTCCGATCGCGATTGGGCATAGAAGATCTGGAGCCATACCAGATAAATTAATGAGCCCACGTTCACATGATGAACAACGGTTATTATATATGACATGAACAACGGTTATTATATATGACATATAATTAATTGAGCGCGGGTATTATGCCCAGTCACCGGCTATTAAGACTCCACAAGATGAGCAAATACAACCAGGAGCATGCGGTAGAATTTGAACCTGCGGGCAGTAGATCGCTGCTTCCAACTGGCGCCTTACGGAACAGAGCTACCGGCCTCTCAAATCTTGCTACATGATAAACAGGATTTAAGCCACTTAGGGGCCCGCGTTGTGAAACTAACGCAAACAGACGGAAATAAAACGACTTTATTCGGGAATTCGCAGCCAAAAAGTTGGCTCTGAGCCAGTTATGGGTACAGTGGATATAGCATGCAACGAAGGCTCATGCACAAGCGGTTTGATTTTACTTGCTATCCGCCAAATAGCTACGATAATCCCAGATACTGTTAAACCTGTATTTTATTTTACACTTCTAAGCAAATATAATAAACAATCTATTAAATATATACAGCAATAAAACCGCCAGAAGATCAAAAGACAATAGCCGCTAATTGAAGATTTATTATGCTACACTGAAAAATAGCTCCAAAGACTATAATTCATAGCTGATTTCGGGATGGCGATAAAATATAGCGCCAGGCAACATTATACTTAGCGAAAAATCTTTAAGAGTAGACACTATGTATTATAGCGCCCAAAGCCATGTAGTACAGCCTTCAATGTTAAGTATTATAGCCCTCAATACCATACATTATAGCCCCCAATGCCTTACATTATAGCCCTGATAAAAAATAAAAATCTCTTCGTTTTAGACAATATTAGGATTTTTAAAATTGTAGAGGATAAAAATAATTCCTGCACACGCCACGATTCAAACCCGTAACCCCATACTTCTGGAGCCTACGCTCTAGCTACTACCTTAACGTAGTCGAAGCTATGTTACATAGGAGTTGAGACTATGTTTAATGGGAATCGAGACCATATGCAAAGCAGACAAACCCTTAATGTATTGATTTGGCCCTTGTAGCTATATTGTATAGCACAAGGAACCATATATTTAGCGTATGTTGTGTTATATTACTTATGAATATTGTAATATTATCGGGCTTGGAGCTATATTTCATAGCCCAGTGTGCTATATAAATAGCGTACCCGACCATAAATCCTGCACTAACATACCGATTTGCGTGCTTTTTTCAGTGTAAACATACTTAAGTTGAATAATGCTTGTACAGTTAAATAAAACATAATTATTAAAGGAATTTACAAAGGAATCGTTTGCCGAGTCATGCGTAAAATTTGAATTGGTACACGCTCTTCATTGATTTGATATTTTTATACATGTTCCTTCCCATTTCCATGCTGTATACATACATACACATGTGAAGAATATTGCATGCTGCTGAAATACAATTTTTTTTGTTGGCTTTTTTTTTGAGAAAGTTTGAATATTTTTTAGCAGTAAAGACATTTTCATTGATGCTATCACGTTCAATTACTTAGATTTTATAGCATGAGTTTTAAAAAAAATCAGAATAGGTTAGAGTCGCTGTAGACATAGCTGAACCTCTGCCAAATGTATTTAGAAAAAGTATTTGTATTCACAGAGCACAAGAAAGAAGAAAGTCTGCAAATATTTGGCTCATCGTTCTCAGAATTGACCTATTGTCTTAAATTATTGTTATGACATATATTTCAGCCTAGAAATTTTCATTCATAGACAAGCAACTTTCGAAATACTTCTACCAGAATTTGGTTGATGGTTTGTCGCATTTCAAGCACTATTCGTTATGGAGATTTATTCATTACTATGGTTCAATCGGTTTGCGACATGTCCAAAAAAAAATCAACCTCACTATTCATCTGCGGAATAAAAATAACAAAACTCGCAGATGTCAAATCTCGTGCGCACGAAAATTCGATGCAATCACCAAAAGCACGATTTTTCTGCCACGAAACTTTTCGATCCGGTAATTATTAGCCTCTCGAAACAGTCCACCATTTGTGCTTTGCACAATACAAGCCTAGTTCGAAGCATCTATGTTGAAATGGAAGAATTCAAATACGTGGTTTTGTCCCAACGGAAATATTACCATACGTCCAACTGAACGAACGAACGACCGACCGAACAAAATCGTTCGCCAGACGATTTGACTTGATTTGGAAGCATAAAATTTGCACATTTCCTATTACCCCACAAACGAAACTAAGCCATGAGAAACTTTAATTCGCACAATACTTTGGCACTCACAAAAAAATAAGAAAAAAATGCAGACTGAGGCTACACTGCTCTCAAGCTCTCAACCTTCTTTTAATTTTGACTACTAGCAAAAACAACAGCAGCACCAATAGAAACAGCAGTCACAGACTCGTGTGAACTTTCGATCCAATTACCATACAGTTTTTTAAATATCTGATTTGACCACCAGGCGCACTCTCCTAAACGTGAATCGAACGAAAACTATGCCAATCGCAGCAATCATTAGCCGAGTGACGTACACACGTTTTTCAGCGTTTGTGTTGTTTCGAGATATTGAAGGAGAAATAATATCATAGAAAACGAAACAGATACACGTTGCGCCAACAGTGTGGAGGAGCGTTATTGCTGACTGCGGGCTGCTAGGTACATTGAACCGGCCCCAAACGAGCAGATGCTTCAAGACACGAAACCGCGATACGACTGAGAGAAAAAATTAATGCACGATAGTCGTAACGTATCGCACTGTCGTTATCGTAACATAACAAAGACGTCGTCGTCATCATCATCATTGCAGATTGTGAGGTGGCCAGCTATCACTTCTTACCGACGACGGGCGCTTAATAGTGTTAGTTGTCTGCATTGCAAACATCCAAAGCCAATTAAATTCATTCGAAGCGTTGGCACTAAATCGGCCGTCTTTCTGGTTGAGTCACCTTCACACGACACAACACGACACACACGACCGCCATCGAGAGAAAGCATTTCTTCTTTCGCCATTCACATGACCGTGTGCCTTGCCTTGCCTAAGAAGTTCCACACAAGATCGAGCTGTGCCAGCTGTTTCGTTCAGTGCTTAAAGCGACGATACGACCAGCTATGCGAAGAAATGGAGCCTTAGTACGGTCGACATGGGACTATATGCTCACAAACTGGCTTTTACGAATACATTTACTTTTTGTAACGGCGATTACGCAAATGAAAGCTTTTTAGTGAGGTGTTGCGGGACACACTAGACATTGAAATTTGATCAGAAATAGATGCGATTATGATAAAGACAATAGATCAGCAATTTAACAAATCAACTTGTACAAGGAAATTTCCATAACACTCTTTTTACGAATAAATCTGACTCTTCAAAAATAAGGAAGCAAACTAGTAAGAAGAGATTAGAATAAGTTTAGGTAATCAGAATTTACTGTATTCATAAAACACAAGAGGATATTTTAATGTACAGTTGTGATTTAAACGCAGTCTAAATTCGGCAAGACCGGGCTTAGCAGAAAATAATAGTTAAGAGGGTCCGAAGCCCAGATTTGACGAACCAGGATGACTACAAAAATCCAGGTCGAACAAATCGAGCTACTATATCGTTGGACAGATTCGGACGGATTAAAAAGCGAGTATAAAAAATAAATCCCGTTGTTAAGAAAGCGGGGTTCTTAAAAGAAACTCGATATTGTTTCGTGTACCTGACGTGGAAGGTTTCTGTGCAACAAGAAACGCAATAAGATGGAAACTGTCCGGACATGGTGGCCAAATTACTCTAAGTTGACCCGCAAAATAAATGTGGATCTAAAGGAAACAGTTCAAAGAATGCATATTTCGTAGTCATATCTATATTTCTGCATCATATGAATGAGCTATTGACTACCAGGCCAGGTATTCTAAACTTTCCGATGTCTTGGAACGAGTGGCGTCGCAACAGGGGTCTTCAGTCGAAAATCCTCCTTGAGTCAAATCCTCGTCTTTTTTCTTATCTTATAGCTAAACATTTGAACATAGTCCCAAAATTTGAAGTCAATCAGAGCAAAACTCTCGAAGTTATTGCATACTTAGTCCCATCTCCTCTATCATAGTCTCAAAACAATTATTTAAAAGTCCGTGTTCACTGCCATTTAAAAACCACATTACCGATTCATTTCAAACTTGGCACACACTTTCTACATGAAAAATACTTCTCCCAACGATAAGTTTTGGAATTTTTTTTTATATTAAGGGGGTTTCCACCTACAAAAAGGTGAAAAATAGCAATTTTCCGTGGGAAAAAAAGCAATTTTAACTTCAAATTACCACCAAAAATCTAAAAATTAAAAAAATAGAAATCAGGGAACTTTGGGGGAGGATTTAATGATGCTTTGACTAAATTTCTTGAAAAACCTTTGTCACCGGTTGGTTGTCGATATTTTCACATAAAAAAAATTACACCATGTTTTTGAAATGATAATTGACTTAACAATGTACAAAAGGTTTAAATAAATTTGCTCTATCCATATTTCTAAAAAATAAATCGTAAAATGGTTTTTTTTTACGCTGAAACCCTTACCTCTCCCTTAAGAAAGACAATCAGAAAATTGTCTAAGATCATCTCCCTATACCCTTGATAGACGACGTTCTAAACCTATATTCAAGAAAGAATGTCGTAATGACGCTTGCAACTATCGACCTATTGCAAAACTTCCCTGTGTCGCTTAACTTTTTGAAGCCATAGTCATGGATTATTGTAGCCTTTCATTGCAAATCCATCATGGCTCCGTATCAGCACGGTTATATGAAAGGTCATTCAACCACAACCAACCTGCTTGAATTTTCTCACCAAGTAACCAACTCAATTGAAGCTGGCTTCCAAACTGACAGTACCTACACAGACTTGACAAAAGCCTTTGATATGCTCGATCACTCTATACTTTTAACTAGGCTTCATTCCTTTCAATTTCTTAACTTGTTTTTAAATGGGATTGACTCTTACTTGACGAATCGAACTCAACGAGTATCCTTTCGCGGTGGCTTGTCTTCTGAAATTAAAACCACGTCTGGTGTTCCACAAGGTAGTCATCTAGGCCCTTTACTGTTCGCCTTATTTTAAATGATGTAGGTTCCATTCTACAGTCATCTTCTGTTTTGCTTTATGCCGGTGACGCTAAAATTTTCTAAGTTGTGAGAAACCTTAACGATTGCAATGATTTGCAGCAGGATCTAAACAGATTGTCAGCTGGTGTTTCGATAACATTATCCTTATTAATCCTGGCAAGTGTAGAATTATATCTTAAACACACAAAAATAATCATGTAATCTATGAATACTCACTTTTGAGTACACCTTTAACTAGTTCAGCGAAAGTATTCGATTCAGGAGTACTGCTCAAAGGAGCATTTTGTTGAAATTTAGTTATCCAGCTGCTGCTGGGGGACGTAGAGAAAAAAAACCATCCAAACTCATTAAATCAAATATACGTTCGTAATTTTCCAAGCATTTTTTTACCAGTACAATTGTATAGATAATAGCATGAATGAATTTCATGATAAGGAATTGAAATGAACACACGCTCTAGCGTTGGCGAAATATCCAATATGTCTTGTTCACATATCTACAACTGGAAATTACACTATAGGTTGATAAGAATTTTAATGATTTTTCCCCTTAAGATTCGATAAAAAATTTGTTAAAGCTCCGCTGCAAAAGCTTTTGAAATATTATGATGAAACAACTTTGGAATGAAATGTCTAATGTATTTTAGGCCGCAATAAAGGAAGGCTTTGATCGAAAGGAAGACTTTGATCGAAAGAAGTGGCATGTGATAACATTCCAAAATTGTATTGCTCATCTGAGAATGAACATCAGAATTTAACAGTGAAACACATTCCGAAGATTAGAAGAGTGAACTAGATAAGAACAAATAACAAAAAAAAAATAATCAGAAACATATATTGAAATTAGATTGGAATTATTTAAAAATCACTGATGAAGAGACGAAAAGTAAAACACAAAATATTGTGAAGCGTTATGGTTAACGTCCGAAATATGTTTCAGAGGAAACCTCAACAAATATAACTCATACAGAATAGTTTAAGTATGCAATTCATTTTTGAGAAAATTAAAGTGAGGGCATGTCAAGGCGGGTGAAGGTAAAGCCAGAGAAGCAATGTGAAAGCAAATCCAACAAGGATAATCGGATCTTCTTCGTCAGTTATGGAAATTACAGACACTCAGCGTAATACCGAGAGTGCACAGTATGTTCAATCCCAAATCAAGAAGCAGGTCGAGTCCAGACGAAAAAATCAATAAGTAATTTTTCGAACACTAAAATTTCACACGCCAGCTTAACCGCCAGTAAGCCCCAATCCAATGTCCCAGCAATAAATCTTAATAAGCATAAAGAGGCTGAACAGCAGACTTTTGACTTCTGTATGAAAGACAGCATGGATATCTCTATGGACCTGTTCAGTTTAATAAAGAAACTCTAGTTCCTTACTAAATAAAAAAAATTACAAGCAAGGGAAAATATTGCTTTTATCAGCTTTGTCTTCAGTATGTGCTCATCATGAACGTGAAAATCACATATCTAAATTTAGCGTGCCGTATTTTCAGACAAGGCTTGCACTTAAAAATTGCTTGCAAGAACATAAGCCTAAAATAATGCTTCACTCCGAAACTGACCTCAGTTCTCGATTAAAACCTTTTTGCCAGGTCACATTTTTCAATGTTTCAGGGACAGCAGTGCTTTCAACAAAAAAAAACGTCTTGTTTAAGAAGAAGACTTATTTAGACTCCGCCCACGCAAAATGCAGTGAATCTGTGCACTAAGAAGCCTGTACTATAGAAAAACGAATGCGTCCTTTTGTGTGCTATTTATATTCCGTGCACTACCAGAGCGGCAGATTTCAGAGTAAACCTTTGAATACTCAAAATATTCTCCAGTGATAATTCACACGTTGTTTTTGGAGGAGACTTCAACAGTACACACCTAGATTGGAATGATCCGGTTTTCAATGCAAATGAAACGGTGTTGAGTTCTTGGATGGATGGATTGATTCGTCCATCATGCAACCACCAAACTCAACCCTACCTAGAGGACAATCATACATTGATTTCCTCATTATATTTGCAAGTCTTCTCGATCATGATGCTAGTTGCCTGGCATGGTAAAACGCAAACCGCAGCTTCAGAGCACTTGGCAGTAGAACTTCGACTCTGCATTTATTCAAGACCATTTACAGTCCATGTAAAACCGGTCTATCATTTCTTAACAATCAATAGATTGAAGAGACTTTGCGAAAAACCTCGTAGTGAAACTGTCAGAATCAACTCGCTCAGAATCAGGAAATCAATTCTCTCGCACTCAAAGTTTTAATGCTTACAAAACGTGATCACCGCGTGTCTTAAGTATCAAAAAAGAGCAACCCTTCATTTAGAAGCCATACGAAGAACGAAAGACACTTCAAAGGGATCAGAAAATAGCAACTTGTTATTTTCTGATCCCTTTGAAAGTAGCAAAGATCTTTCCGAACGGCAAACGATGTGAGCAACTTCAGGCCAATCTCACTTCTCAGAAAAATGGCAATCACATCTTTCAGAAAAATGCAGTCCCATATCGAAGACAAATAATCTTATCTATCCAATTTGGCTTCAAAGCTTAACCTTCAACTACCAATGCCCTTTCAAAATTTTAGTGTAACAGCTCGAAGGTACTTCAAACTGTCCCGTGACTAACCAATAGGGGGCACCAGAAATATCGAATGCGGTAGTACCAACCTTTAAAAGAAGCATGTCAAAATTTCATGACGTTTCGTTCAGTAGTTTGCGAGAAATTGAGGTTAAAGTGACACTTTTGTGAGTTTGTAAACGATAAATTTAAACGAGTTTCGTGTCTGAATAAAACACTGCTATTTGATGGGTAAAAATACCGTACAAGCCCAGGAATGGCTTAAAAAGTGTTACCGGGATAATTATCCGTCGAAAACAACCATTTGCTTATGGTACGACGAATTCAAACGTGGTCGAGGTCGAAGACGCACAACGTTCTGGAAAACCGAAAGAGGTGACTACGCCTGAAAACATCACAAAAGTGTTGAAAATTGTTATGGATGATCGCGAAGTGAAATTGCAGGAGATAGCTGACATCCTAAAGATACCAAAAGGCACCGTGTTCAACATTTTAAAAATTTGGGCATGAAAAAGCTTTTTTCGAAGTGGGTGCCGCGTTTGCTGACAATGGAACAAAAAACGAATCTGAGTGTTGTGTGAGTCTTTTTAAGCGGAACATGGATAAAACATGGACCCACCACTACACGCTAGAATCGAAAAGAGCATCTGCTGCTTGGAGAGCAGAGAGCAAAAGTCGTCTAATAGCCCAGTGAAATCCTACATAAAAAAGGCGAAACTTCGGAAAAATTAGGGGAAAGCTGAATTTTGGTATGAACCTTGGTAATGGCGTGTTGAACAAAATCTCAAAAGTCCCCATCGATCCGAGTGCTGCGTTACTTTTTATACGGAGTCAAAGGTCACCAAAAGTGACCTTTCCTAAATATCTCAGTAACGGTCATGCTTTCAGAAAAACAATGCATAACGAATTTGTAGCTTGCAAAATTTCAAACAAAAAAGATTATATAACTTTTTCCTGTAACCATAGCCATTTTTGAGATATATTGATCTAAACATTTGTTACTAACAACATCCTCTTTCTCACGGCATGTTAATATTATCCGATTTTGATTACGACTTGGCATGTTTGTGAGTTTGTTTTTCTATGTTTAAGAGGCGCATAAAAAAAACATGTATGCAAACTTATCTACCACACTCCAGGGTAGGTGGAAAAGTGTACTCCGATAAGTTACCACCACCCCCCGCCCCCCTTTGTCATGTAACTTGCAGGGACATCTGCTCGCTACTCTCTTCTCGGAAATAAACTGTATTGCTGCATCATTGGGATGGGATTTTAAACAAAGAAGCAGAACAAGACAACAACATTGCAGGTGAAAATAGGTTTTGTAGCATATCATGGCCCTAGGAGTATGAAAAAGCAAGATTATATCATGGCCTAATTCTGTAAACGCTAATTCTTGACATTATAGGAGCTCAATCCGCTGCAGATTATCCCCGAATAATCAGTTTTTTACCAATCCTGTGATGACTGCATAGCGCCAAAGGGACATGATACGTCTCGAAACGAATTTTCACCTGAAATTATGTGACCTTGCCCTGATCGTTCATGGGATAAAACGGTATGGAAAAAAAACTAAAAAACCGGTTATTTCGGGATGGTTCGTTTGCGGGGGTGGGTAGGGTGTGGGTAGGGTTTGGGTGTAAGGCTAGTCTCATGATGTCAATAATAGGCAATTAACAGGATAAAAAGTGATCCTATCTTGTTTAACAGTGAGCAAAGAGTAGGCAACGAGCTCATTTCTGAAGATTTGGGATGGATGCTCAGGGATACCATTTGATGGCAAAGGGGAGGGGGAAACTTTTCGGAGCACTTTTTTCTATCTACCCTGGAGTATGGTAGATAAGTTTATTTGCATGTTTTTTTCTATGCGCCTCTTAAACATAGAAAACCAAACTCACAAACATGCCAAGTCGTAATCAAAATCGGATAATATTAACATGCCGTGAGAAAGAGGATGCTGTTAGTAACAAATGTTTAGATCAATATATCTCAAAAACGGTTATGGTTACGGGAAAAAGTTATTTAATCTTTTTTGTTTAGAATTTTTCAAACTACAAATTCGTTATTCATTATTTTTCTGAAGACGTGACCGTTACTGAGATATTTAGGAAAGGTCACTTTTGGTGACCTTTGACCCCGTATAAAAAGTAACGCAGCACTCGGATCGATGGGGACTTTTGACATTTTGTTCAACACGCCAGTACCAAGGTTCACACCATAATTCAGCTTTCCCCTAATTTTTCCGAAGCACCATGTTAGATTTCCCCGGACTATAAGGGTACGGACAAAACGGAGCGACGAGAAAATCATGGAACAGCTCATTGAATTGTGTTCAAGTAGACGCGATGAGACGCAAAATTGTAAACGAAATTTTGCAGTGGCAGTCGAAATGATGAGTTCTTCAGTGTTGAATGAAGAGTTTTTCTCACCACAATACACCAAATTGAAATCAATAGACTGCTGATATATATAAATCAATAGATTTTCCTAATCACTGGTAGAAATCTAATTGACTGTGTGCGATCCCGCACCGTTCAATCATAAATAATGTACCTAAAATTTAGAATTACCCACGAAAAACCCATTAACGCAATTCGTCTACTTACTGTACGCCATCGAAACACATTTTGCAACAACAACATACATTACCGCTGCGAGCAACGAAATCGGGTCGAATCGATGTCGTCGCTACTATCAAATTTTCACTCTTTGATCGCTGCTTCGATATGGCCACTTCCATTTGAAAGCATAGGACCATGGCCGTCATATAGAAGGCCGGTCGCAAAAGCAATTAACGTACCAAGATGGCGTGCTTAATGTACCTTTTTTCGACCAGTCGACGTACATTTCTCGACCAGTTCGACCAATAAAAGTACATTAGTACCTGTCAGATTGCAAGTCGCGACCGGCCTTCTATATGACGGCCATGATAGGACCGATTTCGGCGCGTTGCTTGACTCGACGCTCGCGACGCTCTCGTCGCTCCGTCTTGTCCATACGCTAAAGCGTCCAAAAACCCAACCATCGGCTGGCATGGTTATGGCGTTTGTATTTTGGGATCAGCGTGGAATATTGTTTTTCGACTATCTGAAGCAGGGCCAGACGATCAACTGTGATTATTATATAGCCTTACTCGACCGATTGAGCCACAAAATTAAGCGCAAACGACCTCAAATTGTAAAAACAAAAAAAAAACAATCGTTTCATCAATACAATGCACCGATCTAAAAGTCAGTAAAAACCATGGTAAAAATCATCAACAATTTACGTTTGGAATTGTTCCCACACCCACTCTATTCTCCAGATCTGGCACCCAGCCACTACTGGCTGATTTAAAAAAAGATGCTTCAGGGAAAAGAGACTTAGCTCGCACGAAGAGGTTATTGCCGAAACTAACGCCTATTTTGAGGCCATACATAAATCGTTCTCAAGAAAGGCATAGACACGTTAGAAGAAACGTTGAAAGGATTGTATCGCTGCAGAAGGAGATTATATTGATGAATAAAGTAGAATTTTACGAAAAAGTTGTGTTTTTCATGGTTAGTCCCGGGACTTTTTGACCCATGTGTTATATCCTCTGATAAAAAAAAATCTCATTTTTTTTTAAGGACAAAGCTCATCATGTACCGACATCTATATACACTGTTACGGCTTCTCGATCTTCCAAAGTATCAAAGCCATAAATAAAAGCTAGAGAGAAACGAAAAAGACCCTGCGTTTTTACACAAGAAAACATTTCAAGTCTGAAAACCATTATATGAAGGACTTTCACTTCAAGGATATCACAAGGCAGCTGCAAGAGGATTCCGAATACAAATTAAGTTAAGAAAATATATTAGATTTTAAGTTTAAAGTTAAAAATTACTTGTCTAAACGGGGAGATAAAGCCTGGGCTCCATCCTCAAGCATTATATATGTATAGTATAAGATGTTAACCTTCGGATGGCAACAGGGGTTATACGTCACCCCACGACTTGAGAAGAGCATTATTTTATTATGTGGCTATTGTTGTCTCTTGCTATCACTCGGTCTATTCTCTAATTAGAATAACTACAATAAGTCTGATAAGTCAATTTGTTGCGGCAGGATGTTATTTATATTATATTTGCATTGCTGGAGTGACTGAACACCGCTGTTAATATTTACGAGTGAAAAACCTGTTGTCATCCGAAGGTTAAAATTATAAGGGAATTGTACATACATATTTTAAAAGAAGCTGAATAAAATTATTAAAAAAAAATTGTATGTAGTACAATACCAATCGTTGACACGAACTCCATTTTTATTTCATGGCAGATATAAATAGCAGCGTTTTTTACGCCTCTATTGAGGGCTGGCTAGAGTGCCTAGCTTTGAAACAACTGGGGCAGGATTGATTTTTGTTTTCAATGCTACCTACCCTAACCAGCTCTCGATAGCGACACAGGGAAAATAACGCACCTAATATTCCTTCGGCAGTTTTCTTCTTTTTTGGAGTCTATACTGCCCTACGTAGCATAAACACCTTATCTGATTTTTTTTTAATTTTTGAGTTTGGACCGGATTTGAAAACTTCATAATATATTTCATCATTCCCCACAAAATATGGGAAACCTATGAATTCTGCAAGCATGTATTTTAAAATCAATAGTGAAAAATGCCCTTTCTATATACCTGCAGTACTTAGTAAAACAAACCTTCAAACAAAAATTACTAAAATGCAGATAGGGCGTTTGTGCTACAAAAGATTTTTTTTGGATACCTAGATACCTCAGAAGGATCAAAACTGCAGAAGATGACACTCCTGATATATTGATTTTACAAGAAATTACAACATATTCAACTTCTAGTTTTTTTTTCTTAACTACATATTATTTAAGCAAAAAGAATATAAAAAATTACATGTCTAATACGATTCCAAGTTTAATATTGACATATTTTTGTACGATTTCATTTTTTATATGTATGCAACGAATACAGAATTCCAAATTATCATTGCATATCAGATGTGTTCTCCAATTTCTTCTTCTCTTATGTGATTGAAACACATTTTCGGAGATGTGTGAGATAGAATCGAAAAGAATAGAAAAATATTTGTTGACACGTCTTAATCACTTAAAATTTCATCATAATTTGTAAATCTCACACATATCTCCGCGAACATTTTTGTGACTATTTTTTTTAATATTTTAGCCATTTCATATCATGCAGAGAAGGCAGTACATTCCGTTATAATAAATCAGCATCCGCGAATAACCATACCCAACTTATGAATTGAAATCTATGACTCCAAACCAAATTCGACAGTTTCAAAATAAAAAAAAAATAAAGAATATTGCATCGCTCTATCATTGGGAAAACACTCAATGTACCGAAACAAATGAGCCAACGAGTCGAACGACAACGACGCCGCCACCAAATAGCCTCCTCGGGAGCCTCGCATCGCAGCTGATCGCACTTTCCCCCCATTTACAGCCGATCCGCTAAATCGAAACGAGTCGCACTGAACTCGACCAGCTGCAACGCTGCGGCGGTGCATGCATCCGAGTGCAATGCATTGCATCGCGACCGGCAAAAAAATCAAAAAGGCAAACGCCGCCGAATAGAATTCGCCGAACGACCGCCATTTGTATGCACTTTGCAAAACCGGCATCTGCAGCCGTCCTTCGCTCCTTACCCTCTCCTCGGACCATATTCCGAGCAATTTTGCCGGAACTTCGCCAACGAAAATTCTTCTGCATTTACATGATATCCTCGCGAAATTTCTATTTAACCGGCCATGTTGCCAGCCAATTTCATTGCAGGACAACGGCCTAACACAATTTCGATTTTTTTTCCATCGAAAATTCTCAATTGAAAGCGTCGCATTTAAAATGGCGCGCGTCACCCAAACGGTCCCTGCCTTTTCGCTTGGCCATTCGGCCGTCCAGCCGAGCCGGTCGAATCTCGATTTTCCGACGTTCCAGAGATCATTTCTGCATCAATCGGAGTTCAATCGAATTAAGTAATAATTATGCGAATGAATCGAAACCTGATTGCTACGTGTCACGACGTAATATTCGATATTCCTGCCGATGGCACGGCGTCCACCACGTGCATACACACTCGCGGCGGCAACGTAGCATTCGTCAAGTGTTTTACGCTTAGAATTCGCGTCTACGCGAATCCTACTTACACGCTAAATAATTTTACAAGATAGATTCAACAAAATACATACCGTTCTGCTTCTGATTTGAATTTCTCCACGCTTCGTCGGCAAGCCGAATTGTACGAATAACTATCGCGATCTGCCTGAAGACACAAACTCTGAAACGCGACTCTAACACCACTGCACGTTAATTAGGCGCTCGACGGCCTAGTTCAATTTATTCTAATTGTCTCCTGCACTAATGGATGCCAAAAAAACGAATCGTACAATGTAGATCTCACCGCTGCACCGGACAGATAATTTTCCTTTTTGACAAAGACCCCGACGGCACCACCAACACCACTGAAACGACAGTCGCTCGACACGGGCCGTTGTTGAATGTCTTTTCGCCGTTTCAACAACCCCCCATTCGTATCCGCTGGTTCAGTTGGTAGCAATTGATCGACGCGAATTAGCGAACTTTTGTGAATGCTTCGAAATGTGATTCGGTAGATTCAAACATGAACTGAACGAGGTGGAATTTGAATTAAATACCATGGACTGCTGATATTTATGAAATTTTGAAGTACTATGAAAGTTAATTGATATTTTTTTTTTTTTTTTCCTCCTTCCTTCCACTCTCTCCATCACTCTATCAGCGTGCACAGTCCATGTGCACCATCTTTACCCTCCAGTAAATTTTTCATCGTGCTTTCCAGACAACTAATTTGTTGGTATAAGGGACAGCATAATTCTTATCAATAAGATAGATTCACTTTAATAAAATAAAATCTTTTTAAATATTTATTAATATTTCAGTTGGTATATTTGATTGTTCTCAATCACTCCGACCTTTAGTTAGTGTTAAATTTGAGAAATCATCAGAGACGAGAACAAACGAGGATTTTCATTCGTACTCAACATTTGTTATAAGTTTGAGTAAAAGTATGCATTATTGTGATGAATTAAGCCTTGGTAACAAGGTGATTTGATTCACAAGAAAAGTTTTGGCTAAAGTATTTCCTTTTCTAAACACTTTCCATCCCATACATCCGCTAAATTTTTATCAATTTACATTTTCATTCTAAATTGGACGAAGAAAAAAAAATCCGTCACAATCTTTATCTTCTTTCATGTGTCATTTTGACTTGTGCTACAGTCTGAATTTACTCGCTTTAGCTCAAAACGAGCTAGTGAGCAGTTTCTCATGTTTATCGGAGTCGTGTAAACCCATATCATTAAAACAAACAAGCTTTTTAAATTACCTCCAACAAAGTCCAAAATTACACGCATCAACTCACCTCAACTTTGTTCCAACACGAGATTACACCAATTGGTGAAAATTTCTGCAAACAAAGCAAATGTTGGTGAACCGTTTCTCTCTCCCCTCTCTAATATTTTTAAAACTTGTATTGAGCTGAGGCGTGTAAAATTCGATTAAAAAACTATAAATTCAACTTGAGGTTTAGAAAGCCGGGTCAAAGAAAAGAAGATGAATTCGCTGATTTGTGGACCAACAGCTTTTTGACATTTTCCTTTGTTCATTTTCGTTTGTGCCAAATGTCCTTCATATTTGTTTGCGAACAAGTTTGCCAAGTTTGCGAACCAGCGATTTTTTTATATCTTTCTTTCACTTTCCATTATTCCGACAGGTTTAACCCGAAAAGTTTACTCATTTGTAAAAAAAAATTATCTGCTCCACTGTAGTCTATGCGTGTAAGTACACCCCAGCGTTTCTAATTCACCAATGGCAGACGATAGTTCACAATACCACTCGCTAGGGCTCTCTTCACCTCTGGTCTTTCGAAGATCGCCTGATTCCTTGTTTAATAAAGAAGAAGCAGCAAATGTCAGTGATCTGTCGCGAATTGTCATAACACTTTTTCAGAAATCTGCGAAAATCTCACTGAAAGAATTAATATAATTTCTATTTTCCGAATTTGCTTTAATATGACTGATGATGAAGCTTCAAGAAAAAGAGCCGCTGAAAGTGCGGGTGAAGAAGAAGATGAGTGGATTGGGCCAATGCCATCTGAGGCAGCAAAACCGAAGAAAGTAAAGGGTAAAATACACTTTTTAAATCTGTATTTTCAAAATCACATGTAAAATTTCGATGGAAATCACTCTAAACCCTTTGCGTGGTATAATCTGCAGCCAACAATATTCATACTCAAAATTATGCATTGTTTCTACTGGAAAGCACTTACCCATTTAGAGAGTTGTTGATTTTTGTCCCATTCTAGTTCTGCCATTCGAATCGCTCTACGTAGAAAATCTTCCAAACTCGGAAAGCTACGAAAAAAGCTACATGCATCGCGATGTTATCACTCACTTGGTCGTTACTAAAACAGATTTCGTTGTAACGGCAAGCTCTGATGGCCACATCAAATTCTGGAAGAAAATGGAAGAAGGCATTGAATTCGTTAAGCATTTTCGAAGTCATTTAGGTAAATGAGAATGAATGGATTTCCTGAAATAATATACTAAAATATCCAGCTCCCATAACTTGGCTTGCGACTAACACAAACGGATCACTTCTTTGCACTGCGTCGGCCGACAAGTGTGTGAAAATATTCGATGTAATCAACTTTGATATGATCAACATGATCAAGCTCGATTTCCCACCAGGCTGTGCGGAGTGGATTCATTCACCTGGCGATGCGATTTCGACATTAGCAGTGTTAGTTTATAATTTTTTATAGTTAATGTACTTGAGAAGTTTAATTGCTCCCTATTGTTTTTTCAGGGCAGACAAGGAATCGAGCAGCATTTATATTTTTGACGGACAAGGCACAAACACTCCTTTGCATATCATTGAAAAACTCCACACAAAACCGGTAGTCGCGATGAAGTACAATGCAGCATACGATGTGGCGATTTCAATCGACCGTGCTGGTATTCTAGAATATTGGATGGGCACGAAAAGTGACTACAAATTTCCATCGAAAATTGTTTCCTTCGAATCGAAATTGGACACGAGTATGTCGACGAAAAATAATTTTTTATTCTTGACATGCTAATTATATATATTTTTCATTCAAGGTTTATATGAATTTGCGAAGCAAAAGACAGTTGTAACTGGACTTGCGGTTTCGAACGATGGAAAACGATTTGCGACTTTGTCCACAGATCGAAAAGTAATTTTCTATTCTTTGTTTTGAGAATTGGCGAAATAATTCACTTTCATTCTTTAAGGTGAGAGTTTTCAAATTCATATCGGGGAAAATGATACGTGTCTATGATGAGTCCTTGGCAAGGTACTCAGAACTACAACAAACTTCACAAGCACTACCTAATATGGAGTTTGGGAGAAGGTAAGTTCTTAGATAGTATTACTTCGTTATATATTGTAATTTAATTACAAATGTCAATTTTAACATAAAAATGAAGACTGCGTGCAAAAGTCTAGAATATATTGTTCTGAAAGAAAGGCAGGTAGCTTCAGGACCCAAATATGCTATGGTATACTCCATTTTGTGACTTCGGTTTCATTGCCGAAAGTCCCAGCTTATTATACTTACTATATGCCACCCAAGACGAGCGTTTGTGGCGGCTTAGTGAATGGGATGTTGCTTGGAAAGGCGCTTCAACTAAACCGAAATCCAGTAGAGAGCCTGCCAAGCAAGGTAAGTGATGGCGAACCACCAAGAGAGCAAGTCAACAAAAAAAAAGAAATGCCCCGGTAGCAGGGTACCCTAGAAATGGTTGTGAAGGCCCCTCGTCCGCATTAGCGGAGAACCCTTTAATTCGACTACGACGGATTCTTGTATGCTGCATTGCTAGCTCTACGCGACTGGGGTGAGTCTTTAAATAATGGAATGGATTCGCGCCCATTAGAAAAAGGACGCTATGTATAATTCATCCGTCAATGAAATTATACTTGCCGCTATTCAGTGATAAAAGGGGGAAAAGGCTTTTGTTCGTAAAGGACCAGAAGTAGCTCTCAGATATGGGCTTGCAAGCCAGACCCAGCCGAGACGTGTCGAAGCACGTTTGCTAGCATCTGAAAAGAGACTGAAAAATAACAAGAACACTTAAAAACGGAGAAATATGCCTCCGTTTAGCAGGCCTGAGGAGAGCATCACGCCCCTGATGCTATTGGGGCCATTACCCCAGATGTTGACGGGATCACTCCGCCCACTAACTTCGGTCCAAATAAAACCAAAGAAAAAGTGGCCGAAGTCCCTCGCTTTAACAAAAGAAATTCTACACTAATTCAAACAGAGGCTAGCCAGAGGAAACTGAAAAGAGAAAAAGCCTTTACAAATATCATCTGCTCCACTGAAAAAGAACTACGTACTTCGAGAGGTGTCGATTCATAAATAAATAACCCATTAATCTTTCCCGATCGAAACGAATGAACGAAGATTACAAATTCAGATATCGGAGTGAATTCAAGAAAAACAAAAAAAAAAAACAAATCCTTCCGGCACTATGTTTCCGTTTTCACAGTGCAAATTTTTCGCATTGAAATTGTTTTTCTCAAGGCGACAGTTAGCTAACCGCTTGCGCATTACTTCAATTTGGCCGTGCTACTTACACCTATCAGGCGTTCCATCGGCTTACTTCCGTTCTATCAGGCTTTCAGGAGACTATGAGGCATCTTTCCTCTTTTTTCAAACACAATACCAGCTCCACGTATGCTGACACAGCTGACCAGGCTTCATCTAACTGTAGCATCATTTCCACGATTGACTCCGACGTCACAGGGCCAATTGCAGAGAAAAGCATGTGTCGATGGAAAAAGGTATGCAAAGCGTCATTACTTTCCTTAGCACAATACTTAGAGAACTCCGTCCTGACTTTCCCCATTCTGTGAAGGTATTTTCCGAAGTAGCCGTGGACCGATAGAAACTGGCACAGGTATAAGTTTATTTCACCGTGGTCGCGATTAAACCATAGTTTTAAGACGCGAATTAGCCTAATGGTCCATGCTCCCTTTCAGCTCGTAGCCCAGCGCTCCTCATAAAGCTAAAACGTTCGCGCTCGCGCTTGAGCAACCAAAATTTCTCTTCTCACTTCTGATCTATTCAGAAGTACCTCCCTGTGTTCGCTTGCCAATGGATCAATTGGGATTACTCCCGCTATCACTAACACGGCGTTTTCTGAAACTGCTCTGTAGTTGCTTGCAATTCGCAGCGCTCCCCTACGCTGGACACTCTCCATCTTAGCTCGATACTTTTCAAACCTTAACGCACTAATCCATATCTCCGCGCCATAGAGCAGCATTGAATGAGCCATCGCTATAAGGAGCTTACGTTTACTCGCTCTAAAACCGCGAACGTTCGCCATGAGTCTCCCAAGCGAGATAACAGCCAGTAGCGCCCTATAGCATACTTTTCGAATGTGCTCTCCATAAGCCAGCTTGGAGTCCAACATCACTCCAAGATATTTAGCTGATTTTCTGGTCTCGAGTACTTCATGAGCCAACCGTCATGAGTATAATGGTTGATATACTCCTCTTCGTCAGCATAACAATGTCAGTTTTTGCGATCGCCAGCTGGAGACCATGGCTCACCATCCAGCCTTCAACACTTCTCATTACTTGATTGAGTTTGAGTTGGGCGAGGTGAGGATTTCTAAATGTGAGATCCTTCCGATCATTACGAAATTATGGCACGCACGAAGTTAATGACAGAGAAAGTAAAGAACACCCTTATAAGCGTTCTCCCTTTTTTATATTTTTTCCCACTTCAATCAGCACTAACAACCGATCTCTGACTCCCGTTTATAACAAAAATGTTTATAACAATTCAAAATAACATAACCGTTTATAACAATTCAAAACATATCACAATTTTAACCCCAAAAGTTTCACTCACGTTGTATAGGAACTATGTACTTAGACGCATCTTAGTATCGTATTCTGAACTGATGGCGGACACACAGCGACAAGAATTTTGTCTTAGTTTTCCAGTCATTTGAGAATTATTAATTCGATCTAAGAAGACGATCTCCAAAGCTTATGAGGGACCTTACACGATCAATATGGATCGTGATATTTGGATACAAAGTATTGACCGTGTAGGGTGTTGTATTGATGGATCACGATACGAATCGCGAAAATATCCGGATATTTTGAAATCCATCAATCAATGTAGTTGGATTGCGATAAATATTGAACGTGTAGTCAACCGGTCAATAAATTTTCGTCAGTATTCAGTTAATTGGCAATGGAGGAAGACATTTTAAGCGGCACCGGTATATTTTTTTACATTTTAACCGCCACCCCAACATACTCTTTTCAACAACATTCACCATGCCCATCCATTATAAATATCAATAGCCCAACAACTTCTAGTGAATTTATCATGAACAGTTATCCAATATCCCTATTATAATCATACCAATTCCATGACGTCACACGACTTTTATTAACAAAATGGAGCAAACAGACCATGCTCTTCAAAATCTCTAAAATCGCTTTCGAATTCATTTCTTTCATGTCACGTTGACTGTATTTATGATAATGAGCTCTTTCCTTTTCACCCTGTCTTTCGTCGTGCTCGTGATCGACTGTCAAACGTTAAAGGTGATGGTAGTCGTGGTTTAGTAGCCCTCCACAAATCATCTCATGATTCAATCTATTATGATTTCTGTCCCTCTTTTCCTGTTGCCCCTCTTGCTCTACGCTTGCTCCTTTCGAAACTCTGATTGTCCACTCTGTATATGTCCCATCTAATTATTCTATCTCCGTCTACGAACAATTCTTTGCGGAAATTTCGAACTACCTCCTTAATCGATTTCCTTTTACGTTCCTTCCAATATGTGGCGACTTCCTGGTAATTTTAATTTATCTAGCCTTGTTCGAGATATCTCCGTCTCTTCGTTTCTTTCATCAAACACTGTTTCCTTAATAACTGCTTCATTTTTGTCAGTATGATCCCTATCTCAGTTTGTCTCTATTTTCACTCCTGTGGTAGAATATTAGATTTTGTCCTTTCGAACTTCGTCGTAGCACTACAGCCCCTCTCGGGCCTTGGCTTCTCGCAGGTGACGCCTGCAGTTGTCTCGGTCCAATGACCGCGTCCTCCAATTTCGAAAACCGAGCAGCTTTTCGCAGTCTTCGTCGACGGAGTCAGACCAGCGTTGTCTGGGTTTTTCCACTGGTCTTCGACCCTCGGCCCTTCCGTCGAATACCTTCTTAGGTACTCGATGCTCGTCCATTCGTTGCACGTGACCAGCCCATTGCAGCTTTCGCAGTTTGCTTATTGTAGCAACCTCTGGCTCGTCAAAAACCTCGTACAGCTCGTAGTTGTTCCTTATCCGCCATTGGCTACACTCTTGTTTAGCTTCAATGATACGCCTGAGGACCCGTCTTTCGAAGGCGTTCAACATATTTGCGGATGCTTGGGTTAGGGTCCAAGTTTCACATCCGTAGCACAACACAGGTCTGATTACACTGTGCAACATGACTTTTTGCCGAAGAACGACATGTATTTTTTCGGTATCTATCATGTGTATGTATCATCAAAAAAATAATAAAAACTTTCGGAACCATCGAGTTTTTGTGTAATTACACTTGATAAAAAAAATATGTGGACACCCCGAAGAACAGCAAAATTTATAATAAAAAAAACCGTTATGGCAAAAAAATTTACGAACAAAGTTTGCTTAACATCTTAACAATTTTATTCATAAAAAAATTTTACCAACCATCCAAAAATAAAAAATTTCGTAGAACAAAAACAAAAGCAAACCCCCCAAAAATCACTAAAAATACCTCAAAAAACTTGCAATTTCTTCACAAAAAGTGGTCTTTTGAGTAGATCATTGGATTTTTTTTATTTTAAAATCTTCCTCAGCTAAAATTGCTTCAAATGAAGGTATTTTAGAAGGAAATTGGGGCTATTTTGATAAATTTTTCCCCATTCCCTCTAAATGATCCAATTGGCTCTTTTAGAGCATTTCCTTTGAATTTTTGCTTTTGCATTGTGCTGATGAGATTCGCGCCCCATCAAATTTCAAAAACGTTTTCTAGGATTAATTTAGAACAACTTGAGTGCCTTTGCGTTTGCTTGTTATTGTTTTTTTTCTTGGCAAAGCTTCACATTCGCCGCCGTGCAGGGGCCCAAAAATCATCTCCAAGCACAAAAATCATCTCCAAGCATAAATTTACCATATCTATCAAAAAATGGTCAAAATTTCAGTCTTGCTATTTATTTGTTAAGTACTCCGTATTGCCTGGGCGCTATTTTCTAGCGATCACACACACAGTTCAAAGGATTAGATTATGTTTCCTTCCTAGGAAATATTTTTCTTCATTACCTAGATTTAATATGTTCATTGTTTCAGTATTTTGGATATTTCCCATGTTTTTTCATAATAAAATTGTGTTGTGACAAAGTAGCATTAGATAAAGGGAAATGAAAAAATAGGTATGCAGGTAGCTAAGTAAAAAAAGGATGAGGAAAGGGTTTGCTTAGAAGAAAAGAAGTATATAAACACATTCGACAATTTATTCTTGGAGATGATTTTTGTGCTTGGAGATGATTTTTGGGCCCCTGCACGGCGGCGAATGTGAAGCTTTGCCAAGTAAAAAAACAATAACAAGCAAACGCAAAGGCACTCAAGTTGTTCTAAATTAATCCTAGAAAACGTTTTTGAAATTTGATGGGGCGCGAATCTCATCAGCACAATGCAAAAGCAAAAATTCAAAGGAAATGCTCTAAAAGAGCCAATTGGATCATTTAGAGGGAATGGGGAAAAAATTTATCAAAATAGCCCCGATTTCCTTATAAAATACCTCCATTTGAAGCAATTTTAGCTGAGGAAGATTTTAAAATAAAAAAAAAATCCAATGATCTACTCAAAAGACCACTTTTTGTGAAGAAATTGCAAGTTTTTTGAGGTATTTTTAGTGATTTTTGGGGGGTTTGATTTTGTTTTTGTTCTACGAAATTTTTTATTTTTGGATGGTTGGTAAAATTTTTTTATGAATAAAATTGTTAAGATGTTAAGCAAACTTTGTTCGTAAATTTTTTTGCCATAACGGTTTTTTTTATTATAAATTTTGCTGTTATTCGGGGTGTCCACATATTTTTTCTATCAAGTGTAATTACAAAAAATGTCGATGGTTCAGAATTTTTTCACTAACATATTTTGACTACTGTTATGCAAAGGAATGCAAAAAAAACAATTTCGAGCAACGGCAAAAAAAAAAAGAATTAATTTGTTGCACTGTGTTATTAATTTGTAGACTTGGAGCTTCGTCTTCCTGTGTATGCAGCTGGTCTTCAGTAGGGCTAGAACGGAGTAGAAAGTATTCTCCGTTTAATTTCATCAGTTTCACTGCCTTTCGTTGTCAATTTCGAGCCTAAGTATATAAATTCGTCCACATTCTCTAAATTATATTCGTCCAGAATTATATTTCGTCTAATGGAGGTCTATTTTCTTGTTTGCGTCATGATTTTTGTATTCGTCTGATTGATCTTCATGCCTACTTCTCTGGCTTCATGGTCAAGTTTCAACAGGAGTTCTTTGGTGGATGTGACGGAACGTGACAAGATGTTAATGTCATCCGCGTAGGCCACTAATTGTTTCGACTTATACAGAAGCGTACCCCCTGTGTCGACAGGAATCTTCCTTATCACGTACTCTAGTGCTAGGTTGAACAGCAGAGGGGCCAACCCATCGCCTTGCTTTAGTCCGACATTTGTGTCAAAAGCGTCAGTCAGACTGTTGTTGATTCTGACTTGTGATGCTGTCGACGTCACCGTCATTTTGGTCAGTCGGACTAGTTTTGCCGGGATGCTGAAGTATATTATTATTTTGTACAGTACGTTTCGGTCAATACTGTCATATGCTTGTTTAAAACCCACGCAAATCTGGTGGACATCGATGTTAAATTCCCAGCATTTTTCGAGCACTTGTTTGACTGTGAAGAGCTGATCCGTAGTTGATCGACCAGACCTAAATCTTCCTTGGTACTCCCCAAAGACATTTTCAGCGTATACATTTATTTTATATATTTTAATATTTTCGTCAGTATCTTATAGGGCGTACAAAGTAGCGATATGCCTCTGTAGCTTTCGCACCGAAGTTTGTCTCCTTTTTTCCTTTCGAAAACCTCCAATAATATCACCTACCAAGTTGCCTCCCTTTCTGTCATCAAAATTCCTTTTAGACTCTTAGATTTTAATTATTATAAAACTTATTTTGTAAGCATGGTTACTGAAAAAAATGTATTCTTTATGAATGCATTTTTAAATTTTATGACTTTCTCTTCATCGTAATTTCACGATTTACTCTTACCAGTCGGCTACACAAACGGAAAGATACTCCTTGGTTTCATTCTGATGTGTCATCTGCTCTTAAGGATAAAGTATAGAGCTTTGGGTTTTTGAAACGCATTTTTGAATTCTTAACGTTACGGCCCAAAGCCAAAGTGATCGCTAGACAAGCCATGTGCGATTTTTTTCGTCAACACTGAGATATCTATTTGTTCGAATTATCATAAACCTTTTCTAGTTTTGTATCCGTTAAATAATAAATAATCCCACCTTTACCCTGATTCAATTTAACTTAATAATGTCATTACTACTTATCCTTAAGAGATTTGTGAATTTTTTGCTAAACATTTTGCCCCATTATTTTCCCAGCAATCTTAAATCTCACCCTATGTTTCCTCAATTGCTAACTTTTGAGCTTTGTCTCCCACCTAAACTGATTCTTTAGAATTCGCTTCCATACTAAATTTCTGCTGATATCTTGAATTTGCTGGCGATTATTTTCAACCATAGTTTCTCCTCTGACTCCTTCCCGTCCCGATAGAAGTCTGCTCATATCTCACCGATTTGTAAACTTGCTGACCCAGGCTACATTTCCATCTACAGTTCAATTTCATTTTTTCTTGCTTTGATAAAGTACTCGAACGAGTTGCTTTTTATTTAATATTTAATTTAATTTATTTACCAAACAAGGCATCAGACACAACAGCAAAATATTAACAATTCAATATAACAACATAACAGCAAAATACATATTTTTCCAACACATTAGAAAACAAAATACATCACAACTTTTATTTTAGTTACTTTACTTTAATATATTTTATTTTGATTTAAGCTAGTTTGATGGAAAAATTAAGTGGGATTAGGATGTTGATAGGGCCTTTAATAAGTTTGTTTTAAAAGTGTATTTAGAGATCCCCGAAGCGTAGTTGCTGCTTATAGAATTGAATATTCTACAACACCTATTTATGGGCTCGTTATATGCATAGATAGTGTGGTGATTGAACTGCTTGAGCAGAGTTGCATACCTAGTGCGTCTTGGTTGGTCATTGAAAATAATTTTGTTGGAGAGAACATCAACATTGACTGCACCACTTATAATATCAAAGGTTAGGCATGCACTATACAGTATTCTTCTAGAAGAGAGAGGTATTAAATTAAGAAGGCTCAGTCTGGTTTTGTAAGAAGGAAGATGTTGGAAGTCTTTTGGATCATAGAGGTCCCTCAAAGCGAAAAAACTGGGTTCCATATTATGCAGGCATACTCCAATAGAGGACGCACCAGGGTGATATATAATGACTTGGTAACCCATATATTCTTGAACTCTTTAGCACATCTCTTAATGAATCCGAGCTGTTTATTAGCCCGGGCAAGGATTTTGTCATAGTGGAGGTTGAACCGCATCTTGTTGTCCAATACTATCCGGAGATCTATAATATGATCAACCCTATTCAATATGGTGTTGTTAAGGCAGTAAGAATACTTTTTGATCGTATTCTTACAGGAAAAGCTTATTACATGGCACTTGTTAATGTTAACATTTAAATTATTCTCATTACACCACTGTTCAAGAGATTGAAGCTTGGATTGTAGAAAAATTACGTCAGATTGCGTGTTTACGCTGTGGTAGATTTTAAGTCGCCTGCTTAAAAGAGATGGGGTATACCAAGCAATGTCTCAGAAAGATCAGAAACGAAGATGTTAAAAAGCAGGGGACCTAGATGGCTGCCTTGCGGTACTCCAGAACTCTTTTTTTGATAAGTGGCCTTGGAATTTAACAAGCTGAATTCGATCGCGAAGATAAGACTGGAGCCAATTAAGAAGAGACCCTGATATACCAAAGTTGCGAAGCTTGTATATTAGAGTTTGATAGTCAACCCGGTCGAAAACCTTACTAAAGTCTGTATAGACTGCGTCAATTTGACTTCCTTTTTCCATTTCACAGAGCACATCAGAGACCAGGATCATGAGATTAGTAGAAGTTGATCTACCCTTACGAAATCCATGTTGTTGCTCATTTAGAAGAGGGTCGATTATGCGAGTAAGTTTTTCACAAACTAACTTCTCAAAAAGTTTGGGGATAACAGATAGAATAGCAATCCCCCGATAGTTATCGACTGATCGTTTATCACCACTTTTGAAAATAGGCGTAAGGTATGAAGATTTCCAGAAAGATGGTAAAACACCTAAGGAGAGAGATTTATTGAAAATCATGTGCAAAGGTGTGATCAATTGGTCCGCAAATTGCACGACGAAGAAAGGAGAAACCAAATCAAGGCCTGGTCCTTTGCCGATCTTTAGTTCATGAATAGCTTCAATAATAGCCTCTTGTGTAAGAACAATCCCGTCGATAAGAGGTCTTGCGGTGATTCTAGCAGACATAGTGGAAGTGGAGGTTTTTGGCGAGCAAAAAGTATTTTGAAAGTGATCAGCAAAAAAGTTACAAATGGCTTGTGGGCAGGAAGAAACCATGTTACCACAGGACATCGAACAGGGATAGTCGGTTGTTTTACGTTTCAAGTTAACGAAATCATAAAACTTCCTGGGATCACTAATGCTTACTTCTGTCCTTCATTCCTTTTTTGCGTCTGAGCAACATGCATTCATAAAGGGTAGGTCGTTCATTTCCAACCTTATAATCTTCACCGACTTAGTTGCCTCTGCTTTCGATCTACAGAAACAGGTTGATGTCGTTTACACTGCTTTTTCGAAAGGATTTGATTTTGCTGATTACAAGCTAAATTACTGGTTCCCTCCTATCCTGGTTTCGTCCTATATTTCTGGTCATACTTGTACCGTAAATCTGCTTTCTTCCTCGTCTTCCGCATTCTGCTTTCTTTCCAGTGTTCCGAAGGCTTCAGTTCTTTATCCCCTTCACTCTGTTATTCATTCATCCTGGCTTCGGTATGCTGATAATTTCAAAATGTTTAAAATAAATGTTTAAAATAAAATAATAAACCGATCTTTGCGATCTGGATGTTTGTTAGTTGTGAAATTCACTTACCTTGAACATATCGAAATGTCAGCTTATGTTTTATGCGTGTAAAAAGCTAGTTTTCTTCCCGCTATTGTTGATAACTTTAAACACCTTAGTTTTATTTTTGCTTCTAAACTTAATTTCGATCAGCATATTGCGTACATCACATCCAAAGCTCCTCGTTTGTTTGATTTCGTTTCAGATCATGTCACCCTTATTATGAATATAGTAATAGGTTATTCCTCTTGCAAATCTCGTCCTTGGAATTCCGAAGAATGTTTTTTGTTTAAAGTTATTCGGTGTTCTAAAGTTATTCGGTGTTTGGTCTCGGCTCTAAGCTTCTGCTTCGGAATGCTAATCGTTCTGATCGATCATATGTAAAATTTAGCATAGCCTTCACGTGAACTGACGTATCCACATATTTGCATTCACCATTATTGCGAATTTCCAGGAGACGAGCTCCAGTTTGCTCCTCTACCGCTTACGCTTCGATAATTTAAGCGTCAAATTAAAGATTCGGATACAATTCCTAGCCTTAATTCCTGATTGATGTTGTTCTGGACTTATGAGAATTTGTTTATCCTTCAATGCTGCACATCTTGGCCAGCAGGAGTTTATTATCAGCGTTTCTAATGTGTATGAAATTACGTCGATTTACAACGAGTATAGCGTTTTTCATTGGATTTTCCGCTTCTTATTACAGCGAATGAATGAATGGTTTGCATTTATGTTGATTAAAATGCAACAATATCAATCAACAATGATGAAATTAAACATATTTTTTTATAAATCCCAATTTAAACTATGAATTCCTCTTCATTTTTCAGAATGGCCAACGAACGAGATCTGGAAAAATCTGAATCATTTTCATATAACAATATTCTTTTTGACTATAGCGGTCATTTTATATTGTATCCAACAATGTTAGGAGTAAAACTCGTCAATATCGAAACAAATAAGTGTATAAATATTTTAGGAAAGAGTGATAATTTAAGACCATTAAATATCGCTCTGTTTCAGGTACGTACTATATGAATCGTTATTTCATAGTAAAGAAAAATAATTAAAAAAAAAACTTGCTGAAAAACAACCTTCAACGCTTTTGATTGAACAATTTTTCATACTATTTTCAGGGTCGCGCACGGAGATCGAAAGCTGCGATAACGCTAGAACAGGAAGCCTCAGAGAATCCAACTCTTCAATCTGTTGGAAGTGATCCGACTGTATTCTGTACTGGCTACAAGTGAGAGTAATTAATACTTTCTATTTCCAACGCTCTCATTCTATTTTAACAGGAAGCAACGATTCTACCTATACAGTAGACGCCTGCCATCCGATCTTCAAGACATCGATCGTGATATATTCAACGAAAAGCCATCGAAAGAAGATATTATTGCAGTACCAGAAGGCCAAGGTATGATATTAGTTTATTGTGGATTTTTCTATTACATACTTTACTTAAATCCATCAAAACATATTTCCATGCTAATTCTAAAGAGGAAGGTATGATAGTCACCTATTATATTACTCTCATATCATGTGTTTCTTAGAACAAATTTACACCGATATTGCATTAAATTTGCAGGCACTCAACGAATCTATGAAAAAGCTATTATTCACACCACCATGGGCGATATACATATGACACTGTTTGCAAAAGAATGCCCGAAATCAGTGGAAAATTTCTGTGTGCATAGTAAAAACGGCTATTACAATGGACATATCTTTCACAGAGTTATCAAAGGCTTTATGGTACAGACGGGAGATCCAACAGGTACTTTGGAAATTATTTATTATTTTTAAATCAGGCATTGTATTATACTTTGATGTTTTTTTTTGCACTAGGCTCAGGAACTGGTGGCCAATCGATATGGGGACATGATTTCAAAGATGAATTTGTGCCAACTCTAAAACACGATCGACCTTACACGGTTAGTATGGCAAATGCTGGACCGAACACAAATGGAAGTCAGTTCTTTATTACTGTTTTACCTACGGTGAGTATAATATAGACATATATATTATATTTTAAAATATCCTATGAGGTGGTTTTTAATTTGTTTCATTGTGGAACACTTTTATAATTCAATGAAATTCTAATTTTGCTTTGACAGTAGTATAAAGTGTAATGTGTGTAAGACTAATGATACACTGCTGGTATTGATACCAGGGTGTGGATACCACGGTATCAATAACTTGAGAGGATGATACACTGCGCCTACGTGGTATTGCGTGACATCACCTGTCAAAAGTGAAAACTGTCAAAGTGAGTGGAGAATCAAAAGTTAAATGGAATTAAAACGAACTTGTATTTTGAGTCAAATTTGCGGGTTAAAAGTGTCCTTTTTTTCTAATCCATATCAAAACAAGTGACAATTTCAAAATAAAACCATTCAGAGACATTTGTCAATGATCTGTATTGCAAAGTTTAATTACTACACAAACCAATGGCTGGAAATTATCTCTGCTGGTAGTAAAATCTTCGCTATACCGGCTAAAATTCTCGCGGTGTCAATACCGCGAACCGGCATAAATACCGCATATGTACCGCTTTCCCGAGCTGTTATTAGCCTAGAACAACGTGATACACTGTTGGTATGGATGATACCATGGTATCAATACCAGCAGTGTATCAGTAGTATAACGTACAGTCTAGTTTCTTAAATCTAGTGACTCTACTATTTTACAAGAGCCTGTAGGCTCATCGATTTTTCATCAATTTAATTTTTTATTACGTAAATGAGATTTCTACGTACCAGCCTTTACAATAATTAAGGTTTTTCATCTATATATGCTGAAAAACTACAAAAACTACCTAAATATCGCTTGAGTCTAATTGATAAGACCTACAACTATATGGTACAACGTGGGGGATGTCGGCGTAGTCGAGCAGTGCATTGAAGGGCCACCATTGTCGTGCCACTATGTCGGAGTGTATAAATGTCTCATTTCAGTCATTTAATGAGACGGCGTCTGATGCCCGTCTGGCTGATTGCAATTTTTTTCTTTCATTAGCTCCACAACATGATCCCGAATTTTACTAGAATTCGCATCTACATTTAGTGATGATAACTAACCATCCTTTTATCGAAGATTTATTTGATTTAGCAACTTTAGCTTTACACATAAAGGCTGGTATTGACTTCAGCGTGAAGCTAAATTTTGATGTCTCCATTGTCTGGTTATTCTTTGGAGTGGTAATTTTGATAATGGTGAAAAGTAGAAATTCGGTGTTTTTTGTTTGGCAGAAATCTGATCAAAAGTCGTGAAAACTTTAAAGAATTATGTGTAGAATTATTAGAGTACGAATTTATGCGCTAATTGCGTGCTTGATGCATTCATTTGTGCTTATGAACAATAGTAAAGAATAATAATAGTTTTCATTTGCTTGAAAAATTTAGTTTCGCCGAGCTTTTTTTTATCTCTGATTGTTTAGCTGTAGTCCATTTCAAAGAACACAATTTATGAGGCTACTAAGTTAGTTAGACTTATGAGCTAACATTGTGTATGAAGCTGATTTACCTTATATTTACTACTTTGTGAACTTAAGGTCCAGAAGTAAGCGTATTATAGTAAGAATGGAAGGGTCTAGATCAGAAAAATGTATTTTTCATCTCCGCTGGAATTTGTTTTGTACTGCTTTTAGTTTCACACTACTAATTAATGATAGATAAAATGTCCAGTATTTCGATTTTCGATCGTCTTTTTACTATCGTTTGAGTTCAAGACACTAGAAGAATCCAATTTTCAAATTCAAACGCTTATTGGTATCAAACGGCATTTCGTTGCTGGAAAGAATGGTCTGCTTATTTTAAATCTAATAATGAATTATTTTGGCACATTTAAAATACATAATAGGAAAATCAGTTTATTTTATATTTTTTCCGGAACAAGTACTTATAAAATCTCCACAAATTAATTTGTTTCAAGGAAATCTTCCAAATATTTTTGTTTTAAAAATTTAGATTTTCCGTTATGCTGCTCGATTTTCGTCTTGATGTTCAGAACATTCTGGATCAACTGGGGTTAGTTCGAAGAAGTATAAAGAATCTCATTTGCATGAGTAATTGCATGTGATAGAAGAGTAGATAAAATATTCTTTGCTTTCGTCTTCTTCTTCTTCAGACTCATTTGAAGCTATAGAATTGATCTTTCCGATGTCTTCTTCAATAACATTTTCTGGGGAATCTCCTGTGAGTTCATGTACAACCTACTATGCCGATTTGACCAACTACCACAAACTCAGCCTGCATCTCTTGAGGTAAACTTGATAGAATTTTTGCAAATGTATCTCCTCTGAAAGTTCTTCAACAGGTGAATTATCAATAGAAAAACGGGTACGGTAAAAGCATTTTTGTATTGTTGTAGCCATTCTACGCTATAACGATCCATCTTATTGTATCCAGGACATTAATGGATTCGTAAAATTCAGCTCCCGAATGTCATTCATCGACTTTTGAAACGAATAATAAAAGCATTTTGGAGCTGTAATTCACCAAAACATTTCGAATTATAGCCTGGTGTACGGTTGGACTGGAAAAATTTGATGGTAATGTTTGAATACTCCTTCGTAGATGTGTGACTTTATGAGTAGTCGATCAAAAGAATAATTCGTCAATTTTTTGCCTCCATACTGCGGTTGCCAGAATCTAGCTAATTAAATTCTGGAAAATACGTGCTGTCATCAACGCTTGGTTTTTGGTACTCGCATTTGCATCAATTTTGTTTTGGCGTAAGATTCTTGGTCTTGTCGCATTCCCCATAACCAAAGGCTTCAATTTTTCTCCATTTACCATGCAGCAGAATAAAATAGTCGTTATCTTGAAAGCTTTCCGCCTTTGCTTGCTGAACCTATTCCAATAAGATTTTTATTAAGTAGTTAGCGATAAAACAATCCCGTTTTGTCTCCGATGAACTGATCTTTTGGAAGATAGTCCTTTAATGCATTGGAAAGGTGATGTTACAATCAGCGACCGCCGTCGTTTGTATTATTGGACCACTTAAAGGTAAACCTTTGGTCTACACTTGTTGAAAAAATATAGCATGGTCTTGTTCGAAAAAAAACTTTTTCTTTTTCTTTTCGATTGGTAGTTCAGTTTTGTAAGTATTTCTCCCTTTTGTCTAAACTTAATTCCTTTTTCGCCCTTTTAAAAGCCATTATAAATCATTCCTACAAATTCGTACTATGAATTATATCCTAATTTTTAAGTATCTAAATCACTTACTTTATTTAATGTAGAACCCGTTTAGTATACAGAACAATCGAGCTCTATATCGTATTGAATGAATGATCTGAACTCTTTTCTATACTAAAAGTATTGAATTCTATCTAATATATAATATATATTGTTGGACTACACTTTGTAGAAAGACGCATATTTCTTTGAATTCAATTACACATGTTCATAATACGAAATGTTTTCTGTGGCCATGTTTCGCATGTAAAATTTTATTGTGAATACCAAAAATTATGAGCATTTTAGGCCAAGATCCAAGTGCCCCAGGAAGTCAACAGTAGCAGTGTTTTTTAACATATTTTGTCAGGATTTATTTCGGTGCAATTATATTCTGAACAACTTTCGGGAGAGGCCAACTTACAAGGGTGGCCAATTTCATAGGTTTTACTTTACTACAGATTTGAGCTACAGATTTGAGCCATACACTTAAATCCAACCAAACATTGGGACCGCGGCATAAAGCTATCAATAATTTTGGGTATTTTCTCCGCAATTAGCTTGTTTCTGTAATAATAGTATAGAAATTATTCCAGATTCAGTCGTTGAAAAATGTTAATAAAGTAGTAAGTAATTTCCTCTATGGAGATAAAATATTGGTTCCATTTATCATGAGGCTTTACTTTTAGATGAAAAAGATGTAGTGGCTTGACTTTTCATTTATTGTTCGCAAGTTCTCGAAATTAAGTACTATTCAGCTTCGCTGCTTCGAATCTTTTTTATTTATTTCAAACCAAATAAGCTGTATACACACTTACATCTCTTTTTTAAACATGCTTATTTGCTAAATCAAAATAACATTCATATCACCAGGCAATATGAGATAGAAGTTGGAAGTAAATTCATTGGTTTTTGTTTAAGAATTTAACGGTTTGAATATATACCTCTTTAACACAAACCACAAAGCTTTTGCAATATTCTATATAGCCCTGGGTTTCAAAAATTGAAATAAATAATGACGGGTTAACTCGTCATAGGCCCA
Organism: Nemotelus pantherinus; assembly: GCA_963978885.1. Lineage (NCBI taxonomy): Eukaryota > Metazoa > Arthropoda > Insecta > Diptera > Stratiomyidae > Nemotelus > Nemotelus pantherinus. Next base: position 247,442,101 of record OZ022264.1, on the reverse strand, counting down.
AAACATTTGGGCATGAAAAGCCAAGTTAACTTGTCACCGGTCAACAATCTATTAAAATATAAGCCCCGCATATGAAATAAAGTATATAAATAACGAATAACTTATATAAAGAAACTGATTTTCCAGATAAAAAGTCTATACTAACAGTAAAATTCACGATGAATTTCTTACCCATTAAACATTTTCCTATTTTTAATCTGTTTCAGCCATGGTTGGATAACAAACACACAATATTCGCAAGAGTTTTCCGAGGGATGGAAGTAATTCAAAATATTTGTAATGCAAAAACAAATCCGAAAACAGATAAACCCTATGACGATATAAAAATAATTTCAATATATTTAAGTAATTAGAAGTTGTGTATTTTTAAGTAAATAAAGTTATTATTTGAAAGTTTTATAAATATGCTGTTGTATTTAATAATCGAAGATTTGTTGCTTCATGTGTGATAATCAGGTATGTCTTGCTTTATTCTATTTTCTTCGGTATACATACAATATTTCTGGAGACAAGTCGGGTCCCTGGTCACATGAATTCTTCCATGTTTCTTCATAAAACTGTTGGTAGCTATTCTTAATGTAAGATGCCGGAATATAAGCTTGTGAATTGAATAGAAAAGCTTGTGAATTGAATAGAAAAGCTTGTGAATTGAATAGAATAGAAAACTGTGCATTTGGTTTTGTGATATTATACTTACAACATTGATATTTGTCAATTTTTTAAGTGTAATATAATTGTACTTTGTGGCATCTTTTATTTAATAATTCTTCGGTTTAGGAATAAATAATAGATCAACAAGTACATTCCAGAAGTAAACCCATTCATTTCTATACTTATCGTAACTAGTCACCCTTACAACTATTTACATTTAACCGTGACAGGTTGTTTGATCGATATACATATTTGACGACATATTTTGACAACGCACTGCTCATAAATTCCTATAAACAGAAAATTAATAAGGGCGTCAAGATAATGACCTGTCATTTTATAGACGACACATTCCGTGCTGTTTTGTTTTGTCTTTAAAGAAAAAAGCGTGTCATTAACAGAACAGGCTTCTAATTTACAATGGATAATGCAACGCGTGCTACACTATCAAAAGAGGATTTGAAACTCATTGACTCTTACGAGTTTGTCAAACGAACCGATGAAAAAGCACTTCGAAGAAGAATTCAAGATTTCGTAACTTCCACATTTTAGTAAAATGAGGTATATATGTAAAAATTATGTTTTCAGGTTGATCTCGCAAAATGTGTTCGCAAGGAAGATTTAGCAAAAAAGAGGGAAAGGTAAAATGGATCATTTTGAAATTTTTGGGTGTTTTAATTTTTATGTTGTAGATTAAGAACGCTTCTCGCTGAAGAAGAAAGACAATTCGAAGAAGAATATAAGGCAATAGTGCACGCAAAGGTCGACAATGATATAAAAGAACGATTACAAAAATTAGTTGCAATACAAAAGGAGTATGGCAGAGAGAACAAAGAGTTTGTTCAATTGAAAAAAGTGCAGCAGTACATGTAAGTGGCTTGTTTCATATATAACTTAGAAAGTTATGCGTTAATTTGGAGTCAAAACTGTATAATTAAAAATATGTTTAGTTAAAGTTTAGTTGTAGTTTGGAGCGTGCCTGTGTTAGTTTTTTTAATTATTATTAGCAAGTAGAGCTACATTTTTATTTATATCACACTGCAGCCTTTATCTCAGGATTAAAGTTGGTAAAGATTTAATTGGCAATCAATTCATACATGTGTGGGCTCGTTGAATTGATTTTTACTGGATAAACTATAAATTTTATTGATATAAATTTAATAAATAATAAATTTTATTGATATTACTAATTTATAGCTCTCTACTAAAAAAACATGCAGGTGGCATGCAGCCTGTTTTTATTTGCAAAGTTTACTGTGATTGAAAATATCAGCAATATAAAGCTACAAAACTTTTCAGTTGTTTAGTGCATAAATGAACCAAAGAGTGAACATGATTTTGTGAAGGATCTGATCTTTTTAGAGAGAGGGATAAGACACTGTGTAAGAATAGTGAATGTCGACAAATATACAAATTCAGCCAAATCAGGTGCTGATTAGAAAATTATAAATAGATCGAGCTTACTATAGGTGAAAAACTTACTAAAGTATATGCAGAGATGATCAAGAAAGATTGCCTCGGTTGATGATAAATCAGAAAACACAGGATATAATACAAGCACGTATTAAACCGAATTCTCAAAAAGAATCATAAATCAGTACATAAACATAGACTTTGGCTTACACTTTGCTTGTCGAAGATTATAACATCTTGCGATAATTTAGGCGCTAAGAGGGAATATACGAAATTTGCTGGGAAATATTTTACCCTGAACCTTAAAACGCATTGATTGAACTCACTAGTTAACGACACTAGTTAAAATTATGGAGTAGCATTGGCATCGTAGCCTTTAATGAAATGCCCAAAGGAATAACAAACGTATACATTAAGTGGATACACTGGCTACTGCAGGCAGTAGAAGCAATCTTGTGATGGAGGAACACCGATGATGTTCCGTAAATATAATGCCATTAAAATAAAGCTCATTTTCAGTATGAACAAATCAATATTACACTTATTCAAAAGTTATAGGAAAAATTGATTATAGTTTTAGCATTTCCAATAAAATTGTGAATAATTATATCTCAGAATAAAATTAACGTGAATAACGATAACATATAGCACATTGATATATCCTGAGACGGAAAACATCCAGGCTTTTTCCAACGATCAACTTATGGCGACAATGGCGACAATGACTACAGACTTACTAAAAGTCGTTAGTATATAAAGCGGACTATGCAGACTTATGTCATTAGAACATAAAGTCCAAGCGAACTTTAAGGAAAAAATTGTGGATGCTTAAAATAAGCAATATCGAAATAATTTCGGTAATAGCATACAAAATATTAACCACCATATTAATAGCCCAAGGCTATATTTATAACCCAAGGCTATATTTATTAGTTCATCCGTCCAATGTCCTTTACTACTTTCACTCCAACATTGCTTACAAAATTAGAGGGTTTATATACGCGCGTGCGCCAGAGCCTCAGTTATGTCCGTTCTCGGCATTACTCTCGATATATGTATCGGCATTACTCTCGATAGAACCATATCTTCTGATATCGTACGCAAGGCACCTTTTCGGGGAAAACTGTCAATGAGCGCCAGTAGCTTCTTAGTTCGGAGCGCATCTCTCGAAATTTCGCCCTCATATAGCAATACGGAATTGACCGTCGCCGTCCATTGACCAGCCTCTGCCTCGTTTTACTAACCATTAACGTACTCAGTGAAGTGACGACTTCTAAAGCCCTATCACATGCCGTACGAATATAGTCCCAAAAGGTCAGCTTGGCATCCAGGGTTACTTTCAGATACCTGACTGGCTTGCTGAGTTCGATGGAACCAACTGTCGTGGGTATGGCAGCTTTGATACTTCTTCTTGCAGCCATTGGATTGGATTACTCTATTTTCTGGCTGTTTTTAAGACATGATATGGTTTTGTTGTATATGTGCATATGCAAAAACGTTCGGAGTTGTTTTGTAGGACCATACATCGAAGCGAAAAGTTGATTTGAGTGGAAAATCAATCACTCAATATTTAAACTGTCCACTCTGGCTTCAAAACTTAATTGTAGATGGAGTACTTGACTTACTGGATATGAATGTGGAGCATCCTCGCATTTCTAATAATTATGCAGTTAATTTCCACTGGTGTGGAATCCTCCTCAGATAAGATTCCAGCATGGCAAAACTCAGTTCTAGTCCAAATCAGTGCAGTTTAGATTGCTTCAAAATTATTAGATTGTTTCGCAACTAATGAAGCAGCCCGTAAAGCGCTTTTGTAAGGGTGGTTCGGAGAGCCCGATCACCAAAAGTGCATTTAAACTTCTCACTTTTTTAGCACCTGCTGGTAGGCGGCTGCTACCAAAATACCACCCCATACAGTAGTAGTGGCTGAATCGCAAAGGTAGAAAGCCATGCCATAATGCGTGTCTACAAACGCAGCTCGTCCCTAAGATTGTTTTGCTTCAGTAAAGTGCACCAAATACCTTCCGTGCTCTTTCTGTTATGTTGTTGTTCCGTAGAAGCTTCGAGTCAAGGGTAAGTACCAAATGTTTGACTCTTGAGCTCAGGTCAATGGAGACTACGTTTAAATTTGGTAAGTCAAGTCGAGGAACTTTGTACATTCTTGCAAATAGTATTAGCTCCATTTTACTGAGGTTCACATTGAAGTTGAATTTTCGGCTTCAACGTGAAAGTATGTATAGCAAGAAAGAAAGATTTAGTCTCTCTCGAAACGTAGATATAAACTTTCTTGGCTATGCCGTCCACATAAGCAACCAATTTGCAACCAACACAGTTCAACTTATGACTTAAGGGGGCAGGTACACTTAGAATTCTGAGAAAATCGATTTTATTTTCTTTGCATTTTCTACAAGTAGCATATTTCAAGAGCATTCTCTGCAAATTTCAGACGAATCGGACAATTCTTTACGGAGATAAATAACTTTGAATGAAGTCGTTTCTATTGCATAAAGCGTTTTTCGCATGCTTTAAAAGCATTTTTCTCGAAACTATGTTTTCGAAGTCGGTGATCACTGTCACTCGAAAACGGCTTTATCGATCAGCATCAAATTTTCCTCACTTATTTTATGTGTAATTATCCTCCGGATGAACGAAGGATTTTTTGATTGGACGATATTTTTTTTTTCAATAGCCGAAAATGTGAGTGAAATTTTGGTCGAAAATACAATTTTGAATTTGAACAACCGCCATTTTTCGAAAAATCAAAATCTGCCGTCATTCGTTCATCTGGAGCACTATGCCAATAACTAATAATCCCCGATTTTTTTTATTTCGGATGATTCAGTGACAAGCTACAGTGATTACGGCAAAATAATTTTTTTTTGGACCCCTCGAAAATTTACTCTGTTTCGACTAATTTTCAACCTTTTGCCTTAACAAAATTACAATAGCTTCTACAAATATATTTCTTTCAAGTAAAAAAAACATTTGTTATTAATTACTTTAATGTGTGTCTAAAAAAAAACCCTGAAAAAGAGTTTTTTTTCGACGTTCCAAGTGTACCTAACCCCTTAACGCAATTGCTCCTTGATGTGCTATGTCGCTGTAATACAATTTGGTGAGCTCACTGCCTTCGAAACTGAGCGTGGTCACACACAACAATGATATACATTTGTAGGATAAGTTTGTATGTATGAATAGTAGAATAAGATCTATATGTATTGGTAATAATAAAGGACACTCTTGTATTGAGCCTTGAAAAGGAAAGACGCGTTTGCAATTACTGTCGAGACATTATTTGGTCCTTCGAACCGGATCTTCAAGTTCGTGGATAATTTACGGTTCTCAAAAGTATAAGTGATTTGGAAAATAAACGAAATGTCGCAAAAGTTAGCTCACAGTGTCGGGAAACCCGAGAAAAACCTCGAGCCGCGAGTTCTCGGAAGCTTGGCAGATTTTGAGCAAAGACTAGATTGCGCAACATCAGGCATTTTAGCCAAAGTTCATTTCGCTCTTTACGGGAAATTCACGAGTGCAAATTTAGTGAAGAAAAATCTAAGACAATTTGGTGGTTTTTCATTTTCAGACAGTGAATTTGTGAAACACGTGAAAGCCGTGAGTGAGTCTTTCAGTCTCGTAGACTTGAAGGCAATGACGTCCTTTTTTAAATGTGAGGGTGTCGATAATGCCGATGCGTCTCATTTGGCAAAAACAATATTGCAAGCAGCCAAGAGTGCGGTGAAAGATGAAACTGCCGTGAAAAGTCGTGCGTTTTCAATGCGATCTCGGTCCAGCATTCGTTCATCTTCCCACAAACAAAAATCCAACAATACAGTGGACGTAGAAATACTTAAGTTGAAAGATAAAGAACTCGAGAAAGAAATGGAAATAGTGGAGTTAGAAAGTGAAGTGAGTGAATTGAAGAAAGATGAAGAAACGAACAAGGACATTATTGCTAAAAAGGAAGCAAAAATTCTTACTTCAAAAACAATTCAACGTTTATTGAGTGCGCGAATAAAAAACAAAGAAGCATTGAAGACAATTTCAGACATTGCAGAAAACGAAAGTGTAGTAAGTGATGCGTCCCAAGACAATATCAGTGAAAATGCGACTGCTCAGTGGGTGGAAAACCATAGTGTACACGATGAAATGGACGACAAAAACATTCGTCAAATTGCGAAGTCCATTAATAGTATGTTGTCAAGGCAAACTGTAGGGAACAATTTAATGAAGTTCGATGGATCTTCAAGTTTATTGTGGCCAATTTTCCTCAATCAGTATGAGGTATCGAGTGAGCTTTGTGGTTTTTCTAACAAAGAGAATATTCTGAGATTGGACAATTCGCTAGCTGGGGAAGCCAGACAGTGTGTGGAACTGTTATTGTGTGCAGCTAAAACCCCAGATGAAGTTCTGGAGATTCTTAAAACTAAATATGGTCGCCCTGAATTGATCGCGGATGAAATAAGACGGACGATTTCAAATACGGCAAGAGTAACAAATAGTGCTTCGTTCATGGACTTCAGTTGTTTGGTGAGAAATATATCGGCCGTAGCCGATGAAGAGTTACGAAAATTTGTCGACGAGCGCCAGATATTAGCACTATTTCTTGGTAAGCTACCAGAACATCTTCTGACTCAATGGGGTGCATTCTTGATTAGCAACAGAATTAGTCGGGCAGAAGAAACACTAAAACATTTCGCACAATGGTCACGAGAAATGGCTGAGGTAGTGTCGAGAACGTTTCCTACTGAAAGTCCCAGCATCGAATCACGTAATCGAATTCAAATGGCAGATATTAGTAAATCACCACAATGTAAGGTATGTAACATTGCTAATCAACATTCTTTAGAACGCTGCTCCATATTTAAGAGCTTTGATGTAAAAAGACGTTGGAGAGCTGCAGAAAAAGCCAAAGCATGTTACTGTTGTCTTCAATTCCATAATCGAGGGAATTGTAACAATCGAAAGCTGTGTCCAGTAGACGGGTGCGCTAAGTTCCATCATCCGTTGCTACATAAAAATTCCGTCGTACCATCTACTAGCCAAGTACTCTCTTATACTACTCCAGATAGTAAAGTTTTATTGAAAATCGTAGCTGTAAAACTAAGAGGTCCACTAGGCACGTTGATTGTTAAAGCTATTCTCGATGAAGGCAGCACAGCAACGTTGATTGAATCATCTGTAGCAAAGCTTTTGGGAATGAAAGGTGAACATAAACCCTTTTGCTGCCGATGGACTGGTGGCAAGTATCAATTCGAGAATGACTCGTACACCATTCAAGCGGAAATTGCAGCTAAAGGCGACAACAGCAAATTCAACTGTTTAAAAGACGTGCGAACAGTAAATAATTTAAATTTACCAAATCAACAATTCAATGTTGAAAAATTAGCTCAAGAGTATCCATACATCCAACATGTTGGTGAAGATATTGGAAACAACGAGCAGCCAGTTCTTTTAATAGGACAAAACAATGCGAATCTCATTGTGTCAAGGCAAATTATTCATCCTCAGGGAAAAGGGCCTGTGTTATCAAAGACAGCACTCGGGTGGACAATTCATGGCGCAATATCGCAAGAAGTTTCTTGCTCCGGGGAAGAAATAACGTTTTTTTGTTGTGATGCCGATGAATCGCTTCACCAAACCGTCAAACGCTATTTTACGTTGGAAAACTTTGGTACTACAATTTCAAAACCAAGCAATCAAATTACTGCTGACGAAAATCGAGCTATTCAGATTGCTAAAGATTCTATTAAGCTGAATAACAGACGGTACGAAGTCGCCATCCCATGGAAAAACGATAAATTTGAATTTCCGAACTCAAGGCCAATGGCAGAACGAAGGCTACATTGTCTCAAAAATCGACTACGTTCCAACAAAGCCAAATCGGATGCATATTCTCAGGAAATTCAGAAGCTAATTGCTAGTGGCTATGCAATGCCTGTAACGCCAAAAGAACTAAGTTCAGCAAAGCGTGTTTGGTATCTACCACATTTTGCAGTAACCAACCCAAATAAACCTGGGAAAGTTAGAATTGTATTCGACGCAGCTGCAAAAGTAGATGGAAAGTCGTTAAACGACTACATTTTGACTGGTCCCGATCTATTGATTCCTCTATTCAGAATATTATGCCAATTCCGCCAACATAAAATTGCATTTACCGCTGACATCCGTGAAATGTTCAACCGTGTAGAAATAAAAGATGAAGATAGCTATTCTCAATGTTTTCTCTGGAACAACCAAGTATTTCGAATGAAAGCAATGTTATTCGGAACCGCTTCATCTCCTTTTCTGGCACAATTTGTAAAAAATTACAACGCTGAGAAACACAGAAACACGCACGAAGCGGCCTGTGAAGCAATCCTAAAAAATCACTACGTCGATGATTACCTTCACGGAATGGAGAGCACAGCCGATGCCATAAAAATAATAAATGATGTTATATATGTGCATTCAAAAGGAGGGTTCGAGATAAGAAATTTCGTCACAAATTCGGAAGAGGTACGTAATTCATTACCTTCTAATTACTTAGCCAAACATACAACATCGGAAATCGATAAGTACTCGCAACAACAACGTGTTCTTGGAATGCTGTGGAACGCCTCAGAAGATACATTTGCCTTCAACTTGGATTTTCAAAAAATTGAAAATAGTTTGACTTCTGGAGAAATCTTTCCAACAAAGAGGCAAGTTCTAAAAATAGTCATTACCATTTTCGACCCTCTTGGCCTGTTAACACCTTTCACCATAAAACCCAAATTACTGCTGCAAGACATCTGGTGGGCAGGAATTGGTTGGGACGATAACATATCGAGTTCGATGATGGACAAATGGAAAATGTGGCACATAATAAAACAATTAAAAATACCAAGACATTTGGTGATTTCAGGACAACAGGTAGAAATTTTCGATTTCAACGATGCGAGTGAGAGTGCATACGCCTCGGTGGTGTACATACGAGTCAAGCAGAATGAAGAGTACATTACATCTCTTGTAGCAGTAAAAGCACGTGTGGCGCCTTTGAAATCGGAGACAATCGTGAAATTAGAACTTCTAGTAATTGTGATGGGCGTTCGGCTAACAGCGGAAGATATAAATACACCGAATTTCCAGCAAGGCGATCTTGTAATCATCAACGACAATCAACTTCCACGGGGCGAGTGGCCACTGGGCGTCGTAATATCCGTGATTCCAGGTACCGACGGAAAAGTACGTGTAGCTGAAGTCAAAACGAGACATGGCATCTATCGCCGCCCAGTCACCAAATTGCATCGCTTGGATGTCTGTGTTGACGACGGAGTCAACACGGGGGGCGGAATGTCGCTGTAATACAATTTGGTGAGCTCACTGCCTTCGAAACTGAGCGTGGTCACACACAACAATGATATACATTTGTAGGATAAGTTTGTATGTATGAATAGTAGAATAAGATCTATATGTATTGGTAATAATAAAGGACACTCTTGTATTGAGCCTTGAAAAGGAAAGACGCGTTTGCAATTACTGTCGAGACATGCTACGTGTACTGGAGGACTGTCATTCGTTGGGAAATGGAAGTAGATAATGAGATTCAGTGTATCGATGCTCGAATTATTCCAGCTGCCATCAGGGTTCTGGATACACCCTACAACTAGTGGTAATATAGTAGTTCAAATTTATTTGATTGATTCAAACTTCACGGAAACTATATAAGTATTATTATAAGTTCGTATAATACAGACTAGCAGGATTTACATTAAAAAAAGGTGAACGATTTACAAACAAAGCCTCAAAGCAGACTCTTTTTAACCTAAGCTCCTTTTCAAAGATGATAAACATACCTATATTAAAATCGAATTTATCGTAAGCAAATATTAAAATTAGCTCATTGAAGCTATAGCTGGCCCGATAGGAAGGAAATATTGGCGTCTCTCATTCTGTGGCACTTGATACTGAGACCAAATAGATTTAAAAGATATTAGTTGAATGTACTCCCTGTGAGGAGCTTAGCAGTAAAGATGGTTTCGAAATGTTCTCGTCTATTTTTAAGCGTATCCGTGACCAGTAACCTAAGACCATTAATGTAAGGAGGCAAGAGTAGATGATGTGACCCAGCAAACTCACTTAAACAAAAATTTTGGCGCCATCCGTGCAGAGTAGAGTTGAAGAATGTTTCAGGATAGATGGAAGGTCCTTGAGGAACACCAGATATGAAATCAATTTCTGATAACAGGGCGCCATGAAATTATATACATTAAGTACGGCATAACAAATAAGGAGCTATCCAGCTAATAAATACCAATGGAAAGTTAAGCGAAGACAGTTTACACAAAAATATGGAATAATCCAACCTGTCAAAAGCCTTCGTGAAGTCCGTATAAAGTCCGGGCTCGAAAGATGGAATAAGTATTGGTTATCTTCACGCTAAACCAGGTTCCAAGTTATTTAATGACTAACAAATAATTAAAAAAAAGTACCTTGTAAGACATGAGTTTTTAAATTTTTTAAGGTTTTCTGTATTTCAAAGAAGGGCCAATTTTTCGATATTCTTGAGTTTTTCCAGTGAATTTCAAAATAATTACTTAAATAAAGCCGTGCATTTTGTTCGTCTTGAAATCGAAAATTTTCATTTTTTTTTGTAGGAACAATTGCGATGACATTCGATTGCAGCTTCGGAAAAATATTTTGCATGATACAAAACTCTGCCAATTGGTTCAAATCGAAGAAAAACATCGCAAATGTCTAGAAGAGAAAGCACACACTCGTGTATGGGAAGAGATTGCACAGAGCCGTTGCCATGAACAGGTAATTCTGCATAATTTGAGCACCATTAAAAGGTTTTTTAAAGAGGATTAAAAAGGAAGATTACGGACAAAAAGAAATTATGGCATTAATAAAACAAACGCTCCTAGATTACTGTATTAGAAAACAAAATGATCTTATCTAATACTTAATGCGATGGGATATAGTGACTCTTTTCCTACTCCTTATGACAAATATATGCTACTATAAAGTTTCACGGTACTACTGATATTTTCCAAAATTCACTTAGGAACGTGTTGAACAATGCAAGGAACTTAAAAGGCACCAACAAATGTTAAATGATCGTGAAATTCTTAAACAGCAAGTTGAAAATGCCAAGCAGTTGCAAGAACAATTGCGTAAGGAAGAATTGGAGGACCGTCTGAGGTAAAAGGGGCAGGCAGTTAAACAATTATACTCATCATAATCTAAAAAATCTTTCTAATCTGTTCAAGAACTGAGGAAAAGTTGAAAATGGAGCTCGAACTCGAAAAACGTGCCTTAGCTGGAGAAGCTGGAAAGCGATTACAACAAGCTAAATTGCTTCAGGTAAATGAAGGTCTTCTCAATTTAATGCATATTTCTTAACAGTTATGTTTCCAATAGACACAATTGAAAGAAGCCATGGAGTTGAAAAAGAAACGCATCGAAAATGAGGTTGCTTTTGATCGGATGTTTGAAAAAGCGATTGAAGCGCAATATAATCGTGAGCAAGCCGAAATTGCGGCGAAAGTTGTAAGCAATTAGACACCCTTTGTTAATTTTCTTCATCAAATCAAAATTGCATGTTTCTAGAATCGGCTACGAGATACTACTCTGACATATCTGCAATATTTGCATGATCTGAAAAATGAACAAAAGAGGGAAGAACGTGATCATGAGAAGGTACTCTCAAAATTTAGTGCAAATATTTAACCCAAATTAATATAATTTGACACTTCCACATCTTTGTAGGCTTTATGGGAATTTCAAAAAAATGCTAACAAAAGGAAAGATCAACAATGGAAAGAAGCCAGAGAACAGAAAGTGGCAAAAGCTAAAGTTCGTATAAATATCCTCCGTACCTTCAAAGTTATTAATTTTTGTAATTATAGAAAGCCCATGAAGAGCTCTTATCCCAAATCTGCGACAACCAGATCCGGCAAATGAAAGAAAAAGAACTAGAGTGTTTAGACGCCCAGAAGCAAAAGGAACGCTGGGAGGCTGATGTTCGAAAAGATGAAGAAAAACAACGAGCCCGCGAGTTATTCGCTTTGAATTATGGGAAAGAGTTACAGGAGCAAATTGCAGCTATTAGAGTCTATCAGGTGATTTACAATGTTGAATTTGTTTAAAATCAAAAATAATAAATTCGTACTGTATGCTATCCATTTTCAGGCGGAACAAGAGCAGGAATTCGCAAAAGATTTAGAAAAAGCTAATCGAGACGAAGAGTACTGTGAAGCGTTGGCCAAGAAATTTATAAGTGGCGAAGTTGATTATTTGCGAGCTCATCCCAATTGGAGTCTTATGTCTTGCGAGTGCCTAAAAAAATAATTCAAATCAAATACATCGTTCTTTTGCTACTTAAAACGTATCCTCCTGAATAATTAATTTATGAACAGTCACTGCCATTATCATCTCGATTTCATATATTTTTTACAATATGCAAAATAAATTCTATGATTTTTGGACATTCGTGTTCGTTTTAGCCTCCTCAGGTTTCCCAGCAGTTATGTCTTGTTTTTCTTCATCGGTATTTTTCGAATATTTTTTCACCAAAAAATGAACAATTCTGAAAGTAGTGAAAACAAAATATTTGCATCAGAAATTAAAAAACTTTGGTTTAGCTGATATTACGCAAATAAAACAACTGATGGTATTAAAAATATTTCAGACATGAGAAATATTGCTCCAGGGAAAGTTTCCAATGTTCGATTGTAGACGAAAGAATACAAGATCGGAGATGCACATCGACCCAGTGCTGCAGCTATTCCAAGCATGGAGAATATTTTTCCGATTTCTTCTTTGTCAACAAATCCCGATGTTATTGCATTCAATACGACACCCTTGCACTGCGAGAATACATTTAACGTAGCTGATGTGTAAAATAGGAACGACGTTGTGGAAAATGCCTGAAATTGTTTGAATTATAAATTATTACTAGAAAGTATCTCATTTTCGAGCTAATTACCAATATAAGAAAATCTAATCTTCAAAATATGAAAATCTAATTCTCAAATCATAAGTTTAATTTATAATAGTATTATTTTTATATATACTAGAGGTGATTTGATTTGAAGAACGTTATATATTTTGCCGTTATATATCAGATGAGAGTAGACAAATAATGACATAAAATATTTAAATAAAATGTAAAGTAAAATTAGATTTGCAATGAAAACTGTCTTAAAAATAATCCAAAAAACAAAACAGTATGAAAAGAATCTATGTAGAAGTATTTATACCTTGACGAAATTCGATATCACAGATAGAAGAGAAACTAAAAATCCTGCCATAGCATTGCTTATTCCAAGAATTTTTATAAAAACGCCAGTAATAATTGCAGTACCTAAAATGAACAATAATTAATTCTAAGTTGTAAATTTACGTGCATAAACTGCTGTAAGTTAAGGGGACATTCGCCTTTGAAATTGAAAAACAAACACTTTTTAAAAATGTTGTTATGAAAAAACTATTATATTTATTGACAAAAATTCTTTTGGACATTGTTAAACAGTCTCTAAAGAATATAAAATTAAATATAAAATTCATTTTTAGTTTCCCTTGGCTGATGTAGAGGGCGTCATCCAAAAGTTACTTTTCAAACGGTAGGACATATTGTGGACTTCCTGTAACAGATTTTTGAAAAATTCAAAATGGATTCTATTCTTGAGACTCAAAACTATACAATAAGCCTCTAAAACTCATACTTTTTCATATTTTGAAGTTTTTGCATGTATATTTCTGAAAAATGCGAAAAAACGGCATTTTTTGGAGGTAAGTCATCCCCGTAAAAAAAAGGGGGGAGTATTTTTTTAAACTTTTAGAGGCTTATTGTTTACTATTTTTAATGAGTAATCGAATGCTTTTTGGTTTTTTAAAATCGGTCGAGTAGATTCGGAGAAAAATGTCCTACCAGTTTGGAAAAGGTAGTTTCGAGAAAAACGCGTTTAAAGTTTTTTTTACCATAATTTTATTGAATAAAAAGTTGAAAACTTTTTTTTACCTTAGCTGTAACTTTTTTTCTATTACGAATTTCTTGATGAAATTTTAGGAGGCAACTTTTGAACGTATATAGAATCGGAATATGTAAAAATCTCAAAATCGATTTTTCGAAAATTTCAAAGGCGAATGTCCCCTTAAATAATTACTGATTTTTGCTCAATGTTACTTAACATTGCGTTATTTGCGATTGACGTTAATTTTTCTGGCTTATCAAGTTTCTCGATAAATGATGATGAAAAATCTACAGACATATAGAAGAACTGTAAATAAGGCTAAGCTAGAGCTGAGAAAAATTGAAGGACATTTTTTATTTTATTAAGTTCTAGTAATTATTAGTTGTTGTTTAAGCTAATATTTATACATTTATTTATATATACATATACATATATATATATATATATATATATATATATATATATATATATATATATATATATATATATATATATATATATATTACTACTATCACATGTTCTTAGAACTTTTTGGCGAAGATATAATTGAATTGTATTTTTGAAAATTTCAATAAAAATTGATAAAAAAATTACGATCTTGCTAAAAAAATTCCTAATACCTGCTCTATAAAGTTCTTAATATCATGAAGAGAGGATCGCACGTTCCACAGGCGAATTCTCCATGCCAAGAACTAAAAATATCGTATCAATGGGAGACTTTCACACCTCAGGCCTAATTGCTTGCTAGCACTTATCGTTCGCATGTGAGTTTTAGCTTGAATATGGATTTTGATTTCATTGTTTGAAAATAGAAAACGGTTCATTTGCTTTTTAACCTATATGATTTGATTATTTCCTTGCAGTTTTAGTGCTGTTTTTTGTGGTCAAAAGTGAAACATAATTGAATGTAAAATTATATTAAATTAATAAAAACTATGAAATTTGTAAATATTTGTCAACTTCTGTACAAAATGCAAAAATACCTACCAATCATCATGATAATCATAGAATAAGCCGTAAAAGCAGCATACATATCTCCATTCCATTTCAAGCTTTTCATTGTAAATAAATAAATAAAATCATTATCATCTGTAAATACATAATGAAAATAACTTCAAATATCAATTTTTTTCCTCCAAATTTAATATTAATAAATACCTGGTGCTGCTATTAATATAGTTAATACGATCGATATAATTAAAAATATTTTCCCCTTATGTTCTCGTTTCTTTAAAAACACTTGTGTACACTCACGCACAGATGTGGGATCGAAGAAGTCCGCAAAGAAACTTTTCTTCTTTTCTGGTTTTGTCAAACGATAGTAGCTTTTTGCTGATTCGCCTGGCATTATTGTTGGTTCGCATGAATTTGTCGTAAATATTTCCTTATTATCTGCGATTTCAATCACTTTTTCCTTTCGTTCGATTTCCGGTATAAAAAATATTACATAGACTATTCCGGAGACGAATAGAATGTCACACAATGTAAAAATCTCTGAAATAAAGAAACAAGCTAGTGTTTTAGACATGGTTCTACTTTATTTGTATAAAAATTTTCATTTTTTCTTTATTAAAAATTTGCTTATACATTTATCAGTATTTTAATGCAAGTAACGATACTCACTAATATATCCAAGATATTTGTAAGCAAGTCCACTAAAAGATACCCCAATCAAATCCATCACGTGGAAAAATACTGTGTAAATGCCGAATCTGTGCAGGAAGTTTCAATTTCAATGTATTATAAAAGTTGATCATTTTCAAATAGATAGTAGCACCATGAAAGTATAGGATGTTTTGAAACATATTAAAAAAATTTAGAATACATACCGATATGATCGATCCTTTTCAAGTGTTGTTTCCGTTAAATAGCTATAAATTCCAACATGGAATAACATATAACCGCCGAAAATCGACGGTATCACTTTTGCCATTATCACATCGAATTCCATGGGTATTAGATCCATGAATATTGCCGACACAATATGAGCTGAATAATTATGTTGATAAAAGCCAGCTTTGAATTAATTAAATTTCACATGCTTGTCAAAGTTAACAGACCTGTTAGTGATAAGACGAGGCCAAATAGTGGTAAAATAATGCACGGTTTCCTTAAACCACTTCTATCGCTCCAGCCACCCGCAAATAAAATAACAATCACCGGAAAAAACGAGGCTGACATGATAAATAGAAAAAGATTGTAAAAGTTGTGAGTGAACTGGATGATTATGGCTATTTTAATGTCATATAAAAATTGTTGTAATCAGAAATTATGTTGAACTAGCTGATCCTGCGAATTTCGTACCGCCTCAGAATCAATAAATTTTGTTTTAATTTATTAGCTAAATTAGATTCAGTTTTTTACTAAGATCAAAATGAATTAAGTTGAATAAATGTACAAAAATCAAAATGAAAAGTATTAGCTCTTGTGTTTGTCTCTAGTTGCTCTTGTATTTAAGTCGGACCATACCCAACGGGGATCGCTGTAATGCATTCTAGCAGCATGCATGAACCAAACATTCTCAGCAATGCAGATGTAACAAGAGTTGTACTCACTTCATACCGTGAAAAATTGCTTGAAAAGTCGCTCTGAAAATGCAGATGGCATGGATACATGTCTCCAATCATTTCACGCCAATTTAGTATATGCAGTTCAATATTTCGAGCTAAAAAGTAACATTTGGTGTTTGAATTTGAAAACTGAGTTGAGTAAATGTCTTTTTAATAACAAAATCAATCGAAAATTGAAGTTCTTGAGATTTTATCCGACAGAAATAAGCAGTGTTTCTCCATTGACAAAATTTTTGCTCGAAAGAATGACCAGATAATGAAGACTTAACAAAATTTAGCTTCACGATTAACTCAGTTCCAGCCTTAAAGTGAGAATACGCTGATGGGATCCATTCCATCCGATTGAGCTGAGATTTCCAGGATACATTTGTTTATGCGTAGAATAAGTTCAGGTCTCAAATGTTAACGAGCTTTAATCTTTGGACGCCGGCGACAATTTTAGTGATATTTTAAATATCACTATATTTATATCGGCAAATAATTTTCAAAAATAGCTAATGAATTTGCAATATGTTTTCAATAGGAGCGTGATTAATTTTTGGAAAATTTTAACCCTATGTGTGCACTAGGTGCCTAAAATGAGATCGCACAAATTTGAAAAATTTCGAATTCCGATAAGTTTTGACAGACCCATCAAATCATTACAAAACTTACAAGACATATTGATATTACTAAGTTGTAAATTTATGTTGTTTTTTATGAGCATGTTGGCAAACCTGTAGCTACGGCAGGCATTGAAAGTGAAAAGTTTCAAATCATCGATTCTCCTGAAAAATTTTCATCTTTTACAATAAAAACCAACTTATATAGAAATCGTATGCTTTGTTTATACAACCAAAGTAAAACTTTTGAATTTCTATATCGGACATGAGGGAAGAATTACCGTCTTCCCCAATTCACCTATATTTTTAGCATCAAACACTTCTGTTTACGGGAAATCACAACTCAATAATCAGATACATTTGGGATTTACAGAATGTATTGGTTTTAAGTAGGACCAGGTCTGGTAGAAGCGATTTTGAATTGTGGGCAAATCTCTGCCAGTTGAGCCATATTGAAAATTCACTAAGAAAAATAACTGCTTTTGGCCCTATTAATTCTGATTCAGTCGCCAGATTTTGATGAAATTCACACAGTAGCTGAATTATGCTCTAAGTCACGTTTGTTGAAAAATTAGGTTGGAGCTGCCAACTATGGTTATTTTTGTGTCTTAAATTTTGAAAATTCGCTCAGGAAAATAAAGCTCTTTGCCCTATAGTTTCCAGTGCAGTCATGGAATCATAACGAAATCGATATGGCAAATTAGGCTTATTGTAGACGATATTCAGTAGAAATCTACTTGGAAAAATAATGATAGGGCTGCCAGCTTTTGTTGTTTTTGTACATTTTGTGGCATATCTTTAGTAAGCAATTTGGTCATAAAATTTTCAAATCGCGGTGATCTTGTAGTAAAAATAAACAACAAATATTATAATCTAGAAAATTTGTAAACTTTTGCGAGTGGTAACCCTGAATTTCTTTGTATCCCCATAACTTCGAATGCAGTCATCGGATCAATACGAAATTCGCAGAGTAGGCTGACTTCAACGTGAGGCAGATGTGACATATTTTTGGCTTTGGTATTGGCAAAGAGTTGCCAGCACGAGGCCTTTTTGTTATTTTCGTACCAATAAATGCTTACATTAACTACTCACACCGCGAAGATTTGCAATGAAAATAGGCAAACAATGTTTTTCGGATGGCAACCCCAAACACCTTTCTATCGCTTTAACTTTCGATGGAGTCATGGAAACTAAATTGGGTGTATTGATAAAGGTGATTGATTTGTGATCATGGTTCCCTTCTTGTCTATAAATCAGCATAGATAACGTATATCGTCTCTAAAGCTTATCAAACTCGATCGTTTTACGGAATAAACCTCCGAAAGCAGAATCAATTTGAATTGTTTTTGTGGGATGATTAAAATTGAGAATTTTTTGATGATTAGAATTGAGAATTTTTTGGTTTCGAAACTGTGCACTGATTCTCATCAGACATCAGCTCACAGTACATACTTGACTGATGTGACCACTTGCAGTGGGAGATGATTAATTTTATTTACGTTAGTTGTGATAAATTTTAACTTCCTCGACTTATATCCAACGATATCATTTACTCATATAGGTTATAAACCACTTAGTTCAAACATTTTTCAATTTGAATCATCTCACAAAAACAATTCAATTTGGGTGTAATGGTCTTAGGTAGGAGAAGTAGCTAGTGGTAGTGGTCTTTAGTAGCTAGTGGTAGAATGCACACTCAAAGTTTGCACAAATCCTCTACTGCTCTTCGATCATTAGTGATTCTAGCGGTTCTGATGCGCTTGGGGTTTTTAAAACTTGTTTCATTTTAATTGTGTGCTACTTTATATGTTTTTAAATAAATAAAAAAACGTTGATATTAATTTGAATGCTGCACTAACTTGATTCCGTTCAAAAGTGGGTTTTAACACTTGTTAACTCAGTACGAAAATTTCTTCTCGATACTCTTGCCGCCGTTATCCGTCAGCTCAACACTTGCACCCGTGTGCTCTTTTACTCGGATTTCCCATTAGTTCGGACAATTTATGAAATTTCTGAGCTGAAGCAGTAAATTAGTAAACTAATTTGACTAGAAAATCAGTAAAAAATTGATAGTACACGCGTTATCGCACTCGACTCCTTTGTCTATCTTCAACTGAACAAACGGAAGGAAACACGGCAGCAGGAGCTTATTTTTTTATTGTAGATTCGCGCGTTTTTCTTTTAATTAGCGTAAATTAATTAATTTTATTGCGCGATTTAGTTATTTCTTTTCCTACCCTAAGCGAAGTACTTCTTACGACTTTCACTATTTTCGAACTCCAACCCTAAACTTATGTAAGTAGAACAATTGATCGAGTTAAGTGTCGCTTCTGAACACGTTTGCGATAAATTGGCGCATGGTATACAAGAGGCTGGCCACCACTGGCCTAGAGCATAATACATACACTTACTAGAGTTGGATCTTGTTAACGATTTGAACTGAGTTGTTTTCTGAATCGAAAGAGTTGATTGACTTCTATTGCACGTACACAAAATTGCGGAAAATTTAGTGTCTTAAAATAATTATTGATTTGTTTTTTTCCTCGATAAACTTGTTTTGAAAAGTTGATTCTATTTACGACGCCACAATATTATTTATTTGCAATGAACCGCACTACCTTGTCATAACTGATTTGAAAATATTATGGATTAGAGCTCAGTAAATTACTAGTTTAATTGAGATCATATCATAGCCCAGTTTATGAAATCAAGTATTTGGAAATCAAGATTTTGGTATTTGATTTCAATGACTAAACTTTACGGCACGCATCCAACTTAGTCTCCGAATAATCTAGTAGCTACAGTTCTTTCATGATTAAAACTTTCACTGCCGACTAAGAGATAGCTTGTAGTAAATGCATATATCCAGGTCAACACTCAACTGCGAAGTATAAATAGCAATTGGCAGTACAAGATTTAATTAATGGCATTTTGTTAAATTTAAAGTCGTTTGAATCAGTACAGAATGTTTAGCTTATTGGTAAGTTTGATTGGCGATAATAAGTCATTAGACAAAAACACTTAAGTTAAAAAGTTGATGCAGGGTTCAGAAAATACCAGCTTTAGAATGCACTAGCTGTGTTGACAATAATATAAACGAGGCATTTTCAGAATATTTTTTATACACTATTGGCAACAGGTCGTACAATATTCAAATAATATTGAAATAAAATTTCAATAGTTGCGATTGTACTTTGCTTAATATAATTTTTCCAATTATAATACATGGAAATGACGTCTCAGAAATTTTTTTTAAAGTGAAGTCTACCTCAAAAATATCCACATATTCGCAAAGAAATATATTTAAACCTTGTCCACTTGGACGGATAACATAAACTCATAACTATTAAATCAATGATCCTCGTCTAAAGTTTTGATCTACATGCAGGGGCGGATTTGCCACTAGGCCCGGTAGGCCCGGGCCTAGGGCGGCAAATTTCGGGGGCGGCAAATTTTCGATTTATTTTTGGGGTGGCAGTTTTTTTCCATCGTATATGTACATATATCTGAGTTGAATGAGCCTAACACCTCAGGCCAACCGAACTCTCTAAAAAATCAATGCACGCAAAAACTCACTTCTGATGATTTTTTTCGCACATCAAAAAGTTTGACTTATAATATATACCGAAATGCGATCACGGCAAAGGACCAAAAAAAAACTCAAAAATACCTAAAAAGTGCGTAGAAAGTATCTGAATATACCTAAAAAACAAGCCTGAAAAGACCTAAATAGAACCCAAATAATACCTCTTCAATTTAGGAAAAGCTTATAAGAGGTAGATATTTGCGAGCATTCATTTTTCAGAGAATTTTTTTATTATTATTTTACAGGGTATACAACTACATGCGAATCTCTCTTTATTTTTGACGTGTTTTTTTTCAAATTGTACTTCATTACGGAAATTAATTTCTATAAAAAAAATTAAATCTAGAACATCATAGGTCAAAATATCTTGGGCTCATCCTTAATTAATAACATATCGAACATTAATTTACGGGTACTTTAGGTACTTTTAGGTTCTTTACCGTGTGTGTATTTTAATAATTATTTATGTGGCAAGGGCGCAATAATAGGGAATTTTTACGAACGAACCGGTGCCAGTTTTCCTATTCCAGTTCCTATTTTGTGAGCTCGGGCGCAACGAAAAACAGCGAAGTATTCTAGGGAATCCCAAAAAAATCGCGCATTGTTACATTTAATATAATTCACGAAAAGGGCGGCAAATATTTCTGAGGCCTAGGGCGGCGAAATGGTCAAATCCGCCCGTGTCTACATGTACAATTCATTACATCAAAAGATTAGCAGGTTTTAATATAATTTAATAATTTCCCTTTTGTCCATTTTTTCAAGGGTAGTACGTGTCATTAGAAAACACTGTTTACTCCCCCGATGAATAGACGACTAAACACACACCGAGGAAACTCTGCATCACCATTACCCCATACACAAATCAACAAGCGGTAAATCCCCCCGTAGCCTTACAAAGCTAACTAATCAAAACATGAACAATTTTCATTTTCACAGAACCGTTTCGTGTGTCTTGTATCTTCCACTGTAAGTTGAAAAATTTTTAGTCACTAAAAGTCGCACTAATTTGTTGCTGAATCAAAAATGCAGGTCAAGCTACGGCTGTAAAAAGTTTAGCCAATGTGTCTTAGATCTTCTAATAAAATAAACCTGTTTGTGTTGGTGCATTTCAGTTTGAAGTCGATTTACAAAAACTGACAAAGTAGATAATTTACTTACTTATGGGACTTCGTATAGCATTCATAAACGATACAAGTTTCTGACTTTCTACTTCAGCTTCGCATACTGATAGATTAAAATTTCCGCCCACTTCATACGAAAATAACGATTCGTTTTTTCCTGCAATTCCATCCACCGTGGATCCTGAACAATCGATTTTGTACTCCCGTTTGTTCAACAACATTTGGCATATCGTCGGATCATATGCTAAATTAACTCTACAAGCCTGTAACATTGGATATTAGTTTCCTAAAAATTCAATGTTTCGATTTTAATTAAAGCAGAAACAATAGTCACTCACTTTTTCCAAATTGAAATTCAAAACGGTAACATTCAACAATCCGAAGGGAAGTATAATGCATATAAGCAACGGCTCGACAATTAAATATTTTC
Organism: Nemotelus pantherinus; assembly: GCA_963978885.1. Taxonomy (NCBI): domain Eukaryota; kingdom Metazoa; phylum Arthropoda; class Insecta; order Diptera; family Stratiomyidae; genus Nemotelus; species Nemotelus pantherinus. The sequence continues at coordinate 247,419,789 of OZ022264.1, read as the reverse complement.
GATATCTCCAAATCTTTTCTAAAATATTCGCTTCCTGCTTGCTTTCCATAATTTTTTATTGCACTTTTTACCACATAATTTACACTCAAGTTGCACAATTAGAATTTCGATATCATTTTTCCATGCTACGATCCGATCAAAGTATCAAAAATGAATTTTCCAATCTGACTGCCGACTAAGAACTTTATAATACGAGCACTGGCGGCTCGTGGGAGTCAAGATTAGTGGGGCTCGCTTTCAAAGACAGGAACCTACTTGTAATCGGAATACACCTAAGGAGAATTGCAATAAGAGTGCTAACCAATTTTCACCGATAAAAAGTTTACTTGCGCCGACTCGGAAAAATCGTTGTACATGTAGTTTGGGAAAATATTAATAAATACTAGCTTCTACATATTGTTTAGGTAGATTTTCCATGCGCTTATTTTTCTGCAGAGAAAGAAAATCTACCACCTGTTTATTAAAATTTAAAATAGTTTTTTACTGATAGAGAATATTATCAATGAATTGAAACGAATTTACTCACTGTTTTAGAATTTTAAAAAGTTTCAATATTCTTTAGATTACTAAATCACCTTTCAGACTTTTCACTTATAACTGCAGTGGCAAAAACTATTTTAGCGAAATTATTTGTTTGTCAAAGGGTCATTCTACGGAAAATCGACCATCGGTCTTTGATCGCTTTCGTCACATTTCAATGAAATTTTCACTGTGAATATAAGTAGTTGAGTTATGTACACCAATAAATTTTTTTTTGAGAAACGTTGGTTCGTGTTGCATTCAAAAAATTGTAGAAAATCTTCTACTTTACGTAGAGCCTTCAAATATGGCTTGTTGGAAAGAGTAAGGTATAGGTATCCTAGCAAAAATAGTGCAAGAAACCTCATGGCCTAAAAGGATCAAAAGGGTCATTACAGTGTCCTTTATCTTTGAATATTTCAAAATGCACACCTTCAATTTTATAAGCTACAAATGTGCAAAATTTCAAAGTGGAGCTCGTATTTTTGTTGAAAAATTTGTGAAAAATGTTTAAAGGTATGAGTAATATGGATTATTCTAGGGTTTCTCGCACTTACTATGCTGTACATATATTTTCAATTACTTCCTTTGTTTGTCTATTTTTACATATTTATTTATTATGCATATTTTTACAACTTAAAATTAGGGTTAATTGCAATGCCTGTAGTTTACATTGATTCAAGAAGTTGCTTTCAGGGTTTACCGCTGAAGCACACTGCGACGCAGCCAGGCGCAGCCAGGCGCAGCCAAGCTGTCAGTTGAGTTGACTATATGGGTTTTCCATAGCAGCGAGCACACCAAGTCGCAGCTATGCGCAGCCAGGCGCAGCCAGGCGCAGCTCAGGTCGAAATGGATTCAACTTTTGTCGCAGCGAAGAGTTGCAATCAGCTGTAATTACTTGAGAAACGCGCGGGATTTGAAATGTATGCGAAAATGTAGAGTTGATTTTATATTACAAATTTTTTGAGGAATTCGAAAACAATCTTTATTGGTAATAGCTTAGATAGTTAAAAGTAAAATAAAAATATAGTTAAAGGCAAATTTGAAAGATAATTAATAGCAAATTGAATATAGTAATTTAAAATACTTTATTAGTCTAGTTGGTAGATTACTGACTTCTTGCTTGTGGGATCCCTGATTCGAATCCAAGTTCGGACGAAGGCCCGCGAACCAAGCTTTGAGTTCACCTAGCTCTAATTAGGTACGTGGTTAATATCAGGGGTAAAGTGAGTAGTCGAATTCCACACTCGTATTCACATTGATTGAAAAAATTGTAAAGAATTATTTCAAAATGCAGTCAATTAAAGATGCAGTGTTGGATGACGAGGTGTCAATAGAGATGCTGATAGCCCAAATGAAGGAGCGTCCGATTATTCCTGAGAAGGCTACAGGCGGATACAGATATGTCGCTGTGGAATTCAAACATCAACTGAAAATTCTTCTACATCACTGACACTTAGTCACGTTGCAGTGTAACCAGGCGATTTCGTTGGCTGCGCTTGGTCACTGATAGCTGCGCCTCGCTGCGTCGACTGTAATTCAGGCATTAGATCGAAAGTAGTTGAAGTTAAGGTAAGTCATGGGCTCATATAGACAAACATTTTTGTAAAATTGACATTCTAAGAAGAAAGATAAAAAACTTTACGAGAGTACTGTACAAAAATGTATTTAAAATAAACCTGGAACTACTCACAGAAGAAGCAAAAACAAATAATGAATTATCTACAGCAAATAATATCAAAGAAGAATATTCAAACGCTAAAGAAAAGGAAACAAAGTGTTGACTTTTATCACTTTTGCCGACGAATTGATCACGTGCCAAAGTAGTATCCGAAATTCTAGACGCAACCCCATATATGATTTTAAAAAATTAGACGAGGTTATACTTCCCCGAAATGGCGAAGAAGTACAGATCCACATGTCGCTGGTCTCATAAACTCATTCTGCAAATAGCAGACTGCTTAAATACCTCAATTTAGCGGAGAAATCGGGAACACATTCTGTCTGTGCATGCATTATACATCAAAACGTTAAATTAATGATTAAAGGACCAAAAATAAATTTTCTAACAAAGGGTTCCGATATATGTATGCTCTGCTCGACAAACAGATTGGTTTTTTGGTAGCTGCCAGGATTGCTCTGGATCAGCCGTTATTCTAAGTACATGTGAAAAAAAATTTATGAAAATTGCATCAGTGATATTAGTTATAAGCAATGGACTTATACAGATGGTTCTAAGCTATAAACTAGATTAGAATCTTCTGCAGGCTTTAAATAACATCGCAAAACAGTTTTTAAATCTATTTTTAAAACATAAAATTCTTTCGTACCATATTTTGAAGTTTTACCTTGTTTCGGTACCATTTTCCATAAATTTTCTTTAGCGGTTATAGTATTCCACTCCTTTAAGCATTTCTTACGACTGTACTTTTACAAGCTCCACTTTGAAATGTTTCGAATTTGTGGTTTATATAATTGTTTACAATATATAAAAAAATTAAGAAATTCGAAGATGTGCATTTTGAAATATTCAAGGATAAAGGACACTGTAATGATCCTTTTGATCCATTTTGGCTAGTATGTTTCTACCATTATTTTTGCTAGGATACCTACACCTTACTCTTTCCAACAACCCATATTTGAAGGCTCTACCTAAAGTAGAAGATTTTATACAATTTTTTGAATGCAATACGAACCTAAAGAGGCCATATTTCCCCAAGTAATTCGCTCACCAGCCCTTTTGGATAGCAAAATATTTCCTAATTCCATGGAGGCGAGTTCATAAATTATCTGAAAATTGGTCGATTTTCTATGAAATTACCCCAAACAGAAGCTTTAGGTGTACAAATAAGTTTCCGCCAATTGTCATATGTATAATGTAATATCGTTAGTTTTTGGTAACAACATAAGCTTAAAGGATTAGTGACTCCAAAAATTTTTCGTGCGAAAATATCAAGTTTTGTTCTGAAGAAGCGTCATTTGCGGGAGCTTTTGATTTACTTCTTCAGTCTAAAGAAATCTGCAGGTAAGGCGCCTCAATTGATTGTAGAAGCATATGGTGAGGCTGTTTTAAGTGAAAGAAGTTGTCGTGAGTGGTTCGAAAAGTTTAAAAACGGCGAGTGTGACGTGGAAGACATAGAACGCAGTGGAAGGCCGAAAGTATACGAAGACAAGAAATTGGAAGCATTATTGGAGGAAGATTCGTCCCAAATGCAAAAAGAGCTTGCACCTATATTACAAGTGACTCAGCAGGCCGTATCACATCATTTAAAATCGTTGGCATTGATTCAGAAACAAGGAAATTGGGTTCCTTATCAATAAAAGCCGAGAGACGTTGAACGCCGATTTTGGATGTGTGAAATGCTGCTTGCCAGGCATAAAAGAAGGTTTTTTTGTATTTTTTTTTGTATAAAAATGGACTCATTAGAATAACCCTTAGGAAAGAAAATCACGGGCATCACCTGGCCATGCTTGAACATCGACAGCTAAACCGAATATTTTTGGAGAAAAACTCATGCTTTGTATTTGGTGGGATCTGCAGCTTAAAGTCGTGTATTATGAGCTGCTCAAACCGAGCGAAACCATTGCTGGAATTCTGTACCGAACACATTTAATAAGATTGAGCCAAGTACTCAAGGAAAAATGAGCCCATTACTACTCCAGACACGACAAAATTATTTTGCTACATAATAATGTTGCGGCGCTGGTCAAGGTCTATTTAGAAACACTTAATTGGGAGGTCCTACCCCATCCGCCGTACTCATTAGACATTGCTCCCTCCGATTATCACCTGTTTTAGTCGTTGGCATATGGTCTGGCTGAGCGGCACTTTACATTTTCTTTTCCTCCTTCCTTCCACTCTCTTTACCCTCCAGTAAGTTTTCTATAGTGCTTCCCAGACAACTAGTTTGAAAGAATTTATGAAGATACCGAAAATTGGGTGGTTTCGTGAATAGCATCAAAAGATGAAGAGTTCTCCCGACGTGAAGTAGTGGCTAGTGATGGACAATACTTTCAATAAAAGGTAACGTACCGTTTTTTCAAATAAATTCCGGATTTTTTATAGAAAACGGCGGAAACTTATTTGTACTCCCAATAAATCTCTGATAATTTTTAAAATACAATTCTGTAACAGATAGGATATTGAATATGAAAAATTCTTTACTATTGTTTCAATATTTTTGGCAGAAAATTTTTAACTAACATTTTAAAATTAACACGGATTTATTACATTGAAAGCTTATACATGATCGAAATTACCAAAAAAGTGCTTCAAGCTGGATTAAAGATATATCCCGAACTTCTTCCTATCACGCGAAGAACATACATGGAAATACGCATTCTTTTTGTCATTCATTCGTTAGGATTAGGTTGGCTTATTCATAATTGAGTTAATAAATATGTCAAATATTTTAGTTGGGAACACTGCGCGAATGCAAAACATTATAAAGAACATTTGCCTGACAGAATATTTTGTTAAAAAACGCACTTCGAAGAGCACGAAAATAAAGAAGTAAGCACCCGTTTCTTTGATAGACGAAGAAGCCTGCTTGAAGACCAAACTTAAATTGATTTAGCCGCTCCATCTTACATTTGAGAGATAAAGAGAGATATGTATATTTGAGAGGGATGTTTGAGGCTGCCATCCGGAAAATTTTCAAAACTCGAAAAATTTAAACATTGGTTCCTTATTTTTGTTGTAAATGCTTTGCTTTAAATTGTTTATTGTAAATATATAATGGATGTATCTGTTGGTTGAATATTTAAGAAAATGAATGGTGCTGGAAACCCTGTGTTAGCAGCATAGCCAAATATAGCCAAATCTGCTTCATGATAGGTTAAACCCACCCTGTAAATTTCGTTTCGATTGAACGACTGCACTGGAAACTATAGGGGTAAAAAGAATTTTAGGCTTACCACCCTCAAAACTTTTCAAATTTCCGAAACCTCTGTATTTGATGTTGATTGTCATTGCAGGATCATTCCCATTTGAAAATTTAATTACAACATCGCTTAGTAAAGAAAATCCAAAATAACATAAAAACGCCCATAGCGATTTTTTTTACGAAATTCCTACGACATTTGATTTAAAATAAGGTCCGTTTACTACATGACTTTCGCTTTGATTACATGACTGGATCAGAAGTTATAGGGAAAAAAGCTTTATTTTGTCGAGCAAATTTATAAGGTTTTGGTGACAAAAATTATTATAGCTTGCAACTCTATTCTAACTTTTCAAACATTTTTTTTCAAAATGTCGCTTAGAGTAACGTTCAGGTACGGTGTGAATTTCGTTAAAATTTGTTGGCTGAATCGGAAGCTATAGGCTAAAAAGCAGTTTTTTTCGCAGTGAATTTTCAAAATGGCAATTACTCTGTTTTATTACTTCTAACAAATGTGGTCCTAGTTAATGCCTACATGTCATGAACATTAATTCTGCATAATTTGAGCACCATTAAACGGTTTTTCAAAAAAAGTTTAAAGAGAGAGAGAGAGAGAGAGAGGTTATGGACAATAGCAAATTATGACATGAATAAAACAAACGCTCCTAGATTACTGTATTAGAAAATAAAATGATCAACTTAATGCGATGGTATAAAGTGACTTTTTTGCTACTCCTTATGACACATATATGCTACTATAAAGTTTCACGGTACTATTGATATTTTTCAAAATTCACTTGGGAACGTGCTGAACAATGCAGGGAACTTAAAAGGCGTCAACAAATGTTAAATGATCGCGCAGTTCTTATACAGCAAGTTAAAAATGCCAAACAGTTGCAAGAACAATTGCGTAAGGAAGAATTGAAGGACCGCCTGAGGTAAAAGAACAGGCAATTAAACATTTCTACTCGTGATAATCTAAAAAAAATCTTTCTATTCTATTCAAGAACTGAAGAAAATTTGAAAATGGAGCTCGAACTTGAAAAACGTGCTTTAGCTGGAGAAGCTGGAAAGCGATTACAACAAGCTAATATTTAACCCAAATTAGTATAAATTGACACTTTCACATTTTTGTAGGCTTTATGGGAATTTCAACGAAACGAAGGAAGCCAGAGAACAGAAAGTGGCAAAAGCTTAAGTTCGTATAAATATCCTCCGTACCTTCAAAGTTATTAATTTTTGTAATTATAGAAAGCCCATGAAGAGCTCTTATCCCAAATCTGCGACAACCAGATCCGGCAAAAAGAAAAAGAACTAGAGTGTTTAGACGCCCAGAAGCAAAAGGAACGCTGGGAGGCTGAAGTTCGGAAATATGAAGAAAAACAACGAACCCGCGAGTTATTCGCTTTGAATTATGGGAAGGAGTTGCAGGAGCAAATTGCAGCTATTAGAGTTCATCAGGTGATTTACAATGTCGAATTTGTTTAAAATAAAAAATAATAAATTCGTACTGTATGCTACCCAATTTCAGGCGGAACAAGAGCAGGAATTCGCAAAAGATTTAGAAAAAGCTAATCGAGACGAAGAGTACTGTGAAGCCTTGGCCAAGAAATTTATAAGCGGCGAAGCTGACTATTTGCGAGCGCATCCCAATTGGAGTCTGATGGCTTGTGAGTGCCTAAAAAATTAATTCAAATCAAATACATCCTCCTGAAAAATTAATTTATTAACAGCCACTGTCATTATCATCTCGATTTCATATATTTTTTACAATATGCAAAATAAACTCTATGATTTTTGCACATTCATGTTCGTTTTAGCCTCCTCAGGTTTTTCAGCAGTTATATCCTGTTTTTCTTCATCGGCATTTTTCGAATATTTTTTCACCAAAAAATGAACAATTCTGAAAGTAATGAAAACAAAATATTTGCATCAGAAATGAAAACAACTTTGGTTTAGCTGATATTACGCAAATAAAACAACTGATGGTATTAAAAATATTTCAGACATGAGAAATATTGCTCCAGGGAATGTTTCCAATGTTCGATTGTACACTCAGAAAAATATTTTGTAATATCAAAGTAAAATTACATAAATCTAAGGAAAAACTAGGCATGATTTGGACCCGAAGAAGTAGTGTTATAGGATCTAAGAAAAAAAATCCCTTGAATGAAATAAACACATATATCATAGTAGTAATGACATTTTCATTGAACTAAATTTGGTGTTCATCGAATAAATGAAATGAATTTCATAGATTTCATGAATTTTCTTCACAGGTCAAAAGAAAAACTCACTTAAGATCTACGTTTTTTGTAATTAAATTTATGAAATTTTTTTTTTTAATATAATGAGAAAACCTTTTACAGCCGAATAAAACGTTTCTTAAAATTGAAAATATTTTTCCAAAAATGTGCCTTACTTGCAGCTCCTCCTTCCGGATATTATGCAATATGAATGTATACTGTTTCCCCAATTAATGATTTATAAACTTGAAATATTAAATCATATCAGTTGAAAGTTGGCATCAATATTATTTGCGAATAAAACTATATTTTCGAGTCGATTAATCTCACTTACAAAAACTATCCTCACTACACTATATTGTAGGATGCTATTTATAGTAGTAATTACATAAATAAATAAACGCAATATTTTAGGAATAAATTTATTACATACTGTATATATTAGTTACAAAAAGATTAAAAATTATATATTATTATTGTTTTAAAATGAATTTTTTATCCTCATTGCTTGTTCTCCATTAGGTAAGTTGTATATATGGATGGGAGGTTTCCGTATATCTTCTAAATTGTTAATAAAAAAATTATTCTCTTCGCCTGAAATAATATATCCTAATATATGACTTTTAAAACAAATTTTCAATGCTTGTCCAAGCAAAAAAATAGAATTCTCTGATTGAATAATTTCAATAATTTTATAAATCTGTATCTTAGAATCATTTTCGGCTACAAAACAAAATTCTTTTTTATATTTAGTTCCACAAAAAGTTACAATATCTATTGAAACACAATTACATTCAAAATCAATTCCGGATACATTTAAGGCTTTGATCAAAGAAAAGTGTGGACTATCAGAAAGCGATCTCGATGAAGATAAAACTTGATAGATCTCATTTTTAAAATCCAATATATTCAACGCGAATTCATATAAATATTTAAAGGAAAGTGAAATGGGAACATTGATCCTTGAAGACATGTTACGAAGGTACTTTTTGAAAATCTGATGTTTCGATTCAAAGCGGAAACACCAGAGGTCTTTTACTGGACCAGAATTACGGATAGCTGTAACGTAATGAGTTAAGAAGTGATGCTTTGGCTTCAATGTATCGTGAAAAAGGTCGATATAACTTCTGTGATGATTTGAAATTAGAACTTCAAGTTTAACCAGAGTTTGATCATCGAAATCATCACTTAATAATATATCAACAATGGTGAGAAAGTTTAGGAAGAATAACCATGTTACATCGTCCTCAGGAACTAAATCACCAATTATAAGTGGTAAAAAATGTAGAAAAGTCCACATTTCGCGGGCATTCATTTTAAATTTTTTGCGTTTTAAATGGTTAGTAGAAATAGGAGGAGACATGTTTCCGATTTCACTTTCATTATAAATAAATCCTTGCTTTCTTGAATTCAAAGTCTGTAAATCAAAGTATTTTTTAGCAAGCAAACTATTAATTATATATAATATTATTATAATAATAATTTATTATGTAATAAATTATAGTGAGCGATACCGTCGAAAATGTCATGCATAACATCTACCGCCCAGTTGTTTACTACATGAAAGCAAGATACAGAATTGAAGACCGAGTTCTCAACTATTCCGAATTTCCCGATAGAATTTGTATAATTTTCTATAGTTCTTATAGTGGTAGTGTCTTCTACTAACATGGATTGACTTTGACTACTTGGCAAGGTACAAAATCTACAGTAGTATTGCGAACTGAATGATTTTACAAAACCCAATATACTATTTTGCCCCAAATTGTCTCCTAACAAAAGACCCAATTTAAATTTAACAATTTTTTCGCCTGGATTGCATTTTATTTTAATTCCTTCATCTTGGAGGATATTGATCTCAGCAATTAAGGATCTAAGACAATTTTCGTTTCCTTTACTTTTAATGTCGTTTGAAAGAAATATACCAGCCAAGAAAATATGTTCCAGCTTAGATTTAAAGTGAAGTGGAGCTGTTGGAAAGGAATAATAAAAAACAGTGAGGCTAGATTAATGGCTTCCTAAGGGGTCATTAATTTGAAAATCATCGGAATATAAAAAAAAAGGCATGGTGATTTCATTCTCTGACTCATTTTCATAGCTTTTCCATAGGGCAGCATTGACAAAGTTGGAAATTTTTGAATTTTGTCGGAATAAGCATAAATTTTCATAATACATTTCGAAAATTCCATTAATTTCAAAATATTTCCGAAACTGAAAAATTATTGGCAATATGCACCCTTTTAATTCATGCGGAGCTAAAGTGTTTTGATAATTTGTTCTTACATTTGTTATAGTATTATCAAGAAAAATAATTTTAGGGTCTTCATACAAGTCGCTTTCTTTAAGTAGATTTTTAAGTTTATATTCCGTCTCGCAGTTCGGAAAAGGATTTCAGCAAAATGATATAACTTCGTCAAGTTTTTCGGAAATATTGGAGTTAAAGCAGTTCTTAAGAGATTCTAAATATTCTGCAATATTAGCTGTTATTATGTTTTTAACATCCTCTTTTATCTCCTCTACATTTTTTCTCGTAAAATTAGTTTTTTTTTAATATTTTAGACAAAAATAAATCGTATTTTTTTCAATATCAGGTAAGTTTGGCAATGGCAATGGCAAATTTAATGTCATTTCATTATTGTTCTCAAGGTTAGATAATGTTTCCTCTTCATGGTTGAGTGATTGCGAGGAATTACATGGATAAACTGAAATTTCACTTGTTGGACAGAAAGACTGATTTAATTCTTCGTTAATTGTATGATTACGCATCTGTCTTGTGAACGACTTGTAAGTACTAAATTTTTGCCTGCAGGTTAAGTTTCCACATTCATATTCACAAAAACGATGTAATAAATGGAACTTTCTTAAATGGGAAAATAATAACTGGAGCTCATTAAATGAGCGTTTACAAATAAAGCAGTAATTCATTTTTAAAATATTAATTAAAAATTACTCATAAGCCTAATATCATTTAAAATAGCCAAGAGTTTTGAATTTTGATGATCACATTCGAGTACCATATCGTAGAAAAATCTTTGCACAAATGTCCAAACAAGTATTGAATCTTTAGTATATTCTAAATTAAATATGTGCATAATCTTGTAACAAATATCTAATGCCTTCAAGAAAGAACGCAGCTTATAAATGTTATTATTGAAAAAAATGTAATACTCGCTTAAAGAAAAATGATCAGTTCCTACTACAAAAATAAAAGGTTGAATGGTTGTCTTCTGCGAATAATTAAAATCGACAATTTTGCGGATTTCCACTTCAACATCATTACTTGAATGAATCAAGTACATAGATGATTTCTGGGAGCTTTTTATCGAGCTTTTGATAACTTTTCGCTTTTTTGTTTTACTATCGATTATAAATTGACGTGATGTTGGTGGTATTAAGGCATGAAGCAAGAGGAAAATTATTGCATTGCGAGAACCTAAAAAGAAATTTATATAGATTTTCCTAAAATCATATTAATAGTGATACCTACTTTCATCTATTTTAATAATATGGTCATATTGATTTAGGTATTGCTCTATGCTTTCTGGGTCTTTGATGTTACTTTTAAAATAATCCCATATAATTGAAGAAAACTTTTCCCACCGGACTATTAGCAAATCTTCTTTTCCGGGATACCAAATTTTAAAGTCTATGTCAATCTGTTAAAGAAAAAATCATCAATATCATTAAAAAAATTACAAACAGCATGTATTTGCTATTACCAATTTATAACCAAAAGATTTTGTGTACAGAGGCCATTTCTTAAGTATCTCCGAAGATGAAGTATTCTTGTCTGATATAAGCTGTTTCCTATAATATGATGTAAGTTCCCACTTTTGAAAAATGACGTTTTCTGCATAAATATTATTTTTTAGCAATATTTCTTCATTCCTCATTTCAGGATTTGGGGTAGAAGTTTGACCTATAAGAATTTATATAGTTTAATTTTGAATAAACATAAATACTAAAAATCGTACTTTTTCCTGGTGAAGTTGTTGCTCGCGGATTCTTTTGTTTTTTATTCTTTATTAGTCCTTCCGACCTTAAATAAGTCAATACGTTGTGGTACTTGCCATAAAGGTATCCACCAGGTCTATTATTCTTCTTGTATAAATAATATGCACTCTAAAAGTATTTAAAATTATATATTTTTTCAAGGATTAGATATTTGGTAAAGTAATACTTCTGTTTCTGTCGGAAAAAATGGATACAATTTGTTCTGCGATGTTTTTACAAACTTGCGGCTTTAGTTTAATTTCTTTTTCATATGCCGCATGGTGGACTATTGTATTTACCAAAATATGACGGTGATTGTCTTTCAAATTGTTATTAATTTTATAGTACTTAAGTACACTTTGGGATTTGGGACAATTATTTAAAACTTCATTAACTTTAATAACCTAAAAGCAGATATAATATTAAACGAACTAGTTAGAAAATATTATGCTACAATATTCATAATTGTGCAATATAAAATGAAGGACTTACATTTGAAGTACAAGATTCGGGAGGAGATGTATTATTTTCCATTACCTCTATGAAACTTGAGGTTGGGAATGGCCTAGTGTTAGAAGACCTCGGAGTCTCTGTGTTTACAAATTCTTTAAAAAAGTGTTCGAAACGAACTTTTGCACCAAGATCATGATCATTTGGGAATAGTTGATCAATGTGTTTTTCATTTAGCCATTTAAAACTTTCAAAATCAATATTACACTCTAATAGAGTGAAAAACTCAATGAAAGGAAATTTTTCGATATTAAAAATACTTACCTTTGAATCTATCAAAATATTCAGAGAGTCCCCAATTATTAAGTAGGGCGTAAACTTGGATATATTTGTCGTTTGGTAACGAAATAATTCTCTGTACGTTTATATAACTTTCGGAGTCTGATAAATTTTCTACACTCATATCATTTGAAGTCATTTTTATATCGTAAGCACTATCACTGTCCGAAATAAAACTTTTCTCTGAATTTTCCATTAATTAACTTTGTTTCAGGTTTACTGCATTATTTCTTATCTGCTGCTACTGAAAGGATGAAAAAGCACAAAATGAAACTTATTTTCACAACTGTAATTTATAATATAAACAATTTATAAGTAACGCACTTCCAAACTACACGCAATTCCCGAGAATCGGAAGCAAAATGAAACACGCGTCCGTTCATGTTTGGGGAAGCATACAAATAATCACAAAGAAACTATGATGAGAGTGCTGTCATGTATTAATGAAAATTTCTTAGACTTGAAAAGTATTTTTCATTAATTTAAAGATACTTTCCTAGATTTCATTAAATTTCCTTCCAGCTCTTCTTAATTTCTAAGTAAAGTGAGCATTAATCATAAAACATTTCATGCTTGTAATTCAATATCTTTCATAAATTTAATGAAATAATTTCATTACTTTGAAGTACTATATATTTTTTATGAAAGAAGAACAAATACATTCGAGCTATGAACTTTTTGTTTAAAATATAGAATAATATACTTAAATATTCGAAGATATTTATGTGTTTGGCTTTATAAATGCTTACTTTGACTCATGACTAAGTTGACATTTAAATCTTATGAAAATTTATTTACGCAAATGTTATATTTCATAATTTAAACAAATAATTCTTTAGATTAAGTAAATTTTCAGAGATTTTAAATTGAAGAAGTATTTTCTTTAATTATACAACATTTATTTTTCTGAGTGTAGACGAAAGAATACAAGATCGGAAAGGCACATCGACCCAGTGCTGCAGCTATTCCAAGTATGGAGAATATTTTTCCGATTTCTTCTTTGTCGACAAATCCAGATATTATCGCATTCAATACGATACCCTTGCAGTGCGAGAATAAATTTAACGTAGCTGATGTGTAAAATAGGAACGATGTTGTTGAAAAGGCCTGAAAATGATTGAATTTTATAAGTATTTCATTTTCGAGCTAATTAGCAATGTAAGAAAATTTAATCTTGAAATCTAAGTCAAAGTAAGAAACTCTAATCCCCAAATCATAGGTTTGATTTTTACTGGCATAATTTTTATATATAGATACTAGCGGTGACTTAATTTGAAGAACGTTTTATTATTTGCCAAAATAAATTTTTATTTTAATATCAAATGAGAGTAGACAAATAATAACACGATATATTTAATATGACAAATGTAAGGTAAGATTAGATTTGAGCTGAAAACTGTCTTAAAAATAATCCAAAAAACAAAACAGTATGAAAAGAATCTATGTAGAAGTATTTATACCTTGACGAAATTCGATATCACAGATAGAAGTGAAACTAAGAATCCTGCCATAGCATTGCTTATTCCAAGAATTTTTATAAAAACGCCAGTCATAATTGCAGTACCTAAAATAAATAATAATTTATAATTAGTTCAAAGAGTACGTGCATAAAAAGCTTTAAGGTAAATAATTGCTGAGTTTTTTGCTTAATATTACTTTACGTTGCGTTGTTTGCGATCGGAGCTATTTTTTTGGCTTATCAACCTTCTCGGTGATTGATTATGAAAGATGTACAGACACGAATAACTGTAAATAACCAATTGGATTGTCTGACCAGGACCATTCATATAGTAGATGAATGTTATCTTTAAAATAAGATGTTTCCATATCGTACTTAATTTTCTTAAAACTGAGAAGATCTTCATATATTAAATGCCAGCGCATTGGGAACTCAATTATAGTAAAACTAAATGGAATTTATGTTATAAATAGAAAATAATAGTTTGGGACCCATGGTTAAATGCAAAGCCATACATTCCATAAAAGAATACACACAGTGACAGAAAATCTTGAGCACAGTGCATAGTCCCTTATTGGTTGCATATAGTGGTCTATACAGGCTGTACGATGCTATTAAGCGTAGAAAGTTCGTGTAATGCACCTAAATCCACAATCATTTCTTTCTAAGGTGTCGTTGGAGGGAAGCTTTCTACGTAATAGCCGTAGTAACGCATTCCATAGTAATCTCATGGGTCCATGTGTACCTGAAAATATTCGACGATATATCTTGATCCCTCTAAGGTAAGATAAACAGCTTAGAAATAATAGTAATGCCTAAGGAGATAAAACTAAAATAGGGCCCAATAAAGTTATTACTACTACCGGCCAAACCACTTAAACCTAGTACAAAATAGGTAGGATACAATGTTACATGGTAGGACACATGCAAATGTTCGATAAAGAAGAATAATTTTAAGTCAGTTGAAATTTTTGCACAACGTATAGTTCTTGGGTGCTCTCTAAAGTAACATAAATTTCAAACTAAAATATACGAAACATATTCGATGAATTTTCCTAAATATTCCTAGGAATGAAAAATAAAATGTAATGATATACGAAGGTGGGTCATTAAATTCGTGAAATAAGTAGGTAGGTGATTCATGACTTCAAGAGACTCATTATAAGTATAAATAGAAAATTTTGTTTCAATCGAGCCATCAGTTTTTGAATTATCGTCAACCAAGCAACTCAATTTGGAAGAAAGTGTAAAATATAGATAAAATCGAGTACCGCGGTGCTACAAAATTCCTCACCAAACAAGAAGAGTGGGCTCGAACCATAATGGAAGAGATGACATTCATTTACGGGGGCCTTTGTCCAGGTAAAATAATGATTTACAATTGGCACAGTCGTTTTAAACCAAGGAAGGAACACACTTGAAGACAACCCACGACCAGGACAGCTTATCGAAATGACCACTCCCAAAATTGTTCAAAAAGTTGAAAAAGTGATATTGGAAGATGCTAGACTGAAGGAAAAACACTCGCGGAAATTGTTGCAGTATCAGATAAAAGCATTTCAAACATTCTTTGCAATCATCTTGGTGTGAATAAGGTTAGCGCAAGGTGGGTGCCAAGAATGCTTACGCAGCCTGAAAAACGACAACACGTAGAGTGCTGTCGCGCGTTTTTTTGACCTCTGTAGTGCAGACGAGGATGGAGTATTGAATCGAACCGTTACTGGAGACGAGACTTGAATTCGTCATTATGAACCTGAGTTCAAACAAGATTCTATGCAGTGGCCCAAATCCAAATCCACACCACCATCCAAAATGTTCAAGGTGTAACAGTCTATTGGAAAATATATGGCAATATATTTAGGACTCAGAAAGGATCTTGTTGACCGATTTTGAAAAAAATTGCGTCCTAATAACTGGAGAGTATCTCGCTTCAATTCTAGAGTGGTTGAAAGAAGCCATAAAAAAGCAAGTGTAAAATTAACCAAAGGGGTCCTCCGTCTCCACATCGTTAAGATGCATCATCACATCATTCGCAAGATGCATCGTCAAATATTTTCAGGTACACAGGGACCCATCAGATTACTATGGAATGCGTTACTATTACGTAGAATTCACCACTTCAGCGAAACCCTACAAAGAACGAATTGTGGGTTTGAGTGCATTACACGAACTTTATCGGCTTGATTGCATCGAATAGTCTGTATACAGCACGCTATGCACGCGAGCCTCATGTCTTGAAAACTGCATGCATTTGATATATGAAGCTTGTGTGAACATTTTTATGCTGAGGAAATTTGATGCGAACATAAATCCACGTAAAATCAATAGTTAGCTAGATAATTAAGACAAACTGATTTTCGTGACCTTTGGCCTTCAATAACTTTTGTTGCGCACACGACCTTCCGCATCTCACTATAAACATATTTCCGTTGAAAACTTGGACTTATTTAGAAAACCACTTGGATTTATTTGCCAGATTGGACATATTTTCGTCTAGATTTCCTGGCCAGTGAATGATTGATCTCCAATGCATAAGCTGAGTCTTGATATTTTCCTTCTTTCTTTCCTTTTTCTAAAGCCTATTTTATAGCTACATAGCTATGGATAAAACATTCGCAATCGTAAAATCTCAATGATCTCATATGTTTTACTAATTGGTATGTAATTCGAATAGTGTAGGTAAAGAGGTTCGATGGTATTAAAGAAGGATGCACACGTTTCAATGGTAAAGTATGTGTCCATCAAAGCAAGGTGGATTTTGTGAGCTAGCTGCAGCTACAAATGTAGCTGCAAGGTACTTTACCTTTAATGTTGTTTCCAACACCTCCTTTTTGCACTGACATGACACGAGCATCCTCATAAGATTGTCCAACAACAGCCCAACAATTCACTAAGTCCAGAGCTGTCTATAAGGCTCAAAATTATGAAGCGGAGACATGTTTAGCTCTTGAACAATCTACAAAGTCTAAGAACCCTTCTTCGACTGTTTGTCCTTTAGCAAAACTCACAACAACGGAGAGTTTTTCCTGTTTGTGGGCTCCTTGCTTGGTCTGCCATAATGGCTATTAGTCCGCACTCTTTTATTTCATTTGTGATGCCCTCGTGAACGATTTCAACAATTATTGGCTCATTTCATTTTTGATAATATCGGTTATATCGGTTATTTTAATGATTTTCTCGAAGTTTCAATGTATTTCTTTCTCCAAAGTGAAACACAATTGAATATATAATATAATTATAAATATTTTACTGCAACTTCTACACAAAACGCAAACACACTTACCAATCATCATGATAATCATAGAATAAGCCATAAAAGCAGCATACATATCTCCATTCCATTTCAAGCTTTTCATTGCAAATAAATAAATAAAATCGATATCATCTGTAAATACATCATGAAAATAACTTCAAATATCAATTTTTTTGTCCAAATTTAACATTAATAAATACCTGGTGCTGCTATTAATATAGTTAATGCAATCGATAGCATTAAAAACATTTTCCCCTTATGTTCTCGTTTCTTTAAAAACACTTGTATACATTCACGCACAGATGTGGGATCGAAAAAGTCCGCGAAGAAACCTTTCTTCTTTTCTGGTTTTGTCAAACGATAGTAGCTTTTTGCTGATTCGCCTGGCATTATTGTCGGTTCGCATGAATTTGTCGTAAATATTTCCTTATTATCTGCGATTTCAATTACTTTTTCCTTTCGTTCGATTTCCGGTATAAAAAATATTACATAGACTATTCCGGAGACGAATAGAATGTCACACAAGGTAAAAATCTCTGAAATAGAGAAACAAGCTAGTTTTTAAACATGGTTCTATTTGATTTACGTTTTAAAAATATCATTTTATTATCTTCATTAAAAATTTGCTTATACACTTATCAGTATTGCAATGCAAGTAAGGATACTCACTAATATATCCAAGATATTTGTAAGCAAGTCCACTAAAAGATACCCCAATCAAAATCATCACGTGTAAAAATACTGTGTAAATGCCGAATCTGTATATGAAGTTTCAATTAAGTTCCAATTTCAATGTAATAAAAAAGTTGATCATTTTCAAATAGATAATAGCTCCATGAAAGTATATGATGTTATGCAACATATTCAAAAAATATAGAATACATACCGATATGATCGATCCTTTTCAGGCGTTGTTTCCGTTAAATAGCTATAAATTCCAACATGGAATAACATATAACCGCCGAAAATCGACGGTATCACTTTTTCCATTATCGCATCGAATTCCATGGGTATTAGATCCATGAATATGGCCGACACAATATGAGCTGAATAATTATGTTGATAAAAACCAGCTTTGAATTAATCAAATTCCACATGCGTGTCATAGTTAACAGACCTGTTAGTGAAAAAACACCACCAAATAGTGGCAACATAATGCACGGTTTCCTCAAACCATTTCTATCGCTCCAGCCACCCGCAAATAAAATAACAATCACAGGAAAAAACGAAGCTGAAATGGTAAATTGAATAAAAATATATAAAAGTTGTCAGTGAACTGCATGATTATGGTTATTTTAATGTCATATGAATAGGTGATGGTTTCCGGAATGTGTAGCTACAAATCATTATAAATATTTAGCACATGCCATTTTTTCGCTCGAATAATTGTCATAATATCAAACTACGAGAATTACATATCTATTTTAGAAATGAATGACCGATTAAAGTGATTGTGGTCAAGCAGTTGACATTGAAAGTGTTTTTGGTTCTTTAAAAAACGAAAATTATTTTGGGGATTTTATCACATATTTAGTGAGAAGTGGCTTAGATTAATTTCGGGCTGTTTGCGTTTGATTAATATTATGTAAAATTGAGAAAAATTATCGTATATATAATTATATAAAGTATTTATAATTGATATTTATAATTATGTAAAGATACCATTCAAACCATGCCGTCATTTTGAAAGTTTTTTGACAATCCTGCTCAATTTTCAAAATAGATTTACTGCAGAAAAATCAAATTGAACTAACAAAAAATCGTGTTAGTGATAAGGCTCACTTTATAAATAAACAATCTAAATTACATTTCGCAGAGTGAGAGAAATCCATGAAAGTTTGATGATGCCCAATTACAATTCAAAAATGCACTGTTTGGTATGGTTTTCACTATTTATTTGTTCAATTGTCCAATACACACTTCCGTACACACTTACATCCAATTACTGTGTACAGTTAAGCCGGCGCCAAACGATGCGGTGAACGTTTGATTCAAACGTCTGCCTCCAACGTTTGAGTCAAATATTAAAAGATCGGCAACAGACCGAACATGTTCCAGCGCCAACGTTGGACGCTGGAAATTGGACACTGGTAGCTGGCGCATCGGCCACACGATGCGTCCAACCATCAAGTGCCCAACGTTGGAGGGTGTTGGTAGCATCGTTTGGCGCCGGCACATACACACTTACGTCCAATTCAAGTTTAGAAAATAACAATGAAAGAAAAAGTCCAACAAGTAGAGGATCTAATATGAGAACACAGTATAAGAAAAATTTACTAAACAACAAAAACAAAAAAAAATATTAAAAATTTAACAAGTTAAAAAATTTACATTGAGGATTTTATTTTTAAAAAGTTTTTATGTGCAAAGAACGTCAACGGAAGAGGGCCGAGCTCAGTGCAGTTTGAAAAGCAGACACTTGTTAAGGAAAACTGTGCGTGATTTAAGGAAAGGTGTCTTGCAATATCGATAGTCCATGATTATAATCACAATAAAGGATGTTGAATTTATAAAACGAGAAGCGGAAAGCCTACGTTGGACTGATTCTAAGGTACACACAAGGTATTGGTAATGGTAATTCCAGAGCACTGTGGTCAAAGGAGAGGAAAAGATGCAAACATGTGGAGAGGTTCACAAAGGCCTTGGATGATCTAAGAATAAAGTCAGACAATTCAGAGGCCCTGGCAGGGATGCAGATTATATGTTGATAGAATTTGAGCTACGAATCAAATATTACACCAAAGTCATTGAAATTGACAGGGAAATTTAGAGAGGAATTTAAAACAGAGTAAGGGAAGATAATAAATGCAGATATATGAACCCCGTGCCCCGGGCGGCAGATTCAGAGGGCGGCAGATTCAGAGGACGGCAAATTCAAGCTTGGCATACGAATACACTCCTCAGCATTATCGCAATTTTGAGATGGCAGACGAGCAGTATAGTAAAATAATAAAGAAATAAAAATAAAAATTGCTTATTTCGGCCAACCAAAGGATCTATAGTGTGTTAGTAAGGCTTATAGTAGGTTAATATGAATAAAAACACAAAGCACTTTAAATATAAACATAAAAGACACGGATAAGTCCACTTCCACTCCCACTATTAAGGAAACGAGCTGGTTTTCGTACAAGGTACCTCCATAGTGGTGAAGTGAACCTATCAGCTTTAGTATTTAGGATGCTGTTGGGACTGTCCCGTGCTATAAGGATTAGGGATACAATTTTTTTGCGAATGACGGTTGCAAAGCCATTATTCTGGTACTGCACAAGCATCCCTGACGTACTTCAGAAGCGGACCAATCCCATCATAATCCTGAAGATATTATTATATTGGATGCGCAAGGTGTTCAGCGAGCCTTTGGCATATCTGACACAGGTTTAGATAGGACAACAATTGCGCTCATCCGGTGGTTCAGGGCAATGTGCAAGTGGAACGCACTCAGATTTGAGGGTGGCTAGCATCCTTGTAATTGGGATGCAGCTATATTTAGACAGTTCGTGCGAATTTTTATGGATGCTGTATTGTATCTATCAAGAAACTGTCTTTCTTTTCGTGGGTCCGACGAAACCCCTAGCGACCTCATCACACAAAGTCCTCAGCCTGGTCAAGGGAACTTCTTGAATTTAATTTTCCTGCTATCCAAACATAATTCAACTCGTAAGTTTCAATTAGAATACTTAACAAAGGGGCAAATATCATATCTATCAAAGACAATACAGAATGAAATTATTTACATAATGGCAAAAACACTTAGAAATAGCATTCTAAACGACATAAAAGAAGCCTAATAATACACAATAATAGGTGCGTTTTATTTTACATCCAGAGTAGTGCAGGATATCGATTTGCACACGAAACAACAACAACATCCAGAGTACGAACACTTGTGAATTCAGTGGAGTTCGTACTCGTGCTCTCTGTGGAACGTATTTCGAAAAGTCATGCCAACTGGAATAGTTGGAATTTTCGAAAATTTCCATGTCACCCTGGCAACCAGGATAAATAGTCATACATTTGAAAACGGCGTTGGTCATATGACAATTCAAATTTTGAAATGACAACTGTCTGACAGAAAAAAACTCGCGTGCTACTCTGGATCGTTTTATTATGCATGCAGGATACCTACTACACTCTGGATGAAAATAAAACGCAGCTAATGTTCGACTGCACCCCAGATGTCTCGCATATAGAACAAATGAGCCAGGTATGAGCCAAACTGGTGATGTATGTGAAGTAAAAAAAAGTTTCATTGACTTCATAGAAGTTGCTGAAAAGACAAGAGAATACATTTGTCAACAGATTATGGAAAAATTGACAGTTGATGGCTTACATATTAGACAATGTCATGGCCAATCTTATGATAATGGATCCAATATGACTGGTACCTATAACGAAGTGCAGATGTAATCGATACAATTGCTCTCCATTGCATCATCTGCAGTTGTAGAATCTTTTTTGGCTACTGTTTGGTTGTCTGCTGCTATTGGATCATCTTTATTTTAATCTCCGACCGGTTTTCAACTAAAGTTTTAAATTATTTGAATCGGTCTTGAGCTTCTTCTTTAGTTTTCAAAAAGTATCAATACATTTGCCATAGGGTCACAAATATCAGCATGAACTATTTCAATTGAGAATTTAGCCATACTTTCATGTGATTTGAAAGGCTTTCGACTTTAACAACAAACGATTCGTTTACAATCTCTTCCTTCATTGTATTTAAGTCAGCTTCATTAATGTGACTAAATCTTTGATGCAATGTCTGGGCAGAAACACTTGACTTTGCTAGCATGCAGTTTTCCTTTTGATTATTCAATCGATGTATACTATCCACCAAATCGGCAGTTGCAATTAATTCGGAATGCAGCACTGATTATCAAAAATCACTTTATTCCCGTTCTTAATTAGTTGACTCACAGAGAGCAAGTTTGTGGTCAAGTCTGGTACACACAATACATCTTTCACAATTACATTGTGTATTTTTCCATTCGCATTGGTTTCAAGTTCAACATCACCACGGCAATGTATAGGTAAGCTCATATTTTTGACCACCTTTACTTCACTTGCATTGGCTGGTTTTCTGATTTTTTCTGCATCAATCGTTAAATAAACAGATGCACCAGAATATATATACCAGTCATTTTTACCGTAATTTCCTGTCAAAAATACGGCACTGTAAGCATACACATGCGTTTTGAATTCTTCATGTTTATCATCTGACTGTTTCCTTTTCTTTGGACAACGAGTTTGGACAGACACTTTATCAAGTTTTTCTTTCTTCTGAAAAATTTCTTCGCAAGGAACGCACCTTCATGGTTATCACCAATTTCACCGTCAAGAAGTTTTAAAGAATTTCAATTTTTTGAAAATATTTTTATTATAAATCAACTGTACATTCTTCAGCTAACTTAAAGTTTAATTAACAAAGGAAATCTAGCGGCTATACTATTTTGGCCTGCTGGCTTTTATTTTGAAACATAAATTTTGTTCCTATACATTTTGTTCCTTACACACTAATGGTATTATCCAGCTTGTACAGCAGCTGGGGTTACCCTGGGAATAAAAAGAAGTTTTGACTTGATTTCTCCTGTGGTAGTCTTAATTCCAGCGTATTAAATCGCCATTATCATTGGCGTAAGTCTGGGAGTCGACAAACCAGCTAATAACAAAGAACAGACCTATTCGTCGTCGATTTTGAAACCCGTTGACCACAGTTTTTGGACTGTGTCGACAACATATGTTATGTGCAGTTCAATGGACTCGAAATCTTCTAGCCGCGCAGTCCAGTCCACAATAATCCAATCCGCCTTGTAAAACCCGAATCTTCGAACAATTATTCTAATGTGCCGGATTTCTTTTGCATCAACCGCATTTGCAATATCCACATACAAGGACGGATCTATCACCAGCACTAATTTTGATTTGGCCTGATCATTCTTTGCACTATCCGTTTCCGAAAACTAACAATCGAACCGACTCGACAAGCAAATTAACTGGGCTCATAACCTGTTGCAGATAAATTTAAAACACAGGTTTGCCTTACATGCTGCAGGACTTAAAAAGATTTCAGTAACAGCTCAATATCGCCACCGAAAATTTCTCACTAGGTGCAATGGTTCCAACAATCCTCTGATTGCTTCCTTACCATCGACCGACTATGGTTCCGAAATTTATAACTTCCGGTTAGTACCTATATGTAAGCTAGGCAATCAGTTTAGATTACGTTTTCTTTTATTAAGTTAGGTTAGTATAACTCAATATTAGGTTTTAAGCTATTTTTTTCTAGAATTATATAACAGTACAGCCAATTAAACATTACATAAGATGTATAAGTTATTCCCTACTTAGGTGTAAAGGCTTGCCTAAACTTTAAAGTTAAGATATTGTACTTCACACTATTATTCGAACACAATAAAGTTACATTATTATTATTACAGTATAATATCTGGCTAACGAGCTAGAGGGCTTTAAAAATTTGACTAACCGGCAGGAAAGCGCTACTCTGAATCCCATTACCCAGGTTTAGAAAGTTACAATAAAATAAATAAAGCTCTCGAATTTTGACTTCATTCAATGAGCTTTGAAAATGCATTTTTGCATACTATTTTTTTTTTTAAATATACATATGTATGTATATACATTTTTGAAAGTTGAATTTTATTTTATTTAATTTTTTTAAATAAAATATTTATTTAATCCAAAATTTCTTATTTCAGAACATTGTGTTTATTTTTCCGTTTATTTTTCCATTTGTTTAGATACTTACATATGTTGTATCTTAATGAGGATCATGAATATCATCAATTTCTTAATTCTAATGAACCATCAGAGTGCAAAGATATTTTTCAACACCTTTGTAGGTCAAGTGTGAATACAAACAAGCAAAACGATATAGGCGAATGTTGCGAACTATGCATCTGTGTATATATGAAATTTTATTTAGAATACGATTGACGAAACATTGTGAAAGTCAATATTGATTCTAATGAAGACGCCAAGTGCATGCTTCAGCTTCAATTGTAGCACAAAAAAATAAAATAAGTCATGGATATGATGCGACAAAGCGAAAATTATACTTCAAATAGTCTAGAGAATTTTGTAAACAATACAATTATAGAGTTACATATTTTCAATTGTGATCGACAATGCAAGTCATGACTGTTTAACCATGTAATTTACTTGAACGACATGCAAACAAATTTAGAGGATCAAACATCATAGTGCATACGTTGCGTGTGAGTTTTATCTTTATTGTGTTGCTTTATGTTAGGTGTCGATCAACGAAAAGTTTTGAAATTATAATCAACATCTGTGTGTATGATTGTGGTTGAAATAATCAAACGCAAATCTACAACATTTAAAAGAACAACATCTTTATCTTAATGACCTGTGACAAAACTTTTGACATATTTCCACGTAAATAGGTCCTGCAGCACGCACAATCAAGTCATTTTCATTGGCGAGCGTCGCAAATCCGAAAACCTGATTGACTCATTCAGATCTTTAGATTTTAACAGAATAATTTTTCTTACCAGCATTTTATGTAAAATATATTAGGACAGCGTAATAGATGCACAATAATCATAGATATTTCTAAATAAAAATCCCTTTGGGAAATACAAGATATGAAAAACCCATGTAAAATACTAATTTTTGAGCCTATATTTTGTATATAGCTCTGTAGCGCTGCATTATATTTTCTTTTGACACAAATGAATAAATAATCAAAATAAATTTGATTGCTACAAAGTAATTAATGTAAAATAAGTTATAGAAGAGGGTTGCCGCCTATTCGGCTTACATTAGGGCGACATTTCGGGCCCATTTGGCACCCTACGCTGACAATTTAGAGCTGGTATTGAAATTGAATCAGCTGGCTCAATGTAACGATACTAATCACTAGCAGAGGTGGCTTTTGTTGTAAAAACGCAAAACCTTTGACGCGTTTATTATATAGCGCCGAGTTATCACAGAGAGTAAGCTCGATGATGTCCTTTTTCATCTCAATTACTGGATGTTAAGCCTATTCTAATCGCATGAGATATGGTAAAACAGTGCGCAAACCAACCGTCGCACTCAAACAGTTTCTGCTGAGATCGAGCAGTTTAGTGCTTTTGCATAGATCAGGTGCCCCATCCGTGTAAATCCAGTCATCCCCGTCATTGGCAACTCCCTTCAACCATAAGTCTCTTCTTGAGAGTATCTTGACCTGAAAGTTCCTGTCAAGGTATATTATCTTCCTTATCTGATATGTGTCCTCAGCAACGAGCCCGTACCGTTTCCGGTATTTTGTGACAATACTGTAATGCCCTATTGATTTGAGTCGTACCACTTGCCTTTTGTCGTATAACTAAACATACACTTCTAAGGCTGAACCAATCCAGCATCAGCCCCAGATTCATTTTCAACCCAGCCGTTTTTAATGCAGCCGTGATACTTATGCAAACTAATCTTTGTAGGCTTTTTGGATTCTAGATATTATGCTCTACTGCTTTCCATCACACGATCGCTACATACACCAAAATCGATCTCACTACACATTTGAATATATAATAGGCCGCCCGAGGTTTAAGACCACAAATATTGGAGCGCCTGCTTTCACATTTACCTCCAGTTACTTTTCTTGTCTAGTATAAGGCTCAAATATTTATCACAATCAACCAGTTTCAATGTTATTCCGTTGGTGGTAGATGTGGCTGTGTTTCTTTGTGAAGAGTACAAGTTCGTTTTTGGTCAGGATTATCTTAAGATCGGCTCCTCTGGCTCCGGTTTGCATAAGTTCTGACAAAGTGTGTGGGATGGGAACGCATCTCTTACAAGAATCACAATGTCATCGGCACACACCATCTCCTCAAAATCACTGGGCCTTAAATTCTCAAATATCTTTTTGACTGTCAGGATCCAAAATAGAGGCAAAATGATCCCCCTAGTGGTGGTTCTGTTCTGACTATTCTCTTCGGTTTGGTCTCCAAAAAAAGTGGCATCATGTTGCTCGTTTTTTGAGTAAGTCCCATGTCCAGGTTGCCAGAGTTTAATTCACCTCATATCGAGTCAAGGCGTCAATGATACTCGCATGACTGGCATTTTTGAAAACCCCCCCCCGATGTCTAAGAAGATTGCCAACGGGAATTGAAACAAATCTCAAAGCATGCATTTTCCTCACCAATTGAAAATAACAAAAAACAGTCTATTGGTTTGCAGATATTTGCCAAATTGTATTGAGCACAAGTATGTTCACTTTTTCTTTATTATAAAAAAGCATATTTATTTAAATGGCGAAATATCTTTAAAGTTGTAGTGGTAAATCTTATTATAACGGATAGCATAAACTCAAAACTACTATATAAATCCTATTATAACGGAGCATATATGTCGTCAGAACTTCAATGATATTTTATGTGTCCGGTGTCACGCAAGAAAATCTGGTTTTTCTTAAGAAAGCTCACAGTCACTCTAGATTCGAGTCAAGAACATTTGTTATTTTTGTTGATGTTTTTCATTTAATAATTGGTCGGCGAGAGTTGATGTATTGTTTCAGTCTTTATACCACTGTGCCTAGTAGAATCTTGAAAATATGCAAATTTTGTTTCCGAACACCACTTTATTTCCACAAAGAATCAAGAGAGCTTGCTGGAAACCTAGAGTGAAATTGTGGCCTTAAGAAACATTATGAAACTAAAATTTGCGCTAAAATAGAAGTTCGATAGAAATTAGATACTGAAGAAGAGGGCGAATTCTCTTTAAAATATCGATATCGGTCAAGAAATTGATACGTTATGTACGTATCAAAAGGAAAATTGATTTTATAATTAAGTATATAATTTACTAATATTTAGCAACATCAATTATTTTCTACTTAAATTACCTGTCAGCTTGAATTAAATAAAATATTTGGTTTCAAAAGCTAGAAAAAAAATTAATCAGATTAAATTGATTAGTAATTTTTTTGATTGTTTCTCAACTTTTATTTCGCTATTTATGCTCTGGATCAGCTGAGTAAAATCTTTTCATTCAGTAGCATCTCATCTTCACCATAAAGTTCTGCTACTGGACCAATTCTTTATACCATATTCACCGCTGACCTTCCTATTCCAGTGGGCCAACCCCAAGTTCAAATCCTCCAAAATGCCGATGACACGCTCTTATTCGCGTCGAGCCAAGACTCGCTCAAAGCAGCGAAGAGCCTGGAATACTACTGGGTAGAACTAAGTCTTTACTTTGACGAATGAGGCATCAAACCAAACAGTAATAAGACTCAGCTATGCGTATTTCGCAATCCTTCCAAGTATCGGGGATCTCAAACTATTCGCAACAAGGCTAAAAAACTCGCTGTCTCGTTCGGAACATCTAAAATCTCCTGGCCCATCCCTAAAGTATCTCGGAATGGATTTCCAGGAATTTTTAAAATTTAATCCCTTTGTGTGGCAGAAAATCAAAGCTGCTAAATCTGCATTTCAACGCATCAGACCTCTTTTCGCCAAAAAGATGGGCATGACCATCAAAGCTAAATCCATTTGCTATAAGACCCTGATCGGGCTTATCCTGACTTATGCATCCCCATCCTGGATTACCTGCTCAAAGACTGCCATGGCAGAAGCGGAGGTATTTGAAAGAAGAATCCTGCGCTTCTGCATTGGCAGGGTCTACAACTCGGTAACTCAAAAGTGGCCGAAGAACCTTCTCCTGTATCAGGAGTCGGGACTGAAGCCTTTTAGGGACCGAGTTGTAGAATTAATGACACGATTGTACGGTCAGACAGACGGACATGAGAATGGACTGATTCGATGACTAGGGCGTACAGGTGGCTCTAATGAGCCATTTATGCGCCCCGCGATGGTAGCATTGCAACGGCAACTTATGGATGCGCTTTTCAACTATATAGGCCTCCCGACAAACATAAGGTTTTAGATTTAAGACCTAGGTTAAGGATTAGATGTAATTAGGTTAAGTTAATTATAATTAGGCATAGGTTAGATCGAAATTTTTAATCTAAGGTAAAATTTAAGGATACTATTCCCAGGGTAAACCCAGCTGATGTACAAGCAGGGTAATACCATTAGTGTGTAAGGTACAAAATTTATGCCAAAAACTAACTTTGAAAAATAAACCAATAAGAGCCAGCGGGCCGAAATAGTATAGCAGCTACCTTTTAAGTTTCTTTTGTTAATTAAACTTTAAGTGGGGTTAAGAATGTACATACAATTGATTTGTAATAAATTTTCAAAATTTTCAATATCATCTTCAATCAAACTCAATAAAATACTTGCTCTTCATCTTAACAAAGAATTTAAATTTTCCATCCAAATAGAAGTCAGTTCATATCTTGCCGATACATAAATCTGACGATCCAGTTTTCATTTCCAACTACCGGCCTATTTTCCTTTTCTCTTGTTTTGACAAAGTTATAGAAAGAGTAGTTCTTAGTTCTTGTTCCTGAGCAGCATTAGTTTATCAGATCTTCCACCTCTAGTCTTACAATCTTCGCAAAATTGGATTTTTCTGCCATAGATAATCAAAAAGAGGTTGCTATTATCGCATACACAGATGAGGCTCGAGAGTTTCGATATATCCGGACTCCTTCTACCTTAGTGTTCGTCTTGAATTTATGATCCTTCTTGTGCAGTTTTTTATTCCTCGTTCTCTACTGCATTCTGATCTAATTCTTAGGGTTCGATTCTTGAGCCTGTAACTTGCTCATTTATCCAGTTTGTTTAGGTAGTAAAGTAAACTTAATATAGTTCTTGCGCACTTAACATCCATGCCTTTCCTTTTTTCCGGCTATGCCTTCAGGTCTTATTATCTTTTTGGTAACTTGACTACTTGGATGCATCTGTTTCATTCTTTAATTTAAGGGTCCTTGAGCATTTTTATGAAGCCTAGTCTCCTCATTATAAATATCTAAATATTTAAAGGATGCGGCGAACCCATACATCGTCGATTTACACGTTCTTTATTATTTAAATTCCATAGCATTCCAGATCTATTATGAGTTTAGCGTTCGTTTATCCTGTTTGCAAAACCCATTTTTAGAGTCCTAAAAAGTGATGTATGATTATTGCTTGTTGTTTTAATTACATCGTCGAATCACACTGCCTGACCTCAGCTCCAAGCTGTTCTTTTGAAAAAAAAAATCGTTCACTTTACTGCTAAAACTGTTAAAAATAAAACTTTACTGCTAAAACTAAAATGACTGCACATCATGATTGATTCTTCAAATGCGTCAAGAGTTTCAATACTGTTAGTAGTGCAAGTTTCTGAAATTCCAAAATACGTTAAGTGTTCTCAGAATACTATTATGGGATAATACTTGATGATGAAAAATATAAAAATAGTTAAAAAAAAAAAAAAATTGTTCAACAATTGTCTAATAAAGTAAAAACTACTGATTGTGCTTTGTGATAATTTTTTAAAATGAAAATTCAAATCAAATCGAAATTTATCGATTTATTAATTTTGTGTTGATTATAAACACGTTCCATTTCACCGTAATTTTCTTTCCTCCTATTTGCAAACATAACAAAAACTGCGCCGAATAATTTCCCAATTTTACTAGAAAACAGCTTTGCGACTTTGAAGTTTCACGTCTGTTCGCAGTATTTTACTATGCTGATATTGGATAATGTCATTAAATATAGCCATTAGCAAACCATAAAATTTCTAATGACCTATATTTAAAATGTAAATGATAACAAAATACACTTTATAAATAGTAATTTATTCAGTCATTCAAAATTTACTACTCTAAATCAAATATAACCCAAGTCACAAACTATAAGAACTACAGAGTATTTTTTTGGAGCATAAAAATTCTTGATTTTCTAGCTCTGTAGCAATTTTTTGCAGTCTCAGATACTTTAAGTGTAAGTTTCAAAGCCAAATCTACTGCTTAATGCATAGTATATTTATACTAAGGCTATTCAAACCATATGAATATGTTGATTTCGAACACTACCTAGAGCATAATACACTCACTTGATTCTGATCTTGTTTGCGGTCTGATCTAATAGTCCAGTCAACAGCGATAAAAAAATGAAAAACTGTGGAATTTTGAGAATCAAGGTCGATTTTGCTGAAAATTTGGATTTAAGCTCTACTAATCCTCTTCTTCAAAATCTACCTTTTGCCGAACCGGGCTTTTTATTTTTAGGGGTTAAAACTACCCCTTATTGCAAAAAAATCAAAAAAATAGATTTTAGCATATATTTGGTTAAAATAAAGTTTAAAATATTTATTTGTAGACTACTCGACACTCTCAAACGAATTTTTAATTAATCAGACATATGTAACCCCCGTAAAACATCCCCTAAGGAGTAGTAACTTTGAAAACTAGTATTAAAAATGTTTTATATAATTTTAAATGATTGAAAATTGTGTCATTAAATTTAAATTATTGTTAGAATGAAATTATTGTTTTGAAAAATACTTCAACCCTTATAAACCACCCCCTGCAAGTATGATATATTAAAAAATATTAAAAAAAAATTTTTTTTTTAGAATTAGAAATAATTGTAAACTGCATCTATTGAATTGAGAATATTTTATTAAATCAGACAGATGCAACCCCTGAAAATCATCCCCTAAGGGGTAGTAACTTTGAAAACTAGTATTAAAAATGTTTATTATAATTTTAAATGATTGAAAATTGTGTCATTAAATTTGAATTATTGTTAGAATGAAATTATTATTTTAAAAAATACTTCAACCCTTATAAACCACCCCCTGCAAGTATGATATATTAAAAAATATTAATTTTTTTTTTTTTTAATTAGATATAATTGTAAACTGCATTCATTGAATTTATTCATTGAATAATTTATTACCCTGGTAAGCGGATCTTATATTTATAAAAATTAGTACAGATATTACATTATATTTATAAAAATTAGTAATTGTCGCTGTCGTCGTCTTCTTCGTCTCTTGTTCTCTCATTCTGCTGTTCGTCGTCACTTTCGCTATTTTCATTTTCGTCCTGATCCAAAATGGGTGCTCTGTTTAAGCATGATTCTTCACTGCAGCCTCTGCACGTAGCATTGCAGAACAGTCCTACTCGTCGACAACCGCACGCTGAGCCACACTCCTTTTTACAACTACAAAATATCATTTGTAAAAGTTCTTCAGGCGCAGGTTGATTAGGGTTTTTGACTGGATGTAACATTCCTTCAATTTTAAACCAACCCCAATCAAGAGCGTTAATATTTTTGTTACCAAGCCATATCTGGACTTGTAAATATACTCTCTTTATATGCTCATTTAAAGCACCGTAAGCTGTGGTAATAAAATTCAAAATAAAGGCTGCTCAATGCCAAAAAGGTGCCTACAAGAGCATTGTATATAATTAACACTTATATTAACGAATTTAATTTGAAATTGTGTAAAATTATTTGTTGTACTTACAGTTTTATTTTTTATTTTCGTTTTATTTTTTTTTCGTACATGTATACAACACTTAATACGCATAAACCAAGATTTTTAACAAAAAATAGAAGAATAAAAAAGCCACGTGTATATTCTTTCGATTCTAACAGTGTACTGCTTACATCAAGAGTAGAAACGAGAGACATCATTCAAAACATACAAAACAATACATATATATATATATATATATATATATATATATATATATATATATATATATATATATGTATATATATATGTATATACATGAACACACATATACCAACACAGATGTAAAAAGACCGGTAAAATACTTTCACAATGTGCCAGCTGTTGCTTGGATGTAGCTCCGCTTCTCTTTACTTATTTTTAAATGCTCCAATATTCATGCTGCAAAATTTAAAAAAAAAACAGTTTGTTTCTCGACGATAACTCCTGTATTTTTTAAGCAAAAAACTTTATAAAAAAAGCATTTTGTAGAGAAATGGAAGGGCTTTAACGTTATGTTTATTAAAAAAAAATTCAACCCTTATTTTTGAAAAGGGGTGAGTTCAAAGGGGTTGGGTGTGCCACAATTATTGCGTGAATGCAAACTTTGAACCGCCATATCTCCTTCAATTTTTATGATAAAAAACTATAAAAAAAACGAAAATTTTCAGTAAAAAAAATGCTACAATTAATACTTGAAACAATTTTTTGTGTTATAAATACTTTTTGATTTATTTAAGAAAAATGCATTTTTTTTTCAAAATTACAAAAATGTCGATTTTCATTTAAACAATAATTTTTTCTAAACTAAGCATTTCAAACCTGTCAAATCATATGGATTATACTAATTACACCTAAATAAAGTTAATTGCAAGTAGGGAGCTATTAATTTCTATTAGGGTTGTAATGACGAGGGTTGATTTCTTGCATTTTAAAAAAAAAAAAAGGATAATCACTTTATTTTGGTCATAAGTCAGTCAATTCTTATGCAAAAGACTTTTATTAGAGCTCATTTGAAAGCGTTTTTAATTTACTTTAAAAAATAATTAAAGTGTTTTCTCCAAAAATTTCACCATATTCGATATATTTGAGTTTGAAGGTTCTCAATTTCGGGGTTCTTCGAAAATGAGCATCCTTCAAAGAGCAATAACTCTATTAGGTCTACATAGATCTTTCAGGCACGAATCTCTTTGTTTTTTATAAGCTACAGCTTTGTTTAAATGATTTTTTTGGTAAAATTGAAATTTTTCAAGTTATTCATGAAAAACGGTTAAAAAAAGGGGTTGTTTTTAACGAAAAATGCACAGTTTCAATCGCTTATAAATCGGGAAGGATCAACTTTACAAAAAAACTTAATAGAACAAAAGTTGCTTAGAATTGGTCAATCTATCGACTTCCATGGTTAATTTGATTGAAAAAATTTTCATCCCCTAGATGGGGTGGTTTTCACCCCAAGGGCAAAAGCCCGGTTCGGCGCAGGGTAGATTTTGAAGAAGAGGGTTAGTAGAGCTTAAATCCAAATTTTCAAGAAAATCGACCTTGATTCTCAAAATTCCACGGGAAAACGGCTGTTGACTGGACTATAAGTTGTTTTCTGAATTGAAAGAGTTGATTGACTCCAATAGTACGTGCATAAATTAGCGAAAAATTTAGTGACGCAAAATAATTTTTGATTTGTTTTTTTCCCCTCGATAAACTTGTTTTGAAAAGTTGATTCTATTTACGACGCCACAATATTAATTATTTGTACTGAACTGTACTACCTTGTCATAGCTGTTTAGGAAAATAATATTGATTAAAGCCAAGTAAATTACTACTTGAATTGAATTCATATAATAACCCAGTTTGTAAAATCAAGTATTCGAAACCGATTTAGGTATTTGGTGTCAGTGGCTAAACTTTACGGCACGCTTCCAAACTAGGCGCACATGTACCGCTCATT
Source organism: Nemotelus pantherinus (assembly GCA_963978885.1). NCBI lineage: Eukaryota > Metazoa > Arthropoda > Insecta > Diptera > Stratiomyidae > Nemotelus > Nemotelus pantherinus. The sequence goes on along the minus strand of OZ022264.1, from coordinate 247,386,326 downwards.
GACGAAAAGAACGCCTATCGTCTCCGATTGATCCAGTGGCCACAGGTCTTTCTCTATTAACTCTTTCGCTGCCGATTGAGACTACGAGATATATATCGTAATTGTAGTACAAGATTAAATTGATTGGATTTGGTCAGAGAATAAATTTGAGCTCGGGTTTGAATCAGTACAGAATTGTTATTGTTTTTTTTTGTGTGAGATTGTTTAAGTTTGATTGGTTGAAATGGAAAATGTTATAAGTCATTGTAAAAAAAGATTTCTATTTAAAAATGGGTGGGGTTGTGTTAGAGTGTACTGAGTGTGTTAATCAAAAATTGAAATTTTATAAAATATTTTCAACATCTGTATGTATTATTGACAAAGGCCGGGTCGTATAAATTTTAAATAAATCTAAAATTAAATTTCAATACATTGTAATCGGGGCGTTGGGATTAACTGTTCTTTTTAATTTTGAAATTAGATTTGAAAACATTTTTTTTTCCTGTGTAAAACCGGAAGTAAACACTTCAACTCGTTATTTGAATAATTTGGTCCAGGTTAATTTTGTTTATTTTTACATCAAAATAAAACTGAAAGTGTACTTATTTTATGATAAAAGTTTTAGAATGGGATGGCTAGTAGTTTAGGAGGTAGGCGTAATTTCAATACATAAAAGTTTTAGAATGGGATGGCTAGTAGTTTAGGAGGTAGGCGTAATTTCAATACAAAAAACCTAAATAAAATATATGGTACCCATATAATATACCTGTATATGACGCCGGGCCATTTCGAATTTTCGGTTATTTTTCGAGTTATTGTTCAGCGCTTGCAGTGACTATTACTTTCATTGATAAGTTAAAGAGTCTTAATTATGTGTATTATGTCTCCGTGCGGCTATCGATGTTTCAATACATTCGTTTTGAAATTTCATCGAAAGGTTAAAGGCCTAAGAAAAAATCTAAGTATATTAGCCGAAAACAGTTTATGCCGAAGCTGCAGGAAAAAACTGGTCGTAGAAACACTTCCAGTAATTAAAAATTGAGAAATAAACTCATTTTTCCATTAAAAAGTATTTTTTTTACATTAAGTGAATTCACTTTATAAATTTTTAATATTTTATCCTCTATATGTAAATGATAAAGTGATATATAATAGTTTTACAACAAATGTTTTGTTTTCTCACTCATTAGCTGTCCCTAGCAAGCTCTTGGTACTACACCTCATACGACTTTTCCGTATTAAAACTCACCTACCTCCTAAACTACTGGCCATCCCATTCTAAAACTTTTATCATAAAATAAGTAAACTTTAAGCTTTGTTTTGATATAAAAACAAACAAAATTAATCTGGTCCAAATTACTCAAGTTCAAGTGTTTACTTCCGGTTTAACACAGATAAAAAAATTTGTTTTTCAAATCTAATTTCAAACTTAAAAAGAACAGTTAATTTCCTATACCAATCACTATATTTAATGTTTTTCAGATTTTTTTCGAATCTCAGAATCGGCTTCCAAAAAAAAACCTTTCATCAATTTTGTCAATTATTCAAAAGCCCATAGCTCGGCAACTAAACCTCATAGAAAAGAAAAATTGCGTACCCACGTTCATATTCTCTAGAAGTACCATTATGCACAATTTGAACGAAATCCAGAGTCTCGACTTTTTTTTGTTGTCCGCTTCCATATATTAAGAGTGTAAATTAAAAATGTAGGATTTACAACAGATGGCATAACTAACGCACCAGACAACACTGTAACTATATTCACGTTAAATCTAATAGCTTTATAACTTTTCATTAGGTGATATTTGCTTGAAGTGTAAACATTGTTTTTTTTGTCTTCTCAATATGTCGAATTACTTGCCAGGTAAACGTGATTTTCGGGAAGTATTGCATTACTTCTTCAATTTAAATAAAAATTCAACTGAAGCTCATCGATTGGTCACCGGAGTTTATCTTGAATATGTTCCGTCGATTTCAACGTGTGAGATGAATGTTAGTGCGGTTTAGGCGTGGTGATTTTCACATGGAAGACAAAGAAGACAGTCAAAAAAGTTCGAAGATGAAGAATTGGATACAATACGCGATGAAAACTCGTGTCAAACGCAAAATGAATTTCCAAAATTGCTAGGAGTTATACACCAAGCCATTTCTTATCGTTTGAAAGCTTTGAAGCCGAGAGACGTCGAAAGGCGGTTTTTCACGTGCGAAAAATTGCTTCAAGGGCATAAAAGAAAGCGTTTTCTTCATTATATTATAACTGATGATGAAAAACGGATCCATTACGATAGCTCTAAACGTAAAAAATCGTATGGATACCCTGGTCATGCTTCAACATTGATGGCCAAACCAAATGCCTATGGTTCCAAACTGATGCTCTGCATAGGATAGGATCAAAAGGGTGTTGTATACTGTGAGAAATTCCAGCCGAATGAAATCATCACTGGTTAAGAGCAACAACAATAATTGAGGCAATTGAGCCAAGCACTGAAGAAAAAGTGGCCAGAATATGGAAAACGGCACGATAAAGTGATTTTTCAACACAACAATCCTAGACCACATGCTGTAAAAGTCGTCAAGGGCGAATTTGAAGCGCTGAACTAGGATGTGCTATCCCACCCACCGTAAATTTCAGATATTGCTCTTGCGGATAACCATTTTTGTCGATTCACAGCGCACTTCCTATGAGGAAACTAAAAATTGGCTTGATTTGTGGTTAGAAGAATAAGATGAAAAATTCATTAACTGCCTGAAAGGTGGGGAAAAATAGTGGCTTCCGATAAACAATTCATTCAATAAAATACATTCCACATAAATACCCAAAATTTGCCAAAAATCCTGTATTTTCAATTTATGATCTTAATATGTGTAACTGTATCACGTGACGAAATGGTGCATTGTGGTCAGCTCCATACAAACGGAAAGGAAGAGACAAGAACGGCGCATTTTAGTCAAATATAGACCTATACTGCCTTACTGCCCTACTAAGCGCAAAAGCGGTATCTCAATGAAAGCGAGTTTCGAGATAATTGAAGTTTTGTAATAGTACTAAAATTGATATACCTCTAATTCCCTTAGTGATTTAAGGTAAAATCGAGATAGGCGACGAGGAACTGGGTTCGTTTGGAGCTGGTGGAGGATTTTCCTTACTCCATTTTTCTCGGTGAGCGGTCTTCCGCTCTTGGCTACATCTGGTACTTAGATTTAAAAAAAATTCTTAAGGTGTTTTCTATATGTTTTAAATAAGATACAATTAAAAGGATTAGTTCATAAGATGCGTGTTGTTTTAAGATTTCTAATGTTATAAAAATCAGTTTTTCGATTTTTTTTAGATACCGCCTTTGCGCTTAGTAGGGCAGCATAGTCGAATACACAAATAATGTATGGGCGCCGTATCAAAAAGTTTACATTGACCAAATTGAGTCCATTTAAAAGAGGTTCTTACGTTTCTGCCTCCACGGTTTTCCGTGGTATGACCCTTGACATCTACCTTCTTATCAAGACCGCTTAAATCTTTTACGATTGGATACTTTGAACTCTCGACTTAAATATTCCAAAGTCTTATTTGCCGCGAAAATTTTGGAAGGCGCCATTGACTCAAACCACTTATTAAGCTAACTTAATATTAACATTAATAACAAACGTGTCAGTTGGGTGAACTCAACATCGGACCAATTATGGTTGCAATGAACCAGTCACTGCAATAAGTAGATGCTTTAACGAAGCTTACTATATGTTTGATTTTCATTTATCTACAGCATTACTTAAACGAAATCTGTATAAGAAGAATTAATTTCTATTGTATGTGTATAGTCTGGATGACATGGTAACGAAATCTTAAAGATGCTATTGGATTTGTGAAAGGCTATTTTTTTACAATGTAGGTAATAGACTAATTGGTATATAGCTGCTGAGTAGCTTAGAGTTCTTTCCTGGCTTTGAAATGGGAAAAATAATAGCAATTTTCCATTCATTGGGGAAGTATCCAAGCTTTGATCATCATTTACAGATGTAACGTGGGAAGAAAATTGCTTTTTTGGAAGGTTTTAAAGAGGATATTACGTAGTTCGCCAGAACCAGCATATTAATTTACTTTCAAGTTTTAAGGGGGTTCCCAACTTCCCAACAACAACAAAAAATTATTTATGGGCTTAAAAAATTCTACAGCTCTTTCTGCGATAGATTACGATAGATTATCTATGCCCTGATGAAGCCGATTTAAAAAAAATTAAAAGTGAAAATGTTGTATTGTGCTAAAGTTGCGAAAAATGACTACAAAGTGTAAGTTCTTATTAATAATTCCCAAATCACTATTTTGCTAAAAACTTCCGTCAGGACATAGACAATAGCTTCAAGAATCAGTTGTCCAATCTTTAAAAAAATTGATTGAGCCATTCCCGAGTTCTGTGTTCCTAAAAAACATCTGTTTTGGGTGGCCGAAGGCAAATAGCGAACCCCCTTACGAAGACATCGAAGCATAGTAGGGATGCAAAAGCAATGAAGTCGAAAGTTCGATGAGTAGAAAGCCAGTTTATAAATATCATTGTTGACTGTTTTTTTACAAGGTTACTGTGATGACCGTTTGTTTACAAAGTGACCATGATGATTGTTTGTTTACAAGTTGTTTACTGGGTCATACATGCGCAGAGTTAATATGGGCGAGCTGAAGAAATCGGAACCAAGGAGGCTTTTTCCTCCATAGCAAACGTAAACATCGGTCGCGATCATTGTGGCACGTAGTCGAGTTCAGCCCAAATTTAATCTTTGAATATGGCGTTTAAACTTTTTTTGTGGGTTTTTCCGAACAAGAATATGTTTTCGATATTTGTCTCTCCCAAAAACTCCCCGAAACACCCAACCTGACCACGCTGATTTAAGTAACAAGTTTATTTGGGTGAGTCTTCAAAGTTGAACTCCGCGTTTGTTGCGATTGTCTGCGGATATTATTACGGTGATCAGTAAGGGCAACAGTAGCTGAATCAAGTGGAGGTGCACAAGGCAGCGCGGATGACTCTGAAAACATTGGAAGGAGAGTTTTAGTTTGGCTCAAAGCTCTGAATGTTAAAGTTTTTGAGGCTAAGACAGAGGCCTGAAAGTACGTGATTTATTGATGGAAGATATTTTCAGGGAGTCAAGGATTTACCATCAGCTGGCACGTACGAAGAAACAAAACCAAAATAAGTTCACTTTATCACATGCGAAAGTGAGAAAAGCATACTGTCAAACGACAGGTGAGAATGTATATATCCGTGTTAGCTGATAGGTGAGAGTGTGTTTGCGTGCGTATGATCCCATCAAGAAACAGTAAGCGCAGCGAACATTCACTGGCAACAAACGAAATTCTCTGTATTGGGTTGCATAAAAGTGTCGGAGATATTCCTTTTAATCGCCAAATGGTATCGAAAGTAGTATTCCGCGTTAACTACCTTATCGCTTACCATTTTAATACTCAGAAAATGTTTTAAGAAAATCAATATTGCATAAATCGCCATTCGTTAAAATAGTCTCTTTGGCAAAGCACATGTATATTGCCTAATGGGAATGAGAAACGTATTTGATCGTAGCAGCGATCCTTGGCGGGGTACATTGTGTCTTTTTTCAACTTGGACTTGGATATTGCTATTTACTTCTCGCAATCAGTGGGAAAATATTCTAATTGTATCGCAATTCACGTACTTTCCGAGCTATATATAGTTCTTAAGCTATGACTAAGAGCTGCACTTAAATAAACGCGGTATTCTTACGACTAAAGAACGTTTGTTTGATTAGAGATAATTTTTTTGTATACTTGAAATGAAACTGACACTTGAATGGATAAGAGGTCATTAATAACGAGAGGTGATGAAAAAGAGAGTAAGCCGTTGATGATGACAATATCTAGCGTTGAAGAATTACACTGAAAATAATTCACATGGCGCCCAGAGCCATGTAACATAGCGCATTATTTATGGCCCCATACGCTATGTACATAGTATTCTGAGCTATGCAATATGGCTCCCAGCACCATGATGTCAGAATCTACATAGCGCGAGGTCCTGTGTAACATGGCGCAGCATTTATGGTCCCACACGCTATGTGCGTAGTGCCCTGAGCTATACAGTATGGCTCCCAGCGCCATAATTACATGGCGCAGAAATTATGGCCCCACACGCTATATTACATAGCTATAATTGGAGTTCCATGAGCCATATTACATGGCTCATGGCACTCCAATTATAGCTCGCAGCCATACTGTGTGAGGGAACGTATAAATGTCAGCAAGTGACATTAGACTTTATGTCTACATAATACAAATCCCTATGATAAATTTTATATTTGCATAAAACACAGATATTTGAGAGATTAGACTGATATTTATTCTTAGTATAGAACACAGGTTACAATTGAGCAAAACATTCAATTCCATTCATATGACCATTGCAAACACATTTGAAACGACCAATGTTTTGGAGCTAATTTCCGTAACACACCTGGCTTTTGATCATTTCACTTTCTACATAGATTCTCAGCTTAACCTTCTGGTTTGACTCATTTTGAACTGAAGTACTGGCTGCGATATTTTCGGTACTTCGACCGGTGAATTTTCACACTGGAGCAGGAACATTCAATATGTTGACTCGAATTTATATTTGGTGGAATTTATATTTGGTGCACTGAAAAAACACATAGCGCCAGACGATAAAATATATCGTGATAAATATTTATGATAAAATATAGCGATATGTGATAAAATATAGCATAAGCATAGCGTCCCTCCACGCCATATACTATAGTCCTCCACGCCATATACTATAGTCCTTCACGCCATATACTATAGTTCTCCACGCCATCTGCATGGCGTGGAGGACTATAGTGCATGGCGTGGAGGGCTATAGTGCATGGCGTGGAGGGCTATAAGCATAGTGCCTGCTCCTATGTACTTTTCACCATGTATTATGGTGTGTGGCGCTATATTTTATCACAATTCCCAAATCGACTATGTACATGGTGCCAGAAGTCTATAAATTATGGCGTCTGGCGCTATGTGTTTTTTCAGTGACTATTGGAGGAATAGCAGTTTCGGCTTATTGTCGAGTCTTTACTGTTAAATAGACAATAATTTTCCTGGCTTTATTAGTTTTAAGACAGTTTAACTGAGTAAATATGTAAAGTAGCAATACGTAAACAAAAAATTAATTTTCTGTAAAAAAAATAATAGTGAAAATTATATTTATACGTAAATGGACCCTGAGCAAGCACAATCAAACATTTAACTGCTCTTATTCATGGAATAGATAATATCAGATTTCACGTGTTGTAACAAGGCATGACTTGTATTTTTTCGCTTAGTATTACAATCGTGAAATTTCAATCCATTCAATTGTTTTTTCAACGATAATCATAGTTATATTTTACCAATCGGATGTTTTGCTTAAAGCAGATACATCTATTTCAGCATTTTATGTAAACGTTATCGTATATTCAATGCTAATCTAATCAAATGACGATTCTCTTGTTGGTTATTATACGCAGAACATAACGTTCAGTAAAATATTCACCTTTCTACAGCTCTGACGGCACTAAAAATCATGCTAATAACTATTATTCAGCTGTTCCATAAGATAATTGATGTACGATTTGTAGTAGCAATTACCCAGAATCGTGTTGTTTCATTACAGCAGTCAGATATGGAAATTTATGTATGTTAGTTGCGGCCGGTATGTGATGTATGGTTATATTTCTAGTTAGGACTATTAACCAATGCAATCTCTACAAGGCATAGCTCTGAGCCATGTGCTAGATAAATGCACTCAAAGAATATGGAAATCCGTTGAGTTGAAAGAAAATTCGAACTTGAATGATATTCAGAGTGAGAGTAATCCTGATATTTAAACATTTTCGCAGGTTTTACTTGTTTTACTGATCCTGAAGTTCATTATTTCAAATGGAATTGTGCACTACGAAAGCGAAGTATTTTTCAACCACAGTTGCAGGAATCTATTATTTCATCGTTCCAATACCTACGCTATTAAACTCAATTTATTTGATCATGCATCGATGATTGGAATCGATGATAGTGCTATAGCAAACGAAACTTGAAACAGGTAGCGCACTCAGTGTAAACAATGAACGCATGCATATTTAGTTACTTCAGGTAACATATGCAGAATTGTGTCTGGTTTCAGTGCTTCTTTCGAAAAATATTTGAACAGTTGAAACCAGATACACAAATAAACAAACGGTATATCACTCCGTGATATTCAAAAAGCTATCTTTTTAAAATAAGAAAAATTATCATTTTCACAGAACCGTTTCGTAGATTTTATATCTTCCCTTGTAAAATGAAAAGATTTATAGTCACAACTAGTTGCATTTTATTGCTTTTTGAATCAAAAATGCAAGTCAAGCTACGGCTGTAAAAAGTTTAGTAAATGTATCTTAGATCTTCTAATCAAATAAACCTGTTTATCTTGGTGCATTTGAGTTCAAGGTCGATTAACAAAAACAGAAAAAATTTAGATAATTTACTTACATATAGGACCTCGTATAGCATTCATAAACGAAACAAGTTTCTGACTTTCTACTTCAGCTTCGCACACTGTTAGATTAAAATTTCCGCTCACTTCATACGAAAATAACGATTTGTTTCGTCCTGCGATTCCATCCACGGTGAATCCTGAACAATCGATTTTGTACTCCCGTTTGTTCAATAACATTTGGCATATTGTCGGATCATATGCTAAATTCACTCTACAAGCCTAGAACATTGGATTTCAATTAATTTCGTGAAAGTCACTGTTTCGATTTAAATTAAAACACAAATGCTTATCACTCACTTTTTCCAAATTGAAATTCAAAACGGTAACATTCAACAAACCGAAGGGAAGTATAATACATATAAGCAACGGCTCGACAATTAAATATTTTCGATATCGCCAAATCTTTTCTAAAACATTCTTTTCCCGTTTGCTTTCCATAATTTTTTATTGCACTTATTATCACTTAATTTACACTCAAGTTGCACAATTAGAATTTCAAGATCACTTTTCCATGCTACGATCCGATCAAAGTATCAAAAACGAATTCCCAATCTGACTGCCGACCGAGAACTTTATAATACGAGTATCGTTGCAGATCAACTAGTGCCGATCGCATTGCTACAAATGAATTTTAGAAAAGTTAGAAAAAGTCAACTGCCATACCACGATGACCAGGGAATTTACGGACAGATTTCTGTATCCATTTCTAGCAGACCATGAAGATACCCTCGCCCACCGCGGCCTGTCTCAAATCAACAGGTTGAACTCCACATATGAACCGAACATGGTCGGGGGTTTTGCCAGAACCTACTGCTGCGAAAAGTCGATGTGCGATGACATGTATAACTTTTTTATATCGAATCGCGGTCGATTGGCGAACATTTGTGTGCACACATATTGCGAATTCAAAACATTTGCGATTACGCAAGTGAACTTAGATCGAAAATTATGATAATTTACGGATGCTTGCACTGAATAGGTGTTTAAATTGATGTTGTTACCATGGTTTGTTGATGGTTTGCATATAAAAAGGTTAAATTATGGTTAAATGGCTGAAATATGAAAAAACTAACACGTGCATAGTGACCTTCATTGTGTTTCAAAAGCTCTTTATTCAATCATCAAAAAAATCAATATTTCATTACCAGTGATTATCATGGTTAACTAATCTGCTACATCGACAACGGAGTGTCTGATGAATTTTATGCTGAATCCATCGTCAACTTCAACGCTTCGAATCAAATGTGTGGTGAAAAACGTTCTGTTTCCATACTGAAAAACGTTCTGTTTCCATACTTCAAATCGGATTTAAAGGCAGATATTGATAACTCTATTTCTAGTATTTTAATTGACGAATCTACGGACATTTTTGTGATATTCAGCAAAAATGTATTAGAATTTACTTGGCTTTGGTTGAGCTAGAAAATGAAACTGCTGAAAGCATTACTACTACCATAAACACGTGCTTAGAAAACTATAACCTAAATATTACAAATATGACAGACAATGCAAGTGTTATGGTCGGAGTGAATAACGGTGTATTTCAAAAATTAAGTCGCCAAAATCCTTTTTTAATATTAATAAGATGTGCTTGTCATTCTGTTCAGCTTTCAGTTTCTGCAGCTGCAGGATCATTTCTTCCCCAAACGTTAGAGTTTTTACTTGCAGAACTTTATAATTGGGTCTCTAAATGAAGAAATCTCTAAATGAATTTGAAGATGATACGGAGTTCATAAATAAGGTGGTTGTGAATAAAGGGATCAGTATCAAGGATCATTAGCCAATAGTTAGGGTTAAAAACCCACTTCAGTCTAGTCCAAACATCAGAAGAATGTTATTTAGCAAAAATGATTTACAAGGAGTGTAACAATTACAAAACCTTTTATATCTCCTATTTCTGTAATCCATTTTAAAGGATGCTTCTATCATGAATAAAAAATAGGAAGCAATTCTGTTGAACTCAGTAAGCTCTTTAACGATTTTTATACTATTTCAGAGGCGTCCAAACTTTTTGCTGCGAGGGCCAGTTTGGTATTTAAATTCATTATCGGGGGCCAAGCATCGTAAATATGTGAATTAAAAAACCTTATTACAAGTAAAGCAGTATTGAATTTGATTTTTTATAGTAAATTACAGATATAACAATACTAAACAAACATGTCTAAATTATATTATTATAAAATTATTTCATGCAATTTTTAATGGGAATGGTGGAACTGGGTTTTTTCCTGGAGAGTTTCTTCAAAGTTGGGATTCAAATCGGAAACACCAATTATTAGCAATGATTGCAAATGATCATCCGATAAATTTGCCCTATATTTAGATTTCAGATACTTCATCCTGGAAAAAGTTTGTTCGCACATATAGGTAGTGCCATACATAGAAATAAATTTACCAGCCAATTGCTTTAAATTTGGAAACTCTTTTGGGTCCAAAAATTTGTAAAAATCGATCAAGTTTCCTTCCTTGTATTTGTTCTTGACTTGATCGCTAGCTTGAAGATCAATTATTTCCATTTAAAACTGACTTGAAACGTCGCCAACGTTGCAGTCAAATGGATTTTGAAACAGCCGAATTTCCCTTGAATTTATGTCAAGATCAGAAAAACGCTTTTGAAATTCTAGTTTACTTTTAATGCAAATATGGTGGGAAATCTTTCGTCAGTTTCTGTACTAAATTTTTCGCAGCACGTGAAATGGGAAAAATTACATTCATTCATATGACTTTCGAGCAATATCAGCTTGGCTCTGAATGCTTTGATTTGCTCGAATAAATCACAAATTAAGTTGTTTTTACCTTGGAGCTTTAAATTCAAGTTATTTACGTGTGTCACGACATCTGCAAAAATTGCCAACTTCCAGAGCCACTCTGCATCCGATAAAAGCGGTTCAGGGTGATTCTTTTCAGCAAGAAAAATTTTAATTTCCTTTCTGAGCTTGAAGAACTGCAATAACACTTTTCCACAGCTAAGCCCTCGAACTGCTGTATAATACGACAAGTCAACAGACTCAGATTCAATTTCTTCGAGGAAAGATCGAAATTGGCGATGATTGAGTGCACGTGATCGAATAAAGTTTACGACAGAAACAACTGGTTTCAAAACGCAGCTCATGTCAACATGTTTTACACATAGGGCTTGTTGGTGGATGATACAGTGCAGAAAAATTGGTACTGTTGCTCCTGCGCTTTCACAAGCTTTTCTTATTAGCTCAACCACCCCAATATTTGCATCAGACATGTTTCTTCCTCCGTCAATTGTCACACCTTGGAGTCGATTCCAGTCCAAGTTATATTTGGTCAACCTCTGTTGTAGTTCCTTAAAAATATCTGCTCCAGTTGTAGTGCCATGCATGCTGTTAACCGATGCTAATTCTTGGGTGACATTAAGATCGTCGTCAACTCCACGAACAAATACTAAAAGTTGTGAGGTGTCACTAACGTCGGTCGATTCATCCATCGCGATAGAATAGTGAGTGAAACGCTGTGCTTTCCCAGAAATCTGGTGGAGTATATTATTGCCAATATCGTCAATTCGACGAGCAACAGTATTGCGGGAAAGACTTATCGTTTTGAAAAGTTTCACCTTTTCCGGACATAACACCCCAACAGCTTCCATCATACACTCTTTAACGATGTTTCCATCCATAAAGGGTTTCCCTTTTTTCGCCAACAAATAAGCAACTTTCATGCTAACTAAAGTCAATGATTCATTTTCCGAGTTTGCCTTCCTAAATAAATTTTGCTGAGAAGACAAACTACGACTTATTTTTTCGAAGTTTTCAGTAAGTTAAATTGTGAGTAAGCTGAAGCATGTTTTGTTTCATAATGTTGACGTAAATTGTATTCCTTCATTACAGCAACAGTGTCATTGCAAATTACACAAATAGCTTTGCCATTCTTTGACTGCGATTGCACAAAGAAATATTTGAATCCCCATTCTTCTTTAAAAACGCGGCACTCGTCATCTACTTTTCTTCTTTTTGTTTCCATGTTCAACTTTAAAAAATAATATTAACATAATAATTAAGTTATAATATATTAAATATAAATCTAAACATACCAATTTGCAATATATCAACTGTAAAGAATGTAAATAAGCTCCGCGGCCGACGAATTTTTGGTTTGTCGTGGACAATCTCGTAGCTTTGCAGGCACTGCAGTTGAGTGCAGTCTGCCGCTCCGCGCCGCCTACGTACAGTCCGAGTACAAAATCATTCATGTAGTCGAGCGGCCGAGTCGTATCGCAGAATATAGAAAAAACTTGAATACCAGACTGTACTTTTTCGAGCGTGATACCGTGCTCATTCTAACCGAACGCGCTCTTCATCTGCGCGAGATCTAATACCGACGCACCACGCTACATTTATATTTCACGAAATTTTTCAAAATCCTTGGCGGGCCGGATAAAATCGCCTGCCGGGCCGGGTTTGGCCCGCGGGCCGTAGTTTGGACACCTCTGTACTATTTCATACTGTTAAATGAATTAACTGTTCATTATCCGATGTATGTACATCCCATATTTTTCCATATGAATTATAAACATTAGCCTAATAAAACTGTTTTCTAGAACCTTGAGTGTTTTATTGTTGGAGTTAGCTACATTTTTTAGCTATAATGGAAACGTATTAGCTATTTTTAGCTATGGTTTTCCTGAATCCTAGCTACAAAGGCTGGAAAAAAGTTGGCAACACTGGGCTTCAGTACTGCCACACTTGCGCAGTACGAGATGATAGCCGGAATTGATAGTATCGGCATAGAAACATCAACATGAGGTCTGTTCCCGTACTTTCAGTAACTGAATTTTCCTGAATTTTACTGAATCATGTGGTGGGGGAAATTCATGAAAGTACGGGAACGCTCTCATTGCATTTCCTGAAAAGTGACAAACAAAAATGTCAGTTTTCGGTTTTTGGAAGAACAATAGTGATTGTAAGGTTATCCTAAGCGGTGATAAATTATCGCCACAAAAATATTCGACCTTCATAGCACAATTACGCAAAAAATATGTTGCTTGCCGCGCACATTTGAAACTATTTACTCGCACCACACCATTTGACACTTTTCAGTATTTTTCAGTAGCTCAGACTCTACTGGATTTTACTGAAAGAGGGGAAATTTTCAGTTTTCAGTAAAACGGAGTACGGGAACAGCTTCATTGCAATTAATCGCGATTAATCGCAATTAATCGTAGTACGGAAACATACCTATAGTATCCAATGATCATTCATATCGTATCGCAGAAATTGGATTGGGGAGCAAGAAAAGATTAGAAATTGTCTTGTGGCGTTCAAACGAAAATCCCAGCTTGGAGACATTTCGCAAACTTTTTGGAGCGGAAATTCAGATCGCTTAAAGTCATCGGAAAGGAAGACCCGTCGAAGCGGCAAGGAACCAGGGTACACATGATGGCACAAAGTATCAACAAGTTTGCAAAGAGAACCATCCTATATTCAAGTGTGGAAAACTCCAAGTGATGGGCGTCGAAAAGTGTAGGGAATTAGTGAAATCCCACAACTTGTGGTTCAACTGCCTTCAGAACCACCGAGTGTACGAATGTAAATCAACCTCGTTAGGCAAGATATGCAATAAACAGTACCACTCAATGCTACACATTGATGCCGGTATTCGAACAAAGGGTCATGAAGTCAAAAAAGCTAGTGCACTCAACGGAGTCAAGATATAAAGCAACCATGTGAATCGACGAAATCCATGGAATTTTCTACTGGCAACGGAAATCATCAATGTAAAAAATGTGCATGGACAATACGTACAACTGCGAGCATTATTGGACCAATGCTCCCAAAATTCCTTCGTGACTGAGGAAGCTGCAAAAACGTTGGGATTCGTTGGGATCAACATAATTATAACTGGTATAGGCAGTTCAGCAGGAAAGTGTTATGGGCAAATCCCATTGATAATTAAGGCAAAGTGGACCAATAAAACCGTCACAACCAACGCTTTAATTTTGGGTCGTTTAACATACGACTTACCATCAATGAACATCAATGTCATCAAGTTAAATTGCTATACTAATGAACTGGCTCATCATCAATATCAAAGCAAAAATTGATTTATTGCTACGAGCAGACGTTGAATTATGGAGACATAATTCAGAAGAGCGTACAGCGAAGACATCTTACAGCAGAAAAAAACCAAATTTGGATGGATATTAACTGCTCCTACCATTAACAGCACATCTTTACTCCAAACCATTGCAATGGTGAGCACAGCGAAACTCGACCAAATGCTCCGGAAATTTCGGGAACAAGAAGAGCCTGAACAAAAGATCTTTCCGACTGAAGATGAATGGGAGATAGAGGATCACTATTGTAGAACCACCCAACGACTTGAAAATGATAGATTTCAAGTTGAGCGGCTGTTTGAAGGAGACCCACGTACTCAACTAGCAACATCGCAAAAGGCCGCAATACAAAGGCACTGTGCAATGGAAAAGCATTTAATAGCAGATCCAAAGCTAATGGACGAGTATAACAAATGCCTACAGGACTATTTGAATTCAAACTACATGGTAGAAATACCGAGGAGTGAAGTGAACAGACTGTCCTATTATCCACTCCATCACGCTGTTATGAACGAAACCAGTACTACTTCGAAGTTACGCGTTGTGTTCAACGCATCTGCTAAAACTTCATCAGGCAAATCATTAAATTAGTTGAAAAAAAAACATTTGAAAAAAGGGAGAAAATAACGAGTATAAGCTACCACTATCGATAGAAAATTTAAAAAAACTAACAGAAAATTACCGCTTTTAACTTTTTAAACATTATGAGGGCTTTTTCTAATTTCCTAACTGCCAAAACATTCAACATAACCTTGAAATATCCAAAGCCACCTCACGGCAAAAAAAGGCAACTACTCATCAGCTTTTCTTTTTTATCAGCACCAGGGGCGGATTTGCCACTAGGCCCGGTAGACCCGGGACTAGGGCGGCAAATTTTGGGGGCGGCAAATTTTCGATTTTTTTTTCGCTCGGTCACTTTTCGATTTTTTTTTTGGGCGGCAGTTTTTTTTTCTGTCGTATATGTACATATATCTGAGTTGAATAAGCCTAATACCAACTGAATTCTCTAAAAAATTAATGCACGCAAAAATTCACCTCTGATTATTTTTTTCGGACATTAAAAAGTTTGACTTATAATAAATATCGAAATGCGATCACGGTAAAGGACCAAAGAAACTCAAAAATACCTTAAAAAGTACCTAGAAAGTATCTGAAAATATCTAAAAAGAGCCTAAAAAGAACCCAAATAATACATCTTCAATTTAGGAAATCTTATCAGAGGTAAATATTAGCGTGCATTGATTTATCAAAGAATTTCTTTTTTATTATTATGGTACAGGGTATATCAACTACATGCGAATCTCTTTATTTTTGACATATTTTCCAAATTGCACTTCATTACTGAAATTAATTTCTATAAAAATTTTTCTATAAAATGAAATCTAGAACATCATAGGTCAAAATATTTCGGGTTCATCCTTAACATTAATTTAAAGTAGTCGAGTTCATAGTTTATCTCCAGTCAAGTGCGGAAGCAAACTTTGAACGGAATAGTAAACTTACTTATCAAAATATGAGCGAAGACTTTGGAATTATATGCGATGTAAAGGTGTATACGGTTTTGGACTGTTAAAAATTGGTATTATTTCATTCTTTTTTTTAAGTATTTTTAGGTTCTTTACCGTGCGTGTATTTTAATAATTATTTGTGTGGCAAGGGCGCAATAATAGGGAATTTTCACGAACGAACCGGTACCGGTTTTGCTCTGATATTCCTTTTTTGTAAGCTCGGGCGCAAAGAAAAAAGCGAAGTATTCTAGGGAATCGAACAAAAATCGCGCATTGTTACATATAATATAATTCACGAAAAGGGCGGCAAATATTTCTGAGGCCTAGGGCGGCGAAATGGTAAAATCCGCCCCTGATCAGCACATTATATAGCTCAGCACATGAACTACCTAAGCAGAACAGAATTCGGTCCCAGTGAATTCACTGGTACAGGGGTATTGTTGTTTCCAAAGCGTCTGTTCTGTACTGGATAGAGAAGCAAATAAAAACACGCCTAATCTCAAACGCTTGAGCGTGTAGCGCAAGCATATTTATGTCGCGCTATCTTAAGCATAGTACTGAGTTCGATTTCACGTGAAATTTTCATACAAAATTTCACGTGAAATGTGTTTCGGCGAAAATTTAGCTTGAAAATAAGCAAGTTTGGTACTGTGTTCTTAGCATGAAAAGTTGCTTTGAAGTTGCTTTCGCTTCGAAAACATAGATGGCACTGAAACATGTTGTCAATCATTTCACGCCAATTTAGTTTGTGCAGTTCATTCTTTCGAGCTAAAAAGTGACATTTAGTGTTTCAATTTGAAAATTGAGCAGTGCAAATGACTTTCCAATAAGAAAATCGATCGAAAAGTGAAATTCTTGCCATTTTATCCGTCAAGAATGAGCAGTGTCTCTGCTTTTCTCCATTGTCAAAATTTTCGCTCGAAAGAATGACCAGATAATGGAAACATGTCAAAATTTCACGTGAACTCGAACTCAGTACCAGCCTTTATGCATTGAAAGCCGCGAAGATAGACTGAAGAATTTGTAACCAAAGTAAATTGTTATGTGTGATTTTAGTATTTAAGTGGCGTGAATAGAAATAAAGAGCTCACTTTTGCACAAAAGCGTTCACGGTGTGTCTTTTTACTGCAATATTTTTGTGACAGTCAATTCACCTTTCTTAAGGATCGGTGACTAATATAGCCTAAGCTCTTTATATCCAACTTAATGTTAGATATATTGTTTTAACCTGTAGCGTTGTATCTGACTTAACCCTAGAATGGTACCCATGAGTAATTTTTACTCACATGCGGTCTATATTTCATCGCGCATCAGCCAGTTGGCCACTCTGACTGCCATGAGGCTAGAAGCTATATAATCTTTTTATGTTTAATGATAAAATAAAAAATGTACATAATACTATTGTTGCCTTCTTTTTTAATAAAAACATGTACCTAAAATCATCCAAAAATTTACCGTACCATTCCAGGGTTAAGGTCGGATATATACATTACAACATGGCATCAGTAACACCGGCATGCATTCACCATTGGGTGGACATTTGGGCGTCAGAAAGATATGCTCACTTAACACAAACATTGGCAATGGCTTAAAAACAGGGTTGTGCTTATTGATGCAAAGAAATAAATTCGATCGTGGTGATTCAAACAACGTTTATAAAATCGTGACAGATGATAAGTCGAAGATCAATACTTATGAGCCTGAGACCAAACAGTATGGGTCGAAAATACCATGCATGCTTCCACCGTACCCTTAGAAAACCGTAGTATGGTCAGTTTTTAGTCAGCATTAGTGTTCAAAAAAGCTGAAAAAATAGTTAAAGTGTTCAAAATGCATGTTTTGGAAATGTCAAAATCATAGTAAAAAAATGCTTCGAAAATTGGTTCAAGTACATAAAAAAGTAAACTTTGTGCAGAATATTTTGAAAAAAAAATAAATTTATAGTAAAAAATATTTGTTCTTGACCTCTTTCCCCAAAATATTGATTGATATCAGGCGTGGTGAGATCACAAGCTGTTTATAATTAAGAATGTCGTTGAAAACGTTGCTAGCTGTAGAGAAAGTCGTGTTCTACATGCGTTGCTTCTTACGCAGGATAGAAACGTTTTTCCTTGTTTCGGTGCTCAATGAGCTTATATTTCTTCAGGATCTTTCCTGGCATAAGTCAATAAATCTAAATGTTGATATCTGACTTTGTCAGCAAAGCACTACTAATCATAACCGATATTAGATAGTCAGATAGTAGTGTTTTAGTTACTGAGAAATCTTTTTAAATAAGTTGATAATTTAATTAATAAGTTAATTGATAATGATGTTTCCAGCAACATCTTATTCAACATATTGTGTTTTATTGTGTTAAAATAAGCTGAGATGTTATTCACTGAAAAGAAAGTGTCCTATTTTTATAGAGAGAGTAGCTATTAGAGCTGAATGACATAAATGGTGGATCTGCAAATTAAGTTAGGTATAAACTGGACATAGAACTTTCTAATTATAACTCGAACACTGAAAAATTCTATTATTTTAATTTTTCTCTTCTATTTTCTTTTATAAATTCTATTATTCTAATGGTCTAAATCAAAGTTTTCAATATTGGCTACTTCCAATTGCAGTGGTCTCAACTTCAAATCGTAGGTGATTTATGGTCGCATCTCTTGACATTCAAAATAGTTCGTTAAAGTCAAGTTCGGCACTAATAGCTAGCTGAGATCAAATTAATACAAATGCTCCTTAATCGGTGCTTGCCTAAACTTCGGAACGTGTACGCCAGATCATAGTCAGAAACCGTAGATTGTTGTGTGGTTGGTGACAGATTGACCTCTTCCAAATCAGTTCAAGTAGACTCAAAAAGACTCAAAATGAAACATTCTAGTTCCAGTTAAATGGTCCTTCCTCAGGCCTTCAGACCTTTAGCAGCTGTGTGATGAAAGAAGAAGTTAGCACATTCCTCAACAGAAAAAGCAACTGACCACATTTTGACCTGAAATCCAATGAACTAATGCAAAAGAATAAATTCTTCGTGTACATGCTACCTAGTGTAAAATGCAATAAGTTTTCTGATAATAAGGCCCACTGCAAATATATAGCCTAGACCACGCGCAGCACAGATACCTTCTGCGTGGCGTGGTGTCCAAAACCATATGAGGCTTGCACTTTTCGGGTAACTTCTCAATCCACAGAAGGTTCCACAGATTAAAATATATTTCAATAAGAGTTTCGGATAATAAATTAATGCATACTGTTTTGAAAATTTTGTTTATTATACTCTTAAATATTATAAAAACATTCGGATGAATTCTCGTAAACTCATAGTCTCGATACTCCCACGTCAGGACTCTCACCGTTTTGTTTACTTTTGGTGTCATTTTCCTCCTTTTGCTTTCTTCGATTTTCGTGCTTTACCATTACGTATATTACTCTGAAAAGCATATACTCTACATATTATCATGCTACTTAATTCAAGCAAAGCTAGTCTGCAATTAAACATACCCAAAAAGAATTGTCGAAGGCACAATGAACACTTCCGACAGTAGAAATATTGCACCAGGTGAACTTTCGATGGTTGCCGTATACATTTTCGCGTACAGTAATGGTAGTAAGAGACCACAAACAGCTTTTATTACACCCTGTACAGAATAAACTCGACCAATTTCCTCCTTGTCGATATAAGATGCTATAATAGCATTTATCATGATTTCTTTACAAAATGAGAATAAGTTGATGATTTGGCCGACGTAGAACATTGTTGTTGTTGTTGCGTATGCCTATAAAGGAATGAAATATGGTTGACAGGTGTAAATAACTTTAAACAAATTTTACATGCCGTGAATAGGTTGGAAAATATTGATAAAACTGATGCGAAAAATCCTGCTAACGCATTACTCATCTTAAAGACTTTAACGAACAATGCGGTCATAACAATGGTTCCTGTAATTTCAAGAATGTAGATAACATCATAAAGGAAATTTAGTATTTTCGAAAGTGATTTAGTTTATATGCCCATATTTTATCTTACCTAATAAATTAATAATCATATTGAAAGTTAAGTACATGCTGTACATATCTCCATTCCAATCTAAATTTCTCATTGTAAACATATAAATATAGTCCCGATCGTCTGAAACCAAGCCATTTATGAAATTTTTTACTAAATATCAATATGTTCTTACCCACCTGGAGCAGATATAAGCAAAGATAATATGACAAACAGTATAAGCAGTACACGTCCATTAAAATCGCGTTTTCGAAGGAACACTTTGAAACAATCATACGCCGACGTAGGATCGAAGAAATTTAGGAAAGCATTCGTATTTTTCACTTTCGGCTTGAAACTGTAGTAGTTTTTGGCTGTTTCCACAGGCATATCAGACCATTCATCAGATACAGTGTAGGGATATATTTCAATCATATTCGGCTTTGAATTGATTTCTGGTATGAAAAATAGGAGATAGGCTGTTGCCACCAAGAAAATACTACTTGCGAGAATGTAGATGTCTGAAAGTAGTGCGTAAAAAATGTTTCAATTTAAATAAAAGTTTAGCAAATTTGAGTAGTGTCAATACTTCTGGTATTTGTTTGAAATGATTTATTTTATTTATTTTCAACCAAACAAGGCGTACAAAAAACACTTACAATTAATATTTAACAATTTATATAAATTTGTACAATACACAATAATGAAAGAATTTTAAAAATATAACCATCTTTGGTAGGGAATTGGATAGGGTATTCATGACGTGAGCACCTTAGTCAGAGAAGTTTTAAACGTAGGTCTGGAAATGGTTGGGGAATAGTGTTTTGAGAAGCTTTTGAATATTTTGCAACATCTATTGATTGGCTCATTGTTGGCGGAAACTGTGCGGTGCCGGTATTCATTCAGTAAAAGTGTGTGCCTCGTCTACCTTACTGATTCGTTGAAGGTGATCTTATTGGACAGGGACACAACATCATCATGAATCGAAGCTGTTTATTAACCTTGCTTAAGACTTTGTCTAGTGTAAATTAAAACGTAGCTTTTTATCCAAAGTAACCCCAAGGTCGATGACATTGTCAACATTATTGATTGCAACATTATTGAGGCGGTAATCAAAATTTATATTGCTGGTTTTGCGGGAGAAACTAATGACTTGACATTTACTGACATTAATGTCGAGATTATTTTGTTTGCACCACTGCTCAAGAGAAAGCAGTTTCGATTGAAGGAAAACTGAGTCTGATTTCGATGTAATTGTGTGGTACATTTTCAGATCATCTGCATAAAAAAGGTGAAGGATGTCTGATAAAACTTCAGAAAGATGCGATACGAAAATATTGAATAAAAGAGGCCCCAAGTGACTACCTTGTTGTACACTTGATAAAACTTCGATTTTTTTGAATAGGATACCCTGAAACTTAGCGTACTGCATCCTATTTTGAAGATAAGAGTTTAACCAGTTTAACAAGAGACCCGAGATACCAAATTTCTGTAGTTTGATTCGAAAAATATCATGATCAACACGATCAAAGGCCTTGCTGAAGTCTGTGTAGATGGTATCAATTTGGCGCCCTTTTTCCATGCCACACAGAACGTTTTTCCTTTTTCCATGCCACAACGAAAATCACGAGGTTGGTAGAAGTTGACCTGCCTTTTCTAAAACTATGTTGTTGTTCGTTCAGAAGAGGTTCTATTGGAGTAGTGAGCTTATCACAGACAATTTTTTCAAATAGTTTAGGCAATGCTGACAGTATTATCAACTGACTGCCTATCACCACATTTAAAAATCGGAGTCAGATGGGATGATTTCCAGAAGGAGGAGAAAGCCCCACAACAAAGTGATTTATTGAAAATTAAATACACAGGTAATATAAGCGACTCCATGCATTCGAGTATGAAACTAGGAGGTAGCAAGTCAGGACCAGGACCCTTGTTGACATTAAGATCTTTGATGGCCTTTGCAATCTCCTCTCTAGTTACATATATTTCACAGATGATATTTGGTGGAAATGTTTGAGAGAACTGAATGTTAGATATGGTTATACATAAACAAAATACTTCCTGGAAATGGTCAGCGAACAGGTCAAAGACTTCGTGAGGGCTTGACGATCAAAAGTTCTTTTTGTACATTGAAGAAGGGTAGCCCCAAGATTTCCGTTTGGTGCTCACGAATTCAAAAAACTTTTTAAGCTCATGAATTATATTTTCGCCCATGATATTAACATAGCGCTCATACGTTTTACGGGATTTCGTCAGGAATTCTTGAGCTAATTCATTATATTTATCCTTGATATCTCTGACATGAGTCCTGGTTGCAATTACTTTGTAAAGTTTATTTGTTTGATTCCGCATATACCTTAAACTGCTATCAAGCCATGGTTCAGATATTTTGTCTTTTCTCTTAATCTTTGGGGTGAACTTTTCAACGGCGTCAAAAACCAACTCATAGAATAATGATACAGCATCATTCAATTCTAGCGTTGAAAAATTACTAGCCCAGTCAATTCTGAGAAGACAATCCGTTATGCTCTTATAATCAGCATTGCAATAGAGTTATTGTAAGATAGGGAAGTGAACATATCAGATGTAGATAACAACTCAACTGTGAGTGCAGAGTGGTGAAGAGTGTTACCAAAAAAATGTTTTGCATCAGCAGTTGAGTTAGCTACTACATCGTGGAACTGTTAGTAAATGTGAGATCTAACCAATTTCCATTTTGGCTAGGTGTCGGAGCTATTTGCTGCAAATCATTACCATAAAATAAACTAAATAGATTGAAACCGCTGGAGTCAAGAAGATTAAAAGGAATGAGATTATTATCACTTTCATCAGCCGTAATTTTTAAATTTGGGCGATTGAAATCACCGAGAATTATAATTTTATCCTCCTCATTAAGAGATAAAACTAGGGTAGACATCACTACGCATACATCATTATAAACGGCTTCGTCTGAACCGGGTGGGATGTAGAATATTCTGATGTAAATGAACCTTTGGACCAGGAATTACGAATAATCTTGTAATAAATCTTGATATATATTTACGATTGAAAAATCATCAGATTGTAAATTAAACTTCAAATTTTTTAAGCTCATTTCTTCATTTTATAAGAAGCTGTTCAAATACTTACTGACATATCCAAGCAATCCAAACATTATGCCACTAAGAGATAATCCAATCAGCAGCGTGATATTAACAATAACTGTAAAAATACCAAATCTATTGTTTGATTTAAATTATCGATTACTCTTCAACAACATTACGCTAAAATACCTAAATGCTCGATCATCTTCCGATGTTGTTTCAGTGATGTAGCTTAGAACACCGATTATGAGCAGCGTTTGACCTCCGAACATTGATGGTACAACTTTTTCTATAATGGCGCAAACTTCCATAGGAATCGTATTCATCCATATCGACGATATGATATGGGCTATGCAAAATGAAGAGGTATGGACGCAAATATGAAACAAAATGTGAATGAAAAATTCCAAAAATTACCTGTTAAGGATATTAATTCTCCTATGATTGGAAATACCATACACGGTTTTCGTAGTCCAGTTCGATCACTCCATCCTCCGGCAAATAAAATTACAATTATGGGGAAAATCGAAGCTAGAAATGAAATGATAGACAAGCTGAATTTTTTATAGGGAATGGAGGGATCTAATAACTTTATTTTATACTTATAAATTCTTATTTCAAATACATAAAGTTATAGCTGAATAATAGGTCAAGAACAAATAAATTTTTGTTATGCATTAAAGTTTTTAACATTTGAAACATCTAATAAGAAAAAATATCTGAAAAGAATGATAATATTGATAAATGTGCCAAAAAGGTCGAATTTATAATAAATCAGTTCGTGTTGAGGATGAAATAAATATTGAAATTGTCAAAATTTCCAGATAAGAGCAGGTGCTCAAAGGCATCGGTCCCTCCAGACAAAAACTTGTTTTGTCGGTAAAAATTACTTGTCGCCAGCGCTTTTTCCATTTTGTTTACGGGCAAACCAGATTATTTCTTCTTTGTATCATGCAGTTCGCGGAGGTTGTTTTTACTAATGTTCGAAGAACATTAGTATTAAAATCGATTGGGCCAAAAATTCATATTTCCATATATATATATATATATATATATATATATATATATATATATATATATATATATATATATATATATATATATATATATATATATATATATATATATATATATATATATATATATATATATATGTATATATATACATATATATATATATGTATATATAGATATATGTATATATATGTATATATATGTATATATATATATATATATATATATATATATATATATATACAGTGAAACCTCCGTTTGCGGACACCTCTAATAAGCGGACACCTCCCATATCCGGACAAATTTTCTTTACACACGCTTGTGGATTCGTTTTGGGAACAAATTGACCTCCAACAAGCGGACCCTCCAATGAACGGACGCGAACACCATATTTTCGTACATTCGATACAAAAAACCTCTCACAAGCGGACACAAAACATGTTTTACCAAATAATAATACGAAAATTGAAATCTAATCGGGGATCCCCCTTATAAGATTGTTGTTGTTGAATGTTTGTGGAAGTCGTTGTCTGGAATGTAAAGGGGGACTCCCCATTTTAGAAAATAAATTGCTTTTGTGTGTGACAGTTATTCGATATTCTGGTTTGATTCTATGTATATGCTTCAGCATAGTTCGCGTGTGTTATACGGTGATTTTTATGTGCGAATATCAGTATGGCTACACGAAAAGTTATTTCTTTAAATGAAAAAAATGAAATAATTAACGTATTTGAAAAAGAAAAGCTGTCAGCTCGAGAATTAGCAAAGAGGTGATTTTTGGTTATTAAGGAAGTGAAAAGACTATATTTTTCTTCATTGAAAGGTTTGGTATCGGGAAAACTCAAGCAGCAAATATTGTGAAAAATCGAGACACCATTCGATCCAAATGGAATTCTGGTATTAACATCCAACAAAAGAAAAGCTTTCTCAAGACGGGAGGTTCACAAATAGATCAGATGTGCTTTGATTGGTTTGCCAAGGCTAGAAGCCAGCATATTCCAATTTCAGGGCCAATTATTAAAGCGAAAGCAAAACAAATAGCCAAACAATCCGGATATTGGGAATTTTTGGCGTCGAATGGATGGCTAGAAAAATGGGTGAAAAGGCACAATATAACATTCAAGTGCATAACTGGTGAAGCTTCAGATGTTGATCAATTAGACGTTGACCAA
Organism: Nemotelus pantherinus; assembly: GCA_963978885.1. Taxonomy (NCBI): domain Eukaryota; kingdom Metazoa; phylum Arthropoda; class Insecta; order Diptera; family Stratiomyidae; genus Nemotelus; species Nemotelus pantherinus. The sequence goes on along the minus strand of OZ022264.1, from coordinate 247,360,999 downwards.
TTTGGAGCGAAATTGCCCACTATATTGTCTGGATATAAACCCGAGGGTATTTATAATGCTGATGAGAGTGGGCTGTTTTTTCGTGCTTTACCCGATAAAACTTTCGCATTGAAATCCGGAAAATGTACTGGTGGCAAACTGTCGAAAGAAAGGCTGACAGTTTTATTTTGTGTGAATAAAGGCCAAGATTCAATCACCGCGAATGCGAATGCGAACTGTTTGAGCACAGGCAAATCATATGCAAGACGCAGCGAATAGAACCATTCACGACGAATGCGAATTCGCACGAACTTGCGAATGCGACTAGTTTGAGCAAAGAGCAAAATAGTCGCACGAATTGTCGGAATGGCCAATTGCACGAAAAAAACATGTACATCATGGGTGTGTTCAATGTGCATGCTATAGCTGCTCCAAAAGCATAGCATAGCATCACTTTAGCAAGTGTCAAAATTCGCAGTAGCTAGGTGAAGCAGCTATGGATATTGGACAGCCAAGAGCTGCTACGAAGGTCAGCCTTTACACAGGAAATTCAAAAATAATTTTGTTTCAATTTTTTTATTGTAATTTTTGCATTTTCGTGGATCAGTTCAATACTTCCATTGCACTTTGGAAACTGTATGAAATCTAAGAGTTTTCAACATACAGCTGCACAATTCATTAAAATTTTCCTAACATATTTAAAACGTATCACTTATTTCCGGCTTTTGACGCCATATATGAGAAAAAGAGCAAAAAATAATCGTTGAAAATTTGATAATACAGGAATCAGAGCACCCGGCCTTTTACGCTTCATGCTCGCCTTCTAAAAACTCAAGATGAGCTGCGCTGTGTACAAGCCAACTTAAAACTCGAATTGAGTTTAAGTGTTTAAAAGCCCGTATTTAATTTATGCTGTCACTATTTTCAAATATATTCCTCATCTCCTGTGTCACAAAAAAGCAAAAACTTCTTTTCATTTCAATTTCCAATTGAAAATGTCGTTTAAACTGCATGTCAGCTGTGTACGCACGGCCATTTTGCCTTAGCTACTTTCTAGCTATCCTCCAGACTACGAGCAGCGAATAGCTGCTACCTTAGCAGCTATTCCGGAATCTTGGACAGCCCGACTGTCAAATAGCAAGCATCAGAAAGTAGCTATTTCATGACATTGGACAGCCAGAGCTGCTAAATTAGCAGCTAATAGCAGCTATAGCATGCACATTGAACACACCCCATGTATGTCATATATGAGTAATAGTAAGTTGGGTCTTGGGTAAAAAAAATTATAGTGGCGGTAGGTTTGAAAGAAAATAGGGATTATTGGTTTTCATGTGAAAATAAGTAGATTTCACGATTGGATATTGTTCGCAATAGGTTTTGTAGCGCAATAACTTAGTTAAGAAACGCCATTTAATTTCGCAGAAAGATTTGAATAAAAAACTGTTTCAGCTGGCTGGAGATGGTTTCATTTTGTTCGTAAAAAGTAATGGGTGGGAAAAATTGTTGATGACTATGTTTGTGTTAGGTAGTTGTCAAAATATATTTATGAAAATATGTCTATAATCTCAAATTTGTGGTTTTGAAATTTTTGTGACACATTCATTAAGGAAGAGAAGAATATTATTTTGTTGTCTGATAGTTCATACCCACGTTAATCAACATGGAAACATTACATTACATATAGTTTTCGCAGTATGCTTTACAGATCAGGGAGTTTGAATAATTTTATGTTATGTAATAGTTTTAATATTTTTTAACTCTGTTTACCGAATACGATTCAATTACTTTTTGATTTATTGATAAGTAATTTGGAGAGCTTCCCTCAGAGTTCGGTAGTGTTGCATCTGCTAATAGCAACAATACGCCAGTCAGCATTTTGGTCATGTATTTTTCTTGGATGTCATGTATTTTTCTCATAACAATGTCAATTCGCAGCAAACAGAATATTTTCAGGTTTAAAACAAAGTAAGTTCAATTAATTGCACAATATTTGGAAATGGCACCGTATCCTACAACCACTAACGAATTCAAATACCTCACTCACTTTACATATTTGCCAGTTGGCAGCTTTGGCGCGAATGCGAATCGCATCGATTGGTTCTTCAAATGCGATTCGTTTGCGTGCTCCTGTCAAAAAATGCGATTCGCATTTCGCATTCGCGTTGATTAAATCTTGGTCTTATGGCACGGGAGAAGGAGATGCTATTAGTCATAGGTAAAGCAGCCCGTCCTCGTGCATTCAAAAATCTTCGATTGCAAGATTTACCTGCCAATTGGAAGTCGAACCAAAAAGCGTGGATGACGCGGGATATTATGTCCGAAGGGCTGCAGCAATTGGACAGGAAAATGAAAATTCAAAATAGAAACGTTCTTTTGTTTTTGGATAATGCGGCATCTCATCCTACAGATTTGAAATTAACACATGTTACCATAATTTTCTTACCGGCTAACACTACGTTAGTCTGTCAACCCCTGGATCAAGGGATTATACAAAATTTCAAGGTTAATTATAGAGGATTGATTCTCGAACACATTCTTTCGAAAATTGATAGAACCAAGTCAGCATCAGAGCTCGCAAAAACAATAGATGTTCTTGACGCATTATACTTCATCAAATCTTCCTGGGATAAAGTTGATGAAGTGATTATCAAAAATTGTTTTAGAAAAGCATCATTCGAACAAACAACTCAAAATATTTTAGAATTTGATGCCGAAGATGAATTGCCCTTATCAACGTTAATAAATTTACAAAAAGTGTTCGTCGATTTCAAGAACCAAAATTTGGAAGAATTTTTAAACATTGATAAGACAGTACACACTGAAAATGACGATATTGAGATTCGACTTGAAAGTCAAATTGACACTGTGGACGAAAACGATTCCGATGACGAGGAAACCATTCAAGATATTGATCCAATAAAGTCATATAACGAGGCCCTGAAGCAAATTGTTCGTTTGAAGCAATTTGCAAAAGATGACTATGTAGCATTTCAATACTTGAAAAGAGCAGAGAATCAATTCGAGAAACAACAGCTCAAATGGAAACAAACTAAGCTTCAGCAATCGAAAATTGATCAGTTTTTTCATTAGATTATTTCTCTACATACGTTGTAATACATATATAACCTAGTTATTACTATAAAAACAAGAAAAATGTATGCATAAATATAAATTCCTTTATCTGTATCTACATATAAATATTAAAAAGCACGTAGTAATTATAATTGAAATATGTACTTTTTTACATTAATACATATATGTACACATATGTATGTATTTAATAAGCATAGAAAATTCTAAATTTTGTTCGATACCTCCGACAAGCGGACACCTCCCATAGCCGGACAAAAAGACTGGCACCATGAGTGTCCGCCTATGAGAGGTTTCACTATATATATATATATATATATATATATATATATATATATATATATATATATATATATATATATATATATATATATATATATAATGCATTATAAACATCATCAAAAAAATTCAGTGACTATTTCTCAGGAACGCGCCATCCGATTCAACTGAAACTTTCAGGATACACTGGTGTATATGCAGAATAGGTCCAGGTTTCACTAAATGTCAATTATCTTTAACCCTTTGGCGCCAACAGCCATTTTAGTGATATTTTTAATATACCTTTTATTCCGTACACAAATAATTTTTGCAAAATTTAAGGTTGGGGGTCGGTAGCTTAGCTGGTTAACGCGTCAGTCCGAAGCAGCGATCTACTGGCCGCGGGTTCGAGTCCCGCCGTGCCCATGGCTGTATTTGTTCGTCTTGTGTTGTCTTAACAGTCGACGACTGGGCATAATACCAGCGCTCCATTAATTAAGTGTCACATTAAAGCTTTAGTAGCGACTAGGCATAACACTAGCGCTTTAGAAAATAAGAAATAAATGTGGCACTTAAAAGAATAATGGAATAATTGATATCGGCTTCTTCCATATGTGTGTCCCTACCGCCATCGCGAAGCATTCGCTTCAAAGGGCAATCCCCTGAGCTGGCATTATCATGGCTGGCATTATCATAGAAATAAAAGGTAACGTAATGAATTTCGAACGTGTTTTAAATGTGAATCGGATAGTGTTTTGGAATTTTTTACCCCCATGTGTGCGCTCGGTGCTTAAGAAAAGAACGGGAAAATTTAAAAAATTTGATATTGCGATAACTTTTGACAGAGCTATTCAATCATTATGAAACTTTCAGAACATATTGGTATTATTTAGTTGTAAATTTGAAAGTGAAAACCTTCGAACCATCGACTCTCCGGAAAAAATGTCGTTTCTTGAAAAAAAAGCCACTCATATATAAATCTTATGCTTTGTCTATACAGTAGTAGTACAGTAAGTAAAAAATTTGAAATTTTACAACGGACACGCCTATTAACCCTTTCCCAATTAACCTATATTTTTGCCTCAACAACTTCTGTTCACGGAAACTCATGATCCGATAATCAGAGTTAATTGAAATTGAAATTAATTGAAAACCAGGTTTGATAGAAGTGATTTTGAAATCCGAGTAATTTTGTGCCAGTGGAAAGAAGAAAAATAACTGCTTTTGGCCCTATAAATTCTGATTCAGTCATTTGATTTTGACGAAATTCACACAGTAGCTGAACCTTACTTTAAACCACGTTTGATAGAAATTTGGTTGAAAAACTCGGTTGAAGCTGCCAGCTTTGGTAATTTTGGTGTCTTGAATTTTGAAAATTCCTGAGGAAAATATAGCTCTTTGCCCTATAGCTTCCAGTACAGTCATTGAATCATAACGAAATTGAACTGGCAAATAAAACTTGTTGCAAGCAATATTCAGTATAAATTTAATTTTCAAATAATGATAGGGTTGCCAGCTATGGTCGTTTTTGTATTTTTTGGCACGCCTTTAGTAAGCGATTTTATCATAGAATTTTCAAATCGTAATGATCTTATAGTGAAAATAAACACCAAATGTTTAGATCTAGAAAATTTGAAAACCCTAAATTTCTTTGCATCCCTATAGCTTCCAATGCAGTCATTGGGTCAATACGAAATTCGCACAGTAGGTTGACTTTAACGTAAGGCAGATGCGACATATTTTTTGCTACGGTGCTAGCAAAGGGCTGCCAGCACTAGGCCTTTTTGTTATTTTCGTTCCAATAAATGCTTGCATTAAGTATTTTCATCGCAAACATTTGCAATGAAAATAAGTAAACAATGTCTAAATTTTCTGAGATCTGCACATTTTCCGGATGACAGCCCCAAACACCTTTCTATCGCTGTAAATTTCGATGAAGTCACCGAAATTAATATAAGCTTAGATTCTATTATTACTTAGGGTGTATTAGTTTTAGGTAGGAAAAGTAAGTAATGGTAGAATACACACTCAAAATCTGTACAAATCCTCTACTGTTCTTCGAACATTAGTGTTTCTTTGGCTTTCTTTGGCTTTGGCTTTCGTTATAAACAATTGTTAAAATAAAATATTCGTATGACAAACATATACAATGAAGATAAGCAAACAGTGCACACATTTTCTAAATTCGTATGGCAAATTTATCGTATGGTAGTCCCAAAAACCTTTTTATCCCTGTAACTTTTGATGAAGTCATGGAATGAAAACAAAATTCACAGGTTTAGATGACTTTGACGTGAAGCATTTGTGGTAGACTTTTACTTGCAGTTCTTCATCTATGTTACAAAAGATGCTGCTTTCAAAGTGTTGCAAGATGATTATATATATAACACACAATGAAATAATAACAAGTGGAAATATATATAAATAACAAGTGTTTGACATTCCTAAGTTTTGAAACTCATGCAGGTGGTAGCCCTGAAAACTTTTCCAGCCGATGAGTTTCAATGCATTCTTGAGATAAAAATGGTTCATGGCCCCCAAAACAAGTGGGCTGTAATAAGAAGCACGTGTGGTAGAATATACACTCAAAATCTGCACAATTTCTCTATTGTCCAGCGGGCACTAATGTTTCTAGCGGTTCTGATGCGGTCGAGTTTTTTTACTTTTTTCGACATCCATGTATGGGCCCACACTAGCTTTCAAAGAAATATTGAAAAACAGTCAAAGTCTGTTTCTAATATCTAAAATCATAGATACTGCTAAGTAAGAAGCTTTCACTAATCGATTGAACGAAATAAAACAAGTTATTTCAGAGTCTGGTATTCAACGGACCAAATATCTCCTCATGGGCCCTGAACACTACTGTCAAAGCTAAATTCTAGTGTTTTCTAGTTTGGCCCTCGACACTAAAGACAGAAATTTGAGAAACTGAAAATAAATTCAAGCATCGTACTCAAGCACAAAAATACATGCAAGCACTTTTATTAACGTTGAAATTCCTACTGAGGAGGGTCCTCCTACTGAAAACCGTGGCTATGAAAATATAAGAGTTCTAGTCAGTGGTCAGTCAGAAATTGATGGAAGACAGTTGGCACATAGTGGTAGGCAGAAAAACAGAGGTTAGATTATTTTAGACCCTTGAAAAACAGAGGTTAGATTATTTGGGGATATAACTGCTAGTCAAGAAATTTGAATATAAATTTCCCTTCGAAAGATTAAATAAAGTTTTATTTATAAATCTCCCACACAATTTTTTTTATCGTTGTCACAATCATTAACAAATTTGATTTTCGAAAAATTGGACCAGATCTCAACGTACTGCCCAAAAGATCTAAATATTTAAATGGAAATCGCACTGCTATCACATTCTCTATATAATTTACAAATGAGTCTAACATTTAATGTAGAGAAAGTTGCTTGTCATTATTAAATGCAAGTTTATAGTAAAACTGACATTAAGCGTGTAGAGATAATAATTACTCATTATTTAGTTAGTTTATCTATTCGAGACAAATTATTGAGTGTACAAGTTCATTTATGCATTCGTATTTAAAGTAATGCAAAGAAACAATTCAGTGACATAGTTTTCTTTCCAAAAAAAATTTTGAGTATTTCGTAAACTTATCCATTTAGTTAGGGGTCGTAAAGATAAAATCAACTGGTCGTATCTCTTTTGAAGGAAAAAATTTATGAATTCCTAGTATATTTTTTGTGTGACATTAAAATCATAGTGTAGCAAGCATGTTGTTTTCAAGTTGAAAAAAAAACAAGAATTGAACAAAAAAGCTAACATTCCCGTACTTATCGTTCGGTCAATGATTTTAGACTTACCAATTGGTTCCCGAATCGCATTAATGCGTGTTACGAGTCTTTGACTTTCCAGTTCAGCTTTGCACGCATCGTAGTTAAAATGCGCTCCCGGATCGATTGTAATATTGACGTAAGACATATTAGTAGCATTATTACCATCAAAGACTATTCCAGAACAATCGACTCCACTATGCTGTTTATCCAGAATACTCACACAAACATTAGGATCATATCCCAAATTCACTCTACATGCCTGAAATATTTTCCTTCATTATCATCAGGCTGCATCTCATTTATTCATAACATTTATATTCCACACAAGGGATCACTTACTTTTTCCAAATTAAAATTTAAATTCGTTACACGCAACATGCCTAATGGTAAAATTGCACAAATCAGCAAGGGCTCGAGCAGAATCACTTTTCGTATTTCCCATATTTTTTTGAAGAATCCGATTTTCGGACTTGTTTCTATATTTCGCGTGGTCGCGGACATTTTTATGGATTTTAAGTTAAAACTAATTGGAATTTAGGTTGAAAATTTGCACAAGAAGAAAAATTTGTAATTTTCTCCAGCCGTTTTCACTAGCAACCGGAGGAAGCGAGATCGATCTAATGCTAAAAAAAATAAGAAAGATGCTTAGTCGTAATTAAGCTATTTATTTATCCGGGTTGGCTTTTGATGGTGTCGAAAAATTAAGATAAGATAGATATATCTTCGAGCTGTAAAGATGTAAATGTTTGCATTGCTTATCAGATTAGAAAGCTTATGCAATGATAGTAAGTTTAGATGGAAATATGTATCATACTTGTGTTAAATTATTAACACGAATGAAAAAATACACGTTAGAAGTAAATTTGTGCAACTTTTGGAAATGGTACTAAAACAAATCGAACTATTTTTAACTTCTGAAAAATATTTTAATTAAAATCAAGCTTTTCCTTAAAAGCATGACTGTCAGATAGTTGAATATTTAACGTTTTTCAGGAAGTGAATTAACAAGGTTGGTTTATATTAAATAAGTACCAAGTGTTTTCCATTCCTGAGTTTTGAAACTCTTGCGGGTGCTTGAGCATCTTTCTACCTATGACTTCCAATGCAGTCATCGGATCAAAGTCGTACATGACTTTCGATACAGATTGGTTGTAAGTAATAAAGAGCACGTTTAGTAATATACACTCACTCAAAGTGAAAATGATCCACTCGGTGCAAAACAATTGCAACGTAATTTAATGATAGAAAATAAATTAAAAATGGACTGTTGCTTGCAAAATCAGTTTTATATGTGTAGTAAGTAAAAAATTTATTGGATTGGAAATTATAATAATATAAACAAAAAATGTATATTCCATAGTCAAAATGAAAATGTTCCATCAAAATACAAAACACAAAAAAAAAAAAAAATCGAGAATTTTCTTTAACAAATTAATATTTAGTGTGAAGGTCCTTAGCGAGCCTAACAGCTGATAACCTCTTTGGCATTGAAGCAACAAGTTTTTTTGTGAATTTTGGGCAGATTTTCGACCACTCCTCCAGAATGACCTCCTTTAATCGATTTCGACTGGATATTTGATGCTCCCTAATAGGCTCTTCTAAATGGTCCCACAAGTGTTCGATAACGTTTAGATCTGGTGATTGTCCTGGAGTTTCCATAACTTTGGGACAATGATAGAGCAGCCATTCTCGAATGAGTAACGACTTATGTTTGAGGTCATTATCTTGATAGAACTGGAATTTGTCTTTAAGACCCAATTTTTCGGCGCTGGCAGGTAAATTGTCCTTTAGAATTTGGAGGTACATAAATTTATCCATGTTACCGTCAATAACGTGAATATTACCGACTCCATTAGCTGCCATACAGCCTCAAACCATTATCGAACCTCCACCATGTTTTACACTTGGACGAAGATTCTTCAAATTTAACTCTTCATTCTTCTTTCTCCATACTCGAACCTTCCCATCCAATCCAAAAACATTGAATTTGCTTTCATCAGCAAACATAACGGTATTCCAGAAGTTTGGGCCATGCAAATAGTACTGAGCTGCAAATTCTAGCCGACGTTTCTGATTGTTCGCACTTATTAACGGTTTTACTCGTGGGAAGCGACTGTTAAATCCTTGTTTTCTTAGGACAATTCTTATTGTTTCGTCGCAGACCTTGATACCTAAGGATTTTTCAACGAATACGCGAACTTTCGGCGCACTAAGCTTCGGACTTTCTCGGATAAAGTCTACTATCCACCGTTCGTCACTATCGGAAAACGCTTTTTTTGGACTTTTTCGAACCTTATTACCGATGCGATTGTCTTTAAATCGTTCAATTATATGTTGTACAGTTGACGCACTCTTGTTGACAATCTTTGCTATTTCGCGTTTACTTTTCCCGAGCTTGAAATGATGGATTACCAGCTCCCGTTCTTCGTATGTCGTATGGCGACCCATTTCGAAAAAAAAACTTGCTCAAAACGATAAATGTGGAACAGGTGACTGCACTCAGCGAAAGACTAAAGTCAACTAAAGAAATGTCAAATACATGTCAACAGCTGATTATAAAATCTTAGTAGTGAACTATATGAGATAAGTACAATGGATCATTTTCATTTTGACCCCATATTCAGCCTTCTAGCCAAGACTGACCCGTAATTTCAAAGGCAATGTAACCATTTTGCGTATAACTTGTGTATTTGTTGCTTACACATTAGGAATTACTTTTGCTTAGAAACAAAGTAATTTCCAATAATATAAAATTGTATGCGATGGAAATTAATTTATTTTCACTGGGTGGATCATTTTCACTTTGAGTGACTGTATGTATGCATTCAAAGCCAACATAATTTCTCTACGTTTCGTCGAAAATCAGTGTTTCTAGCGATTCCGATGAGACAGAGTTTTTTTTATTTTTGCGACAGCTTTTCTGCAGAAAGTAACGTAAATGAAAACGTTATTTCTCCGTCATGAAAAATTAAAAAAGCTGTTGAAACGGCACTATAAAGTGTTTTTTCGAATAAAATAAATGGTATCACACCTAATATGTGAAAATGATGTTACTATGCTGAACGATATTTTGACAGGAAAAGCAGATGTAGGTTTAGAATTGAATTTGTTTTCGAATTTAGAAGGTAGCACAGAAGCCTTAGACAAAGTGTAGAGAAAGATAAGTAATCAAGTACTTGATCGTTTGAATAGGAGTTGAAATGCTTACCAATCTTAACAGGGGAACACTGGCGTATCCATCAATGCTCTTGTAACCGGGAACCCAGAAAATTCGGACTATTCTGTTGTTGTCTAATGTATTCAGGGCCTAAATGCAGTCGAGTAGGCACATCGATTTGTATGTGTGAAACATCAGTGCTTTCCCAACGGGAAAAGTAATGCTTACGGATATATTCGGTAAGCATTACGCGTAATGCGTGTAAGCATTACCGGACCATTACGCGTTGTTTCTTTTTAACATTGCATGTCCTAGGCTGGGAAGATTTATACAGGGGAAACTCATGCTTTTAGGTCTATAGCTTTATGTATAAGAGCTTTTTGGAAAGTGCGATATCGTATTCTCGCATTTATACGCCTCAATATGAATGAAAGCTTTGGCCGGCGGCCGATCGTATCTCTGCATGTGTGGTTTTTGCATGCTGACGCTTATTGGAAATTCCAATAGCGCATGCTCTTTGCTACTAGGAGGAATTGTCTTCATACATTTTACTTACCCGTGCGTGATGATTTCAAATGCTTCGAAATTTTCATCTTTCCGCTTTATATAGCAGACTACTCATAACCGATGTATGCTCGCAAGTTCTTTTCCCCTTGTTTCTGCGAGTGAATTTCATTGGCCAGTCTTGGACTTATAACATATGAGCTTTCTCCCTTGCAGCATTTTCCATGCTCCAAGTCATGTTTACGAGTATATCTTATAATTGCTGGAAAATAGCTTTGGAAGTCGGAAGTGTGCATTACCAGCATTGTTTGATTCATGCATTACGCCAGCATACATTACCGTGATTCCCGTTGGGTTTATAGTCGCTTGACTGTCTGTGATGATGTTGATCCTACGCCTGGAAAATAGTACAGTAATTAGGAAGCCTCAAAGCTGCTTCTATATTGCGGTCTACAGAATATGATGCAGCGCTTACACATGCAGCTGTTTTAGAGCCATCAGTGTAAATGCTACGGGCTGCTGCGCCCATTTGCTGATTTCATTCCTCGCCATCTCCTACTTTCGCTTTATACATAACTTCGCTTGAAGCACAGAGTGGGGATCAAATAGTCAGTGCTTCCTGCGTACCCTCGCTGAATATTGCTGTGACCGAATGATCTTTGCGAATTAAGACATTGTGGGATGATTAAAATTGAAATTTTTTTTAACTGGGTGGTATCAAAAATATGCACTGATTCTCATCAGACATCAGCTCACAGTGCATACCTGACTGACGAAACCATTTCATAAAAAAAAATTATCAATTATAATCATCCCACAAAAGCAATTCCATTTGATTCTGCTTTCGGAGGCGTATTCCGCAAAGCGAGTTGAAATATTATCTGCTTTGATAAGCATTAACAATATACGTTGTCTATGCTAATTTATAGATAAGTAAATTAATTAATAACCTCTATGAGTAAATGATATCGTTGGATATAGGTCGAGGATGTTAAAATTTATCACAGCTAACGTAAATAAAAATTGATGATCTCCCACTGCAGGTGGTCACATCAGTCAGCTATGCACTATGAGCTGATGTCTGATGAGAATTGATGATTACTTTCGAAACCACTTACTGTAGTTATTTTTTCGCTTATTGGAAGATCAGATGTGAAGATTGTGTAGCGTACAGGTCCCAAGACACTTCCTTGAGGTACACCAGAATGCGTTCGATATTTTGTGGTAGTATAGATTTGGTATCTAACCTGGAATGTGCGATCGATTAGGAGAGTAGGAGGAGAGTATTTCATGAAAGCTTTTTGGAAGCATTGATTTAATATTTAAGATCAAACCTTCCTGCCAGACTTTGTCGAACGCTTGTGTTACGTCTAAAAAGACTGCTGCACAAAACTTTTTATCTTCGAATGCTATTTTGATGTTTGTTGGATGGTGCTGTGATGTCTTCGAAACCCAAATTGGTGTTCTGGAATTTCCCCTGCTTCTTCAAGTATTGGAAGTAGATTTCTCAGCAGAACAATCTCGAAAACTTTGGAGACGCAGGGCAAGACTGATAGGTATGTATGACATCACTTGGAAAGAGTCTTTACCAGGCTTGGGGATCATTATGATCTAGCCTGTTTTCCAAGCTTCAGGGAAATATCCGATTCGAAAAATAGCGTTAAAGTGACTAGATAGCCAAGAAAATACGATTGCTGGCAACAGTTAGAGCATAGCATTAGTGGTAAGATCAATACCCGGAGATTTTTTTTAGAAAATTTCACGGATAATAATATTTTCCACTTCCTTAGCCGAAGTTCTGATTGGCTGTGAGTCCAGAACACTGGTAGTAGGAGGAAAGTCGCTTATTGCCGTGGTCAAAGATGTGAAAACCTGTTCTAGGTGAATTGTGAAGGGGGTGGCTTTCTCTGCGTCACTTCTGGCCCATTGTCCGTCAGCTGTTCTTAGTGGGGCATCCTTAATGGTAGGTTTATTAAATTTCTTGACTGCCTTCCACTACGAATAGTTGGCATTTTTAGTGGGAGAGAGGTTCTTCAAGAACGAATGAAACTTTAGCTCGTTGTCCTTCGCAAGTGCCAGCTTGAGCTCCCTATAAGGAGCTCAGGCTGGGATTTGGCACTATAAAAGATGGTTGAGCCGTGCGTTAGTTTGAGGTAATCTATGCAGCTGCCAATTTCTTAGTGCTTGTCATTTTTCCTGTACTAGGATTCTGATTGATGAAGAGTAAGTGTTTTTCCGAGCTGAGGAATGCAAATTAATTTTAGGTGTTGCTTTGTCGAATGCTTCCAAGACGTGCTCGTTAAAAAGAATAACTGCAGCATTGAATTCTTCTGCTTCTTTTAGAAATAATGAGTTGGCGAGGTATCATCTAAATGTGTTCCAGTTGGTTTTATTGGAATATGTACGCTTACCGCAAGCAAAGTGGCATGTCATGTCGAGAGTGATGGTGACAGGAGAGTGATCTGACGACAGATCGAAAAACGTTGACTGGTCAGTTGAAATATGGCTCAAGCCATTGGTTTATAGTGTGTCGAAAAGGTCTTTGCTCCTAAGAGTAATGAATCGAGACCCCTAAAACGTGTGTTTTGCGCAGAAGTCGCCAGCCACGATGAATTTGGTTCCCAGCGTTGAGAAAAAGCTTTTAAAAAATATGTGTAACATATTTGCAAACAGTTTCAATATGTTAAATGTATAGTATCATGTTTTGGAATATTCCTACATGCGGCATATTAAAGACTTTCTCTGACAAAATCACAGCTGTGAACAAATGCCCACAAAACACCAGAATATGACTCCCGAAGCTATTTGCGGTGATGATTTACTACAGATTAGCCAAAAAGAAATTTACTAGCCTTAAGTACCTACTAAAACTAGCTGGTGGGTAAGAATCGACTATCCAAAATAACGATTTTGAAATGTCCTGTAAACTTGAGTACATGTCGAAGAGCTTAAATTGCCTATTCTAGAATTATGTGAAACCTCAAAAAGAATTCTGTCACAAAGACTAAAACCAACTATTTATTTGTATATTCACTAGCATGTTTAAGGCTCTTGAATCAATATATTTATCAATAAAAATATAATGCTAAAGCGCTTCAAACATTGTGAAAAATATATTTCTTTTCATAAACAATTGAATGAAATCTTATTGTTTTCAGATTTTTCTAATAAAAATAAAAATTACCGGCATGCAAAAATAAAGTCCTACTAATTAAATACTTATACTAAAATTACAAATAGTATAATACTTTTTAAAATTTATCTTAAATCTACAACTGGCAATTAAGTTATGTACAACAAATCTCCGGTATCGATTCAAACTCGAGTTGACTCAATATCATTATTTTCATCCACAGCAGGATTATCGATTCCATTTTTCTCTGCATCCTGAGCATTCTTTTTGTTTTGTTTTCTCAAATAAATATATGTTGCACTGTTTGAAAATAAATTATTTAGTATTTCGTGATTGCAAAAATTACAAACAAATATTTACATAAACATGAACAATGTCGGGACTAGGAAGATTTCTGAAAATATATAAAAAGCTCCAGGAAATGATTCGATGGTTGACGAATAGACCTGACTGTAAAGAGGAGGAAATATGAATCCACCTAGAGCTTCAGTTATGCCAAGCACTGAATAGAGACGACCTGGAAAATAAGAAATTATGCATTTAATGTTCAAATCGAATTGCAAGAGTTTTATTTATTTACCTAGTTCTTCACTTTCAACAAAATTCGATATTATTGATTTCACAGCTATCGCCTTACAGCTAATAAACATGTCCAGTGTAGTGCCAATGTAGTATAAAACTGCATCTTTGGCAAAAGCCTAAAAATAATTGATTCGTATTACTAGAAGCGAAGTGAGTGAGCAATACATGTTTTTAATCGTATAAGTTCGTGTTGTGATCAAATTTGCGGATATTCTTAATCAAACAGTCAAGTGCAAGATTATACATTTAAGGCAGGACTTGTGCGAAATTTGTTAATCAAGGCTTGGGCATAGAAAACTATTGTTTTGTATATTCAATAATAACTTACCAAAAACGGTTTTGATACCACTGTTCCCAGAGTGGCAATAAATCCTGCCATCGAGTCACTTAAGCTCAAAAATTTGATAAGTACAGCAGTCATAAAGAACGTTCCTGTAAGGTGATAAGTGTGCGATATAAGTCAGTTGTTTCGTTCAAACAACTATTGTAAAAGCAGAAGTATAATTCATACAACATACCAACAATATTAAGGGCGGCGGAATATGTGTTGAAGTAACTAAACATTTCACCATTCCATTTTAATTGAATAAGCTGGAAGTTGTAGTAATAATCAGCTTCACCTAAAATCAGTAGTAACGAAATCGTTATAATCATATTGGCACTAGTTTGTCTACTTAAGGGGGTACTCTGGTCTAGAAATTTGGTCAAATCGATTTTTTTCCGTTTGCATATTTTCAAAGTTTAGACCTTTGAGAATAAGTTTTTAAGAGGATTTTCGGAAATTCAGTTAAACGTTCGAATAAGCCGACACTTGAAAATTTCAACATTATGATTAAAGTCGAACATTTGATATGCCGAGCTAAAGCTTCGGGCTATCGCGCAGGTAGGCTCATTTAATCCATAATTGGTCCTATGAAATGGGATGGATAAGGCGCTATAATGTCTACGCTCACCGTGACAAACACGAAAGTTCAACTTTGATAATAAAAACTTAGAGTTCACGTTTCCATTGAGCAACTTCGCAGCGAATAGAGCTTTGGAATTTTGACGTCTAGTTTCAAGAATGTACATGGTCAATAATTGCAAGCGGCTTTTATAAGGAGGTCAACAAAAAGGATCAGACCAGCGGAAAGAACAAAAAATAAAGCTTAAGAATCTTTTTTGAACAGATTCAATTCGATCAATATGCTCCTTATATTATGGAGACCACATCAAGCACCCATGTTCAAGGATCGGGCGAACTAGAGAGCAGAATAGAATTTTTCTCATCCGAATGTCATTGAATTCTTTAGACCGCCTTTTATTATTATAGAGTCACTATGGTCATTAAAAGTAAAAGCAGAGTTTAATAGAACACCTAAATCACCAACTTTATTAGAACGGGTTAATAGAATATCATTTAAAATGTAATTGAAATTATATGCCGTTCACAGTACACTCTAAATCAGGCGATTTCGATCAACTGATCGCTTTAGAGCTAAATCAACAGAGTTAATGACAGAGTTAATCAAGTAGATTTAGAAGTTAATCAAGTACAAATCAGGTACTATTGTGAATTTTGTCCCTGGTGAATTTTTCTCAGAGCGTGGTGGATTCCATTCGTGAGAGCGAGAGTAGATTTGAATGAAATGTCATTCGAATTTCGTCCTAAATTAGCAAAAATTGAACAAAAAAGGAAAATGTGAGTTGTAAAAAGTGAAAAGAAAATGTTCTTGCATGTTCCTGCACCATTTTCAACAACTTTCACGCAAAAAAAAATTGTACACATAAATTCGAATGACATTTCTTTCTCTAAATCTCCTCATTCTAAATCACTTCGGGTAGTGTGAACGCTTACCTGATTAATTTTGACAGCTTCTAAATCTACTTGATTTAGAGTGTAGTGTGAACGGCTTATTAATGGGACATGATTTATGGGAGAAAGAGATAACTGAGCATTTGTTAGCATTTAGTGAAAGGCGGTTTAGAGCGCACCAATTAGAAAAATTTGACACATTGCGTTGCAGGATTGTACAGTCGTCTGGTGATGATATTATATTTAAAATCTTTGCGTCATCAGCGTAGAGTAGAATGGAGGATCTAGGAGCGAAGGTGATAAGATCGTTAATATGAATAGCGAAAAGAATCGGACCGAGGTGGCTGGCTTGTGGCACACCCGAAGTGGAGATTATGTCAGTGGATAGAGTGCCACGAAATCGAACGTTCTGTTTGCGATCTTTGAGATAGGATTTAATTCAGTCAATAAACTTATTAGGGAATTCAAGAATATGCAATTTACATATAAGAATATTATGATCCAGCTTATCGATAGCCTTTGTGAGGTCGGTGTAAATGCAGTCAACTTGTTTACCTTCTTCAATCGCAGGGATGACTAGATTCGCAAGTTCTAAAAGATTAGTAGTGGTAGATTTGCCTTTAACAAAGCCATGCTGGCAAGGCGAGATAAATGCCTTAGAGTGGAAAGATAGCACCTCGGCAACTATAACTTCAAAGAGCTTGGCAACGCATGGTAATTTAGTGATTGGCCGATAATAATGCACGACATCTCTACTGCCTCTAAAGAAGCTCGAACTGCTCGTATGGCTGAAAGAGCTCCTTGAAGTTGAAGAAGGAGCATTGCATGAGACGGGGATCTCTGATGTAAAAAAGCTAAGATTAACATACTATTAAACGACTCAGACTGCCCGAAACGAGACTCCAAGTTTTAAACGCATTTTTTCTCGAAACTACTTTTTTCGATACGGTTGACATGATATCTCTAGTTGTAATGGGCCGATTCACGTGAAATTTTGCACAAACCCTCTTAACACTATAAGAATTGGTCTGACGTAGGGATTTTTGATTTTTTCCTACTATTTATAATTCCCGAAGTTGAAAAAATTAGGCAAAAAACGACTTTTTTTTTACATGGACGCCATTTTGCAAAATAAATTTTTTTTCCAAATCGCCTACGTCAGACTAATTCTACATCCTCTTTTTACAGAATTCACCAAAAATTTATGTTTTAGTCCACCAGGAAGGTTGGAATCATGTCAGCCATGAGACAAGTTTTTTTTGAGTGTTCACTTCGCGCTTTGTTTTTTTTATTTTTTGAATACATTTTTAGACTTTTTAAAACGTTAATAAAAAACTGATAAAAATAGAGACGTTAAAAATGTTTATGGTTTTGTTTATTGCTTCCGTAAAATCACCTCAAAGTCGAATCTCTAGACCAGAATATTGCCTTAATAAAATTATACCTTTCTATTAATGACAAGAATAAGTTAAAATAAGACTCGGTGAAAGCAAAACCGTAACAATTAATACATTGTAGGTTTCAAAAATTTCTGAAAGGCAAAAACTAACTTAGACTTATAATCTCATTTATTGTTTGTTATTTGTAATTTGACCTAGTAAAGCTAGCTCAGAATGAGAGAAAAACTGATTAACGAAATTATAAATTATACACTAAAAGAAATTTTAATTAAATTCCTATCAATGCAATTTCTAATTTATTAATCAAATTAGAAATTTCATTTAAACTTGATAATTACTTACCAATTGCTGTAGCAATAAATAACATTTGCAATATAACGAGCATGATCAGATAAAATCGTAAATTATGAGCTCGTTTCTTCAGGAATATTTTGATGCACTCGTAAGCTGAAGTTGGATCAAAGAAGTCCATCAGACAATTTTTTTGCTTCACTTGATTTTCTGACTTCGTAGCTGTTCCATTCTTTTCGCTATCAATTTCCAAAGGTGCAATAGTCTGCCCATCAATTTCATAAGCTGCATTGGTATTGCCATTAGTTTCCGCTTGCTTCGGTTTTCTATCAACCTCAGGTATGAAGAAAATAAGATAGAGTATTCCCAAAAATTGTATACATGCCGCGATAATTGTCATTTCTATGAAAAAAAAAGTTTATCAAATGTAGTTTAGTAAAGATATTAGCAATTATAATCAAAATAAATCAAATTTGGGTTGTGAAGGTGTTTATTATATTTATACTTACTAACATAGCCCAGCTGATTATGCAACGTTCCACTAAAAGGTGTTCCAACCAGTTGAATAATATTTGCCGCTATACCAAATATTCCAAAGCTGAGAAGCGGATTATACGTGACTTACTTATCATTATGCAAAAAAAACACATCCTACCGAAAGGCTCGATCCTTCTCCTCAGTTATTTCAGTCAAATAACTATATATTCCCATAATCATCAAAGTCTGTCCTCCAAGCATAGATGGAACAACTCGTTCGATTATTGCACCAAACTCCATAGGAATCACTTCCATAAATATCGAAGTGATCATTAAACCTTCAAACAAATTATAAGGAGCAATTTAAAGAGACTTATCATATATGCATGATCTGCTATTGTACCTAACATTGCTAGTAGCTCTCCAAACATAGGAAAGAGCATACATGGTTTTCTCAGGCCTCTGCGGTCGCTCCATCCTCCAGCAAAAAGAATTACGATAATTGGGAAAACAGACGCTAAAAGAAAAATTGGACTTATAACTAAGATGCTAATATTCAAATTATTTTTTTATTGCTTTATAAATGATAAAATCTACTGAAAGTGGTGTACTTGAAATAGGTGAAATTGTTTTCTATGAAAAAAGTCTATACTTCTCCCCAAATTCAACTTTATTTTAATTTGATAATACATTTTACGGCGTAATATTTAATGTATTGTATGTTTCGCAGCACGAAGTTTTCCTGAAAATGGTTCGATAAGTCTAAATTTGTTACAATTTGAAGGTCAATTATTTCAATTTACTCAACGTATCTAGGATTTTTATCAATTATAATACATTGGCGTAAATCACTTATTCAGTGCGGAATTTATCGAACCTTTTCATGCCATCAAAATATGGTGATAGCGTGTGTAAAATTCCTAAACTTCATTTAAAAACATTCTTTTGTTGATGACCAGACTGTGGTGACAAAGTCTTAAATTAAATGCTGTCAGCCAAACAACTTTTTTATTTGAAAATAAGAATAAAAGAAAATTCAAATGCAAGATTTGC
Source organism: Nemotelus pantherinus (assembly GCA_963978885.1). Classification (NCBI taxonomy): domain Eukaryota; kingdom Metazoa; phylum Arthropoda; class Insecta; order Diptera; family Stratiomyidae; genus Nemotelus; species Nemotelus pantherinus. Next base: position 247,341,476 of record OZ022264.1, on the reverse strand, counting down.
GAATGTAAATGCATAGTACAAATTTCAAGGTAAATTCAGGTATTTTAGACAGCGGTGGAAGTGATAGCTTTTATTAGAGTATGTTTATTTGTTTTTGATGTTTAAATTTTTCACTTTCAACTACAAAAAACAATTATAAAAGAATGTTTTTATTCGATAGAGAAAAACTTTCATTTATAGCCCTTCTTTAAAAATATCGAGACAGCAAATGCTGTTAGTTTCTTTACTAACACAGTCTTCTTTTCGCTTTTTGAAAATAGGTTGAGTCAAATTGATGTAATTCGAGTTTTTAAATGCTAAAATAATTACTTCAGGGCTGGGAAGTACAATTTAAAGATTTTTCTATGTAAGTACTGTAAGTTTTATTCAGAATTGAACTCGCAACCTTCCATTTAAAGGGATGATATTCCTATGTTATCGCCACTACTACACTCAGAAAAATTTCATCACTTAAAATATTTTAGAATCAATTTAAATTAAAAGTTGATACACTTTTAAATAAAAAGCGAATCTTATTTGAATTCCACTTTATTACAAAAATTTTATTTTCATATCAAAATTTTTCATCATTGAATGAAAAATAAAACATTAAAACAAACAAAACACACTTTGATTTGATATTGAAATGAAGTGAGATTATTTGAATTAAAAAGAAACGTATATGGCGCCAAATCATATTTGAATATTTTTGATTCAAAAATTTTCAAATATGATTTGTCACCATATACGTTTCTTTTTAATTCAAATAATCTCACTTCATTTCAATAACGCTGTATCAAAGTGTGTTTTGTTTGTTTTAATGTTTTATTTTTCATTCAATGATGAAAAATTTTGATATGAAAATAAAATTTTTATAATAAAGTGGAATTCAAATAAGATTCGTTTTTTATTTAAAAGTGTTTCGACTTTTGATTTAAATTTGATTCTATAAAATGAATTTTTTCTGAGTGTAGAGATGTGACTGCACTTGCGATAACTGCTACTAATCACACTATTCTTTGAAAACAGTAGTGAACAGTGTGATCCCTTTTTACCTATGCTGCTCAACTGCTTACTACTTTTTTGCTGAACAGAACATTTTATCCAATCTTCAGTTAATTTGCTTTTCTTTTTATCCTGCGCTGTGTACTTCCCATTGACATGAATACGGTTTCTTTTAGGGGAAGTTTACACATGCGTCCATGCGATCAAACCGATTTTTTAAGAAGGCGGCAGTGAAGTGGAAGTACAAATCAACGTACTCGCCCTCTTCCACTTCACCCCCGCCTTTTAAAAAACAAGTTCGATCGCATGGACGCATGTATAAACTCACCTCAACCGCTAGTCGCGGACATCGTAAATTTTGCTAGGGTGCTTTGGGCAGATCATATTAAGGTGGGTAGGATAGGGTGAGTTGCAAAAAACCGATCCCGAGCAGAGAGCCTGCTGTATTCGATAATGTTTCTGCGCTCGCTGTGTTTTCGCTTAGGTTGGTTGTTAAACTAGAATGACACATAGAAAACACTTAAATGAAGTCTTATCTAGGATTTAATTGAAATCAGACATGAAACATGCATATGAAGTAATTTACGATTTAATGTGCTTTAAAGCACTCAAAAACAGTCTGCACACTACAAGATTTGATGTAAAATAATTGACAATTACGGAGTGCTATGCAATTTCATTCAATTCAAACTGCCGGTTTCACAATAGTGAGCAGCAGTGGAGCGAACCGTTATGAGTACTCTTGTAGCGGCTACCAGCAAGCGGTTACAGCGGCGCTAGTTGGTTACGGCGGCGTCAGAATATAACCTGGTGACGAGATATAAAATTAAGTATTTGTTGGATGCGCATTAATAGTCATAGTTGAAGCGTTTCAATATTTCCTAGAGATTAATGTGAACTTCCTCGTGTCCTTCTTTGTATTGTGAACTCTCTCGTGACCTTCTATATATGTAGGTTTGACAGCCCCTACACTCTTACTGCTATCAGCACATTCTATATATAAGCCCATGAACAACTACTCCCGAACTAATTTCTGTCTCAGTCACGTTACATCGGCAGCGGTTGTTGTTGTATTCAATATGCTTACCTAAATCGGATCTGCCCAGGAGAACAGGGATAAAATCGGGTTTTATAAGCTGGAAACTTAGTTCGTATTCGTGTCGAAAGTCTTCTTTGACTTTGACTTTGATGTAGTTGAAGGTTGTTAGAAAGAGATGCCAAGGCAGTTCTCGTCTTCAGTGGAGTCATGGCGTGCATCAGAACGCCAAAGAAATACTGATGATATCAAAGTGTGCAGGAATTAGATACCCAGCATCGTTAGCACTACAAACATGAGTTGCAAAAGCTGCAAAGATTAATTGACCATTAAGGGTATATAATCTGATATTGATAAATTGATTAAATCCCTTGGTGTTGGTGTAAAATCTATCATAAAAATATTCAATAAATCTAAATAGCTTCAGGCCTCTTCAGAGTAAAATTGGAGCTCAACCGTGGCAAGCCCAAAAGGATTTAATTCACAAAATGTATAACCTGCGTTATATTATACATCGCACAATCACCATAGAAGGGTCAACCAACCGTCATTGCTCCATTCGATGAGCGAATCGGCAGGAATATTAGCCACATTAAATATTATTGCACGTTCTGCAATATGTGCATTATATGAGTTTCACCCTACAAAGTCTTATGACAGGAGTCAAAAGAACTCTGCAATTTGAAAATGTAACATCTGTGATCTTATCAATCTCTAAAAGTGGAGATGACGTCACTTCAAAACCGACCTCAACAGAACCTTAATATTGCAAACAACCGAAGTGTCTCCATGACAGAGACTATTGCACCCTCTCCTCTAGCAGTGGAGTCATGGCGTGTATCAGAACGCCAAAGAAATAGGTACTGATGATATCGAAGTGTGCAAATCCGGGATTTCAGAAACTTTTTACTGTAGCAGACCTAGACCGTACTACCGGTTGTTATACCGTTGATGACAATAATATAAAACATAGCTTAATGGAAAGAAGAGAGTCCACCTTTTGACAAAAATCTTCAAGGGTTTACTAGTCGGGTTCAGTTGTCGAAGTAAGAACTAAACTAAGGATCCATCGACTCCATATTTTCGCAGCTTTAGAACTGAGGTAGAATTTGCCTTTCCGAAAGTTATCCTGTTCATCAACATAATGATTTTCGCATCGACCGCTCAGAGAGACGCTTGAGCGATTTCGCCAAACAAGCCCAGATATCAAACAGAGAAAAGAGAATGGCTTTGCATGACTTGTTTGAAGAAGAGGAAGGTGTACTCTATGGCCAGGCATAACAGGTTGATGGTCAGACCATTTGTTTATTATGAATTATGTACAAGAACTTTCAAACGCGTTTATCTCAAAACATGATTTTTTCAAACTGCTGCCATGATATCTTAAAAACTATTTAATTGATTCTGCGCAAATTTATATAGCATTTTTAGTACATATATAACTACAAATTGACCTCAAATAATTAAGATTGCTTCATTACTTTTCATTTTACAAGCTATACAAACCCCCAAAAAAACACAAAAAATTGATTTTTTTTTTCTAAAACGTAAAAAACAATAAGTTCTTGGAAATCTAATTTAATTTTACTTCCATGTAGAGGCCGGAATCATGGCAGCAGTGGAGCATCTTTTGTTATATATGACTATTTTGTATATGATGACTTCAAAAAATGCACAAAGTTTGTTTAAATGTTAATAAAAATGATATATAATTTATAAATTATTTTATATTAATGATTTGTCAAAAAAAAAATTTAAAAAACCAAAAACCATAAAAAACCGCCTTTACACTAGACGAACGCCTTAATTCAGTTTTTCCCTTTAATAATGAGTGCAGTTTGTTGCATATGCTTTAGAGCCTTATCAAGCCTTAGATTACACAAGCTTTTCATAATGTAGGGGTCATGCTTTTCAACGGCATCAAAACTGGTTTCATCAAGGTTTAACGTTGAAAAAGTATCACATGTTACAAATTGTTGCCATAAAAAGCACTCGCAAGGTTAAAGTTGTTTTAGTTTAAAAGGTTGACAGGAAGATGGTAAATGCCATTTTTATGTGAAATAAAATATAGCTGAGCGATGTGAACTTCCCAGAAATATGTTATTCAGCAATTAGGAGAAGGAAGATAATATTTCGAATAAGGTGGCTTTAAACCAATTTTTAAATTTAAAAATAGGTGGGTGGACTAAAGCAGACAAAAATAATGTAAAAGAAGCTGTTAAAGGAGATTCTAATAATTATATGCTGGAACAATATATAAATTGCAGAAAGTTTAAGCGATAAAACGGATTTATGTAGGGAAGAATGTTTCTCTGTTATGTTTACACTTATCTATATAATTAAAATTCATTTTTTTCCTTCGTCAAAAAGCTAAAATACATTCCGATTAGATTTACCAAACAATTTTATTTTTTTTCGAAGGATTCAACATCTATATCAGCAATACTTAATTTAAAACCAATGCTAACCAGCTAAGCAGTTATATAAAAACGGATCGAATTTAAAAAGATTTCATTCGTATTCTTAGTCTTTGATTTGAATCAAAAAGTAGAATTTTTTAATGAAGATGACACACAGTGCCATAATTTGTCCCCTCACCTGTTAGCATTTGATGTGAATTCAAATTTCACGAGCGAATACGAAGAAACAAATAGACAAATTTTAAATAAACGCCAAAGAATGACATTGGGATATAATATACCTGCCTTTATTATTATTCTTCATTTTTTGTATTTGGTCAAAAATCTTGTTTTCATTCATTTTTGAATTTCTTTTTTCATTCTGACGACATCGAGCCAAACTGGTTGTGGCTGTAAACTTCGAATAACTTAACGACCTTTTAAATTTCAGCTATTACAAAACACATACTAACAATCCATTTGAAACTATAGGTGGGTTTTTGCGTCTCGATCAATAGCAGATTAGGGTAGGCACGATTGAAAACAACAGCAACTAAGGCAGGATTGTTGTTCTTTTTAATGGTACCTACCCTAATCTGCTATTGATTGAGACGCAAGAAAACGCACCTTATATATGATATTTTTTCCAAAAGCGCTACATTGATATAGTTGATTGTTTTTTCATCAAGACTGTATGATTTTATTGGAAAAATGTTTGCTGAAAGTGTTGGTTATTGAAGAATATGCAGGCATTTTCCATAAATTACGGGTCAGAAGACCAGCATTCCAGCGAATGCAATAAATATAAAAGCCGGATTCCGCTTCAACGCAATTAAATTGAATTCCAACGCAAAGTTGTGTCTTAATGTATGTTGATAAGTTATGGGAGGATGCACCATTAGCATTAGAATAACCGGTTGTAGATGTTTATTGTAAAATAGCTTATCATCGATTGTGTTCATTATATTTTATTGAGCTTAGTGATAATGTAATTATTTACGTAAAAGCTGTTTATAGTTTGATTAGTCTTCAATTGTATACAACCGCGTGGAAATGTGAATGATATACAGGAAAGATGTGCCATCATTTGCATAATTAATATAAAACAAAAAAATATTTTCTGTTAACATTCAATCAGTGAATATAATCCATCATTTTTATTAGCTCAAAATTTTAAAAACTACTCACACATCGGTCCTCGTATAGCATTGATATACGTAACTTGCTTCTGAGTTTCGATCTCCGCTCTGCAAACAGTCGCATTTAAATCCATTTGCACCGCCACACCTTCCATAACATTAGTCGAATTTTCCATGGTTTCAGATGCATCTTCAGTGATACCTGCAGCCTCACAATCGATACCATACAGTTCTTTGTCTAACATGCTCATGCAAACAGAGGCATTATAGCCCAAATTAACGCGACAAGCCTGCAATTTATGATAATTGAATATTTTCGGAAAACAACCACAGTTGATGATGTGTAATTAGTGTAATTAATGGCATTTGACACTGACTTTTTCTAAAGCGAGATTCTGTACGGTCACGATCAGCAAGCATGCCGGTAGTAGCCAACATAGCAGTAAAGGCTCGACAATCAGTAGTTTTCGATGTGCCCAAACTTTTTGCAACAGCACAATCACCGAATTATTTTCGATTCTCCGCCTCCAGGGCTTCATGATTGGTATTTCAGATGATTGGGTTTCTCAATCGATTGGGGTTTTCTTGAGCTCTTAGCGCAAATTATAGTGTTCGCGATCAATCACAACAGATAATTTTGAAGATATGTTAATTATTTATTAATGTGGTCGTCAACGTAGTCACTAGAATCTTATTCTAGTTCCGGCTTCAGAATAAAGATTCATTCGCCATATTTGTAGAAATGAATTTTTTGCACTGAGCGCTCTTGTGAATTTAATTGTTTTATGTATACAAACTTGAATATTTCAATCTATCAAAAGATGAACTTTATAAAAAAACTCGACATTTTAAAATCGAGAATATATAGTAATTAGCGCTTTTGACGTAGCCAGGGTCTCACGAAAAAGTGTTTCTGGCTAAGATAACGGACAAGTTTCAATTAAATTTTTTGCAGATTGCTATTTTTGCACTTTTGTCATCTATTTAAAGCTACAATGCGAATCTTATTTACATATTGATAGTTTGCAAATGCCATTTAATTCAATTATTCATTTGCGCATGTTGTTATCAAAAGTGGTTGATCTTTGATATTTTCTAATGTGAAGATGACTCTTGATTTTGTATTTTCATATAATATGGAGGAGATAAACATTTGGTCGGAGAAATCCTAACGAAACATTTCCAATGTGTCGCACATTAGTATATGGAATTTCTTTAATCGGTCCAGACTTTCAATACGATTTGCGGTTTGTGCATTTACTGACGAAAGTATTTTTTTCCGGAAATTCAGGGCAAGGTCTTCCAAATATTATAACGAGAACTCGCGGAACTATTAAGTTAGAAAATTTAATGATAATTATTTTTTGTATATTCCCGCCAAGTACAATTTCTCGCGGATCATGTAAGCCATTAGCGTCGAATTATTTTCACTTCCAATCCTTAGCATAAATTTATCCCGATTATTTTGATTTTTAACTATTCACATCACATTTTCCACCAAAGTTTAAATATCTTGAATTATCTGCGCAGTTATATTAAAAAGATTAAGAAATAATTAATACTTAAAGGGGAAAAAATTTAATAACAATCTTAGAAAAACAATCAACCGATCGCGCAGCACGCTTGATTCTAACTGATAGAAATTTCGTAAAAATGGTGAAGAATCTTAAATCGCAACAACAGAATAGTAGCATTCAGATGAGATTAAAAGTCAGGTTTTGCTTGTTTTGGCCAGTGATTTTATGTTATATATGGTGAAACCAGTTAAAGTGGACAATGGAGTCGGCGACAAGTTCATTGAAAGTGAATCTTCCTCTGTCTGTAACTACATATATGGCTATATATCTAGAAAAATATATTTATTATAGATACAGTGATGAGTTTGATTCTAGATACAATTTCACAAAGTCAAATAGATTTATATTTGAATCGAAGAGTACATTGACTCTTTCATATAAAATGAAAATTACTGCTTTGGTTTGCACGTCATTAAAAGCAAACAGCATAAAATTGATCAAAATTGAGATAAAGAGCCAAATTCATGCAATAAAAGATAAGAGCCATCTGCTTCTTTTACCACATTTTTCGCATCCACAGCAAAAAAAAGTTCTGAGATAGTTAAAATTTGTTTCAGAATAGCCGGAGCTTAAATTTAATTGGTAAGAAAATTTCCAATCCTGATATGAGGCACATAAATCAAGAATTTGAATTTCATTTATAAATGCGCTTTCACAGAGAACGTTGAAGTTTCGTTTGATTGTTTTTCTGGACCCCATTTATTTGGTCAAGTGTAATCTTTCTTTTAAGTTTGTTCCTCTGCATCATAACAGCCGTAAGTTTGTAGATTCAGTGCTCCACATTATAGTGGAATTCAAAAGATGACAAAAACCTTGGCGTCGGAAATTTCTCGGGACGCAATTTCTTCGGCGACTATTTATCCACTTTGCAGCACATTGAAAACAACTTTTAAACACTTTTAAACTGTTAGTGGATTTCTCAAGCAACGACGCCAACCCTGCAAAGAAACCCACACGTATTATTTCACCACATTTTCAGATTTATATTGCGATCCAAAAATGCCTGTTTTTGTTCGGAAAAGGGTTCAGGCAAGAGATGAAAGAATTAAATACACAGCATCGTTAGCACTACACACATCAGCTGAAAAGCTACAAAGATTGATTGATGATTAAAGGTATATAACCTAATATTGATAAACTGATTAAATCCCTTGATGTTGGTGTAAAATCTATCATAAAAATATTCAATAAATCCAAACAGCTTCAGCCCTCTTCAGAGTAAAATTAGAGCTCAACCGCGGCAAGTCCAAAAGGAGTTAATTCACAAAATGTATAACCTGCGTTATATTATACAGCGCACAATCACCATAGAATGGTCAACCAGCCGTAATTGCTCCATTCTATGAGCGAATTGGCAGGAATATTAGCCACACAAAAAATTATTGCTGATTCTGCAGTATGTGCATTATTTGTGGTGAGTTTCATTCCACAGTAAAAAGGGCCTTGCAATTAAAAAATTTGACAGCTATTATAACAACCATGCTGTTAGCTGCAGAGGTTGTCCAATTTATCAATCTCTCAAAGTAAAGATGACACTACCTCAAAATCGAACTGAACAGGGTCTAAATATAGCAAGCAACCGTGACAGAAATATAGCAACCACCCATGACAGAGACTATTTTACCCTCACCTCTAGTAACTGCTGGCATCAAATATTCCCACGCAATGAAAAGAAACGTATACGGCTAGGTTGAAACCGCTGTTCAAAGTAGTCCTACCCACGAATTTTCTTCTATTTTTTCAACGCGATGAATAACATGGTGCAAGAACTAATTAAAAACCTAAAAATGTTACTCCAATTTCTTATGAACAGTATTTGACTTCGTTCAAGATCGTCCATTGGAATGTGAATGGCATTATCCAGCATAAATCGGAAATATACTACTTTTCATCAATCCATGATATTGATTTATTTTTTTTACTAAATTTTTTTGCTAAATTTTTTAAACTCTTCTCACGCAAAAATTCAAGTGCGCAGTCAGGTTTTCAGCAAAAATCGAGGACATTTTTTCAAAAATTGTATAAAAATCGCAGACATTTTACTATGGGGCATTTTTAGATTATTTATGGAGGAAAATAAGTAGATTTGGAAATTTGGAACAAAAATCGAGGACGTTTTTCTGACAAATTAAAGCAGCTGTGGAGAAAAAGAAAAAGGTTATCAGGAATTATAATTGAACCAAAATCCAAAATCGGAGACCAATTTTTTCCCATATTTCTTATTTTGTTTGAGTCTTGCACACATAGTGAATTTGACCGCATTGGTCAAATTTACAATTTATAAAACACAAACACGAATAAGATATGCATTTTTGAGTTTATTCAATTTATATAAAAATATATTTTACAAAATCAAATTTTTCGATCATTTTTTTTACGAAAATCTTGCAAAACTTTCACGATTTTTCGGTAATTTTAGACGGAAATTTCCTTTTTTTATATGTCCTCGATTTTTTGGTAATTTCGTTTTGTTTAAATGTCTTCCTTTTTCGGTAATTTTGAATAAAAATTTCGTTGTTTTTTTTTGTAAATGTCCTCGATTTTTCAAAAAATGGAGTACATTTCTCAAAAAACAGACAAAAATCTAGGACATCCGGATTGTCCCCTCGCTGCGTCCTTGCAAATTAATAGCTTTGACATCTCAGGCTACATATTCTACGACACCAAACACTTATATGGCAAGGCTAGAAGTGGATCTGCAACACTCATTAAAAACATCTGCTCCATCATCTTTTTTTCATTTCGCATAAACATTCATACCCAGCGAAGATTACATCCAAGTAACATCGATTTGTCTACGAGAACAATCGAATAACATTGTAATTTTATTCAACTACTGCCCATCGAAGTCCAACATTTCAAAAACAATAGTACAAACCGTCTTCTTCTCATCGGTGGGGATCAAACTCATCGTGGCTAGTGACTTCAAAGCGAAATATTATTTTTTTATGAGTCATAGCACCTAAGGGCAAAGTACTTTACAGCACAGTTCAACCCTATGGGCTGAGGCATGTTTAAACTGGTCAGTCAACTTATTGACCGTCGGACACCAACAAAGTTTCGGATCTCATAGATGTCGCAATCTCGAAGAAAATACCTCCCCGTTCCGCAAAAGCAGTTTTTGATTTGTCCTCAGGACACTTTCCTGTCATCATTGCTTTGGACCCAGACCCAGCTTCACTACCTATGACCGTACAAATTCGAACAAAACCAGCTGGAATACTTTCAGACGATACATCACCAATCCAATTTTTCTAAGAGCTTCACTCAAATCGTTAATATACGAGGTCTGATCAAAAAGCTCCGGGACTTATTTTACATAAATTTATTGATAATAGATGCACATTACAAAGTTAAATCTCCTTCAAAATACTCTCTTTGGATGGATACACACTTTTCATAACGCCGCTTCCACTGCAGGAAGGCCCTCTAAATGTCTTCTTCGAAAATGTTCTTCAGTTCCTGCAGCGATTTTTTTTAATTCATCAAATCTCTCTCCATCATAGCTCTCTTCATTTTTGGAAACAAAAAAAAGTCTGCTGGAGCCAGATCAGGTGAGTGGAGAGGCCGGAGAAGAACTGTTATTTCATTTTTGCTGCGAAAATCGCGCATGAGCAGCGAGGAATGAACAGTGTCATGGAGCAATATTCATTTCCCACTTGACCACAGCTCTGGTCTCTTCTTTCTCATAGCTTCACGCAAATGTCTCAAGGTTTCAAAGTAAAGAAAACAATTGATCGTCTCACCTTTTGGAAAAAATTTGTGGCTGACGATACCCTACCAGTCAAAGAAAGCAGTGAACATGACTTTCACGTTAGATTTCACTTGTTGGGCTTTTCTGGTCGCGGGGAGGTGCAAGTCTTCCATTGAGATGATTGGGCCTTTGTCTCTACGTCGTCCCCATATACCCATGTTACATCGCCAGTAATAACGATTTTCAAGACGTTTTCATCACCATTTGCGTTTTCAAGAAGTTCTTCACACACCCGAACTCTGCGTTGTTTTTTATCTTTGGTCATCGATCTTGGGAGAAACTCGACGCATGTATAGTTTTTCTGTTAAAATTTCTTGGCATGAGCGAACAGTGCCCATGGATCAGGAAAGTTTTAACTCAGAAGATAAATATATTAAAGATACGGCGAGAAAAAATGGATTTGACGAGAGGATAATTGGAAATCTTGTCAAAAAGAAAAAGTATAGAATACAGCGTGATCTTTTAACGACGCTCTTTACGCAGGAAAAACAAAAAACAACTATAAGAGTTCCAATTATTTACTCGCCAGTATTTAAAAAACTTCGGGAACTTCTTGAACGCTTTGATATTAAAGCAGTTCCAACCAGTAAAACTAAAAAATTAGGTACTATACTATGTCATGTGAAAGACAAAAAGGATAAAAAGGAAAAATGTGGAGTTTATAAAATTACCTGCCCAGAATGCGACAAAATATACATAGGTCAAACGAAACGGTTAGCTGGTCTTAGACTAACGGAACATAAACGGGAAGCAGCTTCCGCGAGGAAAAGGAATACAAAATTAGTACGTTCAGCAGTAGCAAAGCACATCTTGGAGGAGGATCACAACATAACATGGGACAACGTGGAGGTGATTAAGGAGTTACAGCAGGTACGAAAACTGGATGCGTACGAAAGCCTGAACATATGGAAAACGCCTATGAATAGAAGACTAAACACAGACCAAGGAAACTGTGCATCACCATTGTTCAGGTTAATTTGAACATTCATTTGATAGTGAGGAGGAAAATTTAATTGATATTGATAGTTAAATGTATTTTAGTAAAGTAATTAATAGACAATTAGTTGGTAATTGGTATAAGTCAATACTTTAAAAATAAGCTCTATAAATAACATACATAAGATAGATTAAGATTAGATCGATAAACACTGAAGAAGAGGGCAGATTATCCTCGAAATATCGATATTTGTCACAAAAATTAAATATATCTAGCTTCGAAAGGAAAAATCGGGGCTTAAAAAAAAATAGACGTTGCTCATGTTTTCCTTCCATCAAAAACAAAACCACAAAATCGTCGAACACAAAAAGTCGGTTTACTAAGCAGCTGTAACTCCGCTTCTAATTGACTTATTGACGATCTGAAAAAACAGCTCTAATTAAGAAGATCTCCTCTAACCAACCCCGTTTATCACCATCACTTCATTGGTACGTTATTTTAAAAGTTCCGGAACTTTTTGTTCAGACCTCGTTTATCATTTTCGCAGCTGATATTTTCAATAACAAAACCAAAAATTGAATTGCAACACCATTAAAATCCTAGTACATGTAATACAAGACTGGCACAAAGAGAATAGTAGCTGGAATTCGAAGAACGACTCAACAACGCTTATGGGGTGCTCTGGCTGGCGCAAAAGAACGACAACGAGCTCAAATTTCACTCATTCTTGGAGAGTTTCACTCCCACTATAAATACTGACCATTCGCTCTGCAAATTATCATCTAATTTCAATGCTCAGGTCTCACAATCAATCAAAACTTTGGCTAAAGATGTGCAATATATTATTATCCACAAAACATGCTGTAAAAATATCCAGGATAATTATCTTATCATCAATGCTATGTAAGCTCAAACAGTTGTCACCGCTTGTATTCTCTTGGCTTTCCCAGCTTAGCAAAGGATCATCCAAAGTGATGTCAAATATTCCTATTAGTCTTTTATCCTGCGGCTCCAAAATTTTCGAGAAAGTCTGAAAACAACTTCTAATACTTGAAGATACAAGACAAATACCAGAATATCTATTTAAATTTAGCAGCCAACATAGAACTATTCAACAGGACCATCGAATCAAGTTAGATATGAAAATAGCATTCGAAGATAAGGATAAGGTTCGTCTAAACGTAACTTTATCGTTCGGCAAAACATGCATGGACTAATTGTCAAAAACAAATCAATACTTCCTATTTATTCGTAAATTTCAAGTTGGATACCAGAGCTTTTCAACAGAAGAAAGTATATTGGGCCTTATGCACTGTACCACCTTCACATCTCATCTTTCACTAAGCAACAAAATAAAAATAACTGCCTTAGCAGATGACATCGCCAATCTATGCACTGATTCATTCAAATCCAGTTTTGGCATCCTGAATCATGCAAGTCTACATCTCACTTTTTGAATAATGGCTGGTAAAATAGAGGATGGGAATGATTGAAACCAAATGAATCCACTTAACATTCACATTACTAGACTTAATTTGTCCTCAAGTATATCTGCACCATGTACAAATACCTCACAGTTATATAGCAAACATTGCTTAGAACCGACCCATTAGACCTTTCATCTCTAACAGAAGAAACAATATTTTAATAAAAAAACCGATTTTTCCTTTAGAAGCTAGATATATTGAATTTTGTGACAAATATCGATATTTCGAGGGTAATCTGCCCTCTTCTTCAGTGTCTATCAGTCTGATAGACACTGAAGAAGAGGGCAGATTACCCTCGAAATATCGATATTTGTCACAAAATTCAATATATCTAGCTTCTAAAGGAAAAATCGGTTTTTTTATTAAAATAATTTTTTTGAGCTAGGAAAAAATTGGTGCACATTAAATACAAGAAGAAACAACTTTGTCTAGTCAGTTGCTTTGGTTTTCAATCTCTTGCGCATTATGTATACTGTAACTCTTTTTAAAACACTGATCTCATTTTTTTTCTCATTTTATGTTATTAAATTTTCAAAAAGTTTCTACATACCTGACAAGCAATACAAACTTATGTAACAAAACGAACTCCAAGTTGCTGGCATTGGAATGAGCCAGGGAAATTATCCAGTGCTAAAACCATTCACTGAGTGCTTCGTGAACATGGCTTACGTAGAAACATGAATTATCGAGACCAGTCTAAAGAAAAAATTAGCAATGATAAGAAACCAGATTTTAATGATAATAAATCATTATAAAGAGAAAATTAACAAAGGACTTACCTTTGCAACAGGACTTAACTGCGGGGACATAGTAGTTTTTGATGACAAATCCAAGTTTACCTTGAAGGTTTTTGCTCCGATGCCATGTCCTTTGTCTGGCGGGAATCAATCATCGTGCTAAATAATGAGAACATCGAGCTTACTGTGAAGGCTGGTGGCAGTACCATGGAGATGGATCTGTATGTTTGCAGCCGGCGTTGGAAGCCTGGAATTTACTGAACAGCTCGCAATGCACAAGTTGGATATTGTGGAGCTTTAGCTCACCTGAAACTGACCCAACTTGATGAATCCACTGTCATAGTCTCCACACAAGATCTTCATTGAAAATCTGTAGACTTTGTTAGAAAGCAGTATTCGTCAATTGAAAATATTCGGAGGTAATCTGCAAAATTATTCCAAACATTCCATTTATTTGATTCAAGATTGACGCTGTCTATAAAATCGTAGGCAGGAAAAAGCTGATAGCAATTAACTCTTGATATATGTATAATGATTTATTAAACTTTAACCCTTTTGGTTTTCTTATTGAACGAAAGCCCGTAAGGAACTTTTAAGGCCTGACTGAAATATGAATGGACTTCTCTGCTTTTTTTTGCAGCGGAGTCATAAGCCGCCATAGGCCCCCATAACACCTGGGAGTCATTTTTTCCGCACTTGATGTTTCTTATTTGTACCCCCATTTTCTAGTCATGTGCTTTGACGCGTCTCGGCTGTCTATTACACACAGAAACCTCATCCCATGTGTTTTGTTTATATAGCGGCTACTGTGTGTTCATTACGGATGACACTAAGTAGGGTCACTCTTGTTCTTTAGGAGCAAGTTCACCTCATGACTAGGGACTAGGAACCTTTCCCACAATTGTTAGGGCACCCTGCTCGAAGAGCAGTAAATTCTTTTTTTTTTGCCTCGTCGGTGGTACTTTTAGCAATTATCTGGACTTCGGCCTCTCAACCTGCAAATCGCTACAAACTCCAGAGCGCAAGTCAGAATTAATAATATTCTGACGGATTCCAAAAATAAAGAAACGGAGACCAGTAGGAAAACCCTGAAAACTATGAGTAGCCACGATTGATGAAGACATAAGACTAAGCTTTTGGAAGGCGACACATCAAAGAAACTAAGGCACGATCGGGCTAAAGTACCACCACAGAGAAGATTTTTAAAAAGTTATTGATTTGATTTTTTTTTTTAGTTTTTTATATTTTGTCATGGTTGATTGGCAGACCTTGTAAAATATGCAGAAAATCCCATTTATAATAATTCGAAATAGAAAATAAGCCTCCGCAATATTGAATGATTGACATTTAAAGGCCTAAACAAAAAATCCACTTAGCTTCAAATTTTCGAGCAGTTGCTGATGTCTCGCCACTGAATTGGTTAGCTTTTCCGTGAATGTGGGATATTAATATTTTTTGATTGGTCGCTGTCTTCTAGCAATATAAATATGGGCTTGCAATATGGACTTCATCGGTTTTGAAACCGAGATTCGACTTTTTCAGTTTCTTCATAATTTAAGCTAATCGTACGAAAAATAGCAAAATGCGATACAGTGTTAGTTATATAAAATAGTTTATTAATTTTTTTGCAATAAATATTGTTAATTTTTTTCCATTTTACAAAACAAAAAAAATTATGTAATAAAGTTTCATGATGAATTTCGATATTCATTAACAATATTGTGAATATTTTATTTATTACTTAAAATCTTATCATATTACTTTTACTTTATCTTCAT
Organism: Nemotelus pantherinus; assembly: GCA_963978885.1. Classification (NCBI taxonomy): domain Eukaryota; kingdom Metazoa; phylum Arthropoda; class Insecta; order Diptera; family Stratiomyidae; genus Nemotelus; species Nemotelus pantherinus. The sequence goes on along the minus strand of OZ022264.1, from coordinate 247,325,648 downwards.
CTTCATCATACTACAGTTATTATTCGTGTACATATGCATGTGAGAAAAATGTGCAACGACCCAATCGTATAACATTCATTGTTTCGTATAATCATTCATTGCATTATTCACTTGTTTTACTTAATTTGGATTACATATTTACAGTAACAATAGTGAAATCGATTGTGATCAATAAGTGATAAGTTCTTACGATTCGTATAAAACTGTAAGTTACAACATATTTGTTATCGTTCGTAGAAAATTGAGAATTGTTGATAGCAAATAATGGGTTTTTTTCGTATATTTTATTGATTATATTATATTTATGTGCCGGAAATTGTATATTTTAATGATATTCAGAAACCTTTTTTTCATTGTTGATTTTGTTTGTTGTTGTTGGTGATATAAGTATGATTCTAAAGGATTTATTCAAGGACTGAATGTTTTACTATGATATCATTTAATTACAATATTTATTTAATGTGAGTTGGAGCTAAGGTTAGCAGTAAAAAATAAAAATAAAAAGAATAAAACTACTAGCATATTTCAATTCGTAAATAAATTGTAGAAAACCAGCAAAAAAGTTTTCATTTTATTTTCACACACGCTTTCTTTTAATGACAGTATGTATATAAATAAAAATCCATAATATATTATAAAAATAATAGAAATCTTTTACAAATCTTATTAAATGAAATGAGTGCAGCGCAACATTGAAATATGTATCGAACATATTTACGATTCTTTCTTTGCTGATATATTTTAATATCTAGATATTGCTCAAATGGGTGAAGTGCGAGCGAAGTTTAATCGTTTCGTCAGATTATTGTTTTCTTTTTCCAGTGTCCGTGTATGCAAAATGAATATGAAATAATATAAATTTGCATTTTTGTTTCGATATCAATCCCATTCTGTGTATGTGTGTGATATTTAAATAATAGATTTTCGTAACAATATATCCTTGAACGGTTTTTGATGTTGTAGTTTTTTTTAGAAGAAGATATTATGTTTATTAACGTGATTCACACTATTCTTTTCTTCCTTGCCTATACATCATATAACAAATGTGTTATCCAGCCACAATTTGTAGATATCACTTATCTTTGTCGTCCGCTTTATCCGCTTTTTCGGCAACACCATCGCCATAGAATTTAGGCTGCAATAAGAAAGGAGAACGTTTTTATGAGAATATTTTTAGGTGTTAGGGTAGGGGTTGCTGCATTATTATTTGTGTGAAACACGAAAGCCTTTCAGCAATTTTATATTGAAGTACATCAATCTACAAAATATTACGGCACTTCGGAGGATTTTTTTGTTCGATGGATTGAGTTATTCTGTTTGTTTATTTTAATCTATAACAACTATGTTAATGGTTAATGCTTAATTATTTTATGTAATTAGATGGCTGAAAATGCTGAGGCGTAAATACAAAAAAAAAAAAACAATAAATACCACTCGTGCAAGGAGATGACTAGCACACAAAAATACATACTTTTCTATAAGTACTATAATGAACAGTGTACTGAAAATACTATTTTTTTGTTGCAAATTAAATTTTAGGCTCAAGATATTACACCGATTGATATTATCAAGGAAAAGCATAGTAAACTTAATAGTTTCGTAGCGTTATACATATGTATATACATAGCGTTTATTGGTAAGGGTTTGCACAGAAGCTAAAGACTGATTCCTTAGGTTTAACCATGTTGTGATCCATTCCTAGAATATTTCCTACTGTGGACAGAATTCGGCTACAACGTATTGCTTAGCAAAATTTACTAAACTTTTTGAGTGAAGTAAAAAGTAAATAGCACATCTGCCGGCTAATAGTTCTTAATTTTTGCGTTGGATAGCGCTGGGAGCAAAGTATGGTTCACAGTATAAACTCCTATGCTATGACCTTGTCTTTCAAAACGCATTAGATGTTCAAACGATTTCGAGTTAGCGTCATATTTGTTTAGTAGTTAACATGTCTAGTTTAAAACCAAATGAACAGTATTTGCGACAAGTATAGCTTTTTCTGTTCAGTCAAAAAAGAAAACACAGGTGAGAGCCGCCATATCTTAGTGGCTTAGATGAATCAAAGGTTTTAATTTCGATTGAAAGACATAGAATGTCCAGGCGAGCCGAACAAATTGTAAGATGCCGAATAGTAAGCAATGTTGTACAAGGGCGATACGCATACTCAACAAAAAAATGGTAGAAAAGTTACAAATTAGTCGCCAAATCATGTTTTCAATATCCAGAAGGTGCCCCATCATCTGATCAACAGAATTATCGAAAAGCGAAATTTTGCGCTCTCGACATGAAATAGTTTTTCTTGCATGGGATCGTGACTACAGATGAAAAATGTATATGCTTCGAAACCCAAAACACAAAACATCATCAGTTGGCGCACAAGACCGAATCACATCGGAAGCAGAACAATGTTTTGCATTTGGTGGGATCAGAAGGGTGTCGATTACCATAAGCTTCCGAAAACAGGTGAAACATTTAATACTCTTCGCTGTCGGCAACAAATAATTAATATAAACCATGTCATTGATCAAGAAGCTCCCAGATTCGGTTAAGGGGTGAGTAGGGTTAATTCGTGTAAAAAAAGGCACATTTTTGTGATTTTTTTTAGATGAAACAGTTAAAATCTATTTATTAAAACCAATGGTGCATTATAGTATAACATTTGAAGAATATTTTGCGAAATTTTCATGAAAAAATATTAAAAAATACGACAATGACAGCAATTCTTCTGGAGCATCTCGGAAAAAAAGGTGAATTGCGGTGCCCATCATAACTCGGTGCGGAATCATCTGAAATCCTAAAATCAAACGTATTTCGTTAGATAATCGTTTTCCCCAGGTAACGCTGGGAGGGTATTTTGAAATTTAAATTTTTCACTTTTTGGGAGCACTTTGAACGAAAAAACGCGATTTTTCGGAAAAAAAATATCGGTTTATTTGTTATTATAAAGTTAAAAATATAAACAAATTCGAAAAAAAAAACTCTCCAGCGTTACCTCGTAAATTATGTAGAAAAATAGTGTTCAAAATTTCAAAAGGATCCGTGCAGTAGTTTTGGAGTTATGATGGGCACCGACTTTGAAAACGTGAGTAGTGGGAAAAATGCTTTAACGTTTTGAACACAAAAAAATTTGGGATGAAACGTTCATAAGCGAGATCTATCGGCTTACTTCACACTGAACCATCAGTGTCAGGTCCATAAAGGATGTTGCTATCATCCACAATATCTAGAGCATCTTGTTGCTCCTGTCTACGATGAATCCTGCCTTCTTTTGTTTGCTTCTTTTTTAGTCGGCCTTCTTTTTTAGTCGAATGAAAATTTATTTTTCCATCACATTTTATGCATTTAACTACCGTTGCAATTGTATAAAAGACTGATACAAATTTTTTAGGTCGATATAATCTCGCACTAGTTGTTGCTCTATCAGATCTTGTAACTTTTTTCGGCATTTTAGCAATATTTTAGCACAAAACTGAACGAAAATGGAGCTAAAATGATGCGAAAATCGGAAAGTGCGTGTACTGCTCGATAGAACGTTTACTGCCACACTAAATTATATACTCTACATTGACTAAAGTTATAAATAATATAATATAAAGTTATTATTGACTAAAGTTAAAACGTTTGTACTCTTTTTTAAATTTGTATAAAGAAAGATAGGGGTAGCTTTTAAGGTATTCTATAAAAATCGTACCAGCTGCCTGGTAACAATAGCGCGCTCGAGTCAGGTTGGTATAAAAATCCGACAGGTATAAAAATAGTCATAGCTTCGTCAATTTTGCTCTGATCGACTTGAAATTTAGACACAACATTATTGAGATATTAGTCATTCCTTTACAATAAAAAATAAAATCAAAAAAAAATAAAATTTAAAAACCCTACTCCCCCCTTAAAAGACACCGAAAAGTGATTTTCCAGCACGACCAACCATATGCAGCGAAAGTAATGAGAGGCACAATTTCTACGCTTAACAGGGAACACAAAACTTTGGCGCTTTCGATTGCCACTTGTTTTCATCAAGGGGTTTCGCTTTTCCTCTGAAAAATTTCAACAATTACGAAGATATCGAAAAATTGCTGACTGGACCACCTCAAAATGTGAACGATTTTTTTTAGGAGGGTATCCAAAATGTAAAACACAGAACATATTGCTAGCGATGAACAGCAAGAACATACTGCTAGCGATGGAGCATACTTTAAATAAGGCATTTTTTACCTGATCCCCAAATTAAATTCGTTTTATTAAAAAAAACAAAAAATCATTAACCGGCACAACTGGTATAATTTGATTGACTAGCATAATAGTTTTTTTTGCCTACACACCAAATAATCTCCTTACATTTGTGGCATACACTAAAACACAGCGAATTTGGTATAGCTGGAATTTAATGAGCATTTTTTATGGACCATTTTGAAAATGGAATTAACTTGGCAGTAAATTTGATACTTCAATGTCCGAAAAAATTTATTGGCTACATAGAAAGCCTAGTATTTTTCACAACTAGCCTAAAACACCAGAAATATTTTAAGCTTTCTACTACAAGCAATCAAAACTATAAAGTTTTGCATTTATGATGAGTTATCTGGAGAATCTTACAAAAACTCACATAAATTAAATACACCCGTTACGAATGCAAGGGATTTTTTTATGAAACAGTTTGCGTTACATATGTCATAAACTGCCTGTTAAAAATATTGCACACCCAATCTGAAAAAGAAACGAAAATTATCTACAAAAGAATAAATTTAAATGCAGGATCTATTCTTCTTTCAAAGGTGTTTTTTTTTTATTTTAAAGTAAAATATGCTAACTAGTCAAGTGACAAGTTTAAGAAAACAAACACAATTTATCTTTTACTGCTTGTTGAATTAATTTGCATGATTTAATTGTTTGGGGAATAGTTATTGCTTAGAAGTATTTGAAAATGTATTTCAGCAAGCATCGTTAGCGGAAAGATTTATTTTAATATTTTATTGCAAAGCAAAGGACTGAAGTTTCCATCCGAAATAATTGGAAAAGAATGATTCTGAGTTTTTCAGCGTGATGATTTTGATATAGAGGACAAGGAACGCTCAGGTCAACTGAAAACATTCGAAGATAATGAACCGAAAGCATTATTGAATTAGGCTCCACGTCATATGCAACAGGAACTTTCAGAGACTTTAAAAGTTTATAAGATATATATATATATATATATATATATATATATATATATATATATATATATAAACTTAGCAAGCACCTACATGCAATGGTGTTGCTGAGAAACCACAATTGGCCATCACAACAATTGAAAGAAAGGGTTATCGAAAGGAGAAAAATAATGAATTAGACAAAAAGGGGAGGGTTTTTTTTTTACATAATAGTGACAATTAGTGAAAAGTGGATCTATTTCTAATAGTATATTTTATATTAATAATTTAAACTGTACACCAGCTAATGCAAGGTTTGGTGTGCCAGGTTAATCGGTGCCAAACCGAAACATTGTTGTGCATTTAATAATGGTCTATATTTGGTGAGGTAGGAAGTTATCATGACCAGTGATGTTGCATCATGATCGGTTGAAATCGACAAAAATTGTCGCTGGTGATAATTATCGATTACAACCCTTATGCTCGAAGCGAGTTCTGATGGAAAAATGATCAGAATTGCACAATAGACATGACCAAATTCATGATGACAACCTATTCAAGGCTAACACTTCGCACTGACTCGCCATTTTTACCAGTTATTACTCCTTTTGATTACTAATTGTTCCACCCCATGTACAATGTATTTAATGAGCAGCAGCTCTATAATTTCATTTCGATATCTATGGACCTGGAGTAGTCCGAAATTTGATGTTGGACTAGATTTCTTTAAAAAATGAGAAATTCTGCTGACGAGGGCTCACAAGCGTAGTTTTTCGCCTAAGAGATAATAAAAATTTGAATAAATTTATCATTCTTTTTATGAATAAAAAAGTAGCTTTTTCCAATTAAGAAAGCTGGGAACTCTAACTGTCAAATCTTTCATGTAACATAATTTTTTGGATAATATTTCACTTCAGATGAAAGTACGAATTAAAAATTTATTTAACTTTTAATTTACACTGCGTCCGGACCGAGGTTTCCGGTCGCGTTCAGAAATGAAATATAATAGAATTTTTGTTACAATTTACAAATACTTTTATGTATTATTTATTCTGCTGTATTAGTTTCCATAATCGTGTGAAATTTATCGCTCCCACGAAATTGCTCTTGCAGACATTTGCAGTGTCAGCGTCTTAGCGTGGGATCGCACGTTAACTTACGCAACTATAAATGTGTTCAAAAGGGTTTTCAGATTTATAGAGATAATCCAAAAAGAGATGTTTCGATAAATATTTCCCTAATAGCCTCTACAGACGATCGAACATGTTTTAAAACTTGGATACGTTCAAATGCAAGTTCTAATGTTAGAAGGCATGCTTTCACACCAAATCTCAGGTTCGCAAACATAGGAATTTACCTGTTCTCTGCCTCTGTTACCTGTGAAATTCGGTTCAAACTGATGTTCGGCATTTGGTGCGAAAGAGTGTATCCTTTTTTGAACCAGGTTTGAACACCAAGTTTTAAAACAAGTTCGATTGTATGTAGACCCTATAAATGAACAGCTACAAGCACGAGACGGAGGTCAACCGACTCTGCGAATAGGACATGTGACGCCAGCCCATCGCCTGATCCTTTTGGTTTTTATGTTTTTATGACTCTCAGTAATGCGCAAGAAGTTGAGGTTCGTCTAGTTCGGCAGGGCACATCAGGTTATATCAGCACGTCGGGCAGAGCGATAAGCCGAGGGACACCGTCCAAAACGAAATAAGTATTGTGCGTTTTATGGTAGTTCGAAGATGTAACTGTGAACTTAATAATAATTCAGAAGTGGGATATTATCCGAGTTGCCGAACTTAAGAAAATCGAGAGCTGGATGATATGTTTGGTGCACAAGTGGGAAATTGATTACAAGTGCTTGTGTATTTGTGAAATTGATTGCACATGCAACTGTGACTATCGGGTGAAAAACCAAAATTGTGTGAAAAGCATTCAGTTTGTGTTTATTTTGAGTGTTTTCGGGCGAAGTGAGCAATGGCGGAAAACGATGTATTAAATGAGAGGTAAAGGAGCTTCGAAATTAAGTTGAGAGGCTGAAGAAAATGATTCCGGAGCTAAGGAAGGGGCTTCCTATGAGCCATGAATCTAGCAATAGCATGAGCGAAATAATAGTTGACTCGTAATCGGAAGATGCATTTCGCATGGGGTTTAACTAGTTTGCAGAGCTGGCGCGAATCTTTGCGACGAAATGAAGTTTGATGACTGCAAACTTTGACACCTTGAACGATCTCTTAAAAAAACTCAAGAACATTTCGGAATTTGAGAAGGATCCTTCACGATTCTACCGAGAGGAACCCCATTAAAAATTCAGCATCGAAAGTTTAATGACCGGTAAAGCAAAACGATTGAAACCTGTTCAAGATATAAAGGAGCCGTGTGGTGCGCGCATATTGCAAAAAGACCGGCCACAAGCTACATGAATGCATGAACAAGGAAAGATAGTGCTTTCGATGATCCCAATTTGGACATGTGGCTGGAGATTGCAGTAATGAGCCCAAGAAAATGTGACTAGCAACATCCAACAGCACGGATATCATAGCTGGAAAATACTATCAGCAGATAAAAGTCGAAAACGTTATAATCGATGCCGTCATTGATTTCGAAGATGCAGATGCAACTAAAAGCAATTTGTGTATATTAGACTGTGCAAAGATCTTCTTACGCGGATTCGAATAGAATCGAAAGGCAAAATCCACCAATTTTGAAGTGTTTGGTGTTGCGTTAGAAATAAACTTATTAGTGTTGCTAAACAATTCACAAGCAACGTTGGTTATTATCGGTATGAGTTTCATGGAATACTCTAGCATAACCGTGCCGAAAACAAGTGGAAGTGTCTTTCAGTGCATAACGTCGAAGATGCTCTGTACAGTTTGGGGAATAGATTATTTTTCACTGCACTCAACTTAATGAATGGCTACCACCAAACTCCGATTGCGTAAGACAGTCAGAAAACTATCGTGTTCGTGACACCAAAAGGACATTATGAATATAAGCGTATGCCTATTGGGTTGACCAATGTGCCAGCGGTTTTAAAGAGAGCGCAGCGCAATAAATATATAGTCTGATAAGCTGCGTGGCAAAGTATTCACTTATGTGGACGATATTCTGATTACGACAATAATAATCGAAGAAAATTTGTCAACTATTGAAGAGGTATTCGTAGAATTGTGAAAAACAGGAATCCATCCAAATGCCATTTTCTCGCAGTTTATGTAGATGCCTCAAGCGAAAAAGCATTCATTTAGTTGAAAGAGAAACTAATTATCAATCCAATAGTGGCAGTTTATGATCAAAAACTTCCCCATAAAGTTCATACTGATGGATGTGCGAAAAGACAACAGTGCTTTGAAACTCTATATGGATTTTAGTCGCAAAACTACTGAAAATGAGAAAAGTTTCATAACTATGAGTTGTAGACTCTTGCCGGCGCCGAAATTTTAAAATGATTCAAGTATTAGTTATTACATAAACCTTTTGCCGTGGTAACCGATTGCTATTAGTTTAGTTGAAATGATCCAAGACACAAAGAATCTTATTCCGCGAATTGCTCGTTGGTGGCTCAAACTAACCGAATATGATTTCACTTTAGAATACTGGAAATGAATCAAGTGGATGCATTGAGCCGCGTTTCGTACGAAAACGCGATAGAATCAAATGCTGCGAATAAGAATAGAAAATGTCGATTGGGTAGCTACGCTTCAATTTTACTACCGAAACTTAAAAAGATCAAAGAGTCTCTGGAAACCATAGAAGACCAAAGATATCAAGACAACTATCAAATTATCGGTCACAGACTATATCGAAAAACAGACTATAGCTTCAAATTTTTCGTTTCCGCCAAGTTAAGGTGGAAGGTAATTCAGATGGACCACTTTGGGAAAACGAAAACAATGAAGCTCATCAAAAAGAACTTTTGGTTTTCAAAGATGAACCAGATTGTGGGAAAATATATTCGACCGTGCAGAGTGTGCTTATAATAAAGCATAACGCCGCCTTTACGTTCCTGAAAGAAAACCAATCCCTTTCCACATCATTCACCTAGATCACTTTGGTCCTTACTCTCGAAGTAAAAACGGAAACTAATACATCATAGGACTCATTGAAACCCTTACAACATTTTTGTGAATGAAAATTTTATTTTGAAATGTTTTATTTGAAAATATTTAGCAAATAAATGTAGCACCTATACCGTTTTGGCTTGCAGGCTCTTCTGGTTTTTATTTATTTACTCTTAGTCATTTCCTGTCTTTTAATCTTGTCCAAAAAATTATTACTCAGCTTGTACAATATTCTATCATAAAAACTACCTAAAATTAACATTAAATCAAACTTATACCTAATTAATAACTAAATAAACTGACTTAACTAAAACTGATCTCACCTAATTGTTGAGGGGCTAAAGCCGAACGCAAAAATGCCTCACTTGGACCTGTTGATCTACTTATTCTAATATCTACTTATTCTGTCTGTTTGTTTGACAACCCAAACTAATTCAAGATTTTTTTTATAAGCACAAGTACGCAACATCTAGTTCGGTTGGTATACCGATTCAGATGACAGTGAACAATTGTAAATCAGATTGGGAAAAATAGGAGTCTCTTAAAAGTTTATTACGATACAGGGGGAAAATAGTATTCTCCCAAAGTATTTTCGAAGATTTTTTTCATAATAGTAGCAAACGGTTGCCAGCACCAAGTATTTTCGTTATTTTCGTACCAACCGTTAACAACTGCAATTAAATTTTCATATGAAGAACATCTACAATTAAAATAAGTAACTAATTTTTAGCTTTTTCAAGTTTTCGAAATTTCACCGATGGCGACCCCAAATATCTTTTTGAAACGAAATTCACAAGGAGTGCTGATCTTGACGACTGGTAAAGTGTTGCCAGGACCGAAGATTTTCTTCATTTATGTTATGAGATGCTGCCATCAAATTTTCATGTGACCAACATTCTATAATGACCTAAGATTTTGATCAAGTCATTGGATCAACGTGTTACATCATCATCGATACAGGTGGGTTGAACTAGAGGAGCAGGTTCGATAGAACATGCATTCCAAATCTGTACGATTTCTCTACTTTTCTTCGAAATAATATTCATGCATAATCATTTAACTTTTTCAATACCTTTCATGGTAAATGAATCATCTATATAAATTTGAATAACATCTTCTACTCAAACTTGTGAGAACAGGGTATTTTTAGTGATTCCGATGCGATAGTTTTTTTTATTCTCAAACTGTATAGAAATAATATAAATGTCTATTATCGCATATTTTTATATGAAGAACTTTTATTTTTATTATTATTTACTTGATTAAATATGAATAATAAAGAAAAATGTTGTGCCGAAGGATGAAAATAAAACTGATTTTCTTTATTGGTTTATAAATGAAATTTTCCCCACGAATTGGTTCGTAGGTTTTTCTAAATAATGAATAAATTTGCTCCTTTATATTGTTTGTTTATTACTGTCGTACACTCAGCGACACATTAGTACCACAAAAACTTGAGGCGCACAATGGGCATGGGCAATTAGTTACCACTTTAATGGCTGTATTATGCCACCCCTTAATATCATGTAACAAAATACACTTCGTAGTTTTTTACCTTTTGAAGCTTTATTTAGCACCTCTGAATAATGTTACGGAGTTTCATGAATAAATTATGCATAAATAGTATTGCCCGCAAAAGGGTTCAATAAGGAAGCCGATACTCTATCAATAATGCGATTTTTTTATGAAGGTTACTACCATATCACATTTTCTTTCTATTTGAAGTTTGGAGCCGCTAACTATTAAACCTTTATTAAAATTAGTTCGAATAACAAATGAATAATACCCACACAAAACGATGGTTGCACTATCATCGTAATTGTCATTCATGCTGTTTGTTTGCTGATATAATTGCAGTATGAAAACTGAATTTTCGCTGAGAACATAATTAAATCATTTTTGGCATTATAGTAACACTGTCATATCTCCTATCACTGCTAAATCGATGATTTAGTACTTATGGCAGTAATGCAAGCGGTAACATTATTGATTTAGTAAATCTGTCGAAATTCATTCTGTTTTTGATCGAGAAATGATGTTAGATTTGATTTTAGTTTAATGTTGATTTGGTGTTGCTTTCCTTAATTAGTACTGACACTTACTGAACCCGCATTATTACGGAATCAGCATTGACATCGTAGCAACATCACTGAATTCAGTTGTTCAATTCACTGAATCAGTGTAGCAACATCATTAGTGAATCAGTATTGATATTATAAGCAAATCAGTGTTTTGGATACGGAATTGTTGCATGTATACGCACCAAATATTTTAAGACATTTTTTTCTTGTACATATTTTTAAACTTTGTAACCACACAATCTTTTCGAAGACACATCGTGCAATTTTGTGTGAAATGGATTTGTATGTGGCTTTTTTGGAGAGCTTGTATGGCGCTTCAAGAAATGCTGGCAATTGTAAAACTTTTCAAATGGAATATATATCCTAGCGAAGTTTTTACCAATTTAGGAAGCAATTTTTACTATCAAACCACATCAGTATGTTTTTGTATTGCGGTTCACCGTTTTAGACGATATGATGGCGATACGGAAGCTAATATGACTAGATATTGCTTCGTACACTATGAATTTAATGGCAAACAATAATCATTTCAAAACAATCAAATCAAAACAAAAACCACGAAAAGACAACTTTTAGGCTTAAAACTAACTGCAACAATCCAAACCTAATTATTTATAAGTCATAGAACTTACTTATCGCATTTCTATGTACTAGGAGAAATAAGAAGAGTTAATTCAACTACTCCAATCATACAGAAGTTTTACCATTGCAATGACTCATAAAACTCTGCGAAAAAGATTCATATGTTGTATAAAAAAACTAATAAAAGAAGATCTTTAGACTGTGTAATAAATATGAGGAGCTACTAATAGTACTAATATGTGTTCAACAGTATTTTCCAATGTATCATACTGTGTTATTTGAATGAATTAATTACTTTTTTTCTGATGATTGTTTTATTTTAGAACCCATGCTTGATATTGAAGACCGATTGAATCATGATAACATTATGTGATGATGAATTTAGACTGAATAGTAATGCGTATGGAATATTGTCGAATTGTGCTTTAAATAGTAACATTTCGGCGATAATTTTTCAATCGAAAAAACTAGCATCGAATATAAGTCGAACACTCACCTCATCATGTGTTTGTTTTTGGTCTTCTTCGTCGTCTGAGTCATCGTCACCTGAGCTATCGGCAGTGTTGTTGTTTGATTTTGCATTTGGTACTGCTGACTTGACCTGAAATTAAGTAACGGAGAAATTATTTCATATGCATGTATATTCACCATCGACACACTTAAACATTTGAAATTATCAATGGATTGCGGTATATCTTCGAGATAATAGTTGCTAAATAATTTGAAATAAAACTCCGATATACACCAATAAGAGGGCTTTACATTTACGTTAATATTTATTGTCTATGTGAGTAAATTTACGAAAACCGATATTCTTGAACATGCAAAATTCATAACCTAAGCGTTTCCGATTATTCGTTAATATCTCACCGTAACAAATAAAAAACGCCACGAGTGCAATTCAACACAAATAAACCAAAACAAAATAAAGCGGTTTGAAAGCTTTCCGAGTTGCTTCATACATATATTCGATATGCTGTTGCTATAAGGATATCATTTGATTTCGTTGCAATAATTTGCATTTCCGCAAAATTATTTTTCAAGGGCAAAATCGAATACTTATTTAAAATGTCATATTAGGAATCAATCGAAAAGTTTGTGATTTTTTTTTTGAATTGCAACAGCATTTTTATTGCACCTGTTGGACATGGCACATTATTCAGTTTCTCGATATCTGATTAACTTCTGTTATTTTCCACTCATCTCATGCATTGATTGCAATCTCACGAGATACAAACAGAGACGTTAAATATAAGATCTAAACCGTAACTTTCTTCTTTCACTCACCTGTTCGGTTTTTGTGTGGCTCAGTGCATCGTAACAAGCTAAACACACTCGAACCGGTTTCGAACTTTGTTGGGGTAATAAGAATTTTTTCGATGAGCATGGTCCACAAACAACTGATCCACAATTTCGACAATGGTGCTATTACAATTAATTAACATATAATGGAGAATATTAGAAATGTTCCGACAAATGGTTGACATTTATCTAATATATAGCAATCATTAGTTTCATTAGTTTGTGGTGTTGCTTACCCTTCTCATTATCATTGTAAACGGTGTTTTCTTGCAATGCATACAAACTGGCGCTTCATTATCGGGTACCCAAACAGCTGCATGATTTTCCACCGGTTTCTTGCCACCTTCAATGAATTAGTTAATTAGTGCGAATAAAAAGTGAAAATATGGATCACGTAAAAATTAAACATCAACAATACCATTCATAAGTTGGTTGTTTTCTTTGGTGTTGCTACTTTAGTATAGTAATTTTATGCACACTCATTGCATAAATTTACTTTTACTTTTCCACGAAAACATTTCAAGCGGAAAAGCATTTTCGAAGCAGCGCATTCTACTTTTTCTCAACGGAAACTTCACTTACTTTTTCTTAACAAATCTTCGATACATTTATTGATGTGAGCCATCCATTCTTGTTTTTCTGTACTCGTTGCTGCATAGACGGCAAATGATTTGGTTGTCGTGCGTATAAGCCATCCATTTCTGTATTCTATAACAAATAAAGTAAACATAATATTAGCACAATATTAACTAAGAAATAAACAAAAAAAATGACGTGAATCGAATAATAAAAATTAACTTACGTCCGTTATCTTCTAATGTTTGTAATTGGACCTCTTCCAGGGGTATAATGTGTTGTTTGTTGTACTTTTTCTTGCCAATAACAATATTACCATAGACTAAGATATCATTAAAGAGGAAAAACTGTCGACTTTTTGGTCGTTTTCGGCACATTTTGGTAAGAACTCCTTCGCCGACTAGTACCCGACCGGGGATAGCAAGTGTCTAAAAGAAATTAAAAAGAAATATAAACAAAAGAATGGAAAGTAGAATGTATTGTATTTTTAGGTTTTTATGAATTGTAATCGAAGTTTTATAAATAGGATTGATGGTATAAAAAGTGGTTTTTGTTTTGCTTTCTATTTTAATTTTATGTTCGTGCAATAAACTATAAAATGCGTATATATACACGAATGACGATTAGATTAAAAAATTACATTTTTAGACATTTTTTTTAGATTGATAGGTGAGTAATAAACTTGCAACTAATTGAAATATTATATGCGCCGGTATCTAGTTAACAGTTCATTTACTGGTGTTATATTTAACAAAAATACGATTTTGAATTTGACCAATGCACGAGAAGGTAACCAAAAATAATGGGGTTTTTATTTAAAAGCATATTCATATATAAAGGTTATTGACTTCATCAGTCAAGTATGCACTATGAGCTGATGTCTGATGAGAATTAGTGCAGACTTCACTAGATCAAACATTTTTTTTCAATTTTAATCATCCCACAAAAACAATTCCGCTTTATATTTATATATATTTAAAATCTTTTAAAAAATTGTCAAAGAACTGCTCGAAGCCACGAAATCGTCATCCAAATAATTGAAGCAGATTTCAAATTTGTCAAAGTTATGATGGTTAGTGCCTCCAGCGATTTTCCATTTCATCTACGGCGTGAATTCCCTTCAATAGCGGAAGATTTTGCCATTTTGAGAACAAAAGGAAAGTCGGAAGGTGCTAAGATCTGGTGAATCAGGTGGATGATTTGGATGTTTAGCCAATTATCGCTTAGAAGTCAGTCTGTGTGTGAAGAAATACTACCGCAATGAGAGAATCTATTGTTTGATTTCTACAATGGAGGCTAATTCTTTCAGTGCTTCATGCAGCAGCTTCCGTACTTGAAGAAACTGCAGACACACTAAATGTAGAAACTCAACAAGATGACTAAAAACCTAAGGTGGTATTCGGGGATAAAAATAAGTAAACTAATCAAATGAAAAACTCGTACGGGTCTTGGGGTTGAAGCTGGTAGAGAGTTTTATCACAAATTTACAATCAATGTGCATGCGAGTGTGGAGTGATTAGTTCCACGATTCACTTTACCCCTGATTAACTCAGGTACCTATTTAGGGCTAGATGAACTCAAAGCTCGGTGCACGCTCCCTCGTCCGAACCTGGATTCGAACCAGAAACCCCACACGCAAAAACCCAGTGCTCTACCCACTAGGCCACTCAAACTTCTTTTGGAGATAAACCCCCGCCCATTTTCGCGGTTTGAAGAAAGATGCTGTTAAATTAGTCGTCTTGTCACATAAAACTACCAAACCTATCAGCGCCGTTAGCAATCTCTTTCAGGACTCATACATCAAAATTGATCTAATCGTTGACAAAAGTTAAACCCCTATTGAGGCTTCTCTCGAGGGGATACCTCAAGGCTCTCTCGGCAACCCCTTACACAGCCAAGCAAAGCATAACAGAAGTATACAGAAAACGACTGTGAAGTCTAAGGGCCTTATCACGAAGTTCGATATTCCAATTAGTATTGGGTCGTCAGTCATATTGATCTGTATTTGTATGAGTTACTCATTTTCAAATTTGAGGTGGTACAATGTCATACTTCAAATGAAGTGTCATGTTGCATTCCTTCAATTATCAGCGCCGCTGGCAGCCATACAGCCCCACCGCCGCCGCTACAGTAGGATAGAACATTTATGCTAAGTACTGGTTACGTTTTTTTATAGATGGGGGATTTTTCATTATTGATTGTAGCATACTTCCACAAAAGATAAGATTTTCATATTTTGGAGAATGATTTAATAGAGTATGTAGTAATTCGGCGTTAACTCAAAAATGAAAATGTAGGTAAAACGTTTATGCTAAGGAGAGCAGTACTGTTACTAATCTACTAAACAATTTCCCAAAAATGGTAGCTAATTACCACCAAATTTTTTGTTTAAGTATCGTGCAAATCAAACTCAAAACTAAACTCGCATGCATACATTTTCGCCTTGTACAGCAATCCTTGTGCCTCAACTATCACAAGTCGATCGCTTCAAAGTTGAGCAAAGCACATCAATATGACAAAAAATGACAAATCAAACTCATACTATTCTAGCGTACATACATTTTCCATTGAGTATTACAATCGATGCGCCTCAAAAGTCTCAAGTCAATCGCTTCGAAATTACCAAAGCACTTCAATATGACAAAAAATGAGGTGCGCCTCAAGTCAATCGCTTCACCTCAATATGACAAAAAAAATGAGGTGGTACAAATTTGAAGCTTGAGGTAATGTGACATTTTGTAGATGTGAATGGGACATTTGTCATGCATCTTGTATGAGTAACACAACACTAATTCCAATACAGCAGACAATGAGTTTCGGAAAAGAAATGTAAAAACGCATTCAGGAATCAACTATATGGTCTTACATGCCTGCAGCGTTCAGGAAGCAGATTTTTCTTTGAAACACAAAATCACTCACCCTGCAATTTGTGTTTCATTGATGCGAATAGCACTAATTTTCTTTTGAGCTGCAAAAGTAAAAGTCACTGAGACTAAATTTTTGGGACAAACCAACCTTTAGTTCCAAATCCAAAAGATAGGTATATGCTTTTTTATCAATATTCTTCAGAGGTTCTAGTGTACAATTTTTTTAAAAGGCTTTTAGGTAGTTTTGCTAATTTTTATTGGTATTCCGAGCATGAGTTTTAGATTAACTCCATCACAATCAATAATGGCTATCTTGCATATCATGAGATAACAGTTTTCAAAGTTTAGGCAGAAAACTCGAGCTTTTTTAGGTGATAGGTCACTTTTCAGATTTATCTTTCACTCCAATTTAAATTCAATTTACCTAAGTGCGAGGATTAATAAATGCTCTTGAAGAATCATTAGTAAAAATATACAAAATTGTGCCATAATATACCAAACATCACGAAAGTTCAGTTTACTTAGTGAAATATATAAGAGAAGGAAGTCGATTTGAAATATTTATAAATGAATAGAATGCAGTGATATTAATTTTCTAAATGCTTTTTATATGTAAGTCGGATATTATCGTAAACATACAACTGTGTGTCATACGAAGAGTCAAGGACATCTTCAATGTGGATTTCTGTTGATGTGATCGAAAGTCTCACAGATTAGAAGCAATCAAACTAAAATTAAGCGTACAGCTGCTATTGATTGAACAAATATCAATAATCAAACTTATCGAAAATTATTAGAGATTAAAAGCTAGCAGTGAAATACTGTCGATAGAGAATATCAAAAGTGTTTCAATACATATCTACATTGTGTTAATGATTCATATGAATAGCTGAAATACTAACTGCTATCTGTACTATACGACCTAACGTACTCTCGTACTTGAAAAGACATATCTACCATATTACTGGTACTTTGCATAGTCATTTGCATTCGCTGAAAAGAGTGTTTGCATTGATGTAATAATCAGCGCGCGTGCACTAAGAACAACAGCTGATAACGAAGTCTATTTGAATATCGTGAGCGTTTCATCTGAGACAAGAGTTACCAAGTAGCATCGTGGCAAATGGAAATGAGACAGTAAGATTGAAAATGAAATCATATTTAGGCTATCACTTAGAGGTTTTGAGTTCTGGAAGGTCATGATTTTCTTCGAGTAAATTCAATTTGAAATAATCAGTCTTCGGGAGTTCGAAACAAGCTTGTGCTTTTGTCTACAATATCGAATGAATATATGCAATATCAGAGTTTAGTCAAAGACCAAATTTTAACAACTCGTCCGAGGAAAGACGAACAATTGACTCAGAATTCAACCAGTATTGGCACTTAGTATACTTTTCGTTGTTTTTGAGGCTAAATAAGGGCCTTGAACATGCGCAGTCTTCTTCGAGCGAGTCTGTCCAATCTTCTCTTTTTCTTAATGGTCTCTGTACTTGCTATTTTTTTTTTAAATACGGTTTTGAATAATTGTACATACGATGGGTGTGGTTAGCCCATAACAGCCTTTTAGCTTACATACTTTCGGTTCGTACAGCTGAATATAGGCATAGTGCCCTTTGGCTTTAATGATGTTGCAAAGGGCTCTGGTTTCAAAATCCATTAGATTATTTTACAGATACTTCCACGAGGCCACACTTTTAGTATTCCAACCATTAATTTATAGACTCCTAGCTGTGCATTTGTGGATGCGACTGGCTGGCTGAGTTTCTATATGTTTCCTGTCACTCTTTATTTTTCCTGTTCAATCTACAGGGTTATTCAAGAAGATGGACCCAATTTAATCAATTTATATTTCACGAAATATAAATTGGATATGAAAAGTCTACATACCGAAGGAAAGAGAAAGTTCTAAAGTTTTATTTACTACCCCTTGGGGTAGTTGTGCCAATTGACAAGCATTTCGTATCATCATCAGTTATAAATAAGATGTTTACTATGCAGCATGCTTTCTGCATTCTTCAGTTTGCAAGAAGTGAGTCGGCAGTTACAGTGCAGCGGACATTTCATCTCCGATTCGGCATTGATCTACCATCTAGGAAAAGTATAAGCCGTTGGTTTAAGTAATTTTAACAAACTGGATAACTCTGCAAAGGAAATATCCCGGGCCGACCATGTGTGTCAGAGGGTGACGCCAAACAAATAGAAGACATTTTTGTTTATAATCGAATCAATCAATAGAGCCAGTCGAAAACAAGGAATACCCCAACCAACTGTATTGCGAGTTTTGAGACGGTATTTGCTGTACAAACCCAACGGGTTTCGAGTGTCTCCTTTAGGGTAACAAACAAAACTGTATTGAATTTTGTGGTGATATGCTGGAAATGATGGAGGATGACGCGTTTCTACCGCACTTAATTTTTAGCGATAATCTACGCTTCATCTTACTGGAAAACTGAATCGACACAATGTTTGCCAACTGGGTCTGCGAAATCTCCGTACAACATTGTAACATAAGAGAAACTCGGTGAAGCTAAAAGTATTCTGCACCTTATCACGGACAATAGTTTCTGGATGAGTTTATTTACGGAAAGCCCTGTAAGTGGAATAATGTACATGTACATGTTGGAATGATGGCTTTTTCTTCAACTTAGTGAAGATTAAAAAGACTTCATTTTACAATAGTGCTCCAACCGATTGCCGCTGTGGTGTGCGAAGATTTTTAGGTCGCATAGGAAATCAAGACCTGGCTCTAAACTTCTGCCTACGGAGATTTCTCGATCTCACGTTATGTAACTTTTTCGTGTGTTGCTATGTTAAGGCGACTGTTTACGTCTTTACTCACAACTCTGGGCAACCTGCGGAACCATGCCACCGCAGCGGTGAGCTCAGTAACACAAGATCTGTTTTTTTCGAGTGTGGCAAGAATTTGGTTGCCACTTAATTATTTGGCGTGCAGCAAAGGAGGGAAGCATTGTACATTTGTAACCTGTGTTAGGCTAAATGGCTGTCAGTTGAAAGATAACTACCGAGAGACCTACTTAGATACAGAAGAGACCCGTTGTAATACCACGGCTAGTGTCTTCGTCTATGGACGTAAGTCGATACAAACCCAGTACTTCCTTGCGTTCGCGTCAGATGATTCATCCGCCCAAGACCTCTTAGCATCCCAGAGGTATTTTTCCCCTAATGGTTAGTCCGACCGATGACGTCGGTTTACCTATAGATAAGGTGCATGCGACCTCTTGGATGGCCACCTGACTATCCGTGAAAATTCATATAATTACTCTGAAAAAGCCAGTCGATTGCTGAGAAATAGCTACGACCTCTGCTTGGAGGATACTACTATGATGTGGAAGACGAAAGGGCAGCCTTAAGTTTAGCTCATCAGAGTAAACAGCGCTGCCAACTTTATTGTTTAGTTTTGAGGATGAGTCCGCTATCAGGACTGACATCTTCATTCCATTCAATGCAAGTTAATACAGTAAAGTGCCCTGAATTACCAATTAAAAGAAACCTGTGTTTGATTGTCAAATTTGCAGGGTACAATTGCCCTTTTTTTCTAATTCATATCAAAGCAAATGACACTTTCAAAATGAAACCATTCAGTGACATTTGTCAATGATCTGTATTCGAAAGTTTGATTACTACACTCACCACTGGCTGGAAATTGTCTCTGCTGGCAGTAAAATCTTCGCTATACTGTGCAAAATGTTCGCGGTATATATACCACGAAATGGTATAGATACTGCGTATTTACCCAGCTGGTATTAGCCTAAAACTGGATGATGCACTGAAATATGGAGGATATCATGGTATCAATACCAGCAGTGTATCAGCAGTATTAGACTATTTTGCAGCTGTAAAGCGCACTGAAACCTTTTTGTACACTTTCTACTATATTTTCACATTATAGCAGCTTTGAGTCAAGGATCAGTCCCAAGCAGTGGCTGATGAAAGATGCTACCGAAAAAATGAAGTAACTTTTTTCTGTGCAATTTATCGGTTCTATTTGCTTATTTTACATATTGGCCTTTAATTTAAAAAAAATGGGCGATTTGGGTAATGAAACAAGAAATTGGATTGGATTGACTTTCGTTCAAAGAGCATTTAGGCACACATTTGGCGGCACTCCTTCGAGCAGATGGACTATAATAAGGCTTGTAAACAATTTTGCCGAGCTTGGGACAATCACAAGAAAGCCTTATCATCGAGATCCTTCAGTTCGCACGCAGAAAACTGTCGCTGTTGTAGCTGCTGCCATACAAACCAATCCTAAAGTTTCAACAAGGAGCTTATCTGCTCAAATGGATGTCAACAAACAGTCACTGCAGACAGTTCTGCAAAAAGATTTACATATATTTCCTAATAAAATTCAACTAAAAACCAAACCGAAGGCAGCAGACTTTCATAAAATTCAACTAAAAACCAAACCGAAGGCAGCAGACTTTCCAATTCACTTTGAATTTTGCCAGAAGATCGTCCAAATGGTGGAAGAGGACAAGAAAGTCTTGAACTGAATTTTCATGTCTGACGTGGCCCATTTTAATCTAAACGGCAAAGTTAACAAACAACATTTTCGAAAATGGATACTCCATGAGACGATTACTGTCGCTTATGGATACTCCATCCACTTCGTGTTATACACAGTGGGGTGTGCAGTTTCATCAAGCTATGTTGTTGGGCCCTACTTTTTTTTCTGAAAAAAAAAAACGGTCAGACAGTTACGATTACCGTTACTTAAACATGTTGAAGGAGTTTTTCTTTCCAGACTTATTTATTTATTTATTTTATTCATTCACCAAACAAGGTACAATTAAATTATATATTAAAAAAACAGGACATCAAATTAAAATAAAAAAATGGAAAAGTAAAGTAAAGTAAAGGAAAAAGTAAAAACAAACAAGTTAAATAAGTAAAAAACAAACAAATTAAAAAAAAAAAGAGTAACAAATAAATTAATGAATAGCAATCAATAAATAAACATTGACATAAAAGCTATAGCTTAAGGTTAAGGGTACGGATGGCATGGAAAAGAGAGGACTTGAAGGATGATTTGGAAATCGTAGGGGAATATAAATTGCTTATTCTGTTGAATACTCTGCAGCATCTATTTACTGGCTCATTAGCTCCATATGTGGTTGAATGAGAATATTCTTTTAGGAAACGATTGGACCTGGTGTTCCTCACAGGGATATTTATCAAAATTTTATTATTCAGGAATTCTACATTAATAGCGCCTCTAATGACGTCGAATGTGAAGCAGGCCGATATCACCATTCTTCTGGAGGCTAGTGTCGATAGGTTTAAATGACCCAGTCGAAACTCATAAGGGGGTAGGCTATTAAAGTCATAAGGGTTGTACAGCTCTCGCAAGGCGAAAAGTAAAAATTGCTTTTGTATTGACTCGAGTCTGTCACTGTGGGTTTCAAAAGCAGGATTCCAGCTAATGCAAGCGTATTCGAGAATAGGACGTACGAGTGAAGTGTATAAAGATCTTGTAACCCACAGACTACGAAATTCTTTGGCTCGTCTTTTGATGAAGCCAAGTTGTTTGTTTGCACGAGAAAGTATTTTATCGTAGTGTAAAGTGAAGCGGAGTTTTTCATCTAAGATAACACCGAGGTCAACAATGTTATCTACTCGAGTTAGCACATAATTACCGAGGAAGTACGTATTGTGTGTGACCGTGCATTTTCTGGAAAAACTAATAACCTGGCATTTATTAATGTTGAGAGAGAGATTGTTTACATTGCACCAATGATCAAGGGAATCAAGTTTGGATTGGAGAAATAGGGCATCCGATTTGGATTCAATGGTCAGATAAAGTTTGAGGTCATCTGCATAGAGTAAATGAGGTATGCCAGCTAGGACGTCAGATAGGTCGGAAATAAATATATTGAAGAGAAGTGGACCAAGATGGCTACCTTGGGGTACACCAGAGGTAGCACTAAAGTTTTTCGATAAAAATCCTTGAAATTTTATACATTGTGTTCGATCGCAAAGGTAGGAAGTCAGCCAGCTGAGTAGAGACCCGGTAATACCGAATTTCTGTAGCTTAAGAATTAAGGTAGAATGGTCAACTCTGTCAAATGCCTTACTGAAGTCTGTGTAGACTGCGTCAATTTGGTAACCTTTTTCCATTTTGCATAGGACGTCTGAGATTAGGATTGTCAAATTCGTGGTAGTTGAGCGACCTTTTCTAAAGCCATGTTGTTGCTCGTTCAGACGGGAATCAACTAGCGGAGACAATTTGTCGTATACTATCTTTTCGAAAAGTTTTGGAATCGAAGACAAAATGGCAATGCCCCTATAATTTTCAATACAGCGTCGATCACCATTCTTGAATATGGGTGTGACATAAGAAAGCTTCCAACTGGATGGAAAAACTCCTGACGAAAGTGATCTATTAAAAAAAATATGCAAAGGAGTTATAAGCTGCTCTACACACTTGCATAAAAAGATTGGAGGAAGAAGATCGGGCCCAGGACCTTTGTTGCAGTTGAGTTCCAAAATAGTTTTACGAATTTCATCGCGGGAGATTTCTAAATGGTTGACAAAAGCCGTTGGAGTTGAATCGGAGGAAGAAAGGTGTGAGTTTGTTAGGTCTGGTGCACTAAAAACTTTTTGGAAACTATCTGCGAATAGGTCACATATCTCTTTAGGGGATGAAGACGTTATGTTATTCAGAAACATTGACGATGGATAGCCAGTAGTTTTCCGCTTCACATTAACAAAATCGAAGAATTTTTTCGGGTCACGGACTATATTTTCGCCGGTTGACCTAATGTAAGTATCATAAGCCTCACGAGACTTTGCTGAAAATTGCTGAGCGACTTGATTATACTCTTCCTGAATAGCAGAACTAACGTCAGTATTTTCTCTAATCCGCTTATATAGTTTGTTTCTACGATTTCGCAAATGCCTAAGGTCTCTATCAAGCCATGGCTCAGACAATTTTGTTTTTTTTTTAATCTTTGGTGCAAATCTTTCAACGGCGTCAAAAATTTTATTATAAAAAGAGGAAATGGCTGTCTCAAGATCCTGAGTTGAAAGAATATTCGTCCAATCAATAGTATCAAGAACGTGTTTAATGCTTTCATAATCAGCATTACGGAAGTCAAATACAATTGAATTATTGTAAGTTTTTAAGTAGGTGGAATTAGAAGTGGAAAGTTCTACTGACAGTGCTGTATGGTGTACACTGTTGCAAAAAAGATGCTCAGCGTCATTAGTTGGACTAACCACTACTTCGTCATAAGCATTCGTGAAGACTAGATCTAACCAATTTCCATTTTGGTTGGGGATGTGGGAAACCTGCTGTAAATCATTACCATAAAAGGCACTCGCAAGATTGAAATCGTTGGTGTCTACCAGGTTTACGGGGAGAAGGTAAGAATCATTTTCATCCGGAACAAAGCAAAGATTCGGACGATTGAAATCACCCAAAACTATTATTTTATCTTTTTCGATAAGTGATGTCGCTAATGAAGATATTGTGTCACAAAAATTGCTGTAGATGGATTCTTCAGATCTAGGGGGGATGTAGACAACAGCGATGTAAATTGAGTTGTTATTAGAGGAGATCCGAACAATTATACATTGGAAAAAAGCATTTGGGGTGGTATCAACGAGCTCACTTGAAAATGTGTTGCTAACAGCAAGTAAGACACCACCGCCTCGCGACTGACCCGTAGAACAATAATCGCGGTCGCTTCTGTAAATGGTCCAAGTACTATCAAGAATCTCCTCATTTATATGAGAGGCATTAAGCCAAGTTTCCGTGATGGCGAGTAAATTAAAATGGCATGATTTGGCGTCAAGGTATAATTTACTTAGCTTGCCTCTCATACCACCACAGTTGTGGTAAAAAAGTTTAAGGCTTGTCTGAGTTTGGTTAGGAAAAATGCCTAACAGAGTTGACTGATCTTCGATGAGATTCAGATGTCATATTGCTACCTATACCTATGTTTGCGGCAGCCTGATTGGAAACCTTGGAGCAGATTTTATTAGCTACGCTAGCATACCTGCTTGAGTGAGAAGATGACGCGTCAAATGCTGGGGGTATAGATGCATAATTATTATTACGAGTAGATGCATTACGAGTAAAAGCATCAGTTAACGAAGAATTATCTGTTGTCACTAGAGACTGAGACTGAGAAGGTGATGAGAAAGTCTTATGGGCGGAAGGAAGTTGGGCAAAGGAGTGGCTAGGGATACAATTTTTTTTTACAATTTTTTGTTTCTTATTCCTAGTTTTGCCGGTAATGTTTCTCCAAGGGCTGAATGTCATTCCCTTCCAGTTGATGTCGCCGTTGTTTCCACTCCAGCACGTAAAAAGCCACGCATATTTTGATGGAACAAAAACTTTACACCGTCTGGAGGATTTATGTTTGGACTGAGGTAATAATTTCACTTCGTAATCTTTTATGTGAAAATCAGCTTCGAGAATCGTTCCCAACCATTTGTCGTCAGCAGAAAAAGGAATCCCTTTCACGAAGAATGCACTTTTGGTTGATGAAGTTGTTAATTTTGTGGACGTGTGTTTATTGGGAAGAATTTCGTTGGTTTTTTTTATTTTTTGTAAACGATTCTGCCAATCATTATGGGACCAAAAAGTACCGAATTTGTAAATTGGAGTTTCACAGTCTAGATTTGAAAGTTTTTCTAGAGTAGATGGAATTGTGCTCTCAGCTAGGATCCTAATAGGTGATGTTGCTTTGTCCTTCGTTCTCATATTGCTGACCGTTGTTTTGCTATTAATCTCTAACGTTGCGTTGAGGAGCTCTTGATGGAGTGTTATATCGTTCATTAATAAGTTTTCGTCTGCATCATTTGTTGAAGCATCGCAATGACGGTCTAAATCTTCCAATTTTCTGCTGATATCAGCTAACTTTAGTTGTTGCTCGGACAAAGCGTCTGTGAGTCTGTCGGTTTGCATTTTGAACGTTCGTGATAAATTTTCAAACTTTTCAAGCGTATCTTTGGTGCCGAAATAGAATCCCTTTCAAATCTATGTGGTTTCAACAAGACGGTGCAACTTCTCACATAACCGGGGCTGTTTTAACAGAATTGTAGCAAAAATTCTCCAATAAAATGTTTTTCATAAACTTCAGATTCTGTTGGCACCCAAGGTCTCCTGACCTTACTACACCTGATTTTTTTGCGAGGTTATTGCAAACAGGACGTTTACAAAACAAAACCAACAAATTTGAGTGATTTAAAGCAATCCCTTCGAACGATGATAATTGAGGTAAATTTTTCTCCAGGCAGAGATGAATAACTATTTGATAAGATATCGCACATGCGTCACCGAGAGTGGGGGCCGTTTAAATCCAATTCAATCAAAAACTTGAGGCAAGTTTCTACCTCCTGCGGTCAAAAAATTCGATTTTTTTTTGTTTTTGCATTTTCGGATAGATACATACGGATGGATAGATACATGTTGGTAGATACATGAATTACGAAAGTTACCCCTTAAAATGGGGAGCGGTGTCAAGCGCGCTGAGCCGCCTCCGCCCGGCGCGCTGAACAGCATTTTTTGAGCTGGTGGAAGTGATTGAAGGCAGACGGGTTAAGGAATGATCACAGCATTTTTTCCAGTTGGGTATCAAAGGCTTGTTCATGGCTGGTAGCAGAATCATTAAAAAATATTAACAATCTTTCATTTTACATAACAATTTGGAGCCAAAAAAAAATGGAAAAAATCGTTTTTCTTTTTCAAAATTGCATTACTGTTTAAATTTCATTTTTTTTTCAAAATTCTGGTAGGGGCCACAGACAAAAGTATATTAAATAACATTATGTTTCATTTTTGTTTTAGATCATCTGAATTGACGGCAAGACTTCCACCAGCAGCTAAAATCCGTTTGGCGCGCCGCCATTGCTCGATGTCCCCCTTGCATATTTCGCCTCAAAATTTTTTATACATTTAAAATAAACTTATAACAACAATTTTAAGTGTCTATCTTAAATACATTCCCCAAAACAAAATTCCTGAAGAAAGCACATTTTTTCGGCCGCACAAAGTGAAACTTGCCTTAAAAAAACGTTATTTTTCAAATGAACAAAGAAACTATGTGATTTCAATAAAAAGTTATTTGAGTTTCTTCATGTAGCAATATGCACCAACCACCCGTACTTGACCCTCTGGTTCAGTTCAATAGAAACAGTGTTCAATATTGGCATGTCAATCTGAAGAACTTTGTACTTCCTTGTAAACAGTATAGTACATGCTGCATTTTTCCATGGTTCATATTCAAACTGTAGTCTCGGTTCCAATATGAAAGTATTCCGAGAGAGTAATTCGACCTCTCTAAAAGCGGGGATGGATACTATTCGGCCGGATCAGCCTCTTCAGAAGAGTATTCACCGCAATATTCCAGAACAAGGGGAAAAGGGCACAACCCTGAGAGGAATCCGCGTTGACAACTCGTCGGAAGTGAGCATTCCCTAAGGAGGAGGAGGAAACAATCCTACTCCTAAGAAGCTGCTCGACAAAGGCTGCCAGCCGCCTATGGACATTCAATATCGTAAGTGAAACTGGAAGACAGCAAGAGTATACTCTTGAAGAGCGAGAGACTTCTCAATTTGGATATGAAGAGCAGTTTTAACAGATTTGCCTTTGGTATAAGCTTTCTGTAACTGCAAGATTAACAAAAGATCGATTGGCTTTTTAATGTGATAGCCAATGATCTTCCTTAGAAACTTAAGCAGAACAGAGCTAAGACAAATTGGACAAGAGTCTTTTGACTAGGGGCTTTAGTACTAGAATTTCGCTTGCTTGTAATGAGCTACTGAACTGAATCTGCCGAGAAGAGGGTTTTTCAAGACCAGTTATTATCATAGAGACACCTGTCACACTCCTTAAGTCCAAACACAGAATATTGTTGATTTTTATATAATCAGGATGTTTTTGATTTTGACTGGCGATATTTGGACTGACATCTGCATTTTAGCATAATGGAAACATTTCACTGAGACTTTGAAAAGAAGTGCCATTTGCGCTTGTTTATTTAAAATTGCGGGCATCGCCTGCATTTTTCTCGCTGTTGTTTATCTGTGAATTGATATCGAATTGATATTCACCGAGCTTTGAAAGATTTTGGCAACTTAGCAATCATTTTATCCGTATCTGCTTGCAGTTTGATTTTGTTCTTTAACATTTTTTTCTAATGATTCGTAGGGTCTTCTTGTGATGTAAATAAATCATTAAATTCAGGATCAGATTATAAATAGTTTAAATCTGGTACTGAGTACTCGAAACTGTATTAAGTTATTAATATTGTAGCCAAATCATGTTTCGATAAAAAAACCCTCATATTATACGAAACTGAAACTTGTGATTGAATGATTGTATTGGTATACGTTTCACACATTTTGCGGATTTCCCTGTTTTATGCAATACAAAAACCAAAACGATATCTATATAAACCACAAAATAAAACGTGCTTTTAATATAATAACCATGAATCACTGTGACTTCATAAAATCAATTTTGTAATGAAAAGTTTGTGGGATAAAAACTTTGCACTAGACACATCACGTCGCTATCAAATTGTTTACCACGTGAAATGGACTATAAAACGTAAATACACAAGATTCAACTTTAATCTCAGTACACAACAGATTTTATGTATTTGATAAAACTATGACTTACCTGTCCGGAACTGCCGAAACAATTTTCCACTATTGCTATCCGACGAGAGTTAGCTTCACTGTTCACTGTAACAAGAGAAGAAAAGCACAAATAATAGCATTTCAGAGTTCACTTTCAAACAACAAATAACAAACTTTTCAATTGATGAGTTTGCAAGCAATGTTCAAGAAACAAGTAATGAATTGGACCAGTACACACGACGGCAAGCAATTCCCATCGAATATCTAATGAAAAACTGTTGCAAATTCAATAACGTGCCACACATGTACGCCGGCGAAGAAGTTTCAGCGGTTTTTATCAGCGAAAATTCAATGAAAATTGCCAACCAATTGATTTCGTTGTAATTTAAATATGTATTTATTTGTACACAAATATCAGTGTAATAATTCAGAAAATTGGAGAGTTTATCGACTTGGGAGCGACGATGATAAGAAGTGAGAAATATTACTTGAAATTAAACGATAGTTAAAATTTTACTAGTTGCCGTATTATCGATGAAGCGTCTGAGTTTGAACTGAGGCAATTTTCTCTGATATGTATCGTATTTGGACGTATCAGTTTTCCCATATTATCGCTTTGGAAGTTTTGTTATAGGAGTGACGTAAAAGTGGTTTGAATTTGGAATGACCTATTTAATAAATATGGGTAATTTTTCATTCAGTCACTAGGAAAGTTGAGGCCTATGTTGGTAGCGTTCACGGGCTCGAGTTCCAATATCGGATATGATCACATTTAATTTCATCTGAAGCTTGGGTATATTCAGACAGCATTTTAGTAAAGGTGTTTTGTAAATAAATGTGCATAGTAGTGGATTTTGTTACTGATGGATATAGAAAAGGATACAAATAAGTTGCGCATTTCTGAACTAACGTATAACCTGAAAACTTGGTGATATCCGACAGAATCAAAGTATTAGATACAGAAACCCCTCAAATTTCTTTAAATGTGTATTGTTTTAAGGCTCCCATTCACAAACAGTCTGTCAGTCTGAACAGCCTGGCCAAAATCTTATCGTGTGTGGGAGAACCCGGATGGACTCATGAACTGAAGCAGCCAAGTTGGATATTCAATCATTCCGAAGTCCATGGACTCAGGCGATCGAGCAATTCTTTGGCTCGACCGTGTGAGGTGAAATAGTGGACTGAGTTTTGCCAATCCATCTAATGGGCTGGTCGTGTGTGTTGAAGCTTCAATCCAAACAACGTGGCAGTCTAGCTTCACACGCTCACCTGTGACAATCTCATTCTCGTTGAATGCTTGTGCACTTATTCAATTCAATCTAATAATTCAGCACAATCACCATGCTTTTGTTTTGGAGGTGATTGAGAAATATAGGTCACATGAATGTCTTTGGCCAGTTACAAATGAAAATGATCACTACAAAACCAAACGAAATTCTGCTCTATACGATATTTTAATATTGTTTCGTACTGTACAAAAAAAAACTCCGAAGTATTTAGTGGTCACAATAAATGACTGTGAAAATTTGAGATCTTCATACCGCTTGCGAAGTACCGCGAGTAGCGGTAAATATTTCGTGAGGATTGATGGCTTGTCTCATAGCAACGTATTGTCTGCCATGGAGCAACGTATTGTGTGTCGTCTCATCCATTCTTACATAATTATGCCAATCATACTCATTCGTTTTCGATCTGCACGCTATCCTTTTTGCCACTCCTTTTTTGATCCTCGTAGGTACTCATTTCCCGGGCAGTTTGGATGATTCCACCCCTTCCACTGATGAACAGGAGCCCAACCTGCAGGACATCGATGGCATTTGCGAAGTTGTCACCAAGCAGAGGCTAGTCTGGGCAATTGATGACTTCAAGCCCTTCAAATTCCCAGGTCCGGATGGAATTCTGCCGATCATGCTTCAGAAGACAGGTATGCTTGCCCTTTCCTGGCTAAGACACATTTACAAAGGTTGCCTAGTGCTAAGTCACGTACCTGCAGCCTGGAGGACCGCTAAGGTTGTATTTATATCCAAGGCGGGTATCCGAAGGACTACAGGCCAATTAGCCTGACTTCCTTCCTTCTCAAAGTTTTCGAAAGATTACTAGATCTACAGATCAAACAACGACTACTCAAACTCTATCGAGAGCCCTAAATACGTATATGAAAGCGAAATCTGTTGTAATGGCTTTCCATAGGATAGTCCTCAAAATAGAAAGTTCACTATACGCTTTGGGAGCCTTTCTAGACATTGAATGCGCCTTCAAAAATGAGCGCACAGCAGCTATTATGGTGAGCCTCGACGCATACAAAACCCAGCCCGTAGCTGGGTAAGCAACATGTTTAAGCAAAGGCTCATATCAGCGGAGTGGGCGGATGCGCAAATCATAAGAAAGGTCCACACAGGCACACCGCAGGGAGGTGTTCAATCCCCTCTCTTGTGGAACCTTGTTACGAAGTCAATTCTTGAAAAGTTAGAAAGCAAGGACTCACGGTTGTGGCCTATGCTGACGACATTGCTATTTTAGTGTCGGGTAGGTTTCCACATACCATTGGCCAGCTCTTCGAGAATTCTGTCTGGGGCTGGTTGAGGAGTGGCGTAGGCCTTGGCATCAACCCCAATATGACGGATCTTATGCTCTTC
Organism: Nemotelus pantherinus; assembly: GCA_963978885.1. NCBI lineage: Eukaryota > Metazoa > Arthropoda > Insecta > Diptera > Stratiomyidae > Nemotelus > Nemotelus pantherinus. The sequence continues at coordinate 247,294,807 of OZ022264.1, read as the reverse complement.
ACTAGGAAGAACAGAGCTCCTGATTTAGACCCAAACTAAATACTTGGGTCTTATTCTAGTTAGCAAGATCACATGGAAGTCGAATTTAGAGGAAAGAGTTAAGCGGGCAAGAGACGCGATTTACGTCTAAGCCCTGCTCTAACGGACTGGATCTTTTTGGCGATAGCTAGGCTGATCCTTGTTTACGGTTGTTTGGTCTGATGGCCAGCACTGAATAAAACCACCTTTACTAGCATGGCGAACAGAGTTCAGCGGTTGGCGGCTCTCTGCCCTACAAGTGCTTTAGTCTCGACTCCTTCGTCTGCTGTGAACGTCCCGCTTCATCTCCCTCCGCTTGATTTTTTTGTTAGAGGCACTGCCGCAAAACCTGCTGTCAGGCTTAGGGAATGAGGACACTTCGAATCAAGATTCTTCGGCCACAGTAGTATTGAACGGGGATACGTAGGAAGCACTGACTACCTGGCTCCCACTCTGTGCTTCGAGCGGAGATATCAAGCGACTGTGGGAGATGGGCAGGAATTGAATCAGCAAAAGTGCCCAGCAGCTCTTAGCATCTACGCTGATGACTTTAAAACAACTGCAGGAGTGGATGCTGCAGCATATTTTGCAGATGCAACTATGGAAGCAGCGTTCAGGCTTTCGAACTACTGTAGTATTTTCCAAGCGGAGGTTTTTGCGATCTAGTATATGCCAAAGATACTACAAGTGAGGAAATAAATATCTTTACGGACAGTCAAGCGGTGGTAAAAGTACTGATGTATCACTTGTCTGAACAGACTGGGTAACAGCAGAAGAGTCAGAATCTTATGGGTTCCCGGTCTCAAGGGCATTGATGGAAATGAGAGGGCGGATGCGTTAGCCAAGTATGGGGCTAGTCTTTCCCTATCAGGATCGGTAGACATCCCAACTCCTATCCAAACGATTAAGTACTCAATCGACTCCAAAATAATGCAAGGTGCGACGTGTAGACGGGGCGCAACTCAGACCTGCAGGGTAACCAAAATCATGTGGGGGGTCATACAATCTCGCATCGACTAAATACCTCCTCGAGTCAACGCGGACTGACTGCAAACGACTGGTTGGCTTCATTACTGGCCATTGTCTTGAAGCAGCACATGCTATTAAAATGGGACTCTTAACCAGCGACACCTCTAGGATGTGTCAAGAGCCGGGGGTCTCCAAAACATTCTAGTATCTAATGTGTCACTGCCCAGCAGTGGGGAAAACTAGACTGCGCTACTTCGGTGAGTCCTGGCTGGTGGATCTCTCGCACGTGGCGGAGCGAAAGCTGAAGGAAGTCCTTCAGTTCGTGAAAAAGTCCGGGGCCTTCGATGGCTGCTTGGACTGAACTTTTTTCTCGTGGTCCATTTACCTGGTATGAGTATGGACCAAAAGGTCTATGTGTGGCCTTATGCCGGCCAGTACAACCCAACCTAACCAAAATATATGTGTATAAGGAAGTTGCGACAGGTGTTCCATAGCCTCCTCATTGCGATAGGATTGTGAAAGTTAAACCATTTATGAATAATTTATTTAAAACTTGCAAAACGAGACATGAAGTTTCTTTATTGATGCAATAGGAAACGATGACGGAAATTTGATTTTCAAGGGACTCTAAAAATGGAATAGAAAATGTTCAAACATGCTAGGACCTATCAACAATGATGCTAGGGGCGGAATAAATAAAGGTGGTGCTGGAAATAAAGGATTTTCGACGTGAAATCGCATCGATCAATGTAGTTTAAGGTTTTAGAAACATATTTATTTGCTAATGTCTCTTATATTCATCCATTGCCGTTACTTGAAATTTTCAATTTGCTGAAAACTCACTCAAACCATAATCTCGACGGACTCCAGCTAGCCCACACCTCTAGATCTAGCTAACGTTGCGGAGAGATTCCTAGAAATTTAGTAACAGCATTCTACTCATAGCCATAAAAGAAATCTGCAAAATGATAACTAGTATTTATTTCTAGAAAGCCTAGCAGATTCGCTACTGAGAATTCTTCTGATAAGACCATCATACGTACAAGTCAGACTTATCTCTGTAGATAAATGCCCTCAAAGAGAAAAGTTCGTGCTCCATCAGTTCAAGTGCAAACAATAAAAGCCGTGCGGATGAGTAATGCCAAAGGATGTGAGTATCTCGGTTCAAGAAACGCCTCACTTTTAGAATTCATTCAGAATGTCAACAAGTTGTGAATCAAAGCCTCCTCGAACAGCCGTTCGTTTTGTGACTCATTCATTCAAATTGCTTTTGTGCAACTCGACAACTCTTTTGTCGCGTTCGCTATTCCACACGCGGCCCTGTACGAGCCACAACAAAACCTCCAGCGGCCCGCTTAGCTCCGCATCCACTCGACGACAACAAAATAGTCATCTACGGCGACATCACGTACTTGGTACTTGCCGTACCTATCACACAGTATGGAAATTAAGCGCGCAAACACTTGTTATCACGGCGGCGACGTCTGTAATGTGAAAATAATGTGTAGAAATTGTACAAGTGTCGCGCCGATGACGTATGATATGGCATTCGGAAGGCGAAAATTCCGTTCGAAGCAGTTTGCGGAAAACTAGAGTTTTAGATTCGAGCGGTCGTCGCCGACGGGCTCGATAACAACTACAATATATGCATAGTTTTACGGTTCTCTTATCGCTGGCTCACATCTCATTCCAAGGCTCATTGTTTTGAGCTTCGTACGGGAAATGACTGAGACGGTCGCACGAACAATTGACTAGCCCGAGCTCTGTCCAATCTTAAGAAATTTCACTTTTTAGCAGCCAACAATGCCAAGAGGCTAGCACTTGTGAGTCTAAGCGAGCAAACACTGGAGAGGGTGGAAGTGTACCTGCATGTCGAATAAATAGTAGGGGGACTGCAGCACAGAGAAAAAGTAACGTAAATTGAAATTTAACTAATTTATGTGCCGAGCTGCGGTCAGAATTCATTGCAGCGACAAGTTTGCCGATCGATCGGTGCGGGACGCAGCAATGAAGACGTTCCGGCATCACACCGATGTTGAACAGCTTCCAGCAATGATTCGGTATCAATCATTTCAATTCCCTAGCGACAGATTCACAACAAATGCGGGAGCATTATATGAAAACAATAATAATGAAAAAGCAGCAATTGCAGGAACAAAAAAGTCGGACATGTCACTTTGACAGCTTCTCGTTTTCACATAAGCACCACCAGCAGCACAACTCATGACGTATTGCATTGAGACTCCAGTCAATTTACGCACTTATACTCAACATTTTGGTAATTTTTTCGAAACCGAAGCACGTCTACTTCGAGTTAGTAATTCAAAACGAACAATTCATTTACGATTTTGTTAAATTTTCGCGAATCGTATTCACAACACTTGCACTTACCAAGCTTATCCACCATTTTCACCCGACGAAATATAATTTTTCACTGAAAGCAGAACCCGTCGTATGTTGACCGACCGTCGTTTTCGTCTGTTGTCGCAAAGCACTGCAGCCAACGTGACAGTCTGCTAAAATGGCGATGAAAAGAAAACAGCCAAATGTCAATAAAGCGTAGAAAAGTTATCGGGGAAACTGTTATATGGATTTGTGGCTTCGTTCGATCATTGCCGTTTATTATTGAATCGGAAAGGGCATTAAGAATTTGGTCATTGAGGCTTCGTACACGCATCTACTCAACACGTAAAATTCTAGGTCTGTTCGCGTATTGCAGCAGGAACAGATTTTTGCAGCTGGCTTCTTTTTGGGGGCTAAATTTGTTTTTAATATATATTTGATTTCAATATATTTGAATATATTATAATAGATTCAGGTACGTGAACATACCTTCTATTCGATTCTCTATCAAAGTTTAATTGTACATGGAACAACTTAATTCATATTAGTTTTATTCGTTATCAGTATTGCAAGTGCTTGGAGAATTGAAAGAAATTTCCGACTTTTGACAGTATCTATCAGCACAAATGGTCAAAATCATTGCAGAATTGTAACAAACTAATAAAAAAAAATTAAATTTAACCGGGACTTTATACGCAAATGAGGATGCTTGAAAATTGTCGGAATAATTTAAACAAAACTGGTATTTAAGATTTTCATGGTTTACTATAAATTTATATGCTGCAGAATCATTTAAACCATTGATAAATAATGGTGAAGGTAACATTTAAATCATTTATAAATAAAGGTAAAGGTATTTTTTGTGTTATTGTTGTAGTGTGTTTGTTTTTGGGGTTGTGTTTTTTTTTGTATGTTTATCTTCAGTCTTTTGTCTTTTCGTGTATTTTTTGTACGTTTTTGTTAGTTATTCTTCAATTTTTGATCCCTGTTCGTGGTCTGGTGACAGAATCGGCAAAAACTTGAAGAATAACTAACAAAAAAAATATCCGGAAAGACAACACACTGAAGATAAACAAACAAAGCAAACAAAAACACTCTCAAAAACGAACACACAACCACAAAAAGACAAAAAAATACAATCCGTAAAATTGTCTAACGGCTATGGAGGACACGTAGTCGAATTTAGCTGCGTTGTTTTTATTTTCAATGCTAATATTCTAACCAGTTTTCGATAGAAGCTCAAAATAACACGACACATAATGTTGCAGCAACTCCCTAAAATGAAAAGCCTACAACAAAAAAAAAACTTAAATTAGAGTTTATCTAAATGAAGATTATATATAAAAAAAAATTTGAAATCTGATCTGAATTACAAAATGACGATTTGAATAAACCTTTTTTTTTAAATATGGCGCCTTTTTTTCAAATTTTGAGTGAAATTCATAAACAAGCAACAAATAAAAACAAATGGAAGGGAGACTACACGAGTAAAAGAACCTCCAAATATCTCTTCAGCTCCCCTCAAATTATAACAACTCTAAAGTGGAGAAAACGTTGCTGTGAAAATAAAATTATGGCAAAATATGATTTTTTTATTATAACTCAATCAAACGAATTAAATTATCAAGAAACTTAACAAGTAATGAGAGAAAATTAAATTCACCACCTCTCACGATAAAAAAAAAATTAGGATCCCATAATGTAATTCTGCAGAATTTAGTACCAATTACATATTATGGCTATTTATGGAGAAACTTTCTCAGCCAATTTGGAGAATTTTAACCCAATAAAAGGCGGAGCGAACTCTACAATCTTCCTATTGCAACCAGGATCATCAGAGCAAAACATTCGCTCCTTGTATGGTAATTGTTGCCCTTTTTCTTTTTTCCTTTTTTTCTTTTGGAATTTCGTAGACGTGTGAACGCATGCATATTCCGACTATTTTCACACAATATTCAAATTCCAGCTCCAATAGCGTATAATAAGAGTTGCAAATTCATTAAACTTAAATTCAGTAAATTATGCATTGGTTCTTCAAATGTAAGATGCATTGAAGTTATCGTTTCGTATAGTGTCTACGTATGCTAAACAAGCCATCATCATACCGCATTCAAACGGTACTTCTCAGTTCGTACCATTTAAAAATATTTTTTTTTGTAAAAAAGTACAATTAAATTGGGGTGATAAACAAATTTAAAGTGGACTAAATGTTGTGAAATTTTGAATAGTTAGCATTTGAAGAAATTGAATTATTTTTTGAGAAAGAAATTTATTTGTCAATAAAAATTGGATAAGGAACTAAACGATATTTTTTCATCCGCTACACACCTGAATTATTCCTTTTCAGAATATAATTTTTTGCGTTGTTCGATTGCATATGTTTGTGGAACACATATTTCAAGTTAATAATCAAGTGCCGACTTTTTATTGATTGGTTTCGTGACTTGCAAGAGTGTGCATACATATCATGATACAATATACTGTCAAGGATGCTTCGAGGAAAATAAAAGGAATATTTTTATGTTTGAACAATTAAAAAAAATATATATTTTTCGACGCTCTATTTGATAATTGAGCTTTGAGACGATAAAAACAATTTCCCGTTTTAGGAGTAAATCATTTATTCTGATAAAAGGACATAACGTACATTTATAAACATTAAAGAACTAGAGAACTATACTTTGTAGCTAAATTTTATTATATCCATTCTTAGCTTTTACTCTCTCAACTAATCATTACATAATCCGGCTTCGATCTCTAACATGTGTCAGACTATTTCTTAATATCATTTCATATGTATTTATTATTTATTTTACTTTTGGGGTGAGTTCGATTACTTTCAAGCACTGTATTCAATGGAACATTTAGACTATTTAAAGATTTTGCACTTTTAGATGAAACACTATTTGATGAAAGAATTTGAATTTCTTTAGTATTATTGTTAATCAGTTTTGACAGCAAGAGAGAGATATAGCTAATTGTCAGGTGTTATTTTGTAAAAGATATGCTGATATGTTTGTTTTGCGATGAAATTACAAAACTAAGCTGAAAAGCACATCAATATTTGTAGTAGAATTAGAATGTGTTATGTATCAATTTTAATAATCTATTTATTTGAATTTTTTAAAAAAATGGCCATGTTTCAAAATTCGCGTTAACTCATGCAACAAAATTATCTTTCGTAAGAGTTTAAACAGGTCCTGACCCATTTTGGATGCTATTTAAAATCTTCGAAAGAAAAATTTATATCGTACGTCCAAACAAAATGTCAATAATTCTCATTCTTATATTTTCAAAGCTCCCAACAATTTCCGACTACTGGAAATCTAATTCTATGATATGTTCGAATGATATGAATTTTGTTACAACGATATGTTTAAATTCAGAATCTAATTGAAGTGATTGTGGCATTTATCTAATGATATGTTTGGGATTTTATGAATATCAATCTAATCGCATCTGACGACACGATTGACTCACGTTTCGTTGAAAATAGTGCACACCATAAGTTCTCGGAATAGATTCAATACAATGTTGATTTTTTAATGAGTTATTTTACGTCTAGTTTATGTTAAAAAAGTTCTAATATTTCTTCTTTTTCAGAAAAGAATCTTAGATTCGATACTGTTCTTAGCCTATGACCTACAAAATACGATCTTTATAATCTACGAGTATAATAATCATTTAGTTTTAGATTAGATTTCCAAGAGAAGCAGATTTATGATAATTTTCTGTTTCGATACACGAATGGCTTTTTTTTTTATTTTACATTATGATTTATAATTGTATGTAAAGTGATCACAATTTTAACAGACATAGATGATATGTATAAAATTTAATTTTGGTATTTTTATTTGTTTTTTGTTCACCGCAATTTTGTCGCTATCAAAGACAAAACTAACTACAAAACGGTCGTCCCAAAAGGGTTTGTTGGTATCAGTACGGGGGATATGTATGTGATTTTGCGCTATCAGTTTCAAGGTTGTTGTTTCATTGCAGATTCGTCAGGTTTGCTGGTAGTGTAAAAATACAAATCTGCATGTAGTTCGATTAGAGAGTGAATACAGGATCATCGATTGATGATTTCAGATTCTATGGAAACATTCACTTGTGGCGATGGCTCTATAAAATGTATTGATATGATTGCAGCTCACGTTGTTAAGGATTAGGTATTTTAATTACTTTGTCTTATCATCAAAATGAATAAAAACTATGTTTTATAAAAATCGAATTCTGTCATCTACACTTTACATTTTAAATTTCATATTGGAATTGATGTTTTATGCTTACTTAATTTTACACTTGTCGGAGCAACTAACTTTCGAATTTCATTTCGAGTAAATTATTAATCTACTGACACAAAGATTAAGAATTTACGGTATATCATTATCATCAAGCGAATTTTTCGAAAGATATTTGCTTCAAATATTTTGTGTTCGTTCTATTCGTTTCATAATAAACGATAAATCTAGGCTCCGTGCACAACATGCTTGAGGAGCAGTTTCCAGATGCTGTGCGATACAAGTGGAGCGAAGCAAATACGAATGGAGCTTTGGAAGTGTTGTGTTGTCGCACTGCTATAAGCGGATCGTCCTAGGTTCTTCCCGATGCAGTTCATTCGCTCCAGAGGCATACTTTGAACAAAGTATTCACGATGCTCGTTGACCATGGTGCACATTGGGCGCTTTTTTTGCGTCATTTCATCATCGCGATTTTTCAAATCTTGGAGTAGATTCGGGAACCAGACCAACTCGCATGAACAGACTAAAGGATTATCTGAAATAAAATGTAAAATGCGTTTGAGTTTCGAAACGAATTTGAAATTTTTGAAGATAACAATAATAAATCCATAATAAAACCCACCTAGTGCTTTCAATTTTCACTTTAAAGTGGGGTTTATTATAAAAGGCTACATATTTCATATTATAATATGCTTTATTTTTATGAAAATCAAAATTGCTCAATGAAGCAACACAGAACTTTGTCCATGGAAGTGTTATTGAATCAGGGTGGGCTAAAAGACACTGAATGACTTTAAAAAACCATTACTCTTCTTCATGTAATTTTCTTCTTGTATTTTTAGAGGCACTTTTAAAACAAAGCTGAGAGATTCATCACGATGACCTACAGCACTTTAATAAAAATTGGGTTTTATTTTGGTTTTCCCGATTGGGTTTTATTTTGCAATTAATAGCTCGATTATTCTGATCCAGAGAACTTATCGGCATTATTTTCATGTGTGAAATTCATTACTTGTGGACATAATTTGGAGACTAGTGACACGGTTCTATAAACAGGGAGCTTTATCTGATCTCCCTCAAACTGAAAGACTTCGACTTGCTTGACTTGAAGCAAGTCTTATAGCCCGTCCAGACTACGGATACTTAAGTATCCGCATACATAAGTATCGTCCACACTTTTCATTGATTTTCATGGCAAGGGTAAAATGGATCTGCAGATGTCGCTGCAGTGAGGACAATACTTATGTATCCGGATACATAAGTATCCGTAGTCTGGACGGGCTATTAGGGAGAATCGAAAAACACTGACACAACGGCGCATTGGTAAGCTTGATGTGGGACACAAGTTATGTATAACCCACAATCCACCTCACCAATATTATTACCAAATATAGCCACAGGAATAATTTTCGGATAGCCACATAAATCATATGCAAACGATAAGAACATTAAACTCATAATTAAACTCATCCTATTAACGGATTTATCACAAGTAAGACAGTAGCCTATCAATTAACTACATCCTGTGAACAAGTTATATTCAAAATAAGCTTATCATGCTACATAATTAAAAATTCATCCGACTAACGGATTTATCTCAAGTAAAACAGTAGCTCATCAATTAGCCACATCCTGTGAACAAATTAAATTCGAACCAAGCTTATTATGCTACATCCATTTCAGAAATACAAAACACTATATAAACTCCAACAAACGATCAGAAGGGGTTCTTTATTAAATCACCATCCGAGCAATAGATTTCTAACGAGTAAGCGTTCTGTAAATTGTCTAATAAAAGTTTAAATTAATAATCCTAGTGTTTTCTTCCAAGTGAAAAAGTTTTGTGGTTAGAATTTGAAAAGAATTCTTTTTTTTTTTATCATTAAGTGAATTATAAAACTTAATTTACAGGCAATTGCAAATAATTTAAAGAGCTGAATTGCGTATGCTTCCATTTGAACCCCAAATTGGAAAAGTGTTAAAGCCAGCGATTTTAAAGTATTGCTTTTAATCTACTATCTTGACAAATTCATCATCAGAGGGGGCGAGTTCCCCCCATGAGTTGCTGATGGGGGCGAGTTCATAGTTTCAGTTTTTGATCCTGGAGTCTCCGCCATTTGGAAGGCTATATTAATGCAATGCAAGTGCTTGGATTACACCATGTAAAGAACAATTCCAACACTTTCCATGGATATCACCCGACTTTTGTCATCCGAAGAATTGAAATCTAAAGCATGGAAGAAATATTGTGCCACTCACTTAGAATCAGCATTTATGGTTTTATCAGAGCTTAGATATCTTTTTAAGTCTAAACTATCAGATCAGGGAGCTTGGAAGTTATTTTCGTAAACAACCGAGAGCATTTTCGAATTTAGCTAGTTCTAAGAGGTATCACGACATCTATGCCTCCACTTTTATATCTGACGGCATAGTCATTACTGACCCAATAACTGTAAGTAATGAGATTACTAAGCCTCTACTAATACTGATAATAATTTAATTTTTAACAACTTGGCAATGTTCCCTAGCACTTTTTTGGAAATGAAAGATTTAATTATTAAATAAGGTACCATTGAACCTTTTTCAAAATACACTGGGCGACATATTGGCTCTAGGTCCTGACGGCATCCCAAATTTTACTTTTGAAACGATATTATTCTCCTTTGCTGCTTATTTTACCATACCTCTTTAATCTGTCTGTGGCCATGGGTATTTTCTCTTCTATGGAAAAGTATGCAACCGTTACACCCATACAAAAGAAAGCTGATAGAAAACGCGGTCAGTAATTACCGTCTGATTGTCAAGCTACCTAGTGTCACCAAACTATTATTAATACAACAAACATTTTTGATTCAAAAATATTCAAATATGATTTGGCTCCATATACGTTTCTTTTTAATTCAATGATGAAAAATTTTGATTTGAAAATAAAATTTTTATAATAAAGTGGAATTCAAATAAGATTCGCCTTTTATTTCAAAGTGATTTCAACTTTTGATTTAAATTTGATTCTATTAAATGACATTTTTCTAAGTGTAGGCGCATCCAAAATCGCTATCGAGGCTGCTCTGCAGCAGAAATGTCAACGATCTTGGCAATTCGTTGGTTTTTACACGGCCAAACTAAGCGACGCACGAAGAAAGAATAGTGCATTCGACCGCGATCTCTTAGCAGCTTATCAGGGCAGTTGTTACTTCTAAGTTATAGAAGTTAGTTCACTTCTGGCATTCGGTATGTCTCTGGCGGTAAAAACGTTGTTGCCGACACACTTTCTCGTCTTGAAGAAATAATTCTTCCCAGTACTCTCGACTTTGCGCAATATCCTCGTCCCGAAAATCGGACACAGAGTTTCAGAAGATTCTAAAGGACTCAAAATTCATTCTCATTACATAATAACTAAAAAGAAAGCATAAATAGAATAAATGGAGAATAAAGAAAGTAAGATAGAGTTAGTTGATGGGAAGTTAGTGGAAAACATGAAAAATAAAAAGCATGCAAAGAAGAAGAAGAAGCTCTTTCATAATATAAATAAAAATTAATTAAAAGATTTTCAAAGAGAAAACAAAACGAGAGGAACTGCCTCCCAGACAGCAACAGAGTGCTGGTATGAGGGATGCAAAAAAATTAAAATTTTTTTTTTTAAATTTCAAAAATCAGCAATCGGTAAAAACTAGAAGTAAATAGTATGTAAATTACTTTACATGGTTCTAATGTGATTCTTCAGCAGCCTGTTTAAGACGGGAAACGGTCTAGCATTCTTCAACGAGTTAGGTAAATTGTTAAAGATTTCCATAGCTAATCTAATAGGATCTTTATGTTTTCTATTCGTTCTAGCGATATCAAGCCTGAGATTATCTTTAAATCTTGTGTGATAGCTGTGATAATCACAGTGTCTTATTGAATATATCGAAGATTTTATATTGTTATTGAGTATTTTATATATTATCTTAGCTTTTTCCATAAATATAATATCCCTTACATTGGATTTATCCGTTTGTCTGTATAGTATATCACTTTGAGTCAGTCTATCAAGTCCATGCACTGCCTTAACTATCCTATTGAGTATTCTATGAATTGAGTCAATATTCATCTCTGAAGTTTGACTCCAATTCAATATACCATAAGTAATCTTAGGCAGCACAAAAGAGTTGTAGATCATATTTTTTAGCTCTAAATCCAAGTAATATTTCATTCTGAACAGCCTAACCTAGAAAACCAACTTAGATTTCACATTACTTATGTGAGGGGACCAAGATAATCTATCATCAATAATAGGTCTGTTCGCGTACTTTCAGTCACCGAATTTTATTGAATTTTCCTGAATCATGTGGTGGGGGAAATTCATGAAAAGTACGAAAACGCTCTCATTGGATTCCCTGAAAATTGACAAACAAAAGTGTCAGATGTCGGTTTTTGGGAGAACAATAGTGATTATAAAGTCATTCTAAGCGGTGATAGATTATCGCCACAAAAATATTCGTCCTTCATAATACGCGAACATACCTAATTAGTCCTAAATATTTAGATCTAGCCACTCTTTGTATCTCCTCTCCATGTATTCTGATGTTAAGGCAGATCTCACTCTTATTAATCTGCTTGAATACCATGTAACTACTTTTACAGGTATTGATTGCAAGCCTGTTTTCCAAAAGCCAGGACCCATAAACAATTAAATCATTATTTATTTGTCGCTCCAGAAGCTCAGCAGAGTTAGCAGAGAATAGCAAAAGGGTATCATCAGCATAAATAATATATTTTCCAGTCAGACCAGAGAAATATAAATTATAAATATAGAGTAAAAATAAAGTTTGCCCTAGAATTGACCCTTGAGGAACACCAACGTTAACTACTCGTTGCTTACTTATTTCATCATTAAACCTAAATAGGATTTTTTTTATCTATTAGGAAACTACCAACTAACGCCAGTGCCAAGCCTCTTATTCCAAGTTAACTTAGGTTTTTTAACAAAGTGATATGATTAACTGTATCAAAGGCCCTCGCTAAATCAATAAACAGTGCAGCCACATATTTATTCGAATCAAGTTCACAATTAATAAATTGTAAGGCATCTGTTATTGCTGATGTTGTGTTACTTTTTTGTAAAAAACCATATTGATGTGTATCAAATCCTACACTATTTTCTATAAACTTAACTAGTCTATTATTGATAATTATTTCGAAAATTTTGCTAAGCGAACTTGTTAAAGCAATGGGCCTGTAGTTAGAAGGTTCTAAATCGTCACCTGATTTATGAATAGGAACTATCATGGCATCTTTCAGTTCTGTAGGGAATTCACCTTTGGTAATGTGATTATTAATGATTGCAGAAATATAAGGTGATATCCGAGTAGCGACTAATTTCAAGTTTTCGGAAGTTATTCCATCAGTTCCAGGTGAAGAATTCTTCAATGAGCTAATTATGACAAATACTTCACCAGGATCAGTGAGCTCGGAAAAAGAGCCTTTGGATTCAACAGAATGTTCTGCCTTTCAAAATTGTCAACGTGAAACTTCACTTTTGAGTCCTCAGTTAGTTTTTCACCTATAGAGATGAAATGATCAACGAGATTATCGGCAGTGATGAGAGAGTTAGATTTGTTTATCTTATTGCCCAAAAAGAGTTCTTGATTGATGAATTTCCAAACTCTTCTAACATCACCCTTAGCAGAAATAAGTTGTCTTCTAACATAGTCTTTCTTAGCAATTCTGATCATGGAACATACTCTATTCTTCAAGGATCTGTATTCAGAATTAAGTTTAGAATAATTTGGATTCATTTTCATTCTTTTATATAACATTTTCTTTTTATCCATTTCCATAATTAAATCTTTCCTAATGCAATTGTCGCCTCTCCTAACTCTGATTTCCTTAATAGTTGAAGCCGACTGTTTTGCATCTTGAATAATAGTAATTATGTTTTTAAAAGAAATTTCACCATGTACCGAATCAACATATAGTCGTTTATCTAAAACTGAAATTTTCTTTTTAACTATAGGTTGCAAGTTGCTTTTTAATACCAGATGCTGTTATATACAAAGTATGATGATCTAAATCTGGCCATTCTGTGTATTCTACTTTAGAAGCAACATATTGAGTGTTGACGGTAGTTGTTACATGGTCTAACAAAGTAGCTGAGTTTGATGTAGGGTTACAATTTAGCAGTACCACATTGTTCATCGCCAACATATTATTATAGTTAACACAGATACTATTGCTTATGTTAATGGCATCTATATTGGTATCGGCGACAACTATTAAGTTACTAAACCTTTGATACAAAGGATCCACATATTCAATAAAGTCTTCAGCATCATTATGCTGGTTATATTATATAGCGATGGTGCCAATTTAAATCTTTGTTTTTTCTTTAACTTAACTATTGATCAATAAAATTTCGAATAAATAAATTTGATTAGGACATGAGATACATATTCCTATCAGACTGGAGAAAATTGCCATATCTCTGTATTTGAAAGATGGGCCGTTAATTTCTACATCTGTCGGTTAAGTCGTTGCATTTTTCAGTAACATTTTCAAAATAAATAATACATTTTGTCAGTTTTTGTTAGTGAATGAGTGCTTGATTGCAAAACAATAATAATAAGTTAACAATGGCTTTATTTAAAGGAAATTTTGTATGTTCGATTGATCAAATAGCAGAATGATATACTTCTAATCCATCTAATAATAATTAAAGTCCCTAAAATCATCACATTTTCAAATACCTGTTATGTCAACAACTCGTAACGTATCCATCAAAGGTTCCATAACTTCTTCAGGGATTTTCATAAATTTGTTGTTTTGTAAATTCAGAGTTTCCAATGAATTCAAGTTTTCAAAAGCCATTGCAGGTAATGTTTTGATGCTAAAAGTTAAAAATAAATAAATTTAAAATCAGAATGTTACAACATTTCAAAATTAGATTTTTTATTGTCAGATAATATTCGAAAAAATTAGTAAATACATACATATGTACACATAAAAAATTCAAAATTGCTACTCACTCATTTTTCTGCAAATTCAAAAATGTTATCGAGTCCCCGAATCCGCTAAATGCATCCTCAGCAATAACCGTAATATTATTCGCCCTCAAATCAAGATGTCGCAATCGATGTAGCCCCCTCAACGCGTCGCTCGGTATATTATGGATATTATTATCGCCAAGTCGTAAATATTGAAGATTTTCTGAAAATACAAAATTAAGAGCCTATACCAATGAAAGGTAATACATTACAAAAAATACACAATACAATCAGAGGTTACTTGCAACCAGTGCTGCCAACTAAAAATCCAGCGAGTAAGTAGATTTCGCACAGAAAAGTAAGTAGAACAGCAAAAACGGTAAGTAGAAAAACAAGTTTCATTTTCTTTGAATATCTCGCATGATTTTTTTATTAAAAACTAATGAGATACATTTTATTCATTATTATATTTTGAAAGTATACATGTTTTGGGAAAATTTCGTAATTATATCAGGTGTTACTTTAAAATCAAAACAGTTTGCATTATTCAATTTCAACAGAGCTTTTACTTGTAGGCAGCCTCTAATTGTTTCATTACAAAGAAAATTTCTAGTTTAAGTCTTAATTAGACTATAATGAGAAAATATTCTTTCAGTGCTAGCAGAAAAGTGTGGAAGCGCTAAGATATTGAATATAAAAACACACAATGTATCAAATGCACCCTGATCACTTATTGTAATTGAATTTATATGAGTCCAAAATTCTTCTATGTTCTCTGAATTCAAATCACTTTCTTCTAAAGAACTTTGAAGACACTATCCTGATCGTCAATTGTCTGTATATCACTGTTTGTAAGTAGATGATTCGTAGTGCTAACAAGTTGATAGGATTTAATTTATTCTCTATTATGCATTGTGGTTCAACAACATCAAGATTTAGTAATAATTCGGAACTGAAGTGAATCGAATTGGTCAACTAAACTGGATACAACACATTGTAGTTAAAGCCATCGTGTTTGCGAAGGGAAGAGAAATCAAAGTAGTTTCACATCGAAAAATGTTTGCAATGACGTGAAGTTCAAAAGGCGCTTGGAACTTCTCAAATAATTACATAGGTCTCTCGCCAAATTTTCCAAATATCCTGGTAGCTTTTCACATGATTAAAAAGCATAGAGATGGAAAGAGTGGCAGACACATTTTTTTACAAAAATACTTTGAATATCATGGCGTAAAAGTGATGCTTCTGAATTATTTTTACGGGACATAGCATTTGCGCCATCGGCAGCAAAACCTATAAAATTACCTTTATAGTTTATTTGATAATTTTGAAAACTTTTAATAATTGCTGAATAAAAATTATTAGCGTGTGCTTTTGCCACCTGCAATAAGTCAAAAAATAAATTATTCATTTCATTATTATGATAAACTCGAACTACTAGGCACAACACTTGTTGTATTGAAATATCAGAAGCCTCACCTATAATGAGTGAAAATTTAGACTTATTTAAAATTCCTGCGAACTTTCCCACATAATTTGCCCCCAAACATTAATCAGAATAGCAAAAATTCTTAAACGGTTTAGGTGCGGTTTAAGAATTTCAAACCGCGAAAAATGTTCCATCAAAGTAAATGACAAATTAATTATGCTCTGCCAGAAAGAGGACAGAACGAACTTCTGCTTCAGTAGCAGCCTTGGAAGTACACTGTTTTCCATTTGAATGTGCGTCCTTCACCGTAGGCTGTTTCCATACTATACTACTACGTACTATATGTGAATGCGTTTTTTTTGTGCTTGCGAAATGGCGCTTGCCCCGTTTTGGCAATATATAGAAGATGCAGGCAAATTTCGCAAAAAGCATATAAATTACCTTTTGTACTTTTTGATACGCAAGAGAAAACTCCCTCTCACTGACCGCGATAGTTCTGCTCATACCTTTGTCTCTTGTTTTTGATTAAAGTTCGTCCTCACTTGCTGAGCTAAGCGATTCCTTGTCGTATCCAATAGCACACGCCACAGTTGACGGTTCATAAAATATAACGTTCCATCTAGACATTGTCAATTCAGGAATGAGTTGTTTTAAACACATACTGATCAACTACGTTAACTTCATTTTTGCCATAATGTTAAATGTCTATATCCAAAAAGGTGGTTCCCGGAGAACACAGGAATTATTTCACTTTATGTTTCTCATGCTGTTTCAACAAAACAAAAGTAGCTTGCCTAGAGCAAGTATAAGTAGATTAGTAAGTAGATAGGTTATAGAAGGAAAAAGTAAGTAGACCGAGAAGCAAAGTAAGTAGGTTTGTTATGAAGGGCAAAAGTAAGTAGATATACTTACTTTTAGCTAGAGTTGGCAGCACTGCTTGCAACAGTAATGATCTGGGATGTGGTTAAAATTACACACTGCACTAAATCAGAAAGTGCTGTGCATTTTAATTAGCGAAATTCCTTAAACGGCACGCAGTACAGAATAGTTAATTATGATTCTTCGGAAAAACCCGCGTACCCATTGTCACGCCATCCAGGCACTAGTGATGGTAGTGTAGCATGTGGTCTATCGGAAATCGTTTCTCAAGCATTTTATCATGCTGTATTTAGTTGGATTTTATAATTGGAAAATGTTCATGTCGTTGCCGTGAAAATTCTCGAAGGTTTAATGAAAGTGTACGTTTTATAATTACAATGGAGCCAAGGGTGTTATGAAAGATTGGAGGAAACGTTTCATGGTTAATGGAAAGTTCATTGTTGTTAAATTGAATTCATATGGATCGAGAAGGACATAGCATGTGGTATCCACTTTAGGCAGGATGTATGTATGTATATGTAATTATTTTTACTATCTTACTAGTTAAGCTATTTATAATATTAATGGATAGAAACATGATTTGTGAATTTTTGCGGTGAATAACAGTGGCACAGTAGGCTTTTATATTGTTGAATTCTATATGAATTTCCCTATAAGTCGATATCCTCGTGACCTTTAAAATCAAGTAAAAATCAAGTAAAAGTTAAAATAATAGTGAAAATAATAAAACTACCTACTTGTCGAGGGATGCTCGATTGACTTTAGCTATTGAGAGCAAAGTTGAAACGCACTTTTTCAAATCAAATATTGGATTTATATGTAGCCAGGATGTTAAAAAAATATTTTATTTCCAGACACCATTAAATCGGAGTAATAGAAGGAACGAAGGTTTTTTTATATGATCCTAGTAAACACAGCTTGGTGTAGGTTGAATTTTTTTTTACTATGTGTCAAACGCTTTTGAAACTTTGAACGGGTTTTTCTCGAAGCAAGATCTCTCAGAAACGACTGAGTTTTGACACAAGCTTAATGCATATATTTTTTAATGGTTGATTGAAGTTTTTCTTCACCAATAAATATTTTTCATATTATAAATAATTTAAGCCTGAATTTTTATCGAAAATATAGTTCTTTTTTACCTTGAGAAGCCTCAGCTTTAATATAAATTAATATTTTGCTAATTTCTTCGATTAATCACTAGATAAAATCACATTAATATAATCACAAGATATTAACGAAATCTTAATACTCAATTATAAGTCTACATACACAAAAATTGAAAGAAAAAATATTTATTTTCACTATTTTTTGCTCGAAAGTACGTATGTACCTCAATTAACATTGGGCATGTGCAGTGCAACCCACGTAACCACTAGCAAATTGGAATAAATTAAAAATTTAAATAAATAAAATTACATTAAAATTATTTATTAAAAGCTTCAAGTGCCTCAGTAATTCATAAATTCTGTGTTTACATAAAAGAAATGAATTCTACTAAAAAAAACAAATTGCTGAAGACTCATATATAAAATTAAAACACTTCCAGCCCCACTCTCCAACCAGCATACGTCATTATTCTTTGGTATCCTGCTATCAAACTTTCAACATAAATGATTTATAGAAAATGTAGAAAAGTAACCCTTGTCAAAAATCTTGTAGCCTATATCATTCAAATTGAGTGTTTTCTACTTAATGCATTCAATTTATATTGCATTAGACCCTTCTAGACACACATTTTTTGATGTTATACACGAAACCATATGTCACTCATACATATGTGACATAATTTTTGTCTTCAGTCTGTTGTGTACATATTTTACAATGTTGATGTAGATATAAGTGTTTGCTTGGGAACTGAAAAGTTGAAAATTTTCATTTGTTCGGAATCGAGTTAGAGTAATATTTTCTGACCCATGAATTAAGTAATCTACATACTCGTACAGACTCTACATATTTGTTTCACTTAATATAAACGAACATATTTTTATATCCTTTTCATTCTGAATGAAGAAAGCGTATACATGAATTAAATCAATAACTAGGTAACAGGTAATATATGTCAAGGATATGATAGCATAAAACATTCTCAACCCATCACAAAATCTTACCTTCTAAACCGGCAAAAGCATCCTTGTCGATGTACGTGATCGAGTTTCCTTCTAATTCCAGCGAGTTCAGTTGTGTTAGATGACGGAAAACATTGGCCGGAACTTTTGTTAAGTAGTTGTGAGCCAAAATTAGCGAATCAAGTGTCTTTAATCCTGCGAAATGAAGCAAATTGAAATTCGTATGTAAATACAAACAACATGTTGCGTTGGCGAAACAGGTTTCGTCTGTATCCTGTTTCGATTTAGCTCACCTTCGAAATCACCATCCTTAATCGAACGTATCTTGTTCTCTTGAATTTCCAGCTTCTTGAGCGTATCGAGAATCGAGAGGGATTTCTGCGGCACCGAGGTGAGATCATTGCCACCTAAATTCAATCGTTTCAGTTTCCTGGAAAATAATTTGTTGGGCTTTAATTCGAAATGAACTTTAATCGCGCGATAGAGCACGCTAATTTACTTATCGAGACCACGAAAAGCCTCCGGTTCTATAGTGCTAATTTTATTCTCGTAGAGTGTTAAAATCTCCAGCGTGTCTAATCCTTCGAAAGCTTTATTGTGGATCTGTGCGATTTTGTTGTGGTTGAGATTAAGGATGAGCAAATGATGGAGATTTTTCAGGGCCTGTGATGGAACGTTGCTGAGTTGGTTTTGTGATACGTCCAACTGTGTCAGGCCTTTACCTGAAAGAAAGAAAAATAGAAGAGGGAATAAACGATTATTGTTGTACGTCTTGCTGAGTGCTGTCTTCAATTTATATTAAGGGTGGGAAGTATAGTAATTGTATTTCCTACTTTTATTATTTCACGGAAAATAAGCTATAAGCAAAGAAGGACGATACAATTTTTTTCCACTTTTCCAAACAAAAATGACGTTAAAAGGAACATTTAAAGGTGAAACTTTTTTCTTGCGCCCAGCGTGGGTGCGTAAACATATTTGTAGTCAGCTAGGTAAGGTTGAATACATTTTGAAGAAAGTGTTGTTCATTTTAATAACAAAGACTCGAGTGAGGTTTCTATTCTGTTATTTATTCTATTTACTTTATATCAACGAAAATGGAAAAGTAGGTTTAATTTAAGTAGATATGATGCACTTCGTTAAAATTTCTGCAAGCTACGTTGTAATGTTGCATATATTGACTTATAAAGTCAAATTTAATCGAACGACCACACGTTTTTAAGTTAGACTAAACTTAAAAATTTAAGCTTTGGTTAGAATTAGCTGAATTTGAATATCGGTATCGCAACATTTGAGAATTAAACCGTACTACACACGCGATATATCAAGTAAGGTTTAAATTTTATTTTTAGAGAAGAAAGTACTAAAGAACGGGTTAAAGGAAATAAAAAAAAACTAAAATAACACCAAAACTATACAAATAGCAAATCCGGTTTAGGAGCAACTGGAATTTTTCCAATAAATCCTCATATTTTCACCGAGGAAAATTTTCAATTGACATCGATTTCTGGTGTAAACGTTTCGGCCATTGCTGATATACCGGCAAATGGAGATGACACACCAAAATCCCCCCGCTGCGATTGAAGAAGTCACTACTTTAATTTCAGAGGAAGCTTCACTTCTGGTGTTTCATTAGAACGTTCTCTTGAGCAGATTCGGCGGATTCAAAGTTGCACGCTACGATAAATGTCTAATCAGGGGCGTAAGCCTATGAAAAATGCCGTCTTAACCTCGGCAAAAAAGAGAAAACAGCTCAGCAATTCGGCCGAAAAGAAACGGCGACGGTCTTTCACACTAGCCAAAAAACCAGTCAAAACATCAACACTGACCAAAAAAACGTCAGCGAAAAGAACCGTCAGCATCATCCGAATCAGAAGAAGACTTCTGCACCATCTGCTTGCAAGCAATGTCCAAATAATGCACAAAGTTTAATACAATCGCATGCATGGAATGAAAACGTGAAGTGTATCTTAGCCCTAGATTCATAACGTGATTCAAAACGACTCACGCGCGAGATTTATTCATCTGTCTCTTCTCAACGATTTTTTGTATCACATCGCCTATCCGAACCAGTGTGGCCAGATATTTGCGAGAAAATATAGCCCAATTTCAAATTTTCATAGCCCAAAATAGCCAAAATTTCTTATTTGTAGCCCAAAAACCGCCACGCGAGATTTATAACTAAATTAATTCACTTAAGCTGATTAAACTATAATATTTAAATCCGTAAAATTCGTTCGAAGTAACATAAATGCTCTAATTGTTGCACAGAAGCCGTTTGAAACAATAAAAATTTTCGATACCATATACAGATAAAATTTTATTCATAAAGTATTTGAAAAGGGGAAAATGTGAATAAATTACAGGAACTGTGTGGAAATTTTAGAAAAGTTCTAAAATGTTCACATAGAATTAAAGCTTGCGGAAACAACTTGCAAATTTGCGTGGCACAAAATTTCAATTAATATAAGAAACAGTCTAATTGGCTAGAAAGGCTGAATATTTTATTTAAAATGTAAATATTTTATCCGATTTCATACATTCAAAACTATGAATGCAAGTTTTGAAAAAAATTATTTTTTCGGTTAGACGATCAGATATTAACATTCTGTTTAGACGTTTAAATACTTTCACAAAGAGATATACGTCAGACAATTTCACTTGCGGGTCTCCAAATGACGTTTCGCGAAAAAATTGAAGTGTGGTTTGAAATAAAATGAATAATTTTTAAACAATGAATTTTGAATGACTGCGATTTGAATTCACTATCGGAATTAGCAAAAGCTGCTATGGCTTCTTGGGTTTAAAATTAAAAAAGACATAATCATCCTTTAAAAAAGACATCTACTCAATCTTTCGGGAGAGATTCGTTTGTGGTCGTACATTGATCGTATCCGGCAAAATTTTGAATGTCTGCTGGAATATTTGAATTCCAATCTCTTTGAATTTGAACTTTCTTCACGATTCCGCTTTCGACCCTCAGATTTGGAGGGAACCCACATTTCCAAAAACACTTTTGTAATTGTAAGTGGAGACACTTAACTCCAAACAGATCGTAACCAGCAGAGAGTTTCAAATACAGAAGCTAATTTTATTGGGTCTGAAGAACGTTCAGTATTTTGCAGAGCTCCCAATATTAGATTCATCATGTAAGTGCAGTAATTTAGTTTTATGTTTGATTTAATCCTCTGATCTAAGGTCTGTAAATAAGAAGTGCAAATAGGTGGGAAAAATTGTAGCTTGATGTCTTCCAGATTATCAATGCTATCACAAAGATTGTGATGTTTCGGTTTTGTGTTTCATTTCAATATCAAGTGTGCATTCATTCTTTAAAAATAGCACCCGTCATCTAAGATTTTGTGTTAGCTCGCCAAGTTGTGCCAAAACTTCGCCTAATGTCAATTCTTCCCAAAAATCTTGATCTTTCGGTTTTTCCTATGCAGCTTACATTGCAACTGCCACGCGTTTTTTTTTCAAGGTTTTCCGTATGTACATTTTTTCTATTAAAGATGTAGTGGTTTTTGAGGTGTTGCTCTAAAAAATACTCCTGTCTCATCAAGATTATAGATATTTGAAGCATCATAGCCATCACATAATATTCTTAGCTGTGACTCAAATTCCTGAACTGCATCTAAATCAACATCAGCTTCTTCGCCACAAAACGTGTCGTAGTGAATTTTCGAAGTCCTTTTTAACGGATT
Source organism: Nemotelus pantherinus (assembly GCA_963978885.1). Lineage (NCBI taxonomy): Eukaryota > Metazoa > Arthropoda > Insecta > Diptera > Stratiomyidae > Nemotelus > Nemotelus pantherinus. Next base: position 247,272,205 of record OZ022264.1, on the reverse strand, counting down.
TTAGCTTTCTGTTAGATGCCTTGAAATCACAAAGTTTTAATTTTGTAGTGATTTGACGGGCTTTACTGTGAAGTATCTCGCCGGATATTGGCAAATTTTTGGAGCGTGTCTTCGAAGACAATACAACAATTAGTAGATAATACAACAATTTATCTTCAACCACTTTCTCCCAGTGTCTTCAAAATTTTCCAACGTTATTTAATTTCCGTTTTAGTTGGTTTTTGTTTTTTTTTTTAAATACGATGCACCTGACTCTTACTAATTTTAAAGCTATCGGCAGTTTTTCTTTGGATAAGCAATTGTTTGTTGGAAGACTGTATTACTTCTAACTTATTGCGAATACTTAGAGCGTTGTATTTTGCTCTCATAGTAGATTTTTTCAGTTGTTTTGGCGTTACCTGAACAAACGCTCAAATATTTACATTATAATTATTAAATGAATTGCATTCATACTTGCTTAAAGGGAAAACATACACACACCAACACTCAAATAAATCAATATTTTATTATTATCAGAATACTAATAAAATTCAAGCTATCTATAACGTACCGAATTCTGCACATAAAATAATTTTTCAGCAGAAAGTTATACAGAAATTATACGAAAAATGTTCTGGCCCTTGAACAGATATTTTTCTGGAAAACTCATTTTTGCACCATTTTTCATGCTGGTCTTAAACCCGTTTTTAGCCCGATTACCAAGTACTATCAATCACATTTTTGTGTAGCTAATCTGGTCCACGGTCCAGTTCTAAAGGTTGCCCGATTACAGAGTGAGTTTTCTTCAAGAAATAGTATGTGCGGTGATGTTATAGTTCAACTGTTCAGTTGGTTCCAATTATAGTGTCCCAACTAGTAGGTTTTACTGTATAGCCCAAATATAGTTTTTCATAAAAATAGATAGCCCAAAAACCGCCAACCCGCGAAATGAAAAAACGTCCCGCGAATTCAAATTTTAGATAGCCCAATTGGCGGGAAATAGCCCAATCTGGCCACAGTGATCCGAACTAACTTAGTACTCGGCCAGAGCTCCCAAGTTGTGCACGCGTTTCATAGATGAGCATTGTATGTACGTAGATATAGTAACATCGTGGGTCAAAATGATTCCACGTTATGTGATTTGAAGCATTTTGAACTTAAGAACCCGAATTATTTTTCGATTGTTTTCGTTTAGTTTGGACATGTAAGCTAAATCCTTACTACAGGAGCGTTATAAATTAACTATAGTTGAAACAGTTCGCTCAAATAAAAGGGAAATACCGGAAGAGCTAAAAAATACTGGGTTTAGACCTGTTGGAACCTCATTAGGTTGCTATTTATTTATTTATTTGTTTATTAATCCCTTGCGCTGCAGATATAATTCCAATTACAGCAACAAGAAAGCAAAAATAACAAAAAAAGAAATATGAAAAAGGAAAAGAAATAACTAAAATAATTAAAAATTAGAAAACTAAAATTAGAAAACTAAAAACTAAAATTAGAAAACTAAAAACTAAAATTAGGACTAAGGTAAGTAGCAATTCAAGGTAACATTTTTAATACATGCTTGAATTGTAAAAAAGATTGGGGGAGAGGACCAAGCTTAAGGGCATTGTGCGTTCTGGGTAGGCGCAGCAAAGGCGAATGGAAGTAGACTTCCGTACGTGCAAAAGGAACAGAGAAAACTTCAGAAGAACGACTTGGACGGCTGGATACACGTCTGGTTATCTGTGAACCGAGATCTGTCAAGAAAATGCCTTGGCAAAGTTTGAAGAGGAAACACTCATCGAGGAACAACCTCCGTGATTGCAACGAGGACATACGAAGGAGGGAAAGACGAGAGGAGTAGGGACAATAGGGGATATTAAATTTAAAAAGAAGTGAGCGAGTGAACCTGCGCTGAATAGATTCAATAGCATCAGATAAGTACTGAAAGCGCGGAGACCAGATTTGGCACGCATATTCTAGAATACTGCGTACTAAGGAGACATATAAATGAATACAGGAGGAAATGTTGGTAAACATATAGGAAGAACGCAAAACGAATCCAGCAATCCTAGAGGCCCTGGACGTCATATTCATAACGTGAATATCAAATCTTAATTTCGAATCAAACACCACACCCAGGTCTCTAAAATGCTGGACAACTGACAGGGAAATACCACACAAAGAATAAGAGAACACATGTGGAGTATTTTTATATGCGAAAGACATCTGGTGGCACTTCGAAATGTTCAGAGGCAAAAAGTTGTCTTGACACCAGAGATTAAGAGCAAACAAATCAGCTTGCAACTGGTGAAAATCGTTCGCGGACCTGATTGCTCTGTATAATTTTAAGTCATCCGCACATAAAAGACAAGGAGAATTGATTACAGAAGGAAGGTCATTGACAAACAAGATAAAAAGTAAGGGGCCAAGAATAGAACCTTGAGGAACTCCGGATGTGGGAAAAATAGGAGAAGAAATGGAACCATTAAAAGTAACACTGCAGGGACGACTATGAAGATAAGAGGAAAACCAGGAGAGGAGGGGACCAAAAACACCAAAACCATTAAGTTTAAGGAGCAGCAGGTTATGGTTCACAGAATCAAAAGCCTTCGAAAAGTCTGTGTAGATTACATCAACTTGAAGTTGACAATCGAAGGTAGAGGCTACAAAATTAGTGAACTCCATAAGATTGGTCGATGTAGAGCGACCCTTGAAGAAACCATGCTGCTCAGGAGCAAGTAAGGTCTATAGGAAAGGATAAATTCTATTGTAGACAAGACGTTCAAAGATTTTACTGAAACAGCAGAGGAGGGATATAGGACGATAGTTGGAAACAACGGAAGGATCACCACATTTGAAAATTGGGAAAATATTGGCGGATTTCCATAAAGAAGGGAATACACCAGAAGTAAGGCTAATGTTGAAAAGGATAGCTAAAGGAACACAGAGCGAGGATGCGAGGGATTTGACAAGGATGTTAGGAATACCATCAGGATTGGAACTGGCATTCGAATTTAAGGTATGCAAAAGGATTTCAACTTCCAAAGGATTAGTACTAAACATAGGTAATGCAGGAGAGGTACAAGATACAGTGGGAGCTATAGAGGTATTTAGTGGAGTTTTTTAAAGGAAGAGGGAAAAAAGGCAGCAAACAAATCACAAATAGCCTGAGGAGTGGAAGCAGTAACATCATCAAGAGACATAGAATCAGGAACTGAAGAATTGGATTTGAGGGAACGGATGTAGGACCAAGAGGATTTAGATTGATTGGAACAGATTGAAGCCTCGATGTTCGAAAAGTAATCACGCATTGCCTGCTTGAGCACTTTTTTAGCGTTAGAACGCAAACTACGGAATTCCTGAAGGTCAGAGGGTGAACCCGTCTTCTTCAGCTTTTCACGAGCTTTATCCTTAGCTTTAAGAGCATCAGAGACTTTCAAAGTGAACCAAGGGACATCATTAGGTTTGAGAGGACGTTTAATGGGAGTAAAACGAAAGATAAGGTTAGAAAGAGTAGAACTTGGACAATGCACAATCAACATCTAATCCCTTGAAAAATGAAAACCAATTGATAAGACTGATTTCGGAGGACATTTTTTGAAAGTCAGCTTTGAAGAAATTGTAACGCTGAAAAGAAGGACATTTATTCTTTACCTGGAAGTTCAGGTCAACATCAAGCAGGAGAGGAGGGTGATGAGAATCAGGTTGCACATAAGCAAAAGGAGCAGGAGAGAGAGAAATGGAGTCTAAAGGAACGTTAGTAAGGACTAAGTCGAGGATTCTGTTATTAGTGTTACGAAGGTGGTTAATTTGGGAACAAGAACAAAGTGAAAGAAAGGACGAAGTCGCAACAGAGAGGTGGTTGTTGGATAGTAAGCTAAGGTTTTTGGTGTCCCACTCCACAGTGGGCATGTTAAAGTCACCTAAAATTAGGAGGGGAGTTAAAGGAAATCGAGAGAGGATGAAGCTGGAAAGCTCAGCGTAAAAACGTTCGTAGGCAGTGACAGACAAGTTACATGGTATATAAACACAGCAGGCAAGTAGGTCGGAAGATAGGGAAAGGATAGCACGTACAACAATACACTCAAAAGGAGGAGAAGGAACAAACTCGGCACAGATTGCTCCACGAAGAGTGTTATGGATAGCAATTAAGACCCCTCCGCCATCGGCTTTGCAAGAAGCAACCCGATCACGATCTCTCCGAATGATGGCCTGCAAACTTTAGTGTCATACGAGACCAAACCTGCAAAGATGGTATATCTAATATCATCCTGTGATGAGGAGGGTGGCTTAAATTATATCTCCGGAAAACCAGATATGATTGAATTCTACAACCAAACAAAGACAGGAGTTGATTTGTTCGACCAGATATGTGTCATACAGCAGAAAAACAAATAAATAACCTATGGTATTATTCTACGGAATGCTGAATATGGCTTTTGTTAACAGCTTCGCCATTTATTGCCACAAAATGCTTTCCAAAAGGGAAAAACCCTTAATATACGGGCATTTATGGAGCAGCTGAGCACTGACTTAGCAAAATGATGCATGAAAAACCGCTTGAAAATCCTACTCTGAATCGGAAATTGCGCGAAAACATTCAAAGCATATTACCGAATCCTCCTGCTGCGAACTCGCTACAAGATGAAGATGAGCCTGCTGCTAAGAAAAGGAAATACTGTGCCTTTTGCCCGTTGAAACTCAAAGACGCAAACACGGTCTGTGGTGGGCATAAAGTCTTGACATGCTCAGACTGTATATAGTTCCTATTTGGAGACTGATGTGTTATTATTTTGGTTCTCATGTCGTATTTTTATGGTTATTAAAACTTGAATTCGTTACTAATCCTTGTTTGAGTTTTACCCAAAGAAAAAGAAATATATTTTTTTAGTGTCATAATTACAAAGAATTTTAGTTTTTGTTTAATTTTAAGCAAAATAAAAATAATACAAATTGAAAGTTAATTTTTTTTTTTGATTTGTTAGACTAATGTTAAGGTATAATAACATTAACTTAATCAAAATATCAAATCATTGTTGCGCAATCAGGTAGAAATGATGCGTGAGTCATAGTGACCTCACATTATGCTGCGAGGAGTATCAAATGTGCCAATAAGACATGCAGTTTTTGGATTTGTGCTATGTGTGAGCCCGATTTGGAATAATTAAACCATTTTCTATCGTTTCTAATCATTTAATTGACATTTTGGATCATTTACATTGAAATTTAATTCGATTTCTATGTATTCTGGCTTTGTGTCAAATTACTCCACTTGTGTCCGATTATCCCACATTTTTTCATTGGCTTCAAATTAAAAAAAAAAACGTTTTTTTGTATGGAATCTTGAAATCTAATGATGTCAAATGTTGCGCCTGGTCTCAAGCTTTATGAGTGTACCAAGGAGATATCTAAGGCACTCCGCACACGGGTCGTCAGCCATGCGATACGTGAGAGATGCGTTTGACACTTGCCAAGCTCGCGAGAAAACGAGTGTCGTCATCCTCGTATCATGTCCGCACACGGGTCGTCAAGAAAACGTCAGTATGCGTCGTAAAATCATACAATTCGGGGCATTTTCCCACCTCCCCCACGAATTGTACGTTGTCGTCATCCATCGCGCTTGCAAAAACGACTACTCATTCGACTTGAGGCCTGCAATGCACAACGCTTGAGACGCACTCAACGTGAACCGACTACGCTTCTCACTATTCACGATAGGCTAACGCTCCGTTAGCGGTCACCCATTGATTTACATAGGTTGTGACGACCAAGCGTAGAAATATCGCATCTACGACGATAACTCAACGACCCGTGTGCGGATTGCCTAAGAGAGTTCATTTTGACCCATCTATTGGCGATAAACAAAAATATGTGTCAAATTACCCCACATTACCCTATTGTATTTGTTTTTATTTTATATTTTGTTTTAATTTATTTGGGTTTTATCGTTATGGTATTTCTTTCTTTATTTGGTATTTCTTTACATATACTGCTTGGTGATAAATAAATATATACAGTGGGTAAAAAAAGTTAAGGCACGAACACTTAGTAAGAACAAAAAACCTATTATTAATGCGACTTTAATAATAAATGGTTGTGTTTTTGCATTTAATTAAAAGTGTTGCATGTTTACTTTAAGAACAATATAAAAAAAACCGGTAACGAAGCAAATTCCTCAACATTAACGTAACATTTTTCAGTGAAGTACCAAAATAGCGCAATCATATTTGAAAATTATTGATTTGGCGTCATATACGTTTCTTTTTAATTCAAATAATCTGACCTCATTTCAATAACGCTGTATCAAAGTGTGTCTTGTTTGTTTTAATGTTTTATTTTTCATTCAATGATGAAACATTTTGATATGAAAATAAAATTTTTATAATAAAGTGGAATTCAAATAAGATTCGTTTTTTATTTAAAAGTGTTTCAACTTTTGATTTAAATTTGATTCTAAAAAATTTTAAGTGGTGAAATTTTTCTAAGTGTGATAATCCCCTTTTTTTTCGCTCAGATCAGATTTTAGTCCCTTCTGACCGATGCTTTGTTTCAAACGATTTGGTTGATTTATATTTTGTTTTTACATTTCTCACTGGATAGCTTGATTTTCCTATTAGTATTCCAATCTCAGAATACGCCATTCATGTTTTCAAACGTCGCAAAAAACATTCACGGATTTCTGCACCTACCGATTTTCTTTTCACACTTATTTTTAACAACACCCTAAATAACATAACTTTTTCAAAACACTTTTCAAGCTAGACTGAATAGAAATATCATATTTCCATGATTTTAAGTACATTTAACGGTATTTTTTTTCCAGGAATTACAAATAATTTCAGATGAAACTGCGCTTTGCCTTAACTTTTTTTGCGCCATTTTGGTATTTCAGTGAAAAATGTTACGTTAATGTTGTGAAATTTGCTTCGTTACCGAGTTTTTTTTATATTGGTCTGAAAGTAAACATGCAAAACTTTTAATTAAATGCGAAAGCATCATCATTTATTGTTTAAGTCGTATTAAAAATAGGTTTTTTATTCATACTAAGGGTTCGTGTTTAACTTTTTTTACCCACTGTATCACCCGACAATTTTTTTTTCGTTCGTTTTTTAAGTAACTTAATTTTCGCTCTTATTATTATAAATAGCATATTCTAAAGCATATCAGTACATATCTTACAGAAGATTATTTAGAATAGTTGGTTTTCTTTTCTGGCCGAAATATTATTCTGTAGCATTAAAGTCTCCGAAAGCATAAGTTTGCTACGGAAAAACTTCAAAATCCCATTTAGAAGAAATGAATAATTGATTCGCATTAAAAAGGGTTACCTCTTATTCCCAAATCATCATGAACAGATCTGCGTAGGTCAAACTGCCATAGCCTTGTTGAAATATTCCAGCATAATCAATTCTGCAAAATGCTCAACGCACACAAACAACATTAATCTCAAATAGTTCTCGGGCAGGACGAGCATCCTTCAAGTAAACAAACTGGACAAAAGGTGCAGTTAAAATTTCATTCCATCTAAGTCATGCAGATATTTGTCTAGATAGCTTTTGAATGGGATCCTGTTTCAAGTCTGTCATAGAACTTTGTCTCATGCTTAGAAAAACAGCTTCCATAATTTATACCCGAGACAAGAAGAATTGCAACGTACAGATGGTTGTACTTATAGCTATTGCACACACTTAAAAAAAACTACACAAGTGCTCCTAGACTAGTCCTTATGATGAAATGAACGTTGTGCTTAAAATTCATTGCAGTTACAAGTGCTTCTGTATGGGGATCGTCGTTTAAGGTTGATTCTCTGTAATTTTCTACTTACTTCAAGGTCATTCAATACGACCGGACATATATCAATAGCTAGAGTTGGGGAGACAGATTAATCAAAACCTTGAAAAAGCTTTATTAATTTGTCCCACTAATTACATGTTTCTTTTGCTCCGGGTAAACTGAACGCTCGTTACATGCTTTTTGTACCCCATCGTGTATAAGCATGCACTTAACGAGCATTTCTAATGTATTATAGTTCTTGACTTGGTTTAACTCATTACGGCCTGAAATAGCCTGAAGAGTTAAGAAAGTATCTGCGTTCGTTTCAAGAACTAAGAGAATATTAAATTTAACTATATATAGTATGAGGCAGAACTTTGAATTAAAAATTATGTTCGTGAAAGGTAACAAATTGTAGTGCATACGATATTGATTATTTTTGAACTCAAAAATATTACTCAGATCTTAGGAAATTGCGTCAAAGTTAGGGTACACTTGTGTTTAATAATTCAAGAGAGTTTTTCAATTCATCCTTGTTTTCCAAGAAACTTACCCTACCTTCATGCACACTTTTATACAAAGGTATGAATTTGTATGATATTTCTCACAACTTTCTTGTTCGACAAGGAAGTCAAACATGTCCCACTTAACTGCTTTATTATGCATATCAGGGGACATCTGAGTCACCGTACGACTGCCTTCAATAACATACTTGTGTATATTTACTTTGAACATACTAAGCCCCAAAGGCCTAAAGGGAATTAGCTTTATGGGTCTAAAATACAACGTAACAAACGCATTTCATGAATGGAAATTTATCGGTATTTATGTCCTGAGAAATTTTACAGCATGTTGCTTGTAAATTTTACGTTTACATTTAAGCCGCAGTCTGACTTTGATGGATTACGTCGATTCCAATACTTGTTTTCGTGCATTGGATCACATTTGAGCTTGTTACAATTGTTTTGAGTTTTTCGGAGTTCGGCTGTCAACCGTTTCTCGAGATCATGTTCAGATAAATAACTCAATCTCTTTCCGACATTATTTTAAAGTGACTCACTCTGGTTTAATAGAGTAACCCCTTCTCGGAACAAGGAATTCTTCACACGACAGCATCTCTTTTATTTATGTTCGATGATTTAAATAATGGCTTTTTCGATAGTCACTGTACGTGATGCTTTCATCCTTTCAGCAATTTATATGCTTAAAGCTGCTTTTTTTATTACGGGTACAGATAAGTACTATTGATCACGACTCTATCCTGCCAATGGAAGATGGATGCGTTGGGTAATGATAAGGACCGCTTTCGAAAATACTAATGCATCACACCCAAATAGAATGTGGGCGTGTGTGTACATAAGAGTGGGATAAACTCATGACCCGAAACTTCTTCAAGTATAACGGCTTAAAATACTGAATTCGTTTGCTTCCACCCTGAATGCTGACATACGAGTTGTATGTCTAGAGATGAGTGGAAAACTAAGTAGATTGCGAAGTCACGTACTATAAAACTTTCCAAGAATGGACTGAATTTCATCAATATACGAGGATTTGATGAATTCGAACATATATCTACTCTATATCCATGCTCTGTACAGAGACGAGAAAATATTGGATAGCCAAGAACGATATTCTATCGATTTCAAAAGTGTCAACATTGAAAGAAGTCCAGCAGCATCGAAGCTTAAATAGTTTAGTGGTGGCAGTTTCACCAGCCATTGTGTGCAATTCCTTGTTTCACTGTGAATATTATCCGATGTATCCATAAAGAAGTAGATTGATGAGCTTCAGCAGCATTTTGTGGATATGGTAATTGAGTGTTACGGTCTTGAACGCCATTTTAAACCATTAGCAGTAAAGTGATAGAAAAAATGTATTGTTGGAATTGAAAAATTTCGGAGATGTGCCAGTTAAAAGTATCGTTAATATTTTATTCGAGAGATAAGATGGTCTTGATGTAGCATTGTCTTGACTTGGTCACGCCATTGGAGTTCGATTCATTAAATAAAGATATTATCCTTTGAATTTAATTATATTTTATACTATTTTAAGGCATTGAAGACATTATGATTTGATGATGATTCCGGTCATGAGTTTAAAGAGACATACTTTTTATCCATGTCGTAAAATAATTATCAATAAAATTTATAGTTTAAATAGCTGGAGGAATTACGACTTTTTATATAATAACCAGCTTTCAGGCGGAATCAACATGATATATCTCATTGAAAACTTTGATTCAAACAAGCACATATACACATATTGAGGTTCAAAATATTTTTAAGCAATATTTTGTAGCAAGAGTTTATTAAATTTGAAACATTTAAAGCTTGTGACTATTACTTATTTTCTCTAATAAGACTTAAAACCAAAGACAAGTGCTTAATGCTTGATGTTTTATCAATTATCATTTCAATTTAAACATACATTGTAGTGTATTCGGAGCGAAGAAAAAGACGTGTTGTCAACTCGATGGTTGGTGGCGGAAGAGACCGACACCTACATTTATTAAATTCATATGTCATCTGCTAGGTTACAATTGATATGACAATTCACAATTTATATGACGATTCAAATGCCATTTTACAATGGATCTGGCAATATCCAACAACCTCTTCCCTAAATTGTTTACAATTTTTACAAATAATTCTCAGAGTGATGAAGCAAATCTAAACAATTTGGAAAGCATAATATAATTCAGAACTAAAAATGTTGAAACAAAGCAACAAAGACAGTCTATACTTCTTATCGATTTCCAATCTTAAATTATCATTTTTGAGCGATATTTTAAATTCAAATACTTAATTGTTAAATAAAAATTAATCAATCTTTAATTTACTTCTGTTCTTTCATTTTTTCTTTGGCTTTAATTGATGCTACTCTAGGAGCCCTACCAACTCTCTCTCTTAAATTTACTTCGGATTCGGCGGTTGCCATCGAGTCATGCACCGGCCGCTGGGACTGATCGGTTGAATATTCAGAAATATTGGGTAAAATTGTGGGTTCCAAAGTATTATTCGATTCGTCAATCGGCATTTCATTCTGACTGGCGGCGGGGCGAATCTGATCCAGATGTCTTTTTATGTCTCGATTGTTATGAGTTAATAAGCAAGTGTAATTTCTCGGGCCAATTTTATTTTTTATCACGGCGGGCGACCAACTCGGCTTGTTAGGATCGCTATAATTTCTCACGTAAACTTTTTGATCAACTGAAAAATCTAAGTCTTTTCACTCGGCAATGTCGGGCTGCAAATGCTGTGAATGATTCCATATGCCTCCGAACCAATCATTTTCAACAATGTTGAAATTTTTCCTTCTGGTGTAGTACACCCAACTTCAACAAAATGCATCTCCAATCGCTCGTTCCACAATTCGAAGTTTTCGTTTACAGAAAATTCTGGCATATTTGATGCCTGTACCACCGGATTGATCATTTGGCTCACGTTTAAAGTGTCTTCTGGCATTTTTAATTCTTACCGATATTATCGATTTTGTTGAAATGCTGTGATATAACCTCGTCGCCAATTTGTAGTGTATTCGGAGCGAAGAAAAAGACGTGTTGTCTACTCGATGGTTGGTGGCGGAAGAGACCGACACCTACATTTATTAAATTCATATGTCATCTGCTAGGTTACAATTGATATGACAATTCACAATTTATATGACGATTCAAATGCCATTTTACAATGGATCTGGCAATATCCAACATACATAATCAATTGTTTTGAATTGAACCAATTTTTTCTAGCGTTCAAAAAATATTTTTATTTATTTATTTATTTGCAGTGCACAAATCTATCTCGCATAAGCTGCATCTAGCACCAAGTACTTCGATTATAGAAAATCTCTGCATAGAACTTAAGGATGGTACGAAAATCTTTGCTGTTTACTTTCCGGGAACTAAACTAAACGATGTTAAATTAAAAGCATTCGAAAAAGACATAAGACTCCTTACCAATCAAAGCCAAAGGTACTTATAATGTGGCGATCTAAATGCTCGACATAGGCTCTGGAACTGCACTACATCTAATAAGTGTGGACGTATACTGTTTGATCTTGTACAGGATAAACATCTCGTCATACATTCTCCTCCTGATCCCACATTCTACTCGCCTAGAGGAGCTGGGTCCATCCTTGACTTCGCTATAAGCGACGGTCGGCTACCTGTCTCAACTCCCTTTACGTTTCAAGCACTCTCTTCACCTCATTCACCCATACAGTTTACCATTGGTACAGACGCAAACTGCAGAGACACGCCTGACCGCAGTAAATATTGTTTCAATGCCTGCAACTGGAATAAGTTTTGCAATTATATCAACGCGAACATTTCGCTTGGTGAACGCAGTTTAAGTGACATTAGTAACAACGAGCATATTGACGACCTACTAATACGATATACCAGTGCAACTAGCAATGGAATTGAGGTAAGCACATCAAAGAGAAGTATAAAATGTAGTACATTCGAGGTCGATACGGAAACAAAACGTCTCATCCGTCAGCGGAACACGGTTCGACGCAGCTGGCAAAGAAACAGAGACCATAATTTGAGGTGTATAGTTACTTCTCTTACACGCGAGATCCGGGACAGGATTTTCATTCTGAGGAACAGACGGTGGAACAATATGTTGAGCAATCTCGAAGATGGGTCCCGTCAAGTTTGGAGACTTAATAAATTATTTAGGAAAAATTCTAGCAATCAAATTCCGGTTCTACGTGACAGGGAACTTTTTCTGGCGGTGAAAAGGCGTACTTGATAGCAAGTACTTTTGAATTATTTCACGATGTTACAGCTAATATGGGAAACCACATTGTTAAGACAATGGCCCAGCGATCTGTAAATATGCTTTCCGAAAACACCACATTTCCAGATGGAGCACTATGTAAGCCAGCAGAAATAAGAGCAATCCTACGTAAATTAAATGATAACAAGGCTCCGGGCTCGGATGGCATACCAAACAAAGCCCTAAAAAAGTTACCTAGGAAAGCAGTGGTCCAGCTAAATTTTATATTTAACGCCTGTCTGAAATTATCTTACTTCCCGGCCACGTGGAAGCAAGCCACTGTCATCCCAATTCCGAAACCTGGAAAGAATCCTAGTTTAACTGAAAGCTACAGGCCTATAAGTTTATTGTGCTCGCTTGGGAAAATATTCGAAAAGGTGGTGCTGAGCCGTATCAACCAATTCACACATGCCAAAAACATTCTTCCCGAATTTCAATTTGGTTTTCGAGAGGAGTACTCAACAAATCACCAGCTATTCAGAGTAACAAGAGACATCGAAAAAGCATTTTCTTTGAAAGAATCAGTTGGGATGATCACACTATACGTTGAAAAGGCGTTTGATAACGTCTGGCACGAAGGGCTTCTCTACAAACTTATACAGCATTCATTTCCACTTTATTTGGTGAAGATAATACAGTCCTTCTTAAGCAATCGCAAATTTGTTGTCAAGATAAAAAGTAGTCTTTCCTCCTAGCGACAAATTCCTGCTGGCCTACCGCAGGGGTCCTGTTTCAGCCCTATCATTTTTAACATTTACACAGCTGACATCCCCACGAGCCCCAACTGTAAACTCGCTATCTTCGCAGATGATACTTGTATTTACTCTGCTGCTAAAGATCCAGAGCTGGTAATTACCCACCTAGAAGAACATTTCTCAAATCTCTATCAATACTTTTTCAGGTGGAAAATCAAAATTAACACCGCCAAGACAAAAGCGACATTTTTTACTAAGAAACGGAAAAGATCGAACATGCCCTCTAGGAATCTCAACACTCTGGGTCCAAGTATAGAATAGTATGACGAGATCACGTACTCAGGAATTACCCTCGAAAGGAAGCTTACTTATCATAAACACATCAATAGCGTTTGCGTAAAACTTTCAAAATGCTCACATGCACTCTATCCACTTCTTAACCGTAAGTCAAAGATGTCACTCAGTAACAAAATACTAATCTATAAGCAGATAATGCAGCCAGTTGTTCTGTATGGAGCACCGATTTGGGGCATTTGTGCAGAGTGTCATAAAAGCAGACTACAGATCGCACGGAATAAATGCCTAAAAATGATCGGCAATAAACCTTTCTACTACTCGACTCGCAGGTTACATATTTTTACAGGTGTTAAAATGATTAAAGAAATCGTGAAGAAACAGCGAAGAACTTTCCTACTTAAGTCCTGGACTTGCAACAATCCACATTAAGCTCAGTATTAGCATACATATAGGATAAGTTCAATTATAAGTAGGAGTAAGTTAGAATAAGTTAAAATAAATTAGGGCTAATGTAATATTCAAAAAAATTCATATACAAGGTTTTTGTTCGCTTTTCCTTGTGCTTACAAGCTCACTATCATATATCAATAGTCAGTGCTAAGTTCAATATATGTATCAAAGCTGTAGAGACGATAATGGTCTAAAACTCTGAATTACCCATCTCCAATAGTGTAACTGTAACTGTAATAATATGCGAAATAAATTGAATTGAATTGAATATTTATTTATTTATTTATTTTGGTACGTATTCATTACAACAGGCAAAACTGCCCATTTACAGATTGGATACAAGTACAAAATAAAATAACAAGAACTAACTAAGAATATATAAATATAAGTATACATAATAATTAAAGTTAGAATAAAATAAAGTAAAATTAACTAAAGCAAAATAAGAAAAAAAAAATCCATTACAAACACGAAAAACCAATTCAACAAGAAATCGGCCTAATAAAAAATGGTAAGAAGTAAATGAGTAAAAATAAATATTAGTATATAAAAAATAATTAAAGTGGTAAATTAAATAAAGTAAAATTAAGTAGGAAAAAAAGAAGAAAGAACTCATTAAGAAAATAGAAAATAAAATTAATTAGAAACATATAAATAGGTTAGGTTAGGTTAGTGAAGAGGGCTGCCGGGAACGCGGCCAGCATTAGGCCACCAGTTTGGGCCCATTTGCCACCCTCATAGACGATCACACGCATTCACACTTGCAGCCATGGCACTGGCGGAATTCGAACCCGCAGGCCCCGTAGCACGCCGCTTTTCGACCTGACGCCTTAGCGAGCAGAGCTACCGCGCCCCCAACATATAAATAAGAGTATATAAAAATAAAAATATACAAATTTTTTTCTTAAAGTATTAATCAAGAAAGTAAAATTAAGTAGAGCAAAAAAGAAAAGAAAGAATCCATCATAAACAGGAATAAAAAATAAAATAAAATTAATTAAAATCGAAAATTTTACTGCGGACTATGTTTTTGAAAAGGGCAATAGATTGTGGAAGAGGACCAACTTGAAGACTATTTTGAGTGTGTAAGAGTCGCAAGACGGGAGAGTAGAAGAAAGTGTCAGTACGAGCATATGGTACTTCAAATAGAATGGAGGACCTGATTGGCCTTACGGATTCCCGCTCAATGAACAAAAATGCTAATGAGGAAGATAAGTAGCCGCAACAGATTTTGAACAGGAAACACTCATCCAAGTAAACTCTGCGCTGCTCAAGGAGAGGAATGTTAAGAAGAGATAGACGTTCACTATAGGGTAAGTACGGCAGACTATATTTAAGAAATAAATTACGTGTAAACCTGCGCTGAACTGATTCAACAGCGTCAGAGAGGTATTTGAAACGAGGACACCACACTTGACTGCAGTATTCAAGTACAGAACGAACAAGAGTAATAAACAGGTGGATACAAGTAGCAATACTAAATGAATTATGGCAAGAACGAACCACGAAGCCAGCAATCCGAGAAGCTTTACTAGTGACAGTAAGGACATGAATGTCGAATTTCAGTTTGCAATCAAATCTGAGCCCAAGATCTGAGAAATGATCGACACAAGAAAGGATAGTGCCATCAATAGCATAAGGAAAGACATGAGTGTGAAGCTTAAGGGAAAAGGACATAAAAAAACACTTGGAAACATTAAGGGACAAATAGTTAACGTTATACCAACCAGAGAGAGCATACAACTCATCCTGAAGAAACAAAGAGTCAGTAGTGTTTTTGATCACTCAGAAGATTTTCAAATCATCTGCATATAGAAGACAAGAAGACTTAAGAGCCGTGGGAAGGTCATTGATAAATAGATTGAACAAAAGTGGTCCTAAGATGGAACCATGAGGAACACCAGAAGAAGGTGAGAAAGGTGAGGACGAGAAGCCAAAGGGGGAGACAGCACGAGTGTGATCAGTTAAAAATGAAGAGATCCAGGAAAGTTAAGGTTCACGAATGCCATAATGCTTCAGTTTGATAAGAAGCAGCATATGATTAGCGGTGT
This sequence comes from Nemotelus pantherinus, assembly GCA_963978885.1. NCBI lineage: Eukaryota > Metazoa > Arthropoda > Insecta > Diptera > Stratiomyidae > Nemotelus > Nemotelus pantherinus. The sequence continues at coordinate 247,256,191 of OZ022264.1, read as the reverse complement.
CAAAAGCTTTAACAAAATCAGTATAAATGACATCCACTTGATTATTGCTGTACATGAGTAAACTCAACAAAGTTCGTACAGGTACTCTGGCCTTTTACAAAGCCATGTTGTTGCACTGCAAAGACACAGAAGAGAGAATCATAGATACGATTGTAAATAAGGCATTCCAAAATTTCGGAACGACAAGGAAGAATGGAAATAGGGCGGTAGTTAGAGGCAAGGTTCCGATCACCCAATTTGAAAATGGGAAGAATGTTAGAGAGCTTCCAAGAGGATGGAAACTTACCAGCACAGAGACTGACATTGAATAAGATGGCTAAAGGGGCACAAAGTGAAGACGCAAGATTTTTTTACGAAAAATTTGGGAATTCCATCCGGGCCCGGGGAACAGTTAGAGTCAAGTGAGGACAAAAGCAATTCAACCTCTACGGGTTTGGTTACGACCGAGGAGAGCCTAGCAGGGAAATCAAAGGAAAAGTAGTCAGTAGCAGGAATCGATGGGCTTCAATTGGATATGTACGATAAGCCAACAAACCGGATCCCATAATAAAACTTTATCGGCTTAAGTGCCATGATGAAAAATTAAGCACGATAAAAGTATTATAGCCAGGGTTCAAATTCAAAGACCGATTAGAAATAATGTAGCCGATAACACTTTAATAATCAGATGTTGTTTGACGTTTTTCAACCATCCAATCTTCAACCAGATAAAAGATTTTGTTCTAGTCTTGGTGAAGTTTAATATAGACGTATTTCGCTTGCTTTTAGACTCATATTCAAGCGCTGGGAGTCACTTTTTCATAGCCACCATCTTATATCGTAAGTTTTATAGTGAAAGCATTTGTTCTCAATTTCATTACAATGCACCTCGCATTACAATGTACCTAAAAGAACATATAATGCATGCTCAAATGATTTTCATAAACATATCATGGGCATTTCCACGACATTCTGCTTAAGCTCACAAAGTAAAAAAAAAGTTAGTCAAAAATAACTGTCAGCTGTTCAGCTGTTTGACTAGACAAATAAATTTTGAGTGTTTAAGGCGAGCCCTTTTCCAAACAGTGGAAAATTTTTTCCTGCATACTACGGAAGAATGGAATGGTTAGAAAGGCATTTTAATTGCTGTATTTTTCGTTTCATAGCTATTGGTATAGATAAATAAAATATTCGATAAATAATTTGGTAATCAAATATAATGACACATAGACGATACCATTAATCATTAGATGTTAGTAATGAATTTGAAAATGAACACTTACATATGTACACTTTTAGTTCATCCAAGTCGAAAATAGAAAATAAACCACTAATTTGTATAAAAAAAGTGGATAAAACCACAGCTCCGACTTACTTAATTCACATAATCACAATAAAAGCTTAGTCCCCGTCCCATATTTTTGACAGTAATATAATTTCTCTATCCGCTTCCCATTTACTCCAGACCAAACGATTATTTCGCCCTCGAACGCAAACGATTTCCATTAGGCTAATTCGTGCTTATGGAAAAACATTTGCGTCGAACAACGAATTCGCATTTAAGGAGCACTTCTGAATAATTTAGTATGATAGCTTGCAATTTTGCCAACAAGAAAACAACAACTTACCTAGCGAACTTAAAGCCGTTTCCTCGATTGCCGCCAAACTACTGTTGTGTATAGTCAAGTGACGTATGTCGAGCGCCAAGAACAGGAATCCTTGAAGTTTCGGTAAATTGTTATGACGTAGTTTTAAGTAAAATATAATGGGACTCTTTCCCTTCAGCACGTCCATGGCCCGGTTGATATGTTGCAGATCGGTTGCCTCGCACAGTATATCCAAGCCATTCTTCTTGACGGTGCACACACAAGGTGAAATATCGAGCGTAGCAGGACACGTTTGCGGTGGATTTTGCTGTCCCATGACGCGAGCATAGTCAATGAGTCCTATGAGCCCGAGAAGCGCATAAATCGCTCCAAGGGTATTGAAAGACGGCATAATGGCCGCCGTCGATTTATGCTATTTTGTTGACTTCACGGTGGCTTACTGTCTGCAAAGATAAATGAAAAGGAATGAGAAGGTAATTTCCGTGTATGTCCTGGCTTTTTTGATGACATTAAAGGATGAATGGACAGTAATGAAATGAAATTGTGCATTGTTTCTTAGGTAAGCGGTTTTTGTTTTATCAGAAAGAAGTTCCGTTGGGATGAGTTTGAAAGGAAATTCAAGTAATTAGCTTTTGTAGATGTTTGTAAAGAGTAGCATGCACGTAATTACTTGGACGGATATCTATAAATAAACAATTCTCTAGTGACATTCGAGTGGAACGCATCTTGTCTGTTTTTAATAAATTGGAATTTCTGTTTTTGCGACATAAGCGTGAATCATTTATAACTTCCTATCAGCTGACACAAATCATGAGAACTTCTTCGAGGAAAATAAACGTAAGATATGTACGTTCAAAGTTTACATGACCAACAAAGATTCAAAAACTTTTCATTATTTCAAACTTTTCATTCAGATACTTTCAACAATCACAAATTTCCCGTTGAACTATGACAACTTCCTGTCAACGACGTTTTATAAACTCTGTCGTCTGGAGGACTGAACTTCTTCCGCTTCTTGAACTGCCTGAACTGCATGACCCCAAATGACAACCTGAAATGTTTTTGTGCTTGTAAATAACACGGGTGCAGTGAATAGACCGCCTAGACGACATTAATGCACTTGCTTACTTGAATTACTACTAAATGCAACAAAGTCGATGATGCACATACGAGTAGGATACAACTTCGTAATAATTGCGCTCCGGGTGTAATGCAACTATTGTAAAGTTTTGAGATAAATTTCATGGAGCGGCCGCTTCGTCATCGTCATTGTTGATGCCGCCTTGTTTCGTGTCGTAAGCTGGGAGATGAACTCGACTGTTGACACACCATGACCACAAACAATTCTCACTGTGGCGAACGAAACAAATTGTATTAAGTGGTTTGAGAGATGATAGCAGGAAATGCCAATTTGCGGCAATCTCTGAATGCAAAACGTTGATAACTACCGCATTTTGCTTGGCCTGTTGGTAGATACTTTGCGTAGGAGCAGATACACGCTTTTGTCAATGGAGTTCGCGGAGATTATGACCCTGATGCGAGATGATGTTGAGCTTGTTCTACGCTGACAGGGGTGTTAATGTGATTTGCATTTAATTTGACGACCACGAAATTGCATGTCGCATGGATTACTATATGCTAATGCGAACACGATTTGAAACGAAATATAATTTGGGTAAATGGAAGAAATATGACCAAAACGCATTATTGAAAATTGAATCTTTGATAAAGATAATCTTGTTAAGCATGAATGAATTAATGCATACGCGTTGTGATTTGACTAAAATTTAGATCATACCATCACAAAATTAAATATCATATAAAAACATGGTAAAATGGAAATAGTAGCAGCAGAAGATGACTGAGAAAATGAATAGAGGAACTTGAATATGAACAACAGCTCAGTATATGTAGTTGTATGAATTGAGCTTAAATACACAGGCGATCATCAATTCAGCAATTCTAAATCAAGTAGATTTAGTGCTGACAACTAAATCACTAGCCGAAGTGATTTGGAGGATTTAAATTGGAGGCGAAAGATGTTATTCAAATTTATATGCACTATTTTATTGTGTGAAAGTTGTTGAAAATGTAAGAAGAAAATGCAAGAATATTTATTTTTTACTCTGTACATTTCACATTCTCCTTTTGTATTCAGTTTTCACTATTTGAGAACGAAATTCGAATGACAGTTCATTCAAATCTACTCTTCCTCTCATGGATGGAATTCAGCACGCTCTTAGAAAAATTCAGCCGGAACAAAATTCACAATAGTACCTGTTTTACCAATTTTAGTAAAAAAAAAAATAAGCCGTTCACACTACACTCTAATCAAGTAGATTTAGGAAGCTGTCAAGTTAATCACGTGAAACGTTCACACTAGCCGAAGTGATCTAGAGCGAAAAGATTTAGAGCGAGAAATGTCATTCGAATTTATGTGTACAATATTTTTTGCGTAAAAATTGTTGTGAGTTACATAAAATGAAAAAAAAAACGTTTTTACTGGTATATGAACGTTTTTTTGCGGAACTCTCGTCCTACCTTAATAACCGCTTCCCTTCTGCTTCCTTACTTTTATGTGGTGACTTTAATATGCCGTCGCTTGTTTAGGATGACACTTTCTCAAATATTTTTTCTTCTAGCAATATTTCTCTCACTACTTCTTCCTTTATGTCTCTTCGCTCTATTTCCCAATTTAACAACGTACCGAATACTGACAACAGGATTCTGGATTTCGTTCTAACTAAAATTCACCCTTCTTCCTTTTGCTTGAGTCCTTCTCTGTCTTCGTATGTGTAACCTAATCCTCATCATCCTCCTCTTTTTATGGAATTCACTCTTAACCGTTTGTCTAAAGTCAAATCTGTTTCTACTCTTCGTTTTAATTTTAAAAAAAGCAAACTATTCCGCTTTGTCCAATGAAATCAATGCTACGAACTGGTATAATTTCTTCAGAGGACTAAGTGTGGATGATGCTCTTGGCAAATTTTATCCCTTCTTGTCCAACTTAATTTCCTGCCATACTCCTTCCTTCCCCTGTAAAAGAAGTTCCGATCCTCCGTGGTTAACAGTCGATGTCGCGGTTGCTCTTAGAGCCAAAGATGCGGCGCGTAATAAATACAAAAGGTCTGGCTCTTTCAATGACTTTTTGAAGTTTCTAAGGTTACGGGCTGTTGCTAAAAAGGCAGCCAATTACGCAATGCGTGCCTACCTGGAGCATGTCGAAACTTCTATTACTTCCGATAATCCTAAGCCTTTTTGGTATTATATCAAATCCCCTAAAACTTCCTCTGGCACTCCTTCTGTTATGTATCTTCCTGATAAGTCTGTGTCCTCATCTCAAGATTCCTGCTAGTTCTTTGCTCAATTTTTTTTCTTCTTTTACCACCCATCTCGGTAGTTCTTCGCCTTCAACAATTTTTCCCACACCTGATCGTACCCTTTCCACTGTTTTAACTAATCCTTTCGAAGTCGAATCTTTAATGTTGACTCTCGATGGAAGCGCTAGCCTCGGTGCTGACAGCATTCCGAATTTTTTCACCAAATCACTGTCTTCTTCTTTGTGTGTTCTTCTGTCAATAGTTTTAAACATTAGCATCTCAACTGGTATCTTTCCTGCCCTCTGGGAATCCGCCAACATATTTCCCATTCATAAAACTGGTGATACTTCTTCCATCCCTAATTACCGTCCTATATCCCTTTTGCCATGTTTTAGTAAGCTCATCGAAAGAGTAGTTTACAATAGAGTGTACCCTTTTATTCAGCCCTTGCTGGCCAGTGAAGAGCATGGATTCATTAAAGGTAAGTCAATGGTTACAAACTTATTGTCTTTTACAAACATCGTTGCTTCCGCAATCGACAAGCAAAAGCAAGTAGATGTCCTATGCACAGACTTTGCCAAGGCTTTCGATTCTGTGAATCATGTTGTTTTTCTGTCAAAGTTAGCAGAGTTTGGTCTCTCTGATGTCCTCTTTTCTTGGTTCTCCTCCTACGTTCGTGATCGCTCTTGTGTTGTGATTGCTAACTCTTGCTCTTCTACACGCTTTTTTCCTTCCTCAGGATTTCCGCAAGGATCTAGTCTTGGTCCTTTATTATTCCTTTTGTTTGTTAACGATCTTCCTTCCCTCTTTGACTCCCCCTATATATATATATATATATATATATATATATATATATATATATATATATATATATATATATATATATATATATATATATATATATATGTATATATATATATATATATATATATATATATATATATATATATATATATATATATATATATATATATATATAACAGTGCTTGACGTACTCTATTGATATTTCGAGATTAAACTTGCCTTAGCAACGCGCAAAAACGAGCGTTCTGCTTGTTTTTCTTTTGTGTGAAGTCAAATTTATTTTATCAAGTCTAAGATGACAAAACTGTGACCATATCTTCTTGAGTATTGGATTCATCCAACAAATAAATCAATGGTTTGATTGTCGAAAGAATTTTTTTCAAATCTAGAATTAACGGGAGAAAATTACATAATTCAGATGAAGGATAAGTTATATGTACTTTGCGTTGCATATGATGCAAATTTTTATAATTCTGAATTTTGAACCATTTTGCGAGACGAAACCTAGTAAATTTTGCAACATAATCAGTCATACCATGTATTCTAAATGCTACTTCATATGTAGAGCGAGGATCATTCAGATTTGAATGCGGGGTGAGAGAATGTTTCTTTGAAATCTTTGCAGTGACATCATATTCCTTAGTCATTTGGATCAATACCGCGAACCAGTTAGTGGTAGATTTAACTATATTCGGATTTGATTACTGTGATTTAACGTTTGTCCATAAAAGGCAAACTTTTGAGACGAAATTGATTATCAGAGTTTCCAAAACAAAAAAATCAATTTGCTAATTTCTTAAGTATTTAAGCATAGTTTCTATGAGAGACGGAGTTGAATTGATAATTTAAATAGTAAACCAATAAAGGCAATGACCTTTACATCCGAGCCAATATTGACCAACGCGTTTTTACATCTTTCAAGAAATTAATACTAAACTCAGTTAGATCTTTTTCTGGACCGTATTTCTGCTGATACTCGATTTCACTCCCACTGATATAATTTCACGATTGATGTTCATACATGTGCCATCACAAACTAGGGATCAATTTAACTACTTGTCTCTCGCCAGGCATTTTGACATATACATAGCCGTCAACAATATGAAATAAATTATCCAAAAGATATCCAGACCTATCACTTTGGCCCTGACACAATTCATCTTCCTCTTTGGTCAGGCCACCATTATTCACGTAATCCTATTAAGCACTTAGGCGATGACAATGTAACAAATAATAAGGAATGAAAGGGAGGAGAGCTATGAAGAGTTTTTGCTCACGATACTTTTGTCTAGGCTATGCCGGTTTCCGTGGCACATTGCACACCACCTGTTTCTGACCAAAAACAATATTCCGTGTACAAAACGATACATCAAATAATGTCAGTAATTTTCGTGCACAAAGTATATCATCAGGATATTCGTCCTTTGTTTCGTTCACCTCGATTAGGGGTGAAGTATTTTATGTAAGATTACGCTAAAGCGTAAAGTAGTAGGTACAGTACGATATATGTCAAGACATGTCAGAAGTGGTATCATTAAGTTGGCTGCAAGTGGCTAAGGGTATACAATAAGAACTGTCTCAGCAGTTGATTATACGACTGACTAGTTTTTTTCTTCATTCATGTTCATGCATGCGGTTCTTCGAATTGAATGAAGTTGACCTGAAATATCTGTGCTAATCTAGATCCCTCAAATTTTGCTTATGCTACACGAATGTCATTAAAAACTTCTAAGAGTCCTTTGATTACCATACGTCTACTCATACATGAACCATAAAGCCGAGGGGAGACCAGACTTTTGAAGCAAATATTCATGATGAGATGGTTTTTGCCAGTTACCAACTTTCATAAAGTTTTTGAAAGTCGACCGACATAATTCCTTGGGTACACTTTACTAGACTGAAATTTTACGTCTGTTCTACCATGCGTTATTACACTTTTCAAGGTCTGAAACTTTCACTAGCATAAATTTAATTACTTTCAGTCATTCTAGAAAGTCAGTAAAACGTGCCTAAACGAGTGGAAAAATACCCAAAAAGCCAAGAGACATAGCTCTGCAACGCAGAATAGGTAAGACAATATTTTTCATGTGGCTCTTGGTGTCTCGCCAGAAGGTAGATATAAGTTGGGAAGAAAAGATAAAGTTTTATCACCCGTCTAAGAGGCAAAAGCCGTTGGGATCTAACTGATATTAGAGCTTAAAAGTATTGAGTTCATAGACGGGGTACATATATTTGGCAGGATTGCAAAGATATGAAGTTTCGTTCAATGTTTTAAATGTGTGGAATATGATTTTGAAAATGTTTAAAGTAGAACCGTACTTTAAATGCGGTTGTTTTTACGAAGCAGACTACTATTTGCAATGTATAACACTGTATTTTGATCGCACCTGTTTTCGTTGCATATGGGATTATAACCCAAATTCGGCTTGAATACCATTTTCACTCACAGGTAGATTTGTTCAAGGCTCCTTGATATTTGTACTGCATATTATTTCAGTACATATATGGTGTGTGATAGGTTTATGTGATTAATCTTTATAGACACAAGCTTCGTAGTCAACACTAGCGATGTTAGTATATATTGTTAATTTTTTTGTCAGCTTCGTGTGGTGACAGACAGCCGCCACAAATTTATTAACTGGGTGTAATCATTTCAACCGATAAAAACGAAACTTTTTTCCTGCAGTTTCATACTCGCTATGCGTGATTATTTCAACAACATCGAATTCTCTATTTGTTCTAACCAACATAAACCCTTTGAATCTCACGTCCAATTCTTGAAAAATTCTCATCGTTTTCACGATTCCATGTTTCTTCATTGTTCCACTGCTGCCAATCCTCAGGAGATTTATGATCTCTTTGCAGTTTACTTTTCTGTTTTCTGTTTACTAATCTGGTCACGTCTAACGAGCTCCCACATTTTCCTCCGTTATCTCTCTCCTGTACCCAAACCAGCCCTCTAGAAATTGAGTCGGTTCTTCGGTGTCTTGATGTTAATGTCGGTTGTGGTCCTAATAGCATTCCGAACCTATTCGCCAAATCTCTTTTGTCGTTCCTATCTGTCCCTTTGTCTATTATCTTCAATGTTAGTTTCTCCTCGGGCTCCTTTCTCTCTTACTGGAAGTCTGCTCACATTTCCCCGACACATAAATCCAGGGATCTAAGTTGTATACCCAATTATCGTCCTATTTCACTCCTTTCTTGTTTTAGTAAAGTACTCGAAAGAGTTGTTTACAACAGACTACTTCCTATATTTCATCCTTTCCTTACTCTTGTGCAGCATGGGTTTGTAAAAGGTAGATATTCCATCTCTAACTTCTCAACGGTTGATCACAGGCTCCTTCTTTTAAAACTTCAAGGCCATGGGATAACTAATCTTCATCTTATGTTTCTGGTTGCAGCTGCGTTGTATCTGTGAATCCACGTTTTTCGTCTCCTTACTGCCCTCTTTCTACGGTTCCACATGTCTTAATACTGGGTCCTCTGTTATTCCTGGTATTTATCAACAATGCCCCTTCCGTTATCCTTTCTTCTTGCTGATGACTTTAAAATGATCAGAGTGATTGATTCGCTTGATGATTGTCACCAGTTGCAGCATGATCTTTGTGCCTTAAGTAAGTGGTGCTCAACGAACTTCCTTACTTTGAACATATCTAAATGTCACCTAATGTCTTATACTTGTACGCGTGCCGGTCCGCCTACTCCAATACCTGGGGTCTTAAACCTAGGGCGGCCTATTCACATGTGCAGTCAGACTGATTTTGGTGTTTGGAGCGATCGTGTGGTGGAAGGCAGCGGAGAGTAAAACTAATATCAAGGAGCTAACAAGACTGCAAAGATTAATTTGCATATGTATTATGGGCGCTTTAAGAACCGCCCCCACGGGTGGGTTGGAAATGATTTTGGGACTCATCCCCCTATATCGATTCATCTTTAGAAGCGCAAGCTTAGCGACGATACGCGCTAAAAGTTCCGGCATGTGGAACAATTCAGATCAATGGGGCCACAGCGGTATTCTTACAGAATGCCGCAAAAGATTTGGGCTCGTTGCAGAAGACACGGACCACATGAGCAAAATAATACATCTTGACAGGAATTTCTAGGTCAAGATACCGACAAGAACGGACTGGAAGAAAAAGGAAGTTACCACCGATGGGGGCGTCTGGATTTACACGGACGGGTCAAAGACGGACACAGGAGTTGGCTCGGGCGTGTTTTCTTACTGATTTGAGACTTAACCTGTGGCGTAGACTGTCAGACCATGCTACCGTCTATCAGTCTGAATTACATGCTATACGCATGGCAGTTGAGTCCATTAGCAGAATATCAACCAGATCAATGACGATTTGCGTCGACAGTAGGGCAGCCATTCTCGCTCTTGGGTCTTACAGATGTTCTTCAAAAACTGTTAACGCTTGCAGAGTGGCTCTCAATGAAAAGGCAAGGCATATTCCTATCCGGACTATGTGGGTGCCAGGGCAAAGTGGGGCTATAGGCAACGAAAAAGCCGATGAATTGGCGAGGAAAGGTTCAGGAGCTAGCAATAGCTCTTGTATCATTGTACCTCCGTCAATCGCTGACGCCACAAACAAACTTGATGCCGCCATATGGGCCAAACTAAAGTCCCAATGGGAAAATAGGCTGGACTGCAGGATGGCCAGGACATTATGGCCATCACCTGATCTAAGCAAAAGCAGGAAACTGCTCAAGCTCAGCAGAAACTGCTTGAGAGCCACGGTCGGCTTGCTCATAGGGCACTGCCTTACCGCATCTCATGCGAACAGAATGGGACTGACATCCAGCAATTTATGCAAGAGGTGCGAGATGGAAGAGGACACCATCGAGCATACTCTCTGCGATTGTCCGGCCCTAAATAATAAACGCCACAAAATTTTTGGTGCATACCATTTTCAAAGGTTGAGTCAACTGATCCAGTTTGGCGAAACGGTCCCTTGGCAGCTCTAAAAAGCCAGCGGAGGGTGGCAAATGGGCCCAAACTGGTGGCCGCGTTTCCTGACAGCTCTCTTTACTAACCTAACCTATACTTGTAAAATGCCTCTTTTAATTTTTTCCTACTCTTTATCCGGATCGTCGCTTAGAACTGTCGACAATTTTAAGGACCTTGGTGCGCTCTTCGACTCTAAACTTAGATTTTCTCTCATTTGTCCTTCTTCGTTCTCTGGTGCTCCTCTCGTTTTACTAACATCACTTCTTCTGTAGATCTGTTCTTGTCACTTGTGCGTAGCATCCTCGAATACTTTTTTCAGGTCTGGTCTCTTATCTATTTAAGGGGGATAGCCACTGTAACAGGCCTCTTCCACTAGCAATTTCCCATGGCATACCATTTGAAATTGCTAGTGGAGGCAGCCTATGGTATGCCATATTTGATGGCATGGCATAAATGGTATTTATTTTAAACGGCATTTGCTTGGCCATCTGCCTGGTAATATTCTGGCAGTTCTTGATTTTCAAAATGGCGTTGAGCCGTGGTCATGCTCCGTTTCTTATAAGAAAATGTAGGAATTCTGAATTTTCAGGGATTTTAAGATCTCGTTCAGTAATCGAAATAGTTTACAGAGCATGGTATGGTGGGAAATTGCGAAAAAGTCGAATCAGGATACGGAAATTTTTTTAAAGATATATTTTTTTCAATTTTTATCCATATTTTTTCAATTTTTAAGGATGCTTAAGTAACTGAAACTGCCTATTGATGATCGGCGGACTTTTTTTAATGACTTCTACCCCATCCCTCATCGTACCCCAGCAAATCATATAATAGTTTCGCCTACATCAGAAATTTCACCCGCTTATCAAAAAAGGGATTTCCTGCCCACGGAGTTTTTATCAACAGCAGAATTCCTTCGCTCTCCACTTCAAATAACTTTTTAAGAGCATTCAACGCACAGATGAAGCGCATGTCTTCACCGTTCAAAGGCATTTTCGAAATGATATTGCATGCCATGAAATTACCCACACATCAGATGGCATAACATAAATTGACAGTCGGTACCATCGGATATGGCAAGGTAAATTGCCAATCCAGTCCTAATGTGACGCCCAAAAAAATTTGTGATTTTCGATGTATGATTGACCGCGAAAATAAATTAATGTAAGGATCAGGTTTTTTTTTATTTAATAAGTGTACACTGAAGATTATTATCCTAAATTTTTATTAAAAAATCTCAATTCGTTGCAGTGTTATTAGCTTTCTTTTCGAGTCCCAAAAAAAATTTCCCCTCCATGGTCGCACTGATTTCTCGTAAACGGGTCATTTGAAGAAAAAAATTCAGATTGTATTATGATCTGTATAAATGTAGTTATCGTTGCACGTAGCCATTTTTCTTCGTTTTGATGTGAAATCAAATGGCGGCCGATTGAATTTTTTTCCTCTTTTTTGTCTTTTGTTGGATTTAAACAGCCTTAAAAAATCTTGAAAAAATTAAAATTTTCAAAAACGGCTGCGTACAACCTTCGCCACTATAAGGCGAATAAAACGAAAAAAATGTTGAAAATCGGCTGATTGAGTTATTGATGCGACCAGTTTGAAAAAAATCGTTTTGAGAAAAACGCGTTTAAAGTTTTTAATTTATTTTCGTTACTCTAAAATCATGTAACTCATGAAAAACCTGCTCTCACTAAAGTGACTATAACTCCGAAAGTTTTCAGAATTTCGATCTAGAATTTTATACACATATTTCTGAATGTATAAACTTTGATTTAAAGCAAACAAAAAATTTTTTTTTACCCGTCATGGTGGTTGTCCCCCTTAAATGGTGTCGTAGAGCACGTCCACGCTCATTATTATTTAAGGTTCATATACCTTATTGTTGTCGAATTTCCTCTTTAAAGTCTCGTCGAGTGTTCTTTGATGAGTGTCTGCTTTTCAGACTCCTCCACTGTGCTATGCTATCGGGCTCTAGCTCGAAGCTTTTGTTCGGCGTGACTAATCGCTCAGATAGATCTTCGCCAGTGTTCTTAATCCCGTTTGCGCGAACTGACTCTCTATTCCATTCGCCATTGTTGGGATCCCCAGCAGACACAATGAACTACAGCTTAGTCCTTTTCCACCAACCTTCTCCAGTTTTAAACGTCGTATCAAAATCTTAATTCTTCAAAATTCCTATAATTTTTTATTTTCTTTTATAACTTTTTACTAATATTCTTTAGAGTATTGTCTTCCACTATTTCTTCTGCTTTAGTGTAAAAAAGTGAAAAAATCTCAGGAACGCGCCATCCGATTGAGCTGAAATATTGGTGTATATGCACATTATATTGTATATGCACAATAGTGCCAGGTCTCACAAAAAGCTAATCATCTTTAACCCTTTGGCGCCGGCGGCCATTTTAGTGATATTTTAAATATACCTATTATTCTCTCAACAAATAACTTTGGCGAAAACAAAGTTTATGAAAAGAATTTTGAACGTGTTTTTAATGTTAACATTTTAAACCCTATGTGTGCGCTAGGCGCCTAAAAGGAGACTAGGAAAATTTTGACCAAATTTAATATTAATGTTAGGACATATTAATGTTACTAAGTTGTAGACTCCTGTCGTATTTCATGACCATGCTGGCAGCCCTGCAGCTACGGCAGGTGTTGAAAGTGAAAACCTTCAAACCATCGACTCTCCTGAAAAATGTTCGTCTATTACAGTAAAAACCAACTCATATAGAAATCTTATGCTTTGTTTATACAACCAAAGCAAAACTTTTGAAATTTCACATCGGACAAGAACGGTAACCCTCCACCAATTTACTTATATTTTAAGCATCAAAAACTTCTGTTCACGAGAACTCACGACCCAATTATCAGATACAGTTGAAATTCACAGAATGTATTAGTATTAAATAGGATCAGGTCTGATTGAAGCGATTTGGGAATGCGGGCAACTCTGTGCCAGTGGTGCCAGCTATGGTAATTTTGGTGTCTTGGATTTTGAAAATTCACTCAGAAGAATAAAGCTTTTTCCCCTATAGCTTCCAGTGCAGTCATGAAATCAAAACGAATTTTATACGATAAATCGAACTTATTATGGTCATTATTCAGGAGAAATCTGGTTAACAAACCGTGCTAGGGTTGCCAGCTATTGTTGGTTTTGTATTTATTTGCAATATCTTTATTACACGATTTTATCGTAATATTTTTAAACGGTAGTGACCTTGTAGTAACAATAAATAACAAATATTAAGTTTTCGAAAGTTTGCAAACTTTTCCAACTGGTAGCACTAAATTTCTTTGTGCCCCTATAACTTCCAATGCAGTCATCGGATCAAAACGAAATTCGCAGGATAGGTTGATACTAGCGAGAGGTTACCAGCGCGAGGTGTTTGTTTTGCTATTTTCGTATCAATAAATGCTTACATTAAGTATTCATATCGCGAACAATCACAATGAAAACAAGTTACCAATGTTTAAATTTTCTTTCGTTTTTTAATCCCAAACATCTTTCTATCCCTGTAAATTTCTATGAAATCATCGGATAAAATCGAGATCGATAGAGTTATTTGATTTTGACGTGAGGCAATTGTGGGAGACTTTTAGTTCCAGTGCCGGTAAAGTGTTGCAAGCACTAAGCATTTTCTTTGTTTTTGTTATGTTATACTTCTTTCAAAGTTTTGTAGTGCTTGGCTTTATTAAATCTTGAAATTCATGCAAGTGGTAGTTCTGAAATCCTTTCCACCCTATGAGTTTAAATGCGTTGTTAAGATCAAAGTGATTTTGCACTCGAAACAGGTTGGATCACATGTGGTAGAATATGCACTCAAAATCTGCACGATTCTTTTATTGTTCATTGAACATTAGCATTTCTAGCGGTTCAGGTACGATAGAGTTTGTTTTGTTATATTTTACTTTGTTTTGTATTGTATTGGCATCGTAATTCAACTTTTTTTGATATTGAACTTTCTTAATGTATTTTTTATGAGTAATTTAATGCGTTATCTCTTGTGTTTTTCATTCTGTTTTTGTAATTTGGATTGCTCCTGTTAAAATGAAAATTAATGAATGAATAAATAAATAAATACTAAATTTTGGTACGATTGTCTCACTTGCTGTTGCGATTCGTGGATAAATATAGGCCTAAAACTATGATTCTTTAAAATTCGAGCGTTCTCGGGGCATATTATGTTTTGGTTAGAAACAAATTGAACAGGTTTTTAACTGAGAATCTCCTTAACCATATTCTTAGCATATTCATTTTGTGATGCCACTTTAAGTTCGCGTGAAACTGAAACACAAAAAACTACTGAAAACAAAAAAAAAATTATTCATCATTATCACCAACTTATCCTAGTCTCATTCAAAACTTATTTCCACTGGTTCCGATCGCTAGTCTATCTCATATAATCCATTCCTTCGGCACAAGCAATGACTCGCTTGCTGTCGTTTGCCTTAAATGTTTATTTAAGCTACTAAATCTGTATTTGTACGGATCAGACATCTTTTCAACAAAACGATAGACGTACCCACCAAACCTAAATCTAAGAAGTGGCCGAAGAACCTTTTCCTGTATCTATGAGTCGGAGTAGGATCGGCTTTTGGGATTAATTACAAGACAGATAAAAATATGAACAAAACCATCAATTAATCAAACTTAATAATACATATTTTTTCTAAAATTGCGGCCCACAATTTTTATATCTGAGCACAATTTCTACCATTATTATTTTAACTTTTACTATTTGTCATGCCCTTTGAATTTTTTATCAGAACTACCTCCCTAATATAAATCAAATTGAAATGCCAGTTATTTTTGTCATTGAAAATAAATCACATCTTAAAGCTGCTGTTCAGAATTAAATATTTTTAAAGACTACTACTGTGAGAAGAGCTTTCGTATAGACTCATAAATCTAATTACCTACTACATATAGAAATCAAAGCACGTTCTGCCATAGACTTAATGAACTGACTCAATATCGATCAAGTTACTTTGAAGAACTTATACATCTGGCACGTACACTATAGTGATTTCTTCTAGAGAACATTTTAGAAGAAGCAATTCCGATTGCAATTGGAATGAAGACGTGTTTAGCTAATTTGGTACTCGAAGTTCAATTGAAAAAGTTATGGTTTTCTACTGCCAATAGAAAACATTGACAAATATTGTAAATCAAGTTTAAAATGCAAGTTTTTCGATTCACTGAACATTAAAAAAAATGAATTTCATGAAATTCAAGTGACCAATTTTCAGTGTCAACAAGGATCGAAGCCTAAAGTCTTCCCAACTGTAACGATGACTCTCCTAACAACTTTAATAGTTGTAATCTAACATGAAAGTTTGTTCAATAGTGCCTACAGGTACTCATACAATGCAAGCCGAAATTGAAGGTGACGCTGCTAAAAAACCTTGTTCGTAAATTGAATCGAACACAATTACAGGAAGGTATGGTGAACGCCCGGCAGTCGATGTGGAAACATCTGTTGGAGCAACAGATGGAACTTGTAGGCCACCAAAATACAGTAGCTTCAACATACTCGCACAATATCATCCGAGGCCATATAGTAATAGGTATCGATCGAAAAACGTCCCTAAACAATATTCACATTTCACCTCGGAACTAGGTTTTGCTTGCTACTCGTATTTTCGACCAGCAGCGTCGGCAATTTTCCCTTGAGGACGGTAATAGGTCCTGTATGTTCAGTACGATGTGAAGGTGAGTTTTGGTGGCGATGGTGATTGTTAAGGTGGAAGTGCGAGGATGAATTTGTCGGACATTGATTCAAGCTCCATTTAACACGTTTTTATATTTCATGCTCTGTTGCATTTCAAGTTTTGCAATTGGGACTGTTTTATGGAGTTTCAAGTCGGTTAGGTACCTGTTAGATGATTTCGGACGATTTTAACTTTTAGTGCAGTTAGAAATATATATTTTTTTGTTTTTGGCTGTATTTTTTGTAATTGGCTATATTTTTTTAAAACCAAATATTGTTGGTGTACGTTTTTGAACAAAAAAGAAAATACGTACGGAAAAATTGCCATCGTAAAGTTATTTAGAGATTTTATAAGAATGTGTTTATTTGGCTTTCGTAGCAGCTACTTCATTTATTTTTAACACTTATTTTTAACACAAATCCTTTAAAAATTCACAAGGATTCCCCCAACATAATTTATTGAAAGAGATGCACAAATATGCTTGCAACAATTTAATGGAATTTTCGACACAAAACGAACCAAAATTAAAGAAATGTGGAAGAATTTAAGACCTGTTTTTTATTTTTGTACGTATTTTTAAGCTCTGTAAAGAAATGGCGTTAACGTTTAGTTGAACAATATACTATTTCAAAAATACATTGTAAACTATAGAAGGTTTACAATGTATTTTTGAAACAGAAAAATTGTTTTGATTCAGCTGCAAAGGGTGGATAACGCATGGTAAAATATGGGAGCTTGGAATGTATTTTTACTGGCGGGAAAATTTCAATGCTCCTCTGCATAAAAGCTGATGATCACCGAAAACTGCTGCATGTCTCAATAAATGGTCGAAGGCGCTTGAAATTTATTAAAGCATCAGACGCTTTGGAAAGACATTTGATGAGTTTAACAATGCCTTGGCTAATTTTTATCTCAATTCATTTCAAAGCTTCATATAAACTTCATATAAATTTTATTATCAAAAATTCAATTTCGGTATTAAATTTTACTATCGTAAAAAAAACTTCAAATAAAATTAATGACGAATTTCAGAATATTAAACAATAATAGTAAAATCACCAATAAAGTAAAGTCAAGTAATCGCACGACGGGTCTAGGGGTTTAAGCTGGGAGAGAGCTTCATTACAATTTTTTTCAATCAATGTGAATACGAGTGTGGAGTGATTAGTTCCACGACTCACTTAAATCAGTTACCTAATCAGAGCTAGGTGAACTCAAAGCTTGGTACGCGGACCCTTGTCTGAACCTGGATTCGACCCAAGGACCCCACACGTAAGAAGCCAGTGCTCTACTAAAGTTTTTTTAAAATCACCAATTAATCACCATAAATATGAAATGTGTTATAATAGAAACGCTGCAATCCCGAAGAGTTCCTCCGATCTTACTAAACAATTTTCACACGGACTTCTGCAAAAGCTGCAATTTAAGAACGAAAATGATTTTGAATCTGCAGCTCAGATTTCCAAGAGGAGCCAGCAAGATAAAAAGGTTCAGAAAGCCGGTGTCCTAAAGAACGAAAATGAGAAAAAAATTGAGCACCAGACACTATCGAGACTAGTGTCAACCCTCGCATGGCTTCCTGCATTGGAAAGATGGCTATGAGGTCATTAATGTGATTACATATCCGGGCGGAGATGGCAGCTTCGAGTCGGGACCCATAAACACTGATGACTCAAACGACAACAAAAGTAACATTCAAGACAGACTGACAACAAGATGTGAGGGAGACAGCGGCGACGCAGGGCAAAAGAGGCACTACAATCAACCGTTTCGCGATTACGAAGAAGCCAAGGGTCCAGATGGTCTCTCCTCCATCGAATACTCCTACGGAAAGCGAGGGAGCGATTAGTTCCGTGTGCGCAACAGATGCACCAGAAGCCAAAGTTGTTGACTCCAGTTGGCTACTGGGCTCTGGAGGTTTCGAGGAGTCACGCGCGTGGAGCGCTGGAACGGGAGGAGTGAAGCAGACAGCACCCCAACAACTCCTAACAGCACGTGTGTCTTCTAGGAGGGAATATGTTAAGCGAAAGCGAGAGGCTGAGGAGGATATATTGAGGTAAACTCAGCATATGCTTCGAAAAATGTTCTAATTCACCAACGTGTAAAAAGATATCTCGAAGCAAGAAGAGCCTTGTTAATTGAGGTTACGAAGTTATTTCAGGTTACCTTCGCTTGCCGAATGAAATGGCAGAAGGCAAAAATAGAGTAGCAGCGGATGCTGGAAGACCACACTTCTGAGGCGGTGACTTCTGCAGGGGTCCCGGAAGTAGATCGACCACGGTAGACTAAGCGCGTGGCTGAATTCAGTCCTGAAGACACTAGGGAAATCCTGGTCAGGAGCAGTGCTGCCAATTTATTTTTCCCAAAAATTCCAGATGTGATTATATTTGATGGTAAATTATGCCATATCCAGTAAAATCATAATGCTAAATAATAGGTCTCTTTGCGTACCTGAATCTATTATAATATATTAAAATAGATTCGCAGAAAGTCGTTTTTGTACTCTTGCTGCAAGCCAAATTTTGCAGCAAAAAGTAGCCAGCTGCCAAATTCTGTTACTGCTGCAGTTTGCTAAGGTGTGCTAACAGACCTAATGCTTACTATTTCACTTAATAACATCTAAACAGTAACAGTCAGTAACATCTAAAGCGTTTTCTCTTATGCAAAGCTTATTTGTGTGAATATTGTTCAAAATATCATTTGAAATTTGGCATTGGTTGTTGACAACGGTTTGGTTTGTAGTTGAATTTTCATAATACTCTAACTTAAAGCGCATATTTCTTGAAATGAGGCAGCATAACTTCATGTTTTCAAATATTATCGGGCAAAATTCGACGGCAAAATTATAAATAGATGACTGACAGATTATTCCGAAATTAAAATTGAAATGCTAATAATTATGATAGATGCGAACTCCAAATTTTAAATTCCATTTTGGAAAAAATTATGCCAGAACTAGCATTCAAATGCCAAAATGGCAGCACTGGTCAGGAAAAAGGTGTCAGTCTCTGACTGAAGTGGGTGACGGTCACCCACAGAAAAAAAAATAGGTGAACGTCATTAAATCGGCAGTGGTACCCGCTGGGCTAGAAAAGGCTCAGAAAGCCGGTGTCCTAAAAGGGCGAAAATAAAGAAATGGCGGGAAAGAAGAAGAAGACGAATAGGAAGAGCAGGCCGAGACAGTGAGGAAAAAAAATTGATGCGGTCATCGTGAAACCAGACCCGGGTTATACTTACGCGGAGGTTTCGGATGAAACTGGTAAGCATATATGGCGAATACAAAAGACTGCACAAGGAGGAGTACTTTTGGAAATTGTTTGCTGTGATGACCTAGCCGCCGTAAATTGCTAAGGGGACGTGAAGCTTGAGACTCATAGAGTCAAGATCGAGCGTTCGGACCTCGATTGCTTTACAGCCGGCGAAAAGGTGATATCCACCATCAAACGCAAGGCTGGAGGGGAAGAAGTTGTTGAGTTAAAAGCCACACTCAATGGAACAGAAGAGAGTCGTGATAGATATGGAAGGATGACATCCAAAATTGTCATGTCTGGTCGAGTCCGGGTGGGAATGATAAGCGCCCAAAAGTAGACGTAGGCTGCAGTGGCAGTGAAGTGTCTGGGCTACGGCCGTACAAGCCGTAGTTGCAAGGGTCCGGACCAGAGTATCAGCTGCTGGAAGTGTGGACAGGTTGGCCACAAAGCAGCGAATTGCTCTGTGCAGGCTCAGTGCACATTATGCATTGATAAACATAGTACAAATTGTTTCAAGCACTTAATGGGATCGAGTGCGTGTTGGGTTCTCAGAAACGCAATGAATACAAAAAAAGCAGAGAAGGGCATGAAACAGCTATGAACAGCCTCTATCACAACAGAATTTTAGCCTGACCTGCTATCCCCGCGTGACTTAAGGTGCTGGCTAGTCAACAGTGTCGTGGGTAGGTTGAGGGTCCTTGCTGTGCCACGCTATGTTAACTATAGCAACAAACAAACAGATTCAGAAAGGACCGGATGCAGAACCTTCCAACTCATGGCTCCACACACAACTAATTATCTTGGGGGTTTTAGACGAGTTAGATCGGATGAAGTCTTCAGTAGTAGTCATTGTGTTGTGTCAAAGTAACATCTCTAAGTTCCAGCCTTTAACGATAAATTTTCCGCACTACTCCTATCCGACCGCTACCTTTAGTTTTGCTATGCAGCTCTAACATAAAGATATCCGACAAATAGAAATTTAATTGCTTCCGTTAAATCCATAACTTTGTTGTTTTCAAAGCTCCATTTTCAATACAATGTGTCAAACTCAGTTGATTTTGACAGCTTCCCTCTGTCTTAGTTCCAAATTTCTGCTCCTGTTTCGATCCATTAAAAATACTTGATCAAATAATGAAAAGTTTGGTTCATTGGGTTCAAAAAACAATTGAATGAGGCGGTTTAATTCAGTGTAAATTTTTACTATAACAGATTCACTTAGATATTTTGGGGATAGCCAAATTTCGATTAAAAAATTCACCTTTTTTCAATAGTATCTGCTCGTTTTCATTCTGGTTGATTTATTCAAAAAGGATAACTGCCTTATAAAAACAATAATTTTTGTAAACATTTTTCAAAAAAAAAATTAGAATAATATTTTTATTATCAGAACATTTTTTCAAATTTTGATTTCAAACAATATAAAATCAATAATTTTTTCATTAATTTTTTATTAATAAAAGTTAATCAGAAATCGATAATTCCATTTTTCTGGGATTTTATTGAAATACATATTATAAATTTTCTTACTTAACCATACTGCTCAAACGATGAAAATTGCTATGATTTGTGTTTAATTTCATCAATTTCGAGTAAAAATTGTAAAATATGTATGCATGCCGGAATAAATGGCCACTAAAATAATCCAATATGCCATAATATCGCGCACAATGTATGGGCTATAAATCAGTTATAATGTATTAAACGAGTCCTACAATTTTCCACGTTATTGGAAACAACTCATAATAAAGTTACCACGAGCTATGCTTTCTCTAAATATAGGTTATTATAATATTACTGCTTTTAACCACATTGAATTTATTGTCAACGGACGGTGCCCACAATGTAGAGATAAAAGTCGTTAGGGCTTGAAATATGGCTGCGTTGTTTTGAGTTTATCATATAAATCTATGTGTGATGCCAAATTCATCAGTGACGCATTTAGTAAATTGTATTTGAAATAAAATGCCTTTTATCCAATATATTTACTTTATGCCAATATCTGATAATTAATATTTTCTTGTAATTGAGCTATCCAATAAGCCATATTTAAATTTCTCTCTATGTTTAAATTTTACATTCCTAATCATTCAAAATTTAACATTAGCTATCAGTAAGATTATAGGTAGTACTCATATTCTTTAAAATGTAAAGTACTGATATTCAGCAAAATGATGAATTTAATAAAAAATGGCGGTAAATATGATTAGAAAAATAAATAGAAGAAGTTGAAAAGATATTAGAAACAATGCTCTGATTAGTGAATAAAAATTGTTTGGAAAGTCGGAACACTAGTTTTTTTATGGGAGAAGATAAAATCATTACATACGTTGGCGATAGTATCACTAAGAATCCGGGAACATTTATATGTCCTAAGAATAAGAAGAATTGTTCGGCCTGTTTTCTTATTCAAGCAGAGTCGGATGAGAAATAAATGGGAATTTATGTTAATAGGCCCTTTCTCAAGGTATGTTTGAAGCTCGATTAGGGACATCAAAAGAATAGTGATGAAAACATGGACAACATTTTTCATGGGCTCATTATACCCACAGATTGTGTGGTATTTCCTAATGTAGGAAATACATATTGGCCCAAGCCAGACCAACAGAGCCTATGCTCAATATGTGTACACCCCCTTGGTGCGAGCTGGGCTGATGTTGATCTCACTCCCAGCCTGAGCGGATTTTTGGCCAATATGTTGGGCCAATATGTATTTGAAGCATAAGAGGATTTGTATCCCTAGTACGTACACTGCGCACAAAGCATTTCCAAATCATTCGCTTGAAGATTTAAATTTGTCCCCACTGCATATACGCGCGAACCTTCCTATTTCGTGAAAATCAATGAGCGAAACATACCTACGTGACTATCTTTTATCCAGCACAAATGAACTCAAAAGGTATTTGATTTATTAATATTTGATTTGATTCAAATATTTAAATTTAAAAATTCTTTTGAAAGTAACTATTTGATTTCGTATTTTCAAAAAAATATTGGAAGATTATTTTACAAATTCGTGCATGGTTTAATAATATCTGAAAACATTTGTTAATTTTTCCAACAGGAACGTTTAAAAAAATTATCCTGGAAAAGTTCACGGTATTTACTGCACGAGAATTAAAAGCCCTAAAAACGTGATGAATCGCTGAGAAAGTAAAATAACTTTAGATGATTGTGGTTCCGATGGGTAAATGATTACTACCTTCACACATGATTACAAAGCACTTGAAAAGAAGAGCATTTTCAAGCAAAAAAGATTAGTGAACAAGCCTTCTTTGCGTTAAAGGAAATTGTTTAATCGGATGTCGCACGAGCCGATGGACATAAATACAGAATAAGATTGGTTTGAAAATTGTTCTATGTACATGGGGATCGCTATACAAATTCAAATTCTTTACTAAAGTACAATGTATCATGTTTGGAATTTTCATTAACTAATTAATTTATGTTCAGACTTGTGTTTTTTAAACAATAGTTTTTTGGTTACTAATAGTATCAGCTATTGTGTTAACGTTTGTTTGAATCTATCAAATGAGGTAGAAATGAAACGATCTGTAAACGACAGAATTTACAAATGAAAGAAATTATTTAATTTTCTGTAAATTCAAAGCTACACTAGTGCAACTTCAGTTTTTAACGAGCCTCTGCCAGAGTTTAATAATAATTTTAACCATTTGCTATACATCGCTTATAGTTTTCGCCGGTGGATTTGAGCTCATTTGATACATACCGATGCAGTACATTTGAGTAAAGAAAGAAAGAACGACAAACTTTAAATAAGTATTTTATTTCACAGAGACAGTGATGAGTTTTTCTTAGCTAGCGGATAGCAAACTCTTATTAGGCTCCTAGCATTTCACTAGAATATATGCGTATAGGCTTAAAATTCTGAAAATTGTATTAACCAGTTCTAGCCCATTTAGTAAAATGTCAAAGAAAATTGACTGTAAGTAGTGGTAGATTTCGTTCAATTCTTCGTTTTGTAAAAATAGATAGCCTTGATTCTAGCTCCATTTATTTTTATAGCTAGTTCTAATACTAAAAAATATGGGCTAGTTCTAACTGCGAAGTAACGTTGTCCAGTATTACAGCATAATCTAGTCCTAGTCTTAGATAGGATGCTGCAAAGGAAAGAATGCGGTAGCTTGGCACAATAAGAATATCCACAATGTATGAGTTAAAAAGGCAAGGGCTTAAGCAAGACCTTTGTGGAACTTCTATGGTGACTGCTGTTATTCTTTGACTCGGTTAACAAAAGATCTATTTATAACAAAGGATCTGGTGATACAGACCAGATACCAAGATATGTTGATACCAAGCTGTGATAAACTAGCCATTTATGATTGATGCAACAGTGCAACTCTGTGTTTTTCCTGTTTTCGTTTATCAATTAATGCACCTTTATGAATTATTAAATATTGCAATTTCAGGTCAAAAAGTAATGCTAAGGTAGGGGTCACAGTGGTACCGACAGCGGAAGATTCGATCAATGGGCGATATCGGTGGAGCTCACCGGAACAAAAGAAAACAAATACAGCTGATCTTAGTGTATCCGATAGCAATGGGCGATAACACCGACGCGAATTTTGGGGAAAATTGGGAAAATTTTAAATTAGTCCGTTTTTATCCGCTGATTCCAACGACGTCAAAATCAAACAGTATATTTGAAAATAAAAAATTAAAACGAAATTCAATAAAAAAAAATATACAGTTGCTCACAAAAGTCAGCATACACCGCTTATAAACGCAGAATTGGCAATATATAGGTAGAAAAAAATGAAAACACGGGTGAAAAACTAACTTAAAAGGAATATCAGAGACATTGTAATCTATTTTACACAGAATTAATGAGAATATACATATATATACACATATACATAGTAAATAACAAGAATTTCCGCTGAAAGTGAGGAAACAAAAGTCAGCATACACCACAGAAAATTCAAAAGAATCAGTCTAAGCGATGAGCCATACTGCGATAAAGATTGCTACCGTGTTAATATACAAAGATAAACATTAGTACATTGCAAGTCGATCAAACTAAAGTGATTTGGGTGCCAATAATGCTTAAAAATGAGTACACTGAAGGAAACGAGTTCGGAAGTGAGAAAAATCGTCCTTAGTGAACGAGTGGAAGGGAATTCGTGTGGCGAAATTGCTAAAATAGCTGGAAGAAGTTGGGCAACGGTGCAAGCGATCATACGGAAAGCGGAAACGGAAGCGAGAATACAAAATAAACAACGAACAGGTAGACCGAAATCGTTAAGTAAGAGAGATGAGAGAGACTTGTTATGGAAAATAAATAAGGAGTCACAAAAAAGTGCTCCGGCAATGACCACTGCACTTGCAAAGGCAACAGGGAAGCAAGTGAGTCCAGAAACAATACGTAGAGTTTTGCGTAATCAGGGTTATAACGGTAGAGTTCCGCGAAGAAAACCCTTCATTTCTCCAGTTAATGAAAAGAAGAGGCTTGATTTCGCTCGCCTGCAACTTAATAAGGACGACAGTTTTTGGAATCAAGTTCTGTTTAGTGATGAGAGCAAGTATAATATTTATGGCTCTGATGGGCGAGAATACGTGTGAAGGAAGCGGAACTAAGCATTGGCAAAGAAGAATTTGCGTCCTACAGTGAAACACGATGGAGGGTTAGTCCTCGTATGGGGCTGTATGTCGGCCGCTGGTGTGGGGCAATTACATTTTATTGATGGTACTATAGATCAATACATGTATTTGAACATATTGCGAGGCGATTTGATACCTTCTGTGCAGAAATTAAGCCTACAGCCAGGTTGGATCTTTCAGCAGGACAATTATCCAAAACATACAGCTAGAAGTGTCAAGGAATGGTTGCTGTATAATGTCCCTCATCAGCTTCACAGATCGCCTCAGTCTCCCGATTTAAACCCTATAGAGCATTTATGAGAGGAATTGGATCGCAGAATTCGTGAGCCAGTCGTAAGAGCAACTATTACTAGCAAAGAGACCCTGAAATCTGCTCTGCTGTGTACCTGGATGAATATTCCACCCGAAATTACCGGAAATCTCGTTCGTACGATGCGAAGGTGTTTGGAAGCTGTTATTAAGGCTGGTGGAGGGCCTAGAAAGTATTGAGCTCACGTTTTTTGGTCATTTTCGTTCTTTTCGAAACATGGCTCGTAGTGTATGCTGACTTTCGATGAATGAATTTTCTTAGTTTTCATGGCTTATTTCTTTCTGAGTTTAGATTTTTTTTATTGGTATGTTATGATACTTATTTTTAATGCCAATAAAGCTACTTTTACGTTTTCATTGCATTCTCTCTTTTTCCACTGTACCATATTCGTGTTTTTACATGCTGTATGTTGACTTTTGTGAGCCACTGTATATATTTCAATGAAGAAAAAAAAGTGCACTACAGGAGTGCGATATCATAATGGGCCCTTTTGTGCTTTCGCAATGTTTAACTGTAATGGGCAGCCACGGAACCTACCTACCTGTCTAGCTACCTACCAACCTACCTTGTCATATAGACATATAGACAGGTATTTCGTGTGTGCAATTAAGGTTTATCATTCTGATTTTATATGCATGCACCATTCATATAACCACAGATAATAATTTCAAATGTTTTTGCCAAGCAACTACAAAATATTATTGTTGAAAAATTCTGTCTATCCACGAAAATGACATTTCCACCTCTTCAATAATAAATACTTACCGAATTGATATTAATATGTGTCGCATGGGCACTTTGCTTCCTACGTAGGCCAATGACACACACGGCGATTTAATCGAAACGTTTAACGCGTCGGTTTTTCTCGAGGATGATACACACAACGGTGCTCAGAAGCGTTTATCCCAAGCATTCATCAATGCATCCTGAAAAAAATCGAAAAACGCTCGAAGAACCGAGTCGTTGGATCATTTCTCTCGTCTACCGACGCGGTTCCAAAACCGACAGGCGGTCCAAACCGCGGTGTGAGTCCTCACAATACTAAAGTTATGCACGGCTATACCGACTCGGTTTTCCTGTCGGGAAACGCTTCGGTCGAACCGCAGTGTGTCTCATTGGCCTAACATATTGGTCGACTTCGGACGGCAACGTCGGTGCCACTGTGACATTGCTTAAGCGGAAAATAGCTACTATTTTGAGAATGATTTTCAATTTATTAGAATGATAGCGACTCTGCCTGCACAGTGTCCGTATCAATTGGATGACTAGCACAAGTTTGTTCGAAAAGGAATTTTCTTTAACTAGGTATAGGTATGTACATATAGGTACTACTTGTTGTATGTATATTAGGTTAAATTAGGCATAAATATTGTAACAATTTTCAAAGTAACAATGCAGGCTGTATAGCAATTACTAAAACAGCTCTTACGTACATAATTACTAAAAACAACAATTCGTCAAAATGAATTATTCTTCGAAATAGTTTATCCGATGGTACGTATAACAATGAAAGTTCGTTTAATATTCAAGATCATCCAGTTAAATATTTGAAGCCAGATATATTTGTCGACTTTCTTGGAAAATAAATCCCTGCAAGCGTATTTTCAGAATCGTAAAATACAATTCAGATTTTAGAATTTCAGGTACTTTCAACATAAAGCCGAAATATGTACATACAGTGTGTTAAGAATGTGTTTACACAAAAAATTCAATTCTTGATCTTTCTAATTATAAAATACTACTTTTTATTTATGTAAATGAATTTTTTTTTTTAATTATAGTTATTTACATTATTTCCAACCCATATATACAATAAAAGTACAACTTCAATGCAATCAAAGAACAACGAAACCAATTATTACAATTCTTGAAGTGCCAAGAAACTCTTTACACAACTGTTTTTGTTTGCATTACTGCAACGATGCGGTAAATTTACCGTAATTTTTGGTCGGTATTGTAAAGTTCTATGAATTTAATCATTAGTGTGTGATTAATTTTTGGCTAGTACGCATAAATAAGTGAGATATTGTGTTTTAAAATGCCAGGCAAAAGATTATCCTTTGAGTTGGTTCAGATGATATACTATAATCACCAATTAGGTAAAAGTGCGCAGGAACTGTCGGAAATGTTTTGTGTAGCACGAAAAACAGTATATAACGTTATAAATCATGTTGAAAATGAAGATAGATTGGAGCCAAAGTGTGGAGGTGATCCAAAAGCAAAAAATATCTAAACGTATAGAGCGCCTTATGATAAAGAAACTTGCTAAAAACCCTTGGATTTCGACCAGGACACTTGCTAGAGAACTCAAGGAAGAGTGTGATGTTGCTGTTTCCCATGAAAGAGTATGACAGGCCATCCTACGAAATAAGTTCTCATCAAGAGCTGCGCGAAAGAAACCACTGCTTTCTGCACTAAACATCGAAAAGCGTTGTTCCCTTTGCTATAATGCACCCGTTGACTTTTGGGACGACGTCATATTTTGTGATGAGACGAAAATGATGTTGTACTAGAATGATGGACCGACTAGAGTGTGACGCAAGCCTTTAACATCGTTGGAAAATCGAAATATCATTCCGACTGTAAAATTTGGTAAGTTATCCGTTATGATTTGGGGGTGCTTCTCAAGCAGAGGAGTAGGAGACTTGGCATTCATCGAGTCAACCATGGACGCCCAACAATATTTGCATATCCTTAAAACATATTTGGCAAGCAGTGCGCAGAAATTACATAACAACACACCAAATTTTAAATTTTACCCGGACAACGATCCCAAACATAAGGCTCACATGGTGCGAATGTGGCTCTTACACAACTGCGGAAAAGTGATGGATACGCCAGCCCAGAGTCCTGATTTAAATCCCATCGAGAATTTATGGGCCTACTCAAAAAACAAGTCGCTAAAAGGTAACCCAAAAACCGAACTGCCTTAAAAATTGCGATTCTCGAAGAATGGCAAAAAATACCAACCACGTATGACCTGCGAAAGTTGATTCATTCAATGAAAAATCGGTTGCAATGCGTGGTGGATTCCAAAGGTGGCCATACCAAATATTAAATATACCAAATAATATTAAATATCTTGTAAATATGTAAATATTAAATACAATTATAATTTGTGTAAAGAGATTCTTGACACTCTCAGGTTAGCAATAATTGTTTTCGTTGTTCTTTTCGTATTTCTTTTGCATTGAAGTTGTACTTTTTTTGTATATACCGGTTGAAAATATGCTAAATACCTATAATTAAGAAAAAAAATTCATTTACATAAATAAAAAGTAGTATTTTATAATTAGAAAGATCAAAAATTGGTATCGGTCAGTTAAACCTAACCTAAGTTTCAAACCGAAGAACCTTTCAATAAGGTCTTTAAATATGAAACACAATTGATTTCAATCAGCATATCCAACGTGAATTTAAAACTATGAATATATCTATGAATATACAAATGAAAACTTTCAATAATTTTCATAAATCTCAAAGGGAAGCTTATCTCAAAAGATTTTTTTTGAGAACTAAATGAACAAGTCGATGCCTAAATGAAAATTTCAAGCTATTGATTTTTCATTAGGCAGTGAAAGTGCATTGTCTTGTTGATCTAAATAAGCTGCTTCAAATAGAAACACTTTCGAGAATATTCTGTAAGCTTCGAAAATTTGAATACTTGATTTTATATTTGGATAATGGGTTAAGAGGAAATTGTCTTCGTTTTAACGAGTAGATTGCTAATTGCTGTTAATTTTTGAATCCTTACCCAGCTCTGATATATATGAGTTAGCGGACCAAGATCGAGAACAGCCTGGATGCTGGTGGATATTTGAGTCATGCTAGATACAAAATTAACCTAAATTGAAATTTCATGTACTATATTAGGATTGTTTCTGAAAAATCCCCAAGTTCCAATAAATTAGACAATTTCGCTTTGTTATACATGAATAATTCGCATTGATTTTGAACAGTTTATATTACAGTTTATATTATATTTACATCAGAAACTTAATACTAGGAAATCTGAAATAACTGAACTCATTCTACTCTTAATAATGGAAAATAGGATGTATTTACCGTTTTATCACATTCTGCATAACAGCGCCCAGTGTGGGCCAGATTGCATTGCATATAGGCAGAACGTTTTTTGAGTATGATTCATCATAATTTCTGAAACCATTTGATCTTATAAATAAATCATTCAGAGAAATGGTTCTTAGTAGTTGTTTTTGAAAAAGATACGGTCTTCTCATCTTGAAACTATCTTCAACCGCAAACAGTCGTTACTTTAAAAATAAAATAGCTTGTTATTTACGAGTATATAGTCAATATACTATCGTTCATCTTACGTTGAACGAAAAGTTAGTTTAACATTGAGCAAATTGAGTAAAACTCTCAAATCACCATACATTTACCTAACAATTAAAGTCTTTCCTCTGATAGGCTGATTTTGAAATTTGATTACATCCACAGCTATATTTGTTCGTATGACTCTGTGGGAATTTCATCGAAGCCAGAACTGCTACCTATTTTCATTCTTTAGCAATCTAAATATTGAATTCATCGATTTGCTCTTCTCGAAGCTACCAACTGTTATTTTCAGATCATTGGCTCATATATGTGCACACATGTGGATGAAAATATCAGACAGAATCCTGTAAGATGTGTACTTCCTGTGAGTTGTATTCTGTAGATGAAATTCCATTAAACGGATGTTTCCCACCGTCGAATATACAGAGGTATATATGTGCAGCAGCTTGTAAATATACATATGGCAACCATGTATCAATATATGCATAACTTATATCCCTAGACGTGCTTCCAACATAACTGTATGTTTTACCATATGCTC
Organism: Nemotelus pantherinus; assembly: GCA_963978885.1. NCBI lineage: Eukaryota > Metazoa > Arthropoda > Insecta > Diptera > Stratiomyidae > Nemotelus > Nemotelus pantherinus. The sequence continues at coordinate 247,225,807 of OZ022264.1, read as the reverse complement.
TACCATTACAACACTTCGATGCTTTCATTACATTATGAGAGGAAACTCGACAAGTTAATCCAATAGGCTCATCTTGGGAATCAGCGATGAGAGTGAAACGATGGTATGTCGTTACTGTTAGTACCTACATTTCCGAGGATATTTGAGAGATTTCAACGCTTGCATGCCTAACTACCGTCTATTTTCATCGACGACAAGAATGCGATGTATAAACATAATGCCGTAAATTTGTCCCTGTGGAGAATTTTTCGCGTACGACAGAGACTTCGACTTTCCGGATTCAATGATTGAGATTCAGAAACTTAATGAATATTAAAGCGAAAAACTGTAAGCTTTGAAACTGTTGGATTTCAATGATGATGATATTGTTTGATATGAATGTTGTCGGTGTAATTTTTGTAAAAAGATGTGGCTTTTAGAGAAATTATGTCGGTGCTGTGAGAGTTGTTAGAAAGTACGTTGCAATTGCATTTCGTGAATGGAAAAAACAGCCAGGTGTTCAAAATAGATTAAAAGTGTATAAAAACTGATGTAACGATTCTGGATTCATCAAGTATCAAGCCCGTACAATTACTCCTCAACAATTAAGTACATCGATTTTGTCGCGTCTAGGCACCATTCCCTTGATAATAGGATTTGCCAACACCACCTTGCTATAAGATTAATTTAAGTTAGATGTAAGTTTCGACCATTAAAATGAACTGTGGGTTTTTTAATCGTGCTATTTTTCATCACAAAACACAATTAAGCTAAAATAAAATTTTGCTAGCCTTAACGCTAAGTTATCAGATGGAAAACAATCATGAAAAAATGCAAGTCTGAAGTTAAATTAGTATGTACAGGGTGGAGCGCCCCAGACAGATGGATTTGAGAGTGGGGGCATTCCTCTTGTAGCAGACTTGGGTGGTGGGGAGTGGGTGTATCGAGTGGGGAGAATGGGGGGTTTGTGTTGTGTCCCCACTCAGTCATTTCAGTTGCCAGCATGGACTGGTCTGTGCAACAGCGTACATTTTGTGCAAAAGCCTATTTTGAAAAGGCCCATTCAATCATCCACCTCCAGCGTGCCTTTCATTTGAGGCTCAATATTGCCCCCCGCGGCCGTGTTTCCGATTGAAATCGAATTGTTTTGTGGGTGAATGCATTCGAGATTACTGAAAATGCATCAGAACAACGTCACTACCCTAGAAAACATTGAGAGGGTTCGGGCCGCCATTGAACAGTCTCCCCGGCATTCAATACGGAGGCAGTAAAGATTTCTTGGCATTTCGAGGCGTTCCATTCATCGAATAATTAAAGAACACCTTCATGTGCATTCTTCCAAAAGGGTAGTCGTCCAAGAGTTGCTGCCACGTGACTATGAAATCAGACAACTTGCTAGTGAAAACATGCTTGCTGCGCTCCCGGGGGCTGATGCTGTTTTAATTGCTTTAAGGCACATTTCCACCTCAGCGGATGTGCCAATAAACAAAACATGCGCTATTGGAGTGTGACAAATCCCACGAGGCTCCACGAGAGGCCTCTGCACTCCAACAGGCTTACAGTATGGTGTGCCCTTTCAAAGAATGGGATCATCGGCTCTTATTTCTTTGAAGAAGGCAACCGAGCCGTTTCGGTCAATTCAGCTTGTTACATGACCAAGATTCAGGATTTGTTCTAGCCTGAATTGGATGAGTTTAATCTGGAAGACGTCTGGTTTTAGCATGATGGAGCCACAGTCCACTCAGCAAGGATTGTCATGGTTTTTTTCGAGAGCAAGGTTCCCCGGATGCCTTATACATTTAAGAGGAGATTTGAACTGACCAGCGCGCTCTCCTGATTTGGCACCTTGTGATTTTTTTCTGTGGGGATACCTCAAATCTAAAGTATACAATGACCGCCCTAGGACTCTGGAAGCACTCAATCCGGACCAATATCGCAGAAATTCCTATCAGAATGATTCAAAGAGTGCACGAAAACTTCAGAAAATGTATATTACAGTTTATACGGGGGGAAGGAGCAAGTGATACACTATTTGAAAATTTGTAAGAACTGAAAAAATTGAATAAATAAATGTTCAGCAGTTTGTGATTTATTCAATTTTGAAATTCATCTGTCTGTCGCACTCTAGCCTGTATAAGCAAGTAGTATATAACACTACACATTGCAAATAATCTGCACATAAATAAAGAATTTGAATTTGAGAGAAGTGTTTTCTGACTAATGGTTGTCTCTCACGGTTTTGAACAATTTAACCAAGGTACCAGGTGCCCAATATTTGAGGTTTGCAGCAATATTTAGCAAAAATATAGCTGACTGCAAACTATCCCTGGTCAAATTATTTCACAGTAAAGATGAACGAGTTTCCAGAATCAATATAATATTTTAAAGTTTTTTATAATATTTAAAATCTTTAAAGTTTCATTTATCATTTTGTCGCCACACTATGCTCGGATTTGATCATCATCATCATCATCATCGACGGCGTGACAGCCCAAATCGGGCCTTGGCCTCCAGTAACGTCCGCTTCCAATCGTCTCGATCCTGCGACCTGGTTCTCCAATTATTGAACCCCAGTATTGACCTGCTGTCTGCGTCTATCGTGTCTTCCCAACGTTTCCTCGGCTTACCAACTGGACGTTTCCTTGTGGTCTACCTTTCAACGTTCTTTTAGGTAGTCTATTGGCCTCCATCCTTTCGACGTGGCCGGCCCATTGTAATTTTCGTAATTTAATGCATGTGGATACAGGTGGGTCATCATATATATGGTGCAACTCATTGTTGTATCGCATTCTCCACTCTGTTCCTTCTTGTATGGGGCCAAAAATTCGTCATGGCACTACGTCCAGAGCCTTTTCGGAACCCGTTGTCAAAGTCCAGGCTTCGCTTCGATAGAAAAGCACAGGTTTAACGAGTGTTTTGTATATGCAAAGCTTATTATTCCTGTGCACGTTCGTAGATTTGATTATGGTGAGTATAGAATACTACGTCTCGTTTGCTGTATTTATCCTGTATGTCCTTTTCACGGCCTGATTTATCAAGGTGGACTCCTAAGTAGATGAAGTTATCTACATTCTCGATGTTGTAGCCTCCGAAGGTCAGGTTTTGTCTGATTGGCGCCACTTTTCTTGTTTGGGTCATTAGTTTGGTTTTATCTTTGTTGACCCGTAGATTTATTTTCTTAGCTTGTGACTCCAAACTTAGGAAAGCTTAATTTGCTTTTGGTATGGTCCGTGCCATAATGTTGACGTCATCGGCGAATGCTACTATTTGCGTGGACTTGAACAGTAGTGTGCCTGTTGTATCAGCTGGTATTTTTCTGATGACGTGTTCCAGAGCAAGGTTGAATAGCATCGGGGCAAGTCCATCTCCTTGCTTTAAGCCTGAGTTAGTGTGGAAGCTGTTGGTTAGGTCACTGTTGACTTTGACCTGAGATTCGGCGTTTATCATTGTCACCTTGGTCATGTGGACGAGTTTTGTTGGAATTCCCAAGTCAAGCATGATTCGGTAAAATGTATTTCTGTCTACACTATCATATGCTTGCTTGAAATCTACGAAGACCTGGTGCACGTCGATATTATACTCCAGCATTTTTCAAGCACCTGTTTGACTGAGAATATTTGATCTATCGTAGACCGTCCGGACCTGAAACCACCTTGATATTCTCCTATGATGTTATCATAGAAGGGCTTCATTTTGCGTTCTATAATTTTGGACAACACTTTATAGGACGAGCATAATAAAGCGATGCCTCTGTAGTTTTCGCAACGTACTTTATCTCCTTTTTTGTAAATGGGGCAAATAATACTTTTTCGCCAATCATTTGGCAACTGTTCTGCTGCAAAAAATGTTTATGTATTAATTGGTGGAGAATGTTGCAAAAAAGAGTTCTACCATTTCTGAGTAATTCGGGAGGTATTCCATCTATTCCAGGAGCTTTATTTATTCGAAGGTTACGTATGGCTGCCTGAACTTCTTCGAATGTTGGTGGAGAGATGTAAATGTCCTGCTCTGCTTTTGGGATGTTTGGATCTGCTGAGTTTGCCGTCGGCGCGGGACTAAGCAGCTGTTTAAAATACTGTGCCCATGTTTCTTTAATCTCGACCGAGTTACTGATGATGGATCTACTTTCATCCTTACATTACCAATTTTCTTCTTCAAATTAACCATTCTTCTTCACTTCAGTCTTTTCCTTGGTACAAAAAAAAAATTTGACAGAAAGTTGATAGATAATTCAGATGCCCTTAAACTGTAAATTAGTATGTAATCGATTTCAAAATTTATATAACATTTCTTTGGTTCGAAATTTTATCACGCTTTTTATTCAATGTATTAGAATAAGGGTATTCTTTTGAAAAAAAGACATAATATATATACACTTGCCAGAAAAAGTATCCGTACATGCAAGACACCAAAGTTGTTGTTGTATTAAAAAGGAGATGTCCACTTAATTTGACTGTTTTCTTTTATAATAGCATAAAATCGACATTTTTTCATAATTACCAGTATGTTTCATAATAGTTACTATTTAAAAACACTTGAAACTCAAACAAAATCAATATATGGCAACACGTTTGACCAGAAAAAGTATTCGTACAGAACAAAACGGGGGATTTCCCGTGCTATGCAGTGGCATGTGCTGATGCATATGTATGTATTTGATTTGTGATAGGTTTAGAAGTGAATGAAGTTATTTTAAAGTTTTTATGCACTAGAATACATGATGGTGCCCAAAATTAAGGAAATCAGTGCTGATGCAAGGAAAATTATGCTGAAACTTAGGAGTCAAGGCAAAACTTTCCGCGAAATTGGTCAGATAATAGGCAAAACTCACTCTTCTGTCTAGTATGTGGTGAAAACATTTGATACAACTGGTTCAATTGTGTCAAAGTCTCGTTGTGGTTGACCCTCCAAAATGACTGAACGCGAAAAAAGAACTGTATTGCAGTCAGTTAAAAAGAATCCTCGAGTAACTGCTTCTCAAATTAGTAGAAATATAGAAGACTCTTTTGGCAAGGTTCTCCACGAGGACACCATACGAAAAATACTGAAGAAAGATGGATATCGCTTTCGTGTAGCACGTAAAAAACCATACATTTCGGAATTGGACAGGAAGAAACGTGTGGATTTCGCAAATGAATTTATAAACAAGCCTCAAGAGTTTTGGAAACATGTCCTTTTCTCCGACGAAAGCAAACTTTGCATATTTGGCATTAAAGGCAGAAAGTTACTGTGGCGGAAGAGCGGTACTGCCCTCGAAAAAGAAAATCTGATACCTACTGTCAAACATGGTGGAGGTGGTGTTACGCTCTGGGGGTGTATGGCGGCAGAAGGAGTTGGCCAAATTGTGTTTATCGAATCAACTATGGATCAATACGCTTACCTTAATATTTTGAAGGCGAATATGAAGCAAAGCGTTCAGCAGTTGGGAGATGGTGACGATTTCTGGTTCCAGCAGGATAATGATCCCAAGCACACAGCACACAATGTGAAGCTTTGGTTGCTCTACAGCACAAAACATCAGTTGCATACGCCACCCCAATCCCCAGACCTTAATCCCATTGAGCATTTGTGGAATTTGTTGGAGCGCAGGATCCGTCAGCACAGCATAACTTCAAAGGAAATGCTGAAAAATGTCATCGTCGATGAATGGGGAAAAATTACCAGGCAGGATACAGCCAAATTAATCCACTCCATGCCACATTGACTGAGGGAGGTCCTCAAGCGAAAAGGCTATCCGACAAGTTATTAAGCCCTGATATATAATAAAAATATTTGAATATTTTAAATTCGTATTGCCATGTACGGATACTTTTTCTGGTTCGTTTAAGTGAAATTTTTTGTTTTTGTTTTGTAAAATCTAGTTTTTAAAGGAATACCAAATAAAAAAAATTATAGATAAGGTAGTTAGTTACATATACTTCCACACTAGAATTGCTACAAAAATACGATACTCTGTTGCAGGATGTAACCAAACACCTGCAACAGGTAAGCGACAAATACGCCAGACAGGCAGATTCTCACAGAATCGCAGACATTAGGTCAGCACAATTATTTCCATAAATGTGGAGTATGTGTAGCTTATCGCAGAGTTCAGTTTCAGTCGTGTTCAATTGTAGTCGTCACTCGGTCAATTTTAAATCGTGAAATAAAAGAGTTTGTAAAATTAAAAGAAGTGTTTTTTTTAACAAGTATTGAAAAGCAATACGAAACTGGCGCAGTCGAAGTGCGAACAAACGCGAATTAATTTATTTCGAGAAGCCGCGAAGGGTACTCGAAATTTAATAAACCAATATTAATTCATCTCGACAAGCCGCAAAGGTAATTCGTGATTGAATTATATAAAAAAAACTTGTTCATTCGAAGAAGCCGCGAAGGATAATTCGAATCAACAATAATAATAATAATAATATACTTTGAGTTTCCGAAAAGGAAATCAAAGTTTTAATAGCCGCTACGCGCCGAAATAAAATTAAAATCGACTAGAGAGACCAATATATTTTTTAATATATAAGCCACCTTAGGTCTCTTAAACCCCATGGCAGAGGCTGGTATGGGATCTAGTCAAAAATAAAAATAAAAAGTTGACTGATAATAAAAACAAACAAATAAAGAAAAATATATAACACAAAATAGTGTGTGAAGTACTAAAAGAAAAAAGTACAAACTAAGTGATTTATGTTAGACAGAAAAGAAAAGAGAAGTGAAAGCTTTAACTCACGGCGACAACCAGAGGACCAAGGAACCATGGAAGCAAAAATTCAGGAATTGGACAGGCAATTGCACGAAAGAAATAACCAATTGGAACAGATGTCAGCCGCTCTGCAGAATCTACAACCGACAACTGAATTCCTGCAACAACAACTTCAGGAAAAAGAATTATTACTCAACCAAATGACATCGATTGTGCAAAACCTCACTTTTAGGCAAACGACATCAGACGCGAAGGAAAAAATGCTAAAAGAAATACGATTTATGAGTGCGTTCAACGGGCGAGGCGATATAACCATCAACGGATTCTTCAGCAGCGTCGAATATTACCTGCAAGGTATAAGTAATGAAGAGCACAGGAAAGAAGCGGTTCGAATAATATTCTACGAGAAACTGCAAGGAGAAGCAAAGGACGCTGTGATGGGTGTTCAACAGACCGACAATTGGGATGTCATCAAAAACACTTTAAAACTACGCTTCAAACCAGATCTGCAGCCAACCGATATTTTCCGAAAAATCACCAACATCAAAGTGAACACAATTTCCAAGACCATCTTAATATTTTTACTATTACTGACTCCAATCATGGGGCAGTTAAACGTTTACGACATAAAAGAACAATCCGGATTTACGGAGATACAAATAAATCAAGCAGACATTGTTAAAACATCAAATATAATAATCCACATGATCGACATTCCAGAAATTCTAATTTTGATTGATAGCTTTCGGGACAATATTAATAAATTAGAGGGAGAACATAAGAAATTATTACTTAACGAGTTGAAACATCTAACTAACAAAGTAAAAACACTAATGCCAGCAAATAGACGAAGTAAAAGAGGGCTGATAAATTTAATAGGAAACGTACAGAAATGGCTATTTGGAACCATGGACGAACAGGACAGACTGGACATAGACGAACATTTAAAAACCATTGAACTAAATAACCACAATACAATTACAAACTTGAACCAACAAATTACAATCAATAACCATTTCAACGAAACTTTTATTCAATTGAAAAACATTATAGTAAACGATAGAAATTTGATTTTGGAAAGCATGAACAGAATTTCTAGTAATGTCATTGCCAGCAATATATATTATGATCAATTTTTTAAAATTCAACTTCTTAAAAGCAAAATTGAGCAAATCCAAGATAATATAGTATCAGCAAAATATGGCTTATTGCATCCCAATATATTAACAGATGAAGAAATTGTATCCAACAATATAGATTTACTAAAATTAGAGAATGTAAAATTAGGAATAACTAAGTTTAAAAACGATGTGTTATTGTTAGCAATAAAAATTCCAAAGGAATTCATTAAAGTTGAATTGAAAATGATATTGCCCATTCCAAATAAAAATCTAAAAGAGATAGATTCCCATGCAAAAATTGTTTTCACATATAATAATAATACTTTTGATTATGAAAAACTAAAATATTTAAATGAAATGAACTTAAGCAAACATTGTATATACCAAGGAAATTGTAAGCTCGTAACCAATAATTTAACAGAAATTGTAGAAATTGATGACGAAACTATCATTGTTAAGAACGCACATAAAATAAATTTGACTCAAAATTGTGATGATCGGAAATTGATATTAGAAAAGAACACATTAATTCATTTTAATAATTGCACTCTCAAAATTTTGGAACATAACTTTTCAAATGTAAAACAAAGATATAGAGAAAGATTTTACTATCCTAACAGTGGAAAATATGAAAACTTCACTAATAAACTTACTCTTGATGAAATTGTGTTTGCGAACGATAAAAACTTGAAAGAAATTAAAGAATTAAAATACAGTAAAAAAATATCATTTGGAGTAAATATTACATCTGCTTCAGCAATATCAATAATTTTGACCTTTGGAATAATATATTATTTTAGAAAACAAAATTATTGTAAACGAAATAACAAAACGACTCAGGAGAGTCCAAATTTAAAGGGGGGAGAAGTTACATATACTTCCACACTAGAATTGCTACAAAAATACGATACTCTGTTGCAGGATGTAACCAAACACCTGCAACAGGTAAGCGACAAATACGCCAGACAGGCAGATTCTCACAGAATCGCAGACATTAGGTCAGCACAATTATTTCCATAAATGTGGAGTATGTGTAGCTTATCGCAGAGTTCAGTTTCAGTCGTGTTCAATTGTAGTCGTCACTCGGTCAATTTTAAATCGTGAAATAAAAGAGTTTGTAAAATTAAAAGAAGTGTTTTTTTTAACAAGTATTGAAAAGCAATACGAAACTAGTTTGATTACTGAATAAATTTTATTGCTTAAATATTAAAATGTAGCAGTTCTTTTTACCACAAATTTCCTAATATGTTGCTTTATTTTGATCGTGTATGGATACTTTTTCTGCCCAGTGTACATAAATATTTATTTCTGCACTTTGTCTTAATCGTTGCTACTGCTCTTATACACATTCTTGTTGCAAGAGCTCATGATTTTCCACTGCTCCCAAATTTAATGGTACCTCAAATCTGACCAATGATACAATTTTGCATCATTTAAGCCAAAAGGCCATATATTAATAGCGTACTAGTATATATTGATGTTAAAACAACTAGCCCAGAAGCATATTCAATATCGTAATACATTTTACCGCATGAATAATATAAATTTATATCGAAAATAATAATAAAATCTTCATATTGCAATAACTTTAAGACATGAATGCATTTTACTGGTCTCTAATCCAATGGATATAAAAGTTGAACATGATATCTTTCTTTGAAGACATTGCACTGTCTGATCCCATTTTGTGGTAGCCATAAAATTTGGTTTTTATAGGATTGCAATAAACACAAACGAAAAATGTGCTGAATGCAAATATTTTTGCAAGATGATGCTTATAGTATCGTATTCAATTTCAGAATGATTTTTCTTAGCAGGAATGCATACTTTCACGAATATGACCGTAAGCTCATAGTGCAGGATTTTTATTATGCTGGTACGAACGAATATGAGATCAAAGTATAAACATATGAATTGCAAATGAGACTTCCAGCTTCTAGGTTGTGCATATGACCGACCTGAGCACTACCCAACCATTTCTTTCCACTGCAATGCAGAAACGAGTCCTAAAAAGTGGCATGCTAACGGGAAGGATTGGTTTTCCTATCAGCTTAGCTAAAGTAGTTAAGATTAGTAAGTTAACTTTGATGTAAGACTCAATCACCAAAGCCAGTATATCTAAATTTAATTCATAGTGGCCAGAAAAAATAATGAGAATGTATTCTGATTGGGTAAATATTCTTTCAATATTTATTTTCAAAGTGTATTTGAAGTGTATTTACTTGATTTCTTTTCGTACGGATATCAACCAAATTGGTATCACCTGTCTTGATTATATTCTCACGAGCTTGCGATAAAATGTAAATTTTGAAGCATGAATCTTGAAAAAAAAATCAAATACAATCTGATAAATATTAAATATTCGACATTAGTAAACATCTGAAGGAACAAAACCAGTCCAGAATAAAATAAAATGAATTGAAGCGTATTGATTGCCACACACGAGTAAACCGTTGAACGGATGGCTGGGCTGCAGGATCCTATAGCAAATGTTTAAAGTATCACGGGGAAAATCACAGAGTCATTTATAAGTGCATCGACGATCTCACATTTTTACAATGATTGAAATGTATCGCTGTGCTGGGGCCTTAGAAAGTTTATCTGTTGAACAACATATTGGTTGTAGACCTAAACCTTTCAAAAATATATGTATTTTAAGATTATTTAAGGAACTTCACAACATTTTTTTAAATATATTTTAGCTGCGTTCTTAAGCACAAAATGATCAAATAAGACATTCCGAATAACCATTAACTCCATCACATGATAATACAAAAAAAGCGAAACAACAACCGATGACATGATAATCAAAGTGCCAATTATTGTTTCTTCTATAATAAAACTAAAGAGGATTCCTTTCTTCTTCCCTATGTCGACTCAGATAAACACTAGCAAAGAGCCAACGAAAAGTCGATGCATACGAAATGAATTATGCCGTTACGTGGGTTATCTTATGAACGCGGCGAATGGGATCTTGAAGGATTCATAGATGTGCCTACAGGCTATATGGGAAGCAGTTGGATAGTTATCCTTTTATGTGTTTTCAGCTTGCATATGTGATACTACATTTTCAGCTATCGTTGTTCTCGTTTCGATATTATAAGCCTGGATGTCACGTATTAGCATAATCCTATATTTCTCGATCGATACGTAGTCGAACGTGCAGATTGTAATCCCGTGCGCATACAATATGAAAATTTGTTATAGTGCGGTTTCGTTCCAGTTTTGTTGGTTCTGGTGTGGCTCAGATGTACATATATGAATAATATTCAGTGAAAGGTTGAGGACGATGTGTTTATGGATTTGAAAGGAAATTAATGCGTTTTAGTAACGAAATCATGATGTTTTAATTGTAAATCCCACAAACACTTGTTGAACATTCACAGATGGAGTGTATTTGTGATGGGAAAATATTTGAGCTACGAATTTCACAGAGTAGATGGCAATCAAAAGCTCAGCAAAGTATTTAACAATGCTGATGTGTGATCAATCACACTATCATAGTTCAGATGGAAAACCAACAATTGATTAATATGTAAACATACATATTCTGTTGAGTAAATAAGTAAATTTTATTACCACATTTACGTTTAACACAATTCCTCCCTATCTCCTTTGCTGCGTTCTGAGTCGTGATTCTAGTCCAATGCGTATTTTGTTAAAATGTCTATTAACAAGGAGGCAGCTCATGAGCCTTCGTTAGGTGCGGTCAGAAAACCCTGAATAGTCTTAAGGCTGGTACTGAGTTCGAGTTCACGTGAAATTTTGACATGTCTCCATTATCTGGTCATTCTTTCGAGCGAAAATTTTGGCAATGGAGAAAAGCAGAGACAATGCTCATTTCTGACGGATGAAATGTCAAGAATTTCAATTTTCAATCGATTTTCTTATTGGAAAGACATTTGCACTGCTCCATTTTCAAATTGAAACACCAAATGTCACTTTTTCGCTCGAAAGAATGAACTGCACAAACTAAATTGGCGTGAAATGATTGGAGACATGTTTCAGTGCCATCTACGTTTTCGACGCGAAAGCAACTTCAAAGCAACTTTTCATGCTAAGAACACAGTACCAAACTTGCTTATTTTCAAGCTAAATTTTCGCCGAAACAGATTTCACGTGAAATTTTGTATGAAAATTTCACGTGAAATCGAACTCAGTACTATGCTTTAACGACAATTAAACTCCCGGTGTTCAGCTTGAAAACCTGTTTGCTTTGTCAGAGATTAGAATATATTTGACTAAGCACAATTATGTGGTCTCTGCGCTTAGTTTCGCGGAATCGAAGACGATACGGGACGTGATTGCGGATCTGACCCCGAAACGCAGCATAAGATTTTCAAAGGGCTCTCATGTCACGGTTACCTACCAGCAATGCTGCAAAACTGAAACGCCTTTTAATTACCCTCTAGCTGACCGATAGCCATCAACAATTTTTCGTGAAATAAAACGATTATAAGGCCCCATAGTTGAGGAAGACCTTCTGACAATCCCCTGGCTGCAGCGGCTTCCAGAGCAAGCTCGGATTATTCTAGCCTATTCACGAAAACCAGTACTGAAAGTTAGCAGAAACGACTGATAAAATTGTAGATATTTAATTTACAACCGTAAAAAAACGCGGTCACCATTTTTACACCACATGTAGAGGAAAGTCTCTCTCATCCTCCTGGTTAAATGAAACATAGGAACACAATCATACTATGGGTCCCACAAGAAATCTTACTCTCGATGACAAAATCGTTAACTTTCCTAGCTACTAAGAGAGATCCAGCAGTTTTGAGGTTCTTTAGTTTGTGTGGATCTGTTGAAAACCTTTTGGCTCCAGTGGCTTTTGGAGCACAGAGATGCTATTTCAATCTTCTCGCCGGAGCCCACCTTTGATGAAAAGCGAAAACGGCTGGAAAAGTTTTCAACCAACTACAACAACATAACAACTTGAAACCGATGTGGTGGCTCTCACAAAGCTGACGCAAAGGCATTTGCACATATGATTGGTCTCTGGGTTTCATACAAAATTTTAATCCCGCTTCTGCTTCTACCATCGCAAATTTGGCTCAGAAACGTTTAAGTGCATTTTTCCATGTATTCACAAAGCTAGTTACACGGTACCAAAAAAACAAACTAACCTGTCGTTGTCTTCAGATGGTAGGAAAATGCGATTTATAGCTTTTCTAAATGACACTAAATGACAGATATTTTGGTGGCCACAACCGGAACACTACCCCCCTTTCTAGTTTGATATGTGATCTGGTTCTGATATGCTGCCCCTCCAACAACAACTGGTCGTCTACAATACATATGTTTCGTAAGGGCAGTATGGGAGAGACGTTATAGACGTTTGAACGCTTAAATCAATCTTCGGTATCCAATAATGTTTTATCCAAGATTTGAAAAATTAATCAACTACATCCAAATGCATAGCTGTTTCAACGATTTGCCGATCATGGTCTCATTATCAACTTGGAGAAATGTTGTTTCAGTCAAATTCTTAGACCATGAGGTTTCGCCAAAAGAATTTAGGCCTCTTCGAGTTGAGGATTTTTGCAATACGGTTGAAGACCCAAAGAGAATTTTGGATATGGTCAACATATAATTTTAAACCACTAACTTTCGCATATAATCTAAAGCCAGAAAAGCCGACTCCCCTTCAGCTTTGACATAAATAAGTTCACTTCTGACATCCGCTGTAACTCTGGTTGCAAGAACGCTGTTACTAATGTCTAAAATGTCCCCCTTTGAATTGGAAGAAAAGCAAAGAATGCATTAGAATGTGAGAAAGATAGAAATAGGAAAATTCTCACGTGGAAACTCAAGGAACTGACAATAGGAAAGAATACCATAAAAAATGCCGTAGAGACGATTCCTAACTATGTATGTGGTGTACAAGTCCACGGTCCAATTCACGAAACAGCAAATTAAGCTGCTTTGCCAAGGTCTGAATTTGGCTGCGAAGGAAACAGCACTTCCAAGAGAAGCTTGGTAGTAGACATCAAACCAGGTGTAAAGCACCTTCTCAAAGATGAGAAAGCATCGATTAGAGGCAATGTGGTTGCGAAGTTAACATATCCTGTGAATGTCATATTAATCTAATGATAATGTCGTGAGTTCTCATGAACAGAAGTTTTAAGGGCTCAGAAAATTAATGCCGTTCTTGCGCGATGCCAACTTTTGATGATTTGAATTTGACAGGATGAACAGAAGTTGAAATTTATAAATCGTTTGCATTTTTTCATTGATTGGAAGGTTTTTTTCGAGTAGTGCTGTAGTTACAGGGTTGTCCGAACACTCATGAATGTACCTTTGCAAAATTTGTAATATCAACAATTTCATGCGCAGAATATGAGCTTCGGTCAGCTCTGACAAATCAAAATTTTAAAAAATCATGTCCTTTTGTAAGCACTTAAACCCCAGATAGCTTTTAACGTTTTCAAATCCATATCATCCTATTGTTCGCGGGCAAAAAGTGGCAAATTAATCACTTCAAAACAATTTCAGAGTAATAAACACTGAATATAAAACTTTACAAATTGACTTTATTCGATTACTCAATACATTTCATTATTGAAATTTCCTCTATTGTTCAAATCCATTCTATTTTATACCTGTTCTATTTTTGGACAACTTCAACACTTTCAAGACCACACGAGAGAGTGAAAACTTTGGTAAATTTAACATTTCATTTTTAACGTTATGTTTTGATTGCTGTGAACTAAGTTGAGAAAAAATGGCTTGAATTGGAATATAATCTTTTTTTACAGTATTTACGTTTATATATACCATATTCGAGCCAAGTTCATACATTTTTGGTACAAGTTCATAATATTTTCCAGTCCAGGTCAATTTTTTTCAAATCAAATTCGTAAATTTTCGACATCAATTCATAAGCTTTCGAGTCAAAATCATAATTTTTTTGAGTCAAATTCATAATTTTTTTGAATCAAATTCATTATTTCTAGAAATATAATTCGTAATTTTTTGGAGTCAAATTTGTGGTTTTTTGGAAGTGAGTTCTAATTTGTGAACGTCAAGATTGTAATTTATGAATTTTATGCGCAGAATATGAGCTTACTTTAAGAATCCATGAATTTAACTCGAAAAAATATGAGTTTTACCTGCGAAAATTATGAATTTGTCTTACAAAAACAATGAATTTGAATTAAAAAAAAACTATGAATTTGATTCGACGAATTCGACTCAAAAAAATTACGAATTTCACTCGAAAAATTATGAACAGGTATCGAAAATTTATGAATTTGATTTGAAAAAATATTAATTCGACTTGAAAATATTATTAATTTTTTGCCAGAAATCTATGAATTCGACTCAAAAATGGTATATATCGATTCTAATTTCCATTTTCTACAATTGTTTATGGTTCATGTAGGTATATCTATTATGATTTGATGTTTCATATGTAATATTGTCATATGAAATTTTCATTATTATTGGTTCTATTGCCGGCGCGAGTGTTCCTGTCCACCGCAGGCTGATAGCGCCAGCGGAAGGCCAGCGGAAGGCCAAAGAAATCGAAGACACACTAGCGCCAGTCGGTCCAGCATCAGGTAAGTATTTATTATCCGATTTAGTTCCCGATGATTTTTTTTGCAGGTAGCCAAATTCCAGCTACAGGAACTCTGGAGCGGCCTAGCTCGGAACACATATGCTTATTCTTTAGATTTTTGTTTGGAATGGCGGCATATCCGAAAATTTACTGACATTGACTAAGTATATTTTTATTATAACTTGACATGGACCTACTCTTGACATACAACGATGTTCTCTAAAAATTTCAGCTCGATCGAATTACGCACTCCAGAGGTCTTGTTGATCTTGTTCCTGATATACACTGAGCGACAAGAGTCTACATACGACCCCTACTTTCGCAACTTGACGAGTCCCATGGCACTAATTGAAAAAGTAATGATGTAGTCTTTTTTATAATCTATTTTTATTGACACGTAACAAAAAAATCTTTTCTCCAATATAAACTTAACAATATATTTGTTAAAAAATATAAAAATTACACTGACAAAAGTCGACGTACGATCATGAGATCCACCAAAAACTCCATTAAAGAATTTACATTTCATTTCAAAACTTAATATTAATATTTCGTTTCTGCCTGCAAGCGTTTTGGCATTGATGCGACCAAATTTTCGAACTTGTTAGGCGTTATTTGACCCCATTCCTTAATGAGCTTCTCTTTTAGCATTGTAGCACTTTTTATGTCGTGTTTGTTTATTTTTCGATCCAGAAGCTCCAAAACGTGCTCAATGACTTTCAAGTCCGGACTTTGTGGGGGTGTATTGAGCTGTTTTGGAGCAAAATATAGTAGCCAGTACTTTACGATTTGAGAGGTGTGCTTGGAGTCATTGCCTTGTTGGAATATCCAGCTCTCACCAAGGTCCAACTTATCGGCTGATTCCCTTAAATTGTGTTGCAAGATCGTTTTGTAGAGAAGGCAATCCATTACACTATCAATGAACACCAAATTTCCTACACCCGACGCTGTGACAGCACCCCAAACCATCACATTGCCACCGCCATGTTTGACTGTAGGAATTAGGAGTTTCGGGTCCATTCTCGTGTTTTACTTTCTCCAAACTTTAGCTCTACCGTCACTTCCAAATATGTTATACTTCGATTCATCGATGAATAAAACCTTTTTTCAAAAATCAAGTCCTTTAAGTAGATGCTTTTTGGCGAATTCGTGGTGTTTTGCTGTGGTAACCTTTATGATTTAATGTTCTTTAAACTGTTCTTGGATGCACCGTGGTTCCTTTTTGTTTTGCTGTCTTCCGCTAATTTTGTGGCATGCGCCTTTGGGTTTCGGTTCACTTCTTTCAAAATAAAGGAGACATCTCTGCGAACTAGCTTCTTCGGTCGACCACTGCGCTACTTGTTTTCAACAGAAAACCTGCTTTTGTAGTTGTTGAATATTGTTTGAATTGTCGATTTACTTAAATTCAACAATTTGGCTGTTCCTCCGAAAGATTTTCTTTCGTTTCGATATTTTACCACCAATTTTCATACCTCTGAGGACATTTCGTTCCGAGAAGCCATCGTTACAGCTACGGCCTTATGGAAACTGCACTAAATGTTGCCTAACGCGAAGCGCCAATTTCAAAACTTGATAAATGGTACTTCCCGTTATAAAACAGAACCGCATAGTACCATAAAGAATGATATACCTAGCCGTACGAAGACTTCTGTCAATAGACTTTTTTTTAGTTATGTATGAATAACTTGTAAAGTTTATATTGAAGAACAGATTTTTGTTGAATATCAATTAAAATAAACTTACGCTGGAGTTACAATCAATGCAAAAGAACATTTGTTGGTATGCTTTGTCGGTGGAACGAGTTACAATCAATGCAACACAACATTTACCGTCATCTGTCACTGGCTATATTAACGTTTGTTTGTTAATATGGGTCCTTTAAAGTCTCCGAAAGTGATATCTGTGACTATTTTATCGTTTAAAAGCTGCAGAGTATATTGCAAAGCAAAAATGAGACAAAAAAAAATAAATTCTAATTTTCATTTGCATATGAAATTTCCCATTTCCCGGACGTTCATAGGAACTGGTGGAATTGATATTTTCAAAAAAATTGTAGCCATGCCAAGTTTGAGGTGTGAGCAAACTTTGCTACGCAACAAAGTTGTGTTGCATCATTGTAACTGTTCTCATACGTTCTCATGTATTCAAACTCGTTTTGTTGTGCAACAATGTTGTGTTGCATTGATCGTAATTCGAGCTTTAGAATATAATTGCATCATCACTTTTTTAATTAATGCCATGGGGCTCTTCAAGTAGCGAAAATAGGGGTCGTATGTTGACTTTTGTCGGTCACTGTATACAAATGTAAAGCAATATGAATTTTTACCAAAGTGATCTAAAAATACTAATTTTTTCCGAAATTCACTGAAAAGTCTAAGTATTAAAATTTGCACTTTGGCTGTGAATTATTCATTTGATTCGCATCTGTGAGTTTTCGGAGAGCATACGAAGGACATGAGATGTCAAATAAAACAGAAAACTTTGTTGCCATAAAGTTCCGCAAGACCGAATATGTAAGCGAGGGACTTTGTGGGCAGTTAGGTCGTTTATCCCATGGGAAGAGAAGGAATGATATCCTTCTATGTCTATTATATAGAACATATGTATCAAAGTAGAGCATATGTACCTAAACGATTTCAATATTTTATCAACAGCACAGCAAAACTGTGAGCCAATTCTATTGAAATATTAATAAAATCTCGAAAAATGTCTTGCGAAATATTACTTGAAGTATAACAACCAAGGAATGTAATATAAATGAAATTATGGTATCAGAATTAATTCTGCAAAAGATCAAAACAGTGGTACTTACTTCAATGTCAGAAGTAATTAGATAGCATTTTGCAGATGTAGCGGACAAAACTGGGCAGAATTCACGTATTTACCATGACTGGCTTATTAATCAAACTTTTGGCAAAACCGCTCTAAAAACCTTGTGCAGAAGTGAAGTTATGGATATAACTGCATTAGCTGTGAAACGACCATTCCACTTAAATTAAACTCGTCTTCACTAAATTATCCTCTAATTGACCTAGAAAGAAACTTCAAATCGTCAATCACTCAACGTCCAGCAATTTATAAACAACTTATCGCATCGTAATGAAATCGTTAAAGACTTCTATTTTCAGCCATTTAGCTCATCCTTGATAGCAACATGTTATAATGCTACCATACGAGTACATACTTAGGTGAATTGTTGTGTGGAATGCATAACCTGCGCACTTGTTCATAGTTACAAACAGATAACCACAAATTTCATACATACTTGCTACGAAATGGCTGACTAATGCAACTGTATCGTGCTGTCTGAATTGTAAATCTCTATCTTGTCTGGAAATCTCTATTCGCGTCACGAACTCTGAGAAAGTTGTTCAATTCTTTCTTTATTTCTATTTGCTCCTAGTTTTTCTCGACATGTAACCGTAAATTATTTATGAAATCTTAGAATAGTTTTGCAAGATTTTCTTCGATGGATCTGTGCGTAGTATACATTTCACTTGGGTAAAGATGACTTATTCAGAAGAATTCTTGTTATATTTTTCTTTTATGCATTCCTACAGCAATAGAACAGAAGATGTGCGGGAGTTTTGAAATAAAATACAAGTTTGTTCATACTTCCGTTCCAAGGAACTTTGCAGGAAAATTGTTTTTGAAACATGAACATGTTGTTCAGCATAGTGAATAAATTTGTGAAATTTTAATTATGTTACATTTTGAAATATATTTTTACATTGCTATCAAAAGCTGTTGACTTCATAGTACATTCCACATCTAGCTTAAACTCGTCTACTTCATTATGATACAAAATTCACAAAATTAATGTATGATGTAATAAATGAGATCATATAATTTTAATTTAATTTGTCTGTTGGTATATGAAGCAGTATGCGCATTTTCATAATTATCATTCCGAGTCGCGGAGGGTCATCTCGGAAATTGACTTCCAGCTTAATTGGAGTCATTTTTGGGAGTGATAAAAGCAAACAGAACAATCAGGCATAATTATTAACATGAAATATGTCGGAAATAAATCCGTGAAAAAAGTAGATGAATTATCAGATTTTAACTGAAAAAGTTAATAATAATAAACAAGCACATTACTAAACAAGGCGAACAATAAACAAATATTTCACTTTAAAACTAAAAAAGGATTTGCAACTATAGCATGTTTTTCAAGTATAAAAATGCATTTTGTTAATAATTGATCAAAATTATTTAAAATTTTGTGTGTAGAACCATTTTACTTTAAAACATCTGATTTTCGCACTTACTTCTCTGCAATGTAATGAAGCGCTAGGAAACTTACATTTATCATTCGATTATTTTTATGGCATGAACTCACCTGAAAGAATAAAAAAAAACCCTAATGTTAGTAATGTTTCTGAAATATTTCTCAATATTCATCAAATTGATTTTTTGTGAATTTCAAATTGATCATGTAATGGATGAAAAAAAGGTGTTAAAATGTTGCGCCCAGTGTGGGCGTCGTTTGTTAATTTTTTCTCTATGATGATAATCAAAATTTATTAATTGCAATGACCACTGATATTTGAATTTTCAGCAACTGCCTTAGGAAAATGCATGCATCTCTGAAAGTTTGTGAGCAATTGAAAATATTTTGGGACTGCTGTTTATTATTTATTATCATAGAGGACGTGCATATGTCTGGAGCTTGCCAACTCACATTTCCAAGCTCTAAATGCTATTATTAATGATTACGATTGTTGACATCGTCCAGTTTATCTTCATTTATGACCTATTACGTCACAGTCAGAACAATTAAATGGGAGCAACCGACATTTGCGAAGACTACCCAAATGAACGTATTGCGTGTCTGAATATATTCGTTTGATTCACTATTCAGTTGAGAGAGTAATAAAATCTAATGAAATTGGTTTACAAGACTCTGAAATGATAAAAGATTGCAAGTACAAATCGTTAGATGCTGTTAAGACATTTTAATCAGATAGCCTTCAATTGATGTGATGAATTGCTCGAAATAATGAATTCGTGACGGATAAATGAGAATAAAAATTTGAATCAAAGAAACATTAAGTAGTTCAGTGTTTGCATTGTGATACATATTTTAGTTTTTTTGTTGTTGAAAAAGTGAATAGATGATAAAAGCTTAAATACATTGCTAAGATCAAAATTTCCGAACTTAGGTATAGTCATAAAGGTTATTAATTTGTGATCACGGTTACCTTCTTGTCTATAAATCAGCATAGAAAACGTATATCGTCTCTAAAGCTTATCAAAAGAGAGAATAATTGAAACGGGAAACTCGATCGTTTCGCGGAATAGTACTACTTTACTTTCAAAACCACTTAGTTAAAACTTTTCGATTTTAATCATCCCACAAAAATAATTTCACATAGGTATAGTATTTCGTACATAGTAATTAGTAGAAGGACTGATTTTCGAAGTAAAATACTAGAAATGTGTAGTTTTTATAATGATTGATATGTTTGCTAAACTTATATCATCTACTCATAACTAGATCATCACACTGGATATTACAGTAGCTGCTTCTCAGAAGCGGCGAAGGAGGCAGTGCCCCTTCGGTAAAGTTTGGAAAAAATTATCGAAATTCATCGTTATCTTACATTTTCGTCCATAGCAAAAATATAATTTTACTTCCAAGTCTCCTCTAATTTTCTATCCCTGTTTAAGTTCATATTCAAAGCTAACATTCAAAACACTGCCTTAAAGCAAATAAAAAAAACAAAATTGATGCCATACATATCCAGAGGTCAGCCTCAACGAAAAAAAAAGTCGAGAAAATGTGAACGAAAAGGAAAAGCGTAAATAGGACAAAATCAAATCCGCCTCATCTCTGAAAATTGCATTAATGAAACCGTCATTACCTGTGCTTTCTCGCCAAATTTTCAACTTTCTCATTTCTCCGGACTTCCCATAATCGTGTGGAGAATCGTACAAGCAAGCTTCTATAGCTGCTGAAATATAACTCCGTTGCCCATTAGCAAAAGTGATTTTAAGACAGAGAAGGGCAATAATTACCAAATTAAGAACTGCGCTTATTCAATGTTTATATGCGATTGAAAAGTTTTCATACTTCCAAATGCGCCCATAAAAAATAAAATATGATGAGAATGATTTATAATTTTATAGATTTTAGCCCTTCTCTGTCTTAAAATCAATTTAAGCCGATAAGTTTATCGGTTGGTTTTTTAAGGGATTTTTTTTTTGTTTTCACATAAAAATGCTAGTTATAGATTTGGTAATTTAGTTAATTAGCGACAGCATTTCAGGTTATTGACAGTGTGAGACTAATGTATTTACATGTGACCAGAGTGTTTTATGGTGAGATTTGAGTGGCAGAGGATAGTTTATCCGGTATATAGATAAGTCGCTATTATTGTGTTATTATTGGTTTATATTATTTTGTTAATTGTTGTCTGATAATTACTCAACATCAAAAACATTATAGGTTAAGATACCATTAGAGCTGACGGGAAAGTTAATTGATCATTAATATGGGATAGCATTACAAAAATTGCTTGGCTTTCCGGTACTTATATAGTTGAGAAGCTATTTTGCCTCTCGTGCATGTTGTTTCCTTCTATTATCACCATGTGTGGTTAAAGCAAATTTCATTTAATTGATGCCATAATAATATCATCTTGCAATTAAGCTTACAAATTCTACACGGCACATCTAGCCATTCGGAGGTCACTCAGAAACGTAAGCTTCCGCCATCAGAAAATATTCGATGTGACTATCATAGTGCCACAGAACTTTCTAAATAGGGGGTGTTCGTGAGAAGGGGAAAAAGGCAGCCAGTTTTTGCATGCAAGGTTTATCGAGAACAGTTAGAGATAAAAAATTGACTTTTTTGTGGGGACATTTGTCCCAATGATATGCAAAAGTTGTCATAGGGGTTTAATAAAATTTCTCTCCTAGCTTGAACCACATCCAAATTTACAATCATGCCAAAAAACACCATTATTCACTGCACAAACATTAAAATTCATAAAAGTAAAAAGAATTTCACGAATCCTCTATGACAATTTGAAGTTTACTAGCAAACAAGTTCTAAAAAAAACGCAGCATCTAGCTCTTATCGTTTTCGAGAAGCCTTACGCAAAAACTGTGGAAAAATTAGTTTTGAGAAAAACATTTTTGTAGTTTTACAAAAGTTCACAGTCATTTATTACAAGGACCTAAAAAATATTTTTTTCAACGCACTGGCAATTTTTTCCAGTCCAGTTCTATGCATGGGAGGAATGTAGGAAGCAAAAAAAACAAAATCGATTTATTAATCGCTTAACTGAAACTTGGGTGCAACGATAACATCTTGAGATATGACTTCTTTCATCCGTACTATGTTTTTAGACAGTATCTTGATCTTTCTCTGTCATTCAAAATTTATGGTGATGATGTTTTTATAGCAGAAATCATTTCTCAAATTTTGTAGCTACGTACCCTGGTGAATGTGTTGCCGCTCGTTTATTCCCGTCTATAATTTATTTCTGATTATTTGTAATAGCCTACATACCGTGTAACGCATCACTATGAGTGCTTTTCTATACGAGGGTTTTTTTGTAACTTGGTGCATTTCATCTTTACACCTTGTCCTGATTCTCCTGTCATTATTTGTGCTGATTTCAACCTACTGATAATCTTTTGGGATAAATATTTTTCATGTATTGCCTCCTCTGATGTATTCTCCATATCTATCTCCTCTTTTCGTTTTCGATGTTCTTTTTCCCAGTTCAATGTCATTCCCAAAACTAATCCTCGCATTCTGAATATTATCATTTCCAATATTCCCTTTAATTTACTATCTCTTTCTTCTTCATTGCATGCTTATGGTTATCCTGACCCCCATAATCTTCCCTATTTCATTATAGCCCGTTCACACTTGGCTCTAAATCAGGCGATTTCGATCAGCTGATCGCTTTAGAGCTAAATCAACTTAAATCTACCTGATTACCCATACATTTTTTTCGGTTTCCGACCGAGTTAATCAAGTAGATTTAGAGTTAATCAAGTACAAATCAGGTACTATTGTGAATTTTTCCGGGCTGAATTGTTCTCAGAGCGTGCTTAATTCCATCCGTGAGAGGGAGAGTAGATTTCAACGAAATGTCATTCGAATTTCGTTCAAATATAGCAAAAATTGGACAAAAAAGGAAAATGTGAGTTGTACAAAATGAAAAGAAAATGCTTTTGCATGTTTCTGCACCATTTTGAACAACTTTCATGCAAAAAAAATTTTACACACAAATTCGAATGACAGTTCGCTCTCTAAATCTCCTCATTCTAAATCACTTCGGGTAGTGTGAACGCTTACCTGATTAACTTTGACAGCTTCTAAATCTACTTGATTTAGAGTCGAGTGTGAACGGCTTATTAATGTTAGCGTTAGTCAGATAAAATCTTGTCAAACCGCGCTATAGCATTTGTCGAGCTGGCTATGGTAGTATGACTGCAGAGATCAACTGCATCAATTTTGCCTTTTTTGGTAATCTTGACAATAATGCAGCAATTTTTTCCTTATATTCTTTCCATAATTCGGCTATAGTCAAACATACTCCCGCAGTTCGTCTCCACTCTGACACCCGCCCTTGGTTCTCGGTTACTCTTAGAGAAACAAAAGAAAAGGGAAGTGATGGTTTTTTATCTCTCTTCTTCCACAAAGCTTCATTCTTGGACCTCTGTTATTTGTTCTTTTTATAAATGACCTTTCTTCGGCATTTTCATCTAAATGTATCCTTTATGCAACCGATTTTAAGCTGTATCTTGAAATCTCGTCTGTCAGTGACTGGTTTGTATTGCAGTCAGATTTCGCAGCCTTTTATGCATGCTGCACCAGGAACTCTTCCTTTTAATATTTCCAAATGTCTAGTAATGTCATTTACTATTAAACTACACTTTTTATTGTTTGAGTATTCTCTTTCAAGTAATATTTTGTTTAGTGTGAATTAGCATAAGGATCATGATGTTGTGCTCGACGTGAGTTTGAAATATGATCTACATGTATTTTATATTACCTCCTAGGCGTCAAAAGTTGCTGGTTTCAACGTTCGCCGTTCACTTTTTTGCTTACCTCTTTAGTTTGTTGCATCCATGAGTACTGCTCCTAAGTATGCTAACCTCGTTTCGTGTACTTGTCGGATGCAGTTGAATTTACTCAACGTCAGTTTACTCATTGCCTTTTGTATAAGGTCATCGTTCTATATTGTCACTATAAAGAGTATCTTACCTTCCTGAATTACCCTTCGCTAAGTGTATTTGCGAAAAGTTTTTGTACATACAGTTTAACAATCTTTTTCCTCCAATTTACCTCTGTTTTTGCGTTGCCTTCAATGTCTGTTTTGCTCGTAAAGTAAAGAGGTGTATTTTCACTCTCTCTTTTGCTTATGCTTCGCAGCCATGATGAGCTACAGTTTGAGTCTTGGCTTCTAATTTTTTTTTCACCTTTGAAAAAACATATCTGGATACATTACGTATAAGTCAGATTTATTTTCGTTTGGTCACTAATTATCTTAATTCAACTTTTTCATGTTCTTATATTTCTCGATTTTTTAAGTGGTTTTTTCATGCGTAAAATTTGTCTAATTTCAAGAAATAGATAATAAAGAACACATTCTCAACAAAAGATTGGGTTCGATTAAATAGGTAGCAGCTTAGCCAGCAGATACATAAGTATGTAGTGCGGTCTAGTTGGAGTTACAGTTCAGTTCACACATTTTCATGTAGCTGAACATTTTTATGTTTTATTAGTTTTTTTAACGAGTGCATTTCTTTGCATGCGACCAATATTCGATTAATTTTCTCAGCAGTGTTCTAACATTTTCGACATTGAAAAACATCGAACTTATTAAGGAATTTTCTTTACTAATTCTTTAAAGTAATTGCCAGTATCCAGCCAAGTTTACTAACACGATGGTTCGGAATCGACGTCGTTAATTTCGTTAACATTACAGAAATCAAAATATATTCAATATCGACCAATTGAATGCATGTTTCGATATCGCAGGCTACTAGCGTCAGTTTCGTTCTTCTCCATCTCTCCCTTCCGAAACTGCTAATACTAACGGCTACTTCTAATTCGCTTTCTGTGGATGTGGATATTCAAAGAGGGAGGCAAAGGACTTATCTAAGAGCCTGCATGTACTTTCTATCTACTTTTCTCCAATTCTGTCACTAAATTTGCTAAATTACCTAACCTGAGTTCAAAAATATTCGAACTTAGCCCTTTTTCGAAACCTATTCTCAACGAAATCTGAAACAATATAAACATGCAAAATATTGTAATATCCTCCTCACTTCCACATTAATAGCACAGAAGATACTCGACAAGGTAAACGGAGACAATAATAATGCTATTTCCCGTGAATCCACTTCTATCAGCTGGAATCAAGTTAAATGGATTTTATTGCAAGAGAAACGTTTAAAGGATACGAATCAAATTCCTAAACAAACATCTTCCAATAAAATGAAACGACGAACACAAAAATCGTTTAAACGAGATCATTCGTAGAATTCGCGAGCTAGGAATATCATCGCAAATGTTCTTAGTACCGACTCCATACAAACCAGTACATTTTTTAAGCCCTAGCACAGACATTCTCGGGTTATTGTGGAATGAATGGGTCTGTGCGATAGTCGGAAATTGCTATGGTTTAATTCAATTAGTCAAGTTCATTCTTTTGGGATTGTTTTGACAGTTGTTGGCACCGTTTGTGCCACGAGACTGGCCGATTGAATAATGATATCAACCGTGTACCGAGCGGAAATTGCAATTCATTTATCATTGGACAAATTGAATGATTTACACATTGCTTTCGAAATGAGTTATTGATTTCTGACAGATTCAGTTTGTTGTGGCTATAACGGACTTCCAAAATTTATTGGATTACTAGATTATGCTTCTAGACTAGCCACCGACTAGAGAATGTTCAATATTTCTTTTCCTTCGACAATAGATCCTTCGACGCTTCGTCATTAATTGTATTGCCCTGATTGCAAACATTACACGGAGCGTAGTAAAACGAGTCATTCTCGAAACACTTGATTAAAGCTTTTCATTGCGAGAAATTGTTCATTTAATAGTATATAAATATTAGGAACAATACTTAGCTGTGATCAAAATTATTGAATGATTTGGCGGCCAAAAGGGTAAAATTAATTGCTGCCATAGATTAAACTAATTCGGCGTGTGATATGTTTGTTGTAGAAGAAAATAGGAAGTTTTAATAGAGAAGATTGTTACAAATAAGATATTAGGGATTCAATAATATTGCCGTCTAGATCATTTACTTACGTATTTTTTCCAGCACCTTATTCCTAGATCAAGTAACCATTCTCGCCAATCAAATATTATTATCACCTTGCATATTTTTTCGCACAGATTCAAACTGTTCATATGTTCATATGCTTCAATGTTCTGTAATAACAATTTATAAGTCAAATCTTTGCTCAAAGTATGGTCAAAAATGGTGTCGCGTAAAGCATTGTGAAAACTTGCGTTTGGCCAAATTCATCGCATAGCGAAAAAAACGCGCCAAAAATATGATAAATGAGTAATACTAGTCTTCAGCTCGAAGCTTTGTAAAGCTAGTAAGTTGAATAATTTTATATAAATCAAAGAAATCCGAAATATTCATCCTAATTCAATTTTTAGGAAAAAAAAACTAAGCATATCAGAGCTGTGTGAAATTCTCTTTTAACTCGAAACTTCACACAATGATAAATTGAAATGATCCAAAAAATGTATATAATCTGAAACTCTTGCTGTTACATGTTAAAAGAATAGTGTCTTTTTTGCTAAACTCATTGCCTCCTATCTTGTGTGAATTTCTCGTGATTTCTTGTAGATTGTTTCCAAAGGTGAAGTATGTAATCAGATGTCGCTCAATAGTATATTTGAAATTATTTTTGTGTGAGCCTCAAAACATAGTCAGCATTAACTCTTGACGATTCAATTCGAGTTTCGGTGGGGAAACAAAAAGCTTGTTTGTAGATTGAGGAGATAGCGGAATTGGTTTGAAGAGCTCTAGCATGCAGGCACAGGGCACAGCAGTCTATTAGACGACCAAAAGCGTTGGAACTTGCCACGAACCACAAAAACAAACTCTATGCGAAAAAGTGGGCCGAGACCCACGGGGTCAAGACTACAAATAGGTGGATGTCCCGAGGCATATTGCAGTTTTGCTGTAGAAATAGCAGCGAGTGGTAATTGATTGCCAGAATCTAGACGAGATTACTACGGAAGAGGAAATCTGCAGTGCTCTCAAAGACCAACTAAGACCAACGGACTGACAAACGTGAAGGAATTAAACATTGCTGATCTTAGAAAATCTTTCAAGGGGATCCAAAAATCCACTCTACATCTTGCGGTTGACCAAGCACATAATGCCTTAGCGGCATGCAAAGTCCAAATCGGGTGGTTAATTTGCAGATTATGGGAGGAAACTTCCATGAAAGTAGCAGCAGATATCCAGTTTTCAAGAAGGTGTTAAACTCCAGACGAAAATGAAACTCATGCAACTGAATTTCAATCATTGTCGAGTAGCGCAGCATCAGGCCATAATAGCTATGGTGAACGGCGTACATAACAAAAGCACCATGCGTGCGAGTTCTCAGAGTTAAAGCATGTTTGGCTGGTCATCAAAAAGCCTAGATGAAGAAACGTTCAGAAAAACATACCACGATGTTGTCTTCACAAAACTAGGAAGCTAAACTATTGGTGGAATGCAGAGATCTAGGAGTTACGGAAAAATGTCTCAAAGCTAGGCGATGTAGCCAGCGCTGCAGGAATAGCCCAGAGTATGCAGACTTTCAAAACCAGTATAATTACGCCCGAAAGAACCTCCAAATTGCGATCACTTGTAGCAAAAGGAAGCACTTTAGGAAGCTGTGTAACGAGGTATACCAAAAATCTTTGCTGATACATTTACAACGTGCCTACGGGAAATGATTTTTCCCAAGAAGTGGAAGCAACAGAAACTGTTTCTCCTGCCCAAGCAAGATAAACCTATTGGAGAACCATCATCTTATTTGCCAATATGTTTGCTAAATATAATGGGGTCGAATGGGTCATATATGAGTGACTGCAGTTTCAAATTGACAGCTACATGGGCCGACAACAAGGATGACGAAAAGGGCGAACAACTGTAGACGCTACCAGAATGGTGTCGGAATTAGCAATAAACGCCAGAAATAAGGGAGACTGCTGCGCTGTGGTCACACTAGACGGAAGAAACGCCTTAAACTTCACAAGTTCGAGCCGCATTGTACGCGCACTTGCCGATAATGGAGTGGCACACTATTTAGCACTATAATCGTTGGCTACTTTAGGGAAAGAATACTTATGCTATAACTCAAACGAAGGACCAAAACTTTATCTAGTAATGGCGGGATTACCACAGGGATCTGTCCTAAGGCTACGTGTACCCAGAATTGTGATTGTAGTAGAAACAAGTTGAAATTTATAAAAGCGAATCAATCTGGGTAATTAAATCATTGCTTGTTTTTACTGGACTTAAACAAGTTGACCGTAAGACGGAAATGGTACTAGATACGAGGCGAAGGAAACTACCAGTAGTACGGATAAAGGTTGGCACCTGCATAATTACTCCGCAGCCTGCTATAAAATACCTAGGCGTAAGTATCGACAATAAACTGAGCTTCAAACCTCATCTGGAGAAAGCTGGTAAGAAGGCTCCATTTGTTGGTTGGCGGCCCGAAGCGAAGCCAAAGGCTACTGATTTCAAAAGTGGCAAGCTTTATTTTACTGTACGCAGCGCCAGTGTCGGCACCAGCACTACAAATAAAATCGAATCGGCGGAAAATGCAAGCGGGCTACCGACTGATTGCACTTTGAACCTGTTGAGCCTTTCGAAGAACGCCTTATAAGCAATAAATATCAGTAGAAAATTACGCACACTGTATGATGGAATCCCAAACAACGTGGAATGCCGACAAAACAGCACTAAATAATATACACCGCAAACTGTGTGACACGAAACGAGACAGGAAGAAAGATTAAGCAAGGATGTGAAGAAGCAGCTAATCAAACCCCGCGGTATAATGCTGTATAAGTGTCCCGTGGGGAGTGAGAAGAAAAAGGAGGTTGTTTTAGTCGGTAAAGATCTGGCATGTTCTAGGAAACATCTTTTTGAAGAATTTCACCTTCCAACAGCGAAAAAAAAATTTTAGATTTGCGTGGCGAAACATACGAATATTATGATATATCAATTCTTAGGTCGGGTGCGGTTTACATCGAAATGCTCTATGACCTATTTTAGGTCAGATCACTGGAAAGCGTAAATTGACCTAACGGCAGGTCGGTTCAGACACAGAGTGTTTACGCCAGGTCGATTAAATAATTGAGTGGCCTAGTAAACTAGGTCATTGATATTGTTGACTTTAGTGGCACTTAAGGAAAGTAATCACATCCTAAGGGCAACATGTACCGAGGGGAGCAAAATTACAGCCCAGGAATGAATAGTGCCCTACGTGTAATTTGAAACTGGGCGAACATGCCTATGTAATCTTGTTGATTGAACTGAACAAACTAGATGCCGCTGCCACCAGAAAAAATGGAGCTGGAAGCAGGGAAACACACACAAGAGAGTAAAAAGTGTCGCATTAATTATTCTATTGTATTAACTGTTTATTATTTACTATAGATTCGGCACCCCACTCGTAGTCTCGCTTCTTTTGTTTGTTTGTTTTTTTTTTTTTGGTTTGTGATGCATAAATATGACCGCTCGCTACCGCCATTGCATTAAATAGTTTAATAAAAATTTAAAATCTGTGCTGTTGAGTGGTCTGACTAAACTACTTTGTAGTCAGATAATTAATTTATTTTATATAATTTTTTAGATAATGGTCTGATTGAAAAATGAATCACATCATGAAAATTTAGCTTGATGAGCTGAATATTCGTGAATAGCACTGCGGTGTTATTAAATACAGAAGCTAGAAAATTCACTGCCTTTTTCGGATGTTTCTGATGGGTGAGCACCGAAACGTGGTTCAGTTCAGTGTAGTAAGCTGAATTTCCGCTGATCAACTGTTTTCCTGTTTAGATAAAGAGTTGCCTCTCCGTAATGTAAATACCAAAAAATTTGCCATTCAAATCATCACCAATTTCCATCTCAATCATCGACCCTCGACTTTTTGAAAAACAAATGTAAACGATTGATAAATTTTATCCTTTTTCCACCCTGTCAAATTAAAATTTTCAACATTCTGCGTTGCACAAAAAGATTAACCCTTTACTAAATTACCTCGATTTTGAGCACTCGAAACTTCTGATAGTACTTCTTCTTCTGATCGGATAGTCAGATCATAGACTGGTGTTAAACGGGACCATGTCTCATAGAAATGATTTTGAAAGATGATAGTGGCAGTGGTGCCATCTTAAAAAATAAAAAAAAACTGATTTATCGCCTTGGAATTCCGATCCAAACAATAGATTTTACCAAAATTCTTTCAGTAGCTTACTCTAAGCCAAGTTGGATAGAAGTTTGGTTGAAAATCTATGATAGAGCTGCGCGTTCTTTTCTGAAAATTTGATCAGCTAAATACAGCTTATATAAATACAGCTGCCCTATAGCTTCTGAAGCAGTCATTAAATCAAAACGATATTCATATATTAAATGACTCTTATTGTAGGCAAAATTTGGTTGGAATTTGGTAGAAACACTTTGATAGGATTGTCAACTAGGTAATTTTTATGTCATTTCTTTATTGAACGACGTTATCATTAAATATTAAAAGGGCTATGATCTTGCGGCTGCAATAAAAAAGAAATATTGGTAGCTCCAAGTAACCCTTTTAATGGTAGCCCTAAATATTTTTCATCCTTTAGGTTCAAATGCATTTGTAGGTCGTTTATATTCAAATTTGCAAATTAGGTTTATGAATATTAAGATAAAGCCAGGTGTGTAGATACGTGCATCAGTCACAGAAGCTTAAGAAGTATATCAATGAAATCTCAGAATCTTGCTTTATAAAGCCTTTTGACTGACGAAAATTAACTGAAGATATGCTGTTCATATTTGTTATATGTGCCAATTTCTGGATGAATTTTACAAGCAAATATGAAGGGTAACAAACTGTAAGTAAGTGAAAAAATAGATCAATTTTTTCGCAAAGATTTAATTAAAAATAGCAATTCAAAATACCGCATAGGGCCAACACCAATTAAATAACAACGTTAGTGTATGTCACTTGTTTCGAATAAAACTAGCCCAATTAATTATCATTCACAGTGCATTCCTCGAGCGATAATTAGATCCTGAATTTCCGAGCAACTTTCACAACTATCCAACTTAAAAACGACTCTATTAACGCCAACTTATACTGCTTCGTTCTGATTCAAACGACATCGTTATACACACAAGTGCTTTTCATTATCCCCGGCAAATTAAAGCAACGAAAACGAGATTATTGTATTCCATTCGGAGAGTTCTAGGCTCCTTCACACTGTCTCGCGACGTCAGTGAACAAGAATGAGCTTTACAGCAGATCCCAAGGGTAGTTTTATTATACGCTTTGCGACAACTATAAAAATATTTATAGTTTTGCTAACGTAGTTCCGGTGAATTCAAACCAACGACAATGGCTTGGTGTGCACTTTGGCCAAGGCGAAATTTTCTCATTTCATTTACATACAAACACGGGCTCTTTTCGACTCTAATTACATTCATAAATAATGCAAGCTGAAGAATACAAGATCGGAAGGAAAGCCGAAAATGTTTAGTCGACTGCACAAGGAACTAACTACGGATTATAGGTAACGTAGAAGCTGTGGCATTTCATAAATTATTTAATTGATGGCTGAACGCAACGTGGGCCAGTTATTAATCTTGAACGGAATTATCGAATAATTTCGATAAAAATGATGTATGACCAAAATCAGTAATTAACATGCTTCGAAATGGTTATAATCAGCGATTTATTAGCTCATATATCAAAATATTGGTTTCTCGATTCAGCGAAAGCTGCAGTGGTTGAACAAAATGTGAAAAGAAATGAGTCGCAGTTACGAGGGTTGATCTAAAAGTAATGATAATCAATATAAACCAAGGTGATTAAACTTTAAAAAAATATTTATTTTTCAACATAGTCTCCTGACTAGTTAATACATTTAGCACACCTTTTTTTTAAGCCTAGGATACCCTCCCGAAACGCCCCAACAGTGGCCATCACTTCGCCATCATCTTCAAATTTCTTGCCCCGAAGGTGTACCTTGCACCAAGGAAAGAGGTAGAAGTCAGTGGGAGCTAGATCTGGCAAATAAGGTGGATGTTCAAGCAGCTCCAATCCTGTTTCTTGAATTGCAGCCATCGCAATTGCACCCTTGTGAACTTGTGCATTGTCTTGATGAAACAACACTCCGGCTTGCAGTTTGCCGCCTCTTTTTTGCTCAATAGCCTCCTGCAATCTTCTTATTTGGCCTGTGTAGTAAGAACCTAATATAGTGGCTTCTTTTTCCAAAGATTTCATTGCAATAATTCCTTCACCGTCCCAAAAAACTGATGCATAACCTCCCCTGCCGAACTCGACACCTTGAATTTCTTCGGCATCGATGAAGAGGGTCGTTTTCAGGTCATCGATTGCTCTTTGGTTTTTGGATCAAAATGATGGATCCAATCCAGGTTTTGTCCATGGATAAGAAACACGACAAAAACTTCTTCATATCTGCCTGGAAATTTTCGATATTCACCCTCAAAATGCCGACTCGTTTCTCTTTTTGCTCGTCGGTTAACATTCTCGGCACTCAACGCGCAGAGACCTTCGTCAGATAGAATTCGTTGACAAAGTTTCTTTGAACACTGTCATATGAAATCCCTGTGACCTGAGCTATATGCCTGATGGTCACTTTTTAATCTGCCAACACGACATCTTCGATTTTTTACTAATGTTTGGAACAACATTAGTATTAAAATCGATTTGGCCGAAA
Organism: Nemotelus pantherinus; assembly: GCA_963978885.1. Classification (NCBI taxonomy): domain Eukaryota; kingdom Metazoa; phylum Arthropoda; class Insecta; order Diptera; family Stratiomyidae; genus Nemotelus; species Nemotelus pantherinus. The sequence goes on along the minus strand of OZ022264.1, from coordinate 247,192,508 downwards.
ATTAATATTTCCATATACACTGAAAAAAATCCACATAGCGCCCAGAGCCATGTAACATAGCGCATTATTTATGGCCCCATACGCCATGTACATAGTACTCTGAGCCATGCAATATGGCTCCCAGCGCCATAATGTCAGAATCTACATAGCGCGTGGTGCCATGTTACATGGCGCAGCATTTATGGTGCCACACGCCATGTACATAGTACCCTGAGCCATGGAGTATAGCTCCCAGCGCCATAATTACATGGCGCAGAAATTATGGCCCCACACGCCACATTACATGGTGCCATGAACCATGTAATATAGCTCATGGCACTACAATTATAACTCGCAGCCATGCTGTGTGAGGAGATGTATAAATGTCAGCAAGCTTCTTGAAGTTATTTATCCCGCGGGAATTTTCAGTTCGGAGCATCGAACTGAGAAGACTCGTGGCGTTTTGTTGGATGTGAACTGGATCATCTTCAGATGCACTGAAAAAACACATAGCGCCAGAAATCATAATTTATAGACTTCTGGCGCCATGTACATAATCGATTTCACATTGTTCCACACACCATAGTGCATAGGAGCAGACGCTATGCTTATAGCCCTCCACGCCATGTACTATAGTCCTCCACGCCATGTACTATAGTCCTCCACGCCATGTACTATAGTCCTCCACGCCATACAGTATAGTCCTGCACGCCATACAGTATAGTCCTGCACGCCATACAGTATAGTCCTCCACGCCATACAGTTTAGTCCTCCACGCCATACAGTATAGTCCTCCACGCCATGTAATACAGTCTGCCACGCCATGTACATGGCGTGGAGGCCTATGTACTTTTCGCCATGTATTATGGCGTGTGGCGCCATATTTTATCACAATCCCTAAATCGACTATGTACATGGCGCCAGAACTCTATAAATTATGGCGTCTGGCGCCATGTGTTTTCTCAGTGTATATATATATATATATATATATATATATATATATATATATATATATATATATATATATATATATATTTATATATATATATATATATATATATATATATATATATATCATAAAAGAAATTCAGTGACTATTTCTCGGGAACGCGCCATCCGATTGAGCTGAAGCTTTCAGAATACATTTGTGTATATGCAGAATAGGTCCAAATTTCACTAAATGTCAATTATCTTTAACCTTTTGGCGCCGGCGGCCATTTTAGTGATATTTTTAATATACCTATTATTCTGTCTACAAATAATTTTTCCAAAAATTAAGCTAACGAAATGAGTTTTGAACGTGTTTTAAATGTGAATCGGATAATGTTTTGGATTTTTTTTTAACCCTATGTGTGTGTTAGGTGCCTAAATAGAGATCGGAAAAATTTGAAAATTTCTAAATTGCGATAACTTTTGACAAAACTATTAAATCATTATGAAAATTTCAGGAAATATTGATATTTTTAATTTGTAAATTTGAGTTGGTTTTGATGAGCGTGTTGTCAACCCTGTAGCTTGAACAGGTGCTGAAAATAAAAACCTTCAAATCATCGACTCTCTTGAAAAACTGTCGCTTTTTGGAAAAAAGCAACTCATATATAAATATTATGCTTTGTCTACATAGCCAAAGTAAAACATTTGAAATTTTGCACCTGGCAACAACGGTAGCCCTTCTTCAATCAACCTATATTTTTAGCATCAAAAACTTATGTTTACGGAAACTCACGACCCAATAATCAAATACAGTTGAAATATACGGAATATATTGGCCTTAAATAGAACCACAGAAGCGATTTTGAAATTTGGGCAATTATGTGCCAGTGGTGCCATCTGGCCCTAAAAATTCTGATCCAGTCACCAGATTTTGACGAAATTCACACATAAATTCACACATACTTTGAGCCATGTTTGATGGAAATTTGGTTGTAAAATTCGGTTGGAGCTGCCAGCTATGGCAATTTTAGTGTTTTAAATTTTGAAAATTCGCTCAGATAAATAAAGCTCTTTGCCCTATAGCTTCCAGTGCGGTCATGGAATCATAACGAAATTCATATGGCAAATTGAACTTATTGTAGACAACACTCAGCAGAAATTTAGTTGGAAAAACAATGATAGGGTTGCCAGCTATGGTTGTTTTTGTATTTTTTTTGGCATATGTATAGTAAGCAATTTTATCATAGAATCTTCAAATCGTAGTGATCTTGTAGTGAAAAAAAACAACAAATATTACGATCTAGAAAATTTGAAAACTTTTACGGGTGGTAACCCTAAATTTCTTTGTCTCCCTATAGCTTCCGATGCAGTGATGGGATCAATACGAATTGCGCAGAGTAGGTTGACTTCAACGTGAGGTAAATGTGACATATTTTCGGCTTCGGTGCTAGCAGAGCGTTGCCAGCACGATGCGTTTTTGTTATTTCAGTACCGATAAATGCTTACATAAACATTTAAAAGTAACTACAGCAAACGTTTAGTCCGCGGACTATACACAAAATTTTACCAAAATTATTTTGTCCATCTGCTGTAAACACTCAGTACCCGACCCAAGTGATAGATCAGCACACGATTGAAAGCGACCTGACCTAATATAGGTCGTGGACTATATCGCTGTAAACACACCCGACCGAAGCCTTGATTTTTGCGCGACTATTAATAATATATGTACGTTGAATTTAAGCTATCAATCCTTTCGTTTGACTCAAAATCATTTAAATAATCATGTTCGAGAGGCAAGTGAAAAGATAATTACAGTGTATGAACTAAAATTAAACTAAATGACAGCTGTGGGGTACAAACGAGGACTGACCAAATTTTAGGTCAGGTCGATGTAAACACCTTAGGACTAAATTCACTTAATTCGCGCTATAGGTCAGGTCACATTTGGTCCAATCGCTGTAAAACCTACCAATGTTGAAATTTTCTTAGGTCTGGACATTTTTTGGATGGCAGCCCCAAGCACATTTCTATCGCTGTAACTTTCGATAAAGTCATCCAAATTAAATTGGCTTAGGGTATATTATTACTTAGGGTGTCCTTAAGTAGCTAGTGGTGGAATACACACTCAAAATCTGCACAGATCCTCTACTGTTCTTCGAACATGAGTGTTTCTAGCGGTTCTGACGCGCTAGGGTTTTTTATTCACGTTGTCTTCAGTGAGGGACTTGGATGGACGTCCTTCGTGGTATTTATCTTCAGTGGATGTTGATGTGAATATGGGGTAGTAGTAGTAGTAGTGGTAGTGTTTCCATCAAGTCGCTTTCCATATCTTTGGTAGATATTTTTTTTCAAAAACAGGTACTCAATGACAACTCTTATTTGGTTTTTCTCTATTTTGGTGTCCTCTCTTCGGCTATTCATATTCAAATGAATGTACCTCCCTGGAATCGTGGCCTATTTGAATGTGTTTTATTTGTGCCGACTTAATGGGTAAATGAGGTAGTAAAAAAACATTTTATTTTTTAATGTGATGCGAACTGGAAGTAGCCGATTGTCACTACCTTTGTCACTACTTTTTTACCCTCGTAAATACTTGCGTTTCTTCTATTCCCGCTATTCAAGGACATAGCGCGGGAAGAACTTGATTGTGAGCCAACAACCAGCTTTTAAATCTGCTAAAGTCTAGAGGGAGTAATAAAAGCCTATAAGATATTTTCTATGGTGACTAATTTTCCTAAGAGTATTAAATGGCCCTTTTATTATTTACTGATAAGAAACTATTTCGAAAACATAGCAAACAATTTGACATTGACATGACAGCTTCAAATGACATTATGAATACATTTCGAACCATGAATGGATTCGAAGAGGCTACCGCATGTCAACGGCACCTGGCCGTCGGTAGAGGGCTCGTGCAATAATGTAAACAATTACTTCAATAGTAGTGAAATATAGTAAAAGTTAAAAGCGATTGGTCGTAGTGCAAACGAACGGAATTGCTTTTGCGAGTCTCTATTGTTTGCATTCGATTGTAATTAGTGAAAAAACAGGAGTAAAATATGAGTATACTTGACTACTTATCATATAACTTAACAGCTTCTTGTATATCGTCAACATTATTCGGCCCTACAATAATTCTTCTTTAGACGACTAAACTAAACTTTGTCACCTGCAATGACCTTACTCATAGCTCAGTGTATTACACGACTTTACATTGAATTCGATTCCTTTTGGCTGTTCATCTAGCTTAATATGTTTTTACGGACTTAATTAACTCCGAGGTGAATGCTGTAAAATGTAATTTTATAATTATTACAACCTGGAAAATAATCACGGTAGCCAAGTCTAGCGTACAGAGTTCAAAATGCCATCGTTTGAATCAAATGTCAACGTGTTTTTTTTTTTTCAAAGGTGCTAACATATACTGTTTGTAAGAGTCGGTTTGATATGGTTGATTTTAGGTCGAAACGTTTTTAATAAGAGAACAGCTTACTTTGAAATGTAATTAATTTCCGTCAAAGAACCACGTCAAGGGCGTGAAACTGACGACTTTTAAAAATCATACAAATATTTTTTTTTGCTATTTATTTATTTATTTACAAAATTCATCGTAACAGAATACAAATTCCAATTATGGCAATGATATAAGAAAAAGATTAAAAACTAAACGATTAATGTTTACAAAAAGAAAATACAATTCAACAATCTAATGTCCCAACGCTCAGTTCGAGTATAAATACTTTTAAATGTGTTATAAAGCTATGGAACGATTGTGGCAGAGATCCAAGCCCCAATTCATTATGACGTCTAGGGATTCTGACGAAAGGAGAAGATAAGTACACATTTGTGCGTGCGAACGGAACAGTGAAGACTTCCGAAGACCTGTTGCTACGTAACGAGCTGCGATGTCGAAATGAATCGACGAAGCCAGATATGTATAATACCTCGCTGCGATTTGAACAGGAAGCACTCGTCAAGTAATAGTCGGCGTGACTCTAAGGAAGGGATTTGAAGAAAGGGCAAGCGTGAAGCGTATGAGGAGTAAGGGATATTATATTTGAAAAATAAAGAGCGTGTGAACCTACGCTGCCACACTCGATGGCCTCAGAAAGGTATAGGAAACGTGGAGACCACACTTGACAAGCATATTCGAGGACACAACAAACTAACATTAAAAAAAGACGAACTCATATACGTATGTCAACGAATTTAGAGGCAGAGCGAAGTACAAGTCCACGGACTTGGGAGGCTTTAGCAGTGACCTCCGCAACATGGAAATTAAACTTCAATTTGGGATCAAAAGTCATACCCAAGTCTCTAAATTGATTAACCGACGACAGAAAGTTGGTGGAAACTGAATAAGAGAAAAAATACGCTATGATTTGAGAGAAAAGGTCGTACGTTTACAGTTGCTTACATATAAGGACAAGGAATTGCGGTTGCACCAATTGAGAAGAGCACACAAATCATTTTGGAGATTATTGCAGTCATTAGCTGACCTGATGAATCAGAGCAATTTCAGATCGTCAGCATACAGGAGACAAGGGGAATCCATAATGGAAGGAAGGTCATTAATAAAAATAAAGAAAGGTAAAGGACCAAGGATAGACCCTTGCGGAACACCAGGAGAAGGATAAAAGGGAGCAGAGGAGAGGTTGTTAATAGTAACTTTTCATTCACGGTTACTGAGGTAGGACGAAAACCAAGAAAGCAGTGGCTCGAAACAACCAAACAGTCTAATTTTACTCAGTAATATTCTATGGTCGACACACTCAGAAAAACTTCACCACTTAAAATTTAATAGAATCAAATTTAAATCAAAAGTCGAAACACTTTTAAATAAAAAACGAATCTTATTTGAATTAAATAAGCCCCCACATTCAATAAAAATGATTCCATTTTATTATACAAATGTTATTTTCATATCATAATTTTCATCATTGAATGTAAAACAAAACATTTTGTGCTAAACAAGACCACTGTGATACAGCGTTTTTGAAATGAAGGCAGATTATTTGAAATAAAAAGAAACGTATATGGCGCCAAATCATATTTGAAAATGTTTAATTCATATCTATTTTTTTATTTTTACAACGATTTTTGTCTGAGTGCAGTATCAAAAGCTTTAGAAAAATCTGCTACATATTATTTTTTTTTAGAATATTTTTTAGTTGGACTGCCCTCAAAACTTGTAGAAGGATCTGTAGATTTACGAGAGTGAAAGGCAGGTGTATCAATAGAGATAAGGTCATTAAGGAAGGAACAAAATTTGGAAAGCGTATGATCAATATTTAACCCACGAAAGAACGAAAACCAGTTAATTTTTCCAAATTCCGATGTCATTCCTAGGTAATTAGCCTTGCGAAAATTGTATCGAGGAGCAATAGAGATACCTTTCTCAGAGGAGAATGATAATGATTAAATATATCTTGTTTCAACTTCAGATTGCTTTACATAATTTAGATAAAATCTAAAATTTAATGTTAAATTAAAAAATCCGGGATTCTCTTGCTGCTGCGGTGGACTGCTTTCGTTGTTGGGATCGCTCATAATTTTTGCCAACTTTTCATATAGTCCTAGTGACCCTTTTTTGATATACAAAAATTTTCAGCATAAAAAAATAATAACAAAAATCTCATTTTCACGAGGACTACGCCTAGTCACTTTGTTTAAGGGGGTGGTACCAGTTAGAATGCTAAAAAACAGCCTAATTTTCAATATTTTTTTTTTTAAATTTAAATATTTTGTATGAAATTTAAAACTCGAATAGGTAAAATACACGTTTTGAAGATTAGGAAAAAAAATATTTATTATTTTTTTCATTTTTGGAGGGCGCCAAAATTGACGTCTCGAAAAATGCCTCGTCATACTGCGGACAGATAATCCCAGGAATGAAGAATCTGAAACAAAAAAAACCAAACCACATTTTAAAGAAGAATGTTTCTTAGGTGGTAATCTACCACAATATTTTAAAAAAAAATGATCAAAAAATAATGGCGGTTATTTGAAAATATTTTACAAAAAATCGTTATTTTTTTCACTTTGTTTAGCTTGCTAATTTTTTTGGGGTTAATTTTTGGCCTATATTGTGATAGATTACCACACAAAATACTTGAATAAAGAAGTGCATCAAATTTGACTTAAATCAGTTCGGCCAATCCGGAGAATAAGTGTCTGCAGTTTGAAAAAACATCATTTCTAGAAAAACGCGTTTAAAGTTTTTTTTTCCATTTATTTATTGAATATTATTTAAAAAATATGTTTTTATCACCTACAATTGCTCAGTCTGCAATCCTTGGACCATACATAAGTATTCTTGAGTCCACATAAGCCAGTTGTGTTTGCAGTTAGGCAGTTTTTTTTGGCCAAACACGCTTCCTTTGCCGCTTGCAGTAATTAAAAGCAGCGGTCTACCGTAAACTGCCGTAACTTCTTTATTTTTGGAAATATCTTAATAAAATTTTGAGAAGTGATTTCTGAAGGTATAATAAATTGAAAAATGCAAAAAACAAAAAAACTGATTTTTTCCAAATTATAACCGGTACTACCCCCTTAAGTAAGACTAGTATGGTGAAGTGTATACATGCATTGCTCGAACATTCCGCAGTCGTTTCAGAGAGAGTATAAGTTTGAGACTTTTGGGTGAGTCTAACATTTAGGCAGGAATATCACACTAAATTTAGTGGTGTATAAATAAATTTGTCTCCTGGATTATGTGGAAACGAATTAATTCGTGAGCTGCGGTGAAGGACGCACAAATCAATAGTATTCTACATAGGACGACAAATGTGCTCGAGTCGGCTATGAACGGAAAACAATTTCAGCTGAGCTAACTGCGATGAATTGGATTGTGATATGTTTTCCATAAATTTACTTATATCAATTCTCTAGTCAAAATATTCGAATTCAAATTCCGTTTTCAATACGTAACAAGAGCATTTTCACAATCAATATCTAAAATATTCGATGGTTAAATGAACATTGATACTCTCGTATACATAATATTTTACCCAAGACAGATTGTGTACTATGTATATATGCACCTATGTATATTTGATAAAACTCTAGAATATTGAATATTCATTCGAGAATATCATGGGATCTATTGTGTTTGGCTTAACGAAGGAAATCCTGTTGCTTTAGTATACGTGCAGCGTCTGGATGGATGTAAGTAGACAATTGCTGTGGAATATTCCTTCATCAAATGTTCCCTAATATGCTAGAATTTATGAGTGAATAAGCTATCCTAATCTTAATGAAACGCTATATAATGGAGATTGGATTAATTTCCCAGTGAAAGCAAATATTGGAATTCTCCAGAATGTTGGAAGTGAATGGGACTCTTTGTGGTTAATAATCATTGAATTTTAATAGCAATTAGCTTATATTATAACAAAATTATGTAGGCTTGAAAAATAAGTATATTCATTTTAAATTGATTTTGGAAGTTATATACTCACGAGAAACCAGCTGCTTTAGAAATTAATTTAATTGGTATTCACAAGAATGTCATCAATATAAACAACAACAAAAAAAAACGAATTCTCTCGTTTACTCATATTCTTATACTCATCATTATATTTTCCACAAACAAAATGTTTTCCTAGCAGTATGTTATTAAAATATTTCTATTGCCAATGATATGTCTGAAGTACTCTTAAATGCAATCAGGATGTACATAAATAATTGACTGACATTCCCCGAATCCGTTACAAGCTCAAATGTAATTGAAAATTAAGTTTTACTGTTACGCATATCACATATCGAGAAAGGCAAAAAAGTACTTAAGAGAAATTGATATTCGTTCAAAGAATGGACGTATAATTCGGGAAAGGAGCTTATGTCCCTAAAGTGCCTTAGGATTCTATGGAAAAACAGGCATCAACACTAGGTTTGAAAATTGAATTCCGTTTAAGGTCTGTACAATTATTTTCTGTGGGTTTATATACAGATCAAAGAAGTTTCATTGTAATTTTTGTTACATAAATGATTCACTTACAAAATATTTTATGATTTCAACAGTGAATTGCATTGCTATTGTAATTCATTTTATACATATATATACAGCCCCTGGCCATCAAATTAGGACCACACCTAAAAATTGGGTTTTTTTCCGTTGCTCACATTGTAATACGAATAACAGACAATCCTTAAATACAGGTAGCTTACGGCAGTAGAAGAATAATTCTGTATGTAGAGTAAGTAGTAAATGTGTTTTGGTTTTTCCTGTTTTTTGCCTGTGTATAAAGACGAAACCAAATTTTCGTCATGTACCGGTATTATTATTAGCTCGGTACGTTGTATCTAAATGGTTGCATTTTGAAACGCTACATCATTCGTTTGTTGATTTCAAAGGAAACTTAAGATAAGTGAACCAACTTGTGAGTAGGGCTGCCAACTCTCCCGGAATTCCGGGATTCTCCCGGAAAAATACAGTTCACTTAAAAAATATCCCGGCTCCCGGAATGCAGTTTAATCCTCCCAGAAATTGAACAAAAATTGCCTTCACGGTATTTTTATATTTTTAATTTATATTTTATGCTCGCTTTTATATGCTTATAAGTAATACAATACTACTGATTAAAAATCGTAAATTGCACTAGATTTGTACAATTGATTAAATAAAAGATCTGAGTGCTTCTCTAAACGTGCCAATAAATGAAGATAAATAATACGACGATTACTGTTTGCTGCGAGAAGTGCGTGACCTTGTGGCAACTGAAACAAACAGGGTAGACTTGCGTTGGGTTAATTTTTTTGAAAAATGTAAAGAAGAATCGGGAAAAGAAATAAAAAAACTTGTTACATTCGCTCCATCGATCCCTATCGCAAATGTTGCCGCTGATCATATTTTCAGCGTAGTTAACGACCTGTGATCAGTAGATATATAATACCAGTTCTGGCGCACTTAAGAGGAGCACAAGAGAAGCAAATAAGAGAATCAAAGAGGAGCAATAAGGACATGGTGCCTTCGATCATCGGCCCGCGCATGACGTAAGCGATTATCTTTGAACTGATAAATAGCTCAACTGGGCTGTCAGCGAAAGATGGTTCTTTATTAGCTCAACAGGGTTGTTTATCAGTTCAGCTAAGCTGTTTATCAGTTCAATTGAGCTGTTTATCAGTTTGAGATCATCACTTACGTCATACGCGGAATGCGCGGGCCGATAATCGCAAGCACCATGTTCTTATTGCTCCTCTTTGCTCCTCTTATATGCTCCTCTTAAGTGCACCAGAACTGGTACTATATATCGTCGCTGTGAAATCAAACCGGCATATCTGCAAAATACACATTCTTCACTAGAGCGCTTTAAAGTTTTCGCATGTGGGCTATTTTCACGTGAATGCAAAGCGGCAAAACACCATTAGACGGGTTTTTATTCAACTTTACGATATGCCGGTGCGACATAAAAATAGAAGGGAAAATAAGGAATTTTTTGATACCAAAAGCTCAAAAACTCATTTTTGCAGATATGCCGGTTTGATTTCACAGCGACGATATCTACTGTGGTCAAAAAATTGTAATCGGCTTAATGATACACATGTTAAATCAGAAATACAGCTTTGCACAAATGTTAATTACCCAGGTAAAGAATTCTATAACTTTACCTTTGCAAATCAAAAGACATTACAAGCAACTCGTGGTGTAAAGAAATATCATTTTATATAAATAAAATAGGTTTTATATTAATTTTTTATTTTCCTCCTGGATGTCCGATCCACTGAGTTGGCAACCCTACTTGTGAGCCTTTAAATGTTATGTCTTGTTTCTTTTTTTGTTGGATATATTTTGCAGACAACATACCGGAACTGGAAAAATTGACAATGAGCAAGAAAAAATATATTTCGAGTGAGTAAAAAGCTTATATTTCTGGGCTAATCGAAAGCGGCAAGTACTCTTTCTGAGAAATAGTGAAAAACGAAGGAATCTCTCATCAAACAGTTTCAAAGATAGCCAAACATATTAAAGAGTATATTCCGTGGAATTTTTTGAAAATATATTGATGAGAATGTAGCGGAAACGGTTGTAAATTGACACTCAAAATGAAAAAGGCTCGACTGGAATGAGCTAAAGCGCATAGAAGCTTTACAAAAGCAGACTGGGAAAAGGTAAAAGGTCAGAAAATCAAGGAAACACATATTTTGCAACTTACTTTTGCATATCCAATTTGTGAACTGTTTTTATATATATTGTGTTTTCTTTTAGGTACTCTTTAGTGACGAATCTCGGTTTGAAGTTGTAACAAAAAGAGCTCAGCTATATATATATATATATATATATATATATATATATATATATATATATATATATATATATATATATATATACGAAAATAAATATAGAGGAAATATTTCATTCGATTGTTTTTACAATTTATACAGCTTCTTTTCGAAAAAATCTTGTCATTTCTACCAACACTCCAATAGGATGTGCAATACATTTAGAAGATATTCACACGGCAAAACAGCAATCAAAATCACTAAAAGATGAATTCGCACTAAAAGATTACCACAAACCATACCACCCCAATCCTCACCCATTCAACTCACTAAATCCGGCGAGTGAATTGTGTATAGTTGGTGATGCTAGTCTACGTCTAATTTATCTACTAAACGAAGAAAAAAATAGACATCGAAAAGTTAGCTGCAGTGCAATACACGCTGTGTTAGCGTGGACTTTCTGCCAATTGTAAGTTCGATAGTGCGTTCTTGTGGACATTTCTTTTTAAATTAGAAAATTGCTTTGAAATATATTTGTATTGGTGTGCTCGTTGTAGCTGCGTACACTAGTAATATAATTTTAATATGTTTGGTGTCATTCAGATGTTCAGTTTGTCTGATATGTACATAAATTAAATCCTAGTGCGCCATTATGAGTACGACATGAAATTTTATTTCAAACGTAACGTGGAGTTAATTGACTGTAATTCAACGCTACAATAATAGTTTTTCTTCGGAAATCAGAATACTTTAAGTATACGATTGTAAATATACTTAGACTAGAATACTTGGTGTTTATGTTGAGGTTTATTTTTATAGGCTTGGAACTATTTTTGTTACATACATAGGTAGGTATAGAAATCAAGAAATAATCGATTTTCATTGCAGGATAGTTTTGTTGGTTAGCTTAGGATTTTTCCTGAATTATTTTAGTTTCGGAACTCTTAGATGCCATTTTTCCCTTTTATATTTGAATGTTAATCGAATTATTTTGCACACAACTAGCATTATAAAACTTCTAGATTTAAAATGGTTTCAGCTACCATCCTTGCCCCTGCCATCTCTACCATCAGCTACCAACCAACTTGCTGGGGAATATCCTGTTCCAATTCCGATAATTGTTTTGCCTTAGTTGCAACTACTGAGTGTGCCAAATTTGTCATTTCGTTGAGAATTCTTTCAGAAAACTGGATCGAATTCGGAAATATCATTCGGATTCTCAAACTTATTCGTTACGATTTCTTTAGATCGTTGTATGGAAAACGTTACAAAAATGCCGAAACTGCTGAAACTTCCCCTCATTAGCTCTTGAAAAGCTTTTGTACATTGGTTCACTTTTTTCAGGATTCATTGCGAATTCTTTGTCAATTCCTTGTGAATTCTTTGTCAATTCTTTGCGAATTCTTTACGAATCGTTTGTGAAATTTTTGAAGAATTTTTCGCAGTTTTTAATCCTCTGTTGCATAAAATATGGTTTATGCGAAAAAAAAAATACGAACGATCTTTAAAAATACGTTTATTATTATAAGACGCCATTCAATAAATAAACATACAAAAATATTTTTTGATTGAGAAAAAAGCTTTAAACCCTATATGGCTTCGTATGCAATAATAGAAAAACATATTTTACGAAATTAATACATTTAATATTTAGCTATGGAATATGGTGAAACAATTTCTTTGTGCATTGTAATATAAATATGCATTACATTTTTTGCACTTCGTGTAGGATCTGACAATGCAATTGTTTTGACATAGTTCACGATTTTTGGCCACTCAGGAAAATGTCGATGATTATCAGAACGCACCGAATCGAAAGGTAAGTTCTGATGCCTAGCCGGACGTTTTCTGGCTTTCTTACATTTCTTGATGTCCCAGGACATGATGTTTCGTCAGCAGCTGATGGTGTAGAAGTGCGATTGGCTGTACTTTTTTAAGGGCAGGTAGTCTGCTAGGACGACCTTGTTTGCGTGAAGGTGTTTTACTGTGTGTTAAGTAAAAGCGTGTACGGCGTTACTCGCAGCCGGTAATGTATACAAACCTAATTTTTTTATCATATCTAAGAATCTTCTGCCCTTGGCGCTTTAATCGACAAATTTTAGTATATGTCGATCTTCTGTCAGAGGAACGCAGAAACCGCGATGAGTGGCGTGTACGCGAAACGTTTCGAAGCCGTATTTCTTCGCATGCAGCCAAAAGGGCCAAAAATGTCTTATGTAGAGGCGGCCAAGTTTATTAAAAAGTCGAAGGCATTTATTCAAAAGTGGGTAACCCAATTCAAAGATTCAAAAATCGTTGACAACGATCTAGATCGCGGTTCAGTAGGGAAAGTGACAAAAAACGAGGAGAAACTGATTGTGACACTGTTTTCGCGGAACCCTGGCTTGTCTTTGCGTCAATCGGAAGCAAAATTGAAGTTAAAAAGGCTGGACGTATCTCACGCTGCTATTTGTAAAGATTTGTGTGCGAATAGTTTGAAATGGCGGAGTACATTGCAGAAACCACTGCTGTCCGATATACACACTGCCAAACGACTCGCCTGGGCAGAGGAAAATATTGATCGTGATTGGATTAATATAGTTTTCTCTGATGAAGCTTCAGTTTGGGGTTTTACAATCATTTCACCGGTATGGTGTTCCTCGTCAAACCAATTCGGCCAGCGAACAGTCAAAAATTCAATTAAAGTCCATTTTTAGGGCTGCTTCTCAAAGAAGGATTTTGGCGTTTTGCACCTCTTTACCTACAACCTCCAAGATGGTCGAAATTTACAAAAAAGCCTAGTTACTGACTGCCAAACGTCAATTCATCACGAATGGGGAAGATTGGATGTTGCAGGAGGATAATGATCCCAAACACCGGAGCCGACTATGCACTGACTGGAAACGAGAAAATGATATCATCACACTTGATTGGCCCTCACAATCACCTAATGTCAATCCTATCGAAAATGTCTAGTGCTACATCAAGCAGAAGTTTCGAGGAAAACGTCTTCGCACTTTGCAGCAGCTCTCCCGAGAAATTCAACGCATTTGGAGGTCACTTCCTTTTGAATACGCCGAAAAATGGGTGGATAGTATGTCTCGGAGATGTCAAGCGATCGTCAATGCTGATTGGACTCATTATTAACACCATTGCGAATTGCCTTAGAACATGTTGAATAAATAAATGTGAAAGAAAAGTTTATTGCTTGATTTTTTTTATCAATAACGCCGTAAACTCTCTTACTTAACACAAAAAAGATGCGTTTGTACAATTTTTAGGCCGTAGATGAATGCTATACAGACCAAGCATAGAATCGAGTATATCCACACCACCTATATGCTGGTTGTATACTTCTACAGCTTTTGGAGCAGAAATATGTAGGTACCGCTTGTCTTTGTGAAAATATCTTCGTTTTGTTAAAACTGGCAACCTACCAACATAGGTTGAGAGCTAGTTAGCTCGTTTGTTATCGTACCAAGAGATTACACTCATGCTAACTTCGTCAATGGCTGCTACTTTTTCTACAATACTTCCACAGCCTAGTTTTGTCAGGTATTTTTCAGAAGGCATTTGACAGTTGGGTACCCGATTCAGTCTTACTGTGCCTAAAGGCAACACATCATTTTTTATTAGATAGACCTGTAGGTATGGGCTGTTAGACCAATTATCAAAACAAAACTTTATGGTTAATAATCCGCGTCATTGTATTTGCGCTTACACCTAAATCAGGGGCATATGGTGCGATATGAAAACTACGAGCAACTCAAACCTGCAAAATAGCCAAAATCATGTCGATCACAATAAATACCTGCGCGAATTAACGCAGTTCACTAAAAACGCCTGGTCGGCATCATGACTGGCCACTGTCTTGTAGCAGCACTTGCCATGATAATGGGACTCCTAACCAGCAACATCTATAGAAAGCGTCAAGAGCCTGGGCCATGCCTGGCATTGAAGAAAACCAGACATCGCCGGTTCGGCGAGCCTAGGCTGGTTGATCTCTTGCACGTCGCGAAGAAGGCTGAAGAACTTCGTTCAGTTTGCAAAAAATATGTGCGGCCTTCGATGGCTACTTGAACTGAACCTTTTTATCTCTTGGTCCTCTTTTCTAGTAGCACTACGAACTAAAAGCTCTGTGTGACCTTGTGTAAGCCATTTTTGTCTCCTAACCTAGCTTAGAATGGAGAAATTAGTCTTCTGCTTGAAATATGAAACCTGAACCATATAGCCTGAAAGTAGCATGCATGCCAATGTGAAGAGTGCTGGAATGCAATGTCTGTATTGTTTTGTTTAGGTTTATATGTCTATGTTGTTGCGCGGACGTTGTTTCAGATCTAGGACACTTCATGACGTCACCTCAAATAAAATGTTACGTTGACGACGGCTCAGCTAATTCATATTCCGCAACAATACCTTTCAAGGTAAACAATTTTTTCCATAAGCTTACTAAAGCATTAAAGAAGGGAAATGTGACAACAATTAGAGAAGTAGGAAGTATTACCAGTTAATTAATACCTACGATTTATTGTTGCTGGACTATCTTTAAATTTTTTTTTGTGTTTATTTATTAACAACTTTTTAATAAACTTATAGTCCCCCGTAAATGGGGATGACTAATCCCTTAAAGGTGATGAATAGACTGGAGCACAAATATGAAAATAAAAATTGAAAATTCCATCTGCTCTACTGTCAGTAAAGCCTTCAACTCACATTTATTTGTACAGAAAAGAGAAAGCGATGGGGATTGGGAAAAAGTTAGAGACCGAATTTCGGCAAAATCAGAAAAAAGAATTGATTTACAAAACTTAAACCAGTTAGTTTTTTTTGTCATTTCAGCTAGCACAAAGGCATACTCTTAAACCACTATAGGAATTCAAATATTTTACTTCAATGGCATGCATCAAACTGCTTTTGAAAAACAGTTATGAGCGAGCTTTTGGCACATATCACACAAACAAATGTTTCTTTTTTTTATTGCACACTTGTCGGTGTGGATCATTAATTCGCTAATAAAATTTTATTGTTTTCATCATGGTCATTAGTCGATGTCCAAATTCAAAATCAAGCGATTTGAAAACGGTTAATTAGTATGAAATATAATCAATTAGGCAAATGAAAGTTTTTTTTTGCTGCACAAATTAATCGGAATTTACTGCATTCACATGAAAATAAAAGTAGTGAAGCTCTCTGTTGAATTTTAAGCTGTGCAACTCAAGTATTAATATTTCGGTTAAAATGGTAAAATTACTGCATTATTTTGTTGTGTTTAAGTCGATATTGCTTTTAAAATAGCCGCTTTGTCGTTTGACTACCCCACTTGATTTCTATTTCATGGTGCATATTTTACGGTTGACATTTAAACTATCGTATTCATTCAAAAATGAATTTTTTAAACTGGTGTTCAGATTTTCTAAGACCATCAAAAATTCAGAATATCTGAAGAACATAACGATATAATGCTTCTTTGATTTTCTAGGGTAAAGAACTCCCGTCATATAAGAGCTTTCCTGAACTTTTGAGTCATAACGCATGCAATCCCTTAATTCAGCCTCCTTACAAGGTAATAAAAGTTGAAGAAGTTGATGCGAAAGTGATTGAGGCTATTAAATATGAACAAAACATCCTAGAAAAGTAACTTGTGCTCGTCATTCATAGTGACAAAGTGCCAATTATATTAAATTTGAAATTTAGCAGGCAATTCGACCAAATCATATGCGCCAGAATACAAATAAAAGCGGATAAAAGTCGTTGCTACTTAATGGAATTGGATAATCAAGATGTCTATGAAATAGTAATAGATGTATCAGATGTAGTTAAAATTAGATAATAAAGTGAATCGTTTTTATCGTTTTACCAGTTTTTTCTTTATAGAGTAAAGAAGAAACGAGGTAATTATAAGTGCTTAGAATATTTGCAAACATTTCATTGGAAAACAGTTTCATCTTATTAGTTGAATTGATGTTCTATATACACCACGGTGTATCCTGTTAGTATGATATTACTTAATTACTAGTTATTATTCAAAGTACTTTCATAGAAAATTCAAAGCATTTACATAAGGCCTATTGATTTTATCGCCTCCTGGCTCTTTAATTCTTTGACTGCAGTCATCTGTTTATCGAAAAAAAAGTATACTGCCCATCTTTTACCCGGGACTTTCGACAAACAAACAAGACTCCAAACATGGAGCATTTGATCCAGTTTTCTCCTTGAGTATCTTCAGAACACAGCCTAAAATAAACATCTTCTGAGTCAGGATTTTCATTGCCTATCAACGCATCGATTTCATTATCTGTACCATACAGTCCCATTTCGCCATCATCTGAGTCGGCTGGATTATTCTTAGTCTAGATTATCTCTTTTGGTTGTTAAAATGATACGTAAAAATTAAGTATTTTTCGTAATGTGATTAGAAATAGTATTGTATTTATTGCTTTTATGGGCTTTTCCGAATCGACGTCTTCACCTATATCTTCAGCATGTTATAATAGATAGTGATGTTATACCAAGTCGAGCTTGTCCATACTCAGCTATCTACGTCTTGGCATTGCTCTCCTATATAACAGTTGACGAAGTCACGTTCTGATTTGATTTTTCGTTGGCTTGATGGTGTTTTTTTTCATATATTTTTATTAAATTCATCTAATCCAGACTATAAACATACAATAGAAATTAATTATTCTTATACATAACTCGAACTCGTTTTGAGGCAATGCTACGCAGCAAAGTCATAGATTGCGGACACTTCGTCTTGGTCTACTTCAAACTGTTAGAATACCTCAAAATACTTTGCTGACGTCACAATATGTCATAACAAACTGAAGATGAGGACGAAGAGGTAAGTTCGGAAACGCCCTTCATACTGTATAAATGTTTGTTTGAAAATTTTAGAGCTTCTTTTTGTCTTATTTTGTTTAGTTTAAAAATATAAATTTAAGTTTAAATTTATTAGAAATGCCAAATTTGAACAGTTCGTGGGGTCTGAACATGAACTATTCCATACTTGCTGACTGGAAAACTATTTTAATTTTTTTCTTTTTTTTCAGGATAGCGCGCACCAAATCAAAGACAAAGTAGAAAGAATGGAGTACAGACAATATGGCGAAACTTATAAATTATGTGTTATTTGAAAGTAGCCAGACACTTTGATGTACCGGCTGCTATTTTACTCTGTGTACGTCAGAAAAATGAGCTATTTTCAGAAGAAAACGATAATTAGGAAGAATAACAGTGCTAGGTGTCCATCTCGAAAGTTTTTTTAGTATAGTTTGTTTTTAAGGTCGAGAACAAGTCTCATGGATTGACGAGATTAGATGTCCGTAGAATGGCTTATATGTTGAGAAAACGTAATCACTTGAAGAATCCATTTGATAAGGCCGGAATGGATAAAAAAAACTGGCTGAAACTATTTTTAAAACGCTATAAAGAACAATATTCAGTGAGAAGATTCACTGGAACTTCATTTGCAAGAGCGTTTGGGTTCAGTAAAGAAAAAGTAGATGCTTATTTTGATCTCTTACAAGATGTCTGTACTAATGGAAACTATCCTCTGAATCGCATATGTAATGTTGACGAATCAAGATTTACAGTTGTACAAACCGAGAAACCCCAAGCCATTCGCCATGAGGGAAACAGCAAATAGCTTCATTTATCTCAGCTGAAGGAGGCTCATTAATGACAATAGTTACATTCCTATGACAATCATTATCTTTCCTAGGAAAAATATCAGTGAACAGTTAATGCGAGACTGTCACCAGGTACTGTTGGTCGTGAACATCTATCAGTATGGATTCAGTATATTCACTGATTAGTTCATATATTTCATTAAACATACAAACCCAACCTCAGAATCGAAAGTTTTGTTGATGCTAGTCACACTCTTAACATTGATTTGATAGATCTTGCTAGAAAAAACAATGTAGAAATTTTATCCATACCTCCACTTTCAACCCATAAACTTCAGCCACTGGACAAAAGATTTATGGGACCCCTAAAAACTAGCAACAGTGAAGAATTACGGATGTGTATTAGAAATAAAAACTGGGCAATAAGTTCTTACGACATCATCGAGCTATTTGGCAGGGCTTACCTGACATTGCTAACAAGTCAAATTGCAGCGAATGGGTTTCATGTCACAAGACTATAGTCAATGAATAAAAACATGTTTAGCGATATCGGTTATCTTACTGCTTAACAGGATGCAGTTAAAGATGGCTGCACAATTTAGGTTACTGCAACGATATCAAGCCCACAGTCTAAAGAACAATCAATGGCCAATTCAAGAGCACCTGATGACAGTGTAACTTTTTTTCACCCAGACAAAACATAGAATTTCTCCCGTTGCAGCCTAAATCTGGTGTTCCCTTATCATATCAGCCCATTGCCACATTCATAAAGAAAAACATTTAATGCTGCCTCCACATAGGGCGCTATCATTGTGGCTCATTAGGTTGACGGGCGATATGGCCGACAGTGGCGAAGCATGGAAATGGCGATGGCCGAGGATGGCTTTCGAAGCGGTTTTTCACACATACCAAAGCGGGCCATTGTAGTGGCCGATGCTGGCCCATAATGAGGAAGTGACATTACAACAATGACCTCATAGAATAAAGTAAGAAGAAAGAAGAAAATCAATTTTAGTGCCTATAATTAATAAATGCGATACAAGGATTTTATTATGTAAAAGTTCTGAAAAGATGATACATTTTGGGCAAAGAGAACAAGTGCACAAATCGAAAATTTGTAAAATGAAGATTCAATTTAAAATTAAATCCTAAAATTTAGAAAAATCAGGAAAATGAAACAAGATAACTTCGCAAATAATTCACCAAATGAGAGTTATTACGAACATAAAACAATTAATTTTGCAAATAAAATAATAAGAAGAAACTAAAAGACTCGAAAGTAATATTAATTGCTACAATATTCATACAGAAAATTCAATAATGCAAATTAAAGTACATATATTTGTTGTATGCTATCAGCGTTTTCGAAAACAGTTTAAATCTTTCTCTACAACCCATTATTTGTGCGACGCAACCAAAAACATTCTTAGAAGCAGTGTAAATTGTAAGTGAAGTAAACCGAAAATATTATGAGTTTAAATAGAAGGAATAATAGTAAAAGACAATTTGGAGCTACAGTAACAGATACTGGCCAAACAATGCAAATCTACATAATCTTGATGATAGTAACATAAATGATAATAACTATGGTTTCAATCAAACCAAAAATTGTAGAAATATGGGAAATAATTTTGAAAACAATGGAATGATTTACAGAAATAATTCTAGAAATTATTATGGAAACAACAGTTATCTTCAAAACAATGAAATAAATACTAGAAACCAAAAAAATGCTCATAATAATAAGAAACAAATTATGTTTGAAATACACGTAGGCAACTCCGTAGTTCAAGATGAGAGCATGAACCATTATCAAACTGGTAAACACAAACAAAAAAGATAATATGGAAACAGAAACTGAATTATCAAGCGTACACCAATCAACTGAAGTCAATAGTGATATATAGCAAACGAAAATATCAGGGACGAATTTATTAAAATGTATTGATACTAATTCAGACAGATTGAAAGACATAATACCAAAACAAAAAATACATACTGAGAACAAGTAAACTTTGCCAATCACAAGAAATATAACGAGAAACAAACTAAATACATGGCGTATTAAAAATAATACGTAAATATAACAAGCAAATAAGTTAAATAATGATAGAAATCCTAAAAAATCACGATTTGAAAAAGAAAACAGATAGTTCTGCAAAAACATGTTCATGCATAATACCGGGATATTGCAGGAATAGATACACAACGCGTGGGACCAACGATGGTACCATTCAACAGAAGGAGTAGGCACGAAACCAGCGCAGGGTATGACTCAAGAATCTTTGTGGATGACAATCGATCTCATTGAAAAACAAAATAAAACGATTGCTTCTGTCTATTTTTTGTCTGGTTCTTTTTTTATTTTTATTTATTTATTGAATCACAGTGTCACCACCAAAATGTTTACTACAAAATATACATTTATGAATTTATTAAGAACAGTTAAACGGTCGGATAAGCCGAGACTTGAACATTTCAACAGTATGATTAAAGTTGAACATATCATATGCTGAGTTAAAGCTTCGGGCTATTACGCAGGTAGGCTCATTTAATCCATAATTGGTCTTATGAAATGCGATGGATAAGGGGCTATGATGTCTACGCTCACTGTGCCAAACACGAAAGTTTAACTTTGATAATAAAAACTCAGAGTTCACGTTTCCATTGAGAAACTTCGCAGTGAATAGAGCTTTGGAATTTTGAAGTCTAGTTTCAAGAGTGTCCATGGTCAATAATTGCAAGCGGCTTTCATAAGGAGGTAAACAAAAAGGATCAGACCAGCGGAAAGAACTAAAAACAAAGATTGAGAATCTTTTTTGGAAAGAATCGATTCGATCAATATGCTCCTTATAATATGGAGACCACATCAAGCACCCATAGTATAGGATCGGGCGAACCAGAGAGCAGAATATCCGAATGTCATTGAATTCTTTAGACCGTTTTTCTAAGAAGCCAAACGCACAGTTGGCTTTTATTATTATAGAGTAAATGTGGTCATTACAAGCAAAAACAAAGTTTAAAAGAACACCTAAATCACAAACTTTACTGGAACGGGTTAATATAATATCATTTAATAAGTAATTGCAATTAATGGGACATGATTGTGAGAGAAAGAGATAGCTGAGCATTTGTCAGCATTTATTGAAAGATGGTTTAGAGCGCACCAATTAGAAAAATTTGACACATTGCGTTGCAGGATTGTACAGTCGTCAAGTGATTATATTATATTGAAAATCTTCCCGTCATCAGCGTAGAGCAGAATGGATGATCCAGGAGCGAAGGTGATAAGATCGTTAATATAAATGCGAAAAGAATCGGACCAAGGTGGTTGCCTTGTGGCACACCCGAAGTGGAGATTATGTCAGTCGATAGAGTGCCACGAAATCGAACGTTCTGTTTGCGCTCTGTGAGATAGGCTTTAATCCAGTCAATAAATTTATTAATAAATTCAAGAATATGCAATTTACACATAAAAATATTATGATGCAGCTTATAGAAAGCCTTCATGAGGTCAGTGTAAATGCTGTCAACTTGTTTACCTTCTTCAATCGCAAGGATGACTAGATTTGCAAGTTCTAAAAGATTGCCATGCTGGCAAGGCGAGATAAATGCCTTAGAGTGGAAAGATAGCACCTCGGTAACTATAGCTTCAAAGAGCTTGGCAACGCATGGTAATTTAGCGATTTATCTATAATTGCGCACGACATTTCTACTTCTTTTTTTTGCGAATTGGAGTTATAGATGAATATTTCCACAAGTTTGGAAAAAT
The DNA here is from genome assembly GCA_963978885.1 of Nemotelus pantherinus. NCBI lineage: Eukaryota > Metazoa > Arthropoda > Insecta > Diptera > Stratiomyidae > Nemotelus > Nemotelus pantherinus. Next base: position 247,169,993 of record OZ022264.1, on the reverse strand, counting down.
GCCAGAAGAAATTGATAAATTAAAAAGGTGAGCCAACAGTGGTGAGAGAGGATCGGCGCAACGCTTAAGGACTACGGTCGGTAAATCATCAGGGCTAAGATGAAAACTATTCTCAAGATGAGATATATGCTTTAGGATAGTCGTAGTGTCGATGTATAGGTCTTTCATTGTAAACGTCGTTTTAGGGGAGGCCATTAAGTAATTGAAATTAGTTATGTCGACGTCATAGACAGGTATTCCATACGTAGATCGGAAAAGTCTGCAAACAAGTTACTAATAGCGAGCGTGTTATTAATGACCATGCCGTCAGAGATAAAAGAACAAGGGTATCCGTCACGATACCTTTTTGAATTTACAAAATTCCAAAAACGTTTAGGATGGCTTATGAAAGACTGCCTTAGCTCCTCCATGTAGTTTGAGTAGGCAGATTAGGTTTCAGATACGAATCTATTTCGTAATTCCTCATAAGCTTCTTAGTCATCTTCTAAATGCGACGAATTGTACAGTTTCCAAGCCTTAATTTTCAATTTTTTGAAGATTGATTAAATTTGGTTTGTGATCCATGGAAAGCATTTCAAAAGTACAGAGTTACTCAATGGAACATAGCGAGCAAAGTAGCCGAATAAGATGGAATGAAAGTTTATGGTAGCAACGTTTACGTCAGATTCATTCACAGCCAAAACCCAGTCGCATTCGGTTAGCACTCCACTCAGCATATCAAAGTCGACTTTCTTGAAGTTAAAATTGTACAGATTAACAAAGTTAGACTCAGTGAGTATATCGTCATTAATTTGGAAAGTTATATGATAAGCTGGGTGGTGAGTAGATTCAACAAGAAGAGGAGATGAGCATCGTTGAAAACCAAAGAAATCGTCGAAAAAATTAGGTCCAAAAAGTCGTCCGTTTGTGTTGTAAATACAGTTGATCTGCTTTAGTCCAGTTGAAAGCACAGAATCAATGAAGTAAGTATCACGTCAGTTATTAAACGAAGGAAGGTAATGTTCACCATCGTTAGAGAGTCGCCACTCTACATGCGGTAGATTAAAATCTCCCATAAGAATGAGAAGATTTAGGAGATGTTTTCTAATGAATATTAAAACAGAAAATTCAATAATGCAAATTAAAGTACATATATTTGTTGTATGGCATCAGCATTTTCGAAAACAGTTTAAATCATTCTCTAAAACCCATTATTTGTGCCACGCAACTAAAAACATTCTTAGAGGCAGTGCAAATTGAAAGTGAACTAAACCGAAAATATTATGAGTTAAATAGAAGGAATAATAGTAACAGACAATTTGGAGCTACAGTAGCAGATACTGACCAAACAATGCAAATCTACATAGTCTTGATGATATTTACATAAATGATAATAACTATGGTTTCAATCAAACCAAAAATTGTTGAAATACGGGAAATAATTTTGAAAACAATGGAAAAATTCTAGAAATTATTATGGAAACAAAAGTTATCTTGAAAACAATGAAATAAATACTAGAAACCAAAAAAATGCTCATGATAATAAGAAACAAATTATGTTTAAAATACACGTAGGCAACTCCGTAGTTCAAGATGAGAGCATGAACCATTATCGAACTGCTAAACCCAAACAAAAAAGATACTATGAAAACAGAAACTGAATTATTAAGCGTACACCAATCAACTAAAGTCGATAGTGATATAAACGAAAATATCAGGGACAAACAAATATTGGAGAATTTATTACAACGTATTGATACTAATTCAGACAGATTGAAAGACATAATACCAAAACAAAAAATACATACTGAGAACAAGTAAACTTTGCCAATCACAAGAAATATAACGAGAAACAAACTAAATACATGGCGTATTAAAAATAATACGCAAATATAACAAGCAAATAAGTTCAATAATGATAGAAATCCTAAAAAATCACGATTTGAAGAAGAAAACAGATAGTTCTGCAAAAACATGTTCATGTGTAATAACAGACTATTGCAGGAATAGATACACAGCACGTGGCACCAAAGATGGTATCATTCAACAGAAGGAGTAGACACGAAACCCGCGCAGAGCATGACTCAAGGATTTTTGTGGATGACAATCAATACGCCAAGAAGCAAATCAATCTCGATCTTATTGAAAAACATAATATAACGATTGCTTTTGTCTATTTTCTGTCTGGTTCTTTTTCGGAGCATAGAGACTACGGTTAACCGTTCGGCATCGTTTTTGATCCAAAATTAAAATATAAACTGTATCACTTTAAAACAACGAAGCTAGCTGACTTCGTTTTGCGCTTCTCGAGCCTTGCATTTGATGTCAACACCTATACCTGAGGGCTTTATTCTGAGAGTCACCTCACGTGATGAATGAAGTGACTGTCTTGATCTGGTATTCTGAGAGCCACGTGAGGTGGCTTTATCTAAGCTCAAGTGACATTTTCGTTCTGTCGGCTATTCCTAGAGGCACATGAAGTGACGAGAGTCACGTGAGGTGAGATTCTGAGTCAGTTGATGCAAGCCAGTGAGTTCAAATGGAAGTGCAAGAAAATGACAATTTTTACAGCGCTCAGACTGTGGATCATGGGAAATATGTAAGTAAATTGTATTTTTAAGTTGATTATTTTTAGTTTAGAACTGGTAGATACTACGTCTTTGAATTCAATTGGATTATCATACTTATGACTTTTTAATATTTGCTCATTATGAGAGTATTTTTCATATTGTATATTTAAATATACTCAGTCAAGTTGGGAGTCATCAGCTCCAGAATGTTCAGAATTGACGTTTGAATTTAATTATAAGGTTCAAATGGACTGACGAACGGCAATTCAAATGCTTAATTCAGCTAACAGATTTTACTCTACGCTCGGCAATTTTTGGAAAGTACTAAAATATGACGGGAAAATTTCGATACACAATGCCGAAAATTTACGGACAAATTAAATAGCTTGGGACTACCAATAAAAGCCAGATTATAGGGGCAAAATATTGTTGAATTTCTTGTCGAAATTTGATAGTAAATTTAACACTATTCTCCGAAAATGCATTCCACAAAATATATTTAAGCAGTGAAGCGATTTTAAGCAAAATATTAAGAAGGATATTAACTGCATCGAAACACAACAAAATGGAAAATTACCCAGAATAAAAAAGAAACTTACGTGGTATACTGCTGGTTTCTGCAATGGGAGAGGTGGCAATAAAGTTACTATCACAACACAGAGTAATGCAAAAGCAAAAATAAGGTGAAAACAGTAGAAGACAGCATCAAATGAAAGCTGTCGAACTAAAATGTTCATGCGATATGGGAAACCAGACCCCCAGAAAACATGGACAACGAGATCTTATCGAAGCGACATATCAAAGCAATGGATAATGCTCGAAATAATTACCAGAATTATGTGTTATAAATTATTTTGAACAATTGCGCGCAATATTTCAACGTCTCGTTGTAATACGTCAAAATAAAAATATCTAAGAACTTATCTTTCAAATTCATGCTATTTAAGAATTTTTTTTGTAAATGTTCAATCAATTTTATTTCTTGTTTTAGAGTACTTGTCTTGTCTTATCTTAGATTATCATCATGCCATATCTTATTTATTTGTATATACCTTGAAAAACACATAGCGCCAGATGCTATAGTTTATAGACTTCTGGTGCCATACACATAGTCGATTTCAGGATTGTGATAAAATATAGCGTCACACGCCATAGTACATGACGGAAAATACATAGGAGCAGACGCTAGGCTCATAGCCTTCCACGGCATGTACTATAGTCCTCCACGCTATGTAATATAGTCCTCCACGCCATATACATTGACTATGTACATGGCGCCAGAAGTCTATAAACTGTTACGTCTGGCGCTATGTGGTTTTTCAGTGCATTCAATCTGCGGTCAGGCCAACACTCCACTCTACTTTAATCTTTTAATCCATTGTACAAATTTTTGAAAATTAGAAACCTACTCGTTTCATCAATTTCGCGGCTTTATTATTTATTATTATTATTTCCGTTTCATCACCACCTTTGTACTTCAGTTACTTCGGTATCTTTCCATAGTTCTATTCTTAAAGGACCAGACCAACCGACAATTAACGTGTCCTATATATTTTTTTAAACGTAACTTGCTGACATTTTTACGTCCCCTCACACAGTATGGCTGCGAGCTATAATTGGAGTTATCTTACATTATGAAATAAATAAATTGTCAGCTAGATTCTTGCTTAAGCTAATTCTTTAACTAACTCCTTGCTTAAGCTAATTCTTTTGCTAGATTGCAAAATGAAAAGAATTATTTTATTACAGTAAAATAGAAGCTCGACTACAAAGCAACGCACTTACCTCAATTCATCTGAATCGGTATGACAACTGAAGCCATATTATATGGCTAATGGTACTATGTAACATAGCGTGCGGGGCCATAATTTCTGCGCCATGTAATTATGGCGCTGGGAGCCATACTGCATAGCTGAGAGTACTATGTACATAGCGTGTGGGACCATAAATGCTGCGCCATGTCACATAGGACCACGCGCTTTGTAGATTCTGACATTATGACATTGGGAGCCATATTGCATAGCTCAGAGTACTATCTACATAGCGTTTGGGGCCTTAAATAATGCGCTATGTTATATAGCTCTGGGCGCCATGTGGATTTTTTTCAGTCCAATATCCTAGAAGTAAACGACTATTGTACTTCATTTACTCTCACTTTTTATAATATTACCTCTACGAACGCTATGAACTCTTTGATTAACTCAACCTCATCTTGTTGTAAATGTTTCCCTGCTTTAAGTTGCGTTGTTTCACATATATGTATTTATCATTTAAATGTCAATTTCCAGGCGTTGCCGATCAAACACAATTTTTTAGTGACCTCACTCAGAGTCACTTCGAGTGACTTTCAGAATAGCGGCTCTTAGGTGACTCGACTCAGCAAGTGACGAGAAATCTCACGTCTAGCGGCTCTTAGGTGACTCGACTTAGCAAGTGACGAGAAATCTCACGTCACGTGACTCTCAGAATATGACCCTGTGTTTTTATTTAGCTGGTTTTTAGTATTGTTGAATTTCGTTTACGTCTGCTTTTTCAAACGTCCATACGCTGAGCAATCAATTCTCTTTATATATTATATAATGTCGCTAAAAGCATAATCGCTTTTCAACCCTCTTTTAACTCGTACTCTCGCTTACTACCACTGCACTCTTTTGAACCTAAGATATTATGAAGTTATAGTGAGCACCAGTTAAGATCTATGTCCTTGTCTCTATGAAGTTTTTTAAGAAACATATTTTTGAAGCTTAAATGTAGCTTCCATAACTTAAATTGTTAAATTTTATTTATAATTTTATTCATAGTTTTTATTGCCTTTTTATGTTATTATTTTCTATCATTTTTGATAGAAAATAATTAATTTTATTATATTTTTAAACATATTATATTATATTTTTAAACATACTATATTATAGCTTTAAACATATTATATTATATTTTTCTCTAAATTCGGCTAAGAATATATATATAAATGAATCTTTGAACACGTACGTGAACTGATTAGTTTCACTATCTTCTTTAGCCCTAATGTAACTCGGTTCAGGCCAATGCACAGTTTTTATGCATGTTTCTTTAAACGGACGACCACACACGCTATTATCCGTTGCTCTATCTGCTCAGATATACAAGAAAATCAACTTCTATTTAATAAATTAACAATCGTATTTTACACATTTCTATCCAAAAATCTCTATTAATTCCAAATAAATGCTACTAGATATTCAATCAATTTTATATATTTGATCAAAAACACAGACCGAGTTTCTTTGAATCCCCATCTGATTTTAATAAGGAAAATCTGAAACTCAAAAGGATTCATTCCGTATTATGAAATCCAATAAATATTTTCTGTTTTCCTCAGTTAAGTCCTAATAATTCCTAGGAATAAATATTTTCGCTTTGCCGGTCCTGTAAAGTTATGTATCATAAAATATTGTCATATGCTATGTTCAATATGGCAATGGATTCATAAGCTGTTTACTCTAAATTCGAGGCCTAAGTCAATTTTGTTGACCTTCTGAGAGGCATTTGACCTGGAATATTTTAATCATTCGAATTTTGTCGAATTGCATCTATTTAATTCAATTGCATTTATTCATCGCCGTTCTCAGACCAATAAGATAAACAACGACAGTGATGTTTGTTGGTATTTGACATAACCAAATCCACACATAATTCAAACCTTAGCGGCCTTACCGCTTGATAATCTTTCCAATTTGTATTTCAACATATATATATTTCTTAAACTTCATTCTTCGTTTTTTGCAGCGCTTCAAAATGTTTTCTAACTAAAACCGTTAACCGAGTTATTTTCAAAATAATGTCAAGACCATGAACACCAGAGGATTTAGGAGATATTTTCTAATGAATATTAAAACAGAAAATTTAATAATGCAAATTAAAGTACACATATTTGTTGTATGGCATCAGCATTTTCGAAAACAGTTTAAATCATTCTCTAAAACCCATTATTTGTGCCACGCAACTAAAAACATTCTTAGAGGCAGTGCAAATTGAAAGTGAACTAAACCGAAAATTTTATGAGCTTAAATAGAAGGAATAATAGTAACAGACAATTTGGAGCTACAGTAACAGATACTGGCCAAACAATGCAAATCTACATAGTCTTGATGATATTTACATAAATGATAATAACTATGGTTTCAATCAAACCAAAAATTGTTGAAATACGGGAAATAATTTTGAAAACAATGGAATGATTCGCGGAAATAATTCTAGAAATTATTATGGAAACAAAAGTTATCTTAAAAACAATGAAATAAATACTAGAAACCAAAAAAATGCTCATAATAATAAGAAACAAATTATGTTTGAAATACACGAAGGCAACTCCGTAGTTCAAGATGAGAGCATGAACCATTATCGAACTGCTAAACCCAAACAAAAAAGATACTATGAAAACAGAAACTGAATTATTAAGCGTACACCAATCAACTAAAGTCGATAGTGATATAAACGAAAATATCAGGGACGAATTTATTAAAATGTATTGATACTAATTCAGTCAAATTGAAAGACATAATGCCAAAACAAAAAATACATACTGAGAATAAGTAAGCTTTGCCAATCACAAGAAATATAACGAGAAACAAACTAAATACATGGCGTATTAAAAATAATACGCAAATATTACAAGCAAATAAGTTAAATAATGATAGAAATCCTAAAAAATCACGGTTTGAAAACGAAAACAGATAGTTTTGCTAAAACATGTTCATGCATAATACCAGGATATTGCAGGAATAGACACACAACACGTGGCACCAACGATGGTACCATTCAACAGAAGGAGTAGGCACGAACCCAGCGCAGGGTATGACTCAAGGATCTTTGTGGATGACAATCGATCTCATTGAAAAACAAAATAAAACGATTGCTTCTGTCTATTTTTGTCTGGTTCTTTTTTTATTTTTATTTATTTATTGAATCACAGTGTCACCACCAAAATGTTTACTACAAAATATACATTTATGAATTTGTTAAGAATAGTTAAACGGTCGGATAAGCCGACACTTGAAAATTTCAACAGTATGATTAAAGTCAAACATTTGATATGCTGAGTTAAAGCTTCGGGCTATTGCGCAGGTAGGCTCATTTAATCCATAATTGGTCTTATGAAATGCGATGGATAAGGCGCTATGATATTTACGCTCACCGTGACACGCACGAAAGTTTAACTTTTATAATAAAAACTCAGAGTTCACGTTACCATTGAGCAACTTTGCAGTGAATAGAGCTTTGGAATTTTGACGTCTAGTTTTAAGAGTGTCCATGGTCAATAATTGCAAGCGGCTTTCATAAAGAGGTAAACAAAAAGGATCAGACCAGCAGAAAGAACTAAAAACAAATATTAAGAATCTTTTTTGAACAGATTCAATTCGATCAATATGCTCCTTATAATATGGAGACCACATCAAGCACCCATATTCAAGGATCGGGCGAACCAGAGAGCAGAAAAGGATTTTTGTCATCCGAATGTCATTGAATTCTTTAGACCGCCTTTTTAAGATGCCAAGTACACAGTTGGCTTTTATTACTAGGTGGGGTGAAAAGTAACCTCCTTGGGAATGAAAAAAATGTTTTTTATAAGTTTTTTTTTTATTTTATTCAATGTAGTCTCCTTTTAGGTCGATACACTTATTCCAGCGATTTTCCAACTTTTTGAACCCGTCCGAAAAGTAAATTTCCGGAAAGTCTGCAAAATACTCCCCCGCGGCGTCGATGATCTCCTCGCGCGAGCTGAATTTTTTCTTGATGAGTCATCTTTTGAGGTTCAGGAACAGATAATAGTCCAAGGAAACCAAATCGGGCGAATAAGGTGGATGGGGAAACAATTCGAGCCCTTAATCGTTGATTTTAGCCATTGTTGCGATGCTCTCGTGTGACGGTGCATTGTCTTGTAAAAACAAAATTTTTTTTCGCTTCAAGTGAAGCCGTTTCGCAGCGGTTTTGGCCTTCAATCGCTTCAATAATGTGCAGTTATACCCGCTGCTGATGGTTTTTCCTTTTTCGAGGTAGTCCACGAAGAGTATCCCATGACAATCCCCGAAAACCGACGCCATGACCCTTCCGACCCATTGAGCGTCTCTCGGCCGCTTCGGAGCACTCTGGCCGGCTTGAGTCCATTGCCGGTCACTCAGTAGATAACGGTATCATCAATAGTCACCAATCGACGCCAAATTCCACCCGTTCCCATATCAGCATAGGCAAACACGCTTCCGAAGTGCGCTCGCGTTCGTGTTTTTGGTCCGGAGTCAGCATGCGCGGCACCCAGCGGCAGAATAATTTTTTCGTCTGCAGAATCTTGCTCAAAATATGGCGTGTGTGCTCAGTACTAATCCTTATGGCATCTGCTAGCTCGCGCACCTTCACTTTCCAGTCGGCCAACGCCATTTCATGTACTTTTTTGACATTGTCCTGTGTAACCGCATCGGAGGGCCTGCCGCTGCGGACTTCATCGACAGTGGAGTTTCGGCCACCACGAAACTCTCGAAACCAATATTTCACGGTGTAATCTGAAGGAGCGCTAGCCCCATAATATTTAATCAACTTTTCTTTTGTTTCGTTCGCCGTTTTGCCTCTCAAAAAAGAATTTTTTATGAGAGAACGAAAATCATTTTTTTATTGGAACGGGTTAATATAATATCATTTAAAAAGTAATTGCAATCAATGGAACATTATTTGTGAGCGAAAGAGATAGCTGAGCATTTGTCAGCATTTAGTGAAAGATAGTTTAGAGCGCACCAATTAGAAAAATTTAACACATTGCGTTGCAGGATTGTACAGTCGTCAAGTGATGATATTATATTGAAAATCTTGGCGTCATCAGCGTAGAGTAGAATGGAGGATCCTGGAGCGAAGGTGATAAGATCGTTAATATAAATAGCGAAAAGAATCGGACCGAGGTGGCTGCCTTGTGGCACACCAGAAGTGGAGATTATGTCAGTGGATAGAGTGCCACGAAATCGAACGTTCTGTTTGCGATCTGATAGATTTAATCCAAACAATAAATTTATTAGGGAATTCAAGAATATGCAATTTACATATACCTTCGTGAGGTCAGTGAAACGCAGTCAACTTGTTTACCTTCTTCAATCGCAAGGATGACTAGATTTGCAAGTTCTAAAAGATTGCCATGCTGGCAAGGCGAGAACCTTCGTGAGATCAGTGTAAACGCAGTCAACTTGTTTACCTTCTTCAATCGCAAGGATGACTAGATTTGCAAGTTCTAAAAGATTGCCATGCTGGCAAGGCGAGATAAACGCCTCAGAGTGGAAAGATAACACCTCGGTAACTTTAGCTTCAAAGAGCTTGGCAACGCATGGTAATTTAGCGATTGATCTATAATTGTGCACGACATCTTTACTGCTGTTTTTGTGAATTAGAGCTGTAGATGAATATTTCCACAAGTTTGGAAAAATGCCAGAAGAAAAAAAAATTAAAAAGGTGAGCCAACAGTGGTGAGAGAGAATTGGCGCAACGCTTAAGGACTATGGTCGATAAACCATCAGAGCTAAGATAAAAACAATTCTCAAGATGAGATATATGCTTCAGGATAGTGGAAGTGTCGATGTATAGGTCTTTAATTGTCAACGTCGTTTTAGGGGAGTCCATTAAGTAATTGAAATTAGTTATGTCGACGTCATAGACAGGTATTCCATACGCAGATTGGAAGTAGTCTGCAAACAAGTTACTGATAGTGATTGTGTTATTAATGACCATGCCGTCAGAGATAAAAGAACAAGGGTATCCGTCATGATACATTTTTGAATTTATAAAATTCCAAAAATGTTTAGGATGGCTTATGAAAGACTGCCTTAGCTCCTCCATGTAGTTTCAGTTGGCAGATGAGATCAATTTCGTAGTTCCTCATAAGCTTCATAGTCATCTTCTAAATGCGACGAATTTTACACTTTCCAAGCCTTAATTTTCAAATTTTTTAGATTGATTAAATCTGGTTTGATCCATGGAAAGCATTTCAAAGATACAGAGCTACTCAATGGAACACAGTGAGCAAAGCAACCGAATAAGATGGAATGGAAGTTTATGGTAGCAACGTTTATGTCAGATTCATTCACAGCCAAAGACCAGTCGGATTCGGTTAGTACTCCACTCAGCATATCAAAGTCGACTTTCTTGAAGTTAAAATTGTAAAGATTAACAAAGTTAGACTCAGTGAGTATATCGTCTTTAATTTGAAAAGTTATTTGATGAGCTGGATGGTGAGTGGATTCAACAAGAAGAGGAGATGAGCATCGTTGAATCGAGACATCCGAAGAAATCGTCGAAAAAATTAGGTCCAAGAGTCGTCCGTTTGTGTTGTAAATACAGTTGATCTGTTTTAGTCCAGTTGAAAGTACGGAGTCAATGTAGTAAGTATCACGTCGGTTATTAGACGAAGGAAGGTAATATTCACCATCGTCAGAGAGTCGCCATTCTACATGCGGTAGATTAAAATCTCCGATAAGAATGAGATCGTCGGCGGGCTCTATTATACGGCAAATATAATCGGTCATGTTGTACGCCAAATCATATGTGGAGCTTAGTGCGGACGGTGGAATGTATACTATTGCCACAAAAACACGCCTCTGATCAATGTTTAGTGTGATACAGAGGTATTCAAGGTCGCTAATATCAGGTATCTCAAGACGGGATACTGGCAGTTCTTTTTTACAGCGAGTAGTATACCACCGCCGACAGGAACATCGGGACAGTCAAGATGGCGGTCACGGCGAAAAACAGCAAAGTTGCTGTTGAATAGCTCTGCATCTCGAAATTGGATACTGATGAAGTGATGTACAAATTATTAATTTTGGAGCGCATACCCCCTACGTTGGCATAGTATGCCGAGACATCCGTTGTCCGTTTTTTGAATAATGGCCAGACGTTTTCATGCCTCGATGTTGATGCTTAGGGACAAACTCTCTGATGATGCAAGAGGAAGGCCAGTAGCTGCTACATGCGATAGTGTCGAAGCACCACTCAGGCATGATGACTTTGAATGAAGACACACGCTGATGGTTCCCGATTTTCATACAAGATATAAAATTGGCTGGAGCAAACGTTTTCGTGTATTGAAGAATACTGTTGACATTTGCTAAGACATCATCAATTGTTGTGTCTTCGGCTAGGCAGGATATAAATAGAGTTTTTGGTTGCACCGCAGTCCTGAGTGAACAGGAGTAGGTATGGTCATTGATGTCTTTCCGTCCAGTAGTAGCGATGCTTGTGATAACCGGTGCTTTGTCTGCATTCTCAGATGATTCAAAAATCTGTTCACCAGTAAATACACTGGGAGAATTTGAAGTCTCGTATTCTTTCACACTGATTTCTGTAGAAACATTCATTGTTTTATTGTCATCGTTTTGAGTCGTTAAGATATTGGGAACTGAACTGGAGAGTTCTGTAGATGAATTGTTCTTCGATTGTTTTAATGTTGCTTCCATAATTTTAATTAATAAATTTTATTTATAATTTTATTCATAGTTTTTATTGCTATGATACCGATATTATTATTTTCTATCATTATTTATAGAAAATAATTTATTTTATTATATTTTTAAAAATATTATATTATAGTTTTGAGCATATTATATTATATTTTTCTTTAAATTGGACTAAGGATATATAAATAAATGAATCTTTGAACACATTCGTGAACTGATTAGTTTCACTATCCTCTTTAGCCCTAATGTAACTCCGTTCACGCCAATGCACAGTTTTTATGCATGATTCTTTAAACGGACGACCACACACGCTATTATCCGTTGCTCTATCTGCTCGGATATACAAGAAAATCAACTTCTTTTAATAAATTGACAATCATATTTTACACATTTCATTCGAAAAATCTCTATTAATTCCAAATAAATGCCATTAGATATTCAATCAATTTTATATATTTGATCAAAAAAAAAAACAAAAAAAAACAAACCGAATTTCATTGAATCGCCATCTGATTTTAATAACGAAAATCTGAAACTCAAAACAATTCATTCCGTATTATGAAATCCAATAAATATTTTTTGTTTTCATCAGTTAAGTCCTAATAATTCCTAGGAATAAATATTTTCGCTTTTGCCGGTCCTGTAAAGTTATGAACCATAAAAGATTGTCATATGCTATGTTCAATATGGAAATGGAGTCATAAGCTGTTTATTGTAAATTCCACGCATAAGTCAATTTTGTTGACCTTCTGAGAGGCATTTAACCTGGAATATTTTCATCGTTCGAATTTTATCGAATTGCATTTATTCAATTCAATTGCATTTATTCATCGCCGTTCGCAGACCAATAAGATAAACAACGACAGTGATGTTTGTCGGTATTTGACATAACCAAATCCACGCATAATTCAAACCTTAGCGGCCTTACCGCTTGATAATCTTTCTACTTTGTATTTGAACAAATATCTACATCTTAGACTTCATTCTTCATTTTTCGCAGCGCTTCAAAATGTTTTCTAACTAAAACCGTTAGCCGAGTTATTTTCAAAATAATGTCAAGACCATGAACACCAAAAGATTTAGGAGATGTTTTCTAATGGAAGACAGTCTCTAGATAATTCATCTTATCGACAAAGAGTGCGATGAGAGTTACTGGCGATGGAAGAGACCGGCAAGTAACGAAGGATGAGAAAAGTGAAAATGTTGTCAAGTAACATTAAGCTAAGTGGAAAAGCTATCTTTCTGATATTCAAAGTGGTACCGATATCATAACGAAGAGCAAAAACACTTAAAGATGAAGACATTGTATCGGGCGAGGTGTGGATGTTGTTTCTTTCGTCGAGGTGCTTTCGATAGATACAGATACAAGTGCACTTCAGTGACAATGCCAAGGCGACAGCATCGAATGGAAGGGGTTCGAATGAGAAATTGTCAAGAGCTGTTCCACTGAATCCGTAACTTTCGTTGATTACGTTGTAATTTATCTGATTATTGTTTCTTATCGCTATTGTGCGGAAAGTTGCTTGAATATTAATGCAACGAGAGCTGCTTGTTTAGCGATTTGGGACTTAGCTGTTGTATTATTTTACTGAATTTGTGATCTCTTGCTTTTGATTTCGAGCTTTCGTTTTGCTCGTGAATAACAGGGTGATTCATTATGAAGTTTCATTTTCAGTAGGCTTTTTTTTTTGACAGATCACGCGTGACTGCTGTCAAACTGTAATGTACTTTTTATTCAGTATTGTTTGACAAATCATCATGGAAAGACTTACCCCCCAACAACGTATCCAAATTGTTCCAATCCAAAATCCGCTGTTTTAGCGCAAAATTTGTTTCAGTGATGAGGCGCATTTTCGCCTCAATGGATACGTCAATAAGCAGAATTGCCGTATTTGGGCTGATGAACAACCTGAAGAGCTTCAATAGCTACCACTACAACAATTGAAATACACAGTTTGGTGTGGTTTATGTCCATATTTCTTTCAAAATGACTCCGGTCAGAACGTAACCGTCAATGGCGACCGCTATCGCACCATGATAACGGATGTTTTGCTACCTGAAATTGAAGCCAGTGGTATCAATGAACTTTCGTTTCAACAAGACGGGGCTCCTTTGCATACAGCGAGAGAAACAATGGACTTATTGAGAAATCATTTTGGTGAGAACCTGATTTCACGTTTTGGACCAGTAAATTGGCCACCTGATTGTCTAATAACACACATTTAGATTATTTTCTTTTGAGTTACACGAAGTATCTGGTCTTCAGGGATAAGCTATCTCTAATCGACGCTTTGGAAGCCAACATTCTCGTGTCATTCGCGAGATACCGGTCGCTATGCTGGAACACGTCGTCCAAAATTGGATCCTCAGGATGGACCATTTACGGCGTAGTCGCGGTCAACATTCGTATGAGATAATCCTTAAAAAGTAAATGTCATAGATTGTTCTTTCGACTCACAATAAAATGTTTAGTATAGAATTCAGCTTTGTGCCTTTTATTTCAGATTAAAAAACAAACCTCATAATAAATTAATCACCTTGTACATTTGTTATGAGCCCTTGAATATCAAGATGGATTTTGAAATGATGCCGTTGAAATAAATTAAAGTCTAGACAAAATATGATCGTTGAGACCTTGTGGCTCTATCAATCGTTATGAAAAAATGTAATAAATTCGAAGAAAACAATAACAACTGAATATCGATTTTCCATTACGCAGAAGAATCTAATAAAAAAGCACAACAACAACACCACCACGAACAAAAACAAGTACCACGAACAATAAATTGTTGTTACACAGTCTAGCAACTTACTCTCCATACCAAACAGTTTTATTTATTTCACTGTTTTGCAAAAGTTTTTCCCAACTTTCGCTCATTTGTCATCTTGTTTCTATGCCTTGTTCCATTCTGGCTTTGTCGAGCGGAAAGAACGTTTATTTGTTTCGCATTGAAAAGTTTCACCTCAAAAAGACGATGTTGGATGAATTGAGCCTGCATTTTATGTATGTACATACCAGCTGGGAAATGCTTGAATAACGAGTCTCCTTTTCGCCATTACTTTTTCTTTGCGGGCATAAAACAGGTCCCAGTGGAGGCAATTAGGCTATGTGCACATGCAAATTTCCGTCGAAGACGGTTAAGAATGTAGCTTCTTTTCGCGAACGGTAACGCGGTCTGTTGAATAAATAACGGTCGGTGTATTTCTTCGTCAATCGATGCAGTAAGATTTTCAATTGTCGCACGTGAATTTTTAATATGTTTTCATTTATTTGTTAGGTATCGATTTTTATTAGCAGATTCAGAATACTTTCCAGGGTATTGAAGGTATGTTTTGTACGTTATTTTTTTTAAACAGTTATTTGAATGCTTGTCTCTTTTTTTTATGTGAACACTAGTTAAGAATCAAATTGAATCTGGGAAATATTAATTTGGAGCTGAAGCTTTTTCATTGATACCATGGTAAAAGTCGAGTGCTATTTGATTCAATAGTTAAAATGGAAAAGTCACTGAATCTTGTTCATAAAATTATTTTCATGAACAACATTCAGTGACATATTGTGATTAACACGAGCTATCAGTTTAAAAGCAAATTTGGAATGGTTCTACACTATAGGTGACGTGAATTAGATAGCTCGGATTGGATAAATCAGAAGTTTTAAATTCCATCAAAAGAAGTAAAGAAACAGCAACAGACCTTAAAAGCTCTTTTGATTAAAGTGCAACTCAGTAAAAAAGTGAGCTGGTTCACTTTAAAGAATTATTTTCCCCATCACTTCTCGTCGGATGAACTGTAGAAAATGTCCAGTTAGGAATTGATTATTTGCTGATCCGAATCCAACTCAGACATCCTGTTTAGTTTTCAAAAATTTCAGCTTAGGCCTACATAGAACTGTCTGTTGAAATCATCCTCATATGTAGTGTGTCGCTTTTTAGCGTTTTGCCGGAAAAAAATTTATTGTCAATTAAGATTACCAAATAAGATAATGCGAAATCGAATTTAGCGCAAAAAAATGCACTAAATGTTGCGATTAAATCTGATTCGTTGTTGCATGAGGTGGTATTTTATTTCCCTCTGCAGTACAATTTCACTGTCCTGCCTCTGAGATTGTTAAGGGGACATAGCACCTAAAAATTTAGAAAAAAATCCATTTTTTTTGTTTGAATATGTTAGAATGAAGCTTTAAAAACATGATTTTAATAATATAAAAGTGAAGTTCTAAAAAAAAAATTTTGTGAGCAAGTATAGCGAAGCGTGCCAAGGTAATTTTTTCTATGATTTTCGTTCACTTCGCTATACCGCTACATCGACTTAGGCCACAGTGTAGTCCATTTTTCAAAAAAATCACTTTGACCTTGAAATTGCGCCTCCATTATCACAAAAAAAATCTGTCAAAGCAACCTGAGAGTGTGTTCTAAAAATATGCTTCTAAAAAAGTGTAGAAACTCCAAAAAAAAAAGGTCCGAAAAAAGTTCAACTGACACTAAAACTAATGAAAAATTTAGCAACATATTATGGCTTAGTTATACGACGAAATTCTGATTCGGTTGAAAACATGCGCAAGGAAATTTGGGCAGCATATTACCACAAAATTTCAACTGATGAGAACCCTCAACACTCTTATTGTGCTGTTGGAGAAAAGACTTAGTGTAACTGGCGCAAGGCGGAGGCAGCTGGTGGTAATGCATTAAAAAATTTCAAGCATCCTCCACCTATAGATGATGAGGTACAAGAAACTTTAAAGCCTATTTATAAGGACTTAGAATCAGAAGATTTTTTAAAACGCTGCTTGGGCAATTTTACGCAAAATAATAACGAAAGCTATAGTTCTTGTGTTTGGAATTAGGCCCCCAAATATACTTTTTGTGGAAAAAATATCTTAAATATGGCTGCAAATATTTCTGCATGTACATTCAATGAAGGATTTATGTCTATCTTGAAAATAATGCAATTCATGGGAATCACAATTGGCCAACGTGCGCTGGAACATGCAGAAAATAGAGTAGCTGCAAGAATCAACCAGGCGGAAAAACACTCGACTGAGGCATCTAAAGAGCCCAGAACTGCTCGAAGGGAGCAAAAATCTTTGGAAGAGGAAGAGTATGAGCAAGAGAAAGGTATATTGTATGGTTCAGGCATCGCAGATTAAATTTTGGGTAAAATTTATCAGAAAAAATATTAAATTTAAACTTTAAACGCGATTTTCTCGAAAAACCTTTTTCAAGTTGGCGTGCATGATTAAGAAAAAAGTATTTATCCAATCGTTCTGAAATTTTAACACGTTAATCTGCACATTATTGCTCCAGAATGGGCTACGGATCAAAAAACCGCCATTAAATTTTTTTAGTTATAGCCGATTTCTTTTTTTAGTTTATAATTAAGGCCGCTTTGATGCTGATCAAAACCCTGTTTTTTTTTTTCAGACTTTTCTGAGGGCAGTTATCGTGCACGCTAGGTTTTTTTGGTGTTTTTTTTAAAAAAAAAAATTGTAGCAGACGACAGGGGGCCACAAAATTTTTTTTAAAGGCAAATAAACTATAAGTACAAAATTTTATTAAGATATGTCTATTTATTCAATTAAAAACTAACCTTTGAAAATAACAATTTTTTTTTTCAATTTGAAGGTGCTATGTCCCCTTAAGTCGCTTACATGGCATTTCATAAGTATTTTTCATAGTTTTGCTCTACTCCTGTTGGGTTTCATGTTTACTGAATCAAAATCACCTTCGCAAAATCTCAAAAAATACTTTTGTCCATATTAAAGCTCTTCGTTTCGATGTCATTCTTGTTTTAGTGCACATACTCGTCGCTCACACCTTTAGTATCCATTCAGTTTTAGTGTGGAATGTTTACGCAATATTATTATGAACATTTTCTGTTCCCAAAGTTATTCTATAGTCAGATGATTCTTTGACTCAACTTTGTAAACACATTACCAACCAAACTTCGCATAACTTTGCTTCGGCTGATTGTCTATTGACTTCATAAGTTTTTAGAATGAACATATTAGGTTATCTGATCTTTGATTGGCTGATAGTAATCAATCGGATGATGAGCAGTATGTATCTGCAAAGAAGATACAGTCAGACAACCAGGAGGAGACGACTAAGCCAATTCAATACTTGTAAGTGAGGTGAGAAAAGTGATTCCAAGCCATAGAATTTTGTTATGAAGAAAAAAAAATGGAATGAATGGCAAATAGTGACTTGAAGAAATAAATTTACATCAAAACTGATTTGTTGGTATTTAAGAAATAACAGTAAATAGTGATAGGACCGACTGAGCTCAGTCAAGCCATGATTAGTGCCTTATCTCAGTTGAAAAGCACTGACTAGCGTAGACTGCGGCGGCTCCTCAGAGGAGACAAAAGAGACAGTGCCTCCTCGGTAAAATTTACAAAATACGTAGACTAAGCTAATCAATAAATAATATATACAATCCTAAAAATACCAGGATTTTACTCTCAAGTCTCCAATACTTTTGAATCTGTGGATATAATAAACATATGAAACTAGCATCGAGAGCAGTATTGGCAAGCTGCCGAAAAAAACAACACGAAATCAATTATATACCCAGAACACTGCCTCAATGTAAAAAAATAAAAAAAATGCACTGCCTCAGTGTAAAAATATAAAAATTCACCATCAATCCTAGCCATCATATATGTAGCACACCGCTTTCGAGTACAACAAAAACGAAGGAGAACTAGTCGCACACGGGCGATATTTTTCAAGGAATTTTTAATCGCCCAAAATGAATCACAATAAAGTGAATCAGTGTGGGCGCACGGCTGATTATAGGTTCACGTCGATTAAAAAATTACGTCCAGACCTATTTTGCAGGCGATGCAATTTATAGCCTTGGAAAATGGAATACAGGCGTGTAATGCTACATGCGTGCGCAGACAATTTGTAGTCGCTTGTAAACAATGTTTCGGTTCAGTTATTAAACTGTTGTTAAACTAATTGTGATTTTTGATACGAAATTATTTATTTCTGAAGAAGAAGCTGCGTAATATTAAAATGCCGAAAAACGAAATTGCAAAGAGCTGTATGGGCAGAGTTTTGTGAAATTTTTATAAACAACTGGCATGATTTGGAAGCAAAAGAAATAAGAGGTAAGTGTAATTTTATTTATTTTATCTATAGTGTACAGTCAAAGTCTTTTGGCTTTCGGAAAGCTCGCGGTCTTATGCATTGAATTTCTTCTGTGCGTCGCTTAAATTAAAAATTAAACCGAGAGATTGCCAATAGTCTTGACATTTTTACTGCTAGTCATGATTCAGCAGGAAGGTCTCTCCATAGATTTTAAGGTCCTTCATACATTTTTGTTCGGCATCAGCAGCAACTTGACATAACAGCTGACCAAATGAAAAAAGAGCTAAGCACCTTTGCCTCACATGTCTCAGCTAAGTATATTTCTTCCTTTTAAAAATAAAGGAATGATTTTAAAAATTATCATTACTAACAAAAAGTTTTCATCAAACAGCCTCACCTTTTTTTTATCACAACTGTAGAAATGATGATGAATGAAGATGAATTATTGGACAAAAAACGTACGCACTAAATTTGACAAACATCAAACACAAAAACGTACCTGATTCCAACTTTCAACATTACGAAATGTGATATGACAGCTGAATCAGGTGAATCGCTGTCACAAATGACATGGGCCGAGAGGGAACGGTCTGAAGTGAAACTTCGGTGTAGATTGTACGAGCCCGCAGCTGAGAACAGCGAACTCAACGGATTTGAATAATTCCGTCGCCGTGAAAGAAAGTATTCCTGTCTGCAGGAAAAAAGGGAAAATCGCATCTTTTATCTGAAACCTGGTAAGTGGACGGACGCCCGAGGACGAATTGATTGGTGACTAGCGTTAATAACGAGAAGCTTATGCCTTCTTTTCCCTAGCTACATCGACCGAGGGCTATGAGATACAGCAGAATTATTCCATCGGAGATACAAAAGGATTGATGGGAAAAAAATGTTTCGGACGACGGGAGGCAGTGGGCTTTAATTTATAATTTGGTTAAAAATTCGACGGCCAACAAGATGGTCAGCAGTGGAGAAATAGAAAAACAGACCCCAGCAAAGGAGCAACAAGAACAGCATGGCTATTACGAGAAGGTAGTATGAGTAAGGTAGTGTGGACACTTTTAGATTTTAATACATTAGATATAAAGTAAATCATTATTTGCATTAGGTTCAAGTCAAATGTAATAATAAAGTTTATAGACTAGACAATTAGTGAAAATTAGTGTATTTCTTTAGGTGTATTATAGTTGAATTGAATGACGAATTGGATAGTCGCATCGGCGGGGTTGTTTTGTGAATTGCAAGGCTTGAATTCAGAACGGTCACCGTGACTAACTTCTCGCTTCAAAGCAAGAGCAATAGTACAGAGGTAGTTTCGGGTCAATTGAAGTAAGCGGCACCCGAACCATCTCGATTTTTGCGAGCAGAAGCCACCTTTAACTATCCTCCTTTTGTCCCAAAAGAGGGCTAAAGGTTTAGATCGTGTTTTCACTGATATCGCTAATAATACTTTGGGATACTTTGGGTGTCCAACATTGTGTGTTAGTCTTGCGTGAAAATTCTATAATACTGGAACCAAGGAGCACGTAAATGGCTTTAATTTCGAGTACCAACGATATGAACTGAGCCACTCAATCATACTAACGACTACTACTTTGGTTTTGTCAAAGTGAAAGATATAAGCCGGCACAAAAGACTTACTTGGCTGTATCCTAATGTGGAATCGGCTAAGCACTCAATATTGCAGATTTAGAGAATATTTAGACGTAGACTTGAAGATGGTAAATATTTTATTAGGCCAGCAAGGATGGTATACTGATATCCCGGTTTCCTTTGTCTATGGGATAGTCACGAATAAATGAGCACTGGGCTAGAAAGGTCTGCCCTTTGAGCGAATATGGTAGGAAGAGAAGCAAATATCGATGATGAGTCACTAATACGTCGAGAGAAAATCATTTTTCCGCCTCTTCAATTCAAGCTTGGCTGATGAAACAGTCTATCAAAACCTTGAATAAGACTGGTGGCTGTTGTAAATATGTATGCCACAAACCTTCAGCCTTGAGTATGAAAAAATTAAAAGCAGGCATTTCTGATGGACCGCAAAACCGTACTCTTATAAAAGACACCGAGTTCACAGACCATGCGACAAAAAATCAAATCAGAAGCATGGCTAAGCTTTGTGTTGGTAGTCATAAATTTTTCGAGGAATCAAAAATCACCAGAATATCCAGAACTAGGTACTAAAATGTTTCAGAATGTCAACCGATTAAAAGCGAGTGTGAGTGTTTAATTGCATTTTTGCATAGCTATTTGGACAGATTCCCGGGCAACCTAGGCGATAGCTTTATTTCATAGCCTAGAGCCAGTTTGACATTTTTCTCGTATCCAGCAAACCAAATTTATACGAGATTGCCGCAAAATGACTGTTTCCGAATGGTATGAATTCAAATTGATGTACGTTTTTCAAATTTTCATCGTGATAAATAAACTGTGTTCTACGAACAGTGTTTACATAAGATTCCTAAACCTTAAATATTCGTAAGAACTCAACTAGTCAGCACTTAGAAAATTAGCTTAATTTTCGGTAATATAATGTAAACGTTGGTAAATAGCACAATATTGCTACATATGTTCTAGGCCAAACCCTGGCTTGAAACGATTGGTTCACCATACTACTAACTGAACTTAATATTTTTCATCATTCTGGATTTGGCTATAAAAAAAATATAACCTGGATCTTTGACTTGGCTCATGTACCTGGCATATGTGCGGCTACATATGATCCTGTAGTTAGATTGGTTAGCTCGTAATCTGGAAGTGAGGTGGCGAATCGAACAGTACATTCCAACTAAAACTTTTGCCACATATTTTGTTGTATTTCATATTTTGTTTAATTTTATATTTTGCCAAAACTGCTTGTTCCATTCATTCTCCGGCCTCATTCGATTTTTTTCATATATACTCGTATATTTGCCATGTCGATTAGCATCTCATATGCGATAAGGTTATGTTAAAATAAATTTAATTCAGTCAATGGCTTGCTTTTCCCATATCATGCCATCAATTTTGAAATTTGTCTTCCTTCCGGGCATGTTTCAATGTTATCTCTGAGTTGGCTCAACGATATTATTCAGTGCTTTCTCACTAAAATCCACAAATCATCATCAAAATCAATTATTTCATGATTAGCAGATCGTTGAACACATACACTGGTGGCAAAGAGTTAGTCGAACAGACACGTGGTATAACACGAACAGATAGATGAGAGATTTTATTGCGAAATTTCAGTACGAAATTTAGTACTTTTTGTGCAAATCATGAAGTGTGTGTGGATGGTTGGAGTCACTAATCTTCCTGTGGATTCATTTTTGCTTGGTTTGATGGTCAAATAACGCTGCTACGAATTTATGGTGTGCGATATGTAAGTTTAGTCCTTGTAGTGAGGGATATCTGAGGCATAGAAGGCTAGTTGAGTGGTAGCTATTGAAAATTTTCGGCACACGACTCTGCTGACTGTATATAGGCTGTCTTTATGTCCTTTAAAGTTTGCATGTAAAAATTGGTCATTGAAATAACTTTATTTTGAAGTTTTAATAGAAATATGGTTTTACATATGCGGAGTTTTATAATTTAACGAATTTAAATATATTGCGCCCAATGTGGGCCAACGCACTTACATATTTTTATCCCAAGACTATTATTCGAAAACATCTTGCAAATCGTCTTTCATTAGAAATTCAAATGGAAATTTTTGAATAATGCTTATTTATCCGAAATAAAATAAAAGAAGTGAGTCTAGTAGGTATGACAACCAAACCGCCAAACCAATACGGAAAATTTCTACAGCAACCGTCCAGAAAATTAGTTTAACATTCTAAAATTGGGTTTAATTACATTGAATGCATAACAAACCAATCGAAAGAAAATCAAAGGCAGTAACTCTATTCCCAAATACATTAAATTGATCCAATAAAACTGTACTCAACTTCAAACAAGTCAGCTTGATGAATGAATACAAAAAAAACCTAGCGGAAGTCAATTGCTTACAGCTGGGTCACGCTAAGAAGTAATTAAACCTTGGTTATAATACTTATTAGTTACTGCAATGACGTAAATTTGAAAGCACTAACGGGATTCGAGTTGAAATCGCAGGTGACAAACGATTGAAAGTTCGAAGACTAAAGTGCTGAGTTACTTCCCAAATACTTTACTAAAATCTATTCGTCTGAGAGAATCGTGTTGAAAATAGAATTGCTAATCGACCACCATTCAACAAGATTAACCGTTCTTGGAATAGATGTACGGTGAATTAATATGAGTTCTCAGGTATTGCCGCTATTCAGTATCTGATTTTTCGAATTATCTTCATCTTACCCAATTCATCACTTTTATCTTTGAGCAACGAACCACAAACTTCCTTAATTTAACTTCGAAAGATATGCGATGTTGGTTCGGTCGTAAAAATAAATTATATTATTCAGTGAGCAGAGACTCACTCCATTTTACGAGATGCAGACGGTGTGAATTGAGGATCAATATTAGTGTTGCCGTCAGTGCGCATTTCTTATATTTCGCCTTTCACAAGCTGTCAGTCATGGTAGAGTGTTCGACAGGTTTATGTGGATATTTTGGTATACTCGTATCTGCCATTTACGATAAACAATTCTCTAAAGAAGGTTTGATTTCCCAGCGAAGAAAACTCCACGCATTTTATCTACCTCAATTTTAATGCCAACACCGTACAGAATTTTTCTTTCTAACCAAAACAACACCTTATATAGCGTTTATTTTCTTGAGTACGGCCTGGGTGTCTTACTTTCGGGTATGTTATTTTCAACACGGGAATAATATTTCGAATATTTTCGACCTCACGCAGCAACAGTAAGGATGAAGAGGATGATGAAAAGTTTGTGTTTTGCATGTCATGCGGCGGTCAGAACTGAATTTTCCTGCTGAGTATAAGTTAATATTATGTTCGGTACACTTTTAACACTTCTCAAAAGCTTATCCGGAAAATGTTGTATTTAACGCGCACCGAATAGTTTGAGTATGAGGGTATGGTGGAATTTATTGTGGTTTCAAATGCTATTTGTATGGGGATACGATAAATGAATTAAGGAAATATTAGGTGGTAATTAGATACGAGCTGCAGGATAATTTAAGGAAAATTTATGGGAACGAAAGACAGAGTTAGTTTGTTTATACGAAATTTTAATGTTGTTATCCTAAAGTGCAACTCCTTAATATATAAGTTTGTATGGTGCTATACTAAAAGCCACTTTTTATATGCGAGAGACCTATCATTGTTCAATTATATTATTTATGATAATAAAAAAACAAAGCGATAATTTATTTTAAAAACTGTGTGATTTTGAGCGAGCAGTCATACCATTTACCAAGCATAATTTTTGATTTGCCACTTTGCTAGGTTGTTTACAAGGAATTATAAAGTTCTCATTTTTGAGCTACCCAAATTAAAGGGAGTCTCCATTGAACTGAACCAGAGGGTCAAGTACTTAGGGCTTATCCTTGACTCAAATTTACTGTGGACCTACAATGTAGCAGAAAGAGCATGGAAGGCTTTCAATGCACTTTACTGCTGTAAAAGAGCCATAGGAGCAAATTGGGGATTACAGCCTCGTACTGTTGCTTAGCTTTATACTGCTGTGGTTGAGCCAATTCTATTGTTTGGGGTAGCGTTCTGGTGGCAGGCTGCTCTAAAGGCTACCTGCAAACGGCAGCTTGAAAAAGTGCGAAGGATGGCTACACTACTGGTAACTAGAGCGCTCCGATCCACTCCTACTAAGGCACTGTTCGTGCTGCTTCATTGGCTGCCAACCAATCTACTTATCTTACAGCAAGCCAATCTTGCTGCTGTAAGACTGAATTGCATCTCGGCATGGAATAGAACAGAAGTCGGCCATGCGAGGATTTTGGCCAAGGGAGTTTCCGATCCAGCGGGTGTTGACTACATCGCTCCGCAATGCCTGCTTGATTCGGAGTTCACAACTCGCATTCCTGGTAGGAATGAATGGCCTGATGGCGTCACTCTCGAAAGTGGGCTTATCCATATGTACACCGACGGCTCAAAGCTTAACAATAGAGTCGGGTGTGGTATATACTCGGATGAGCTGAATCTCAAGCTGTCCCTCTGTCTACCAGACCACTGTAGTGTCTTTCAGGCAGAGGTTGCGGCTATTTTTCAGGCTATCGACTAGCTTCTGTGTAATCGAATATTCGGGGTCAATATTGGTATTTTCACAGATAGCCAAGCGGCTATTAAGTCCCTTGCTGGTCCTTGTACAGTGTCCATAATTGTTGCTGAATGCCGTGCAACTCTTATCGAGACATTCAGTTGTTCAATTGATCTGGGTACCTGGACATAGGGGTTTTCAGGGCAACTGTGAGGCCGATGAGCTAGCGAGGCTTGGAACCTTGCTACCGGAGGTCTCTTGCTCCTCAATAGGAATACCGATGACATCGGTGAAATTGGCCATCAGGCAAAAATATCTTGAGGACACTAGGAAATCCTGGGCAGAGGAATCAACCAGCGTCATAGCAAGTTATCCATGGATGCGCATCGCACCAGGCAGCTTTTAGGCTTAACTCGAAGCGCACTGCGTTGTACTGTCGGTGTTCTAACTGGCCATTGCCTCATAGGGCGGCATGCGAAACGATTGGGCGCAGAGTTTAACGATTTCTGTCGGAGCTGTGGCTCTGAGGACGAGGAAGAATCCGTACTCCATCTCATGTGCCAGTGCCCGGCTTGGTGCACCGATAGTCCGGTTTGTCAAAGGAAGCAGATGGTTTCCTGATTTTTGTTGAGTAGGAGAGACTCACTAAACTTATTATGGTATCACAACGGGCCTTTCTTGTGCCTATATGTGTCGGTCGTCAGGTTTCTGGGGATCGGCAGCAATTTTGACCTAACCTAACCTAACCTAGGTTGATACTTTTTTAACGGGTGAATTTTTGTATTTCAAGCTAGAAGTCTTTTCAGTTTTTTTCTTGGTTTAATTTTCAGCCTAATATGGCTAATATTAAACATTCAAATATTATTAGCTTAAAATATGCTTTTGAAAAGAGATATAAATTAGAAGCATATAAACTAGCTCCACAATTTTTGCCCAAATTAGGCAAACTGGATAAAAAACTATTTAACCGATCGGGAACAAAGGATGAAATTAGCTGGAAAGTTAAGTTCTGAGCGGTCTTTCGAGTACGGTGTTCCACAAGGAACCGTTTTAGGACCTATACTTTTCTTAGTTTAATTGAATGATATATTTTTACTACATGTAAAAGGTGATTTGATATCATTCGCCGATAACACTGTCCTTTTTGTTCAAGACTGTACTTGGAGTGGAGTAAAGCTAAAGAAATGGATGAATTTAAACTCCCTGACGCTAAACATCCAAAAGACGAACTACATATATTTTTCACTCACTTGACGTGTCCTACCTAATTATATGGAGATAACTATCCATTCGCTACGCTGTACTGCAGATTGTCACTGTGTACCAATACAAAATGTTACTCGTACAAAGTATCTAGGTATAACGATAGATCAGCACTTAAAGTGGGACCATCAAGTTCAAAACACAATAAACAAGCTGAGAAAACTGATACCGATTTGACACTGAGCTGATACCGAAAGCTGAATAAGAATTCTTTATTTCGCACTTATCTACTCAATATTACAATACTCGATAAATGCTTGCGGCTGTGCCGCATATAGTATCTTAAATCCTTTGGTCGTTATCCTAAAGACACTGATTAAAATTCTACTGAGGAAACCTAGATGATTCAGCTCTGAACAACTGTATAATTCTCTTAAAGTACTCCCTTTGGACAAAATCTTCTAAATGGGCATCACAATCCAAACTTTGAAAGATCTAATGGCAAACAAAATACAAGTCAATTCTAACTCAACCAGAGGCGGGGCTACAGTAAATCTCTTAGCACCTAATCGAATCACTCAACTAGGTCAAAATCATTACACTTGTGCAGGTATTAAATTATTCAAAGCTCTTCCAAAGGAAATAAAAATATTACGGAACGTGGAAGCATTTAAACGAACTATTAAAAGCATCTACTACGCGTGATATGTACTTGTTTTTCAAATATATGTACATACATATGTATCTTTTTGTTCGGTATATTTTTCTGCTGTTTGCTGTTATAGTCAAAAATCTTTTTAATTAGGCTGCTATGTATTGTAAATTATTAGTTTTTTTTTGTTTCCTTGCCTTTTTAGTAGCTGTAAGATTTTATTTTTTTAATTAAATATTATTATACCTTTTTAGTATACCTATTATTATAAACCCTTTTGATTGTACTATTTTTCTGTTAGTTTTATCGAAAATTTATGAAGAATACTGTTTTTTTTAGATCCTCTAAGCAAATTTTTCTTTATATTATACACTAAGCTGACCCCTCGCTCCTAATACAAGGTTTATGCCTTAACAGAGGGAGCAGTGCTATTAGTTTGCCATGAATTAATAAAAAAAAAATTGTGGGTTTTGAAGAAAAATTAAAGCTCTTTGAAAGCTAAACCACATAATAGCCATCCATCCACATTCATTCCCGTTAAACCTTTTAAAGTCGAACACAACTAAAATTCAAATGAATTCCCAATTTCGTATAACGTCTAATTCGTTTTTATGAAACTTTCTGCACGACTCAACCATCAAAGCATTATGAACATGCCAAACATGCTCAGATTTTCCGACGAAATACGATGAATGATGCACTCAAAAAGAAACCGGCAATTTAGATAAAAATTTATGAAAAGTGACTCGAACAATGTTGAATGCATGCAAATTCAATAGCGGCAAAATTTGAATTTCACACAAGTGATCGCAAAGTGTGATATCCTGAATAATAATGTGATGCAGTCTTCTGCTTCAAGGAGGTTCTCATGAAAACGAATGGTTAAATGTTTGGTATTTGAGTGAAAAGTGATTGTTGGCTTTGATCTAATTTTTTCCATTTGGTGTTAGAGGAAAGTGTCTCAGACTGAAATACCAATGTTGGTTGTGTGTTGCGTTCAGGTTTGACACCTTGCGGTAAAGGAAAAAAGTTATTATTATTATAACTGTACTAAAAGAAGAAATTTCGTATTCAACTAGATTTTAAAATAGGAGCTTTTAAGGTGATTAAAAAATTATAAGAGTGAATACTTATCGAATATCACAAAAAAAAACTGTGATGAAAGAACACTACGACTATGGTGATATAACCAGGTCTTAGTTTTGGAGATTCTATCAAAGGTCTTTTAGGAAGAGTACTGTTCCTCCTAATATAAAATAAATAAAATTGAATGGGATGTAAAATATTTTATTGTTTTCAATATAAGATTAAAATACTTACTAAATTTACATGCTACTACATCGAAAATGAAAGCTTTCTTAGTCTACTTTAATTTATAAATTTGTTGTGTAGTCTAGTGTTGTGTATTGTAATTGTGTATTGTGTTCCCACAGTCTCAATATGTGTCAAACTAGCGCATGGTGACTTCTTGTGACAATTTTTATTATATTTTGACTTCTTGTCTTTTGACTGTTATTGCTTTAGAAAATAGGAAGTGAATTTAAAATGAAATTAAAACTTATAGTAATACAAAAAAGCTTTCTCTAGCTAGATGTGCCATTATTAGTTATTTGAAAAATAGCTGAAAGATTTTTTTTACAATTAATTGATTTATGAGCTCAATACTCCCAACTTATACGTGCAGATAACCGAGTAAGTTTAATCTTAATAGCTTTTCTCGGTAAACGGAAAATGAAGAAAACTATAGAGGAATATTATTGTACTCTACATATTTTTAGAAGTTTTATGTGTTTCTTCAAAATACTTGAAGGCTAAAAAGATGGAAAAAGATTAATCACAGGAAAAATATTGAAAATTTCATGTCTCTTAGATCGCATCAATTGTTCTCCATCACGAAATGAGTAGCCAAATATGACTAAAAAAAGAACAGTTACGATAAGATACGCTATTTTTCGTTCTAGAGTTCTATGTTTTTATCTTGCTATAGGTGGTGCGAACGAAGATAAATCATATTGCTCATTAGTTCCTTACGCTGGAGTGATACAACATAATATTTACCGTCATCTGTCACTGGCTATATTAACGAAATTGTTGTTTGATTATGAATCCTTTCAAGTCTCGGAAAGTGACATTGATCCTTTAAAACCTGCAGAGTAGCCCTGAAATGTATTTGACGCGAAACGAAACGAAGTGTCAAATCCCATACAAAATCAGCCTGGCGCGGAATTTCGTTTCGTTTGGTTTTGCTCGTCAGTAATCTGTTCGAAGACGTATAACTGTCTTCGAAGACAACGCAGTGACTCGCTCTGAGATGGCGCTGCACTATGTATAAGTTAAATTTCGCGGCCATTTAATGACCCAGGTACCTTAAATTGATGCGAAAAATGTGACAGCTCATAATTTCATTCGAGTTTGCGGATATTTAATTGAAAAATGAGAGAAAATGGATGGATGAACAGGGCATCCTTGCAACAGTAGTTTTTGTTTTGCCGATAATATCATTTTCGATACCAGTTAGTTAAACTTATATGGACCGAATTCAAATGTAATGCACTTGTTAAATGTCATCAATGGCAATTTATACTGCCCCCGGTGTCGGGGTGCGAAACTTTATTTTGCTCGATTCCGCACAGACGTTTTCGCTGTATTTCGTTCGTCGAATACATTACTAGGCTTATATTGCAAAGCAAAAATGAGTCAAAAAAACAAATTCTGATTTTCATTTGCATATGACATTTCTTATTTCCCGGACTTTCATAGGAACTGGTGGAATTGAATATTTTCAAAAATTTTGTTACCATGCCCAATTGGCATGAGGTATGAGCAATAAGTTGTGTGGAGGGGAATGAACGAGTCCCAAGAAATTAGAGGAATGAATGAATCACAAGAAATTTATCTCTCCACGTAGCAGCCAGACTGTCTGGGTAGGCACTATGCACTCGTGGTTGGCTTTCTTAGTACGACAAGGGATCAGATTCTGCAGGCCCCAACCACATGGGTAACTGCGATGGAGGACCCTGGTTGCAATGGAAGATAACAGACTACCATCGTGGAAGATTCCATTGCCAGCAAGTTTTGACCACCTTTAGTTACAAACTCCAGAATGGTGAGTACAGGGTCAACTGAAAGTCTGACTACGGCCGTGCCTAGGAAAATTATACTTCCTTTCAAATCCTCGCAAAAGAATAGGAGAGAAGTGCTAAAAGAGATAACTCTAGTGCCAACGAAACGCCCACAACCATTTAAGAATTAATATATAACGAGTGCTGTGGACCATGCAAACCTCAACCGAAGTCAATGAAACAGGCTGCAAAAAGTGGGAAAGCTGAGAAAAGTGTTAGCGGGTTCGCAGGAAGTTTGATGCCAGGCAGTAGTACCTCAAAGCTTTCTCGCAGAAACAAAACAACGGTTGGGGCAGAAATGCGGCAACGGATGGGCTAGACCGAATAAGACTCTCAATCAAAAGCAAAAGATAGCTCTGCATAAAAAATTAATAATTCCTGTTGTGAATCGGAGAAGACGTTGTGGAGAGATGCAGAGTAAATGTGCTAGCTGAAACTGGCTTTCCTTGTATACCAAAAATACTAAAATTAGCGAGGGAGATTTTATTTAGGTGCTTCAGGCACAAACACATCAACCGTGAAAATAGGAAGGAACAAGTACGCAGAAGCGGTGTTTTTGTCTCTGATACCCGACAAGCATTGCAAGTGTGCTATTCTTTGAATCAAGCTGTGGAGGTAGATAGCGGAGTCGAAGCCAGTTTACAACTTCACAAAAGTAAGGATTGTTTGCAGATCATTGAATTTAATTGCTGTTAAAAACCTAAAAACCCCAGTTATCAAAGGTTCAAGGAGTGGCTCACATAGATCGTCTCCAAACTGGGTACTGATAATTGGCTTAAATTCACCATTATAGATCCCGATATTGCCAAACCTATCTATGTCAGCTGTTGGCATCTTAGCGTTTGCAAGAGTGCAGATAAGCTGCATCCAGGCTTCAATATAAAGCACTGGGTCAGAAAGTGTAAAAATCCCCGGAAGAACCCGACAACTGCTTCATGCTATTCTTTGACCGGTGACGGGGACCAAAGACCAGGGTAAAAAAATGTATGACGAGAGTTCAATAAAGCGGAAAACTTGTGCTCTGATTCCAATTTGTTTGATGACACCAAGCACAGACAAGTTTTAGACTAGGCCAGTCAGCAGTCATCGTGCAGTATCGATATAAATTTGGGCTGAAACGCACGATTGTCGATTTTTACTACCCCTGCCAGCACAAGAGATGAAAGACAAAAAAACAACAAAAAAACTTGCTTTCCCCGCTAAAGCGGACATACTGGATCTTCGTGTGAAAGTAATGCTAATTTCCAAGTGGAGTAACAACACCAGAGCATCCAGACTCTTTGATTTTATAATTTAAAAAATTTATATCATTTTGATCCCTCCCATTGAAATATCACTAAGTTAATCTAAAATGGTTGGATCAATAACTAGTCAGAATGTAGTAGCATAAATTTCACTCTCTCAACAGGTGAGATCTAACTCTTTCGACGGATTCAACACCCGCGGTGGTTGGGGAAAAAGCCCAATAAACACTGATTGGGCAAAGTTCAATCGACTTATTGTGAATGAAGCATATCATTGTGGAAGGATAAAGTCACAAAAGTAAACATAATCTGGGTAGAGCACTCTGAAGAGAGCCATATTAGGTAGCTATGGACTGGTTTGTCCAATCAGCTAGAGCAGATGCAGGAAGACGGTTTCTTGGTAAAACCAGAAAACACAAAAGCTCAGAAAAATTCCTCAATCGCGTTCGTAAGAAAAACACAGATGATGACTGTATCTTTCGCAAAATTTCACTACGGAAATGCCAGAGGGTTTCTTTCAAATTGTTCTGTATAAGACTGAAAGACACAAAAAAGAGCTCAAACTTGTGTAAAGTCTTGAGAAAGGGCCATTAAGTTAAACTGGACTCTTTTACACGCCCTGATGGTAAGTTACGCAAGTCCAAGAACGATTCCTTACAGACTTCACTTGAGAATAACATTCTATACTATTGGTACCACTGCGACCAACCTTGTGGTCCCCACAGGCTGAGTCAAACGTAAAAGGCTTATATGCCTTTGACCAAACCTTCTGCCTTTTGGCACAGCAAAGATAGCTGGTGCACAGCTAGATAAGTGGTCATTAGCGAAAAGGTCAGGGACGCAATAATCTGCTTTGAGAATTTCAATTTGACGTGCTTTACCATTGTTTATACTGAAATGCCTGAAGAGACTTGCTGCAAGGCACATCCGCACTAAGGTTCTCAAGAGTAATCCCTTAAATGAGGAAGAACATTCATAACATCGACCAAAAATTATACGAGTCGGTTCTTCATTCTCTGGTTTTTGAGATTGAATGACAAGTGTGCGATCGGAGTATCTTTCAGCCTGGTTTAACGAATTTTGGGGAGCTATCTGAAACTGTGAAACCTCATAGCTTGAACAATATCCTAGTTAAATGAATGGATCCTGGCGCAGAGATTGTTGTTGTCGGAAGTTGGGGCTCAATGCTTCTTGAAATTGAAGGCGACAAATAGGGGTGTTTCATCGCTACCTTTCATTGCCAATGAAACTGCAACAAAAACGGCTTTATATGGAATTTTATTCAAATGACGTGGCTTCACTAGCATCCAATAATGGTCTAAATGTGGTATTTAGATAATTACAACGGGCGTTGAGTTTACTTGATAGCTGGTGTTCGAGGTGCTGGCCTTTCAATAAACCCCGGTCAAAAGAACAAATATCAGCAAGAATGGAAAACTTTCAATAACGAAGGGTACAGTTCTTCAACTTCAAAATGAAGTCAAATAGTCAAGTTGCCTTGGAAAAAAACTCCTCTGAAAGAAGCGTGTCGAAGTGACAGTCGAACTGCGCTATGCCCGTCACTTAGATCCTTGACTACTTTGAAATATGTCCAAGAATGCAAAGCACAATTCAACTCTATCGCTAGGTTCAATAAGGTGCATCTACTCTGGATGCCCATACATTGCATGGTAAAGGAAACAAATTTGCTGAAATAATTGCGAATTTGAACCCGTTTTAGGTGTGTTTAGGGTGCTGAACGCGCCTTATTTAGTAGTCAATGCCCATGAAGGAAAATGGTTGTCTTTTGATGCGGCCAGGTACACCAAGATCTTCCTTTAAGAAGACAGTAGGACTGCAAGGTTTGTCTCTAACAAGATTTGGAAGAATTGAGGGCCATGGCATACATACCATATAGTATTTCTCCACTACATGGTGAAACATTTCCTTTGCGGCTTCCGTTGCGATTTTGTGTAGCAAGTTTTGGCAAGCTTGGGGTATGAGTCCGATGGGTCTTGAGCGCTTAGAGGTACCAGGAATTTCTCTCCCAGCCAACAGTTAGCTTTTATTTAGCGGAGTAATTTTTTGAGATTGTATTACTTTCATATTTCATATTCATTAAAAGCATACCAGATTTGATCCTACTTAAGGTTACTGCATTCTGTGAAATTCAATTGGATCCTATGACAACAGGTAATTGAGAACGTCTTTAATTAGTGGTGATGGTGGTTATGGAATCAACATAAAGTCAATGTATAATGTTCATTTACTGAATTTGCTTTTAAATTGCTTTTCGCGAAATTATCCTAATAGAACTCAAAATTTCAGATTAGTCTTTTGTCTATAATCACAATATTATCTGTTTCAAAAGCAGCGTACGTATATTTCATTCAATTGCAATTACCTAAATGATATAAAGCATGTTAAACTCTAATGATTATTTCTCGAAAATTAGCATATCTGAATCTAAAACAACATTAACAGTCTTATGGCGTATCATTTACATATGGATACAAAATCCGAATGCGAACAATAATTTACTTTAATCCTACAATGAATATATAAAACCTACACAATCCTGATTTGGGTCTCATGCTTAAAGAGATAATGAAACACGTATGTTCTGTGGCGCACCTACCTACCTTTTCCTCTGTAAATTATAAAGGAGTTGGGCAAAACCATCTCGAAATTTTCACCCACCACAATAACAGCCCAATCGCATCATAGCAAACCGCAGTTTGGTGAAT
This sequence comes from Nemotelus pantherinus, assembly GCA_963978885.1. Taxonomy (NCBI): domain Eukaryota; kingdom Metazoa; phylum Arthropoda; class Insecta; order Diptera; family Stratiomyidae; genus Nemotelus; species Nemotelus pantherinus. The sequence continues at coordinate 247,135,805 of OZ022264.1, read as the reverse complement.
GGTTTGCGGGTATTATTCATTTAGATTCATTGTGTGCGATTTGCAAAGACCGGACGGTGTTATTAGCTATACACCCTCAGGCTTTCGAAATTCGTTTACCATTTTCAAAATCTCTACTAATTTGTCCGAAAGTTGTTTTTCTGCCATTCGAGCACTCACTTAAAATTTTCGAAACTTTTAATTACCTTCCGCAACCTAAATCATCATATCAAGCTAATTCTTAAATATCCCCATATCAGACAACCATATAACGTCTCATCGAGACTGTGTTAGTGAATCAGGATGTTTCATCTGCTGGCAAAGAAGAAATTTCTCGAAAAGTTCGACGGGTAAGAGGCGGGTACAATATTTGGCTTTGTTGGTTCTATTATAAGCAGGGTCAGTACGGAGACAGGCAGGCATGCTTATCGATTCTCTGGAAACACTGAAAGCTTCAGGAGACGATGAGACGAGTTGGTGGCCGCTGAGGAGCTAGAGGAGATATTAATATTGATGAAACGAAGGATATGGACGGCAGTTTAACACTGGCATGTTAATTGTTTAATAAAGTAGCTTAGGCATGAAATGACTGTCATAAATAATTTGGCTTAAGTCTCGTCGCGTTGGTGGAATATAAGCAAGCAAGCAAACAAGCAAGACCGTAATGTAAATTGGCTTTCACTATGAAAGCTTTCGATAAATCTTCACCACATTTTGATGGAGCGCTGTAATGAATTTAGTTCAAGTTTAATTTGTGGTCGACTTGAAAGTGAACGCAGAGAGGTCAATGTTGATTTAATAAATAAGCAAATGGATTTTGTTATTGAAGTAAAATTTAGTTTCTGGTATATATATATATATATATATATATATATATATATATATATATATATATATATATATATATATATATATTTGATGGATAATAGAAATATAGCACAGGTACGTACAAAGGTAAAGGTTCTTTCGAAAATATCCGATACCAATATTAAATTTTCAAAAATATGGGGGCGTTAGACTATACTTAGCTTAAAATTGACGTATATGTTGAGATCGAATAAAAACCTGAAGATTTTATTTACAGCAGTTTTATAAATATGTTTGCGTTATTTCCATTCTAAGACATATTTTGAGCGTATGCGAATAGTAACTGATAAAGATACATTTTAACTACTTATTTCTATTTTATTATTTTAAATCTATTTGTAGCTACTTAGTCTTCTGATAGTCTAAGCTAAATAAGTTTTTGTTTGAATTTTTCCGAAAGTAGCAATGTTTTGCTTCGGCATCAAGAGTTCAACCGCAATTTATATCACTTCCGTTTTTTATAATGCTCGTTCCTTGTAAACACTAACAAACAGTACAAGTAATTAAATGCGGTCAACTTATAGCGAGACTAGGTTCAATGCTGACCAGAAAAATTTGAAGGTCATTGACGATCCCCTTACTGAATAGTCAATGCAGATGTTCCCTACTCGAAAAAGCACCGGCTTCCCGTTAAATGACACCTCGTTAAGGACATTGCTATGCACATTTTGGTTAAGTGCGTAAGAGGTGATGTTAATCCATGATAGACTTGTTCAGTTCATGTTACTTATCTCAGCTCACCAATGATGATTGTTGATATAAACGTCTTTCGTGAAGAATACTGTACCTTCCAGATCAAAGAAGATAAGATGTTCGAGGGAGTTCTTGATTTTGGAGATAAGGAGTAGGAACACGATGGTGGTTCATGTTTCTTCTCATGAAAATTACAGTTTAACTCCCTTACCAGTCATTAAATCATCTTATAAAGGATGTAATTGAAAATTTTTTCCCGAAAACGTATGATTTCCAACTTGTAATCAATCAAAAATTTTCGCCAGCTTGCCCTTTTTGCAGAGTCTAGAATTCATATTCCATGTTAGATTGCGTGTAGTTGGTGGATGATTGGTGAGTTTTAATCAACGAACATGCAGTGAACTATTTCCGGCTGCTTGTTTTTCATTGTTAGCTTGCACAATAGCGAAGAAGTTCTGTTTCTTTATTTTGGTGAAGTTCTTCTTCATTATGTTGTCTTCCTTCTTCCGAGGAAATGGCCCATTTGTTCGGCAAATATTGAGATTAATGAGTTTAGTTGGTTAGTTTAAGTTAGGTTGTGGATGGTCTTGTAGCTCGGGGAATGATTGAAGCTGCAAGAAGGTGAAATTGGTTTTACATTTGCTAGTCATACAAAAGGTTTCTAAAAGTTCTTTGAGTTGTGCCAGCAGACTCAAAGTCTTGCAGTGTGTTTGTCTCCACAGTTAGCACATTTTGATTTTTGAATATTTACAGTCTGAAGAGTGGTGGAGACGATGGCATTTGATGCAACAAATTTGAACATGCCAATTGCTGACGTAGTGTCCAAATTACTGGAAGTTATGCCACTGGGATTATCTACCTTATGAAACTTGTGCTTTGAAAAGTTTTGAGGAACCTGATTTTTGTTTTGACGAAAAGCACCGCAATAGAATGTAAGATTTGATGTTCTTATTTTATCTGGTGTTGAACCGTAAATTTCTCGGAAAAGAACGCTCAAATATTTATCCTCAGAAAAATGATATGTATGATACAGTTCCTTTATTTCGATGAAACCTTGGGTCATTTTCTAGTGATTGGATATGGCTGTGGTAGTCAGATTCTTGAATTTAAGTCCAGGGAAATTTAACATGGTGGTTCGGAAAAATTAAGGGAAAGCTGGTTTTTGGTGTGAAACTTGCTACTGGCGTGCTGAACAAAATGTCAAAAGTCCCTATCGACCCGATTGCTGCGTTACTTTTTATACGAGGTCAAAGGTCACCAAAAGTGACCTTGTTCCGTCCTTGGAGAAGTCAGGCTTTGGCTTTCTGTTGGTCTGATTATCGAAGATTAATTCGAAATTGTTTGATTATAGGTGCTTCACTGTCGGTTTTTCTTTTGTCTGACTGTTATCGTTTTCTGCTTTTAGGCTAAACTGATTAACGTTTTTGTTTGTGGACGCGTTGCTTCTGTATGGTTTGTCTTCTTTGTTGAAAGATTGGGTGATCTTAATTTATGCTTGCAGTAATGAAAGAAAATCGAGGGGTAATATGCTTCACCAATTTGGTCTCCGTTCACATTTTCTGTATCTCCTGGTTTAATAGTTTCAAGTTGAATGTTACTGCTTTCTATGTCAAGTGTCATTTTGACGTAATCCAGGTAACGACCAAATTTGATGCGAACTAGAAGGTAAAAGTAATTTAAGGTGAAGAGGATGCAATTTGTTTTCTTTTATTGGAAGACTTGTCTCTTTTTGTTTTCACACAAGTAGTTTAAGTTTTGTTTGTTTCTTTTTGTCAATATTTTGTTTTGACGTCACTATTTTTGTCACTTGGACGATCTGTTTACCGTAGCTTGAACACGGGCATGACTATCGGTTGTAGTTTGATTTTTCCTAGTGTGCTCATTCTGCTACTTTAATCACCGACTCTAATCACCGAATGATGAGACGAAGTTGTATGCGTCAGCTGTTTTCGAACGTGTTCAACCGCAGCACATAGCTCGAGGGTCCTTTCAATATAATTGTTTGATTTGACCCGTGTTCCTTATATTGCTATTCGTTGGCTTCATTCCTATTTTTTCCCCTTAGATTCGATTTAATAGGCAGTCAGTTCCACGTACTTGAAGCTGGGATTTATTTGTTGGCCGCCTTACTCGTAACTATTCAGGTTTTTTTTTGTAACAAGGTGTCATCCAATGAGAATAACCAAAATAAATTTTTTTCATTTTTCACGAAAATCAGGAAAAAATTTCTGAAGGCATTATCGGTCTCAGGCATACTATTAACTCCATCAAAAAAAAAATTGACGATGGTTGTACATCAAAATTAATTGCTAAGTCTGTTATAATAGTTGATTCTGCCGACTGTCATGTTTTAGAAATATCATCCAGCCGCATTTAATTTTATAAAGGAATTATTAAACAATTATATAGAGTGACGACGAATCGACGAAATGCCTGAAGATGTTGAAACTTTCGTACGTAAACTTTTGGTATTCACCGAATTTTCTCTGCATTCTAAGTATTAATGAGACTTTACTGTTATCTTGCTTCGGGCTTGTGAAGGAAGTATAAATTATTCTTGTGATGATTTTAGACATATTAATTCAAAGAATAAAAGAGCTCTTGCAATAGTAGGTTGTGATTGTGGGTTCGTCGCCCTTTTCAAGAAAGATGTACCAGATACTGGGCTATCCATTTCATGCGTGGTATATGTATAAGCAGCATTTAATTGCGAAAAATCTTAGTCATTACAACATACTATCTCTGCAGTGATGCCCTCAACGATCAATTATTCGAGCAGTTGCATAAGGATAACAATATAGAACTCAATTGCTTGCTTCTATACATCGAGGTTCGGTGCCTCGGGTGGTTCCGAAATCATTCCGACTCTGTACTTGAGCTCTTCGAATTTAAGGATGTAGCTCTGAGAGAGAAGTTTCTACAATTTAAGATTGATGTTGCTAATATGACCGATTTAACCATGTTCAATAATCGTGCTTTACTATCTTAGCGCAGTGCCGGTACTGCTCAACTAAGAAGAATTCAAAACTGAACTTCAAACCCTTAACTAAATGATAGTCTTAAATTCAAATAAACGCAGTACATATTACGAAATACGCCTATTGAATATTTGATGTGAAGTGAACTTTCCGACATTGATTTGTGGTTTCGAACCGAATTCCGCTCCTATCGAAATAATTGGTGATTGAAATCGGATACATGGATGACATTTGTAGTTACTAAATTAATTGAAATCATTAAGTATGACAAAGCTGTTAGCAAAGCTATTCATTTGTTTCGTATTCATTAAAATATATTATTAAAGATATCGCACATGGCAGTGAATAACAGTGAAATATACAGTTATTTAATAAAAGTACAGCGTACAGTGCTACCTTATTACGCTGCCTAGGGTGTAGTTTACTTTCTTAGTTGATTGTTTAGTTTTTGATTAGATTCTGGTCAAAGTGCTCATTACCATCACACATTATAAGACTACTTAGTGCAACCAGCTCATTGGAATACGAAATTGCTACTCAGATGTCTCGGCTCTCCATGTTAGTATAACTCAAGGAATAAGCACTCAAAATCGACGTCAAAACATTTTCCCTTGAGTAAATTGATGTGCGAGTTTGAAGTTCCTGGTTGGCTTTGGAACATGATCAACAATTCACCAACATTCAATCCAAAAATCCCTCGATCGGCCTCGCGTTGATCCATGATATACTAGCTCAGTGTAGCTCAAACCTACCTGACACCCCATTGCCAAACTTTAATAGTGATAATGCTGCCTGGTCTGACAATCGTGACTTATTTACGTACTACTCAACAAAGTCGAGAAATTGCAATATCTTAAATAAAAGCATGCCAGCGCAACTTATTTCGTATGTAACAACGTCGTAACAACGTCAACGCAGCACAGAAAACAATCATCAACAAATTTGACGATAAGCACCGACTCATTATGTTCTATGTTGAATAGGTTTGTAAAACTGTCCGCCCTGTAAACCAGACTGCTCATACTTCTTCTCATTTCTTAGTTGATGGGGCCCTTACTACTGTTCCCGAGCCAGCACTTATCAATATAGCTCAACCACGGCTCTCACAAATGCTCAAATCAATATTTACAGTGCCAATTTTCGATTTCTAAATTGTATCAACCTTCATATAAAATCAGAGTTGCCTCATTAGTTCTGATCATTGACCTGTGTCAACTTTTACTGGATGAAGGTGAAGAGCTTTAACGAGAGGCCACTAAGTGAATTCTCGTTAGAGTTCTTCACCTTCATTCAGAGAAAGATGGACTCACTAGTGTAGTGTCAAACAGCGACGACTACGCTCATCAGGTCGATCGTTAGCTTGTTATACTACCAATGAAACCACCAGAGGGCCCGTTCAAGATTCATCACCACCATAGTTCCTGATGGAGGGCAGAATCAAACTGTAGAACTCAAAAGAAAATTGCAGCTGAAATGCAAATATGGAAATTTGAAAGCGAAAAAATCTGTTAGTTTTACCTATCTTTGAAATTCAACTCCAAAAACAAGTTCAGAAAGTTCTCAATTTTATAGGATCGTCATAAGAGCAATGAAATCCCCTTTGATGAAGCACAAGTTTCCTGTCAAAACCATGAGTCTTTGCACACGGTCTTTTCGGAGCATTTTGAAGACATTTTATCCCTGAAAGTCTTTCAATGGGTCATTAACACTTTTAGGAATATTGAAACAGCAAAGATTCAGATTCAGGATAAATTTGTAGAATTTTCAATTAAGAAACTTTGACAGGCAGATTTCAGCATGGTAATTGTCTCCCAAAATGTTGGCTTCAAAATAATATCAATCACCTTTACCCAGGACTGTGGACTACCTTGAAAAAAATGTATTTTTACTTTATCCAGGAAGGATTCAGTGCTGTGACTGGTTTAACTACAAAGCAGGGAGACATCATTAAACATTTTTACCTTAAATTGTGCAGTAATATCAATTTCTCGATATTCTAAATAAGACGATTTTCGAAAAAAAAAGTTTTATCCGTTAGGCGGTCGCAGCATCAAAAAGTTTGAAAACCACAACCCTACAACAAATAAAGCAAAAACGATGAGCCTCATCGCACCTTACATTATCGACTGTTGATACCAATTATTTTCCTGGTCCTGCTGGCTTTTCTAACTTTTTTGTGACATATCTTGCATTTTATTTTTGTGTCGCCTATCAATTTTATTTAATATTAGTCTTTGCGCTGATAAATTTCCTTTCCTTTCCTATGTATGCAGTTTTTTCCCCTTAGCTGTGCTATCATATCTTAGCAACATGGCTTTGTTAAAGGTCGGTCCGCATCTAAAAATCTCATTGATTTTGCGAAATTTTGGCTTAAGATCGGAACTGCCAAGTGATGCCATATAGATCATAGATATTTCTCAAGCATTTAACTCTGTATTTGGTACTCCTATTCAAATTAAATCAGTATGGTATCTGTGAGCCTTTATTTTCTTAGGCATCATCATTTTGAATTAATCGCAGCTGTTTTGACTCCCACTCCGGCGTTTCGTCCTAACTTTTCTTCCACTCTTCTGGTGCACCTCAAGGATCCATGCTAGGACCATTCTTATTCAATGTCTTCATCAACGATCTTCCAAATTTTTATCGTCCTCTTGTTTACTGTACGCTGATAACTTAAAACTATTTTAGGCAATCGAAAGTTCAGATGACCATCTGCATCTTCGAGAAGATTTGAATTCTCTTACTGCTTGGTGTAACTCTAAATACTTATCATTAAATATTTCCAAATGTGTGAAGTCCCAGACTTGATCCATTCCTTATTTGATGTGTGAAACTGTCCTTGACTCTGTGTAACATTTTAGCATCACCTTCGATTCTAAGCTTAAATTTGATATTCATGTTCGCACCATTACCAACTGTGCCTCACGAATTGCTATACGTTCCTGACACAATTCTTTTAGCTTTTGCACATGGTGTAAGTTATTAGTAACCTTTGCTTCCTCGAAACTTGAATACTGTGGTCAAGTCTGTTCTCCTCGTTCACAAACCTAGCCGATGCTGTTGAATTTGTTCGGCGGAGGTTTACTCACACTTTACTATTTAAATAAAATCTTCCCTGAATACCTTATAATGAACGCTTATCGCTTCTTAATCTCCCTTTCCCAGTTAAGCACAGAGTTTACCTGGATGTATGCTTTCCGGACAAAATCTGCCGTGGCTATCTAATTTCATCATAGCATCCTTAATTCCCGAACTACAGTGTGTGCGGCAAATTAGGTCCTCTCTTGTCTTTGAAGTGCCATTTGCCGATACTTACTTTCATTCTCCTTTTATATACACCTTTTACTTATGCATAATAGCCTCCAACTCAGTCCTCTTCTACACTCCCTAGCCACCCTTAAAATTAATATTCATAACACAATATTTGCTGCTGATCAAATAGTCTCTCTATTTTGTCATTTGTGACTTTTCTAATTTTATTTTTTGTTTGCTGTGCTCTGTTTCTATTTTTAAGCTAACCTATTTCTAACTGAACTTGTTGCCTGTAAATGGATTCGTGAGTAAATAAATAAATACATACATAATGCGTAGCTAACTTCAGAGGACTAAGAGAAAGCACAAAATTTAACAATAGACTAGACATGGACAATAGAAGCATTATCGAATCTGCCAAATCAAACCTTTTATAGCAGACTTTCTGAAAATCCTTGAGATCTCGAAATTTCTATTGCTCTATTACTTTTTCATTGGCGATGACTCTGTTTTGGCTTCTCTTTTATATGTAAATGGTTGAAAAATGTTTGGTAACAAATTTAATGATGCAAACAATCACTTTTTTTTACTTGTGCGAGTTATAAATTGTAGCATATCGTTGAGTCCGTTATTTATCTTCAAACGTAAATAAAGAGTCATCTTATCAACATTACTATTTTGCTTCACATAGACAAATGAAAGATATATCCAGTAACTGGGAATAATATTTGTCAATGCTCATATTATCAAGGCTAAAATATATTTCATCAAGGACACTGAAACAGCACAAATTGTGTTCGAAATATTGATTTTCATCTAACAGCTAAAGAATATCTAGCTTCAAAAAACAAGCGTAAATCCAACCCAAGGTAAATTTCATTTGAAATATTGGTAGCAGTAGATGTAATTCCATTGCAACTACCAGTATATAGTAGTACTCAGTGGCAATTGATCATACTTCTAAAACTCCACACATCCATCCATGTAATATTGTACTTTAATACTCCCTTCACGTCTTCCTCCCTAAGGCACTATTACGAAAATTCATCATTCACCTTTCATCGTTCCCTGAGTCACTGAGCAATTTTCCTTAGCCATTTTCTTCAGAAAGTGTCTACGTTCTATTGATGGCCACCTAGGACCTTTTTCTATTTCAGCTTTCACGAGCTCCATTGACTAAACAAGCAATTCTCACATGATGACACAATGTCCGGCTGTGAGCGTTTTTTTCTTACCTCCGCACGAATTCAGTTAGGCCTCGTCACGTCACGTCAAGCTACAAGTAAATTGATATATGACACATGGATGACGCATGGAATTTTTTTGAATTAAAGTCGTTTGATTTACTGAACATCCTAGTCTTTAAATGTCTGGTATGTTAAACATTGTCAATTAAAGCTAGTTTTTAGTAAAGTGGCCGAATTAAATTCATTTCTTTGAAAAAATGTATTTCGCCGGTGGCTTACTACGCTCGTTACATCTGAAATGTTTCTGATAGCTTGTCAGATGGAGAGAAAACTGTTGACATCTGCGAATGTCCGTTAATATTATTCGAACTACATTTTACCATGAAATCGTTCAAACCTATGGTACAAAAAGCAAAACGCCTCAGCATACTAAACATAGCATTCAACATTTCAATTATTTTCTTCAAAACGACTCGTCTTTTCATCCCAGTATTTCTTCCATTTATTTCGAAAAGTTTACCATTCAGATTAAACACTCTTCCCAGAAACCGACCAAAAATAATGCCTTACAGTTGTTTTTAGATTATAAACTTGAAAGTAAGATGGCCGTTAGTCCACAAAAGAAAAACATTGCCCAAAGGAGCAACAATCCGATGAAAGTACTGTAAATCTGTCGAAGGCATACCAACAGGAGATCAATACAAGATTTATTATTTACTTGGTCGGACCCGTAAAGATACTTTTGTCGGGCTTTCAACATTTCCAAGATTAGCCGATTGAATGGACCTTTGATGTAAGAATTGCCAATTGTTCGAATGACTACTGCTTATGGAAGTTAAAGTGGTCGGAGTTTTGAGATTTTCGTTTGAAACTGTTTCGTTGTCGGATTGTGATTTGTACACATTACAGAAGGTACAGCAATCTAAAGTTAATAAAGGTTAATGAAAAGCGGAACATTTGAAAAGCTGGTCACACGCACATGTATTTGTGCGTGCATAAAAGACTTGTTGTTGTTATGCAAATGGCTGCATTTACCACATTGAATATAGCCTTATTCATATTCAGCTAAGCGACAAATATTTTACTTTCAGAATTATTTTCTAAACCTGGAATGTTTTGAGTTTTCACCGCAATTACACCACAATGCCTCAAAAAACCAAACTCACTGCATTTAAATACATGACTCCCATTGACAACATACCACAATCGGTCCCATACCCGAAATGTTACGGTTGTGTTAACCATAACATTCTGGTCTCAAGTTCATATAGTTTACAGACCGTGTTAACTCGAACTTGTCGCTGCTGTCGTCCGTAATGAAGCTTTTATGTGCTCAAGTCATATCCCCCAGTCAACTTAATGAAATGAGATATAATTAAATGAAACCCGGCCTGCAGATATTGATCGTCAGGTGAAGACATAGGACTCAAATCAGTTTCCTTGACGTACACGACTGGGGAACAACCGGTGTGCTTTATTTCCGGCACAGTAAGTCTTCGACAATCTGTTCCGATAGATTCGGAGCCTGTTCTAATGTTAAGTCATTTCATTCTTTGTAGACCATTCGAAGTTTGGCACTTTTCTTCCGAAACTCATCTGCTTCCCAAACCCCATCCGCTTATGAGTTTAATTAGCCTAATTAGAGCAAGTAGAAAACATTGTTCGGTTTGAATCATTTCATACTCTCTGAGGGCTAGAATTACAGGCCATTTCGTGTCATTAATATTCCGGTTTCTTTTGTTTTTGTTGTATGTACTTTTGCGCAACAGAACAAAAAGTTATTGTGAAAAATGTTTTTTCTTGATTTATGCTCGGCAAGTGCCTCTTGGATATTAATGAGAAGAGAAAAAGTTTATTTATAGAGTAAGTTGAAATTGTAGTACAATAAGTTAGACAATTAAAAGGGATCTCGCCTTTTGGCGTCATTAGAGTGATTGCGAGCGTTGAAATGCTGAACAGTGCCTTGAGTTTGTTAATACATGAGCATAAGGTGTTGTCGTATATATAATGTATTCGAGGTTGTATGGAAGCTGACCTTGATTAATAAAACATACAGCAAGATAGACATGTATGTCTTGAGAGCGTTTTGACTAAATTTGCCGTAGGAAAATTATATTAAACTAAGACGTTTTGAAATGCCCATGTGGATAAACAAACACATACACTTAATCATTCTCACATTCACTACTCACCACACAACTTGAAATTAAACACACCACACCAAAATTGTACATCATGTAAGTTAAGTTAAAATTGTTTGAGGTTTGGAAAAAATAATTTTTGAATGGTCAAGACTCAGCTATGCGTATTTCGCAATCCTTCCAAGTATCGGGGATCTCAAACTATTCACAACAAGACCCAAAAACTCGCTGTCTCGTTCGGAATATCTAAAATTACTCCTAGTTCTTCGGAATATCTAAGATTACTCTACTCTTGAGAACCTCGAAATCGATTTCCAGGAATTTTTTAAGTTTAATCCCTTTGTGCGGCAAATAATCAAAGCTGCCAAATCTGCATTTGAACGCATCCGACCTCTTTTTTGGCCAAAAAGATGGGCATGACCACCAACCATTTGCTATCAGACCCTCATTCGACCTATCCTGACTAATGCATTCCCATCTTGGATTACCTGCTCAAAGACTGTCATGGCCGAAGCGCAGATGTTCGAAAGAAGAATTCTCCGCTTCTGCACTGGTAGGCTCAAAAACCCTGTAACTAAGAAGTGGCCGAAGAACCTTTTCCTGCATAAGGAGTCAGAATTGAAGTCACTTAAGGACCAAGTTGTGGAACTAACGACACGATTCTACAGAAAAACAGACGGATATGAGAATGGACTGATTCTGTCAATAGGGCAGGGCATACAGGTGGTTCTAACAAGCCATTTGTGCGGCCCGTGAAGATAGCAGTGCAGAAGCTGTTCACGGATACGCTTTTCAATTATATAGTCCACCTGACGAACAGAAGTGGTTAGATTTAAGACCTAGGTTAAGATTTATGTCTAATTAGGCTAAGTTAGTTATAATTAGCTATAAGTTAGATCGTACTTTTAACGTAAGGTAGTTTCTAAGAAAATCATTGCCAGGGTAATCCCAGTTGTACAGGCTGGGTAATACCATTAGTGTGTAAGGAAAGAAAATTGTAAAAAAGTAAAACCAATCAGAGCCAGCAGGCTAAAATAGTGTAGCCGCTAGATTTTAATATTTGTTGTTAATTAAACTTTAAGTTAGGCTAGGAATATAGCATTATTCATTTCTCCATTCCATCCATTCATAAAAAATCACACATGCTTTTTTCTGGTGAACAATGATACTTCCTAAAATTTCGTAATGATTTTTTTGTTTCTGTCAAAATCTATCGGAAATCAAATATATAAAAAAAATATTTGTTTTTTTTTTGTATTTATAGTTCTAAATTTACAAAACTTTATCGAAATGAAGCATTGAATGTTTCAGTTTCGATTCCTCATACTTGCTTGCTTAGGGAGGGAACTGACCACTTGGGGGCAGACCTGAGAGAAATCTTCTGGGCATGCCTTTCCTTGGGGTATGTTCCGTCACCTTGGCGAGAGGTTAAACCGGGGAGAGATGACTATTCCGATCCAAGGAACTTTAGACCGATCAGCTTAACTTCGTTTATGTTGAAATGCCTAGAGAGACTTGTCGAACGACACATACGTACTACGGCGCTTAGGTTTAACCCTTTGAATGATGAGCAACATGCTTACCAGCGAGGAAAATCATGCGAGTCGGCCCTTCATTCTTTGGTGGCCAGAGTTGAGGGAGCGATCTCCAATGGTGAGTATGCGTTGGGGGTGTTTGTGGACATTGAAGGGGCCTTTGATTGCGCGCCCTTCGTGGAACTATGGGAAAGTGCATGGCGTGGATGATGTCTTAGTTAGGTGGATTCACGCCATGCTGACGCAGAGATGGTTGCTGGCGGAAGCTGGATCCGATTGCTACTTAAGAACAGAGGCGACAAATGGATGCCCTCAAGGGGGCGTCCTATCACCGCTTCTGTGGAGTATGCTAGTCGACTCCCTGCTTAACGAACTGCAACAAGAAAGGCTGCACGCACAAGCTTATGCTGATGACGTGGCCGCACTGGCTGTCGGTAAAGATCTGAATGTGGTATGTAGAAATACACAGCGTGCATTGGATCTGATTGGCAGCTGGTGTTCGAGGCACGGCTTAACAGTGAATCCTGGTAAGACGAAACTTGTTTTGTTTACCAGGAAAAGAAAACTGAGAGGACTAGTGCTTCCAAACATGAAGGGTGTAACACTTCAACTTTCAGATGAAGTCAAATATCTTGGAGTAATCTTGGACAAAAAACTTCTCTGGAAGAAACATGTGGAAGTGAAGCTTACTCGTGCTATAAAAGCTTTCGGGCAGTGCAAGAGAGCTTTTGCTACCACATGGGGTCTAAAGCCTCGTGTAGTGATGTGGATCTACACAGCAATAATTAGGCCGATGTTCACGTACGCATCGGTGGTGTGGTGGACTATCGTGATGCTATTGTATGCTCGGAAAAAGTTAGCCACGCTGCAAAGGACGGTGTGCCTGGGTATCTGTGGTGCCATGAGCACTACTCCGGGTGCGGCCCTTGATGCGCTTCTCAATCTGCCTCCTCTCGACATTCAAGTTCAGAGTGTGGCGATGAGCTCTGCCCATAGACTAGCTCAGCTTGGCTTATGGGTAGGTGAAGACGATGTGGGGCACTGCTCTATTAGGAGGTCGATGTGTGAGATCTCTCCGATTCTCGCGATGCCTTCGGACGCTCGGGTGCCCTTCCTCGACTTCAGAAGAAGGTACGAAGTAATCTTCTTAAGCAGAAGTAACTGGGATGATCCGGATCTGTGTACGAGGGGATATTCGGAGATCTTCTTCACGGACGGCTCGAGGTCAGATAGTAGATCTGGAGCTGGTGTCTATCTACATTCATCGAATGGCAGATGGGCTTTCTCTCTTGGAGAGCACGCTTCGGTTTTTCAAGCAGAAATGTTTGCTATCCTGAGAGCTGCCTGTTGGGCAATTGAGGAAAGATGGAGGGGAAAGAGCATTGCTATTTGCAGTGACAGTCAAGTTGCACTGATGGCGCTGCGTAGACCCCTGACAAACTCGAAAATTGTCCAAGAGTGCAGAGCACGATTGAAATCTGTCGCCAGATTCAATAGGGTGCATCTGCTCTGGGTACCGGGGCACTGTGGTGTTGAGGGGAATGAAATTGCTGACGTCATTGCGAAGCAAGGTTCGGAACTTCCGCTACGGGGCCCTGAACCCGCCTTGGGTGTGCCGACCGCATCTGCACGTGCCATTATTCGAAAGTGGGTAGATGATGCTCACAAAGATAGATGGACGGCTGCCGGTGTGGCCAGGCACACGAAGGTATTCCTTTCAGAACCCAACCATGTGACTGCGGGATTCTTGCTCAATAAGAGCAGGAAAGTTTGCAGGGCCATGGTAGGTATTCTGACTGGCCACAACTGCCTAGGAGGACATATGTACCGAATAGGTCTTGCACAGGATGACCTCTGTTCATCCTGTCTAGAAGAGGCTGACTCTGCGGAGCATTTGCTCTGTGAATGCCCAGCGTTTGCGCGTCTCAGATATCAATGCTTTGGCTGGGATGTTGCACGCATGCAGACGATAGCCTCTTTTCCCCTATCAGTGATCCTAGACTTTATCAAGAGGTCTGGGAAACTATGGTAGGCAGGGGGAAATGAGTACAATGGGTCCTTTGGCCTGAGTGCTTAGAGGCGCCAATGCGCCTCTCCCCCAACTCACACACACACACACACACTTGCTTTTTACAATATTTTCTCCATAGAAGCATAACGGCACTAGAAAATGCACTAAAATGGCCGCTGCCGATAAATGATTAAGAATATTGTTATTTTGACCGATTCTTTGTCTGTGTCCTTATTCTCCGAAATTCTCAGGTCGATCAGATTGCGCACTTCAAGGTATTCTCACTACATTTTCATCAAATTTGCTATTTTCTGAGCACTCGAAACCTCTGTTCTTGTGAATTACCGCCGGGATCATCAAATCAATGTTAACTTCACAGCATAAGTTGATTTTGAGTGGTAGTCTGATATATGGAGTTTCATGCCACTGTGAGCAGCCCTGTGGCAGTGGTGCCGTCTTGGAAAAAATAAATGCTTTATGTCCTATAACTTCCGGTACAGACATCAAATTATCGCATTTGGATAACTTTGGTAAGAATTTGGTTGAAAAATCATGATAGGGTTGCCATTCGTGCCAATTTCTTATCGTTTTTTTTTTCAAATAATAATGATATTGTATTGAAAATCAATAACTAATGGTTTAATTTAGAAAGTTTTTAAATTATAGTAGACGGTGGTCCAAAAATCATTCCGCCCCTATCACTTCCAACTCGTTCATCGGATTCAAACAAAATTCACACGGTAAATTATCCTTAATTGGAAACAGATTAGGTTTACTTTAAATTATGGTGCTAGCAAAAGGTTGCCAGCACCAGAAATTTTCGTTATTTTTGTACCAACAGATACTCCAATTAACTTTTCACATGATAATCAAATGTAACAAATGTTGTCCGGATAAAAGCAATCGGAAAATCACATTGAAAAGTTGAGGTAGCCTAAAGTTTTTTTTCTTCAAATAGATAGAAAAGATTTTTGAAGAAAAATTCTCTAACAATTTTATTATGTCGAAAGATTGAAACCAGCAGGACCCATCATTGTTATTGCAGAGGTTTTATCTATACAAAGATTTAAACTTGAAAACATATTCACAAGCATTTCAATAAGCGCTCCCACCGTTTCGTGTAGTCTAGTCGGTAGAGCACTGGCTTCTATTGTACGCGGTCCCGAGTTCAAATCCAGTTTCGAACGAGAGAGCGCGTACCGGGTTTCACATTAATCTAGCTTTCAATAGGTACTTGAGCTAAATTAGAGGTTACCCTCGTATGTATTGACTTTAAATGTATGAATAAAGCTAAAA
The DNA here is from genome assembly GCA_963978885.1 of Nemotelus pantherinus. Classification (NCBI taxonomy): domain Eukaryota; kingdom Metazoa; phylum Arthropoda; class Insecta; order Diptera; family Stratiomyidae; genus Nemotelus; species Nemotelus pantherinus. The sequence goes on along the minus strand of OZ022264.1, from coordinate 247,119,866 downwards.
ACTACCAACTAGCTTGAAACCCTAGACCCAACTAGTGTTATCGTGTGAATACATTACTTTGCCTATAATACTTGGGTAAACGTAATTATGAAAACAAAATTACAAATGTTTATTCACAATCAAAACATAGTCGTGTTATCCCAATGTCACGATTTTATTTTTACTTATTTAAAATTCACGTGCTGTTTGACATGATTTACATAGAAAACATACCTGCCTAGCAAGTTGCCATAAAATCACTTCAATGAGCTAGTCGAGGATTACACAGTCCAAACCAATTGTAATCGTTACGAAAGAAATCTGATTCCTGAAATCGTAGGATAATTTAATGAAAAAATACTCCTACACAGAATGAAACATGCCAGTCAAGCTGGTCGTACGCAATAGAGAACATTTGTGTGTACAAAAAAAGCCGAACTGAATTTCCTATTTCGACATAGCGAAATGCGAATTCTCTTGAGATTTATCGTCTCGCAGTGCTACCGGCCAACTTACATTTCCACTTTGCGAATAAGTACCGACATCGTATACATCGACCTGGGAAGGAACTACTTGATTTGGTCTTGATGGATATCTGTGTGTTTATTGGTGGCCGCCCTGCCCGAGGGCGAACGACCCTGCCACTCTACGCTACACTTTCAACCTAAAATTACGAGCGTATTCACGTTTCATGACATCTCAAGTAGTGCATGTACAAGTATCAAGATTGAGATACACGATGAGAACTTCAGGGTCAAATGGTTCAGGCACATAGCAAAACAAAAAACAGACATATAATCGAAGGACGATTTCGAAGAATAGCATTCGAGTCTGGTGTGATTAATAGGTTCTTCAATAAGGATTGTAGATTGTAGCTTAAGATAGTAAAATGTATGGATTGCTTGTCAATTGGATGGTTCCGTATAAGTTTATGTCATGAATGAGAAGACTGAAGATATTTATAAAATGTTACGTCCTTTTTGGCAATGAGAGTATATCTTTCAATTTGGTTTGCTGTATCTTGCTAAAATATTAAAAATTAATTGGCAAACTTTGAGAGTAGATTTAAATACAATATTACACACATAGTTTGTCAAATACACATAGAATATTTACAATCTTCAAGTTAATTCTGCTCTTTTCCTGGTTGGAAATAAAGTAAGAATAATTTGGAGAGTTTGCATTTAAACACATTGTGGTAGCTAGACTGCAATTACATATTCACATTGCTCAGATGGTGTCACTTCAGGTCTAGGTAAAGTTTACGTGTCGAAATGTCGAAAGCAAAAGTTCGAATGCAACTTAACCTTAGGTCATGTCATGTTCTAGTTTAGGTTGTCCAGGTTAATTTAGATTTGAGTCATTATTCAACACTTTGAAATTATTCAAAGTCCAATTGTCGAAAAGTTTTTTTATGATTTTATTTACATATGATAATGTCCAATTGTAGCTCTATGGCTTCGGAAAAATTGATAGTAACTCACGCTGGGCGCTGAAATTTATTAGTTAGATATTGAAGATGAGCTTAAAGTAAAAGGTTACAAAATAAACTATTTAGTTTTATTTAACATTGGGCTTACCAAATAAAAGAGACAATTTACTTCACAAAGTAAAATTTCTTCATGTAGTCGAAATAACTGAAATAATATTATCTCTTTTTGAAGCGACTTTCAATGAATGCATGAAGGGACGGAGAGGAAAAAACAAGGTACAGAGAATCCTGTAAGATAGAAACTTTTCAATGTTGGCCATTCATGGGCAGTACGGTCATGCGTGATGCAAAAATACCGTTGTTAGTTGACCCCCGTGAATTTTGGAAATAATTTGGTTCATTTTTTGGAATGACAAGGCAAGTGGAACTGAAAAAGTAGGCCATCCAGTTTGGCTTGAAGCTTACATATATTTGTAAAATTTCCAGTAAAATAAGATTGCAAACCTAAATCGGCCTTCTGTTATACCCAAGAAGATGAATATATATATTTCTGCACGCAACTTTTATTTTCATTAGTTCTAAGATTTGATACTGTCAAACTATGATATACGCAAAATATACGAGGGCGGTCCGATAAGTACTTAGCCTCACCGCCCGATGGCGCCACAATCGCAAGAAATTATCGTGTAGTACATTCTCGTAGACGGCTACTGTCAAAATTTCAGCCGAATTGAACTCGTAGTTTTGTTTTGACCGCGTGTGGAAGCCGGCGTGCCCGCGGGTTGTAAAAAAATGGAAAATGAGCAATATAGGTCGGTGATCCGATTCTTGTTTTTGGAAGGGAAATCACGCAGCGAAATCAAAGAGCGCTTGGATGCTGTGTACAATGACTCTTTTTCTTCGATGGTGACCGTCAAAAATTGGTTTAACGAGTTTCAACGTGGTCGCACGTCGGTTTTTGACGAGCCACGCCCAGGTGCCCCAAAAACCGCTACCACGGAGGATAACGTGACAAAAATCCACGATTTGGTACTGGCAGACCGCTGATTGAAGGTGCGCGAGATAGCTGAGACAGTAAGCATCTCAAAAGACTGCGTGGGTCATATCCTCCATGAAGTTTTGGGCATGAGAAAGCTGTCGGGAGCTCAGTCCGGACAATAAACGCAATCGTGAGACCACTACAGAGCAATGTTTGACGCTGTTTAAGCGTAATTCAAAGGAGTTTCTGCGTCGTTTTGCAACCGTTGACGAAACATGGATCCACTGGTACACACCAGAGACCAAAGAACAATCGAGACAGTGGACTTCACCCGACGAACGTGCTCCGAAGAAGGCGAAGACTGTCCTATCGGCCGGGAAGGTGATAGCTACCTTTTTTTGGGATTCACAAGGCGTCATCTACATTGACTACCTGGAGAAGGGCAAAACGGTCACAGGACTCTACTATGCCGAATTAATGGGCCGATTTGATGCCGCATTGCTGAAAAAACAGCCGCATTTGGCGAAGAAAAAAGTGCTCTTCCACCATGACAACGCACCGGCTCACACCTCCGCCGTCGCCACAGCCAAATCGGACCCATTGAGCTACAAACTGCTGCTCCAACCACCGTATTCTCCAGATTTGGCCCCATGCGACTTCTTCTTATTTCCAAATTTGAAAAAGTCACTCGCCGGGCAGAAATTTGAGTCGAATGAGGAGGTCATCGCCGCCACGGAGGCCTACTTTGCGGACCTCGAGAAAACCTATTTTTCAGGCGGATTAAAGAAGTTGGAGCATCGCTGGGTCAAATATATCGAGCTGAAAGGAGACTATGTTGAAAAATAAATTGACACTTTTCCAAAATTTTCGTTTTTCTTTTGTAGGCTAAGTACTTATCGGACCACCCTCGTATATTCATCAGCTTTTGGGCAGATCGGTGTGTTGTAAGTTATATATTTTGTTCCTAAAACAATAATAATAATGAATAGAGATACCTATAAACGGTTTTTTTTATTTGGTTTTTATATCTTGAATTGATTAATTTGAATTTTATAGTGCTGAGTTTGGTGAATTAGTATGCCACAGCAGTTACAATATATTGGCTTTGCTTGCTTACAAGAAATTTCAGGACACAGCATAGCAACTAAGACAAAATCGTTAGTGATACTTTCTCTCGAATCAAAAAAAAATTTGCACTGCCTAGATACTGGAGAATCCCAAAAACTTCTGGCGGCATTGTACAGCGTGCCCAAGTTTGTTTTTGGAAATAACAAAGCGAAACGAGGGAAGGCAATAGAGAAAAGGCTCCAAGTGAAAGTTTAGAAAAACAAGCTCTGAGAGTATTAATTTGGCTGTTCTTTCATTCTTTAAAAAAAGTAGGGCTTAAACATTCTCTTAAATAGTTCATAGCTTCAAACTAAAATGGCTAAAATGACAAACTTTCTAGCCAGTAATGAATGGGTGGAAGCAGAAAACTGGAAAAAACAATTTGTGTTTAATTTTGAAAGATTATTATCCCGAAGACCAATTCAATGCTAATGAGACTAGCTTATTTCACAGGCAGCTTCCAACAAAAAGCTTGTTTGTGAAAGGTGAGCAATGTAGAGGTAGAAAATGGCCGAAGAGAGACATAGTGCTTCACTATGTTACATTGCTACAGGTGAGAAATTGAAACTGTTGGTCATAGCAAATGGAACCATGCATAGACCATTTCGAAAATAAAATCAACTTGACGTATTTTTGAAAATAAAATCAACTTTACGGATTTGGTTGATAAAGGGTCATCTAATAAAAACGCTTTGATGACCACTCAAATTTTTGAAGACTGGCTAGATACTTTGAATCATCAAATGAGACATCACAACAGAAATGTATTTGGCTGGTTGCATTATCGACAACGTTTAACAAGATTACACGAACGTAGTGCTAAAATTCTTCCCAACCAAATTTAACGCCGGAAATTCAACCCTTAGATCAAGGTATAATTCAAACAAAGGTGCTACTTTATTATCAATCAAATAGATAACTGTAAACCGGGCAGTGGTTACTGTAAGTTAGATGGGTTAATTTATCTTGGAGATGATCTATACGATAAAACAAATTTTTGAATGAAAACGAAAATCATGTATTTGTTATGCTAAATTTGTATTTACACCTAATGTGCTTCATATATGCAATAACACATGTAGCGGTTGGACCGAAGCATTTAATGAGAATAAAAGGGCTCAAAAGACTCGTCTGATGATTGATTGATTGTTTTAATTTCGTCAAACGCTTCTGTCAAATCGTTCCGTACGTTTTTAAGTTAAATATGTGTATGCAAACATTCTAAAACTATGTGCAAAAGTAATGCTTGGTTAGTTCTAAGCAACTACATTCAACGAAATGGGAAGACTGCTAAGTTGCATCCGTTCGAGCAACACCTTGCTTTTTACATTTGTCACGAATTTCCTCCATTTTGTGAGAGGCAGCTAGCGAATCCAATCCCGGGATCCCGGATCCCGGGATCCCGGGATCCCGGCCAATTTCTGGTCCCGAAAATCCCGGGATTGATGAGCTCTAATCCCGGGATTTTCGGGATCAGAAATTGGCTGGGATTTCGGGGCCGGGAGTCAAGCATTATCGGGAATCAAGTTACAGCAAGACTCGAAAAGTGCAAATAGAATCCATATTTATGAGAAAACAATTAGCTCACATCAAAATGCGTAAAGAATAGAGCAAAACAAACCGATGTAACAGTTAACAAGAGAGTACAAAGGGGTTTGTAAATAAATAAGTATGGACTGTTTCACATTTAGTGCATTCGTTACATCGAATGATTTGAGGAAATTAATACTAGCGGATGCATACACAGATTTACCAAAATCCTTAACAACAATCAAAAAAAGGTTGTTGGCTATGCAAGCAGGAGAAAGAAAATAATAAAAAATAAGATATAACAGGCTAGTATCTCTGGTGAACGGTTCAGTTTGATGTTTGATGAATGGACCTTGACTGCAAATAAGCGCTTTATAAATATAAACATCTACTAAGTAAATTCTTACTGGAGCTTGGTGCGAGTAAGAATATCAATGACAGCTGGAAACTACCTAGATATGAGTTTAATGTTTCTTTAGGAAAAGACATTGTTACCATAGTAACTGATGGGTCAAACGAAATGCGAAAAGTAGGCAGACTAGTTGATACAGAGCAACATATTTGTTTGGCGCATAGCATCCACTTGGCAGTTTGCGATGTTCGCTATAATATGAGGTCCATTCCAGATTAAAGAGTTGATGAAGCAGCTGATAGTCTGAACGACGACCACGAAGATTTGGATGGTCCTGAATCAGCTAACTACGTTGAAACCGGTCGCCTGCAAGACACGCTAGATCAGACGAAGGACATCAGCGCATGCATGTAAATTCGTTAGGTAGTTTTATATTTTAAAAAAGCTCCAACGAAAAATAATAACGATCTTTAAAACTATGTCGGATCCGAGCAAGACATTTAACTGTCTCCTTTAAATGGATTTTAAAACAAGATGAAATAGTCTCTTGACAATGCTCGAATAGTTTCCCATTTTGAAAAATAGTATAAACTAATAGGCCTGCAATATTCAGAGCAATTAGAAGCAACAGAGTTTGATTCGATTCAGAAAATTATTGAAGTTTTACTCCCTGTAAAATTGGCTGTGACGGCCTTTAGTCGCAGACTTGTTAATTTATGCACTGCTAATACTTCATCAAGATTTGTCTTTAGGCTGTTAGGAGAAAAACGGTCTATTCTTCTGAATGCTATGAAAATTGCAATATTGGACTGAATAAAAGAGCCTCAGTGGTATGCTAAGCTATCTCCAGAATCCACATTGTACCAGCGAAAATTTACCAAATGAAATAAAATCTCTATTTTTGAAACCAAGCAACGCAAATATTAAAAAAAATACTACAATGATCTAGATGCTGAATCCTATGCTTGGTAGCCAAAGAAATGAAGAGAACCCAGTAGATACCCATATTGATCAGAACAAGATAGTCGTCAATTAACGCTACAAGAAGAGCTGCAAAAGTATGAAAATAATCAATCATGAAATGCCGCAAGAAACTAATCTAATTAAAACCATTGCAAAAGAAATGAATCTTTTCGAAAGTGGTGGCACTTGCATAGTTTGGAGCAGGCGTACCAATATTTCTCGACCGTTTCCGAGGCGTCCAAAATCAGGAATAAATTTAGAAGCAGGCTTGGAGACGATACCTTAGATGCTATGCTATTGCTTCAATGTTACTTCCGAAAAACCTAATTAACTTTGGCCGAATTTTTTATATGTTACTTTATTATGTATCTCAATTCTAAGAGCTGTGTTTTGTTGTTGTGGTTTTTTGTCGTGAGTTTTTGCTGTAATTTGTAATAGATGTAATTTTTAATATCTGTCTTCATACTGTCAACGTTTTGGATAATTAAAATTATTGTTTTTATTTGCATCAATAATATAAATTAGTAATAATGCAATTTTTTATACAGTTTTGAGCTTACTTATTGTTGTAGTTTTGAAATGATGGCAAATTATATAATCTGTTTACTAGAAACTTGACTTATTTTGTTGTGTTGTATTTTGAATTTCAAATCCCGGGATCCCGGGATCCCGGGATTTAAGATTTTTTAATCCCGTAATCCCGGGATTGAAAATATGGTTCGGGATTGGAATCCCTAGAGGCAGCTCAAATTGTCACCGATAAGCGAATTGTTGGATGGCGATTTGATTGAGCTGATTACTCCAAAGCCATGCAACAGACTTGCTTTTGGCAGACTGCATCAAATATACAGAGATGCGACACAGATGCGTCAACAGTACGTTGCTTTGGCAACTGCTGCAAAAACACATCACTTTAGTTCGAGGCTCTATTTCCAGCTTACTGGTAATCATGAATGCCGAGCTCCCGAGACAGTAGCTTTATAGAATTATGAAAGTTAAGTCTCTATTATTAACGCAACTTCTGACACGTCAACTAACTTATTTAAGCAGGGGGTCAGCAGCTTAAGAGTAAAAAAAAACCAACCCTGCGGCATTAGGTCCAGCTGGCAAAATTTTGCTGATAAAGTCATTTATCAGTCCCATATTTACATTAGCAGACTCCCTCACTGAGTAACAGAACCCGGCCAAGCAGTAACTTCTACTGTATTCGCCAAGCAAAGGCTAATTGATTAGTTGATCAATTTATATTTTAAATTACTAGGTAAAGAAAATAACGTTATAACAAACAAAATTAGCCTAATTGCTGACAGGTTTTTTATTCAGCCCAAACACTCGATTTGCCAGCGGAAAAATACGGAGACAAAAAAACTGATTTCCTTGAATTTTTATTGAAAGTCACGTTCCTACTTAATTTTTTCCTTTGAACTCACGAAACTTGAATAGCATTTTTGACTAAAAAAAACCACTGCCGTTCCTTCGCAACGAAATCCTTCGACCGATGAAAACCTTGTGCCTAAATGGATAAAGTAATTTTTTTCATATTGAGGCTTAGTTCATTGCCACGATGAGATTGCAGGTAGGCGAGCGCGTCTTGCTATTCGGCCGTTATTAGCGATATATTTCATCAGCCTTTAGAAATTTCCATCGCCGCATTTCTCTCTCGCTTTAAACTTTTTTAGATGCCTATTTTTCTTACCTCTTACTTTTTTCATACTTTCCCATTTCCATCTTCCATTGAGCATCTTCGTTTGAACAACAAACTGAAAACAGCGTCTGACGTGAGAGTGTTTCGTAAATCGATCTCCTAACATCATAAGCATGAAATATATTAGAGACTTTCGAAAATTCAAAGCAACCTTCGGAATTTCAATAGACTTTTCCAAATTTTTGTTTTGTTTGCACTAGCAATCTTTTTTCCAGAAACGAAAAGCGGAAAATTCTGGTCAAGTCGTGAAATTCTGAAGGAAACAAGTTGAAGCTAAAGGAATCGTTTTCACGTGCATAGAAACAGCTCGGCCCATCGCTATAATAAAAAATAATGACGACAGCAAATATAATGGAAATAATCACGAGTTAAATTTGATGCGGGTCTGTGTTATCCTCTCCTGAGAAATGGTCCATTTCAGCTCAGTTTAGGGCCATTAGCCTGTTTTTGTGGTTTTGGCGTCTATCCGGAAAGATGTCACGAGGGAAATATATAATGTACTTAATTGTGTAGGCGTAAAGGGTTTGTATTGAAAATTGCTACGGATAGAGCGATGGTGAATGGGTATTGTAAGAAAACAAGTGGATCCAACAAGTAGTGTTAAATTTGTTTTCAAATGATTGAATATGCAATGTGAATAATGTATTAGCCCGGAAAATCGCAAGCTTTGAGAACCCTAAAATTCCTATGTCTCCAGTGAAGAAACTTAGTTTTGCGTAGGCTAAGTTAAAATTACATTTTACAACTCGTTTGGATTTGTAAAAAAATGCATAGAAAAAAATGGATGGAAAAAAATGGAAAAAACTATTTGAACTTGTAAAAAAAATTCATTATAGTTATTTTACAAAGAAGTGTTCAGCCTCAAAAGTCCTACCTCATGTGGAACGTAGTTTCAGAATTTCAAAACGGTTTATTTCTTGCTTACGATGGTTCGTACTCCATAATTTTTCATGTTTTCTTGGTATTTGATTGAATGCAAAGTGAATATTTGATCAATACCAACATTTATTGCTTTTGTTTGCGACAAATAAATTAAACGATTTTAAAAAAAATGATGAAACAGCGGCATGTCTCTGGAAATTTGAAAACTTGTGGCCGCTCTTACTGGCACTAGCACAAGCAATTTTTGACGATGTTTTAACTTTAAGGTAGGCTGAATTCTTAAAAATAAACAAAACCACTTTTAAAATATGTAATTTGCAATATTTTTTTGCGAAAGTAATGTATTTTGCTAAAATGTGCCTGGTCGATGTATTGTGTGCATACACATTCCACCAATCTCACCTTCTCCCAATTTAATCCACCAAAAGGAATTGATTGATAGGAAAGACTAGTGTTTTTGGTCTAGAAGGCTCTACATCCTAAAATAATTCCTGTAGCAGAAGTCTTCAGTGAAGCAAATTAGAAACATCCACACATCATCTTTATCTGGGTTCTATTTTTCGAGCTACTCAAGTTCGGGACTGAAAGTTGAAGACAAAAATGCAAAGGCGGACTTACAGACGGATATGATAATGAATTTATTTGGTCAATTGGACGCCCACGTGGATTTACCGAGTCACATATGTACCTCACAAACATAATAAACCAACGACTGCATATGAACGAGCTATTTAATTGTTTACATAGGATTAAATTGTAAATCTTAAGCCAATTACTTTGAGCATGAAGAAATATTACAGATAATTCATTTATTTAGGTTTGTCTCATCTTCACATCTATCGGAGAAAAAAGCTTCTAAAAAAATTCTGCTACATGTGTTTATCCATATAAGATGTAACTTTTTAAGTCACTCGGTTCTTGGAGCAGCGATAACTAGATTTTGCGAGCTATGCGTACTCCAATTATGGGTCCTACCTTGTCTTTTATATTATTTATTATGATGCAACCATATCATTTTTCTGTCTGTAGTAAGCCCTAAATATTTCACCTTTCACTCTTTTTCTAACTTGGTCAGAGCAGCACATTTGGTACCCATTTTCAAGATTTTTTTTTAGAAAACTGTTAATAGTAACTTGATTGGGATAGTACCTACAGTAAAGAACAACCTTTGAAGAGTATCAAAAAAAAAATTTATTGAAAAATATTGAAAATTAAGCTCGTGACATGAATTTGACATTTTCGTTCAGGACAAAGAGTTGATTTGCGGTGAGACACATAACTAATGACTGGAACATCGTAAACAAAAAAACCAAAAATTTTTCGTTAGTTTATGAATTTTTTGAGGTAACGCTGTCAAGTTTTTTCAATTATCTAGATTATTTAATTTTTGGTATAAGTTTGAAGTCAAAAAAACTAAAAAACGGAAATTTTTTTTTCGAAATTTCTGTTTTCAGTTGTAAAAAAATTCCATAAAAAAGCAAGAAAAACAAATATCTAAATAATAAAGCAGCGTTCTGAAAGGAACGCTATAACACGCGATTTGCGCAAAAATATGAATTTGAGTTATTTGTATTGTTAAGCCGATAACTTCGTTAATTTTGCTCGAATCGTATGGACATTGTGTGGACACTCCTGAGTCACTATACACTAGTCACTAAACAAAAAAAAAAATCGATTTTCTGACCATACCTGACCATACTTATATGTAATACTAAGGAAAAAACAGCGCTCGTTTATGTCAACATTCTACTTATATAAGCCATCCCACTGCACGATATAATTAATATACGTAAGTGAGTGTCTACTGTACTTGGAAATTATTATATGCTCGGAAATTATTTGAATTATTGGATCAGTGAGTTAAAGCTATAACATTTTGTTGTATATGTTTTTCTATTTAAGCCACCCTAATTTTCTGCTGGAAATTTTTCTCTCATGCAATAGCATTTCTATGAAATTTATTTTACGTTTAAGGCAGTCTTCTGGTCTAGAGACTCGATTTTTATGTGATTTTACGGACGCAATAAAATAAAACAAGAAACATTTTTAGTTTCCACTTTTTTATCAGTTATATATTAACATATAAAGGGTATGAAAATGTATTCAGCAAACAAAAAAGTTCAAAATTGATATAGTTAAAGGCCAGCAAAGTAGGGAGTAAAAAAAAAAGTTGTCTCCTGGTTGACATGATTCCAATTCTCCTGATCATCTGAAACATAAATTTTTGATGAATGCTTCAAAAAGAATGATGTAAATTTCGTCTGACGTAGGCGATTTGAAAAAAATTTTTTTTTCGCAAAATGGCGTCCAAGTAAAAAAAAAATCAGTTTTTTTGACTCATTTTTTCAACTTTGGGAATTTTTTAAAAAGAGTAAAAGCAAAATTTTCAAAAACCCCTACGTCCGACCAAAACTGTAAGTGTTGAGAGGGTCTGTGCAAAATTTGAAGTAAATCGGTTTATTAGAACTTGAGATATCATGTCAACCGTATCGAAAAAAGTAGTTTCGAGAAAAACGCGTTTGAAGTTTGGACTCTCATTTCGGGCGGTGTAAGTCGTTTAATGATATGTTATACTTACATTTTTTTAATCGGCGATTATACCCTCTTCTATTTCAAATGCAAGATTTCCTGAAGCTCTTTCAGCCATACGAGCAATTCGAACCTCTTTAGAAGCTTCAGAGGCTCGGAGCTCGGAGCGGTTTATTCGTTGCTGATCCCGTTTCTTGGCGAACGCATGACTTTCAGGTCCGATTTTTATGTTCATGGTTTCCATAATTTTTAAAAGTGGTAAAAAACCTTCATTAAAAATACAAACAGCTATGTTGTTCGCTATTTCAATGGTGTGGCTTCCAGCGTGTATATGTTTAGGTGAAAAAGTCCAGATTAGTGAATTCAGTGATTCATTATTATTCTGGGTTTCTGAACCTAAACATCTGGTCAGCAAGTTTTCCGAAGACAAATCCTCGTATAATGGCTTTATTACCTCCAATACTTCTTCACTCAATGGTGGATTCTCATGAACAAAGTCTTTTAGAGTACCCTCAAAAACAGCTTTTTGCCATTTACACCAGCTGGATTCTCCAGGTGGACAATACTGGTGCTGTGGATTTTCATCAGTTAAACTTTTGTGGCAATAAGTAGCCCACACTTCTTTCTTCATATTTTCAACAGACTCAGGGTTTCGGCGAATAGCTAAACCATAGTATAAAGTCAATTCATTGATTACTTTGTCCGTTAATTTTACAGGGCCTTTACCACAAATACCAGCATTGTTTTTTTTAACTTTTCGTAGCCTAGAGCCCATCCTTTTCTGCACATGTCCAACACACTCTTTCTTTATCACTACAGGATCACTATCATATGGGTCTATGTTGAGAATGCCTTTGAATGTTTTCGAGTCACCGTCTCCGATGTATTTTGCATATTTGACTCCATGCTTTTCAACTGACCGTTTGAACATTTCAATTACAGCGTCGACTTCCATTTTTCCGGAACTTCCTTTATGATTTATTGTGCAAGAACTCTTATGTTCTTCATACCAATCATTGTAAGCCTCAATATCAGTATTTTTTTTTTGTTTCCACAAACTACACCCTTGACACAAGCTGGATTTAACAACCGTATCAATTACTTTCTTGCTGTATTTCCAGATAAGTGTCGTAACTCCAAACAGTGAGCTGAAACCTCGTTTCTTCCACGTACCATCACCAGAGACAGTCAGATGTGTAGGGTCAGCATCAGGTTCAGAGGCTTTCGTTAGCTCTTTTTCTTCCTCAGCAGCTTTTGAAATTATGATATCATAAACTGCACGTGCAGCGGTCTGCAAATTTTCCAGACAACTGTAGTACGTACTAATAGATATTCCTTGGCAAATATCCATCATGGTGCAAAATATATTAATGCCTTCTCTTCCTACACCTAAAAGTCTCATTGTTACGACGATTCTCCGATTAATTTCATAAGCTTTATTGATGAAAGGTGATGAATTGATGTATTGTGAAGCATCACAACTGCATTGCAATGCAATTTTAAATCCCAACCCACGAGGAGTATTTCGAGAAAATTTAATGTTTTCCTTGCATATAGCACAAACAACTACCGCAGACAAAGCCGTAAAAACCGAAAAAAATTCTAAAACACAATATCCGTAGCTATTTTCTATTTTAATTTCAATGTCTTTCGAACTTTTTAGTTTCACTGCTGAAGCACTCATAAAACTTGCACCTTGCTCCATAGAATAGCGATTACTTGGGATTTTTCTTTTTCTCTTCCTATCAGGACGCAAATTTGACCCTTTTACACTTTTTCTGTCCATTTTACACTAAAAATTCAAAATTAACACTGAAAAAACTACACAGTGAACGACGATTGAAACTAAACCAAACTGAACACGAAACATCAAAATAAAAATAACAAAATACGTTACACTGACCTTCCGGGAACTCCTTTTTCAGGTATATATTGGCTTGACGATTAAACTAACTAATGTATATTGTAAAAAAACATTATACATTAGAATGACTTTCCAGGTACTCCTTTTTCAGGTACATATCGGCGAAAAAACAGTTCATATGAAGTAGCTTTCATCCAGGTAATCGGATAACACCTACCGTTTACTAATGATTTGCTCCGGCAGCATCGGTTTAGTCGGCATGTCGGGAAAATCACTGTAACTCCGAAAATAATTCGAATTTCGAAAAATCCTTTTAATGAGTTATTCTTAAAGGTCTATACTTTGAAAATATGCAAAAAAAAAAACGATTTCTTCAAATTTCTAGACCAGAAGACTGCCTTAAACAGTTGAAGATTTTTCATTAATAATCATGAATAGATATACGCATCAGCAACGATATAAGAGAGTGCAAATTTATTACCGAAATTCGGGCTCTGTAACATCATTTATCGATTGCCCGCCGTTCCCAGGAATTAAGCATTGCTCAAACCAGTTTGTGGCGAATTTTATGTGAAGATTTATGTCCACGTGCCTGTAAGATTGCACTGACACAAGAGCTAAAGCCGCAAGATAACCAAAAGCGACGTGATTTCAGTGAATGTGCACTAAACATGCTCGATGCCGATCCTGATTTTTATCACAAAATCATATTGAGCGAAGAAGCTCATTTTTGGCTTTACGGACTCGTCAATAAGCAAAATTGCCAAATGAGGTCAAGTGAGCATCCCAAATATATTCACAAAATGCCATTAGATCCGCGAAAATTGACGTCATTGGTCCGTACTTTTTTTTAATAATATTCGCAACCCAGTCACGGTCAATGGTGAGTGCTACCATTCCATGTTAAACAGTTATTTTTCATATTAATTAGAAAGAAACCTGGTTGGCATGTGGTTTCAACAAAATGGCATCACATGTCATCTAGCTGGCCAAACAATCGACTTATTGAAGTCAAAATTTGAGGATCAAATTATATCAAGAAATGGTTCTGTCAACTGACGGCCTCACTCGTGTGACTTGACCCCATTAGATTTTTTATTTGGAGCTACGTCAAGTTATTTGTCTGTGTCAACTATCCGCAGACTTTAGAGATGCTCAGATCCAATAGCAAACGTGAAATTGCTGGAATATCGTTCACAATGTGCGAAAAATTCATGGAAAATCGGGTTTCGCGGATCTACAGTTGCAAGCGCTTCCACGGTAATCATTGGAATTATGCTCTATTTCATACGTAATGGAATTGATTTTACTTTAACCCACATACATTAAAAATTATGACGTCGTTTTTGCTTTATTTAAAAATAATATTAGGGCGCTCTTAGTGGAAAAGCCTGTACTGGCTCCTAATTTAAAATATATTTTCCCATTTTTAATATTTTTCCCATTGTCGTGAACTTAACTAGGCAGAAAGATTAAATAAATTTTTTTATTACGTCATATAATGTTAAAATGTCTCAATTTACCTTTCATCTGTACATAAATAAATAAATAAATAAATAAATAAATAAAAATTAAAAATACTGTTTTTCGCCTAGGCTTGAAAATGTTCAGATATGGGTCTTAGCAATGAATCGTCAATTATCAATCGCTATTATCAACTACATAAGCACACTTGCTCTGTTGTGATACAAATGATTCCAAGTTCGATTGGAAACAAAGACCAAGGAGCATATGCCTTTGCTTTGAAATTTTATTCATCCACCTAGCAGATTTATTTTCATTTTATATTTTTCGCAAACACATTTCACCTCATCCCATTTAACCATATCGAATTCCAAGCCATCATCTGAACATCGAAAATTGATACATCACTTACCAATATTTTATCCTGATTTCAAAAGTATTCCTTCCGAACTCTCATGCCACAATTCCAATCGTATAAAATACAATAAATTTTCCAAGTTTTTCCTCGTTGCGTTCCACGCCGTTTATTCTGTAGATTGTCTGTATTTTACTTTTGCTCCAGCGTTAGCAACACACCCGGACACCTCACTGCACGGAATTTTCCGGCTTTAAATTTTTCGCTCATGAACACCTCGACACCACTACAATGCACACTCGCACTCACGTCTTATCGAAACCGCCGAGTTGCTATCACATTTGTCGTACCCGTCCCGAAACCTCGAACTGAATATACGAACGCTAGGTTTTTGTATTAGCGACCAGAATATACTCACTCGTACATATATGTATCTCGAAGGATATCCGTTCACCTCGCGCGCGCACCCTTTAAATCAAAATAATGTTGTTACCGGGTGAAGGAATCGAAATTATTACCACGAAAGTCTAGAGCGGAACCAGGTGAGTAGAGAAGATTCTATTCCCTATTTCAAAGGACAACGTTATTATCGACGTGCTACCCTTTCTACTCCACAGGTTCTTCCTAGCATCGGAACTCGACTCCGAACGCAAGATATTTCTGCGTTTCAGTGGAGCGAGTCGAACAAACAAGGACTTTTCGACCGTTAGATAGACCCTATGAAAATCTGCTTTTTTACAGTGCAATTTAGTACGCTACATGTGTGTGCTTTAATGATACCCATGTGTTTGGAGTAATGCCATCGTTTGTACAGGCATTAATGCGGGTGGACGTAAATGGGGCTGCCGCAAGAGAAGAATCAAGTTTTAGTACCGTGCAGACGCCGTGTTAGCTGGAAGAGAGCGTCACGGTATCAAAAACAGGACCGTGTGAGTTAGAAAAATTACGGGAGGAAGTAAATTATTTTTTTTGTTCTTTTGGTAGGAATTCCGAGAAGATATTTTTGATGTTGGTATGATATAATTCAATGATTGTTAGTTATGTGCTATGTCCCGACGCTATGCTTAAGAGCTTAGTAGTCACAAATCAGGATTTATTATAGGTCTTAAATGTTGCTAATTTAAATGTATTCGGCCAATCTTGTGTAACATGGTATTTAGCTCAAAAACTATATAGTTTGACTACATGCTTAAGAACAGGAAAAAACTATGCCTTGGAGCCTTTTAAGATCACTTACAGGAACATTTTCTTTAATCTTTAAAAGAAATATCCATGGCAAACGGCTGATTTAATAAATAACGAAAAGTAAACCAATACTCTTCAAAAATTGTATAGGTGACCAATTTCAAATGGCCGTCTAGTCATTTTTTTAATCTGCGAATGAAAAGATATTTAGCGCTTCACTTAAACTCGTTAATCAACAAATTATCAACAGTGTTGCGAGTAGAATGGCATCACTTATCTTATATGCCATTCTTACAAAGGACAAAGTATTTAGGTCCTAAAAATTACGCTCATGAAATTTTAAGCAATGCTCTTTCACATCTCGTAATTCACAGAACAGGACTCAGCATAATACCGTCTACGAAATTTCCACACTCGAGAAAAAAATGTGTTCGCATATTTCAGTATACATATATGCACTCAACGACCTGGGTGGTACAATAGAACTGATATAAAAGCTGTAATTACAAAAATCTGCTTAGACGCCTGGCATCGTATGTCCTGAGCTGGGGACCTGAACTGCTGCTTTGGTGCGGCCTAATGATTGTGTGTCATGAAATGAAAGTCCGAATGAAATCAGCAGCGTGTCTAATTAGGGAAAGTGAATTTCGCTTTCGAACCAGCACCTGACTTGTTAAGGCTGATAATTATTAGGACTCTAATCCTCCTTTCGCGCCTGAATAAATTTAGCTGTGATTAACATAAAGTAGATATTTTCTTTCGGTTTCGTATGCTTGAGCTGATTACTGTAGCTCTCAGCTTCAAGGACGAAGCTTACACAATTTGCCGTACATTATCCCATGGTTCTTTGCTCATCAAGCAATTTATCAAGACAATTTAATGCTTCTCAAGCTTGGAGTGCTTGAGTGCCTTCAATTTCCAAAAAAAAAGTTGAAACTATTCACTTGATGAGTATTTTCCACAGTCAGCTCTGCTTCATGGGGTCACTTGAAAGTCAGTTAAGTTCCGAGGAAATCAGTCAAAGCAGGTTCTGCTTAAGTCAGTTTCCCATTTTTGTTGCCTTTTAACATTTATTTTTTGCATTGAGTCACAACAAATCCAAAGCCAGAAACACGGTAGGCATTATCTTCCACAAAGGCAGCATCCATAAACCCGTTGCCCTTGTCAAGAAATGCCAAAAATACAAAATACTCCGCATTTGAACTTGACCCGCCATAAAACCTTTCGAATAACCGTATTTTTTGTTCCTTCATAATAAGCTTCGCCTCCTTAAAAAACGAAACGATGCGGTTGGCTTTACACCATTACGAAATGTGGCTGGCAGGCCGAAATAAGATTGAAATGGAAATTGAATCCTTGCCCCAGTATCGTATTACATCAGGCTTTGCTTGCATAATCCACGCTCATCGTCGATTCCATTATTCGACTGGCGTCACCATCCCAGCAGCAGCAGCCCATCAGCTAACTAATGGTAATTGAGTTTTGTGGTAAAAATATTTTTGTGAATTTCATTTCATCTAACACAATATCGATTTCTTAGCTAACGTCTTGCACCCATGAATCGCATTTCGTCGTACACGTGAAAGGACGACTCGAAAAACGACTGAAGGAAACCTCACCTCGCTTGCTGTCTAACAAACTAAGCAGCACAACCCGGAGATGGTAACTTGTGTAACAAGTCTCCTCCTTTCGTTCCTGTTCAGTGACGATGACGACAATTGTTCAACTCTCGCAGCAAGATCCTTTTCCGCAAAATCATGTGTACAAAGAAATATACATGAACTTAAGTCAAACACAGATTTGAAAAATAAACAAATGATGGGAGCAATCACACAAGCGACAACGACAACGAAACGCAAATTAGATCCACTCAATAACGTTTTGTTCGCTGTAAACTTTTCTTAAGCACAATAGATCGAGGAGACCGGGAACGCTAACAACACTATTAAATGACATAACGTCGCAATAATAGCCAATCAACAGTTCAGTCAATAGACGGACGTAGATAATTCACTTGTTATAAGCAGCGCAGGGAACAAAGAGGCAACAGATAAATCACTAAAAAGTATCTTGTAGATACCTCAAGAAACACAACACTCCCGAGAGCTGAAAAAAGGCATGACCGCCCAACTAAGCACTGAACACTCAACTAACTGACTGACCCCTCAACGGTTGCAACTTGGGTAACCCCAACTGTAAAGTGTACTCTTGAAGCTAGTCCATGAGCATAGTCATAGAATTGATGTGCTTCGTTATGTTCTTGTGCCACCCCCTAGGCTCCAATATCATCACATGCACAGACAGTATTCTGTATTCTGTATTCGGTATTTTTCATCGTTTGCGGAATTGTTGTTGACTTGACGAAAGCTTTCAACGGAGAAAATTGGGTGGGTTGAGAACGGTGGTTTGTGGCTCGACCTTGCAATTTAAACCGAGAGGTGGCATACAGGGCCGGTGAAAAATTTAAGGAGCTATTCAAAATTTGTTATTTATTTTGCTTTTTTGTTTTATGCAAATTTTTAAATATGTATCCGTTTTTTCTGTGAAATATCAACAAAATAAACTAAAACTATTTTTGCTCTGCTTTTAATATGAAAAAATTCTATCGCACACACAATACTAATGTTTTATGAACAATAGAAGAATCATGCAGATTTTGAGTGCATACTCGTATTCTACCACACGTGATTCAACCTGTTTCGGGGGCAAAATCACTTTGATCTCACCAATGCATTTAAACTTATAGGGTGAAAAGGTTTTCAAAGCTACAACTTGCATGAATTTCAAGATTTAGGAAAGACAAACACTACAAAATTTTAAAAGTAGCTTCTTCTGTGACATAAATAAAGAAAATGCTCAGTATTTGCAACACTTTACCAGCACTATAACTAAAAGTCTCCCACAACTGCCTCACGTCAAATTCAAAATACCCTATAATTCTCGATTTTATCCGGTAATCCGAAAGTTACAGGGATAGAAAAATGTTTATTCGAAAAATTTCCAGAACTTAGCAGATTTCAACATTCGTTACTTATTTTCATTGCAAATGTTTGCGATATGAATGCATAATGTTAGCATTTGTTGATTTTTTTTTCTTTTTTTTTCTATGATAATGCCAAAGCTCAGGGGATTGCCCTTTGAAGCGAAGGCTTAGCGATGGCGGTAGGGAGACACATATGGGAGAAGCCGATATCAATTATTCCATTATTCTTTTAAGTGCCACATTTAATTCTTATTTTTCTAAAGCGCTAGTGTTATGCCTAGTCGCTACTAAAGCTTTATTGTGGTACTTAATTAATGGAGCGCTGGTATTATGCCCAGTCGCCAGCTGTTAAGACAACACAAGACGAACAAACACAGCCATGGGCACGGCGGGATTCGAACCCACGGGCAGTAGATCGCTGCTTCGGACTGACGCGTTAGTGAACTAAGCTAGCGACCCCCCCCCCCACGCACTGCCAACACTTCGCTTGGATCAAAGGCAAAAAATTTACCACACCTGCATCACATTGAAATCAACCTACCCTTCGAATTTTGTTTCGATCCCTGGCTGCATTGGAAGTTTTAGAAGTACAAAGAGATCTAGGGCTACCAGCCGCAAAAGTTTTTAAATTTTCGAAATCTTAATTTTTGGTATTAACTGTCACCACAAAATCATTACCGTTTGAAAATTTTACGACAAAATCGCTATATGAAGATATTGCAAATAAATACAAATCCAACAATAGCTGGTAGCCCTATCATGGTTTTTAACCAGATTCCTTCTGAATAAGGCCTAGAATAAATCCCATTTATCATATGAAATTCGTTTTGATTTCATGATTGCGATGGAAGTTATAGGGCAAAAAGCTTTATTTATCTGGGCGAATTTTCAAAACCCAAGACACCAAAATTACCATAGCTGGCAGCACCAACTGGATTTTTCAACCAAATTTCTACTAAACACGGCTTAGAGCAGGATCCACCTACTGTGTCAATTTCATGAAAATCTGGTAAGTGAATTAGAATTCATAGGGCAAAAGGCAGTTTTTTTTCTTTATAGTCTTTCAAGATGGCACTACTGGCACACAGCTGCCCACATTCTCAAATTGCTTCTATCAGGCCTGGTCATCTTTGATAAAAATACATTCTCTGAATTTCAACTGTATCTGATGATTGGGTCGTAAGTTCTCGTGAACAGAAGTTTATGATGCTTAAAATATAGGTAAATTGGAGGAGGGTTACCATTCTTGTTCGATGTGAAATTTGAAAGTTCTGCTTTGATTGTATAAACAAAGCATAAGATTTCTATATGAATTGATTTTCACTGTAAAAGACGAAAATTTCTCATTAGAGTCGATGGTTTGAAGGTTTTCACTATCAATACTTGCCGTAGCTGCAGGGTTACCAGCACGTTCAATATGTGCTTTAAGTTTCATAATGATCTGATAATCTGGTCAAAAGTAAGCGCAATTCAAAAAATTTCAAATTTCCGCAATCTCATTTTAGGCGCGTAGCGCACACATAGGGTTAAAAATTTCAAAAATATTATCATATTCACATTTAAAACACGTTCATAATTTATTTTATAAACTTTATTTTTGCAAAAATTATTTGTTGACTAAATATTAGGTATATTTAAAATATCACTAAAATAGCCACCGCTTTAAGGAGAAACACAGCAATTGTTGTCAGAAGTGGGATTCTTTCACGTTCGCGATTTGAAAAATTACTTTAATGAAGTTGCGGACAGTGGATTTCTATTCAACATGAAAATACGTAACGCGCGGACTAAATAAAATGTGAAAAATTTCGGACAGTGGTATTTGTAGAAAATTGTGCGGACTAAGTGAAATTGTAAGAAGTTGTGTGGACTAATTGAATAACAATGCCGAAACAAGTGGGTGAATTGACATTGGCAGAGCTAAAAGTTGAGTGCCGAAAATGGGATCTTTCGACGACTTTTAAAAAGACGACTTTACTGTCACGTGTGAGGGAGGTTTTGATCAAGGAAAGCAACGATCCGGAAACGTTTGAATTCTCGGACGAGCAAACCAGCCAATTACTTTTTCAGGAAGCACAAAGCAGCGAGGTGAAAAATCTGATGATGGATTCACCATTGAAAATGTTCTTGGACATGGGTCAAAAACTCCAACAGCAGGCCATGAAACTAGAACAACAATCCACGAAACTGGATCAGCAAGTCCTAGACATTGGTCAGAAACTCAAACAACAGGCTGAAGACAGTAAACAGCAAGCAATGAAAGAGCAACTGGAGCAAAAAACTCGACCAGTATGCCCAGAAACAGTTGAAAGAGCAGGCCAGGAAAAGCGATCAGACGCTGATGGCAGTCAAACACCAGTTTAAACAGCAATTGGAAACTCAGACTATTGTGGTGAAACAACGATTCGACAAACAAGGGCAAAAGCTGGTAGTAATAGAGGAAGAAATCGATTTGATCAAATCGGATTTTCAGCGCGTCAAAACCATAGGGACTGCACCAACTAAGCCACATGAAAGTAAGGCACTGAACGCACATAATTTTGAAGAACAAACTTCTTGTACCATCTACAAGAAGTTTGAAACAGTTACAGAGTTTAACCACAGGAGCAAATGAGATCCTGCGATATAACTAATGGTGTCACTACGAGGTGCTGCGGCAGAATTACCTCTAACAATTCCAGGGGACAATAATTTCAGCTGTTTAAGCTTGACGACAGCTTTGAATATGAGGTACGATGAAGATCATCTGTAGGAAGTTAATCGTTCACAGTTCAGAATACGCGCAAAGAAGCCAGAAGAGACGTTGCAGCAATTGGCTCAGGACATTGAGTGGTTAACACTTCTGTCCTACCCCAGGTCAAATGCAGAGCATCAGGATGAAACGGCAGAAGATGCTTTCATCCACGGAGTATGTAATGAAGAGCTTCAAATAGCACTTCGTTTGGCTGATAAACAGACACGGAAGGAGTCTTTGGCCAACGCTTTGATCTACAAATCAGTGAAGCAGGCATCGTGGAGCAAGTTAAAGTCTGTGATGTACGTGAGAAATGCATGTGCAGAAGAGAAAATATGTCTAGACAATCAGAGAGAAGTGGAGACTCTCAGTGTTGGAATTGCGGAGAAAAGGCCACTTGAGGCTCGATTGCCCCAGGAGATGGAAATTGAAGTATTGTCAGCAATGAGTGTATCAAAAATATATTAACACCGGAACTTCATCAATTAGCGGAGTTTTCCGATGCTGGAACTGCGGAAAGAAAGGACATCGGACTCCTGACTGCTACAAGAAGAACGAAACCAAGTACTACCAAGGTTGCTCAGCAAGTGGAAAAGAAGTTCGAAGATCAGCGGCTGGCCTACAACACCGGTAACCCTAAAACGGCCACCGTCACCAGGTTTTATGTTCGGGAAAATGGTTTGAGTCAGGATGGGAAAAACAACAACAAGCTTGTAACATCACTAGACCGATCTTGAGAGCGGATATGGCAAAGTCCTGGAGACTAAGTAACGCTGGGAGGTTCATACTTCAGACGATTACGGGTGATTCTGTGAACACGAGCGAGTGGGCTTAAACTAAGTTTGGAATTTGCCCTGAGTCGATCGAACGAAATCGAGTCGCATGTCGTCGATGTAGAGTGCGGCTGCTGAATCCAATCACCGCGGAGGGTGAAGAAGTGTTTTTGGCTTTGCTCTGCTTGGCGGAACTCTCGTGCAAATCTTCCACAAGACAGTGCAAATGCAGTGATTTTCTAAATCGAGAAGTGCTGGTGATGTGTACGAATGTGTTTTTTTTTCGCGATGCCGAAATTTGATTGCACAGTGTTGCGCAGTGTTTGACAACGTTGCGCGGACCGCGTTTGATTCCCAGCCCCCTAACTGGGACTCCAGGTTCGTTCACTATCGGGTCGTGTCCACGTCGTTTGCCTGCTATGAATTGTCAGCAATGGCATGACCTAGTGGGGAGCAACCATCTACATCGATAAGGCGGCGACCTTTACATTTTGATTTTACCTTAAACTCTATGTTAATACTCTTTTTAGTCTACACTTAATAAGCCCCAATTTATTTTCATATGCTAACACTAAGATCTGCCTAACCTTACATTTCTCTTCTTTTTCTTAATGAGCTCGCTGGCATTACAATTCTACACGAGTTCTTGGTGAAATTGTTCGATACAACTTGGAAATATAGTATCGATCATCAGTTCCTGGTAGCAGCGATAATCGACGAGTCCATACTTGGAATGGAGTTCCTGGGCTCTCATAATTTCAGCCTGGATTTGGGAGAGCGGAAAATCAAATGGATTAGCACATGAATCAGAATGGAACATTGCCATCAGATAGAAGCATAAGGAGATTACATATACGTAATAGCGAGACAAATGGAAGTTTTATCGGTGTTGTTTTTTTTAAAGATGATTTTGAAATTTCTTCGTCTGTTTTTAAGCGTATGCATGACCAGTAACGTGAGTCGATTAATATAATGAGGCAAGTGAAGAGGATCTGACTAAGTAAATTTACGTAAACAAAACCGTAAAAATCTTTTCTGAATGAACAGTCAACATAAACTTGCTAAAAAGGCACCCCAAACTATACACCCATACCCGAGTATCGGTCTAATTAAAACACAAAATAGTATCTTAGTCAGAGGTTTATCATCGAGCTCTTTAGACCACCTCCTCATAAATCCTAAAGTAGTTTAAGCTTTTACTAAGATGGCATTATTATGATCGTCAAATGTGAAAGCATTATTTAAAAGAGCTCCCAAATCGAGGACCTTGTCAGGATATATTAAGGTAATACTATTCAAAGCTTAATGGACTAATTTTACGAGTGTACGAAGCAACGATACAATTATCAATGTTAATAACGAATTTCTTAGCATCACAACCAGTAGTAAGGCTATCTAGGTCAGCTTAAGTCCGAAGCAGTCACAAATATTGTAGTAGGGGAGCCCGGGATGCTAAATTTGCAGTTACTAAAGCGTCATGGGGATCTATTGGATTGTGAAGATTAGGTTCTAAAATGAAAAAAAGTTTATGTAAAGTTTTCCATTTTAGTGGGGGGGAGAGCGTGTAAAAATGTTCAAAAACGTAAAAAAAAACAGTTACATGGAAATACTCGAGCGCGTCAGACATTAATAGTGTATACGCGCTTTGTCTTTCTGATAGCCGGTAGATATTTATCTGACGATTAACTGGTGGGGGGTGGCCGTAAAAAGAGGTAAAAAAACACAACAAAAAAAAGTTATTCGAGCGTGTCAGATATTCAGAGGGAATGTTAAGTGCACTCAAAAAAGTGTCCTATTTAAATGACTGACGATTTGGACGTGACCAAAAGACATGACTGATTTCTGAAAATGTAAAAAAAAACGTTACCTTGAAATACTCGAGCGCGTCAGAGTTTTATACAGAGGGTTCAACTTGATGTCTTAGTTGTCCTAAATGATAATCTGACAATTATATGGAGGGATATTGTTAATCTGACAATTTGAAAAAAAAAATTCGTTTCTTCTTTTTATTACTGGATGAAATAGCTGGATGAAATATATATATATATATATATATATATATATATATATATATATATATATATATTTAAATATATATATATATATATATATATATATATATATACATATATATATATATATATATATATATTTATATATATATATATATATATATATATATATATATATATATATATATATATATATATATATATTTATATATATATATATTTATATATATTTATATATATTTATATATATATATATCGTTTAAAGATGTTACATCCGAAATTACGACCGTAGCATAAGCGTTGCTAAATTTTCTTCGAACACGTTTCACTTTACGATATTGCAAGATATTCATACATTTTTTTAATGTTTCATGTGTAAACTTTTTAGTTTTTTCACAAGTTTCTTTTTCACAAAATACACATTTCACACTTACATCACTCATTATTAATTCACAAAATTATTTAAAAAAACACAACAAACAAACCAACGCGTCTGGTCCAGTGAAATCCGACATAAAAAAGGCGAAACTTCGGAAAAATTAGGGGAAAGCTGAATTTTGGTGTGAACCTTGGCACTGGCGTATTGAACAAAATGTCAAAAGTGCCCATCGATCCGAGTGCTGCGTTACTTTTTATACGGGGTCAAAGGTCACCAAAAGTGATCTTTCCTAAATATCACAGTAACGGTGACGTCTTCAGAAAACAATGTATGACGAATTTGTAGCTTAACAAATTTCCAACAAAAAATATCTGCTAACTATTTCTTGTAACTATAACCGTTTTGGAGATATATTGATCTAAACATTTGCTACTAACAGCATCTTCTTTCTCAACGGAATGTTGATATCCGATTTTGACTACGACTTGGAATGTTTGTGAGTTTATTTTTCTATGTTTAAGAAGCGCAGAAAAAAAAAACATGCAAACAAACTTATCTACCACACTCCAGGGTAGATGGAAAAGTGTGCTCCGAAAAGTTATCCCCCCCTTTCCATAAAATTGTATCCCTCAGCTTCCATCTGAAATATTCAGAAATGAGCTCGTTGCCTGCTTTTTGCCCACTGTTAAACAAGATAAGATCAGTTTTTATCCTGCAATTTTTTTCATTTATTGATGATTTTAGCTACATCGCCCCATGAAAACCGTCAGATTATATGTTTTTCGTAATCCTGATAGGATTTCCTTCCAAATAAAAAAAAACATTAATCGCGCTCGAGTATTTCGAGGTGGGGTTTTTTTTTACAACTTTGTGACTCGCCCATTTCCTTAAGCCACGCTCAAATTGTCAGATTATTGAAACATACTCTTTTCTGGATGTACTTAACTTACCTTGTCTTAATCTGACGCGCTCGAGTTTTTCTGAGGATCAATTTTTTTTTACTAATCTGACGGGCTTCCCTCAACGCACCCCACTATATTAAGGGCTCATATATGGTAGGGTACATTGCAGGGTGCAGGGCTTCTCCCCATATGATTTTCTGACGCGCTCGAGTAACGCGAGAAATCCCCGCTTGGGCTCCCCTACTATTGGATACCTTTTTAAAACGTCATTTGCATAGAGTAAAATTGAAGAATGCCTCAGGACAGATGGGAGGCCACTTACATATATATGTATAAAAGACATAGTCAAGGTCCTAAATGACTTTCTTGAAAAACACCAGACATGATGAAAGGGTGCCGCAGGAGGATACATATTGGGTACGGCATTCCAAATAAGAAGCTATCCAGGTATTAAGTAGCTGTGGAAAGTTAAAAAAAGACAATTTACACAACAATATGGAATGATACAGCTTGTCAAAAGTCTTCGTGAAGTCAATATAAACATAGGCTACCTGAAGTCCTGTCTCGATTGATCAATTGATGGAATAACGGTGCTGGAGAACTCTAGCAGGTGATTAGTTGTGAATTTGCCTTTCATGGAACCATGTTGAAAAGGAGATACTATTAATTTACTATAAAACACCACAATATTACTGATTATCGCGTCGAATAGCTTAGCAACATATGGAAGTTTCGCAATGGGACGATAGTTGCTAACAACATTTCTATCAATTTTTTTATGAATAGGTCTAGCGATTGCATATTTCCAAAAACTAGGAAAAATACCGAGAGACAGAGAAAGATTAAATAAGTAGACAAGAAAAGGAGACAGGAATTGAAACATTAAAACATTACTTTCATGATTTGACTCGGTAATTTGGCACAAGCGAATTTTTTTATTAAGATGATTACTCCGTGAGAAAATATTGTACTGGATGGTGCTTAAAAAGCATTTATAGAGTGACTTTCTAATAAGCCGATTCTTGATGATTACACGTGATAGGAGTATTGATAGATATAAACATCATATAAGAAACATTTACAAGAAGCATAAGGAGAGGAAAACGTCAGCCTCTTATTGTTATTAAATATGTACATATGTATATAAACGATATCCCGATTGAGTATTTGTTTGAGAACAGAATATTTTCAGGGAAAATACGCACGTTTAATGAATCGAACTGTTTTCTATTTTAAACTAAATGCTTTCGAATCAATATTTAAAATATATGTACAATAAACTGTAATTGTATTTTCGAATTTTATCTTCAATGTTCGAAGTCTGATTGATAAATAACTATAGCGAATAAAAACAAAATGGAAAACGTGGCAAATGATGCAACAATTTAATTCAAAGCGCCTACTCATTTATTATTATTAAATTTCAAAATCTACTTTAAACTAGTCCTAGTAAGAATCATCGGATTAGAACATATTATTAATATGAAAATACATTATTAGAATATATTATTTATATTCTTTACACTCCAGATTAGAGTAATACTATAATACAGATAGCAACAAGAATCAAATTACATAAATAGAGAAAAATTACAATAAATTAATTACCGTTTTCTAGTTTGTGAGTTGCTGTTGACAAATAAGCAATTCGTAAAACAAACAATACTTTGATGTTATATTTGGTGGTAATATGCCACAATATTCTGAACAAATATTAACTGAAAATAAATCATTCATACACACAAGAATATTGTTTGTGTTCTAACATTTGCTGTTTATTCTATTCTATTAATTCTTCCCTTGAACTTATTAAGTTCACCTCTGCATCGTCGTCCAAACTTTCATGTGCTTTCACCCATCACCCCTTTCGCACAAAATTCAACTGCCAGATAAACCAACATGACTTCATCGAACCTTACCAAAAGCCGTCGTGAACTCCATCAAGTATTTGTATAGGACCCAAAAAGCATGTCATTCGATATGCAATGTCTCAATCAGCTCAAACAAGTGTCAGCAGTGCGCAACTCGTTGCTCCATGGAATTTTTCGGATTTCTCTCGCTACGGAATGAAAGCATGAAACGCTAATGCTCGACAAGTAGCAGCCATTCACAAACTCGAGACTGAATGTCTCCCCAAACTCGAACTCCCAGCCCCCAACCACTCACCACAGTGGGTCAGAAACACCCAAACGCACGGCACAAACTTCCTCATCCGCCCTTGTTACCCAGGGCTTTTGCAGAGTAATATTGTCATGAATAAATTCACTCTCCTGCTAGGCTGTTGCTCGCGACATTACTCGTCTATTCTTACGATGAATCTGTTGTCCCTTTTATATCCTTGGACAATACAACAGATGGCTGCGAATTTTTGTGTTGACATCGATTTAGTGCTATTCTTCTAATTACAATGCAGAATGAATAATGTAACCTCCATTGCTCTAGAGGAAATAAATGTTTGCATTGTTTGTGCAAAAAACGAGATGACGTGAAGCATCTTCTTACAATTTCCATATTCTTGAGCCATGTTTCACTTAAGAACGGACAGTTGACTTCAAGTGAGCTGTTTCTATGCCAGAAAATGCAAATGATGTATGCAAATGTTAATCATAAAACTTTTCCCAAGCTTTTATATGAGCACAGAGAAAAATAACGAGTAACTTTTAAAATATTATAAAGCTTAAAATATTATAAAAATAGCATAAAAGTGTTTAAAATGGATTGAACATTTTATAAAAGTGTGATTGTCGAAAAGTTTTTCGCCATGATTAGAGTGACGTCCCATAAGTACGAAGCTGTTAAAAGTATATTTTGATGGTAAGCAGAATATTTCAGAGTTAGTTTGGAACAACTTGAAAGAAATGGATTCGTTTGACGCAATTTCGATACGTTATCCAGATAAGTATTTTCCGGACCTAGTTTTATCTTAACCTGTGCAAAAATATTTCTTACAGCTTTTAATGATGCAATAGACGTTATTTGTGCTAAGTTTTTTATTTATTTGATGCTATTGAATCGCTCTACTATGATGGTTTCTTTTTTAAAAAAAGTTGAGTATCGAACCCAAAGTCTAAACTTAAAGGATAACGATACATTATTAGTACTGATAAAGGAAAATAAAGATATTTGGGACACCATTTTTTCGGAGGACTCTATTTTACTGGAGCTAGTATGTTTGGGGTTTTGACCTCTCTTCTTTGGATGGGCGACTCTTCCACCCAACTCATTTCTTACCCAAAGTCAAATATGTCACTTAGTGCAGTTGTTACGCCCTACTCCGTCAGCTGTCTGAGGCTTGGTCTTCTCTTTACGATAGGCCTCAATGGTTCTATGAGGATGTTGTTCTAGTCTGTCGAATAGTTTTAACGTTTTGTCGCGCATGTACATATCTATTGTCTCAATCCTTAGTTCTCTATGTATGTCCGTATTCCTAAAGTACTGTGGAATTCTGAATATTTTCCTAAGAGTGAAGCTTTGGTAAATCTGCGGCTGGTGTTTGTTAGTCTTTAAAGTCTGGTAGTAGACAGTGCTATCATATGTCATTATGGGTCGTATGATATGTTCGTAAAGTAGTGTTTTGTTGGTCATGTTCAGTTTATCTGGTCTAGTCATTGATTGCAGTCTGCTCAGCATACCAGGCTCATGGTTTGTCACTTGTTTTTTTTTATATTTCTTGTCCATCTTAATATGCTATCGAATGGAAGTCCCAAGTATTCGGCTGTCCGTTTCCAGTCTACTGTCTGGCTGTCGACTGTTAGTTGTAGTGGTTGTTGCCTGCGCTGTCTCTTTACGAAGATGACATGCGTCTTCTCGACGTTTATTTTAATTTTCCATTTGAGAAATATTCCAACAACATATCCATGTTGGTTTGCAGGTTTGTAGATATAGCTTCTGTCTGCTTTGGATTATAAAATAAGTATGTATATGTGTATAAACTGTACAATATTGGGAAGAGTGGTGAACCTTGTGGGACTCCAACTCCTTTTGTCCGCATTTTGGGGAGTTGGATGTCAATTCTGCCCTAGGTAAAGGATGAAATTAATTGTATGAAGGGAAATGGAATTTGAATTACATGCATTTCGAAGATTAGTCCTTCATGCGAGATTTTGTCAGACACCTTGGCCACATCAAACATGACCAAGTCAGTTGATTTTCTTAGATTGAGCCCTGCACATATACGCTGCAGTATTCTTGAAAGCTGAAGTTCAGTAAATGGAGTTCAGTTGAAACCAAATTATACCTCTAGTATAATGGATTTTTCCTGTGTGAATTTTTTCGCTTGTTTTATTATAACCGCTGTACTTCGGATCACAGAGAAGTTCTTGATTCGAAAGATAGCGTTTATAATGCCAGTAATTGTTGCCAATGTCCTATCAGGGCTTCGTTTCAGCCATAAGTTCCCAATGGAATCAAGTCCAGGTAATATCCGCGTGTGGGTTGTTTGACTTCGAGGCTTGTTTGTCTGAATTGATTGTTTTCTGTAAGCGCAGAGGCAAGAACTTGGTCTACAGATACAGAAATGTCCTTTTTTTCGTCAACATCATCATCTGGAGAGCGATTTTTGTGAAAAAGAAGCTCCAATGCCATCGCGTCAAATTTCCATTCCAGGCTTTATGCTTTAAGGAAAGGTTCTTCGCGCTGTTTTTCATGTCGATTCGTAGGCGATTTGCAGGTCTTTCAGTGACGTGCTAATTTATGTCCACTTGTTTGGCTCACGAGCTACGACAAACACTGTGAATTTTTTTCTGTTCTGCGTAGTTTTTTGTGTCTTATCTGTTTTGCCTATGATTTTTACTTTCTGTGAGGTTGTGGTTGTCTTTTGTGTCATCAGCAGTTGCATTATATTGAGAGGTTTTGATGGTAGAATCGCTGCATACTTCTCTTCAATATGTACTTCACTCGCTGATAGAAAAGGTTCCAGGACCTCCATATCTAGCTAACACAAGCTATTACGATCATCCTCCGTGTCTTCCACCGCTAAGGACACTAAACTTTCGGCAATGCTCTTGACTTGTGTCTTCTTTTCGTCCATTCTTGACGATGGTGTCGGTGATGTTGTCAGATTTCGTTTAAGTCTAGTCTTTTCCGTGTTGTTAGTCATATTTTGTATTCTGTTTGTGAGCTCTTTGTTTTTCTTATGAGTTCTTTGTGCTGTTTATGCAGAGCAGCCTGAGTGTCCGCAAGCTGCTTAGTAATTTGATTTAAACTTTCGTTTGATTGCTTGCTGTTCTAGAATCTGTACCGTCTAGTCTCCCTCGGAGCTCATTTCTTCTCCTTTTCTTCGTCGTCAGTGTCGTCTACAGCTTCTTCCGGATATATCTCAGAGATAGCTCCATCATCCATCATTTTTTGTTTCGACTTCCCTCAGTTTTTTTTTTTTTTGAAATTGTTTCCGTTTGTATAGCATGTAGCTGTGTGTCCGTTTGTATATCAAGAGAATTCACTATCCTCAACTGCTCACATTTGTGAACAATATTTTAATCTAAGCGTGAACATATTGTTGGACGAAATTGCCACTTACCTGTTGGAAGGGACCTTCGTTCTTCCAAATACGTAGCTTTTGATTTCATTTTTTCAATATTCACATGTTTTTATATTTTACAACCCTATTTTTTAGCATTTATTGTGACTCTATGCTTTATTTAGTAATTTTGTCAACACTTTTACTGTCACCTTGTTATAATTTTAATCGTCCCATTCATCGTTCAATCGTTCATTCTATGTTTATTTATCAATCGTATGTTTTTAGTACTGTCTCAATCACTCGCGGTCGACCACACATATTTTGACCACATGATCATTTGATTTATAACGGATTTTCTACTTTTCGCACTACTAACAAAATTCGTTCTTCGCTAGGACTCTGCTAAGACATTTACGCGTGAATTTGTATTAAATAAAATTTTGATAGAAAGCAAAGTCATTCCATTCTCCAAGTGCCGACCTGATGCCGATTATATTTGACAATAGCGGATAGCAAAATAAAATTGCACAAAATATGTTTCTGCTTTGAAAATAGCAATTTTTGTAATTTTGTCAAATAATATAAAATTATAATATTTAAATAAGATACTTAAGTGAAATGTATAAGAAAACAAATTTTCAAATACTTATTTGGTAGTTCCATCCCTTTCTTTAATAACGAAAAACCAACTTTAAGTTACCCCAAATGAAAATTCAACTATAAATCCATTCACGATCTTTGAACATTTGAATGATAAAGCAATCCCCCAGCATATTTTAAGCTATGACAGCTAACAGAAATGACATATCAAGGTTATGCCAATCTCTAAATCTGCTGCACGTTAGAGTCATCCGCATGGAGCTTTTGCTTGAAACATAGCTGCATAATAGGAACATGCAACATCAAAATGGATTCGTATTCCCAACAGAACTCTGAAACCCGACTGCAGTCCATCATCTGTATGTCTGTGCAACGTTACTAACCTTTCTCGTTCCCGTTCGGTTCTTAATATCATCCATATGAAGCCCGAGACATATACAAAATGCAAAAATGAATACTAACGACAAGCATAAAACCCCAGTCAGATCACTTGCAGGATTCTCATCTGTACCGTTGCGGAAAGTCAACAGAGCGAAGAAAGGCCGTGACGAGATATCAGGACATGCAACAGTTGCAGCAGAAATAAGATGGCAAAATTGAAAAATTCAATGTTCAAGCCGAGCACACAGCTTTAATTGCAGAATGGTGCATGTAGGAGTTGGCTGACGGGCTTGTTAAGCAACAACAAAGGAAAGTAACGTATTTGTGTGGATGGGAGCAGAATGGGAGAAGGTTTTTGTGTTGGGTAAACATGTGTATTTTGAAGGGTATTAAGTGTGTATAAAACTTTTTATGAAATAGCAAAAAGCTGTTTGAGTTTGAAAAGTAAATGATACGAAAAATACTTGACAGGTGAAAACGATAATGATAATTCTTCAATATGGCAAATTGAAAAGGTTATTCTTTCAATAGAATCATCCTTTGTTCTAGACGTTCCGAAATCGATGGGAGAGGATACACGTTTATTTTGAAAATCATATCAATTTCATTTAAGGGTTGATTCGATGTACACTCGTGGAAGATGCTCAATAATGTTTAAAGCATACTAGTTCACCATTACTATATGCGAAACGACTTTGATCAAAATAGTTTTAAACAACGTAATTATATAAATTTGAAACTCATATGTGATTTTACATTTTAAAGTCACTTAGCACGAAAAATATATCACCAGTTGTAGCTTTTATTTCATGTATATAATGGCGCCCAGTGTGGGCAAGCAATTTTTTGAATGTAAAAATTAAATAAATGAATTTTACAGTCTGTGAATCATTTTGAATAGTTCAAAACTCAAGCCAGCATGCCAATTTGAATCAGCTGTTATCTTATAATATCTTATTTTTAAAGTTTTTAAGTCTTATTTTTAAGAATTTTAACGCAGTCTATCCTATGATTTATAATCACATTCATATGAAATAATAATCCTTACGACATGTAATATATGTAGCAACACCTAGTTAAAATCAAATCATTTGGTTGAAATATTTATTTGGGTGTCCATTGCATAAATTGATGCTGCAAAACAGTTTGCAAATCAGGCAATAAGCTCAATATATATGTTACTGCTCAGAGCTGGTAAAATACGTTTTTGAATGAAGTCACTTGTATGTATGGTGAAAGTTTATTTATTCATTTTGTTTAATAATTATTTAAAGTTCGTTTAAAACAAATTTGTAGGACTTACATTAAAAATCATAAAAATTTACAAACATATCCATCAAATGGGGGTTGGTAGCTTAGCAGCAATGATCTACTGCCCGCGGGTTCGAATACCGCCGTGCCCATGGCTATATATATTCATCTTGTGTTTTTTTAACGGCCGGCGGTTGGGCATACTACTAGCACTCCATTAATTAAGTGTTACATTAAAGCTTTAGTGGTGACTAAGCATAACACTAGCATTTCAGAAAATAAGCAAAAATGTGACACTTAAAGAATAATGGAATAATTGATATCGGTTTCTCCTATATGTGTCTCCCTACCGCCATAGCAAAGCATTCGCTTCAGGTAATCCTCTGGGCTTTGCCATTGTTATAGCAAAAAAAGAAAACCAAATGGTCTAGTTTTCGCCAAAGATATTTCGCAAAGATAAATTTAGATAATTAATGTAAAAAGATAAGCGTAGAATATCCGACCAAGCAAACTCTTTGTAAACAAGACCGTAGAAATGTTTACTGAATGGACTTGATTTTATCGGCGTCTAAAGCTAATAAGGCACCAAAACTAGACAGACATATTTGGGTATCCATTTAATTATGGTATATATGGATAATATTATCTTAGTTAGATATATGTCCTGAAACTCTTTAAATTGTCTTTTCACGAATCCTAGAGTAAATGAAGCGTTTACGCAGATAGAGCTAATGAGATTATCAAAATGAAAGCATTATTACCCAATACTTTGTCAGAATAGCTTAAAGAGTATTCTATTCAAAGAGCATTGAAAGCTTAACAGTACACTTGTCAATGTTAATTACAAGTTTGTTAGTATCACGCCAAGTCTTAAAATTATCAAGATCAGCTTGAAGTCCCAAGCAATCCCGAGTATCTAATATCTTATTAAAATGTTTAACGTTATCCGCATAAAGTATAATTTAACAATGTTTCAAGACAGATGGAAAGTAATTTACATCTAAAATAAATAGCTAAGGTCCTAAATAGCTTCCTTGACGAACACCAGATATGACATCAATTTCTGATGATAATAAGGTAATAAGTACTAGAGATGAGGCGTATATACTGGAACAGGTATATGGAACAGGTATTTTTTTGGAACAGCCAGTACCTAGTACGAAATTCAAAAATACTAGGTACGAGTATTTTTGTGGACTATACATGTAATCAAGAATTTACACAATGAATTTCGTCCATTTAATTCATTTCAATCAAACAGTGACGTAATAGAATCCTAATATTAATATAAACTCGTATTTCATATTTGCAAGTGCTTTCATACTCACGAGTATCTCGTACGCGAGACGAAAATACTTGCAAGTACGAAAATACTCGATACGAGTATATACTCATATCGTTCCAAAATATTCGAATACGAAAATAACGTATCGTTCCAAAATACTCGAATACGAAAATAACGTATCGTTCCAAAATACTCGAATACGAAAATAACGTAACGTTCCAAAATATTCGAATACGAAAATAACGTATCGTTATAAAATACTTGCAAGTATTTTTGGAACAGGTATTTTTGGAACAGGTATTTTTAAATACTTGCAAGTATTTTGGAACTATACGAGTATATACTCGTATCGAGTATTTTGGAACTTGCAAGTATTTTCGTATCGCATATTTTTGTATAGAGTATTTTCGTGCTTGCGAGTATTTTGGGACTTTAGGTTTAGGTTTTTAGGGTAAAAGTAGCTGAAATCGGTCAAAATCGGCCAAGTTTGAGTTAGAGTTGTTTGGGACATAACGGGCCAAGACCTATTGCTGTGATACAAAAATTTAGGTTTTGTAAGGGAGAAAGGGGTTTTTTGGCCATAGTTTGGCAAAAACTGCCTTTACAGCGCTTTCGATGATTGAAAGTGGTTGGAAAGTATACTAGTGATATTTTAAGGACGAAAAAATTTTTGATGGGAAAGATTGGGAAAGTATTTTAATCAATTATTCAAAAAGTTTTTAGGGCAAAAGTAGCTGAAATCGGACAAAATCGGCCAATTTTGGGTTAGTGTGGTTTGGGACATAACGAGCCAAGACCTATTGCTGTGATACAAAAATTTCTGTTTTGTAGGGGAGTAAGGGGTTTTTTGGCCATAGTTTGGCAAAAACTGCCTTTACAGCGCTTTCGATGATTGAAAGTGATCGGGGAGTTCAATAGTGATATTTTAAGGGCGAACAAATTTTTTTATAGGGGAAATTAAGCAAAAACGTCCATATTTTCCAAAAAAAATTTTTTTGGTCTAGCATAAATATGAGGATCTTTCTGATTTGTTCCCATACAAATATGGGAAAAAGCGGCCTAGTTTCTAAGATACGGTAAAATGAAATCCGCCGGGAAAACTGAAAGTAACACTAAAAATGTTTAGATCCTTTTTGGTTAGCCAGTTGGCTTCTCCGGCTGTGCTGAAGCTCTCCTCGTGACTGCACTCCAACCCTCCCGGGGCTGTGACTCATGTCCAGCTTTACCGAAAAGGTTGACCCCCTAGTGGGTGCATTAATAGACGTTTTATCATTTCTTAATAAAATTTTCGACAAATTCATGCTTCAGTGGGGAGAAGTGGAAAACCGACTGTTTTAGATTAGCCAGGAAAAGTTTGGTATCAGGCATCGATCGATGAAAAGTCATATAGATGACAATAGGATTAGTTGGTCCTATCATAGTAAATTTTTCGGCACTGGTAGTTTGAACGAAAACAGGAGGTGTTTTGTGCATATATTAAAATGAAAATCAAATTAAATTGATTGAATTTGCTTGTTTTCCCTTAGATGGCTCCTAGATTAGAGAAACACTTGCCAAATAAGTGACCGACCATTGGATAGTTACGGACAAGCTGCACGGACTAATGGCTCGTATCCTTTCACGGTAAACTGCAGCATCACCATTCTAGCCTGGGAACTTTGTCTCTGGTGGATGGGGGAGGGCATATCATACCGTTTCATTACATCACTGCAAATCGCATGTACTTGTGTGTATATATGTACATACTTCAAAAAATACTAGCTAGTATTTTGGAACAGGTATTTGGAACAGGTATTTTTTTGTACTCGTATTCGGAATACCTAGTATGTAAAAATCCGAGTACGACCCAACTCTAATAAGTACCTGCGGATAGTTAAGAGAAGACAGTTTACACAACAATATAATAGCAACAATAGGTTCTCGAAAGTTTTCGTGAAGTCCGCATAAATACAGTGGACATGAAGGCTTGTCTTGATAGATGAAATAACGATATTGTAGAACTCAAGCAGGCTGATATTTATGGATTTGCTTTTCTTGAAACCATTTTGAAAAGAAGATAAGATTGATTTGCTATAAAACACCACAACATTACTGATCATCGCTTCGAACAGTTCTCGAACGAGAAAAACTCAAGGAAGTTTGGTTATTTATATCTCCCTTTTAATCTGCAGGTGTGACAATTCCAGGTTTCCAAAAACTAGGAAAAATACCAATAGACAGTAAAAGGTTAAAAAAGTAGACAAAAATTGTAGATAGGTGGAAAGCATAACGTTATAAGACAATTGGAAACTCCTTCAGGTCCTGAGGTCAAATCATTGTATAGTTTCGTAGAAAACGTTAAAATGGCACCTGCGTCAATATAAAAATCTTTCACTCCTAAAGAAGATGTTTGGAATACTGTCGAGTTTTCATCATAGCTATTATAGTAGTGTTAGTAAAAAGTTCAGTACGGTATGCGGTATGGAAATAATGGGCAAAAATATAGCGAATGTTCAATATAATCGGAAATGTCATGCTGTCTGAATTATACCCTTCCTGATACCTATTCTAATTAATAAAATTCGAAATTCTTCTTGGCAGCTGTTGAAAAGTGGACCTCAGATTGCTAAGGTTAATCTGGCAAGCAGTTTTGACCTCAGACTGTAAAATATGCGTCATTTCTGAACAACAAAACCCAATTTTTTCATTTTCATTCAATTAAGTCAAAATCAGAACGAGATGAACAATATCTTTTCCATGTTTTAGATTTTAAATTTTCCAAGTGACGTATAGCCTTCGATTGCTATGGAAACTTTTCGCAATCCATTGAGAAAGAGGCTGGTGTACGATGAGCAAAGTATCCGAAGAGAATGAAGTGAAAATTGTACAAAGCTCTTTCTGATATCATAGGGGAACAATCGCACCTCTAAGTGAGACCATTTAGTTCACCTGGGTTGGCATTCTTAAGCTGTGGTTAGACATACGTCCTTGCGTTTTCAGATTCCATGAGCCAAGTCAACTCAAATCCAATTTTTTGAAGGCGGGGCTAAAGCGAAAGTGGTCGGATTCGTGGCTTAAGGGGGTAGTGCCAGTTAGAATGCTAAAAACAGCCTAATATTCAATATTTTTTTTCACCTGTTTTATTTTGTATGAATTTCAAAATTTGCATGGGTAAAATACACGTTTTGAAGATAAAAAAAAAAAATTATAATTTTTTTCAATTTTCTAGTTATTTATAGAGAGTGCCAAAGTTGACGTCTTGAAAAATGCCTCGTCATACTGTGGACAGATAATCTCAAGAATGAAGAATCTGAAACAAAAAAACCAAATCGCATTTGAAAGAGGAATGTTTCTTACATGGTAATCTACCACAATATTTTTAAAAAAATCATAAAAAAATGGTGGTTGTTTGAAATTATTTTTCGAAAAACCGTATTTTTTCACTTTGTTTCGCTTGCCAAATATTTTGGGTTAACTTTTGGCCTATATTGTGGAAGATTACCACACAAAATACTTGAATAAAGTAGTGCGCCAAATTTGACTTAAATTGGTTCGGCCAATCCGGAGAATAAGTGTCCGCAGTTTGAAAAAACGTCATTTCGAGAAAAACGCGTTTGAAGATTTTTTTCATTTATTTTTTAATATTATTTAAAAAAATATGTTTTTATCACCTACAATTGCTCAGTCTGCAATCCTTGGACCATACATAAGTATGCTTGAGTCCACATAAGCCAGTTGTTCTTGCAGTTGGGCAGTTTTTTTTGGCCAAACGCGCTTCCTTTGCCGCCTTTTTTGCCTGACTTATGCGCTCTTCATATTTTTTTCGCAGTAATCAAAAGCAGCGGTCTGCCGTAAACTGCCGTAACTTCTTTATTTTTGGGAAAATCTTAATAAAATTTTGAGACGTGATTTCTGAAGGTATAATAAATTGAAAAATACAAAAAACAAAAAAACTGATTTTTTCAAAATAATAACCGGTACTACCCCCTTAATATGTCTTTTGTAAATGATTAGTGGATGTTTATTTTACCATACGTATGCTGATGAAACAAAATTGAAACAAACTTGAGTTAACTCGAGTAAACAAAACACGCTAGATCGCATGAACGCATGGACTCATGTCTAAACACAGCCTTAAAGTAAAGGGATACTTAGACATATATTCATGTCCAAGATGATAATGATTATTAAATGAGGAGTTGAATCGGAGCAAGGAGATGATGCGCAAAGCTTGACTTCAGATGAAGAGGCGTTGGATGTGAAAACTACACTCAAAAAAAAAATATATCGCTGACAGATATAAAACGACGGAAATATAATATATCTCACATGAGTATATGGGTGTATTTTGAAAGACATAATATATTCAAGGCAGATATAATATAAATATTTATCGTATGTAAGCAGAAAAAAGCTCAGGGGATTGCCCTTTGAAGCGAATGCTTAGCCATGGCGGTAAGGAGACACATATGGGAGAAGCCGATAACAACTATTCCATTATTTTTCAAAGTGCCACATTTATTTCTTATTTTCTAAAGCGCTAATGTTATTCTTAGTCGCTACTAAAGCTTTAATGTGATACTTAATCAATGGAGCGCTAGTATTCTGCCCAGTCGCTGACTGTTAAGACAACATAAGTCGAACAAATACAGCCATGGGCACGGCGGGATTCGAACACGCGGGCAGTAGATCGCTGCTTCGGACTGACGCGTTAGCGAGCTAAGCTACCGACCCTTTTGCAAGCTCAATCTCAAACTATAAACAAAAGATGCCTCATAATTAGAAACGAAAATAAACCATTTATCTACGAAAAGCATATTACATTGTTCAGTGGTCATTTTATACCTGTCGCGTATATAATCTACCAACTGTATGGATTTCATATCTTTCGCTACCAGAAAACAGAGAAACCCATATAGAACTTATACCTGTAGCGTGCATAATTATGATTGCTGTGTGCATATTTTGTGTACCCGAGTTATATTTTTTACCTGAAAGCTAAATTTTACTTAAAATGAGTATAACTCTGGATTTCCATATACTCATAATACCTTTTAAATCAATAGTTATACCTGTTGCTTCTATATGTTATGTATCACACATAAATAGAACAAAAATATATTTGTAGGGGCAATTTTGTGCCCACTACAGTTAATTATGGCTATTACGGATATTATTATTTTTGCTACACATATAGCAGAGCGAATTTTTTTTTGTGTGTAGATCCAGTAACTTATCGAGCCTGTTGACAATGTTATTCACTTGGTTGAGGCCGCACGCAAGCATTGCTTTTATAAACTCTTTGGCATATGGACAATTACCAGGAGAACATTTCGGGGCTAGAGTCAAGCAGTCTTTAGATAGATTTTAAGTATTCCGAGGTAAGTTGAAGTCACCCATGAGAATGATCTCTCACTGCTGTTCCTCTCTCGCCTAAAAGACAAAACACTATTAAATAATTCTCTACCAGCAAACCAGTTTGGTTTTAAGCAAGATCAGTCTACAAAGCGGATCAAGTAGCCCAGCCTATCAAAACAGGTCTCAATAAAAGGAAATCAACAGAACTCGTCATGTTGCATATCGCAAAGATAAAGTTTGCACTCTGGGCTTATCGTCGTAAATGGTCTCTGTCTTCCAACTGCATTCATCCAACTCCTTGGAATTTTTTTTTAAAAATCAAGCTTCCCAAGTGAGAATTGATAGCTTTTTCTCATCTAAAAGATCTATAGTAGCATGAGTTTTTCAATTATACCCTTTGTCTTCGATTTTGTATAATTTGTACACCGCAAATAGTACCAGCAGAGCTTATATCTCCCTTTTCACAGGCATTAAATGTTTTTTACAGGCCCAGACAAACCACAGCTATTACTTCAAATGTTCAAAATTTAATCGATTCCTTAAACTTAAAACGGATGAAATTCGGGCGATTTTCATAACACACAAAAGACGTCAAATACCACGCTCACTTGCTATGGACAATCAATCCATAGATTGCCAAAAGGCGGCCAAATAGCTATTTTTTTCATTCGACAGAAGATCACCGTGGACTCCACACAATACTATTAACGTTATTTATCCTTTTCTCTAAACGTCTTAGCCAAATAAGTCAAATATTTAGTGTTAAGACCCAATTTCTCTACTGCTGCGTATCATTTGGACAAACCACCAAAACAAACAATAAAAAACTCCAGTCAAACCAAAATATTGCAGTAAAATAGGAACATCGAAATTCATAACTATTTAAGAATCGAGACAGCCGATAAAAACTATTAGACACGATAAATAATCACCACAACAGCTAGTTCTACAGGAATCCTGAAAATATCTCACCTTCACAATAATCTGACATATTCAAGGTTGATGCAACCCACAAATTGCTTTCATTTCCTTACATCTTTCTGCACTGATGTTGAATTGTCAGCTTGGTTTCCAGTGTTTTTAGATGGCTGATTTTGCTTTCGATGTGAGCTTTGTGAGAACAATTCAATTGAGCCGTTTGTATGTCGCTCACTTTGTTAGTTTGCTTAATTATTTGTCAAAATTATTAGGTGTCGTATGGTAATTCTGACTAATTACAATTAACTGGCTTAGCTATCAATCATTTGCAAACCACTAAGTGATCATTCAACTTTGATTATTTATCCTTAAATGGCTCGAAATGCACAAAATATTACAAAAACTCTTTGTAAAAAGTCACTTTTTACGATGGAAAAGAGGAAAAAGACATCTTTTTTGAGACGTCAAATTTAAAATATTTAAAGAATTCAAATATAATCCTTGTGCGGATTGTCGTCCGACTCCATACATTAGATCATAGAAGAGGGAAAATACGATTTAAACCTATCTCCAGTCTTCAAAAGCTAATTGCTTGGAGTGACAAGCAGACAGTGACAATCTCTTTTACACAAGAGCTGTGCGAAAGCAGCTTTTAAATTATTAATTGAGGTATTAATGATGATTAGTGAATTAGTTATTTAGAAACCCGTCAGTATAGGCTTTTACATACTCGTATCTTTAATAGATAGAAAGATATCGCGAAAGCGGAAACGGAAAAAGCTGAAGCTCTGACATAGCATCTCAATTATTCATTATTTTAGGTTGAAATTCTAATCAACTACGTGTTGATCCAGTGTAAATGCCTCCATTAGTCTTCGTTGGCATTGAAATTATGGATGAGAGGTGCATTTCCACGCTTCGGAATTTTGATTTGCATTTCCGGCCAAATTCTTTTATGTTGGTAAAAGCTCTGAATTTTCTCCATATTTTGAGTAACAATCCAACTTATCTCAAATGTTAATACTCCGACTTATCTCTTAAAGAAACAATAAAGATGCTAAAATGACGCATGCTTTACAGCTTGTGACTAAATTCTCCCTAGTCAAGTGAGTAATGAATTATCGAAATTGGATGGCCTTTTTCAA
The DNA here is from genome assembly GCA_963978885.1 of Nemotelus pantherinus. Taxonomy (NCBI): domain Eukaryota; kingdom Metazoa; phylum Arthropoda; class Insecta; order Diptera; family Stratiomyidae; genus Nemotelus; species Nemotelus pantherinus. The sequence goes on along the minus strand of OZ022264.1, from coordinate 247,077,379 downwards.
GAATAGCTATGCTATTTTCTTGTTTTTTGCTTCAACATAACGATATCCTTTGTAAATTATTAACACCTTAATTCTTTCCTAAATTTGTTGTTGTTAATTTAAAGCTCATGCAAACTTATGATATCTTTAGCTAGCAAAAATTTGTGACTCTTTGCTCAAAACAAAGAAAATTTTTTGGAGAATAATATAACACTTTTTGGAAAACTCCTGCGATTTTTATTGAGTATTTATTTGGATAAATCTAAATAATGCTATACAAACTGGCAAATAATAAGGAAATAGTAAGATGATAAATTTGCGGAAACATTGGAAATTTTCAACCATCACATTATTCAATGATCTTACGAAGGGTTTTTATGTTTAATCGACTGCTTTGCAATCAAGTCAATTTTAATTCAAACCATTCGCAAATCTTATCAATCATTCACTAAAACATGTCCGATTTTCATCTCAAATTTGCTGACACACAAATCAGGTCGCAGTTTATGCCCGATATGCCTCAACTCAACACTGTTTCCAATCAACCAGTGATTGGCAGTCATTAATCAACGTAAAATTTATCGACTGACATCAACCGACCATTTTAAATTTTTCTCTACACAACACATATGTATGTGGGTTGCTTTGCGATTGCCAGCAAACCAGGACAGCTACTACACTAAAGCTTCGGAAAAAATAAGGGACGAAGCAATCATTTTGACATCTAGAATCCTCGCAATTGTCGTCGCTGTCAATCACCAGTCGAATTTTCTCATTCTGCATGTTCCGGTGCAAACATTGTGAAAATCGCTTTCGCCACTTTGATTGCTATTAGCTTTGTTAATTAGCATTGCACGATTCGAAATGTCTGAAGTTTGATTCTAATTGGGATGGATTGATGTATCAATCTGTGTGGGGGATGAATTTAAATACTCGTAGAATATCGAAAAATATAGGATTGCTTATTTTCTATTGCATTAAAGAAAAGCATCGTACAGATTGAGGAACAAAGCTGCCTAGTTTTGGTTTAATCGATAGCAGCTTTTAATGAGACCAGAAAAAAAGACATCAAATATAGTCACAATGTCCATTTTAAATAGTGATTAAAAAAGTACATGACAATAGGTCATTAGATTTAACATTGTCAAATTTTGTTAGTTTACTTTAGTTAGTTTACTTCACTAGTTCACTTATTTATTCATTATGATTAGTATTTTTTCCCATTATAGAGACTTAACTTACCGTACAGTATATTCTGGAAAATGCCGGTCTGGACGTTCTCTCCTGAATCGTTCGTGTTTGAATTATGGTGTGTCGAATAATCAGCGTAGCACACAGAGTAATATACAATTATCGCAGTAGAAGCACGTGGCTCGCCAAAGAGTAAGTTTCACTAGTGACCGTTTCTTATTTCGATTTCGACTTTTCGAAACTAAATGAATAATGAAAGTAGCTTTCTCGCGACGAAAATTGAAATCCTAGATAATTTTAGGGATTACCGGTCCTGGAAGGCAAATTTAACCAAATTTTTAAACCACTTTAGATCTAAAATTTTTAGATCGTCGAATCTAAACCACTTTGAAGTGCAAATCCTTTTATGTAAGTCCTTTGAAGATAGAGAATACTCATCTTTCCCAGCGAAGAGAAGGCAAATGACAGAGAACGACAAAACTAAAGACGAACTGATTAGAGTCCTGACATATTAACTTGAGGATCTGAGAACAGGTAAAGAATCGATGACACACATAGCAACAAAACTGGATAAATTACAAATAACTTAAAGCTACCAAAAAGGACTTACACCAGCAAAGTAGAATGAACACTGAACCTATGAAGCGCAACAACGATGCTGTTCTGCAAACTCAGTTAGATCGAAGCTTAAAAACCAAAATACCTATCAAGCGGTCGTAGATAAAAAAGCCTATTTATCCCAAACTTTATCTCTGCTTGTTCTTCTTCTGCAGAAAGTAACATCTCTGAAAACGACGAACAGCCACATTATCAGTCGCTGTCCTCAGCTATCAAATATAATGACAGTGGGCTTGCCAAAGTATCTGACATCAATTCTGATGTCAACCTCATAGATGATACTAAGTAACCACAACTCTTCCTTCTATCTCCCAACCACACAAAAACGACAGCAAACACAAACATTATCAAAACGATAATCAAAAATACAAAAGATCCAACACAACTCCCAAAAGCCTCAGTCCCAAACCCATTGATCCATTCCAATCCTGTGGTGTCAAAATATAACAGCCTTATATCAATAATTTCAAAATACTCTTTGGCAAGGCCAAACATATCAAATTCGAACAAGTCAAGAAGGGTTTCCTCTGCATCTAAATTTTATCCACTAGTTTAAAAAACACAAGAAAATCACCCAGCCCTCCATAGAAATACAAATACAATATTACACATACTACCATCCAGAATATTGGCCTTGTCACTGGACAGATATAAGAGAACCTCGAGCTTCAGTCTCAAATCCAGAGTAGGAATTTCAAAACTGCTAAAGTTGGGGTTTCCCAATAAATCTTTAAAATTAAGGCGATCTGTCACATAGTCTGTCAAATTAAATCATATAAATCAAGTACGGGAATGGCGTGGTACCAAAATCACCAGCAATTTGAGTATTCATCAGGCAACTGCCACATCCAAGCTCGTCGAGTCAAATGTGACGGGCTCCACAACTTGCAAAAAATTGAGATGAAAATATGTAAACTGTGAATGTGAACACCTCACCAGTTATGAGAGCTGGGTATATTACCCAACAAAGCTGTGACTATAAGCTAAAACTCCACTATTCATTCTGATATCTCCTATTAACTCTAAAAGCAACTTCAAAAATTTTTACTAATACAGTTACTTTTAATATTCCAAAAAGCCAGGTTTAGCCAAAAAGCCAGGTTTAACCAAAAAGCCAACAACAACTTCACTTAATTGTTTATAAGTTCATAGCCATCATGGTTCAAAACATGTCTGCAGTCCAAATCATCCTACTTATTCCATCCTTCAGCAAATTAACCTTATAACCCATTTTTTTCACAAGAGCTCTCCGCTAAACAAAAAGAATGGTCTGATCCAATTTTTGAAAGATTTCAAAGTTGACATAATGCTTCTGCAGGAGATAATCTTCAAGCTTAGGATCCAAGGCCGTTCTATGCAAAAGCGATTGAATGTCTCGTAGAGAAGTCGGAGCAGCAATCCACATGAAAAGGACCTTAGAACATCACTCTCTCCTAGTTGCCTTTCTAGAATCCACCTTAGTTGGTGCAAATAGATTTTATTGAGTTTATCGCGTTTTCAGTATAGAAGCCTCTTATCGTACGGAGCTTCAAGCAAGACCTTCGTGCACTATTTGACTACAAAGACACAATCTCAACCAGCGTTGCCAACTTTTTTCCAGCCATTTAGCTAGACTTTAAGAATAACATAGCTAAAAATAGCTAAAATGTTCGCATAGTAGCTGAAAAGTGTAGCTAGCTTCAACAATAAACTACTCAAGATTCTGGAAAACAGTTTTGCCAGACTTAATTGGAGCTAACTTTTATAATTGAAATAGCTGGAAGATATGGGGTACATCAGATAATAAGTCTCCAATTTAACATTATGAACTATTACTACTCCTTAATTCATCTAATTGCTTTTAACCCCCCCTCATACTTGCAATTGAACTATTTCATGACGATTTCACAACAAACCTATGAAATCTGAAGCCTGAAATCTGTGATGAAATAAACTTAATAAAACTTTTTTTATAAGCTTCTAAAGTGCCAATTTTCATCAGTATTTTTTGGGGTACTCAAAATTTTTACAGCTGTTTGCGGCCGTTTTAATCCATCTTTGAAAGGAAGTATGGAGTGCAAAGTTTTTAGGCTCGGTTTATTCCCGTCCTTGGTTTTCACAAACGAAAGTTGACTAAAAATTCGTTCCACTTCCGCATTGGACCAAGGAAAGACTAATAATTTGTAGAAAACTGAAACGAGAGCTTTCAACGGGCGAATATTAGCAGCGTCTCTATAATTATAAAACTCCAGCCAAAATATTATGTTATTAAAATTTTCTCTCCATTTAATAATCGAGAATTGTTTTTTCTTTTTGTACCAGTATATTTTGAATAGAAGTTTCAGCCGCGAAAAACTTTATAGTTTTTATGATAATAACTGAATTTATGCTATTCCCAGAAAATTTGAAAATATTTCGCAAAATTTTAATATTATCAGGTAATCGATTTTTTAAGAAATTTTATGCAAGTCTGGTTCATAGTTTCCTCATCTGATCTTGGAAATATATTGTTATTTCGAGGCTCAACTATTTTTTGCTTAAAGCTATATCCCAATTAGGCATTATTCTAATCGTAATCATCTAGCTCCACAGTTTCAGATAACAGTTTTTTTTTTTGTTAGATTATTGGATTCAACAGTTTTGTGGTTAAGCCTTCAGTAAATAAACAAAAATGTTGTTAAAGGGCTTAGAAGGTTCAACAGAATTGTTTTTAATTTTTTTCATGCTAGCCTTTAAAATTGGTTCAGAAAATAGGTGATATAAAATGTTTAGTTCATTTTCAGTCATTTTTGCTAAAAATTTGTCACCTTTTCTTGAATCACTTGTACTTGTTGTGCCCAAAATAGTATCAGGTACGTTTGCTATAGTACTGAAACCGAATAGGGATGAAAACAATGCTTTTAAACCGATATTGTTAACCGATCTCCGTTTTGCACTCTTACGTGGTCAAGCTTGATATTATTCTGCTCACAAAATAAGGTTTACACATGAATTTTGGTTTTAATTTCTCTAATGTTTTTGTGTGAAGTTCTTTTCAACGTTTTATTGCTATTTCATGGTTATGGATAACAATTTTCGGATCATATCTTCAAATTTAGGCATAGGATGTGCATTTTATGGTAAACATATTTCGTTTGTCTTATCTTCTTTAGATTATTGCTGATGAATTGAAACTTGTTTTTTATGAGTTTTTAGGTATGTTTTTGTATGATCGATTGATAGCTTATCAAATAAGGTAAACAACTACTATTTTATCTACCCAAAACATTAGCCTTCTTCATCTTAGAATTTGAACAGAAAGCTCTCAAGCAATGAGTCTTTGAAATATTAATAAACTAGCAGAAATTAGAGCAAACAAAACAAAATTTTAAATAATCTAAATCCATAAATTTGTAGCTAAATTTGTAGCCAATAGCTAAATGAACAATTTTGTAGCTAAGCAGGTTCTTTTTATAGCTAAATCTAGCTACAATGTAACCAAATTGGCGTCTACAACCGCAATCAGGAAGGTGTGAGAAGTCAACGTGCTGACGGGCTCATCACAGAAACAAACTCTAGGCTACAGACTCTCGATGAGCCAAAACATGTTGGTTATAGATGTATGTGGCGATTCCCTAAATATAGGGCAATCGCATCAAGTCCAACAACCTCCTTGATGAGCTGCAATCAAATAATGAGCTGGTTATCTTTAAAATTGACGACATTGACTATAAAACAAGGGACAATAGCCACCCTAGAAACACAGAGTGCTGCTAAGAGAAATCAGTTTTGCTTTTCATAGACGTATTACTACATGCACAAGAGGCACTATTTCGGTGAGTGAAAAACGCGATTCCTACAAACTCCTTAAATCAATAAAACTATACATGTATGTACGGAAAAAATACCAAAAACGCAAAAGAGATAATTCTCTATAATCTACGGAAAGCAAGTCAGCTAACCAACTTCATTCGTAATAAGATCTATGAAAATAAAAATGAACAGTAAAGCAGCCTGACACAAAGCGTCATGCTTGATAAAAGCACATTGTGGCACCTTTTCAAACATTCAGGAACAAACGATAACCCGTAAATATAACTTGTTCACGGCTCTCAAGACCTTAATTTCGATACTATAGAAAAAAAACAGAAACTTTTGCTAATTCTTTGAAGCTGCAGCTTTAGCAGAACATAGCAGCAGATGTAAAATTGGACGATCGGACTTCCGAAGGGAAAAACAATGGGATCTACGAACTTGGAGGAGGTTAAGAGCTTGGTGTATAGCTTCAATCGCAAAAAATCACCCGGGCAAACCAAATTAACAATCCCGCAAAAACTGGAATTCTGGAACAACCTATGGCTATCTTCTATCACTCGAACACAGCAGACAAAATAATATTTCAATTTGCGTGGCGAAAATATTCCATTTTGCGTATCACACTTGCATCTTTTAAGCGTCCAAAATAAGAAATCCCGTCACTAAAAGTGCGCAACCTTTCATTAACACACTTCTGGACAACTTCCGAACATGGAAGATCAAAATAAACAAGGACAACACCCAGGCGATTTCGATCACACGCAATAGACGACAAAACCCGCAAAAACTAACAGTAGACAGCCAAGAAATACTTAGGACGAACTTTCGACGACAAACTATAATGGACTATACATTGAACACAAGTGAACTACTTTCAACAGAATTCTCTAATATTTATATCTCTTAGCTAATTAAAAAAAACTAAACATTAATAACCGGTCACTACTGTACAAAAAGGTTATCAGACCAAGGTTACTAAATAGAAGTCCAGCATTTTGCCAGACTTCAAAAGCAAGCTACAAATCTGTCAGAATCTCTATCTAACAAAAATCTTTTCAGAGCTTCGTGATACAATAATAACATATCAATTGTAATTAGAGATGTGCAAAAGAACTCATAGTCCGGGGAAATCTAACATGGTGCTTCGGAAAAATTAGGGGAAAGCTGAATTTTTTGTGGACCTTGGTACTGGCGTGTCGAATAAAATGTCAAAAGTCCCCATTTTTATACGGGGTCAAAGGTCACCAAAAGTGATCTTTCCTAAATATCTCAGTAACCGTCACGTTTTCAGAAAAACAATGTATAACGAATTTGTAGCTTAAAAAATTTCCAACAAAAAAGATTATATGGCTTTTTCCTGTAACCATAACCGTTTTTGAGATATATTGATCTAAACATTTGCTACTAACAGCATCCTCTTTCTCAACGGCATGTTGATATTATCCGATTTTGATTACGACTTGGCATGTTTGTGAGTTTGTTTTTCTATGTTTAAGAGGCACATAAAAAACATGTAAATAAACTTATCTACCACACTCTAGGGTAGGTGGAAAAGTGTGCTCCGAAAAGTTTCCCCCTCCCCCTTTGCCATAAAATGGTATCACTGAGCATCCATCCCAAATCTTCAGAAATAAGCTCGTTGCCTACTCTTTGCCCACTGTCAAACAAGATAGGATCACTTTTTATCCTGTTGATTGCTTGTTATTGACATTGGACATTAGACCAGCCCTACACCCACACCGTACCCACACCCTACCCACCCCCGCAAACGAACCACCCCGAAATAACCGGTTTTTTAGTTGGTTTTTTCCATACCGTCTTATCCCATGAACGATCAGGGCAAGGTCACGTAATTTCAGGTGCAAATTGGTTTCGAGACGTGTCATGTCTCTTTGGCGCTATTTAGTCATCACAGGATTGGTAAAAAACTGATTACTCGGGGATAATCTGCAGCCGGTTGAGCTCCTATAATATCAAGAATGAGCGTTTACAGAATTATGTCATGATATTATCTTGCTTTTTCATACTCCTAGGCCCATGATATGTTACAAAACCTATTTTCACCTGCAATGTTGTTGTCTTGTCCTGCTCCTTCGTGGAATATCCCATACATGATGCAGCAATACAGTTTATTTCCGAGAAGACAGTAGCCAGCAGATGTCATTACAAGTTTTATGGCAAAGGGGGGCGGGGGATGGTGGAAACTTTTCGGAGCATACTTTTTCACCTACCCTGGAGTGTGGTAGATAAGTTTGTATACATGTTTTTTTTCATGCGCCTCTTAAACAAAGAAAGACAAACTCACAAACATGCATTCACTCACAAACATTCGGATCGATAGGGACTTTTGACATTTTGTTCAACACGCCAGTACCAAGGTTCACACCAAAATTCAGCTTTCTCCTAATTTTTCCGAAGTTTCGCCTTTTGTATGTCGGATTTCACTGGGCTATCATGGCCCACCACCGTTCGCTCTTTTTTACAGTATTGCGCCGTACACTCAGTACGTTGTTCGCTGGACATTTTATTAAGTTTATTCGAACGAAAGCTTTCGCTCGCTGACTATGCTGTACTTTTTTCAGGTGCTGCACTGTAAAAAAGAACGACCGTTGGTGAGCCATGAGCTCTTTTGCCCATCTCTACTTGTTGTAATACATCATATGTTTTTAACAATATCTTCCAGCTGTAATTCCGAATCTGCTTCCCGGGTAAATTTAGGCTCATCAAAAAAATATCTATTCAATCATAAGAATCATAAGAACCTCAACACCGGCGTTCTTCTACCCACTCAAGCTGGTTTTGCTTCGATTTATTTTTGGCTATGTGCCTTGTTTACTTGATCAAAGCTCTATGTCACTTAGCCTTGCTTCATCTCATTTACCTTTCAATGATGATATGCTAAATTTTATTTTAGTGTAAAGCGGCTACAAATCTACAAAAAAAAAACGACAGTACTTACTCATATCCGCGGGGTTTGTGACTTGTTATTTCTTTTTCGTCCTGGCGAGGAATGTTTTTAATTTGGATCAAGCAACATCAGGTTCCAGCAGTTACTAATTGCTATGGATATGCGCTCTTTTTCATCAAATTAAAACATTACTGCGATAATAGCATATTCAAACAATTCCAGTTAATTTTACCAGAACCCTTTGTGCGTCAGATGTTCAACTGACACAGATTGAAAAAATTATTGTGATCCCGGCATATGTTCAGAATATGTTTTAAAGATCTCTACATATATTTTCATATTTATATATACATAGATTATAGATATATTTTCAAAGATATAATTATAAATCTGTTTAATTTAAATTTCTGTGCGCACGTAGTAGTAGTGTTCCAGATTGTCAATTAATAATTGGAATTCTCATGGTGCATATAAATAGATACTTTAAATATTCAATATGTATGTCATATAATTTACAATTACTAAAGTACCGCAAAACTATGCCTATCCACATTAACCTTGAAATAGCAGTGGCCTTATCGAGTTTACATTTCACCTGTTTCACTTTCAATATCATTGCCATATATGTACGTACGTCTGACCGTCTCGATCTTGAGATTTATTTATTGCCATAATCGATACGGAAACTCAATCCACTTTTGCTCTTCTTGAACCCCAACGAAAACCATATTGTTCATATGTCTCGACAACTACAAAAATGTTAGAATATTATCAGACCACCTACAATCGAAAACTTTTTCGTGGTTCTTACTGTGAATTTAATTCATTCAGGTTTGATGACGAACAATTTATTCACTCCACTCATGACGTCACTGTATCCCACGCATTACCATAAACGATCTCTATATCTACACCTCTGCACGTGTTTTTTTTTATCAAAGTCATGTGAATTAAATAGATACATAGATGTTGGCATGTACATCCATATGTCAGTTTGTGTGAATATGCTTTCGGCCGTCTAAGTAAAAGTGATCTGATGATCCATAGCAAGAAACGATCATGGCAGAACAACAGGCATGCTGTTGAATTTTTAGTGAGAAGTGATTATAATGTGAATGGGGGACCTTAGACCGTCCCACACTCAATGTTTGATCACACATTGCTCCCACGTATGATTACTGATGTGTGTATGATGTTTTCAGCGTGTTTGGAGTATTTTCTTTAGTTCGTTACCAGAGGAAAATCTTATTTGTGGAATTTCGGATGGATATTTTTACAAAAAAAGATAAATCATTTTAACAATCAGATATATTGAATTTTAGTAAGCAGCTAAGTATCATTTGAAGAAATAGTGCGATTGAATATAAACATCAATATAATATAGTCTTTTAATATTTTGATTGTTTGGTAGCTGTCGGAAATTACTGCCTCGTAGATGTTGTTATGAAGAAAGAAGAAGCAAGTTTGACTTGCATTTGGGAAAATCGTCGTTTTCAGAAATCAACTTGCATAGCATAATATTTTATTTATATAACAGTTCTATATTTTCAAGGAAAAAATTTTCTTTTATGTTAGATTTAACAGAAAGGCTATATCTATTTAGTGGGTATTTAGTGGGGACCTGATATAATCATTTAATGGGGACCTTATATAATCATATCCTTTTTCATTATTATTTTCAAAAGAATCTTAAACAATACAGTTTTGTTCTTTGCTGGTATTGTTGAACTACTAAGATTTACTTCGGCTTAATTAAATCAACCTTCTACTTAGGTGAGTAAAAGTTAAAGCTTTCCTCGCACCGCAAAAACCTCTTTTTAATCTCTACACAGCAGACATTCCATCAAATCACTATTCCAAACTGGCTATTTTTGCAGATGACACATGCATATGTACTACCAGCATGGCATGGACCTCGAAACAGCTATATCCAACTTGAAAAATTAATTTATTCAATTGTATCAGGATTTTTTCAGATGGAAGATTAAAATCAATACTGCTAAAACAAAGGCAATCTATTTTACAAAAAGGAGGAAAGTATCAAACCTTCCTTGCTGAAACCTCAACTTATTGGAAATTTACTATTTGGGTATAAATCTTGATAAAAAAAATCTCACGTACAAGGCGCAGACGGACAATGCTTGCCTGCAGTTCGCAAAAAGCGCACAAGCCCTTTTCCCACTGTTTAACCGCAAATCTAAATTGTCACCAAAAAACAAAATGACTCTTATTAAACAAGTACTGCTGCCAGTGATGCTTTATGGGTCACGAGTGTAGGACATATGTGCTAACACCCACATAAACATGCTACAGATAGCTCAAAACAAGTGGCTCAATATGATCTGTAATAAGCCGTTTTTCTATTCCACGCGCAAGCTACACATCGAAACCGGAGTCAAGGAGGTAAAAATCCTTATAAAAAAGCAAAGCATAAAATTTATTAGAAAATGTAGTCATTGCAACAATGCCTTTATTCAATCAATTGTGCAGTCTACTAATAATACTAAATAGTCTACAAAAAATTAAAGCATCTAAATATAAGGTTTTCGTTTATTTTTCCTTATACTGACTCACTACTTTAAGTTCATTTAATCTCAGGAATAAGACTACATTTAATTTCATAGTTGTAGAAGCAATCTGCTTAAAGCTCTATATTAAGTTTCAGCAAACCTTTTAAGTGGTTAATTATAATGAATAAATTTGAATTTGAATTTGAAAAGTTAAAGCAAATATGTCTGAAGATAAACCCTTTTTTTCGAATACATCTTTTGAAATTGTCAAGGGATGTAAATATGGGAAAAACAGTTCAATGAATCAAAATACCAGAAATACACCCCGCGACAACTGGTTGAGACACCCCTTGGAAAATTTAGTTTCGAGATGATTTTGTTCTGCAGTTATTCGTTTAATTACTCTTAAATAACCCTAATCACCTTTCGTAAGGATACAAACTGTCGCCTTCATGTCGTCTCTCGCAAGTACTTGGGAATTCTCACCTGATCTATATGTAGGTACAAAAACTGATTGAGACCGTGCTGGGATTTTTTGTGAAAAACTATTCATTTGGTTTATTTTTTTTTAGTTGTTAATAATGAGTACTTCCACCACTTGTATCAACAACCTCTAACAGTTTTGAAGGAAGAAATTTGCAGAAAGTTTTTCGAAATTTCATTGGAACTTTGTCTAAACCAATCTTCAACGCATTCTTAAGGTCTTCCATGTTATCAAATTGTCGTTTTCTTTGGTAAACTGTCCTAGGAAGATGTCCCCAAACATTTTGAATAATATTTAAATTCGAGGAAACTGCCGGTCATTGAATAACACTGACGTTATTCCGCTCTGAACAGGAGCGTTGTCTTGGTGCAAAATTAGTTCTGATCCAAAAAGTTGACAGTTTCTTCGTCCAGGATCTTTATGTAAGAATGATCCTTCGACTGACAAAGCATATATTCATGTTTTTTCCGTAGCATATTCCTTCCTAAACCATGATTCCACCTCCTCCCTGCTGACGTCTTCGCGAAAACAATTCTTCCTTCCCCATTGAGGTGGAATCCTTAAGATACATTGTTATATACTCGTATGTAAAACAGGTTCAAGTTTGCTCAAATGCTAGTTACCCTTAATTCTTTGGCGCCGGCGGCCATTTTAGTGATATTTTAAGTAATTTTAGAATTCAAACAATAAATGATTTTCAGAGAAACTAGGTTTGTGAAATAATTTTTAACATATTTCAAACATAGACATGGTAATGTTTTGTAAATTTTTTGCCCCATGTGGGCGCTAAGTGCCTAAAGTTAGATCGAAAAAATTCGTAAATATTCAAATTGCGATTACTTTGAACAATCTTATCAAATCCTTATGAAACTAACAACACATACGGATATCACTAAGCTGGAGACTTGTCAAGTTCATTATGAGGATGTTAGCAACACTGCATCTACGGAAAGCACTGAAAGTGAAAACCTGCAAATCATCGACCCTCCTGAAAAATTTTCGTTTTTTTTTTAGAAAAAAATCAGCTCATGTTTAGATTTTAAGCTTTTTCTACACAGCCAAAGTAAAATTTTTGAAATTTCACATCGGGCAAGAACGGTTACTCTTCCCTAATTTATCTATATTTTTAGTATCATAAACTTTTGTTCATGGAAAGTCACGACCTGATAATCAGATATAATTGAAATTCGTAGAATGTATTGTTTTTAAGTAGGACCAAGTTTGATATAAAATGGGCAACACTGTGGCAGTGGTGTCATGTTGGAAAATCACCAGGAAAATAAGTTCTCATTCAGTTACCAGATTCGGCCAAAAATCACACAGCCACCCACAAAAGTTGGTTGCCCTAAATTTCATTGTACCCCGATAACTTCCAATGCTGTCATTCAATCAAAACGAAATACGCAGGGTAGTTTGGCTTGAACGTGAAGTAGATTTTTGGATTTGGTGTTAAAAAAGGGTTGCGAGTACGAGGCATTTTTGTATCAATAAATACTAACGCTAAGTAATCATATGATGAACATCTACAGTGAAAATAAGCAACCAATGTTTAAAGTTTCCAATTTCTAGGAATTTTTCGGATGGTATATCTATTACTGTAACGCTGTATGAAGTCATCGAATAAAAACAAGTTTTATAGGGTGGGTCGATTTTGACGAGAAACAGTTGCCTTTGAAGTTTTGTAAGATAAGCAGCCGGTGATGAATGTAAGTGACAAGTATTTGGCTTTCCTATATATTTTTAACTTTATGCAGGTGGTAACCCTGAAAACCTTTCCATCCTATGAGTTTAGTTGCATTGCTGAGATCAAAGTGATACAGGACCCTTGAAACAGGTTGGAGCACGAGGAGTAGAATATGCACTCAAAATTTGCACGATTCCTCTACTGTTCATCGAACATTAAAGTTTCTAGCGGTTCTGATGCCCTACAGTTTTTTTTTTTGCTTCAACTCTCATCTCGATGTACTCCACTTCTTGTGTTGTTGTTTGGTTTCTTGTGTGGTCAAATGTTGACCGTAAGTGTCAGCATCTGAAGCTTTTCACCACTTTAACATTTTCTTTGATATCGAGGTCATATTAATACCGTTTCCACATCGAAAATGGCGTCTCCGCAAAGTCAGCCCTATGTCCACGGAAACTTCACTGAAATTGTTTTTTTTTTATTTTTTATGACCAACCAATTGGTCTCACTTATTTGGTGATTTGTTCTAGAATGACTTAATTTGTTTTTTTACTTCGTTGCCGTAGTGAAAAAAATTGAAAATGCAAATTTGTGCTTACACTTATTTCGCGGTGCAAAGTTTGAGTACAAACACATAAATATCTAAAGATCCAAGAAACTTTTTTTAGTTTTTATATACATATATAAGAAAAATTTTAAATTGTTCTTTCACGCTTTGATGTGGAAAACTTACACATTAATTGGTAGCTCTCATATTTTTCGTAGTTATTTTGGTGCCGCGTATCTGAAAATCACCCACGCTGGGCGCGTTCTATTTTATAGTTGTCAAACAATCTACTTTTACAGGCTTTGAATTTGAATCTCTTCGCATTCGCTCAGATGAAGTCAAGAACATTATTGAATGCTTACAAAATAGTCGAACTGAAAAAAACTTGAAATATTCTATACAACAAAAAACGGATCATTTTCAAAATAAAAACAAAAACTCATTAACTCGAAAAAAAATCATTTATTTTATTCAAAACAGTTTCCATTAGCTTCAACACAATCAGCTGTATAAGTGCACTATGTGCCCGAGAAATCTTAGTGTTATAGAAAAAAAATTTCGCTTTTTTTACCAAGTAATAAGTATTTTTATGGAAAAAGTTGTTAAAAATCATCTTGCATATTTTCGTTTTATATTTATATTTTTTAATAAATATCACATTATTGGAGCCTTGCACTTCTTTTCGGGGATCCTTAAGATAACTAAAATTTTGGATGTTCAGATAGATTCGTTTTGATTTCTTTTTCATCAGACAGAGATTATAGTGGAACAAAAACTTTCTCGAATCAGTTAAGATAATGAAAGGCATTTGGTCTGCACCAATAATTATATTAGAAACAAACTGCAATTAAGTCTTCAAATTTATACACCTGATTTATAAATTTATAATGCGTGCTAACCGGTCGAGAAAAAACTATCTTTTACTGTATTTCAGTCATAAAAACAAACCAGTTCATACTTTGAACATGTTTGAAATAAATGCAATGATGCTGTTTCCAACTGGTAAGCACTTCACCTTTTCATTATTTGGTTTCTCTCAATTTGTGCACATACGTTAAATTTCCGACGGCTTACGTTGTTCTCCTACACGATACAGCAACGCAGCAAACGCAAAGTATCTAAACTTTGAGATTTGAAGCGCCGTCGCTCAGTATAGTTTGTGATCATTTCAACGAAACTTCGATCGTTTGCTTAAGCAACTAGTCGACCGGCTAGTCGTCATTTCAATACCGATGAGAGGCGTTTTATATAGCTTTTTAGCAAGTACACGTCGAAATCTGAGCGTATCTTTTTCGGTATAGAATTTTGTACTTTGGCTGGCGTTCGGTATTGCTGAAAGTTCGATATAAAATTTAGTAGAGAAGAGTTTTCCGTAAAGATCACGTCTTAAGAAACTCACGCGTCTTAGATCGCTCGCGAAATCGCCTCATTTGGGTCGATAGTTTGTAACAGTGCGAAAATAGATACTCGATAATTATATTAGTGATCATAAGCATACCGCGCTGTTGGTGCTCGAAAAAAAACCAGTGGTTGTCACGCTATACCGTACGCAGATAACAAATAGTGAAGGTGTGCACATCATTTTTCTACCAGTATTCCGTATAGATACCACATATCGCTATTATCTTTAATTGCTGCAATTTACGAAAGCAACGTGCATTGTAGATAGCAATTACGCTTGCTCGTACAACTTGTAAACAACCTTCGTTATTGCTGGAGATAAACGGTTGATTTGCGTGAGATTAGCAAGTACAGGATTAATTATGTTTTCATTTTACGTTTAAGTATCAGGCTAAGCAATTCAAGACCTCCCAGAAGGTAAACAAACTGAACTAAGATGATCAAAATAATAAGAAAGTATTCGTGCTGTAATGCCGGCGGCACTATAACCAATATTTTCAAGCCTTATCGATCTTTTTTTTCCGCGAATCATGCTCGTGTTAAGCAAGATCAAATATGCACAGTGCGATCACTCTGATCAAAATTCAAGATTTGCGAGAGCTTAACGTTTGAATTTTGTTGGCAAAGTCTTCAGCATTAGCACAGCGCTAATATGGAGTAGAAATACTTGTGTTCACCTACAACTACATTCTTAGTCTCCTAATTGTTATTCGGAACAAGTTATGTTCTTAACCGCCTTAATCTCGCTAACCACGATTCCCCTAACCAGCAACATACGGTAGCATATGTTTTCGAAATTGACTTTAACTCGTAAACAAACTCGATTCTGGACATGCAACTTTAGTGATCTGATTCTGGGAATCGAGAAAAAAATCTTTTCGCACACTTGAAACACTTTTCGGCAACCATACATATCTCGGGACGCCTTGCATTATCTGGAAGATCTTGAACACTTCTCAGATCTGTAGATTTTTTTTTTTGCTGTTGTTCGTCGTTTCTTTGCTGTTGATCTTATGCTTGGGCGGATTATTTTCCGAAAACTTGCGGAACCAGCCGTCGTTGTGCCACACTGTCGGCGATTTGCTTTGCTCATTTCGACTGGTTCGCTGTGAATTTATTTCGGTACAAGGTTAAGCGTATGTATAAATTTAAATTGGGAAAGTAAAGCGGCGATGAAAGAATATTGAGAAGACGGACGAGTTGTCGCGAAAAATATTTTGTGAATATTTTATAGGCAGTTATGATTTACTTGGTCGCTGAAGTTAAATTTATTGAAATTTTTCGGTTATTTCACTAATTGGTTTCTTTGATGCATCGTTGATATCTTTGGAAACGTTATGGAATTATATTGACTGTGTATATTCTTGAATTTTTAACATCGCTCCTGAAATCAAAAGATTCGTAAAAATTAGTCTGTTGGAAATATAAATAAAAATATATTCTCTACGTATTCTCTCAGTGGGTCGGAATATTGTTAATGGATTAAATAGCTACATGAGTATTGATTTTAGCTTGCTACGGCAATGGCTCACGTTGGGCGCCAATTATGCGTGGATCTAGCTCATTAGATACTCATTCAAGTACTCCCATTCTTTAAATTCTGTTAATACACAAATGTTTTCTCAAGCATATGCATTGATTGAAACCTTACCAACTTACGTCAGTTAGTTTCATCAGCAGTTATTTTGTTTTTTTAAAGAAAAAACAGGAAGTATTCGCAGCAGCCATTGACTTATGCAACAAAACATAAAATGTTTGTTCCGAGAATAATTTTTTATTGAGAAATATTTTGAGCTTGTATTTTAAGCCTGCATCAAAATATCCTTGTGAAGATAGCAAAGACTATATAAAGCTTTAAACACATTGCTGATAAAATTATAGCACTTGAGTCAGGTTTGATGACCGGCAAACACTCTTAGTTATTGTTTGAACATTTGGTCGAAAAGCAAAATGAACCACAGATGTCCCGCCCACTGCGACTCATTTTGGGAGTTTTAAACAGTGAAAGTGGTAAAGACTTCAGTTTCATAATCGAATTTTTCACGAGTGTGAAATAATTAGTTTCACGCCTCATTTTGCCCCTGATTCGACTCTTGCCGCTGATCAGAGCTAGATTAAGTCATTTGTACCCACACGCTAGGAACCAGTGCTCTACCCACGAAACTATACGAGCTTTAGTCTACTTATGCTAGAATTTGCATTGACCACGCATGGAAGACGACGAAGTAAAACTTCCTTCTGCAAATTATCAGAAATTATATTCAAGCCAAATAAGTTGTGACCTTCTACGCTCGGCATCTTGAACGGCTTAATTTACTACCACAGGTTAGATACTCGTGTAACCAATAGGGTTTCATTGAAAATAACTTTTCATGAAATGGATTTGCCGTTCACGAAAAAATAATCTATGTTAATTAATAATAAGCTGACGAACAGTGAAATGACAAACACAAATAATTACTATCAGCACAGACAATAGAGTATTTGAATAAAACAAAAAGTTTTGTTCGATCCAAATCACTCAAATCTAGCACTGCACTAGTGATTTTCTTTTGTGCCCCCTCAGCGCTTCGTCCTATAGAATATCCAGAATCCTCATCAATTTGGATATTTCGGTGGATGAGCTACTTCTTATGTCCTAGATAAAAGAAAAAAACAGCTCAAAAAGCTCCAATCTTTATCTCGCTTGTGCTGTATAGTGTTTGAGAAGGTGCCCTACAATCTTTGCTGCTTCTTTGCAGCATGTACAGCAGTCATCTCATTCCTTGGCTATTCTGTGAAGGTCATTTTTGCAGTGACGATGTTTTGATGGAATTCTACACAGAACCCTTATACCACTTTGACAGCCACTCTTTTTATATCGAAGCTGAGGTAATATTTTTACAGTTTCAAACCCTCTAGATTAAGCCAATAGCTTTGGACCTTTTCAGTTCATGTTTTGATTTCCCTTTCCGTATTAGCTTTGCATATCAGTACAATCTAAGGAAATTTGACCATATATTTGGTGCCTTTATGGTTGGGGATCCATTTTTTTGAAAATTCATAGAGGACGATAGGTATCATAATTTTTTTGTATGCCCAGAGTGATAGTGCCCAATAGTCTCTAATTGCGTGCAAGCATTTGTTTTATTGTCCAAAGTGCCTTAGTGGCTTCCAGCGACGTTTT
The DNA here is from genome assembly GCA_963978885.1 of Nemotelus pantherinus. Lineage (NCBI taxonomy): Eukaryota > Metazoa > Arthropoda > Insecta > Diptera > Stratiomyidae > Nemotelus > Nemotelus pantherinus. The sequence continues at coordinate 247,059,120 of OZ022264.1, read as the reverse complement.
AATAAGATGACTGTCCTGGGCGGATTTCCTATCCAGATGGATTCCTAGATATTACACCTCTTCCTACAGTCGCACTTTCATGCCTCTTGTTTTTCCGGCCACAATTTCACTTTTAATTTTCCTGGTCAATGGTGCTGTGTTGGTTTTTTAAAGGCTTTATGGATAGACGCGACCCCCTTGCATCATTATGCTGTTTAATTTAAGGTCTTTTGGAGTCTGAACCTCCAAGTGTCTAAGTTTGGATCTCTTTTTATTACTGTTGTATCATCTACGCATTCGAGAACGGATAGGATTTTATAATTTTGTATGGTCAACCGGTTTGTTGCAATACTTTGGGAGGAATACTACCCGCACCAGTCTTGAAGATTCTGTTGTGTAGCTGAGTTTTCAGATTGCTCTAAATGTGATTGCTAGGATGCGAAGCAAAGCCAAGATAATATCATCTGGTCCTGGTGGTTTAAAGAGTTTGATGGAGTTTATTATCAATTTAACCTTTTGAAACGAAGTGGTTTGATTCATCGGGACATTTGTTATGTGAGTGTTCGAGGATAATTCTCGTGACCTTGCCCACGGCATTTGTTAATCTTATCTGCGTAGTGTAGTTCGACTGCATACACTCTGGTTACACGTAGGGCCATAAACATCAAATCTTCAAAATCCTCTAAAAAAACATCGAAAAAGGGTCAAGTTACTCATTTTTTTAAGCTCGAAGATTTCATATCTGTGGCCAGAGAACGAAGTCCCTGCTCAAACATTCCACTTCTTCACTAGGTACACTGCACTGTCTGAGTCCAACGTAAAGTCTTGTAGCTTTTGCTGCTAACTGTCAGAAAAATTGGTGGTTTGCCCTTGTTGCCTAATTGCTGGTAAGGTGGAATCTTACGAGTAACTCACCTCAACCGTTAATCCCAATATACTCCTCATGCCAGCTAATTAAAGGCATTTTGTTCTGTCTTAAGCTGCATACACATAGAACCACGGCCAAAAGCCAAGGCATTCGTTGGCTGGAATTTGCTTAGTGTGTACGAAGAGCCAACCTTGCCGTTGGCCTTTGTTACCGTCTGCTCTGCCGGTGGTAACATCAAAGCGCTGGTGATGTATTGGCCTTGCGACTTCGATCTAGTTTGGACGGATGTTCGACGATAGTTTAGCGTGGACCGCATCCAGCACCTCGGTCCCAAGCCATTGGTCCGAATCGCTTCCTGTGTAGATGGCATAGCCAACGCAAATAGTTGAGGAGCAACATTTGGTCAAACTGTCATTGGTCGTTCGTTAGTTGTATGTATATGCGCCTTTATACTCATCATCATGGAGTCAGACTGAGGTAAATATACTCTTAAATATACCTCCTTCAATGGGTACCTGTACTTGATGTTGATTTAGTCTGCGATTAGAAGAAAATTGATGTTTGTGTTGATAACTAGTCCATGTTATAGGTTTTAGAAGTAAACCTGCTTATTTTCACCGAGGTAGCTTTGGTATAATCCAGGCTCACCGGTAGACATTTCAATCAATATTTTTAGTCGATTGGAAACTGGTGGGACTTGGTGTTGCCTCCAAATCAGTCTCCTTACCAGTGGCTGAAGTGAGCATCATCTCAGGTATCTTTCCAGGATCTTATCCGTTGCCAGATTTTCTAAGTTGAGAAAGTATACAACAGAGACCACAGGTAAATTCCTGGTTAGGTTAGGCCTTTTCCACTGCTTTATCTTTAGGACCTGCACCCCTATACATTCAGTCATTGGTCTATCTTTGCAATGAAAGGTCTCGTAGCCTGATTGGTAGGTGATTCTGAGAAGGCGAGGGACAATGCCTCTTTCTTTCTCTAAAAGTACTCATTCTTCTACTCATTCTCATCAAGTTCTTTGGGAAGTCCTTCGGCATGATCGCACATTTAACATACTGTAATGGTTTGCTATAGGTTGCCTTTCGCTATCTTTTACAGAGTTGAGGATATTCCATATGGTCCAGTGCCTCATGTTCTTCGGTTTCGAAGCCTTCTTCGATAGCTCTTCCGAAGTCATATCGAGCACTTCCATACTTTGAGAGAGAGCTCCTGTACGATTTCGTTCGGCGATCTGCTGTCAGAGGTAGAGGGTATGGTTTCTTGAACCTCTGCCACAATCCACTCTTTCGGCTTGCTTCAAAAGCTGTTGGTCCTTCCCCTTGCCATCTTTGGTCTATGGCACGGAGCTGTATTTTGCTCGTCTCGCTCTTTTACTGTTTACCTACCCTGGAGGCATTAAGATAAAGACTCTTGAGGCGGCTTTTCCTTTCAAAATTAGAGGAGACAGTTCCTTCTTTAATAACTATGAGAAATTTTTAAGATCAGCCGTATCATCGTCGGCATCCTTTCCTAGGTTTGAAATGAGAGAGGATCTTGCCATGCATCATCTGAATTCGCATACTAGCCACTGCTGAACATAGCAGCTAATCAGTCCTTGGCATATGTTGTTCTACCACAAAAAAACAAACGTGCTGAAATATATATTCAAAAAAAAAAAAAACCGTTATATTTGGCGATGATATCCTAAAGAAAATCTTTTGAATAGCCAAAATATATAAAATTAAAGTACTGAAATATTTTGCGTTAAACTATCTTATATTTTTTACAGTGATAAAGTTTGAATTATCCAAAGAGAAAAATAATATTTTAAAAAATCTTCCTTGGCTGTAAAAACAGCTCCACTTATTCTTCTAGGACCATATATGACGTTGATCTTTGCAGCTGAAGCCTAGCACGACAATAATTGAGAGAAGTTTGAGTTTCTATTTCATAGTGAAGTAGTCTTAACAATCAAGAAACTTTTTTATTCTATGGTCAAATTCCAGCCCATATAGGTACTCGAGCTAGATCTAGAGTAAAGTAAGCTGTCTTTTCACTCCCCACTCGTATGAGTTGACTATGGATGCAGTTTCTATCAACAAAAATCACAAAGGACTGTGGTGGAACTGCTATTATTTACTTTTTGTACGAAAGTAATCCCACGGCAACCCTTTTCGGGTATTGAAGCTCTAAAGAGCTTAAATCACGAATTTACAATCAATGTATATTTCAAAAAAATTCAATCAATGTATAGTGGTTAGACCCACAACTGACTTTATCCTATATTTAACGCTGAATAGGTTCAGACCTATGTGAACTCAAAGCTGGAAATGTGAACCATTCGAACCAGGGTTCGTACGAGTACCAGGGACTAAGTGCGCTCAAACTTTCATCAAATTTTTCTAGCCAGCTTTCGTCCAGCTTCTCTTCTAACTTCCAACTATTTAAACGAGTTAAAAAATATATCAGATTTTATAATAATGAGCTTAGATTATTTTTTGAATTATTCGAAAAAATCACACACATCGTAATTTGCGAAGTATTTCTCTCTACTGTTTACACTGTTATTGGAATAACATGCGTCATCATAATTTTGGGGACTTTGTAATAAGATACTACAGTATTTAGTCTAGTCATAACTGAGTTGTGTAGAAGCAGACTTATAGATTGATTATTACACACTTTCAAATAATTATTACACCCTTTCAAATCATTAGAAAACATGAAAACATGATCAAACAAATGTTTGAACAATATAGGATATTTTACTGATCTAATTTAGATAAGGATTGAATTGTTTTAACTGCTTACGGTTAATTTACAGGGACAAAACAATAAAATATTTGACTATAAAATTAGTTTTGATTGAATTTGTGTTTAATGGTTCTATGAAATATTATTGACCGTTTTCATCATTTCACTAGTCTATCCAAAGAATACCTGTAAAAATCATCGTAAAACTCATTTGCTAAGATGCAAAAAGCCATTCTCCGGGTGCATCATCAAAAAATTACAAACTGTGTACAAAGAAAACTGAATTCATCGCTCATCATATGACCTCAGAAACACTTAATACATTACATACCTCATTTCTATACTAACATACGTTCAAAGCGGCAAACTTCTCTTCACATATTTTAGTCTTCATCGAAAGTATTTCCGTCCGGTTACCTTAAATTATATCGATAAAAATATGCAAAAGTGCACTGTGGCAAGGTCTAAAAAGTCAGCGTCGCAAACAGACAACGTGAAGTTGAAGACCTTAAAATGAAGTTCAACCGGTTCCGTATGTTTAATTTGTAAAATTAGACGATGACGTCAGTGTTTTCAGTTGATTTTGCTTCGAGCCAACACAAGCCTATCTTGGAAATGAATGACAAACTGAATATGGAACAAAACAGTGCTCATTGTACACAGTCAGTGCTTGGCTTACACTATAATCACCTATGCACAACTAAATAAACGTATCTTTTATCTGTGTCATCTGTGTACTTCGATCTGAGACGACTGATGATGTGTAGCGACTGATGAGATGATGCGGCTCATTTGCGTTTTCGAATCTAATGGGAAATTATAGATGGGAGACGACGTGACAAGTCGTCTAAAATGTATTTATCAAATATAAATAATTGTTGATCAAATATAAATAATTGTTAGTAAAATATCAAATTTAACGATTTTAAATTTAAACTCATCATCGGTCGAAAAAAAAACTAGCGAAAAAGTATAAAATATAAATAAAGGAGGAAGATAAATATATTTCCCATGCAAAAAAAAAAATATTTCAACCTCATCAAGGTGGAACCCAACTGTTTCCCAAAAAAATAACAAATCTATCCTCCTGAGTTCATCAACTAAGATAAATTATACATGCCCTCCCCTACTCCCAATTCATTAAACATTGCCTCCAATGTGACTAGAACAACTTGGAATGCTTAATTGAATTGATTTAAACGATAAGACGTCGTCGTTCAATTAAAACCTGCACGTCGAAAATTTATCGCGTCTTGTTATTCTAAATTACTCGGGCACTTTTAAATAAACAAATACCCTACACGGCCCACCTACTGAACTATTCCTCACATCTCGTAGCTCCCTAAGTTCCGCCGGTTCATAGTTCGATTGGGCTCTTCAGCTTTGTAGTGACGGCTGACGCGTGCACTGCTGGTGGCTGGGTGGGTGGCAGTTGCAAGAAGTTAAGAAACCGTAGTTCTATCAATCTTCGGGCGAATCGCCAATAGTGAATAGAACCACATACGGAATCTATTTCCGCATAATGGAACATGTTGAGGTTTCGTATCGCGCGGGCTCGTTTGTTTATGGAGCTGAACTAAGAATGTAAATAGATTCGATTGAAATCTGTGAGCGCTACTTGCAGCCAGATGGATAAGTTAAGTACTTGGAAGTAATGTGTGGGTGTGCAGGGCGATGATTCAGCATATCAGATTGAGAATAGACTAAGAATGCGATTTATGAACTGGGTGCTCGAAAGAGTTGGGTTCTGAGAAAAAAAAAAATGTTATATTCTGCCCGTAGATATTATGATGAGTGGCAAATTCTGGCGGGTGTAGAGCTCAAATTAACTTCAGCAGAAAAAATATTTTGTTCTATCCATCGACGATTTTAGAGTAAATGATTTGCCGCGAACTTCAGATGGCCAGTTCTTGACTGATGATTTAAGATTGCAAAGTTCTTGGTGTATGCAAACAATTTGGAAACAATTGAGCCCCTTGGAAGCCAATGCTCAACGTAATAATGTTGTAATTGAGTACCAAAGATTTGAAATTGAGACCCAAAGTTAGACCAACAGAATGAAAAAGTTTTAACTCACAATTTAATATACTTACTTTATCCCTGATTCGACTCATGAACCTGCTCATAGCTAGGTGAGCTCAAAACTTGAAATTGGATCATGGCTAGGATCGATCGTTAACCACATACTAGGAAGTACTACCCTACCCACTACTAAAAATTCTAGGCCCTTATGATGCCTTTGGAAATTTCAAGAAAATGTTCTCCTTGTCAAGCTTATTGCAACAAGTAAAATAGAGGATCCTTTTTGGGAAACCCTTCCTGGCCAACGGCAGTGAATCACATCTTCCCTGTTCTAGCGAGATGAAGTTGATTTATACATCAGAGCTTAGTGGTGCCTAATTGGATAATATCAGCTTACGATCGGCATCGGTGGAGACACTCGCTGGAAGCGCCCAAAACAGGAGTCTGATTGTAACACCGAGAATTAAAATAATATAGAGACCATTTATTCGTATGCTTTTGAAAACAGAGCATGAAATGAGCATATTTTACTTATGCATAAATCAAATTATATGTGGTATGAATATCCATCAAACTACATCAATACGGTACATTGCATTCTAAGCTAAACGATCTATCTAGTTTCTAATTAAAATTGCGAATATTTTCATAACACAAGCTGAGGTGCATGCTTATACTTTTATTTATCATCCGCTCTGGCAGCCAGGAGGAAAAAAACCTCTCCCCCTCTTATTCCACCTACGACATCTATTCGTTCGGATACTCATCACTGAGCCTCAGTCTCAAGAAATCAAAGTAAATACCAAAAAATATTTCAAGTGCATCCCTTGCTTCTCCCAAAAAGAAAATGATCTTCGAACTTATCAATTAATCCGCATTCCAACGCACCAGACATCTTTTCGCCAACAAGATGTTCATGACCAAAAGTCATTTGCTATAAGGCCTTCATTCAACCTGTCGTTATTTATTAATCCCCATCCTGGATTACATGTTCCAAACCGCCTTCGCAGAGGCGTAGGAAAGAAGAGTTCGAAGTCTAATTGAGCTATAAGTTAGGTCAGGAATGTACACTTGACACGCAATAAAAACTCAGTTTGAATCCGATTCCGGTGCGTCGCACACATAATTTCCAAGGCCTATGTTTTGTCCGGTTTGATCACCAGAAATTCCGCTTCTTATGCTGGCATTTGACATTCTTATCAACTGATTTGTTTTTCATTTGCCTACAGCATCCTAGACAATTGTTTTCAATTATGCTCTCTTCTATCATAAATGTCTAAATATTGCGGTATAATACCTTCAGTGTAAGCTTACTCGCTCATTTGTTTGAATGAGATTCATCGTTTTGATTCTTCATCTTTCCCCGTGGGTACAAAATCAAAATCCCTTATATAAGATCCACACGAGTTGCCCCTGACGAATTCTTACTTTTCAAGCTGATCTATTATACCAACCTCTCCGATCTTGTTTGTAATTTATATTTGCATATCCAAACAAATCCTCCAAGGCAGGAAGTAGGCCTTCAGTGATGATCGATTCGTTCTCGATTTGTAGTATCAAAACACTGCTGATACACTTCTGGTGATAGATCTTCATACCATTACGTACAGGGAATGTTTTCTCTGCCAAACTTTCAAAGTTCCAACAGAACCAATCGAATTAAGCTTTGATTAATCGGAGAAAACAATTCGTTTTCTGTCTGCAGGGATCCAATTTTGTCACTCCTTGCACCAGTTACACTTGCTTCATTGTCTTGTTGAGTAATGGTTTTTTTTCTCTGATGATGCCATGTTTCAAGGGATGTCCTATTATGCTATAGTATATACAGCCTTGGCGAAAGGAAATTTAAGGAAAAAGACAGAGGAGGGTTTGAGTTTGCAGGAGATAGCGATGCACGATTCGCTTGAACAATAGTGGCTCATAGTCGGCGGGGAAAGAAGGGAGCAGAATTGATATTTCATTAGAGCAAAGACCATACTAATAGCAATAAAGAAGAGAAAGGCAGCCCATGTTACGTCAGTGCTCTAGCGATTCAATACGTGAGGTAATAAGCTTGAAAACTTTGCTTCTCCAATGAGCTTGGAAGCTTTGCGTTGGACTTTGTCTAGTTCCGCTAAAGCAGTGCGACCTGCCTCCGCCCATGTATGGTAGCTATACTCAAGTCTTGGTCTTACGAGAGTCTTATAGATGTGCGCCCTGTCTGATGGTGTAAAGTATTTCTTGCCTCTGTGCAGGAAACCTAGGCATCACATGGCGTTTGCTAGAGATGTTAAATCCTAATAGGTTTAGCGAAAGTGATTCAGAAATACTCACACCATCAACGGAAATGGTGTGGCTGGTAGGAGAATGATAAGGCTTGAGCAAAAGACGACAGCATTGGATTTTGAACGCATTAAATACAACACGGTTCGCTGAGCCCCAAGCGATAATGTTGAATAGGTCCCTAATTAGCGATGCAAACATGCGATCTCTACTAACAGAAGTAGCATTTTCGCGAGAGCCGGCCACTTTGTCAAAAGAGTATGCAAAGTCAAGGGCAAAACTATGAATCGGATTAAAAGTGGAAGAAATGAGGTCATTTATAAATAAAAGGAAGAGAGTTGGTGAAAGAATAGTACCTTGCGGAGCTCCGACTTTGGTGGTGTGGACGCAGGATTTGATTCCATGCAGAACAACTTGAAAAGAACGATCTACAAGGAAACTCTCAATCCACTTGATGAGGACGGAGTGAAGACCAAATGCATGAGACTTGGCTAATAGGGCAGGATACCAGACTCTGTCAAAGGCCTTCGAAATATCAAGAGAAACGATCATTGCTTCACCTAAGCTATGGAGAAAACGTTTGCTGGAGTTTGACTTACTAGTCCCATGTTGGTCAATTTCTTTTGCACCGTCGGAAGTGAAGACAACCTTCAAAATGTAAGGTTCCATTTTGCGCGAAGTTAGGTTGCATTTGGGAGCCGATTTGATAAGCAGATGAATGATGAAAGAGATGATTGTCTTCCCTACTGGTTGTCTTTCGTTTCATATTGCCATCTTCTTTCCAGTATGGAAATATATTTGGGAAATGCTTCGCACCGTCCAATCGTTGCAGCCAATGCACCTAGCAATCACGTTTTGGTACGTTTTTTTGTGCCCATGCTACGATTGTAGACCTTTTCTTAGCATTTAATTGTTCTTATCTATTCATAAATTTTCACTTATCACTTGTACTAATTAAATGCAAGCTAAAGGCTCATACTGTTCTACTTTTTTTTAAGAGGTAATCCAGGACACAGCTTAATGACATCATATAAATAATTTTAAAATTTGACAATTGGAGATATTTCAAAAAATATGTGGTGCGAAGGTTTTTCCTGTGGGGGGTGTATTTTCGATAGTGTGTGTTTGTTGTTGGAGGAGAGTCGCCTGACACCTCTAAATATTCAGAGACCCGTTGTGCTCATACCCCCAGCCTACAATAGCTTCCCAGGCTTCTTAACAAAATCTAGAATCAGTGATAAAGAAATACTTGGTACATCCCAGCCAAAGTATTGATATCTGACACGCGCAAACGCTGTGCATTCACAAAAGAAATGCGCCGCAGAGTCAGCTTCTTCTAGGCAGGATGAAAAGAAGCGATCCTGTGCAATGTCTATTCGGTACATATGCCCTTATGGGCATTTGTGTTCAGTCAGTATGTCTGTCATTCCTCTGCAAATTTTCATGCTATTGTTGAGTTAGAATCCTGCAGTGGCATGATTGAACTCTGAAGGAAAGACCTTCGTGTGCCTGGCCACACCAAAAGTCATCCATTTATCTTTGTGAGCAATATCTACTCACTTCCAAAAAATTGACACAACCAAGGCTGACCGCATCTGCACATACTATTGTTCGGTTCTGTAGTCTACACCTCAAATCAATGGCGTCAGAAATTTCATTTCGCGCAATACCACAGTGCGTCGGTTCCCACAGCAGGTGCATTCTGTTGAATCTGGCAACAAAATTCAATCGTATCCTGCACTCCTGGGCAATATTCGAAGTAGTCAGAGACCTACCCTGCACCATCAGCGCAGGTTAACTGTTACTGCAAAGCAAAACGTTTTCCCCTCTACTTTTTTCAATCGCCCAGCAGGCAGCTCTCAAGATAGAGAATACTTTTGCTTGAAAAACAGAAACATGCTCTTCGAAGAGGAGCATGTTTCTTCATTCCATGAATGCAGGTTGACACCAGCACCAGAGCTAACATCTGTCTTCGAGTCGTCTGTGAAGAAGATCTCGAAGTTTACTCTCGTACAAACCAATGGATTTTTCCAGTCCCTTTTGCTAAAAGAGATTACTTCGTACCTTCTCTTGAAGTCGAGAAAGAGCACTCGAGCGTCCGAAGGCATAATGAGAATCTAGGAGATATCATGCATCGAATTCCTAATAGAACAGTGCCCCACATTGTCATTTCCTACCTATAGGCCAAGCTGAGTTGGGTTTAGCTACTTGCCATACTCTGAATTTGAATGTTGAGAGGAGGCAGATTGAGAAGTGCACCAACGGCTACACCCGGATTAGTACCCATGGAACCACAGATAGTCAGACACAAAGTACTTTGCGGTGTCGCTAACTTCAGAATAGTGTACCAAACGACGGATTCGTATGTGATAATCGGCTTTATGATTGTTACGTGGAATCACTTTAGACCCCATGTGGTGACAAAAGCTCTCTTGCACTGTCCGAAAGCATTTAAAGCACTAGTAAGCTTCACTTCCACATGATTCTTCCAGAGAAATTTTTAGTCCAAATTTACTCCAAGATATTTGATTTCATCTGAAAGTAGAAGAGTTACACCTTTCATACTAGGAGACACTAGTCTTCCCAATTTTCTTGTCCTGGTGAACAAAACAAGTTTCGTCTTACCAGGATTCACTGTTAGGCCTTGCTTCAAACATCTACGATTTTTACCAATATTTTTCCAATATAGATGAAGGATTTTGAGTATCAACAATTTCAGATTTTTTCATGTATGACATAATGCTTCGCTATTTAAAATTAATTTTATTCTTCAGTATCATTCATTATCTGAAAATGTATATTTAATTCTAAACTAATTGATATTTTATTTTGCCCACCGCTTTTGGTCGCGCATTGCCACGAAAACGGTCCAGTGAATGAAAAAGTTGTAAAGCTTTCAGAGAATTAACGCGAATTTATTTCAAATAATGTGCACATAAGCTTTCTTATTTTTGGATATTTTGTTTTTAGAAGAATTGATATACTTTAACATCTGTTGATATTCACTTCCAACGTATTACACCTGATACTTCCGTAAATACAAATGTCACTCAAATATCAATATATCATTTCCGCCCCCAACGTGGTCATCAAACAATGACAAATGCCCATACAAACGCATACCATATCAAATTTCATCTTGAAATACAATTATACCCACGCATATATCCATTTATATTTCCATGGATCATGCATCACTCGTTGAATACTATTCATAAGCGATCGATATTCCAAAAATAATTCAAAACCTTTGGGATTATGGAGAATGTGAGAGGAAGCAAAATAATATTTTCCATGTAAATTTATGTTTTTCGAAAAGACATACCATTTTATGAAAAAAGTCCTTAATAGAAATTTTCACTTGACATCTGAATTCCGTGAATAAACAAGTGCAATGAATTGGCTTCCGGTTTATGCTCATTTGGAGGTTTATTTGATTGTTTTTAATTGTTTTTAATTTGTACCAAATTTTTCCTAGCTTGTAAAAAAAATATTTTAATAAAAAAACCGATTTTTCCTTTCGAAGCTAGATATATTGAACTTTGTGACAAATATCGATATTTCGAGGGTAATCTGCCCTCTCCTTCAGTGTCTATCGGTCTAATCTTTAATCTAACTTAGGTATGTTATTTATAGAGCTTACTTTTAAAGTATTGACTTATACTATGACTTATGTCTATTAATTACCAACAGTACAAACAGTATTGGACACCGGCCAGCAATATTTGATTCAGGACACCATTTAATAAGCATTTGCACGAATGATTTCTATGTAAAATAAATTAGAAAAAACTAATTGTGGTCCGTAAAACAATTCTAGCAAATTTGATTGAAAACGGTGGAGCTCAATTTTAAAGTTTAGCTGCTCGGTTTTGTCACATGAACATTTTCAAGCACAAGCACACATATGAAATTCGCATTGTTTAGAAACTTCTCTGTGATGATGCATAAAATGGAAAACTTTAAATTGAATTCGGAGGTCCAGAGCACACATTTCCAATTCCCAATCAAATTTTCTCAACAATATTTTGTCAAGTCATGTTAACAGTTAAATCACAATTTACGATTATACTAGGTTCCCATAAAAACCATGTTGTCCACTCGGAAGTTTACTTGAGTCTCTCTCTTCCACGTGCTATTTTATTTTCTTTCTACGTGAGCCTTTCAAGTCCGGATCTGTATCTGGGTTAATGGCGACATAAAAATGGACCTAGCCTACGAACTAATCTCATACAGAATTGAAAACAGTGAAATAAAGTTGTAAATGCACAATTGTCGTCTGCATTTCTCTTCGTGCTCATGCCATTCGAGTCATGACAGTGTACACTTTAAATTTATTTCCTGCTGTTCCTTGGTCTCGTTGTGTCGTAAATGTAAATATGCTTAAAGTTTGCCTGGGAGATGTTTGTTCACTTAAAAAGCAAGTTATATGCTTGTCATGTTGATAATAGTAGAGCTGCCATTGAAGTGAAGTTTTTTTTCGAAATAGTTTTAAATCAAGGATTTAATCGAAAAATTTATTTGAATTGATGTTTGTGGTTAAAATAGATTTTTCTTTCTTTTGGTTAAAGTATATTTTTCTTTCTTTTCTAATCAACCCTACCTACAATGAAATTAAATTGAAAAATTTTGTTAGAGTTTAGCAAAATATATTGTAGGTTGCGGGTGATACCGTTTGACTCAGTTGAAGACAACGATTCAGGTTAATTTTCAGTTCACAATGCAATTTCGACCACTCTTTTTAAGGATATTTGTCACTGAAAAGGTTTTTAAGTCTTAAAGAAGTGTAATATAGAACTAACGGAGCGTTGATTTTTTATCATATTAAAAGTATACTTCTATGTAGTTTCCGAGTTCTGAACTTTCATGCACCACATTGCAGATATTTTGCATGCATTTATGTACTCTTGAATGAAAAATGCTGATAACATGCCAATTAAATTAATTTTATTCTTGGAACTATTTTTTCCGATTTTACCTTCAAACTGTTATGGCAATACTTTTCATACTGAATACTTTGTAACATGAAATTTACCAGTCAGACGACATTAAAAGCAACTATGTACTTCACCCACCTAGGATTTTGTGCTCTACATTTTCAATTTACACCATCAGAGCATCTGGCCATCAGAGCACAGAGAATAACCTGTACCAGTTGCACTAACGTAAATATAGCCCGACTCCAGGAATATCCATATTCAGTGCTTCGATAGTAAAACGATTTTATATTGGGGCGCCAGTTTTCACTTTGTTGCAGTTTTAAAAGCTGTAGATTAAACAAATTCCGAAACTGTTCTGCATTTTCAATTTTCTCATGCTCATATTTTCAGATATGTTTTTTTTTTAACTCGCCCAACGAAGCAGTCATCTTTCTGTTGAGTTCATATTGGTTCAAACATTCGAAAATTACGTGATGGAAATTTCAACGATAAAAAAACTCACTAGAAATGAATATTTTTGGGCAATTCAAATACGAGTATGAGCGTGATGTGCTTAGTAGATGTACCTATTTAACGCACATAATACTTTTAGATAAGATAAAAAAAACTCATCATATGAAACAATAGCGGGCTCTATTCATAGTAAACAAATATGGTCTCGTGGTGTTGCGTGTATCTTTGCCAGCACTGTCAACAACACACATGACTATGATTGTGTCAATATGAACATGAATGTATGTATATTTGATAGCCGACACATGCTATTAGCTATTCGGAAATTTGACGGTGTTTGGTTTTCAAACATAATTGGCATGATTAGATATGGGTTTCGGGAAGGTTTCAATTTCATTGTAGATTTATTGGGCTGTTTTGTTTTGATAGAAATATGCAAAACGTATCGTTGAAAGAAATTTAGATTGATTAATATCGGAGCATTCATATTAGTTTATAATATGTGATAAGAAATGTGATAATTTATGTATGTAGGTATGTAGCCTTTAATAGTCGAGATAAATTTTGATAAATTGCTAAGCATACAAAAACATTCGAGGGTCGGAGAAAATTAAAATACATTCATACCTACATAAATGATATATTTTCCAGAGAGATTGTCATTTTTGTGTAAAATTCCTGCAAAATTACTAAACAACTGAAGTCTTTTAAAAAGAAATAGTGAGCTTTTATGCTTTTATTCTTGTTTTTTTCTTCCTTCCTACCACTCTCTCCATCACTCTATCAGCGTGCACAGTCCATGTGCACCATCTTTACCCTCCAGTAATTTTTTAATAGTGCTTCACAGACAACTACTTTGTTGGTATAAGGGACCAAGTTTGAACTATTAACATTACTTTAGTATTTTAATAAAAAAACCGATTTTTCCTTTCGAAGCTAGATATATTTTAATTTATATATATAAAAATATATACAAATATATAGCACAAAATTAAAATATATCTGGCTTCGAAGGGAAAAATCGGTTTTTTTATTAAAATATTTTTTTGAGCTAGGAAAAAATTGGTACATATTAAATACAATTACTTTAGTATTATTTTGAACTAACAATATTATTGTAGCATGTTAGTTTAAAAAAATATTATTTTGATGAATGAAGATCACCAAACATTTAAATTAGAAACAGATCTAAAGCCCATTTTTGCTTAGTTAGATACATGTAAGATTTCCCTTGAAATACTTAATAATATAAAGCGATAAGGCTATGTAAAAATGTATTTGTAAAAAAATATCTATGTTCAATAATTAATTTTATTGAGTAATCGGGAGATCTATAGATCAAATGCAGAAATCTTGAATTTTATTAAATGGCTTAAGTATGTGTGTCTCTAATTTGGTCAGAAAGCTATGCTCAAGAAACAGCTCTGAGTTAATTTTTCTCACGATGCGTCTGTTGATATATCCGGTCTGTGTATTGTCTTTATGTTTGAGATACTGACACCGTTTGCTATCGTCATCTATTTCTCATTATTATTCTCATTATTGATACCCCCAAAAACATATTTGAAGCATCTGGTTTTTACCTCTGAGGCAGAAATTAAATTTCTGAGGATTATTGAGATTTTTTTCCCCTAGTGTAGATGACAAACAAAAAATCTGACAACTAGATTCCCGGGGGACCTATGTGAGGTTTGGCTCACTAAAAATAGGACCATCTAAAAGCCCACGAAGTTCCGAGTCGAGACCCGCCTAAGCACTGCTTCGACCCGGTCGTGCTGACTCACCCATTGGTAACCACGGACTACAAGAACTACCACAGCTTCTGGGTCGGTAAGGCAACCCTCCTCCCGCTTTATGCGCAGCACTTTCTCAACGTATGTTGAGACTGTGCGCCAGTTCTCCTCGTTTCGCAGCATTGCATCCACGATTGTCTCAGGCCCTTCCAGGCCGATAATGGACTCAATAGTGCGCCTCAAACTTACGAAGCAACTGCACAAAAAGAATGTGTGCTGAGCATCAGCGAGCTCAGTCACACAGTACCAGCAGTACGGTGTGACCACCTTACCCATTCTGTTCAGGTATTTCCTGAAGTAATCGTGCCCTGTCAAGAATTGACAAAGGTAAAAGTTTACCTCTTCGTGGCTCCGGTTAAGCCAAGGCTCAATTAGACCAATAAGCTTAGCCGTCCAGCGTCCTTTATCACTTTCACTCCAACGTTGTTTGCCAAAGTTGGAGGGTCAGTGTACGCGCGTGCGTCAAAGCCTCAGTTCTGTCCAGCTCTGAGCAAAAGAGGTACCCTTCCTTGCGTTCTCGCTCTAGCAGATAAGTCGAGATTACTCCCGACACAATCATCACAGCCTCTGCTGAGACCGTGCGGTAGCTGCATGCATTTCGCAGGGCACCTCTGCGCTGGACACTGGCAATGTGCTTCCGGAACTTCCTAGTTCAAAGCGCATCTTCCCAGATTTCGGCGCCATATAGCAAAATGGAATTGGTTGTCACCATCAGCAGCCTCCGTCTTGTCTCACCGGATCCACCAACGTTGGCCATTTGCCTACTCAGCGAAGTGATGACTACCAGAGCCCTGTCACATGCCTTGCGGATATGATCCCAATACGTGAGCTTGGTGTCCAGGGTCACTCCCAGATACCTGACCGACTTGCTGGTCTGGACCCCGACGGAGTCAACTGTCATGGGTATGACGGTTAGTATCCTTCGCTTCGTCAGCATGACAATCTCTGTCTTTGAGACTGCCAGCTGGAGGCCGTGCTCAGTCATCCACCGATCCATACTTCTCATAACTTGGTTATGTCTAAGTTGAGCGAAATCGGCAGATTTAAAAGTGATTACAGCAACAACGTCATCAGCGTAACCTACTAGGAACACATCCGCAGGCATTTCCAGGCGCAGCAGATCATCGTACACGGTGTTCCAGAAGTCAGGTCTTAAGATCGACCTCTGTGCCGCACCTGAGGTGATAGGCCTGCTTCTGACTCCGTCTTCAGTATTGTAGAGCAACCAGCGGTCCCTGAGGTAGTCCCGCATCACAGTCAGCAAGTAGCCAGCGATACGGAACCTTCCTCATGTGCCCGAAGGATGTCCGTCTACCTCGCCGAGTTGAAGGCGTTTTGCACGTCAAGCGTTACCAGCAAGACGACCGGTCTGGCTGGATGACATGCCTCTTCCGCTCTTGCTACAACCCCAACAACTTCTGAAATGGCATCGATTGTTGAATGTCCTTTCCGGAAGCCATGCTGCCGGCAAGAAAGATCACCATCTGATCTCACTGCTGACAGCAATCGTGGCTTTAGTAACCCTTCAATCAATCCTTGGCAGATGCGCCGGGAACAGCGAACCAACGATACGCTTAATGGATATAGCATGCATGAGAGTGCTAGGTCGCATGCACCCAAGTCTGCAAGTGACCAATTTGTAGCCATCTCTCGTATTGATTCTTCAATAAAAAGGTATATTTAAATCACTGTTGGTCGTTAGTCAGTCGATTTTCGTTTCATCGATTTTCGTTTCCCATCATTTTTGTAATAGTGGCCTACTACCAAAAATATATCAACCTATAAAAATGTTTGACCTTAAAAAGTTAAAACCAAGAGCCGTTTCACACGAGACACTCGGTGTCCGGCCACTGAATTCCTAGCCTTTTTTTTTGTATAGAACTGTAGCCCGGAAACTGTGGCTCCGTGTGTAAGTTCTCATTTATTTCTCATTCTCAAGTTCTCATTTATTTATTTTTCATTTATTTCTTATTTATTTCACCGAGAGTCTCGTGTGAAACGGACCTTAGGCTTTAACTTATGTAATGAGATACAGAGGCTTTAGTATGTGTAATAAGAACTAGTTGAAAGACTGTGCCGAAACTATCAAGAAACTCGGACAGCCTGAACCCCGGGAAACTTAAATTAAGCTTCTCAGACTATATGTCGGCTGTCATCTAACACAAATTTATTGCTTGTTTTTTTGTACTGATTTTCCTTCAACATTTATTTTCGTGTACTAACATTCTCCCTTATGGGAAATTTAAATGCTTAGAGCCACCATTGAGTAACAAAAGAGTAACAAAGCTGGGATAAAGTTAAACAAGTAGATCAAAGAATAACCATCAAACGTTCATATATACTATAAGCCTATGCACTTTGGCCCTATTATCTGATCACTAGTCGATCCTCTTTCATGTGGGGAATATCTTCAAAGATGTCCTGGTGTCAGAGAGAAAAATTATCAGCTGGAAAAATTTTTGAGTTGCACTGACTGAAAAGACAACTCTGAAGCACTTGAAACTGCCAGCGACTTAGACGAATCATTTGGCCTTCTCGCCAATATCTTATGGCAAAAGAGAGCAAGAAAGTCATAATTCCTGCAAAATTATACGGACGAGGAATCATCTCCGGATAAGAGCTAGAGGCATAAGCAAAAGAAAAGTAACGTTAACCCTTGTTAGGTCTAAGGGTAGACATATAGAGAGCTCTCTCACACATTTAAAATCAGTCTGAGTACGAGTGTGGAAACATAAGTTCCACGACTCACTTCACTACTGATTAACTGAGTTAGCAAGTTAGAGTTCGGGAAACTCAAAGCTATGTGCGTGATCCATCGCCCGGACCTAGATTCGAACCAAGGACCCCACACACAAGAAGTCAATGCTCTACCCACTACACTTCTCAAGCTTCAGAGGCAGAGGTAGCTTTAAAATAAATCGGAGAGAAAACTGGCTCACCAGCGTTATCCACGACCAGATATCTAGCAGCAGAACAGTAGCGGAAGAGTCTGATGCAAAGCATCTAGTCTGGAAGTAACAGCCTCTGGCGACTGTCCCGGTATTTCCAGGCAAAAACTTTATAAAATTTTTTTTTGGATTGGTAGCATAATCAATCCAAAAAAATTTTATAGCACTGGCAAAACCAATGCATTTTTGCAATTCAACGATAAATGTTCGTTTAAGGATGACCAAGCTAACGAAGAACGTATCGGTCGAATGGCTACAGGTCTGTTTATTTTTGAGGTTATTTGACGTTGAGACAGTGAGAAACATGGTCACGTTATTCAATCGAGGAAAATCACCAGAAGTTGATAGCATCGGCAAATTTGCCTCACACATTTACTAGACAATATAGTGCAATGCTATTTCCAAGGAGATATTCTAAGACATGGGAATCAGGCATCATTATAGTTTTACCAAAAACCTGGAAAATATCTCAAATTTCCTCACTTTCGGAGACCCATGAGCCTTTTATCATCCTTAGCCAAAATGTTCCTTTTTTTGCTGAACGTAAAAATCTACGAGAACAATATTCTTCCGGAAGCGTGATTTGGCTTCAAGTCAATCCACCCTTCGTGGGATTATGCCCATCAGAACAGGATTCAGCCATACAAAGTCGATCAAAATGATTATATTCGCTATATCCAAAGCATTCAATGAAATCTGTCGTGTCGGCCTAATCTTGAAAATGCATGAACTTCAAGTACCCTTTCCACTTACAGAGATCATAGGATCCGCTTTCAAAGACAGGACAGAAAAAAACCTAGGATTGACTCTCATTAGAATGAAAAATCGCAGCTGGAGTATTGCAAGGATTCACGTTCTCATTCCTCATGTATAAAATTTATACAGTAGATATTTCTGAACAACACGTAGCTAAGTAATATCTCTTTGCTGATGATAACTTCAATGCTGCCATAACAAGCTCTTGGAATACTTTCAAAGTGGGAAAAGACTTTGAATGCTTTATCCT
Source organism: Nemotelus pantherinus (assembly GCA_963978885.1). NCBI lineage: Eukaryota > Metazoa > Arthropoda > Insecta > Diptera > Stratiomyidae > Nemotelus > Nemotelus pantherinus. The sequence goes on along the minus strand of OZ022264.1, from coordinate 247,040,116 downwards.
TCTTACGTTCCTCGATCCGCACTATTAGCACATATAACAAAAATCAATAAGTCCATCGCTTGAATCAATAAATCCATATGTTCGTGAATTTTTGTTATATAAAGTTCAAATTATGTAAATAGACCTCGCTGACTAGTTGATATACACAGTCTGTTCATTAAATTCCGGGACTACTGTGAAATAAAGCGGTTAAGGTGCTTCAATAATTTTATTGACGATTTAATTTTCTACATACATCCTTCCTCTTTTCAAACACTCGCGGAAACGGTCGTAGAGTGCCTGAAAGTCTTTTAAAAATTCGTTTGCCGAAAAGCTGTTAAGGACCGCGGTCAGATTTTGCTGAATTGACTCCACATCTTAAAAAAAACTCACCCTTGATGACGGCTTTAAGTTTTAGAAATGGCCAGAAGTCTGCCGGAATCAAGGCTGGCGAAAAAAGGGGATTTTAGAGGACTATAATCGCTCGCTTCGCCAAAAACTGACGTACAATGGCTCATGGATTGGCTAGCTCATCATCGTGGAGAAGACACCAGTTACCTGCTTTGTAAATTTCTCTTCGGACACCACGAATTTTTGCGAGGATAGAATGCTCCTGTTACAGTCTGACCTGCAGGAACAAATTCTCGGTGAATGATTCCTTTCGCATCGAAGAATGTGATGAGCATTGTGTGCACTTTTGATTTCCATGCGCGCACTTTTGTCGGACGACCCTCCTCAGGAGCCCGCCTTTCTGACAATTGTCTTTTAGTATCATGTTTCATCGCCCATAATTATGTTCGATAAAAGGTCTGCATCCATATCGGCTCCTCCAAGAAAATTTTCTGTTCTCTCTCTTCCCTCTCTCTCTGAAATACTGACGACACTCCAAAAGGACTCAACACAATCTGATCCTAAACAAGTCAAAATTCGTCACAACCCCTGTGAAAAAAATATCAGAAATTGATGGAAGTGTATTCTACGTAGTCGGATAGCGCCACTAACACAATGAGGTCGAAACGAGTCTGGAAACTTTTTGAATAGCCTGTGTATGTACCGAACTTTAGAGATAGATGGACAGATGGATTGCAGGGAGTCGTATATTTTCATGCAAATAAATGTTTGCTCTGGCTCAGTGCTCATTATCAAATCAGAGCTTAAAACTTTCTGTTTGTAGACTGCTCTTTATGATTGTAAAATAAATGAAGACAAATATTTTATTCTGGCTGATTATAATGAGTTAAATGATAAAATTTTATTAACAATGGATTGAATGATATATAACGTACTTAATATGAGAGTGGTACTTTTTTAAACAAATTCAAAGGAGGTACTCTTGTAACGCGGTTTGTTATTCTATTTTATCATTCCATTCGTTGTTAGTAAAATTATATCTTTCAATTCATTATAATCAACCAGAACAAAATATTTGTCCACATAGGTGGCATGTCAGCTACCGGTGCTTAACAAAGCAAATAACAGCAAAAATAATTAAAGCCGCAAGCATGATTTACATTGCCGATTTAAATAAATTCGATGAGCTTATTTAGAGCATTTAATTTAATTTTACAGTGATTTCATATTTAGATAGCTACATGCAGTTGACATACTATTCATATCCATCTATATATGTACATACATGTTCGCACGTACTTATAGACATAAAATTCTCATGAACATTTTTTTATGAAGCAGATACGTTCATTTGTATGTATGAATGAACTTTACTTGTTCATATGCAGGCATGAGTGTAAATTCCAATCGACCTCCACAGAAAAGAACGGATGGAAACCGTTAAAATTAAAAATAGAAGTGATTTCGTTCATATCGAGATCTCTGTACTCTAATGAAAAGTAAACAGAGCATCAGATCAGAATTATTTGTGTAGCACGAAGTAGATGAAATACGAGACATGATTGCAATTAGCTATCCAGCACGCTTCAATAAGTGATTACAGCTGGTTATATAGAGGACTCCCATCCTAACTATTCAATGCACATTTTTTTGGTTTTGCTTCTAGTTGAATAAATATCGGATGATGAGGAGGAAAATCATATGGTTGATTGGTGTTTTTTCTTCTCGTTTAAATAAAATGATCAGTCAATTGTAAATTTACAACAAGCTGATGGTGAGAATTGGATGCAACAAGTGAAATGAAATATTAGCAGTAGTGTACTCAATATTTAACAATGAATGTAAACCATTTCAGGTAATAGGTTTTTGAAAGCATAACAAATTGGTTTATCATTCAGATAATTTTATCATACCCAACGGTTGCTGTTGAATAATTGAAATGTGACACTTAATCTTGATAATAGAATGAATATTCATTATTTTAGTTTTTAGTATGAAAACTTAGCGCAGAGTCCCGAACCGTTGGATAATGAACGAATCTCTGCACATTGAAAGATAAAGATTTTTTTTCGACGAACAAGCCTTTTATTTCTCAACATAGTCTCTTATTAGCTCTTTAAATTTAGTCCAGCATTTTTTCGATTTTTACTAATGTTCGAAGAAGAACATTAGTATTAAAATCACTTTGGCCAAAAATTCATATTTCTATATATATATATATATATATATCATCAAAAAATTTCAGTGAAAAAATCTCAGGAACGCGCCATCCGATTGAGCTGAAATTTTCAGGACACATTGGTGTATATGCAGAATAGTGCCAGGTCTCACAAAAAGTTAAAAATCTTTAACCCTTTGGTGCCGGCGGCCATTTTAGTGATATTTTTAATATACCTATTTTTTCGTACGCAAATAATTTTTGCAAAAATAAAGTTGACGAAATAAATTTTGAACGTGTTTTACATGTGAATTGGATAATGTTTTGGAATTTATTAACCCCATGTGTGCGCTGAGTGCATAAAAAGAGAACGGGAAAACTTGAAAATTTTTAAATTGCGATAACTTTTGACAAAGCTATTCAATCATTACGAAATTTCCAGGACATATTGGTATTAGTTAGTTGTAGGTTTGTGTAGCTTTTAATGAGCGTGCTGGCAACCCTGTAGCTAGGGCAGGCACTGAAAGTGAAAACCTCCAAATCATCGTCTCTCTTGAAAAAATGTCGTTTCTTAAAAACAAAGCCACTCATATGTAAATTTTGTGCTTTGTTTACATAAACAAACAAAAAAATTTGATATGGTATAACGGGCACGCATGGTAACCCTTGCCCAAGTTACCTATATTTTTAGCATCAAAAACTTCTGTTCACGGAAACTCACGATCCGATGAACAGAATTTATTGAAACTTGCAGAATGTATTGGTCTTATATAGGACCAGGTCTGATAGAAGTGATTTTGAAATGCGGGTGATTCTGTGCCAGTGGTGCCATCTTGAAAAATCACTAAAAAAGATAACTGCTTTTAGCCCTATAAATTCTGATTGAATCGTTCGATTTTGACAAAATTCGCACCGTAGCTGCACCTTACTTTAAACCACGTTTGGTAGAAATTTGGTTGAAAAATTCGGTTGGAGCTGCCAGCTATGATAATTTTGGTGTCTTAAATTTGAAAAAATAAAAATTTGGAAGTGAAAACGTTCAAACCATCGAATATCCTAAAAAATGTCCGTTTCTACAATAAAACCAATCTATATACAAATCTTATGCTTAATCTACACAGTCAAAGTAAAACTTTGGAAATTTCATGTCGGACAAGAACGGTAACCCTTTCTCAGTTAACCTATATTTTTAGCTTCAAAAACTTCTGTTCACGGGAACTCACGAATCAATAATCAGATAGAATTGAAATTGTAAGAATGCATTGGACTTAAGTAGGGCCAGGTCTGATAGAAGCGATTTTGAATTGTAGGCAACTCTGTTCCAGTGGTGCCATCTTGAAAATTTACAAAGAAAAAAAAATGCTTTTTGCCCTATGAAATGTGAATAAGTTACCAATTTTCATGAAATTGACACAGTAGCTGAACTTTACTCTAAACTCTGTTTAATAGAAATTTGGTTGAAAAATTCGATTGGTGCTGCCAGCTATGGTAATTTTTGTGTCTTTGGTTTTGAAAATTCGCCCAGGAAAATAAAACTTTTTGCCCTATAACTTCCAGTGCAGTCATGAAATCAATACGAATTTCATACAATTACTGGAACCTATTATAAACATTATTCAAGCCAAATTTGGTTGAAAAGCCATGATAGGGTTGCCAGCTATTGTTGGTTTTGTGTTTGTTTGCAATATCTTTATTAAGCGGTTTTATCGTAGAATTTTCAATTGGTTATGATATTGTAGTGACAATAAACAGCAAATATTAAGCTTTCGATTATTTGAAAAAACTCGCTGCAGGTAGCCCTAAATTTCTTTATACTCCTATAACTTCAAATGTAATATAACAACGTGAAGCAAATGTGATATATTCTTGGCTTTGATATTGGCGAAAGGTTGCCAGCACGAGTCGGTTGTGCTACTTTTGTATCAATAAATGCTTAAAGTTAGTATTCATACCGGAAACATTTACAATGAAAATAAATAACCGATGTTTCAATTCCCCAAGTTCTGCAAATTTTTCGGATCGCAGCCCCAAACTCCAACTTCAGTTACAGTGCTGCAGGCACTGAGCATTTTCTTCATTGATATTGTATGAGATGCTGCTTTCAAAATTTTGTGAAATAAGCAACTGATAACGAATATAATTAACCCCTGTTTTGCTCTCATAAACGTTGAAATTCACGTTAGTGGTAATATCTGAAACCTTCCACCATATGAGCTATAATGCATTCTTGAGACCAAAGTAAAACGTGGCATTTGAAACAATTTGGCCGTAATAAGCAGCGCATGTGGTGGAATATGCACTCAAAACCTGCACGATTCTTCTACTGTTCTTCGAACATTAGTGTTTCTAGCGGTTCAGGTGCGCTAGAGTTTTTTTTACTCTTTCCAAATAATAGGTTTCCTCAAGGCTATCAAAATAGGCGTTGGTTTCAGTAATGACCTCTTCATTCGAGCCAAAAAGCTTACCGCCCAGCAATTTCTTCAAGTTTAGAAACAGGAAATAGTTGCAAGGGGCTGAATCTGGAGAATATGCTGGATATGGTAGCAGTTCGTAGCCCGATTTATGAGCATTTGCCATGGCGAATACACACGTGAGCACCAGTACTCCGATACAAATCAATATCGACTATGTCCAACAGCTCTGAATAATATTATCCGGTGATTGTTTTACCCTTTTCAAAATAATAAATGTGAATGATACCACGTGCATCCCAAAAAATTGTAGTCATATCCTTTTTGGCAGACCCCCCTTTGGTGCACGTTCACCCAAAGAGATCCACTGTTTTGATTGTTTTTTGGTCTCTGGTGTGGCGTAATGGATCCATGTTTCGTGTGTGGTAACAAAACGGAGCAACAAATAATTTTGATTGCAACTGAACGTTGTCAAACGCTCTTTTGAAGTGATCACATAGTTCCGCTTATGACCAAGTGCACGGTTAGAAATTTTCGGATAAATTTGATAAATTTTGGAATGCATATAGGTCCAAACCAAAGTTAGTATCAATCCAATAAGTTTGTTTAAGATCAAACAATTTAATCTGATAAGATAAATTTTATCTGATAAGATAAAATCAATACCAATTATTCATATAAATTGAATAAGACGCTCTTATAAACGGTATCCGAATCGCATATAAATGAATACACTACATTCTTATTAAATGTACACCATTTAGAAAAAGAAATATATTATTCTAATTTCGAGGTCACACGATAAATTTATCCCATTTTCAAAAACCCAAAATCATTTAACCCAAAATCTTATTCTGGTTTTTTCCCTCCTTTTTATTATGAATATATATTGGGAACAATTATCCATTATGATGAAAAAATAATGAAAACAATTGAATGCATTCAAAGATAAAAGTAGGTTGGAATTATTTTTGCGGGATGATTAAAATTGAACAACTTTTTATTTACATTAAAAATTTTAGTCTACATTGAAAATTCTATTTTGACAAAGTGGTTTCGAAAGTATGCACTGGTTCTCATCAGACGCCAGCGCACAGTGCATACTTGACTGGCGTGACCACTTGCAGTTGGAAATCATTTAATTTGTATTTACGCTAGTTGTGACAAATTTTAACATCTCCGACTTATATCCATCGGTATACAAAATTTTACTTGTAAAGGTTATTGAATGTGATCATGGTTCCCTTCTTGTCTATAAATCAGCATATACAACGTATATCATCAAAGCTTATCAAAGCCGAGAATATTGATACGGGAAACTCGATCGTTTTGCGGAACTAGCCTCCGAAAGCAGAATCAAATTGGAATTATTTTTGCGGGGTGTAGGTTGTGAAAACACTTGTCATAGTACACCAAGTAAAACTTTCGAACATTAAATTCAATTATGTACTGTGGGATGGATAACGATTATTTGTTTGATTATTTGAAAAAAAAACTCGATAGATTTTATTCATATATACTTTATTCACCAAAATCAAAGTTTTACAATATTCCTGTAGTGGCTACCAAATAATTTTCACAAATAACTTTAATATACACTTTAATAAACACTTTAATAAACATTTTAATAAACACTTCCAATTAACTTCACTTACAAACTCGAAATGCTAATTGCACGACTTGCGACTCAAAAGTAATTCTAAACAGTCCGTTTCACGAAAACACTCCCGAGTAAATTTTTGCGTCAAAGGCAGATTACTTACAAACTTTAAATACGAACTTTACGACTTGCGACGCAAAAGTAATTCTAAATAATTCGTTTTATTTTTTATGAATTTTTAATATGAATTTATGATAAATATTATCCGATCTTGGTATAAACCACCCGTTTATACGAAACTCGTACAAAAGTTATTCCAAAATAGGATAGAACAATTTTATCCAACGTCAACATATATAATCTATACGAATATTAGGATACATAATAGTACACCATTGTGAAGATCAATTTTATCCGAATATTTTTCACCGTGTGTGAGCATTAGCGGATAGCTTCTTTATGTCCAAAAATTCAAGTAAAATGTGATGTGTCTGCTCAGTTGAGATGTCTACAGCATAAAACACCTCACGCACTTTCTTTCTCCGTTCATTCAATATAATTCCATGGATTTTATCGGCGATTTCTGGCGAGACGATCTCTTTTGGGCGAGTAGAACTTTCGTCTGGAACTTTCGACCACAACGGAAATCAGTAAACCACTTCTTTACCCAATGAAATTGATGGTGCAGACTCTTCATCGTATTTAACAAGCCTTTCCTTGGTTTTGGTGATGGTTTTGTACGCAAAAAGTAATGCTTAATGAGCTCACGAAATTCACTTTTCTCCATTTTCGTTAAAATTCTAGAGGTTGTCTGCTTTCAATGGATGTCAAACATAAACTAAATGGCGCAGCTTGCTTCAAAATTTTCAAATAACTGGCAATTGTCAGGAACAATGTTGGATTTAAAGTAACTGAGTGAAAAATGCAAAAAGACTGTTTTATTAAACTGCCCTAGTAAAGCAGCAAAAACCTTTTCTTGACAGCATCTCCTATTACATAAATGATGAAAATGCTAAGTGCTGGCAACACTTTTCCAACGCAGCAGAAATGAGTCTACCATAACAAACTCATGTCAAAATCAAACGGCCGTTTGCATCCGAGGATATCATCGAAAGATTCAGCGATTAAACTATGTCGCCACATGCGCCGATACCATCCGAAACATTTCTAAAACTTGGAAAATTTAAACATTTTTTGCATATTTTAATAATAATAATTGCTTTGTATATGAACATAAAATGGGAGCATCTGCTGGTGCAATATTTACGAAAAATTCTGGTGCCATGTGAAATCCTGAGCTAGCACAATAGCCAAAAAGATACCCTGTGAATTTCGTTTCGATTGAAAGACTGCGCTAGCAGTAAAAGGGGTAAAAAGAATTTTAGGGTAACCACCCGCAAACATCCCCAAATTTTCGAAACCTAAATTTTTGTTGTTAATTGTCATTGCAGGATCTCTCCCATTTGAAAACTTAATAACAACATCGCTTAGTAAAGAAATTTCCAAAAATTACAAAATTTACCATAGCTAGCAGCCGTCTCATGATTTTCAACGAAATTCATACAAAACTTGACTTACAGTAAGATTCATTTAATACATGAATTTTGTTTTGATTCCATGACTGCATCAGAAGTTCAAGGGAAAAAAAGTTTATATTGCTGAGCAAATTTACCAGATTTAGGAAACAAAAATTACCATAGCGAGCAGCTCTATACCAATTTTACATCCAAATTTGGCTTAGAGTAAGATCCAGCTAATATGTGAATTTTGTTGAAATCTGTTGTATGAAGAAGTTATCCTTACTTTTACGTGGTGACTTTAATATCCGTTGCTTAGATTTGGATGACAGTTTTTCGATTTTTCTTTCTGCAAGCAATATTTTCCTCGGTATAGTTTTTTCTCTTTGAACACTTCTTTGTCCTTTTGTAAGTTTTATCAACTCAAAAAGTACCCAATGCATATAACAGAATCCTCGATCTTGTTTTGGACTAATCTACCTTCTTTCTTTTACTTGAGTACCTCTCTACCTCTCTGATCTGCACTATCCTCTTCTTTTTTATAGAATTAACTTTGAAACGTTCGTTTAAAGTTGAATTCGTTTATACGCTCGGTTTTAATCTTAAAAAGCCAACCTATTCCGTTTTGTCCAACGAAATATATGGCACTACGGGGTATCATTTGTTCACAGGACTCAGTGTGAATTATGCTGTCTACAAATTTTATTCTTTTTCGTCCAATTTAATTTTCTGTTCCAATCGTTGTAGAAAATAGTCACACCCTTCATGGTTCACCGTCGATGTCGGAAATACTCTTAGAGCCAAAAATTCAACACGTTGCAAGTACAAAAGGTTTGGCTCGCTTAATGACTTTTTTAATCTCATTAGTTCAATTGGTATCTTTTAACCACTTTACAAATTTGCCAATATATTTCCTATGCATAAAGTTGGTGATATTTCTTGCATCTCTTATAACCGCCCCATATTTCTTTTGCCTGTTTTAATGTGATCCTTAAGAGAAGCATACTCAAAACGATACTCAAAAATTCAGCTCTCATGACCGGTTATCACTGTCCCAAGAAAATAGAGTCTTAAAACAACTGCAACATCTCTGAAGAGAGAAGCACTTGGGTGTTTTTCTGGTTTTCGTTAAAAACATTCAAAAAGTTTTGCGCAGATCATCCTCATCTGCAAATATTCTGTCACAAGTTTACATTGCTTGCTATTAAACTGAGATTTAAGCCAGGGTCAGAATTTAAGCAATCGTATACAAGCTGCACACTGTCATCGACGCAGGATGTTGACGGACGCCTAGTCCGGTCTTCGTCGGTTACCTCATCCCGCCAATCTTTCAATGTTTTAAATACACCTAAATACTTATGGTTTTGAATGGTAATCGTCCTCGCAGGCCTGCTGAATCATTGGGTAAGACTCCTAAGCCGATTTGTCAAGTTTCACACACAATTTCATTGCTAACGCTGCTCGAGAGAAACCTCCAATGAGTGCTAGAACATGAAGCCATGCAGAAGTGCACCGAAACGTTTGTCCTTTCTGCTGCAAAGCTTCCAGGTGACTGCTGGGTCGTTTTTCTCAAAACTAAAATCCCATCCACCTTTTCCGGCTGGTCACAGTGCGAGGCGACATAGTGCTGCAGTAGAAAAAATGGTTGCATTACTCATGGAACGCACCGTGTATTCCACTTACCAGTACAGAAGTTTCGATTGAAAATTAAGTATAAAACAACAAAATTAATATTTTAATAAATGCAACTAAAAGATTAATTCAAATATATGTCGAAATGAAATTTGGCACTATCAAATTTAGCTAGCTCACAATCAGGGTTCCCACTTTTGATACAGTTGTATTATTTTGATACATTTTTATTTGAAACTTATATTTTTGATACAATACAGCAACTCACTGAACTATGATGAAATGATACATCAATTTTTTTAATTTTGCTGCCATGTGCCTACCAAATCTCTTCTCTCTAGCGGTCAAAACTACCAATTTCAATCTATTTTACACTCTGAACTTTGAAAGATATCTTATATGTGATGACCCTGAACATTTGAAGTTTTCAAGCTATTTAAATAATAACGGGAAAATGAATGTTGAAGTGTTTTGGGACTAACCGAGTTTGGTTGAAAATAGTTTAGATGAATCAATGGCATCTGCCGCCTTTCTTCATGTTGACTTTAATAGCTGTACCTTATAGTTTACTTGAAAACGAGGTTTTTCTGTATCAAACTTGGATGGCAATGTAAGAAAGAACTGATTAGAGTTGAAAGAGAGAAGATAAGAGAAATGTTTGGAAGCAAGAAACAAAATAATGTTTGGGTCCATTGCATGACATACTTGCCCAAAACATATCCTTTTATTCATCAAATTCATCAAATCATCAGTATTCCGATAGCTATATGGTTCCTTTTCAATCCGAAAAACATTTTTTTTTAAATTTAAAACAGCGACTTCCTTTAGAAATAATCAGCGCTCCGTATAGATTTCATGAAAATTTTCAAAAATTTTTACATTCCCAAAGATCCCATATTTTATTTTGTGTGAATTCAATATTAATGGCAATATGCAGATGAAAACAAAGAGCAGAAGTAATTTGTGATATTATTTTTGGGCTACATATTATTCAATAAATATAGTATGTAGCTCCAATATAAGTTTTTTTATATTATAATTTATAGTTTCAGTACCTCGACTCAAATACACATTTTTACCACTATTGATACACTTTTTGAAGAAAATTGACACAGCTAAAAATTTGAAAGCGGGAACATTGCTCATACACCAACCAGAGTAGCCGTGAAATCAATTGGGATTTTCAGTAGAAGTTAATTTGATTTTCCTCAAAAATTTGACAGAAAATGTTGCTACCTGAAATTAATGATAATCACGTGATTGAAACGCAAAGCTTTGTTACGAAAATTATAGACATTTGTGTTTAAGGCAGTATTCTGGTCAAGAGGCTCGATTTTGAGATGATTTTACAGACGCAAAAAAAAAACCCTTATAAATTGTTGGTATATATTTTTCGACCAGTTTTTTATTAACATTTTGAAAGTACAGATATGTACTCATAAAAAGTGAAGGCTCAAAAAAAAAAGCTTGTCTCATGGTTGACATGATTCCAACCTTCCTGCTGGTCTGAAACACGTGAAACAGAACTTCACGTAAATCAGTCCATTACAACTAGAGATATCATGTCAACCGTATAGAAAAAAGAAATTTCGAAAACAAGGCGTTTAAAACTTGGAGTCTCGTTTCGAGCAGTATGAGTCGTTTAATGGTATGTTATACATTGATTTTTTTATTCAGAGATCCCCTTTTCATGTAATGTTCCTTCTTTAACTACAAAAGCGAGATTTTCGAGAGCTATCAGCCATACGAGCAGTTCGAACTTCTTTAGAAGCTTGAGGAGCTCGTAGCTCGTAGCGGTTAATTCGTTGTTGATCGCGTTTGTTGGTTTAGTTGGCGTGTCACAAAAATAGCTGTAACTCCATAAATAGTTCTAGTTTCTGAAAATCTTTTTAATAGCTTATTCTTAAAGGTCTAAATTTTGAAAATATGCAAACAAAAAAAAATCGATTTGATCAAATTTCTAGAACAGAATACCCTCTTAATATTATTCTCACATACACTATAAATATAACGTCTTTTTAAAAAAATTTCCCAGAAAAGCATACCTACCCGCCACGAAAACAACTTCACTTCTAATATTCTACATCATTGCATCTCTCACTCATCAAAATCGAATCCTTCAACGTGACTGCATTATTTAAGATCACACTTGTTCTGCCGTCAAACGAAATTCATTGAAACATTCCATGTAACGTTATCAGCTACTGATTCGTGAATGGCATCTTTGATGATCCGATGCGACGTTAACTGCACTCGTAATCAAGGCATTTCGAATGATTTGATAGACCGACAGTGCAACTCTTTCATACCACGAATACTTTAAATGCTAACTCAGTCGCCAATCATTTCGTGATTTTATTTCATTTTAGTGCAAAGAAAGTTTTATTAACAAGCAATTGAAGGTTCGTGCACGTTTTTCAGGATTTAAACTTAGATGAATTAGAAATTGTGTCCAGGAAAAGTCTTTTAAAACACACTCGAAAGAATGCAGGTGGAAGAAATAAAGAATTTTATCAAATCAAAAATAGATACATATCTTAGAATTTATTATGTAGCTGACGAAATGAGAAATAGGTTACGTGAGCACATTCATGTTGACACAATCATGTTCGGTACTCAATATATTATTTTTTATATGCCTTAATCAATTTTCGTAGCGCCGAAAAAATTTCACTGATAAGAAATTTTAATTTTACATCACAATTTCTTATCAAGAACAATTTCATTTTTGTTGACTATCGCCTGTCTGCTCGTACTCTATTCGAGAAATTCAAAACGGCCTTGACTTTTGATTTGCGACAAATCGAAAAATTCTCATGCGTGTGTGTGTATGCGTGGAACTAAATTAATGTTGTGTTGGAATTTGATCGTTTTTATTTTATTTTGTTAAAGTAACATATCATATTTGTGATAGAATGATAAAATTTCATATTGATAAAAGGAATTTATGAATGTACACATTTTTAGATTTAATCATAGTTTGATGTGCTTAAAAAGAGCGCGTCGATATTTTTTTCCATAAATTGGTCGCTATCGATTGCTCGAAAATCGGTCGCGATAAAAAAAATAGTTTAATTCAATGGGTGGGGTACGTTTTAATGCATGTGTTCTTTCTGGATGATAAAAATTTCGCACTTTTTTATTCATGAATAGCATAGATAGTTTATTCCCATTGGAAAAAAAAATTGTGAAACATAAGCCACCCAAAAAGTTTAGGTAGTTAAAACTAGCAAACTACCAATCTAAACTGAATGCAGTAAATATAATTTAAAACGGTACTAAATCGTTGAAACAATAATTTTTTTTCTGTTATGTAATAATTTTACATATACTTGTCCATTAAAGTTTAAATAAAATTTAGGCTAAAGTTTGAAGCTCAAATTTATTAGACAAATTCAGAATAAACTTGCACATCACTATTTATTACTTGCATTCTTTTTGCAGTTGAATGTCCATTAGATCCAGTAATGCATTAAAAGTTTGTAATTTTCTACTACAGGATGCTGCAAAAGCTTCTGGCCCTCGACATGAGAAATCAATCCGAATGAATAATCTCTTTAAATTCCTGTGTAGAGATATAGTACAAATGTTAGTGATGATATCAAAATAATAAATTTTGTTTAAGAGTCGGCAAAAAAACAGGCACCGAAATTCGAAGGACATTAGTGAGATATATCCGCTATTACTTGGGTATTTTTTATTATTTAATTCATGCATTTAGATTTCGTTAGTTGAAGTGAAGCACTGAATTTACCCAAAGACTATGATTTTAAGGACCATTTGTCAAAATCTTAACAATTTTGGACATCTTCAACGGACCGTAGTGAAATTTTTTTACGACAGTAATGGTAAATCGTTGACATTAAAAAAAAATTTGAAATTCAACGCCTTTTTCAAAAACGTATTGAAACTCAATTCAAACATTGAGGGTAAAAATGGTACGAAGTCAAAGAAAGGAACGTGGACGATATGAAAAAAAGTGGTCGACCGTCGGTACTTTTCAGAGAAACAAAAAGAATTATTCGAGCACTGGCTTAAAATAAAGCAGGAGTAAGAACGCAGCGCCTGCTCGAGTCGCTAGGGTTCCATATGTTAGTGGCTCCCATTTCCAAGCTCAAAACGAGCGGTCCGACTATGTAGTCTCTGCTAAGCTTAGAGGCATTCCGGCCTAGCCACTCGCCTTAAGAGCTGTGTCGTCTTTGTCTGCTTCGACAATTTTAAAGGTGATGTAACTGCAATCACTCGCTGCTTAATCTTCTTCCACTATTCTCTAATCAGAGTTTTGCAATATTTGGAGTATGGAGACATTGGGGTTGGAGTCACCAAATCCGGGCCTCCGGAGTGCTGTTACCGAGCGCATATTCAGTGCCTTAAAGCCCAACTTCGGTACCAGTGGCGAGAGCTGAAATATCGATGGAGGGAAGCCGAATAATTATCCACCATTTTATATATAATAATGATGTTGGCATGCTGATATTTGTCATGCTTATTAAATTCTATTTAATTCTCGTCACACTTACAGACAGTAAATCGTAATTCAAAAAATGATAAGCACATGTGTATCAACAAATTAGAGAGCAGCTTATATAGGGTCACTTTCAATATACATGAAACTATTTGCTTTAATGTAAATAATTTTTATAAAAAAAACATTGAAAAAACTCCGTTCCGAGCCTGCAAAACGCTTAATCGAAAAAATTGAAAGCAGTTATTTTTCATGCATTAAATTTAAAAATACCTTGAAACGAAATGCGATAAAAATTCAACCTTTAAGATGAGGATATATAGACAATTCTTCATTTACTATACTTTCAAACGGTTTTGCGTTATTTACAATTACCAGATTTTTAAGTTTAACGTATATACTTTAGACATACATATTTAAAATATCAAGTTTCAAATTTCCCACGTCAAATAGTTGTATGTACATTTTTTTTTAATTTACTGATTCCTTCTTTTTATGAAATATTATCTAACGAAAACGATGAAAAATAATTTTAGGCTGAACATGTATTATAAAAGAGTTTAATCCAAGACAGGAATTCATTTCTTAACATCAACAGAAGACAAATTTTAGTTTTTAGATATCTAGCAAAATGTTATCTTCATACGCATATCTCAAATACATAATGTTCACGTGCTACTTTTGATGTGATATCGAAAGTAACGTTCACCTGAAAATAACACAACGGAAATATTGAATGAACCGATCGATATTTTCTTCCATTCTCGAACCATTTATTAGCCGATCCATCACGGCTTATTTTCTCCTGTTGAAGCAAGACGATGCTAGCATTTCCGCCAGGAATTTGGTCAAAGCCTCTAGTGACTCGCGAATACGAATTTGCAAGCCGGAAAATTTCGGCTTATGAATGGTAGTTTTCACGTTATCGTATAACACAGAAGATGGCATGATCTTTAGTCAATTGAAATTTTATGTACATGTTAAGATGCATGTATGTTTTTAAAAATCCCAAGTAGGTCGATATTTTCGAAAGGGAAGCCGGAAGGAATCGGGTTGTATGGACGCTTCGCCACTGCTCGGTACCATCTTGACTATGGAGGGCCTGTGAGTGTTTACCCCACTCCAATATCCTTGCACTGAAGTCACTCCCTACGATGGTAATACCGTCAATGTTACAGAGAGAGTTCTCCAGTCAGCTAATTCTTTCCCGTCAAACAAAGTTAGGCCAAAAAAGTTCACTAAACTGATAATAGTAAGAAATTAAGAGGTCTCTTGTATTGGATTTATGTAGTGTTTTCGTTTCTGAAATTAGTTTAAAAACTGTTTATTCCAAAGATCTTGATTTTCTAAGCATTTTTAGCTATTCAGTACATGCTACGTCAGAATAAAGCTCTCTCTCTCACACTCTATCTTACATGGTAAACTGCGTTTTTCACACTCATTAATATACAATATATGCTCAGTACATCCTAAATATTCTGGTGCCAAACACTTCGTTTCAACAAATAAAAACAATATTGGTGAAGATATTCTATATTTTATTCGATTTCTCCCCTTTTCCAGTTCAAATATTTTCGTCATGCATGGTTCTCAATGTTCTTGAAAATAACTGAACATCTTTGCAAATTTTTACGTTTTGTTTGATGACAGCTAATTATCAAGTTGAGCGGAAAAGAGAAATAAAAGTCCTCAATGTAAACACACCAAAAACACAAATTCGTCGACATTACACAACATATTGATTTGCATATTTACTTTTCTAATAATATAATTTACACCAGCTGTCATAGCTTAATTGAAAATTCATACGCGAAGTCATACATACTTAAGGATAGTGTTAATGAGCATATGTACTACATGCGGATGTTGTTTACGTACCTACACATGATTGTATTTCCTAAATATCGCGTACATAAACATACCCCACTATATTTGGCACATTAGCCAGACTGAATGTTGAACGTAGAAAATGTATACAACTGATTTGTTTGGTTTCTATTAAATTCAATGTCGATGATACCAGTGTCTAAAAATGTTTGAATAGAATTTTGTTTGGATTATTGGATTATAATAGTTTTGTTGGAATTTCTTTTGGTTAGATCATCAATTTTTTTTTTGTTTTGCAATTTAAACTGGATGAATACACAATCTACCGATGTAAAGTTTAGATGACATGGTATATGCATATAATTAAACGATTTATTGGATGAGCAATGATTACATAACCCGAAATAAATCATAGTTTGCTCATTAGGAACTGAAACGCAGCTATGAGGTTCTTTCGGTTTTTATTAAATTTTAAGGTTAGTCACAGATCAGTGAAAGTTTGTCCTAAGAACTCGTGTAGCCTAGTAAAATTCACTAGGAAATTCACGCTACGAGCCAGTGCTCTATTCACTAAGTGAATAGTCGCAGCGTGTGGGGTCCTTGGCTCATATCCAGACTCGGACGGGGGTTTATTAACCTGAGTTAAACTAATTACTAAACACTTGCAAAAAATGAAATATCTGCCTCGTCTACTCTTAAGTGGTCCCTCCATACATTGGCCCACGATGCGCCACTGGAATGTTTGCCATGACGGCCACCATCATCAAGTTGGCTTTGCACACTCAACCGGTCTTAATTTTTTGACCTTGTTTGATGTGATGAGAAAAGCCGATCCCAAAGCTATTTTCCACCATCACCATTTTTATGCTTCACCACTATCGTTCACTTAACGCCATTGCTCCTCCAGGCAATGGTGATTACCTGCAGAGACCCATTAAGGACCGTTCTGTAAAGGCCATATAAGACCCTAAATGAGCTGTAGCAGGATAAAGGCTGGTACTGAGTTAATAGTGAAGCTAAATTTTGACACGTCTCCATTATCTGGTGATTCTATTGAGCGAAAATTTTAACAATGGAGAAAAGCAGATACACTGCTCATTTCTGACGGATAAAATGTCGAGAATTTCAATTATCGATCGATTTTGTTATGGGAAAGACATTTGCATAATTCAATTTTCAAATTGAAACACCAAATGTCACTTCTTAGCTCGAAAGAAAGAACTGCACATACTAAATTGGCGTGAAATGATTGGGGACATGTGTCAATGCCATCTGCATTTCCATTCTGAAAGCAATTTTTGACCGAAAGAAGCATGCCTCGCGATGAGTTTTTGTCAGAAGAATTAATCAGCCAATCGATGGACGGCTTTGAAAAGACTCAAGGCTACGCGATCAAGCCTCTTGAAGAATGCAGGTCAGCAGCAAACAATGGCGCGATTATATATAAGCCCAGCAAACAATTTAGTGAGCGTTCACTAAAAACGATAGTTTCTCGACAATCAACATATCCCTCATACGAAACCGAGCCTGTTCGTAAAACGATACGCAGCAATATTTTTGCTTAGGATGACCGACGCAATAAATAATGCAAGCCATGTGTATGTGTCCTATGGCCTATGCGGCTCAGTAGCAGATTTTACTTAGATTTTTCCCCTAGTTTGCTGGTCGCGGTATCCCAAACAAAATTTCAGTTTAATTCGACTGTGCTGTGAACTCGTCGGTGCTGAACAGTGTTCTTATATAACGATGTTTTATGTTCGTCTTTAGCAGCCTATATTGCTTTATTCTTCCAGTTTTCCAAATTTACTCTACTATGAGTAAATAGTTTTAACTCATTTTCAATTCGTAAAAGCTAATACATTTGAAATCGTTAAAACGATCGCTAATAACCCATAAAAGTATCACTTTTAACGAGTATATAGGTGATATATACTCGCTAAAACCACATTTTTCCTAACTCATTTACGAATCGTTAAAAATGATTCTTCTCGGATGGCCATTTTAGTAGGACCAATGAATCGTTTTCGATTCATTTGCGAGCTCGTTAACGAGAAAAACATTTGTAAAATATGACTCTTTTATGAATTAATTACGATGCATTTGGTTTGCTGGGAGATTACTTGTGTGAAATTTATATGTGTTTTATCGTTTATTGGAATATATGTGCTGTTGTGTGAAACATGGTTTTTTTTTTCAAACGGAAATAAAATGATGTTGCCACACTAGCCTCACCCAAGCGCTGGAAATTGTTGAGTTGCGAATGTTACTCAACTATCTGCGAATAGACTGGCCATCCCAATCGAGACAAATCGACTGGCCATCCCGATTTCCAGATGGCAATCCCATCAAAAAAATGTGGCGAAATATGGGGACCTATCTTGCTGGAAAGCACTGGCGGCTCGTGGCTTTGAGACTTAGGGAAGCACAAGCAAAATATATAAGCACATAATAGGTGCGTTTTTTTGCACTCTTGGGCAGGGTAAGTTTAGGTAAGTACATTGAATACAAAAGCAATGCGCATTGAATTCAAAAACAATCGTGCCTAAACTTATCTTAACTTACCCTGCCCAATAGTGAAAAAAAAAATGCACCTATTACAGATAAACATATTTATGTAGTGCGTAGTAAACTGTACATGCAATTTTTTTTTAAATATCGTGTAAAAAATCAAGTAGGTATTTCAATGCTGACTATATCTGTATTAAAAGTTAGTGATTTATTGTCAACAGCTTAGTTTATTATTATTTATAGTATTTGAAAGCAAAAAAAAAATACTAATTTCTTTAATTTTTTTTTCAATTATAAAATAGCTAAGTTGAAAACATATTACAGGTTAAATAAGTGGTCAAAGCTTTTTTAATAGCTCAAAGTTAAGGATATAATGCATCTTTTAGCAAGTTTTATCAGATAGCCAATACCAAACCAAAAATAAATTCTGCATACAGTGTGCAAGAAAAGTGCCCAATACAGTTACCTTTTGCGAACAGGTAACTGAGCGAAGTTAGTGGTGTTGGTTGCCAAGAATCAATAAGATCCTTTTTCCGCTCAATCGATCTAGATGAAAAAGACTGCCCCAGCAAATCCTCTATGGCACAATCACAGATATTTTGTTGTTTCACTTTAAAATCCATATTAAACGGGTATATATTTACTTTTCGAAACAGAACCTATTCAATACGCTCTCACTTTAACGAATTTCATGTCATAATTTACTTTACAGACTATTCTTTTAAGTATCTTTAACCGACCGTATTAATACTGACAATACAATAAATTCAAGTCAATTATTACAGGTGCGTTTTTTTGCGAAGAAGACATGAAAAAACGCACCTAATCTAAACAATAAATGCTAAAGAAAGCACTTCAGAAATTCAGCATAGAAATAATATCAATATACTGTATACTATTCTGCCCTGATTCGCATAAACGTTCTATCTACATTTTGTCATTTTCGAGTTAACAACGGATTCAAAAACTGCATACACTATTACATCATTCTGCAAAATTTGAAAAATCTATCTTTTGTGAAAGTATGCTAAAATCAATATTGAAATACGCCCTCTCCATTACTATTACATCATTCAGCAAAATTTGAATATATCGTTGAATATATCGAGAGTACTAAAATGTAGATAGATCGTTTATGCAAATCAGGGCAGTATAGGTGAATCAATCAAGTAGCCCAAAGCACCTGAACCGAGAAACTCATTATGCAAAGTGGTTAAGGAAGGGAAGCACTGCTTCCTCTGCGTACACCGACGAGCCGCCTCTGCTGGAAAGCCTGTCCAAAATTTGAAGCAACTAGCGTGCATTATCCACAAAATTGTTCGTCTTTGACCACGACCTACGGTTGCCAGGTTGATAACGATGGGAATTACTATGTGCACACGTAACAAGCTTTACGCAATAGTACTCAATTTTTGTTTACTTTTTTGCATGAAAAAAAAAACCTGGAGCGGTAAAATATTATTTGCTAAGAGCGGGAAGATGCCGCAAAATGATTCTGTTTCGGATGTGTTGGCAGATCCACCATATAGTCCTAAATTTGTGTCATCAGATTACTCTTTATTTCGTTTTTTTTTTGCAAAATTTCTTGAAAGGGAAAGATATAAATAATGTTGATAATGTCAAATCGTACTTGGTTCAGCTTTTTAATGATAAAAACCAGAAGTTTTGCGAACGTGGATTTATGATGCTGCCCGAAAGATGGCAAAAGATCATTGATAAAAATGGGCAAACCATTATTGAATAAAATTATTTTGTTACATAAAAAAGTTTTTTTTTTTTTAAATGCGTAACTACTCAGCTGTCAATCTTCCTAGAACCTTTATTTGAAAGATATATGTAACTTAAGAGTCTAGGTGTTGATAGCTTCGGAACAACCGAGTGCCTTGAAGCTGTTGAAGAATACGTGGTCTGTAGATATCACCTTTAGCATAATAAGAGCTTAGACATTGTATTGAACTGGGCACCAGTGGCGAGGGGTGAAATATCGATGGAGGGAAGCCGAATAATTATCCACCATTTTATATACATATGTATAATAATTATGTTTAGCATGCTGATGTTTGTCAGACTTACTTACTAATTTCTATTTAATTCTCGTCACACTTACAGACAATATAAAAAATCGTAATTCAAAAAAATGATAAGCACATGTATATCAATATATTAGTGAGTAGTTTTTATAGGGTAACTTTCAATATAAAGGAAACCATTTGTTTTAATGTGAATAATGTTTGTAAAAAAGAAGCATTGAAAAAACGTCTTTCTGAGCCTGCAGAACGCTAAATGGAAAAAATTGAAAGCAGCTATTTTTCATCCATTAAATTTACAAATATTTTGGAAATAAAGCGGTTGAAATGAGAAAGTTGCGAAAAATGTCAACTCTTAACATGAGGATGTATAGACAATTCTTCATTTACCCTACTTTCACACTGTGTTGCGACTTTAACTTTTAATATTTTTAAGGGTTAACGCATATATTTTAGGCATACATATTAAAAATATCAAGTTTCAGATTTCCCACGACAAATAGTTTTATGTACTTTTCTTTTATTTCCTGATTCCTGCTTTTCATGAAACATTATGTAATTAGAAAGATGAAAACAATATTACGCAGAATATGTGTCATAAAAAAGTTTAACGCAAAACAGGAATCTGCAGTCCTTAGTTAAACATTCTTAGCTCAATTTTTGTTGTTTCCAGGAAATTCGAATTTTCATTTTACCGATTTGGCACGTAATAAAAATTTCGTACTTCCAAAAAAGGACTTCGCCTGTTAGATAACTTTTGTTCTTTTCATATGTGCAGACAATGTCAAGAAATGTTTGATGTTTAGTGAATAGAGGCACTTAATACTTTTTTGCTTAGGACAACGTCCGAAGGCGAAAACAAAGTTGTTAACACTAAAAGATTTTTCTTTGATAAAATTTACTAAAAATATGAAACAAATTCACTTGAAACAACATTTTCTTTAGCACATATTACATTGTAAATTATGATAGCTCTTGTAATACCTAAATCAATCAACATAAACTTAAAACCTTAAATCAGTCATAGTATGAATTGTTTCAGTCTCTTTTTTATTTCAGTTAAACATTCTTATGGCAAGCTCTCGCAAAAACTGAAATTCTAGTTCATAGGAATGAATCTTTTAATCACTACACACAAATATTAGCGGACCTTGCATGAACATGTTTAAACTTAGTTGATTTACAGTTCTGCAAGCATGAGATTTCCCTTTTTGGCGTAGAAAAAGACTTTTAAAGCTAAGACTTAAACTAAGGAAAAGTGCTTCATTCTGGATATGTGATAGTAATATTAGGCGATTTGTTTATAAACATGCTTCAGAAACAAACTGTTGGCAGGTTACAAAAACAGAGTTTAATGCACTCTATTACATCATGAAATTAACCCAAAAACTGCATTCTGGTGCTTATGACTTTTTTCTTAGTACGGCGAAATTCATTTCTAAAAACCAACTTATAAAAAATTTTAGTTTTTAGATAGCCAGTAAAACTGTATCTTCATACTCATATCTCAATTATATAACTATCGAATGTAACGTCCACATAAAAATAGCACAACGGCAATATTGAATGAACCGATCGACATTTTCTTCAACTGTAGAACCATTCGCAAGCCGATCGATCACGGCTTATTTTTCATCTGTTAAAGCGAGACGATGCTAGCATTTCAGCAAGGAACGAAAGGAGACAGACACAAGGCAATACACATTTGGCAAAAGCCTCTAGTGGCTCGCAAATAAGAATTTGCAAGCCGGAAAATTTCGGCTTATGAATGGGAATTTTCGCGTTATCGTATTATACAGAAGATGGTAGATGATCTTTAGTCATTTGAAATTTCATGTAAATGTTAAAGTTGCATACATGTTTTGTGAAATCTGAAGTAGGTCGATATTTTCGAAAGGGAAGCCGGAAGGAATCGGGTTGTAAGGACGCTTCGCCACTGCTGGGCACGTATTTTTTTTTTGGAAAATGTTGGAAGACGATAGAAGTTTTAAATATCAATGCGTCCTATTACATGAATTTTTCACACAATAGTGGCGATTACATCCTTTAAATATCCTCTATTCTCTCTTCTTCTACTTCGAAAATTGCCCAACACCTTTAGAATATATTAAAATAGGTTTTATGATAACCGGTTTAAAATGTCCCGAAATTATATCAGAAAAGAATTTAAGACATTTCACCCTCGTTAAAATAGCTGTGACAATGGAATTTGTTCAAGTTTTCATTACTTCTCTAGAAATACAGCTGCAAGTATGTACGTGCCCAAATTAGCATATATTCGTATATATACATACATACATCTTCACTGTACCCCACTTTTCAGCCTTAAATATTCAAATTAATCTCATTTTAAGCTGGCCGTGCCAACAGGCAGTGCTGCTAGATTGAAATGAAGGCGAGAAAAGATACGAATGCGAAGAAAGAAGAATATCCATAAATTTTGATATATATTCCGAATTCCTGAATATTCATTAGATCTGAAAAGTTAATCCATTCGTTTCGTTGATTTCATTTTTAACGCGGACAAATGAATGCGAATTATTAGTGACATGAATTGAAATCAGCTTGTGACAGAACGTTTAAAAACGGCTTCGAAGAATGTGCGATTCGAATCGGGGAACGAGTTTGAGAGGCTGACCGATTAATATTTCACACATTGCTTTATCTCGTGAGTAAATCTTTACGCAAATGTATATCCTTTGGCATTTGTTATCGTTCAGTTCATCGACTGGAAACCGCTGCAATTTTACTTTTGGATCAACACATAAATCATTTTGCATAGGCCGGACGTTATATTTTGCAACTTAGCAACTTTTACCGGGTTCCACTAATCTGCATCGTACCAGCCAGACAGTGCAGCATGCATGCATAGGGACACGATGAAAGTACTGATATTAGTACGGTATCGATACTTTCGTTTGATACCAAGTAAAATTTTACTTGAATCGAAACTGTTCGATATTTTACTCATATCAATACTTTGATGGTGGTATCGTATCGACATGTGACTGAAAAATTTTTTACATGGAAATCGACCCATCTTCCTAAACTGAGCTACGAATAATGTCTTCGTACAGTAGCTATTTGAAACTCAAGTGATAAAAATCAATAAATTGTTGCAAGAAATTTAAAAAAGTTTTAACGCAGATTTATTCATTCAACATTTTTATTTAATTTAGAAACAAAGACTAATCCATTTCAGTTATTCATTACAAAGTTATTAACTAAAATAAAACAAAGTCGACAATTTGCCTCCAATAAAGTCTTCGCACACTTACGAAACGGTTTATGAAAAACCTCAAAAACTATAGATACATTTTTTGTTAATATTTAGTTGGGTAGCCTTTATTTTTAATAACGGTTTTAAGGAAGTGTGGCATCAATTCTACAAGTATTTTTGCATAGCTTGGCTCTATTTTCGCCCATTTCTGCTAAAGAGCTTGTTTCAAATTCGATTTTGAGCTAATAGGATGAGTCCTAATCCTTTTTTCTAGCATGTCTGCATGTGCTCAATGGGATTGAGGTCAGGACTTTGCGGCGGTGTTTTAAGCACATTTAGAATTTTGTACGCCAATAACATCCTTTTAAAGTGTAGAGAAAGCCAGGGGAATCTTACAACCCAAAAAACGCCATGAAAACTGTAAAGCACGGTGGCGGCGGCGTAATGGTATGGAGCAGGATTTTTACTTTCAACAAGATAATGATCCTAAGTGCATGGCTCATAATACTAGGATGTTCTTGGAAAAAAAGATCAGGACTCATCATATTAGCTCAAAACCTAAGTTGAAACAGGCTCTTTAGCAGAAATGGGCGAAAATAGAGCCAAGCTATGCAAAAATACTTGTAGAATTGATGCCACACTGCCTTAAAACCGTGATTAAAAATAAAGGGTACCCAATTTAATATTAACAAAAAATGTATCTATAGTTTTTAAGATTTTTCATAACCTGTTTCGTTAGTGTACGAAGACTTTATTGGAGGCATATTGTTGACTTTGTTTTATTTTTAGTTAATAACTTTGTAATGAATAACTGAAATGGATTAGTCTTTGTTTCTAAATTAAATAAAAATGTTTAATGAAAAATCTGCATTAAAACTTTTTCAAATTTCTTGAAAAAATTTATTGTTTTTTATCACTTGCGTTCAAATAGCTGCTGCACGGGGATATTATTGGTACACTGTAATTGGTATCGACTTTCACATCCTAATGTCCTCTCAATGCACGAATAACGATGTGATTAAATTAGCTTCAAAAGTGATATATGTATTTGTAAAAAGGCACATTTTTGACTTGAGAGTGCTAGAATCCTTGTGAACAATATCTGGTCTTCTGTACGCATCCTCATCATATCACTGTTTTTTATCATCGCTTATCTCCTCTTCAAAATTAACTTTTATCTAGTTTAATTTAGTTTAATAGATTTATTATTTTAATGTTTCTAATTCGAGTCAAGGAATGTTGTTTGCTAGCTCCCGTCTTGAGCGAGCAAACAAAACGAAATCTTATAGAATAGTTGCGATTAGCTCCACACGTCGGCCGAGTTACGCTTTTGAGCCTCCATTTTCCTGATAAACCGTTGTGCTTCGGCCTCTTACATATTTCCTTTGCTGGATGATGACTTTGAGTAGAATCATTCTTACATCGATTGCCATATTTTTGGCGTCGCTGTGAGGAAAGAATTAATGAGTAATTCAAAGGGGTAGCAAACGTACCCGCCCATATTTTCTCATTCATAAATAACCTTCCGAATTAGATCTGAATGTGTGACGTAAATTTTGTGTGCTTGATCCCGAGAACAAAGTCGCGGAACCGCACCAGACTAGTTCCCGGCCCTATCGTTATAATTGAAATCTCTGGCTTCGTTGGAAGTCTAAACTGACTGACTATAGTAAGTATCATTTGATACTTACTCATATCAATACTGTCGTAATGAGTACGGGACTTATATCAATACTTGGTTCTGATACTACTTTAAAGTAAAAGTATCGATACTTTCTTTCGATATCGTGTCCCTATGCATGCAACATTCACAAGAGCATGCATCATTTACAATTCTGGCGAGTGCATCAGCACCTTTTCGCCGAACTGAACCTGTTCCATAATGTGATTTCTCAAATGGTAAACACGTAGGCTGGCAGTGGCCCCGATGCACTAGCTACACATCATCTATCTGTATAGTCTTAGTTTTAGCACTGGTGCCGGAATTGATGTCGACTTATTGCAAAAGCTACTTTTGCGGTTTTCAGCAGATACAAGTAGATACGATACCATCTAGCAATCATATGACTCCGACAAAATATGCGACAAGTCGTGGGCGATGCTCGCCTCCGAAGGCGTATGGTCTATGGATGTGGAAGCAAGGCCTCCCTTAGAGGTTCAACCTGAGCCGAGCTGCTGAAGAAACGTTGCTGCCGTATTAAATTGAATGGTTTTGCTTCGGATGTATGATTGTATAGTCAATGGAACTAATAGTAATAATATCCATAGGCCAAACGCTGTTTAACCTCAGCCATCTGTTCGCTGATAGTATTTCTCGTTCGAGTGCTAATTCCGTAAAAAGTATTTCGAAATAGTTTGCGAACGGTTCTTGTTCCATTTAACATACCAATATAAGGTAGTCTTTGATTTTCTGAATGAATTTATTGTTATACTCATAATTCTTCGATAAGTCGGTGAATCGGAGACAAGGAATAAATGCTGGTGACGAATTCAATAAAATATTTTTGAGTGGGATTCATTTGACGGTCACAAAGTGGTCAATTGAATCACTTGTTTTATGATTGTGTTTTCAAAAAATGATATAAATTTGCTTAGAATTGCTTTTAATACGCCTTAAATTCAAATTATTTATCTTGTACAAATCATTAAAAAATATTTAGTCATAGATTCATTCATTTTCAAAGTGACAATATCCCCACAACAATATCTACAGATCCTTTTTTGATTCACTGCTTGTAATGAAATGAAAGTACTTTTAATAGAATATCTTAAAAAGAATAAATTGACTAAGCCAAATAGATAATGACACTGTGGGTATTTCACTTTAAATAAATTGTTCAATTGTATTAAAGAGGCATTTTCAATGGCAACGGAATTGATACCATCATTAAAAATATCTCCTGAAATCATCTCCAATTGCATCTCACTTAACGGAATTCGGATGACCATACTAGGTTTGTGTTTTTGCTCCCTCCATCTGTAACAGAACAATGCAGACGCATTGGGAACAACTACAACTCCCCCTTTCCACAACACCAGTTGTTGTTGTTTCCAATGCGCCTGCACTGGTTAGCATTGTTCTGTTATGGATAAGGGGAGCAAAAAAAACACCCCTACTATTTGCATCAATTTGCAATACTATCAATGTCAAGCGATTTTACGAGACTGTACAAGTAGAGCATTATTTGCTTTGCTTATAAAAAAACAGAACGTGTGTGATGTCATTTTGGCACTTGCCTTTCTCGCCACTTAACCAGATTCACTTTAGTTTCGCATTTATTTTTGCTTCCATCGCTCGTTCGATGGAATTGTTGTTTATGGCTTTGTGACATTGACGATGCGTATCTTTAATTGGCATTTCGGGTCAATGCAGATTAATCATACTTTGTACATATGTGAATTCAATGTCAATGTTTATTATGTAATTGAACCAGTATTGTTGTTGTTGATGGTAAATTGAAATTAAATGACTGTACATGGTATTTTGTTTTGTTGGGTTCTGATACTATTGCATCAAAAGATACATCATTGCATCAAAAGATGCACCATTGTATCAAAAGATGCACCGTTGCATCGAACTTCATCATAGCTTAATTCTATGTAATCGCTAAGGTTCTAAAAGTTGGTAAATATTTTGTTGCAAATTTGAATTTGTGATAACTTTCGGGGAAAATAAATGGATGGTGTGGAATTCACAGGACGCATTGATGACTAATTGACGACAGAGGGCACGTAAAGTTCCATTTTTCGCCCGAAACTTTTTCGCTTTTTAGAGAAATTAGTAGACCTTAAATTAAACACAAGAACGGTTTCCTTTCACTAAATTGCCTACATTTGGAGCAAATAAAATTTGTGTTCGTGTGAGCTCACAACAGTATCATCAAATCAGTGTAAATTTCCGAGGGTGCATTGCCCTTGAGTAGGAGCCGGTTCGATAAAATATTAATGAATATTTATTTGCGCAATCCAATTGATTAAAAATAGTTTTATAATGATTTTGGTAAATAAAAAGAATTGAATTTTATTATATTTGAATTGTTCATTCTTAACCTAACTTAAAGCTTAATTAGAAATGAAAAGTTAAAATCTAGCGGCTATACTATGTTGACCTGCTGACTTTTATTGTTTTTTTTTCTTATATTTTTATGTTTCATGCACAGTTTTTATCTTGTTAAAATAATACTACCCAGCCTGTACAAGTACGTGGGTTGTTTGGCCAGTAATTCGCTTAGAATCAACCTTATATTACAAGTAGGACCTAACCTATACCTGATTATAGCCTAATTAGCCCTAAATCTTTAGCTAGGTTTTGAATCTAGTTCTTTTTTCTCGCCGGTAGGCTAACATAAATAAATAGCGCATCCATAAGCTGCAGCTGACACGTTTTCTTCGCGGGGTATACGACCGATTTACCGAATCAAATGTTTGTCCGTAGAATTGTGTTCTTAATTCTACAGCCTGGACCCTAAGTGGCTTCATTTCCAACTCCTGATACAGGAAAAGATTCTTCGGCTACTTCTTAGGTATCGGACTGAAGAACTTGCCTGTGCGGAGGCGCAGGGTTCTATTTTCGAGTACCGCCGTTTCGGCCATGACAGTTTGTGGATAGATAATCCAGGATGGGGATGCTTGAGTCTGGTAGCAAATGGATTTAACTCTGGTGGTTATGCCCATCCTTTTGGCAAAAAAAGTTAGGCTGCGTTGAAATGCAGGCTTAGCAGTTTTGAGTTTTCGCCGTACATAAGGATTAAACTTTGCAAATTCATGGAAATCGATTCCGAGGTACTTAAGCGATGTGCTAAGATTAATTTTAGAAGTTCTGAAATAGTTTCGAATCTATTCTTGGTCTTGTTGCAAATTGTTTGGGATGTCCGATTCTTAAGGGGGTCGCGAAATACACAAAAGTGAGTTTTACAGTTATTTGGTAAAACCTTAGTTTTGCCAAGTAGTATTCCAAAAGTGTCAGTTTTCGGTTTTTGGGAGAGCTGTGTTTAATGAGCACGAAAAAAAGCAGAGCATCTCAAGGCAAGTTACAGTAGCGCGGCTGTCAAAGAAAGTCGAGCAAACCAGAGCGGTTGAGAGGCAGAAAAAAGTCGAGCAATTGAGAGGCAATTCTCAAAATTCATTACTTGTCAGAAGATCAACCTGTCAATTCATTACCAAAAAACTGCACTTCAGTAACAATTTTTGTTCAAAGTCGGTTCCGTGACAGTTGAAAAACAGCTGGTTGCTTGCCCGAACTTGCTCTACCAAAAAAGTAGAGCAAAAATCGTTCTCTAAATTGCTCTAGTTCAACTTAGAACAGACTCATGGAACACAAATCAGAGCAACTTCGGGCAAGTTAGAGCAGCCGAATTGCTCATTAAACACATTTTGTTGAGATATCTCAACGTAGCCCAACCTAGAGCAGCTCATTAAACACAGCTAAGTGATTATAAAGTCATCCTAAGCGGGGATAAATTATCGCTACAAAAATATTTGACCTTCATAAAAACAGGCAAAAAATATGTTGCTTGCCGCTCACATTTGAAAATATTTACTCGCGCCACACCGTTTGACACTTTTCAGTATTTTTCAGTAGCTCAGACCTTACTGAAATTTACTGAAAGAAGGAAAATTTTCAGTTTTCAGTAAAACGTCGTACGGGAACGGCTTCATTGCAATTATTTGCAATTAAGTGTAGTACGGGAACAGACCTATCAACTGGCACCCCACAGAAACCCACATTTTTCATTCACTTCTTGAATATATTTGGCTAACATTTTCTGACATTGCGTTTTGATGCAACGATTTGTTTCAATTGAACCCATAGAAATATTTCGTGATAGCTTCAGCTATCAAGCTTGTTTAATGTAAATTAAGCGGTTAGCAATATTCTTCTGTGTCCTACAAATTAAAAAAAAAACTTTTTCAATGCTTCAAAAACATAAAATTGAGTTTTAAATTAAAATTTCCAATTTAATTTTACGTAGTTCACATTCTGACTACATTCATTTAATATTCTATCCAATCCTGAAATGTTTTGGTCCGCAAGTTATTTCACAAGCATAAACCATCCCGTAAACAATTTTATCCAAAAATATCAATGCCGTTGAAATTCTAGAGAAAACAAAAATTTTCATTTAATTTTCATGGTCATCGTTTGGTAACGAATAAATTCATTACTGTGTGGATGGAAATCCTACATCTTTGAATTGTTTGAATGCTACGCTAAAAGCATTCACAAACTATTCATAGTAAGTTTCCTCGAATTTTTGCATACGTTTAATCTTGAATATTGCTGTAAAAACATTACTTTGGAATTCCACAATTTCCTTTTGATTTTTGTTTTCTTTTTTTCCCGAAAGTTGTTTGTCTCTCGATTTCAATGTTTTCATATCATTTTCTTTAAATTTTAGGATGGCTACATCAACGCGAGAAAGACGTGAAGAATACTCATCGAATGTTGTTCGTACATTGAGCCCGACACGACCTCTTTCGCCTGGCGGCGGCAATATGTCCGACATCGATTCAAAGTTGGGTGAGTCATTATTCTAATTATAATATGTTTAAGTGATTCGAAGTCAACCGAGCAAATGAAAATGAGACAAGAAGAAGAAGAAGACGACAGAAATCTTTGAAATCTTAGTCACACACTTCAAGTGTCGAATTGAAATTTTGCAATGAATCGAAAACAACAAGCAATGCGTACAACGCCCAAACTATCTGATTTGTTGTCTGCAGTCTATTCTGATGCGCAATGAAAATTTGAAATTTGCACTTTTTGGGGTGTTGCAAATAAGTTGTCGACGAATGAAATTTGATGAGAAAATTAACTGGTAGTTGTTACTTGACTTGAATCAGAATAGAAGAGCGTATTGGTAGATCTACTTTGCTCAGATATATTTTTTTGGCCGATATATATCCAACACTTTTCAATGAAAAATTTCGCTCTCGTTAAATTTCCCACATTGGGCGCAGAACATTATCGGTTGGTATAAACTGTTGGGAGGTCGCGTCACCTAAATTCATCATATTTTTAGTAATTTGCTTTCACTCTTACAAATCTGTAAAAATCAAATCGGTAAAAATCAATCGAAATGAGCAATGAAGGTTTGAAAAGTTTGTATTAGACTCAAATCCGCTATAATGAAACATATGTATTCTCACTATTCGCCTCTAGTACTTTTATAATTTCATCAACATCTATTTTACATTCGTTACAACACCGGCGCCAGACACAGTTGATTTCCCAAAAAAAAAAGTTATCCTACTTACTCAAACCCATGTGTACGCAACTTACGCTACTGTCGTCATATAGGTACTATAAACAAATATCTATAGTACATATTTAACAATTTATTATCTGGGCCATATGTCTAAGCTATTTTACAAAGATTCAACAGTAGAATTGAAGCTAATTATAAGTTTATTTTGGCAACTTTCAACATAAAAAGAACACTAGCGGTCTGTTGAATGAGTTTGAAGCTAAAATCGAGAGTGCGCGTCATCGAATGAGTACTGGTGGAAATTATAGTCTGATAAATATTGAAATAATGAAATTCATGAAATCCACCTCAATCATTGAACGAACAAGTTGCGAAAAATAACTTTTTCGGACCAACAGATAATCTAAAAATTCATGTTTCAAGTGGGAGTTGTTAATTAGGCTATAGAACACTGACAGTTATCTCAAACAACAACTATGAAATTTATCTACTCTTCAAAGCTCAGAAACTATTTGAAAAGTATTTTTTATTCGTGCATCCACTTATCGAAAATATAAATACAACTTTGGCAACATGAACTTTGCCACATAACACTTGTTTGAATGCTAATCAGCTTAGAAATGTATGAATGACTTGATGTCTCGTTATGTGCAAATCAATCAATGGCTGCAAAATCCATATGCAGAATATTAAGATGTAGCACTGAATCACCATGAAAATCAATCAACGTCAAAAATCCATTGTTTAGAAAGTTATTTTTGCGATGCGGTTGGATTACCATGCAGACTTGGTTTTATGACTCTTTCGCTAGATATCTGTATATTAGGCTGAATTGACTACCAGCAAGAGGTGCTTATTGATGAATAGTTTATTTGATTGAATGGATGAAAATATACGGTTACTATGATACACACATGTGCATAAATTACTACAAAATAAAGCCGAGTGTGATGTATGGAAGAAAGATACGTTTAGAAAGATACGTTAGAGCCTGCTGTGGAACCGGCAAAATCAACAATTCTGTACTGTACAGGTAACTGATGGATGATCGACGAGTTTGAATCCAGCGGTCTGCAAGAACAGATCTGGTAAGGAAATTTTACTTATCAGTATTCTCGTATGTGGCTGTTACATATCCTAAGCAAAAGGTGCTACCACAAATTTTTTCATATCATCAAAACCATATAATGAAAATAAGCAGCAACTGTTTGAATTTCTAAGGCAGTTGCTAACTCACAGCTATCATTCGAATTGGGAAAATGACATATAAAGCGTAAAAATATGCAAGACTCATATTTATTTCAACTCGTAAAAGTCTGATTTTAACCTCCTGGGAACAATCTTTCCTAAAAAAAGACTGAATAATATTAGATGCTTTTTAGAATGTTTTCGTTTTTTTTTCCAAAGCCAAATCTTATTCAATTCCAATTTCGTTTTCCAAAGCCAAATCTTATTAGGAAATTTGGCTCTTTATATTTACTTTTTGAAGATGATCTCGTTCCAATGACCGCTACGACAACCTTTCAAGAAGACAATTCTAAACGTCAAATTTCCGACCACTTTTTTAAGCAGCTGTGGCCGTATATCTTCAATAACGCTAGTTATGTTGGCTTCTAAACCGTCAATTGTTGCTGGTTTATGCGCGTAAAACAACGATTTCACGTATCCACTCAAGAAATAATCAAACGAAGTTAAATCGGACGATCTCGAAAATTTGCAATCACGGCTTACCAAACTCACAAAGCGATCTTTGAGTTTGCATAACTGAACATTGATTTCGGAAATAGATTTCTACGATTTCTAGACACTGCTTCGGTGTTAATCCTATTTAAGGGGATTTGTCAGACCTTAGGGAGTGAAAACAATACTAACAGTGACAGCTATCATCAACAGTGATAATGAAAATAATACTGATTGTGACCTTTTGACAGTAGTGAGTTTTAAAATGCGAGATCTGTAAAAAACACTCTTTTGTTTTCTAGATGCACTCAAGAAGATGCATACGAGGGCTAAAACATTTAAGAAACCTCCCAAAACGAACGATAGAAAATGTGGATTTCAACTGTGGATTTCAATAACGAAAATAGATGCAGTAAAATAAAATTCTGACAAAAAAAGAGTCCGATTTTTGAAGGATACACAGAGGAAGGTATACATTTTGAATACATGTTCTCCTCAATGGAGAGGAAGTAAAGACTAGAGGACGGGGTCCGCATTAAGCGCGTTCTACCAAAGATGATTTTTTGAGAGCTTTAGGCTCAGTACCACACGTACTACAAGCCAGAAGAAAAACATCTTAACGTTGTTATTAGTCAAGTCTGTATGGGCTCACTCCCCAAGGGGTCAAAATAGGCCTCAAGAAAGCCAAATCAGCCCAAATCTTTCAACATTTTCTACCCATTCAAACTCATTAAAGTGCTCCTCTTGAGAGATAAAGAAAATATATAGCATCTAGGCTATCTGCCAGTTAATTTGACGAGGCTGAGTCATAAAAACCTAAAGCCGGTCACGTGCAATGCCACGATTGCCAGCAATTCAGCCCCTCTTCAAATAACTGCTATGCACAGTCTAGGTGGGTCAAATCTGATGGCCTTCATAATCACAGATCTTGCACCAAACTATCAGAGCAGAAGTCAAAGTGCGCTAGCAGTGGAGATGAGTACTCCGCCACCTACGGAGAGTATCCGAAAACCCCCAAAACATCAACAGATAGTCCGCAAATAATAAATTTAGACGAACTAACTCTTCTAACCCTAACATCTCAGCTCCCCTTGATCATGCGGGACAGTTTCTTACCATTACGCAAGACTACCTCCCACCTTAGTTCATCCTTCTCTGTTAATATGTCCGCTTAAGATGTTAATAGTGTTTGTTTATTTTTGACGAACCCATTGGAGGTCGAAGATTTGCTTTCTAACCTAGACAGTAGTACCTGCTGCGGACCCGATGGCTTACCTAATATATTTGCAAAGTTCTTATCATCATCCTTGTGTGTTTCTTTAACTGTCCTCTTTAACCTTAGTATTTCTTCCTGCACTTTTCCTTCATCCTGGGAATCCGCAAATATTTTTCCCATCCTCAAAGCCGGAGATTTTTCCTGCGTTTCCAATTATCGTCCCATATCTCTTCTAATCTTGCTCCAGTAAGCTTTCCGAAAGAGTTGTTCAAAATATAGTAGATCCCATAATAAAACCTCTTCTCGCTTCTGAGCAACATGGTTTCATCAAAGTTAAGTCAACAGTTTCCAAACTACTTTCGTTCACCAATAATGTTCCCTCCACCATTGACCAGCAAAAGCACGTAGATAAATTATATACACACTTTGCCATGGCTTTTGATTCTGTGAACCATGAAATCCTCCTCTCAAAGTTAAATGGTTTCAATATTTCGGGTCAGCTCCGTTGCTGGTTTTCCTTATATCCTATAACGGTCCACTCTTGTTCTTTCCCCCTTTTCTTTCCTACTTGTAGTGTTCGCCAATTCTTGATTCTTGGTCCTCTCTTTTCCCCCCTGTTTATAAATGATCTTCTTTCCCACTTCAACTCCCCGTGTCTTTTGTACGCTGACGATCTGAAAATATTCAGGTTGATTGAATCAGTAGATGATTGCTCTCAGCTGTAGGATGACTTGTCTGCTCTGGGCAACTGGTGCTCTGTCAATTGTATCAACCTTAATGTTGCTAAATGCTTCCAGATGTCTTTTACAAGTAAATTATCTCACATTACGCTTTCCTATTCCATCCTTGGTTCTTTCCTCAGTCCTATTGATAATCTCATGGACCTTGGTGTTGTGTTTGACACTAAACTAAAATGTATGTCCACATTTTACGTGTCACTTCCAAGGCCTCGCGTTTGTGCGGCTTCACTTTAAGAGCGTCCAGACCTTGCAATGATGTTTCCTCGTGTGTACGCCTGTACATCTCCTTCGTGCGTAGTGTACTTGAATATTGTTGTCAAATTTGGTGTCCTCATTTTTGTTGATGCTGTTGAGTCTGTGCAACGCAGATTTACACGCTCGTTATTTCTCAAATTCCGCATTCCCTACTGTGAGTACAGTATGTGTCTTTCTATCCTTTAAATCCCTACCCTCCTGCCACGTAGAGTGTGTCTTGACGAATGTCTCCTGTACAAAAGTATTAATGGTTCTGTTACATATATCCACAGCGCGGTTTTCTGTTCGTGACCCGGTACGTTTTACCAGGACTTCTTTTTCCCTCAACATACCCTTTGCTCGTACTCATAAATATTTTTACTGTCCACTTTTGCGCTTGCCTAGGCAACATAATTGCTTGAATATTGGTCCTCTTCCCCCTTCGTTACACATATTAAAAAAAAATTAAGAACACGCGTTCTTTCTTACGAAATAAATTAATAAAATTGCTGGTTTTAAAATTTACGAGTAATTTCTTTATTGAATTTATGATTTTATTTTATTATTCGCCTTATTGTACTCTGTTTAATTTGAATTTATGGTCTTTTTTCTTTCTTTATTCTTTTGTTTTTGAAGTTTTATATTATTTTATTTTCTTTCTTTTCTTGTGTTTTTTTCTTTTATATATATACGTTTATTTTTCCGTTGATTTGGACAGTAGTAAATAAATAAATAAACTTCATTTAATTATGAAGGATATGATGCCAAAAATCGTCCAGGGCTTATTTTTCATCGAAGACAAACCCCAAATAAAGTCCACTTCATTAAACAAATAAATGATTCGCTATAATAACAATTCCATTCTACAGAAAAAAAGGAGCGAATACAATTTTTGAGCGATATCAGAATCGACACTATGTTTATTCAGGAAACCTGTATGGAACTGCGTAATCAGCTCCATATCCTTAACTACCATACTTACAGGAATGATACGTTGAATAGCAGGGGTGGAGGCACAGCTATTCTCGAAAGGAGACATTAAATCTCTGACCTCAAGGAAGAAAAAGTAACAGCCATACAAGTTGAAACGAGCTTTCTCCACTTCATGGAAATTTCGACTGACAGACCTCCAAATGCACAAAACTTTGCTTAAGAGCTTCAAGTGCGAGGACTCTCTGCACAAAATCTTCAATCATTATGGTCCAATCGTTTTTGCTGGAGATCTTAATGCTTCCAATTGCTGTTGGGGCTCTACAAGAAATAATCTAACAGGTAGAGAGCTGTGAAAATTCTAAACAGGAGCATCGTCTAGTACCCCCAGTCAGAAGAGCCGGCACACTTTGGTCCCACTTACAGCCAGTACAGTTTGGTCCTATTCACAGTCAGTTAGTCCAGTTTAATAGGTATGGGAATATCGCAAAATATAAGCCAGAGCATATGATAAACTTTCTTTTCTTTCTTTCTTTATCTTCCCTCAGATTATAAGCCAGTCAAGAAGGCCAGAATTTTACCCCGGCAGTAATGTCGGTGGTGACAATGGCGTTTAAAGCCATTTTGCTCCTGTAGTTTTCAAAGAACATATCTTAACAAAATATTGGCCAATTGTGCACTGCAAAGTGCTGCTATTTAATTTTTATAGGTTATATATCTGGTGTGATGATCCGTTCGTGGATACAGCAAATTGACTTGGAAAATATTTCAACCACATTCAATATGAAGCAATATCCATACATTTACCCTGTTTTTTCTAAAAATAATTTTTTCGAGTTGCTCCCTTGCGCTAAAGATATTTGCATGCTTTGAGTGATTTTTACACCGCGATATTTTTCTCGACCTAATCTTTTGCTGTATGCGAGGACTCTCTGCACTTGAATTGATTATAATAGAACGAGTTTACAGAGTTTCTGCCATCGTGGGTTAGATCTAGTCTGAAAAAATTTATAGACCCGTTCTGAAAAAATATACTCGTATATATAATGTTTAGCAAAACTAAAACAGTAGACGATGAAGAGCTGCCATTTTCATAAAAGCTATTTGCATTCAAATATCAATATTTCCCATTAAATTTAAATGTACCTTAAACAGGAAAGCAATGATTTTTTTTTAGTAGAGCTTGAAGCTGAAATGACATTATCAAGCAAGTTTTTAAAAAATATTGTATCTTCGCTAGTTAGCGGATTATACACAATTACAAAATGTTCTATATATTTTTCTATCAAAAAATTTCTATTTTCTAAAATTTTATATTCAAAAATTTCTATTCAACATGCTACTAACTGTTTTTCATTGACAATTATTTTTGAATTGGAAATTTTGATATTATTACTCATATATGATTATTTCAATAATAAATTGTTATACACTTAAAATCAAATGACAATTCCTTTTGTTGTTACAGACTATTTGCTAGAAGATTTACAATCAACCGTATCGGGTGATAGTCCATATGGTGTTTCGAAAAATGATACATCCTATACATCTAGTTCGCGAGATATGCAATACCTATCTCCGTCGAATACGACTACAATTATACGAGAACGATCGAAAAGTCCTACATCGGTAATAGTTCAAGTAAAAATTACATTTGCATTGAAATAAACTAATAATTTTCTCTTAGACTTCTGAACGTGTCTACAAAACAAGCAACTACCAATACTCTTCACCGACCAGCCCAAGAACAACATATAGCGCACAGCAAAATATCAATCAATTGGATACTTTGTTACAAGATTTGAAACACGAAAGAGAACTGACTCGTGACAAAGGTATTTGAGGAAATATGTGTTTTTATGATTTGAATATTTTCTTTAATTGAAAATAAATTGAAATAAATCCATTTTTCAGACTACACGCTTACCAATGATATCAGTTTAGATCCTGGTCTAATGTGAGTAAGAAAGTTTTTCCTGTTATTTTCATACATAATATATGGTATACTTTATTTTTTTTTAAAAACTATTTCAGTGAACCTGGATCCAAGGTAACAAAAACTACACGAGTGTATTCATCCTCGGCTACTGGTGGAAAGCCAGTCATTTCACGTGAACTTGTGTTTGATTCACCGAATACATCTGCAACACGATTATCTGGAAGATCGGGGCCAACCAGTCCATCTTATGTAAAAACTATTGAAACTAAAACAGTGAAAGATGTGTCGTATGAACCAGGTAACTAATCAGTTGTTTATGTTCAGATGACAAAAACTTTAAAATGGACCTAAAAGAATTAAATCAATTTCACGAAGCCCACTAAATAGCGTAGACCTATAAACTATTATTTTGATTAATATTATTCTTTCGATTGTTTCAGTTTTACCTGATATTGAAACGAGCAGAACAACAAATACTCTTAATCGATACAACTATTCATCAGACACTACAAGAGAACGTGCTGTCTCGCCATATTCGAAAACGGTTGCCATCGACAAGACAACTCTTCCGGAAGACCTTAAAAATGTGCCATTGTCAGACGATATCTTACCAGTACCGGGGACTAAAGTTACAACTACCGTTCGAACGTATACCTATGAAATACCAGCCGATACTCCCTTGACTCCTACAAAAACTCTTCTCTACAAAAACGAACAGCACAGTACAACTAACACTGCATACCCTCCAACCAGAGAGGTCCCGTCGTCGGTTGTCTTCAAAACAGAAAGCTACAACACCGTTGATACAACAGATGGCTATCCACCAGGCAGAGGTGCATCGGTATCACCCATACCACCAGCGACTACCACTCAGCGCACAATCATCCACAAGAAAGATACCTCAGAAACTACGAACACACTTTACCCTGGTTCACCCGGTTATCCATCGGGCACTGGACCAAGACCACGTGAAGCAAGTCCTCAACCTGGGCCGAATACCACAATAATCTACAAAGAAAACGTCACAAATACAAATGTAAACCAGTATCCGCCGAATCAAGGATATCCTCCGAATCAGCATCCTTACCCATCAGGTCAGCTTACTCACCCCGTACCACAAACAGGTCGTCCTGGACAACCAGGGCCACCCGGTCCAACTCAAACCTACATTTACAAATACGAATCTTCGAATACAAAGAACACTCTCTATGGTCCGCCGGGTAGTGGGAAACCTGTCAATCAATCACCACAACCAGTCATCACTTATCCGAACGACACGCTACCCAGCCGATCACCGCACAGTCCCCGGAGTCCAGTATATCCCAATGAACCCGGCACCGTCACCTATAAGTACTCAACGCATACAAGCTCTAAGAACACTACGCTAGGATCACCAACAGAACGGGAGCCTCTATTGCAACCCGCTCCATTCCCAGTTGACGGTTTGGAACCACAATGCGAAACAGATGCACCGCCAAAACGTTTGGACGATTTGATGGCATCATTTGGAAATGTAAGAATTTGTTTATATATATTCGTTTATTTCGATATAGTATTCTCTCTGCCGTAAGCAAATTTTCTGCTCATTTTTGCCTTTTCGTAGTTTTTTTGGAGCGTCGGGTTTTTCTTTAAATCATAAACTTGATTAATAGGAATATTTTGGTTGGATTATTAGAACAATATTTTACGATTACATAGAACGGGAAGAACGGTAAAAAAAATTTTTTTTATTCAGTTTCTTGCAGCGAGATTTACTTGAAACTGATAAAAGAAAGCTCCTCGTGGGAAAAAATCCAAACCATAAAGCTGTTCATACTCGTTCAACTAAGGAAGCTTATTAAAGTTTGAACTTCTACTTTGAACTTAAGCCTATCAGTATTTCTTGGGTTGCTTCTCTCCTCTACAGGTGCGGTGATCAAAGAGTTAGAACTCATCTGAAACAAATCATTCAGTTATTGATCTGACTGTGCTAGATGGACATAGTGATATGTCAAAAACCACACTTCTATTTGGCATGACAAAATCCTAGTATTTAGAGACAGTAGACCCAGAGAAGCTATAAAATCAAAGTGTCTATCACTTCTGGCGTTACGTTTGTTGCTGCTCCAACTAATGTGCTCGAAGCTTGCATCGTAGCCTGTCAAAAGTTCCATGCTCTCTGGTTTAGTGTACTGAACTTGGTAGTTCAGCGCCTAAGTTGACGGCAGGAGTAAGTAACAAACGGAAGGTAAGCTAAGGTGACAATCGCATGTCTCGAAAACTTGAACACAATTGTTTTGTCTCTTTGATCTTTCATTATATAATATCTTTGACCCCTGTCATCACTCTTCAAGTGTAATGTAGGGCGCAGCTTGGAAAGTTTGCCAATTTTTGCCCAAAAGAAGGGACGAAAACAAAGAACGGTATGCTAAAAGTAAAAGAAAGGACGATATGATGAAGGTTAATCTAAACAAACCTTATACCATCAGACACAGGAATGTTCAATAATGCTGTATGTTGACCTCTTTGCAAGGATCCTTGAAAAATGAGAGCTTTTCTCTACTTTGCGTAGCTCTGTTTCTAATCATCCACTCAAAGTCTTTCTCCCCTCAACGGGCAGCATCAGTATCACCAGCCAACATTTTTCTTATTTCTCTAGGTAGGCTCTAAACAATAGAGTCGGGAGTGGTATATACTCAGATGAGCTGAATCTCAAGCTGTCCCTCCGTCTACCAGACCACTGTAGTGTCTTTCAGGCGGAGGTAGTGGCTATTTATCAGGCAGTTGACTCGCTTCTGTGTAATCGAATATTCGGGGTCAATATTGGTATTTTCACAGATAGCCAAGCGGCTATTATGTCCCTTGCTGGTTCTTGTACAATGTCCAAGATTGTTGCTGAATGCCGTGCATCTCTTAGGGAGATGTCGAGACATTCGGTTGTTCAATTGATTTGGGTACCTGGACATAGGGGCTATCAGGGCAATTGTGAGGCCGACGAGCTAGCAAGGCTTGCAACTTTGCTACCTGAGGTCTCTTGCTCCTGTTCAATAGGTACACCGATGACATCGGTCAAACTGGCCATAAGGTAAAAATATCTTTAGGACGCTAAGAAGTCCTGGGCAGATGAACCTTCCTGTGTGATAGCAAGGCAGTCCTGGGTATCCATGGATGCGCATCGCACCAGGCAGCTTTTAGGCTTAACTCGAAGCGCCCTTCGTTGCACTGTGGGCGTTCTAACGGGCCACTGCCTTATAGGACGGCATGCACAACGTTTGGGCGTAGAGTTTAATGACTTCTGTCGGAGCTGTGGCTCTGAGGATGAGGAGGAAACCGTCCTTCGCCTCATGTGCCAGTGTCCGGCTTTGGCAAGGAGAAGACTGGCGGCACTTGGTGCACCCTTTCTCTCAAACCTGACGGAACTGTCCCTGGTAAAGCTAAAGGAGATAGTCCGGTTTCTCAAAGGAAGCAAATGGTTTCCTGACTTTAGTGAGTAGAAGAGAGTCACTAAAATATTGTGGTATCACAACGGGCCTCTCATGTGCCTATGTGTGCTGGTCGTCAGGCCTCTGGAGATCGGCAGCCACGTTAACCTAACCTAACCTAGGTAGGCTCTGAAGCTCAATTCTCTAATATCCATTTTCCACCAAAATGCTTACAGGCTTCACTGTATTGATAGTCCAATCCACCTTCGTGAGCAGTTTACCTCAATGGCCCAGCTTCTTGCATAGTTTATATCTTAGAGCATTCAAAGGTTTCCAGAAATCAGAGGAACCAGCACTTTTACGTCCTGTACTCTTCTGTACGCAGTATCTGGAATTAGTCGATTTTGTAAGAGGCGATCTTTTGATCGTAGTCAAACTTCCAGCTGATCTGTAACAATAGAAGATTTAATCAACAAGTTTGATTGTTTGAATTTACCACCATGGTACACTATGATCTTTCACTTCAACCAGGGTCCTCCACTGCAGTGATACTTGAAGTTTGAGCCTCTAGAATTTGAGGTCCTTCATATTGAACGAGCCAAGTTTGGTTTGATTTCAAGACTCAGTCTGACGAAGCTCCTTAGGATTCATTCCTTAGGAGGAGAAGGACGAAATGGGATTTTTGTAAAGACAGTAGGAAAGATGTAATTTAAAGAACGTGGTGCTAACAAATTAGCTCACAAATTATTTAAATAGACGTAATAAGGATACCAAACTTGACAGCAATATTCAGAACATCACCCACAAAGGAAAGAAAAAGGTGTAAGAGGTTGGATTGTTTAACTATGAAAGCTGGAAATTTAGAGGATCAAATATTATGCTAAGATCTTTAAAATATTACAACATTAAAAGGAGAGCCATAAACAGAATAGGAGAAAGTCAAATCGGGCGTTTTTCAAGTAAATTATATTTTGTGAGATTTCGCGATATTTTTAAGTGAGATTATGTAAAGTTTTAAGAGAATTTTTCTTGGAAGCATCTTCAAATAGTCAGCATATAAAAGACAATAATATAAAGAGAAGAGAATCAAGGATATACCCTTGCGGAACACATGATGCATGACAAATTGGAATCGAAGATAAGGAATTGAGAGCTGCAACACAGGTATGACCAAAGTTGTAGGAGTCAAATCAGGTTAGGAGAGGACCAGCTTTGTCATCGTTCTTCAACTTTTGAAGATAGAGAGAGGCTATGGTTGACCGAGTCAAAGTCTTTGGAGAAGTCAAGAAATAAGGTTGGTTAAAGTGGATTTACCTTTGACAAAGCCGTGCTACACGTGAGCTAGAGTAGGTAAGATAAAAGAGAAGACTCTCTTGTAGACAACATTCTCAACAATCTTGCTAAAACAAGGAAGAATGTTAATGAGACGGCAGTTTGAAACGCATGTGGGATCACCAGCTTAATGCATGGAGAAGATGTTGCCAATATTCAAAAGAAAAGGGAAAGAGCGAGGTGATATACTAATGTTAAACAAGATGGATAGAAGACTACACAGGGATGATGAATGTGACTTAGCTAGCATATTTGGAACACCGTCGGAGCCTTTACTAGTACTGTCATCGATAGAGCTCATCAGAAGTTTGATTTGTAAAGGGATTGTTCGAACCAAATGTAATTCAAAAGATGACGCGGAGAGAAGATATTGGAAAAGAGGAGAGTATTGTTGTGAGAAGAAAGAGAGAAAGTAAGCAATAAAAAGTTCACACAAATCATGTAGAGAGGAAGCAGCTATATCACTCAAATCCAAAGCATTGAGACAAAGCATTGACGGACCAAAAAGTTTTCGATTGGTGGTTTCTGATTGATGCTTCAATGCCAGCAAAGTAGGTGCAGATCGCCTGTCTGGCAGCATCTTTCCTCAGCCAGTGAGCCAGATTTTTTATATAAACTACGAGCTACATGTTTGGCTTCGAGTGCGGCTGCAACATCGTTATTGAACTAAAGAGTATCATTTAGTTTTTTAAGTTGTGAATTGAGGAATGACGATCGAGAGGAGGGATTCTATCCGGCTCTCCTGTGCGTGGGTCAAAGCAACGCTCGAAGAATCTTTGAGTGTCGGTTAACCTGTTTTTCACCTTGTAGTCCCTGGTAAAATAACTTGCTTGATTTTCCATTGAAATTATGTGACTTAGATTTAGCTTGAATAGAGCGGTCCCTTTCTCGAGTACTATTAGCTTATCATGTCTTGGGCTTGCCTTAACTCTCCAGCTACTACATTACATTAGCAGGATATGCATTTAACTACTGTTGGAATAGTTGCATTGTTTCTGTCAAATATAGCTCATTTCCTAAGGCCTGTTGTTTTTATAGGTTCTCACTATTCAGAACGAAATACATGCTTTTGTTACTGCTGCCACAGCTAAACTATTCTTTCGATCCTTAGAATTTATTTTGCACACCCATTTAATTCGCTTCTAGCACAAAATGAATTCAGTGCCCTACTGGCAAAAATGTTCATATAATGGACATTTTTTGGTCCGATGGTGTGACTGAAGCGCTGCAATATTTATTGACTGCGCTTAGTACTATGCAATTGACCCTGACTTCCTTCAGGCTTTTTCACTACGGCTTTTTTTTTTGAAAAATTTTTTTTGACTCTGCATTCAAAAATGTTAGTAATTTGAACGAATTGATAAATCAGTAATTTAAACGAA
Source organism: Nemotelus pantherinus (assembly GCA_963978885.1). Classification (NCBI taxonomy): domain Eukaryota; kingdom Metazoa; phylum Arthropoda; class Insecta; order Diptera; family Stratiomyidae; genus Nemotelus; species Nemotelus pantherinus. The sequence continues at coordinate 246,996,359 of OZ022264.1, read as the reverse complement.
TTTGAGGTAAAATGTTATAAAATTAGTCTTATTTTATATAGATTGAATCTATACTAAGATTCAATTGAATAGTTATTTTAAAACTAATATTATACTTTCACCCATTTTAGGGTCCACATCCGAATGGCAGAGCTGTTGCAGTTGAACCATATTCACCACGGAAAGAGATACAAACTTCTGTTGCAACTGGCCAGTCAACAGCTATGGTAGACGCGAAATCTCCTTCTAAGAACGTTGCTGGACCACCGGTTTACTATCCACCAGGTCATGAGATGTTTGTTCGCAAAGAGGAATCGGCAGCTGGTTATAGAGCCGGGGTAAGCCCTAAATCATAGAACAAACCAGTGACTCGTTAAATATTTCTTCTCATTTCTAATTTCAGGGTGGATGGTCTCGTGCATCCGGTCGATATGAGTATGAAGCCGAATCAAAATCGAAATCGAAGAGCAAATCTGGTGCTACAATGATTCCGGTGTGTTTGCCGTTATGCTGTGCTATGCCATGTTCGATTATGTAATATAATTAAGCTTTCAGCACCGATAGGGACGAATATAAAAAGCTTAGTAATCGGAATAAAATCGCTAACAATACGTTTATTAATACTTATGTCCTTTGTTGTAATAATTTTTCATCAATATGCATGTACATTAATTTTTGCTACCGTCAAAATGGCTAGTTTACGCCAAATGTATATACGGAAGAAAAACTTCACTGGTCATGTGCGCTTGGCTGCAGTGCCTTATGCAGATAATTTTGCCAAGCTTAATTAAGCCCTATAATCAGTTTGGTCCAAACTGATTTCAATTTATTTTTCGAAGCAAAACAATAAACTATGTATTCCTTATACATATATTTACGCAGATATATTTCAAAGTTTCCAAATCCATGTTTGAAGACAAAAATCGAAGCAAGACTGCAACACTTGAAGATCGATTTGAGAACTGTTAAATGGAAGATATATGTGAGCGCTGATCGTAAGAAAGAATTCCTCTTTGCGCGGAAACCCTTTGCACTTTGTCATAGCTCAGTCCAGAAACGACAAATAATACCCTTCCCTACCTTTTTTGAAGTCCCATTCATACTCAAAGCCAAGGCATTTTACGCTTAGTCTTAAACTACGCCCTACTGCGCAGCTCTAAGTTACTGTCTAGATTGGTAACTCACCAGGTCTAAACTAGAAATTATTCTTGACATACATAACTAGTTACTATTAATTAATCCGTTCAATAATTATTAATTCGTTATTTAAATTTAAGTGACAAAATACTCGTTGTGCTTTTCAGATTCAAAACATTTTCATTTAGCTTTTGTACAGTTAAGTACTTTTAACACATAACATAATCGAAATCTGCCCCAATAAAAAAAAACAATCTAATAACTGTTTAAATTTAATATGGAACAATATATATTAGTTTTGAGGATTTGCAATAATAACTAACTGCATTCTAAACCAGGAATAAAATAACAAATCTGAAAACTTTTTACTATTTTATATGATTCAAGAAGATTATATTCAATTTAAACGACATTATTTTTTTTTTGGGTTGCATCAAATATGCAGCTCTGTTATTTTAATGAGACAATTAATGTTCACTTCAATCCCACTCCAGTACGGAATGCTTATAACATTTTTGCAAAAGTAAATTTTAATGACATTTGGATTTTGATCATTTACCTTCGAAAATAATTACAAATTTGATGCTATTCAAACATACATGAAATATTTTAAAGATAATAAAATAAATAAATAAAAAATATTAAAGGTTTTCTTTTAATTTGATAATTTAATGCTGGGCCAACAAGATTCCAGCCTTATTTTGAGCAAATCCGTTTTCATAAAAAACAAACAACATTTATTAGTTTCTTACATCTGAAATCCAAAAAATGGGGCTGTTCACCATTGTCAAAGCTGAATCAAACTAAAGAGTCTACGTTTGAATAAACTCTTCAAACAATCAGAATTTGCATTTCCTTTTCCACAAGTAAAATATGTTAGACGCTGTGGAACTATATTCTCAAATTGAATCCATTGAAAGAGAGAGAGAGAGAAAGAGAGAGAGAGAGACTGAAATTGATATTTTAAACGCAATTAAAAGTTATTCAAGAAACTAATGGAAAACCAAAACAAAACAAAGGAAAAATTTACTAAAGAAAAAAAATATGAAATGACCGAGCTTTCCATCCTTCAAAATGGCGGCCTCTTTTTTCTTTGACAATTATGGGACCATAAAGGCCGTGTGAATAACGTAGGGGACAAGACAAGAGCCAAAACCGAGACTCACCAAGGCAGACGCAAAGATCCAGATTACCTTTCCGGATGATCTTAGTAACAGTTATCCTAATTAAGAATACTACATCCTGTATATTGATCTGATTATCAGGTTATATTGATCTGATTATCAGGTTATATTTTCTCGTGAGCTCAAATTTTGGGCATTGCAAATTTGATCATGGGCTACCGTTCTCCTCTCTATCTTCGTTGCAACCTGGTTACAAATTCAATTATGGTAAAGTTGGAAAACAAAGGACTTGGGGGTCTGCGATCTTAGTCTCGAGTAGATTTTCGCTCACCCTTAGCCAACACATCGAGTATGCTCTGGGGCTGGTTGGAGTGTGGACAAATACACTGGGCTTTAGCATCAACTCCAACAAGGAAACACAAAACTCCTAAATTGGACTTAATCTGGTTGGGAGGCAGCAGGTTAGGTCTCAAGTCACAAACTAAGTATGTTTGTCTTATTCTAGACAGCAAGGTCATATGTAAGGTGAATTAAGAGGAGAGAGATAAGCGGGCAAGCAACGCGATTCACGCCGGGAAGAGAGTACTGGGTAAAACGTGAGTTCTAGGCCTTGCTTTAACGCATTGGATCTACAAAGCGATATCCAGGTGGATCCTTGCTTCTGGATGCTTGGTCTAGTGGCCAGCAGAGAATAAAGCTACCTTTGCTGCCATAGCGAGCAGAGTTCAGCGGTTGGCGGCTCCCTGCACTACAGGCACATTAACATCGACTTTTCCGTCTGCTCTGAACGTCTTGCTTCATTTTCTTTCGCTCGATCTCTTTGTTAGAAGCACTGCCACAAAAGCTACTACCAAGCAAGATCCTTCGTCTACAGCAGTATCGAGTCGGGAAGCACACCCACTCTTTGCTTCGAGTGAGAATATCGAGTGACTGTGGGAGATAGGCAAGAATGGAATCATCAAATGAGTGCAACAGCTCTTAGCATCTACACTGAACGCTCGAAAGCAGCTGCAGGAATGGGAGCTGCAACATATTCTACGGATGCAGCTATGGAGATAGTTTTCAGGCTTCCCAATCACTGCAGTATTTTCCAGGCAGAGGTTTCTGGGATACATAAAGCCACAGATATATTAAATGCCAAAGAAACTACAAGTGGAGAGATTAAAATCTTTACAGATAGTCAAGCGGCGGTAATAGCACTGATATCTTACACAAACAAATCGAAGTGTGTACTCGATTGTATTCAGTCCCTGAATAGACTGAGCAACAACAGAAGGGTCCGAATTTTGTAGGTTCCCGGTTATAAGGGCATTGATGGGAATGAGAATGTGGATGCACTAGCTAAGCATGGGTCCAGTCTTACCTTGTTAGGATCGGTAGACATCCCAACTCCTAACCAAACGACTAGGTACTCGCTTGACTCCAAAATAATGCAAGGTGGGATATGCAGATGGCAGGCTACTTAGACCTGCAGGGTAACCAAAATCATGAGAGGATCATAAAGTCTTACAGTGACTAAATATCTGCGTGAATTTTGACTGAAACGACTGGTCAGCATCATTACTGGTCACTGTCTGGTAGTAGCACATACCTTGAAAATTGGACTTCTAACCAGCAACACCTATAGGAAGTGTCAAGAGCCGGGAATCTCAGAAACAATCCAGCAACTCTTGTATCACCGCCCGGCTCTGGGGAAAAGCAGACAACACTGCTTCGGTGTGACCTGGCTAGTAGAGGAGCAGAGGATGAAATATATCTTTTAGTTCGCAAAAACGGGCCTTCAACGGCTGGTTGGACTGAACTTTCTTTCTTCTGGTCCCCTTATCTAGTATCACTATGGTCCAAACATGTATATGTGTGGCCTTGTGCCAGCCTGTTTAACCTAGCCTAACCTATCGTTCCTGTGCAAAGAAACATTTTGAAAGTTTTGATTCGGATCTACAGACAAAGCATGCAATTTGTCAAAAATTTGCATATTTTCTAAAAGGAAGAACGTTCATTGACTTGCATTTTTTTGCTTAACTACATAGTTACCTACATTCAACAAAGCATAATCTTTATACTCATCAACGTGTCCTGTGAACGCTGTAGCGATTTTATGATCCTGAGTGAAGTTATCGCAATTTGAAATTTGATAAATTTTCTCTGCTTACTTCTAAGCTTTTAGTGCGGGTATGGAGTTGAAAATATCCAAAACATTATCATAACTGAATTAGAAATACTCGTATAATTTTTGTCCTTTCCTAAACTTAGTTTTTGCCAAACATTTATTTTCCACAGATATAAAGGAGTTCTCATAAATTCAGTAAAATTCTTACAGCAATAAATAGATTGGATGAAATTTCAGTGGAAAATCTGTAATCAGCTCAATTGTTTTTCACAGAACCCCAAGAAAGAAACATTGGGTCATTGTGCCTGAAGGATCTTACACGAACTCTTGTGCATTTGGAGGTATGCAAATGGAAGTTAAAATGAAGGGTAGAAAGCTCGTTCAAACTTGAATGGCTGTTTTTCCACTCTCTTGAGGTCAGAGATTTGAATGGGATGATGGTAAAAGTGTCTCCTTTCTAAAAAAGCTGGGTGACCCGTGCCATTCAACTTATCGTTTCTGTAAATATGGTAGCTGATGATACGGAGCTGATTTCCCAGTTTCAAACAGGTTTCCCAAATTAGCATAATGCCCATTCTGCTATCGCTCATAAATTGCATCACCGCCCCTTTTTTTGGGTAGGATTTTGGGTAGAATTTTCATTCCCTGTGAGGTACATTTAATTATTTGGAATCAAGGGTTTGGAGTCGCCAGGAATCTATGAATTATGCGCCTAATTTTATATGTTTTTCAATGATGTCTTCATCAACATTGTAGACATCAATTTTCTATGGTGATCCAGAATATTTTTATATGATTCCAAAACAGAGCTACACTGAAAGAAAAACTCTTGGTTGGTTCGACTATTTTTAATAGTATTGCAACGATTCATTCAAAATCGTTAAACGAACTACGGAAAATAGTTATTTTTATTATGTTAATATAGTTAATTTAACGATATAAAAGTAGTTGGTTCTGGTTGTACAAAAAATATCGCAACGTTCATGAAATCAACTGTTTTAATTGTTTCATAACCACGAAAATTAGTTGATAAATAGAAAAATTTTCATCAATTCACTCAAAACTTCAACGTTTCGAATTATCAACTGTTTTTATGGTACTTAAACTACTTCGCAATAGTTGATTTTAACAAACGTAATTCAGTGAGCACCGTCTTTGGAATTACTCTACGCAAAGTAGAATGGTTTCAACATTTGGATGTTTTTAATGCTCCGAATGAAATTGTTTATCAATCACGCGTCATGGTGCATAAAAGTAATCAACAATTTTCTTATGGTTGTTTTAACTATAGCCCTAGTTAATGCAAAAACAACTAAGGCAAACTGTTGATTTTTCATACTCCTCATACTCATACTCCTATTCTATCATAGAAGTTTCATATGCTACATGGCAGAATTGTGTTCGGTTTGCTGTTCGATATAATTCATATTCATGTTATGCTGTGAAGCCTTTATATTTCCCTTCTTCTATTCACAAAATATAAGTCTTCTGTTTGCAGATCACTGTTATGAAACAGGGAGTCCCGGAAACGAATACGATTGTCCCAATGCCAGAAATTGTTTAGCAGTTTCAATTATTTTCATAGATGCTGCAGCTTGCAGCTATGCATATGAACTCAATTTCACGTCTCACGTCCTGTTTCTATTTAAGGCTTGGATGGATTATGTTGCTATGGTTTATGGCTTATCAATGCTCCTCTAATGATACAAGCATTTAGAGAAAAATAGACCAATACATCGTTACCGCCTGAGCCAGTACTTTTTTGCACCACGGACGTTGTTTATCAACCACGCGTCATGGTGCATAAAAGTAAACAACTATTTTTTTATGGTTGTTTTAACCATAGCCCGTAGTTGACGCAAAAACAACTAAGGAAAATGGTTGATTATACCAAGATTTTTCTTTCAGTGTACAAGATGGATTGACGTTAACGATGATGCATCAAAAATTATTTACCTTCAGTGTAAAGTTCACCCGACAGCTGAATATTTGAACTGCTATCGAACACAATGTTATTGTAATATAACGTTCATTTTGATAAAAAGATAGAAATTTTTTTTTCGGAAATGCGTTTCCCCACCATTTTTTTTTATTAGCTCAAATGCATATTCATTGAATTTAACGATACCGGGCCAAAATATCGATACAACAGTGTATACATTTAAGCGTCAAGATATAAAAATCTAATTGATTTTCTTCACTTCCTTGTGTAATCAACTTTATTTCCTAATGAGAAGTTAATTCAAAATAATGCTTGATGTTGTCAATTTTTTCCAGTCTATAGCATTTTGTGGAGGTTTGATTGCTGATATTGAATTTTAACGATTTTCATAACTTCATTGTCAACTGAATAAATGATCGGTGTAGTGACGACAATATAATAAATCTGATTATACTATGGACATTGAATATTTATGATTGTAATTTATCGATTAAGTATGAAAGACAGCCTCACATTTTCTATCATCCAGGCTTTCTATCAACTCCAGCTACTAACTTGAGTGCTTGTTATGTAAATAGCATACTGCAAAACGTAAATTAGCCATACTTCTTTTGAGTATACTGATATTTTTCCCCTTTCTTATAGTTGTTCCTTGTCTAGTGCTTTTGTGCAAGCTTAACACAAGCCGAAAATCGAATTATCAAAAATTGAAATTGAGGAAAATTTTGTGAAACCACAGACCTTGTGCTTCTTAGATGATTTATGCCTAATCTACGTGAAACCAATTAAACCAAGGCATGACCAATGAACGATCAACGACAGTCTGGTCAAATGTTGGTCGTTGACGATTGGCGTTGACCCTACCATCTACCCATGAAAGCATTGGGACCAAGTGCTTAGAGCTAAAAGATTGGATAAATGCCATTCATACCCAACTTAAATGCTATCCGAAATACTCGCACAAAATGCCACCAAATTGGAGCCAACAAAAAAACCAACCTTGACACACTGTCAAAGTCAGTTAGCTCTGCGGTACAACCGAACATCCATCATACTTGACGCCCATCTCTTTCTAATAAGGACGTGGTCGATTTGTTTCAGGAGACTTGCCTCGTGCCAAAGTTCACACAACTATGTTGCAGGTCTGACAACGTGGCTAATCCTCCCTAATGACCTGAGACGCTTGGGTGTAATTCAGCCATCAGGCTGCAACTATGCAAGTTTTACTGAGGATAGAGTTACCTCGTTGCCTCAAACCCTCCTCGTTTCTCCGGGCTTGGGGCCGACATACCACAAGTTAAACTTGCGATCGGCGAAGTTATATAAATTAATCGGTTTGAGTAAAAATCGGACAAATAATGGAAAAATTCATGGATTTTTATTCACTCGATTGATTTCTAATATCACTAGCTGAAACCCTCCCGGCCTTATTTATTACTGACAATTTCTCACTTGAATCCTTACCATAGAATCGAATATCTTTCCACAGAAGCTAAATCACGTTATTTTGATCAGTTGATCGATTTGAGCACAATTGACCACAAATCGACCTGTCCTACCATGCATTTATCTTGGCTTTTGATATTCCAACTCTACATGATTTCGGACAAATCTAATTGAAAGCGAGTGTTATTGTGAGTTCTCTGTCGGCGGAATTTATTTCAGTCCCTGCTAAATTTGTTTGAAAAAACTGTTCTTCGAAACTTGTACCAAAAAAGAGTAAATTTTCAAATACGGAGAATATGCAGTGCATAAGGAGACAAGAAAATAGATATTCATGAGAAATCGTTAAATTTTTTCAGCAACTTTCGTCCAAAGTTAACCTTGCATATCAATTGGAATAACAACTCTCGCTCAGACTCTAGATCAATTCGGCCAGTGGCAACGGTTCACCTGATTTCATTATGACTTCAAAATCTATCCGATTTGGGAGCCAAGCGTGAATGTACAATTATTTTGATACAACAAGAAATCCTCCGCTTAACTTAAATGCGTCATAGTGAGTGAAAAAAGAGATTTTATTTCGTGGGACTTGCACAATTTACAATGTTTGTACTGTTTTTCCAATCTAAAGAAGAGTTGCAAACGTTTGCTGCAACATTCACTATCTTTTTCACCTCCGAATGAACAAAACAATCTGTCAGTATAAACTTTGAATTATTTCGACCGATATATGTATGTTTTGTTTACAACTGTTGCGTATTCGTTATGGGTAGAACTCCTTCGTCAACAACCTTTGTTTCGCCATGGAGTAACCAGTCAATCTCGACCCAGTTGAACTCATCGTATTGCACTTTATACTTGATACCGTAGCCGATTTGCTCTGTGACACAAACGACTGAATAAAGGTCTCTGCAAATTGAAGATACATAATTTTTAAATGCCTTGCAACCGGCCATGAATATGCGCACTTACGAATTTCTTTTTTCCAAGAAACGTAGCAAAACTTTCAATGCGCTGAGCTCCATATTGGGAATACATGACAGTCTTGGACCACCAAGAGAATTGTTCACCGGTAGCCCGCAAGGCACCTGAAGTAAAAGGATGTTAACAGCGTTAGCAAGGAACTTTGAAATTTCAGAGCGAGGTCACCCGATGTAACATGAATTAATAGAATAGATGTACACGTGGTTATGTTCTACTGTAGATAAAAACTGTTAAATACATTCAAAAGATTTTAAAAGTGGAGTGAAAATCTTCCATTTTTACATATGAAAACTAAAAAGTTCACTATACATAAAAAATCGGGATAAGTAACAGGTTTTCAATTACTTATTACTTACCTGGCGCTGGTGATATCTTCCAGACACCTGAACGGCAAGCACTCCAGATAGTATAACCAAACCGAAAAACATTTTCATTTCGTTAGTTTTGTCAAAATTTTAAAGCTCCAAAGTTGATTTGCACTTTTAAAGATACCAACTGCAGACACCACTGCGCTCTGTCTGTTTATACAGTAAACTCGGTGTAAAATCAATGTTATGGTATAATTGCTTGCTAATTATTCATAGCTGTTTCAAATTGTGGAAATTATTGATTCTGCCAACTATCTGACGCTGCTGAAAATTGCGGTAAAACTATGGTTATGGAACTAATGCGGAACGTAATCAATGAGCCTAAGTAAATGTTAAATTTGATGTATCCGTGCGAAGGCTTTAATAAGAGCGATCAGACACGTTGGTGACCGTGACCAGTGTGGCCAGATATTTGGGAGAAAATATAGCCCAATTTAAAATTTTCATAGCCCAAAATAGCCAAAATTTTTTATTTGTAGCCCAAAAACCGCCACAACTATCTTTATAACCAAATCAATTCATTTAAGCTGTTTAAGTTATAATATTTATATCGTAAACTTGCTTTTGAGCCTCAGATTTCAAAGCAATCCACTTTTCCACAAACACTTTTTTGATTGTAAGTGGAGATACTTTATTCTAAATAGATCGTAACCAGCAGAAAGCTTCAAATACAGAAGCTAATTTTGTTGGGTTTGAAGTACGCTCAGTATTTTCTACAGCACACAATTTAATGTTCATCATATATGTTTGTGCGGTAATTTAGTTTAATCGCCTAATTTAAGTATAATCTATCTATTTTAGTATGATTCCCTGGTCTAAAAGCTGTAAATGAGAAGTGTAAATAGGTGGGAAAAAATCGTAGCTTGATGTCTTCCAGATTATCACTCTTATTACATCCGGTTTTATAAAAAAACGATGGTGATGTTTCAGTTTTGTGTCTGCATTTCAAAATCAGGTGTGTGCATCCATTCTTTAAAAATAGCACGCGTCATCCAAGATTTTGTGTTAGCTCGCCAAGTTATGCCCAAACTTCACTTAGTGTCAGTTATTCCAAACGATCTTGGTCCTTTGGTTTTTCCTATGACCAGGAAATGTTCCTTTGACCGCCGCTTACACAGCACTGCGACTGCCGCACGTTGCTTTGAAGGTTTTCCATTTGTACATCTTTACTATTTAAGGTATAGTGATTTTTTTGGTGTTGCGCTAAAAAACAATTCTGTCTCATCAAGATTATAGATATTTTTGTTTATACCATACTAAATATTGTAACCCTTTTTAATGGATTCTAGCTAGCCGTTTGATGCATTGAAATCCCAAAGCTCTAATTTTGTAACGATTTGATGGGCTTTACTATAAAGTATCGGGTCGGATATTTTTGAAGCGTGCCTTAGATAACCATTCATACAAAAATTTATCTATCTGGCAGTATGACTAATTTATTTTCAACCACTTTCTGCCAGTGTCTTCGAAATTTTCCAATGTCTGCCTTAGTTGGTTTTTATTTTTTAAATACGTTGCACCTGACTCTCACTAATTTTAAAGCCATCGGATTTTTTTTCGGCTGAGCAATTGTTTTTTTTTTGCTTGCTTATATTACTTCTAACTTTTTGCGAACATTTAGTTCGTTGTATTTTGCCCTCATATTAGATTTTTTCAGATGTTTTGCATTCATAGCTGCAAACAAAAGGGAAAATGTATAATAATGGTAATATATCTCAATATTTTATTATAATCAGAATACCACTTAAATTGAAGCCGTCTAAAACGTACCAAATTCTACACATCAAATGATTTTTCAGCAGAAAGTCATGCAGAAATTATACGAAAAGTTTTCCTTGACCTTAAGCAGTTGACCTTTTTCTGGAAAATTCTTTTTTTACACTTTTTCATTCTGCTCAAATCGTTTTCGGTCCAATTGGCAAGTACTACTGAACAAATTTTTGTCTAGCTAATCTGGTTCACGATCCAATTCTAGAGATGATTACAGAGCTAATTTTCTTCAAGAAATTGTATGTGTGGTAATTTTATAGTTCGATTATTCAGGTGGTTCGATGGTTTTACTGTATAGCCCAAATATAGTTTTTCAAAAAAATATATAGCCCAAAAGCCGCCAACCCGCGAAATCAAAAAACATCCCGCCAATTCAAATTTTAGATAGCCCAATTGGCGGTAAATAGCCCAATCTGGCCACAGTGACCGTGACGTCTCCTAAATATGTGATAATGGTTGAAAATACTAAGTTTTCTTAGTTTCTACTTATTACTGCTGCAACTCAGTCGCGATTAATGATGATGTAAATGTTGAATCCAAACTAATCTTTTTAATCCCTCAGCTTACTGGCTCAGATTTCTATTAAGTGCGTTTGTTGACTAATATTTAAAATATTACGATAACCTGTATGATTTCGTAGGCCGTTCGTTTAACATCTACCGATCTGCAATCTCGATGTATTGTAGCATACCATACTCTTTGAGATTGGGTAAGCCCAGTTTTTACCGAGTTTCGAAGAAAATTAAGTCGAAGTATTCGGCTCATTTCGCCGAAAATTTTTATTTCTTTATATATATATATATATATATATATATATATATATATATATATATATATATATATATATATATATATGTATATATAAATATATAAAGAAATATGAATTTTCGGCGAAACGAGTTTAATACTAATTTTCTTCGAAAATTAGTAAAAGAATATATATATAGACCACAATTCCAGGGAGGTATGTACATTCAATTTAATAACCGTCGAATATATATATATATATAAAATAATATATATATATATATATATATATATATATATATATATATATATATATATATATATATATTGAGAAAAAAATCGTTAAATAGGTTGGTCCGGTTTTCAAAATCTGCGGAGCTATAGGGCAGCAGAGTGTTCCGGACCTGTACCCTGACTCACTTAATTCGTTATATCTTGAAAACTAATAATCACAACGCAAAGTTTTTTCGCTTGTTTTTATGGAATCAAATTACCTTTAATTTGATGTAACATATTAAATTGTTACTGTACCTGATTTTGAAATATTTACTTCAAAATGCAAAATTTTGGCACATCTACCCCGCAAATTCTGTGTCCAATGTCGTTTTCTCAGAATATCTCATGAAAAAATGCCATTTGAATTTTATTTTTTTATAAGCCATATTGTTGGCTACAAAAGTTGCATGCATACTTATGACTTAGATTTTACCATTTCGCAAGGAGTAAGCGAAAATACATATCGCTTAAAAACTGAATATGACATAAAGTGGCCCTGGTTTTCGATCTACACTCTTTGCTTGAACTGAAAGAATATATCAAAGGTTTTTATGCTTTATTTCAAAATGTTTGATCTGCAGTAACTTTTCAAAATGGCCACCTTCATTTTGAATACTCGCTAAAGCTCGTTTCGCAAGCGTTCTTTTCATATTCATACTTCTCAGCTGCTGCATCACTTCTGTAGCAGCCGCATCAATCCTGGTATTTAGGTCAACATTGATCCTTCCGTTGTGAGGACAAGGTCCTTCATCCATCCCCATACAAAAAAACCCATAATTTTTAGATCAGGAAATCTCGCAGGCCAGTGTATCGGTCCATTTCTACCAATCCAGCGATTGGTATGATTCGAATTCAACCAATCTCTGACTGGTCGGCCATAGTGAGCTTGAGCACCATCGTGTTGGTAAAACATGGAAGCCAATCGTTGCAGCCAAACATCCTCCAATAAGTCCTGCAGATCATGTCTTAAAAAATGTAAGTAATCGGTACTGTTTAAAGTAGGCGGGAGCCTAATAGGTCCAATTAAATCGTTACCAATCACTCCTGCCTCACTACACTAATGTGATCTTTCACTTTCTTCACTCCAAAGTTTCCAGTGTAGTTATCTTTCGACGTCACAGCGCAATTGGAGTCGATGGATATTCCCATAAACCCGGAGCTATTGTCATATATGCTGCTAAATAGTTTACCACCGAGCTTTAACGTGCTGAAGTGCTCAATGGAGTCGCGAGATGCTGTGCCGAGTCCAGAAATTATTCGGCAGAAAGTTCTAGAAGAATTCGATTCGAGGAAGCAACAGCAGAACGACAAAGCGGCAGAAGCTATGTGGATACAAAAAGAAAGAGGAGCGCATCAAAATAGCCGACGTGGTAGGAAGATCGCAAGTTTCCGCCAAACGCCAGAGAAGAGAGCGAGAGAAAGTAAAAACTTCCGAATCAAGTGTTGTAGGTGTCACATGTTTGGCCACAAAGCGGCTGAGTGTCCCGAAAAATATCAGCAAGACAATGCAAAATGCGAATCATTGTCAAAAGCCGAAGTGGTCGGAGTAGCATTTCAAAGTGTAGCAACTGAACAGTTGCTCGGTGCAAGGGAAAACGCTCGTGTGCGACGCTGGTGTTTAGATAGTGGTTGTACATCGCACATGTTAACGATGAAAACATTCTTTATTTATTTAAAATAATCCATTAACAGGCAAAAAGCCCAATTATAAATAGATTAGCTTAGTACTAAAATGATATAAAAAAAAAAAAAAAATTGAGAAAATTAAGATATGAAAAACAAGAATCAATGACAAAAAAGATAAATAAGATTAAACATCAGCAAAAATAGTGTTGCGAATATTTCTTTTAAAGGTGGCAATAGAGTGTGGAAGAGGACCAAGTTGGAGGCCATTATGGGTACGTAATAGGCGCAAAACAGGAGAATGAAAGTAAGTTTCAGTACGGGCAAATGGTACATCGAAGACAACGGAGGACCTAATTTGCCTCTCACAATGCCGTTCATTAACCAGGGATGCAACAGATGAGTTTAGATGGCCACGGCAAATTTTGTAAAGAAAGCATTCATCAAGGTAAACTCTGCGCTTTGCGAGGAGAGGGAGATTAAGGAGCAATAAGCGTTCATAATAAGGCATATAAGGAAGATTATATTTAAAGAGTAGGGTGCGACTGAACCTTCGTTGAACAGATTCAATAGCATCGGAAAGATAAGCGAAACGAGGAGACCAAACTTGAGTGCAGTATTCAAGTTTGGAACGAACAAGGGTAGTAAATATCTGGACACAAGTAAGAATATTAAAAGAATTGTGACAGGAACGAATAGCAAGGCCAGCAATCCGCGAGGCACTATTAGTAATGTTACGAACATGGATATCAAATTTAAGTTTACGATCAAAGGTTACTCCCAGATCAGTAAAATAATCCACAGAGGCAAGGACGGATTCACAAAGTTGGTAAGGAAAGGTATTAGTTTGGGACTTCAGAGAATAAGACATGGCAAAACACTTTGAAACATTTAACGGTAGGCAGTTAGAGTTACACCAATCAGTAAGAGAGTTCAAATCATCCTGAAGAAGTAGATGATCATCTGAGCTACTGATTATTCGAAATAATTTTAAGTCATCTGCATAGAGCAAACAAGATGACGATAGAATCATAGGAACATCATTGATGAAGAGGTTGAATAATAGAGGGCCTAATATAGAACCTTGAGGTACACCAGAAGAGGGCGAAAATGGTAAGGACGAAACACCAGAGAGGGAGACAAAACACGTGCGGCTAGTTAAAAACGAAGATAACCAAGAAAGTAAGGGTTCACAGATGCCATAGTGGTTTAACTTGAGTAGCAGAAGATCGAAATTGACAGAATCAAATGCCTTAGAAAAATCAGTATATACAGCATCAACTTGAGAGTTCCGATCTAACGCCGAGGACACAGCATGAGTAAATTCAATAAGGTTCGTAGCTGTGGACCGACCTTTAATAAAACCATGCTGCTGAGGTGCGAAAGTGTACTTAAGAGAGTCGTAAATTTTGGTAAACACAAAACGCTCAATGATTTTTGAGAAACAGGGAAGGATAGAAATAGGACGATAATTTGAAGCAACATTGCGTTCACCAGATTTGAAAATAGGGAAAATGCTTGCAAGCTTCCAGGAGGAAGGAAATTTACCAGAACTAAGACTTAAATTGAATAAAATTGATAGGGGGACACATAAAGAGGAAGCGAGATTTTTCACAAAAAAATTAGGAAGGCCATCAGGACCAGGAGAGTAACTAGAATCAAGAGAACATATAAGGGATTCAACTTCAAGAGGATTAGTCGAGAGTGAAGAGAGACAAGGAGGGTGATTAAAAGGGACACAATAAGAAGAGGGAACCAAAGAATCAGCGTATACAGAAGAGAAAAACATTGCGAAGAGATCACAAACATTCTGAGGAAGAGCAGCAGTGATATCATTAAATGTAAGGGAGTCAGGGATAGGAGAGGAGGATTTTAAGGAGCGAAGGTATGACCAGAAGTTTTTGGGGTCATTTGAAAGCAAAGTAGATTCAATATGCGACAGATAGCTGTGCATGGCAAGCCTTATTTGATACTTGGCAGCAGCACGAAGACGAGAAAAATTAGCGTAGTCCTGGGCGGAATGAGAGCTCAAAAATTTGCAACGTGCTGCATTTTTAATACCCAGGGCACGCTTAACAGTCTCAGTGAACCAAGGAGCATCGTTACGCTTACGCAAGCGAAAGGTTGGAGTATGAACAGTGATTAACTCAAGGAGAACAGAATATAGTTTCTTAGCAGCATTGTCTATATCAAGACCTCGAAACAAGCCAAACCAATTAATAGAGTTGAGATCGAGAGCTAAGAGATCAAAACTAGTTCTTTTGAAATTGAAACAAGGTTTGTCGGAGACTCTGGCACGATTAGATAGACTAACAACAATGTCAACAGAGAGGGGAGGATGATGGGGATCAGGGTTCGTATAAGGCGCAATGGAGGGAGAAAGCAAAAACGATGAAGGTTCAATATTGGAAAGAATGACATCAAGGATCCTATTGTTTACATTAGGGACATCGTTAAATTGATTAAGTGAGCAAGATGAAAGGAAAGATGAGAAAGCAATGGAAATATTATTGTGAGAAACAATACGGGAAAAACCAGAGTCCCATTGGACAGATGGAATATTAAAGTCACCACAGATGATGACAGACGAAGAAGGAAAATTTATGTTAAGGTAGGATGATAGCTCAGTGAAAAAACACTCATAAGTTGAAAAGGGAGAGTTGCACGGAATATATACGGAGGCCACAAACAACGAAGATTTAAGCGACAGGGACACACAAACTGCTACACATTCTACAGGAAGACTGGGAACGAAATCAGCGCAGAGTTTACTTTGAAAGGAATTAAGCACGGCAATGAGTACCCCGCCACCATCAGACTTCAAAGTTGCGGAGCGGTTACGATCACAACGGTATACAGTATGTAATGGAAAAAATTCAGAGCTGAAGATATCATCAACAAGCCAGGTTTCAGAGAGGCAGATTAGGTGATCCATTTCAAGTAAAGAAGCAGTTTTAAATTCATCCAGCTTAGTCCTCATGCCACGAACATTCTGATAATATAAAGATATTTTTTGATGCTTAAGGACTATTTGCGGGCTCCTTTGCTGTTGGCTGGGCGAAAATTCCCACGATGTTCAAAAGGCTTGACCAGCGTACCAGGTGGCCAAAACTTCGGATTGGCAACAATGTCAAGCCCAACAGGTAGAATAAGTTTAAACGAAGCTATCAATCGTCGAGGTTGGATGTCTTTGGTCAGTTTGATGCAATCGAAGATGTGCGGCGTATAACCAAGTTTATTACATACGTAGTTTTCAACAGCTTCAGTGGACGTATCACATGCAAAGCGGGATACAAACACCTGAAGAGGAGGTGAAATTATGCGTAGAGCTGGCAAATCGGCAGAGACATTTGTATCGCTTTGCAGTATCTGATGTAGTGTTTGAGCAGAAGTAGCAAGTTGCAGGCCAGTAGACACAGGCAAGGGATGAGCCGCTGGCAGTAACGGGCTTGGTAGCTGTTGCTGTGCATTACGAGATTGTTGCAACACTTCTATATTATCTAATGATAAGGATGGGGCAGACTGCCCAGAAAAGCCAGTTGACACTGGTTGAGGCGTAGGCAGTAATGGGCTCAGCAGTTGTTGGTAATTACCTGGTGGTAATTGTTGTTGTTGATGAGCACCATTCGTTGTTGACGCAAGGTTCAGCGTCTGTGATCGTGTTCGCATGGCAGCAGAAGATCCAGGTGGGCGTTCAATGGCTAACGATCCATGCGGTGGTGCAGAAGGCTGCTCAACTATTGTAGTACGAAGCAGCTCATCAACCTCATCGCTAGACGAGCGAAAATCCTCTGTCAATTTCGAGAGGGAACGAAAGAGACCGTCGATCGCAGATTTCGCCGAGCGTAGCCGAGAGGCATAAGAAACCATTGAGTATTTCCTGCATTTATCGCAGAACCAGTAAACACCAGAATCGCGTTTTAAGATCTCATCGCAGCATTTTCCAGGCAGGGAAACGCATTTCGAATGGAATGTTTGCGCACAGAAACCCGCACAGATAACAAAGGGAGAAGTATCCTTCTTATCCAGGCAGTTGATGGCTGTACAAAGTGCCATAATATCAAATAATTATTATGTGATAGACCGCGAGAGAGAAAAATGATGAATGGTTAATAACGATACTAACGAAGGGTTAATAACGATAGTTAATGAAATGTGTCCACGCTACGCGATGTCTCAGATGGCTTATGGCAAGTATCTCCGGCAAATAAGCGGTATTCTTCAAGAAAGTACCAGTGCTTGGAAGGAAAAGCTGTTGCTAGCCAGTAACGCCAAAATTGACGTAAACGCGCGGGGGTGGCAAATATTGTGACAGCAGATGGAACACGAAACGAGTCCGTAAAGCTTAACAATGTGTTGCTAGCGAAAGAATTACGCACAAATCTACTGTCGTTGGCAAAAATCACAGACCATGGATACAGTGTTCTGTTCGAGAAAAACAGAGCCACAGTGCGCAAAAAGGACAGAAAAACAAAACTTGTCGCTAAGCGTGAAGGGGACTTATATTTCTTGTGTGAAAAAGTAAAACAAGCAAATCTTGTGAGGGATAGCGCCGCAAGTGTAGATGTATGGCATCGAAGGCTTGGTCATTTGAATGTGCGTGATCCCAACGGGAATCGCGTTAATGTATGCTGGCGTAATGCATGAATCAAACAATGCTGGTAATGCACTTTTCCGACTTCCAAAGCTATTTTCCAGCAATTATAAGATATACTCGTAAACATGACTTGGAGCATGGAAAATACTGCAAGGGAGAAAGCTCATATGTTATAAGTCCAAGACTGGCCAATAAAATTTACTCGCAGAAACAAGGGGAAAAGAACTTGCGAGCATACATCGGTTATGAGTAGTCTGCTATATAAAGCGGAAAGATGAAAATTTCGAAGCATTTCAAATCATCACGCACGGGTAAGTAAAACGTATGAAGACAATTCCTCCTAGTAGCAAAGAGCATGCGCTATTGGAATTTCCAATAAGCGTCAGCATGCAAAAACCACACATGCAGAGATACGATCGGCCGCCGGCCAAAGCTTTCATTCATATTGAGGCGTATAAATGCGAGAATACGATGTCGTACTTTCCAAAAAGCTCTTATACATAAAGCTATAGAGCTAAAAGCATGAGTTTCCCCTTGTATAAATCTTCCCAGCCTAGGACATGCAATGTTAAAAAGAAACAACGCGTAATGGTCCGGTAATGCTTACACGCATTACGCGTAATGCTTACCGAATATATCCGTAAGCATTATTTTTCCCGTTGGGAACAGAGTCGTTTAAACGTTCAAAATATTTCGTCACATTTATATATGACCACAGTCGATGGTGTGAGGTGATATTTCTCAGAAATAAAAGTGATGTGTTGCAGGCATTTAAAGAATACAAAGCGCGTGTTGAAAATCAGACTGGAAAACGAATAAAATGTCTGATGACGGACAATAGACGCGAGTGTTGCAACAGTGAGTTTGATAAATTTGTAAAGCAGAACGGCATTTCGCGGTGATTAACAGTGCCGCACACACCTCAGCAAAAGGGTGTTGCTGAGCGCATGAATAGAGCCCTCGTTGACATGGTGTGGTGCTTACTAATGCAAACTGGACTGAAATGTGCATTTTGGGCTGAGGCACTTGCCGCATCCAATTATCTTAGAAACAGATGTCCAAAAGCAAGCTTAAAAGGTCACACTCCATATGAATATTGGTTCAAAAGTATACCTGACCTAAGCAATCTAAGTGCAATCTTTAAACTTGCAAATAGCTGTAAATTGGACTACTTTTTACAATATTGACAAACCCTTCTAAGAGATTTCAAATCCGGCAGCTGATGCGTTACGTGCCAAAAACAATGTTGCCAATGTGAAAATATATGACACAACGTTATTTGATTTGTAGCATTTTGAACTTAAGAACCCGAATTATTTTTCGATTGTTTTCGTTTAATTAGAACATGTAAGCTAAATCTTTACTACAGGAGCGTTATAAATTAACTAAAGTTGAAACGATTCGCTCGATTAAAAGGGAAATACTAGGTCTAGACCAGCTGAAACCTCAATATTTTCGTTGCGCCGAAACATTCAAAGCATATTACCGAATCCCCCTGTTGCGAACTCACTACAAGGTGTAAAGAAAAGGAAATACTGTGTCTTGTGCCCGTGGAAACTCAGAAAAAAGACGCAGGGAAAGTGCAAAAAATGCAACAAAAAAACCGGTCTGTGGAAAGCATAAAGTGTTGTTTGGAGACTGATTTGTTAATATTTTGGTTCTCATACCTAATTTTCATTATTATTAAAATTTTGAATTCGTTACACATCCTTGTTTGGGTTTTATCCCATGAAAAAGAAATTTATGTTTATTAGTGTCATAATTACAAAGAATTTGAGTTTTTGTTTAAATTTAAGCAAAAAAAAAATAATACAAATTGAAAGTTATTTTTTTGTTATTTTTTAGATTACTGTTAAGCTCTAATTACATTTACTTGATAAAAAAATCATATCATTGGGGCGCAATCACGTAGAAATGGTGCGTGATTCATATTGACTTTACGTTATGCTGTGAGGGGTATCAAAGAACGTTATGTATCTAGGGTAAAGATAACAATTTGAATGGCACCTTCTGGTCAGCAGTTTGGTAGTAGTATGTTATATTCATTGTATAAAGTGAACCGTAAATAACACTCTAACACTAGGTAGCCTACTCAGGAGTTTAGCAGTATTACGGCAGCTAATATATTCTGTGAGAAATACAAAGTAGAAATAAACATTAAAAAATGTTTGAAACATTAAAAACATAGTAAAAAAGTGTTTCAAACATAGTAAAATGTTTAGAAAATGTTTAAAACATAGTAAAATGTTTTTTTCCCCATGTAGCTGCGAGAATTCGCTATTGGAATTTCCAGCGACCGACACAATAACTTCGCAAGCAATATTCGCACATTCTGGGTCATGCAGAGGTACGATCGGCCGCCAGCCAAAGCTTCAATACGCATTCCTCCTAGATGACGGAAATTCGAGAATACGCTGCCAGGCTTTTCCACAAGTTCTTTTATAAAGCTGTAAAGCTTAAAGCTCAAAGTTCCTCTTGTGTATTCCTTACCAGCCTAGGACAAGTAATGTTAAAAATAAATTAACAGACCATGAATCGGTAATGCTTAAATCCATTATGTGGAAAATTACGCATTACGTTTTCTGCTTTTGTCACGTTTTGTGATCATAGTCGAGACCTGCATCCACCATTTCGATTCAGAAGCCGAAACAGCAATCAACGACAATAATGCAACCCTCTTCACCGAAGCCGAAGGAATTCACAGTGTCGAGCTCGGTGGGGTAGTCTATGGCATCAGTTTTTGGGATACTGAAGGAATTATTGTGGCGCAATATTTGGAAAAGGGAGCCACTATATCAGGCTCTTACTACGCAGACCAAATGAGAAGATTGCGGGATGCTATTGAGGAACGAAAACGCGGCAGACTGCGGGCCGCAGTGCAGTTTCATCAAGACAACGCGCCGGCTCACAAGGCTGCAGTTGTGATGGCTGCATTTCAACTAATAGGATTCGAACTGCTTGAACATCGGCCTTGTCGCCAGATCTAGCTCACATTGAAGTCTATCTCTTTTCTTGGCTCAAGGAACACCTACGGAGCAAAAAGTTTGAATATAATAACGAAATGATGGCCGCTCTTGGGACGTTTTGGGAGAGCAACGACAAAACATTTTTTCCTAAATGTATCCTGGGTTTCGAAAAAAGATGGACTAAACGTGTTAACTTTTTAGAAGACCATGTTGAAAAATAAATATTTTTTGTAAGTCAAGTCACCGTTGTTCGTATTCATGATCATTACTTTTCGATTACCCCTCGTACGACATAAATCACAATGGACATAAATTCCCAACAGTGATAGCAGCTTTGAGAAAATACGAGTTCTTTCAAATCAATACTAAATCGATGATATAATACGAAGCTATTTTATGGAGTCACACATCAATCCAAAATATCGAGTTGGCTGGGAGACTTACCTTGAAAGCAATTCAAATTACATATATTTGGATAGCGGACTCTATCACCAACAGATATTGTAGACACCCGAACAGGATTGCTAAATATCCATTAACGAATTAATTTTGAGAGGAAAAATCGATTTTTAATATTCTATTCTAATCGCCTGATTTAGCGAAAGTGTGAACGGGCTCACACTTTCGCTAAATCAGGCGATTTCGATCAGCTGATCGTTTTAGAGCTAAATCGACCACACTCAAAAAAATTTTGGTTGAATTTTACCCTTATAATAGTAGGAAACTGGTTTCCTACTATTAAAGATGTCAATTTACAAAAGGCCGTAAAAAGAAAATTTTTTAAATGTAATTTTACCCTAGCAAATGATGCAATTTTATGGCTTTGCGCAAAGGTGAATAGCAAACTAGTAAATTTACACTCTTTTTGCTTCAATTCACTCAAAAAAATGTTGGTTTAAATTTACCTTTATAATAGTAGGAAACTGGTTTCCTACTATTAAAGATGTAAATTTACAATCAAATCGTGAAATTTTACCCTAAAAAATGATGCAAACTAATAAATTTACACTCTTTTTACTTAAATTTACAAAAAACTGTGTATTATTCAGCTGATATGACGTAAAAGCAAAAAAATGCACATCGAATGTGTAAAAAAGTTTGTGATTCGTTATTTTAAACGAAAAAATGAATATATTTCCCATTATTAAAGTATTAATTATAGACCCACTTTTTAGAGTGCACAAATCTACCTGATCAACCATACATTTGCCTCGGCTTCTGACAGGCGAAAGCTAACGAACAAAACGTCATTGTGAGTACACTTAATGTGGCCAATACATATTGGCCGAGACCAGGCGAGCCGAAGTCAGACGAGACCACGAACATGTGGACGGCATTTGACGGCTCGTTCGAAATCGCTTTGACTCGTGCTAAAAATCCATTCCGATCGGATGTGGCACGAGCGCCGGCGAGCCCTGTCAAAGTCGCTCGTCTGGACCGTCCACACACTCAGGCTCGCCAGATCTCGCCTGGGCTCGGCCAATATCTATTTGGCACATAAGAGTTTAGTTTATTTCGTAAATACTTGTGCAATTTACTTTGCTTGTACTGTTTCCCAGATTAAGGAGCAGTTGCAAACGTTTGAACCAAAATGTCGTTGTAGTCTTCTTTCGTTCAGGTTTCACTAACTTTTTTTTATGTCTAAAAGAGCAAACAACTGATCTTTCAGCCAAAAACTTTCATTTATTACGACCGATACATTTTTTGTTTAAAACGGCTGCTCTGTCGGTTCAGTTATGACTCCTTTGTCAGTAATCTGTGCTTTGCCAAATAATGGACTGTAAATCTGAACCCAGTACAATCCGTTATATTGCACTTCATACAAGGTACCATCGACTAGCTGCTCTGTGACACAAACTACTGAATCAATTCCTCTGCAAATAAAAGATAATTTTGAAATGTCATACAACCGGCCATGCATATGGCTTACAAATTTTGATCTGCCAAGAAAAGTATCAAAACTTTCAATGCGCAGCTTTTCATTTCTTTGATAGATGACATTATTGGACTACCAATAAAATTGTTCACCGATAGCTTGCAAGGCACCTGAGGTAACAGGATGTGAAAAACTTTAGCAAGGAATTTTGAAATTTAAGAGCGATGCCACCCGATGTAACATGAACTAATTGAATAGTCGTACACGTGGGAATGTTTTACTGTTGATAAAAACTGTTAAATACATTCAAAAGATTTTAAAAGTGGAGTAAAAATCTTTCATTTTCACAAATGACCATTAAAAAGTTCACTATATCGCTAAAATCGGGATAAGCAACAGGTTTTCAATTACTTATTACTTACCTGGCAGTGGTGATATCTTCCAGACACCTGAAGCGCAAGCACTCCAGATAGTAGAAGCAAACCGAAACCCGTTTTCATTTCATTGGATTTTTCAAGATTTTAAAGCTCCAAAGCTGATTCGTACTTTCAAAGATACTCTCTGCAGACACAAATGCACTCTCCTGTGTTTAAATAGCCAACTCGGTAGAAAATCAATTTTATGGTGTAATTCCTTGGTAATTATTCATAGCTGTTTCAAATTATGGAAATTATTGACTCCGCCAACTATCCGACGCTGCTTAGGCTTCCGGTAAAATTATGGTTATGGAACTAATGAGAAAGTAATCAATGAGCCGAAGTTAATTTTAAAATTTGGTATATTCGTGCGCGAAGGCTTTAACGAGAGCAATCAGACACGTTGATGACCTACACGTCTCCTAAATCTATCATACAGGTTGAAAATACCAAACGTCCTTCGAAATTGTTAGTAATGATATACCAGCAGCTAACTTTCGTTTTCTTACCCTCTTTTTTACTTACTACTGCTGCAACTCGATCGTTATCAATAATGATGTAACTGCTCAATCTGCACTATTTATAAATATATATATATATATATATATATATATATATATATATATATATATATATATATATATATATATAAATATATATATATTTTTTTGTATATATATATTTTTTTGTATATATATATATGTATATATATATATAGATATATATATATATATATATATATATATATATATATATATATATATATATATATATATATATACAAAGGTTGATCCAAAAGTAATGATAATCAATATGAACCAAGGTGATTAAACTTTCACAAATTATTTATTTTTCAACATAGCCTGCTAGCAAGTTAATACATTAAGTCCCTATTTTTTCCATACCCAGGATACCCTTAGAAAATATGCTTTGCCTTTACTCTCCCAAAATGTCTCAACAGCGGCCATCACTTCGCTATCATCTTTAAATTTCTTGCCCCGAAAGTGTTCCTTGAGCCGAAGAAAGACGGAGTCACTGGGAGCTAGATCTGGCGAATAGAATAGATGTTCAAGCAGTTCGAATCCTGTTTCTTGGATTGCAGCCATTGCAACTGCAGCCTTTGACCCTGTTCGCTGTCTTGATGAAACAGAACTCTGGCTTGCAGTTTGCCGAGTCTTTATTCCTCAATAGCATCCCGCAATCTTCTCATTTGGTGTGGATATTAAGAACCTGATACAATGGCTCCCTTTTCCAAATAATCCGCCATTATAATTCCTTCAGCGTTCCAAAAACTGATGCCGTAGCCTTCCTCGCCGAACACGTCACTTTGAATTCCTTTGGCTTCGGTAGAGAGGGTCATTGATTGCTGTTTGGTTTCTGGATCAAAATGGATCCACGTCGTAGCTATGATCACAAAACGTGAAAAAATTCTCCTGATCTACCTGGAACTTTTCGAGATTCACCCTCGAAATGTCGACTCGTTTCTTCTTTTGGTCTTCGACTAACATTCTCTGCCCCCAAAGCGCAGATACCTTTTTCATCTGTAATCATAGGCGGGCCGTGGCCTAAAATCTGGCAGGGGCCAGGGACTGAAAGGTTCGAGACATGCGATGATTTTGTTTTTGATTATACACGTACTGTTCATAAAACTTAAATAATTTACTAATACATTATATATTTGTTGATTTATTCTTTGTTATTTACTAATGCATAATGCATTATAAAATAAACTTCTTGTCTGTGAATAAGTATGACTTACTACCACATGCATATAATTTGAATGGTAGGCATGAACTACTCATGAATTATCAATGACCGCTAAGAAAGAAAGCTTGTATGAATTATACGGGAATAGAATGGAAATAATTCAAAAGGTAAGAATATTTCTTCGTTTGGAAGCTAAATATATTTCAACTTATACTTGAAGAAGAGGATAGCTTAAATTGGAATTATTTTTGCGGGATGATTAAAATTGAACAACTTTTTATTTACATTAAAAATTTTAATCTACATTGAAAATTCTATTTTGACAAAGTGGTTTCGAAAGTATGCACTGATTCACAAATCTACCTGATCGACCATACATTTTCCTACTTCCACTATATCAACTTCTCACTACATAGACCAAATGAGAAGATTCCAGGATGCTATTGAGGAATAAAAACGCGGAAAACTGCGGGTCGCAGTGCAGTTTCATCAAGACAACGCACTGGTTCACAAGGCTGCAGTTGCGATGGCTGCATTTCAACGAATAGAATTCGAACTGCTGGAACATCGGCCTTGTCGCCAGATGACTTCTATCTCATTTCTTGGCTCAAGGAACACCTACGGGGCAAAAAGTTTGAAGATGATAACGAAATGATGGCCGCTTTTGGGAAGTTTTGGGAGTAAACGACAAAAAATTTTTCTAAAAGTATCCTGGGTTTCGAAAAAAGATAGACTAAATATGTAAAGTTTTTAGAAGACCATGTTCAAAAATAAATAGTTTTTGTAAGTTTAGTCAACATGGTTCGTATTCATTATCATTACTTTTCGATCACCCCTCGTACGACATACATCACAATAAACATAAATTCCCAACAGTGATAGCAACTTTGAGAAAATACGAGTTCTGTCAAATCAATACTAAATTTATGGGGTCAGACATCAAACCAAAACATCGAGTTGGCTGGGAGACTTATCTTGAAAGCCATTCAAATTACATATATTTGGATAGCGGACTCTATCACCTACAGATATTGTACACACCTGAGCAGGATTGCTAAATATCCATTAACAAATTAATTTTGAGAGGAAAAATCGATTTTTAATATTCTAATAGCCTGTTCAAACTGTCGCTAAATCAGGCGATTTCGATCAGCTGATCGTTTTAAAGCTAAATCGACCACAAATCTACCTGATTAGCCATACATTTGCCTCGGCTTCTGACTGTCGAAAGCTAATGAATAAAACGCCATTGTGAATACACCGAAGAATTTAGTTTATTTCGTAAACACTTGCCCAATTTACTTTGTTTGTAATGTTTCCCAGATTAAGGAGCAGTTGCAAACGTTTGATACAAAATGTCGCTGTAGTCTTCTTTCGTTCAGCTTTCACTAACTTTTTCATCTCTAAAAGAACAAACAACGGATCTTTCAGCCAAAACTTTCATTTATTACGACCGATACATCTTTTGTTTAAAACGGCTGCTCTGCCGGTTCAGATAGAACTCCTTTGCCAGTAATGTATGGCTCGCCAAATAATGGACTGTAAATCTCAACCCAGTACAATCCGTTGTATTGCACACGATACGAGTAACCTGCCACGATCTGCTTTGTGACACAAACTACTGAATCAATGTCTCTGCAAATTAAAGATAATTTTGAAATGTCTTACAACCGGCCATGAATATGGCTTACAAATTTTGATCTTCCAAGAAAAGTACCAAAACTTTCAATCCGAAGCCTTTCATATCTCTAATAGATGACATTTGTGCACCCCCAG
Source organism: Nemotelus pantherinus (assembly GCA_963978885.1). NCBI lineage: Eukaryota > Metazoa > Arthropoda > Insecta > Diptera > Stratiomyidae > Nemotelus > Nemotelus pantherinus. The sequence goes on along the minus strand of OZ022264.1, from coordinate 246,969,518 downwards.
CACCATTGCTCACCTTTAGCCCACAAGACACCTGAAGTAACGGGATGTTAAAAACGTTAGCAAGGAACTTTGAAATTTCAGAGCAATGTCTTCCGATGAAAAATTAGTTACTACTACTGTAAGTGAAAACTATTAAATACATTCAAAAGATTTTAAAAGTGCAGCGAAAATCTTCCATTTTTACAAATGACAACTAAAAAGTTCACTATATTTAAAAAAATCGGGATAAGTAACAGGTTTCCAATTACTTATTACTTACCTCACGCTCTCGACATCTTCCAGACACTTGAACGGCAAGCACTCCAGATAGTAAAAGCAAACCGAAAAACGTTTTCATTTTGTTGGATTTTTCAAGACTTTAAAGCTGCAATGCTGATTTGTACTTTCAAAGGTACTTCCTGCAGACACTACTGCGCTGTGCTCACCTTATATAGTGGGCTAGGTGGAAAATCAATGTTACGGTGTAATTGCTTGCTAATTATTCATAGCTGTTTCAAATTGTGGAAATTATTGATTCCGCAAATTTCCGTTAAAATTGTGGTTATGGAACTAATGCGGAAAGTAATCAATAAGCCCAAGTTAATGTTATTTTGATGTATCCGTGCGAAGGCTTTAACGGAAGCAATCAGACACGTTGATGACCTTGACGTCTTCCAAAGCTATGATTATGATTGAAAATACCAAACATCCTTCGAAATCGTTAGAAATGATATATCAGCAGCTCACTTTCGTTTTTTTACGCTCTTTTCTACTTACTACTGCTGCAACTCGATCGTTATCAATAATGATGTAATTGCTCAATCTGAACTCATCGTTCTAATCCCTCAGTTTGCTGGCTTAGACCTCTGTTTGATGCGTTTGTCAATCAATATTTCATATATTAGGATTAAAGTTTTTGTATCAGAGGATTAAAGTTTTTGTATCTCTGTGATTTTGTAGACCCTTATCAAAGCCCAACAATTCCTTTTTATTTCAACTTCGTATATAAGATGACGTGTTAGACAATTTGTCAGCTGTTTAAGTACGTCCATTTTGCCGTAGCTGCTTTCTTGCTAACCTCCGTACTGCGAGCAGCAAATAGCTGCTACCATAGCAGCTATTCCGGAATTTCGGACAGCCCGACTGTCAAATAGCAAACATCAGAAAGTAGCTATTACGTCACATTGGACAGCCAGAGCTGCGCATCAGATTACTTAATAAGCCCAGCGCTGTCACAGTATTATTATAACAGGCCATCCTGTAAAAACTGAGCCGAAACAAAGTGGATTGGCCGCGAAGTACAAGACATGAGATAGTGCAAAATACTCCAAACTCGGAATCTCGCAAGACAGAGTGGATCAGGAGTATCGTTCATTGTTGGTAGGGAATTCAAACTACACTTGACGGACTTCAAAGCAGTACACTAACGGTTGTGTAAAACCAAATTCTTTAAAAAAGAAATATAATAATAATAATTTTATTCGTTGAATTATGCAAGTGTACCTAACTTAAGGAGTATTTACTACATAAGGTATTATATATAGCGGATCGCCCGCTGGTTTTTTGAGTTATAATTCAAAAAATAATTAAAGCCTGTGTTGTACATTACCTGGGGTTGACTTAGTAATATTATATACTTAAAAGCTAGCTTAATTTACAAAACTCGTACAAAACTTCACTTACTACAATTAGCTTAGCCTAAGTAGACCTAACTTCGCCTAGGTCTTAATTACCCTCTCCGATTCGTCGGAAGGCCAACATTATTGGACAGTGTGTCCAAGAGCCGTCGTTGCTCTGTCAGTCCATTTTCATGTCCATTTGTCTGTGCTTATAACCAGTTCAACAATGTGGATCCCAGTCGGCTCAAGTTTTGTCTCCTGATATAGAAGAGAGTCCTTCGGCCACTTTTTACCAGCCATACCCATCATACCCATCTTTTTAGCGAAAAGATGACTGATCAGCTAAAACGTGGATTTGGCTTCATGCATGTTCATGCATGTCTAATCCAAGGTAGCGCAATGTATGACCAGGAGTGCTTCTAGAAGTTCCGGACATATTAGCGACTTTTTTGGCTTTTTTTGCGGATAGCCCGATCGACGATAGTATAACCATCCCTGTTGATGGGCACAATACAATTTCAAATTAATGACGAAACCTGATGACGATTGAGGTTGTCCGTTGTGAGTTTTCTGCACAATAGCAGCGGTGGAGTGTATCTGAGCTTCGTTTTAATCTCAAGCTAAGACTTCTTCGACAGTGGTTCTACACAAGGGCTCCGATACAAAAACTTTTAGTTACGGGAGCATGACTTCCAACAAAGGATCGATCTCACCAATATAAGAGACTCAGTGGTCCAATAATTAGTTCGATGAATTAGAATCGATGGAATGAACGCTCCAGCTAAATCAAAGCACTTTAATGTCATAGAGTCAGTTTAAGAGATCGTGATACCCTTCATAATTGTGCTGTGTTCAAAAATGAAACTAAAGGAGTACAATCTCCTAAATACAGTTACTATCACAGTTATCCTTATTTCCAAGAGTTATCCACATACATACCATAATCGGCCGACAAATATATATTCGATGCTAAATCACATCTACATATGAAATTACTCAAAAAAACTGGACTTATTCTGAAAAAGTCAACAATGTCTTAATCACTGGTCTAATTTCCAACATCACTAGTTGAAACCCTCTCGGCATTTGATATTTTTTAATTTTTCTCACTTGAATTTTTACCATCGAGTATAACATCTTCGAGACTAAATCACGCAATTTGATATTCAAATCGACCACAAATCTACCTGATCGACCATACATTTTCCTAGGATTTTAACATTCTAAGTCAATACGTTTTCGAATCTAGTCGAAATCGGGTGTCATTGTGAATTCTTTCTCAGCAAAATTTATTTCAGCGATTGCTGAATTCGTTTGAATGGACTGTTATTCGATACATTTTCCCAAATAGTATAAATATTCACATACGGAGAATGTGCAGTGCATAAGGAGACAAGAACGTACTCACGCGTAACCGTTCAACGTATTCTGGAACTTTCATCATGAATTAATCGTCCATACCACGTTGATTAACAGCTCTCCGATCAAAAGTTACAGTATCATCTATGCCACGGTAACAGATGGTATTTATGATAGAGTTATAACTGTTTGGAAATCTATCTCTTATTGCCACTGTCGCCTCTTGTCTAAGAAAAGAATGGGAAATCCTTTCATGTTACAAATAATATTTAAGTCTGTACGCTAAGATGTTTTATGATACGGTCTATGTTTTATGACTACTGTCGTTTCGATGAGAAAAAGATATATGTAAGCAATAGTATTTAAGTTTGCACATTTTAGTTTTAGTTCTCAGTTATTCGACTGGTGTCCATCAGAACGAGGAAAGTAAATTAGCGTGAAATAAAAATAAGAGTTTTACCAAAAGTATCCTTTCAGTTCATTTAAGACAGAAAGACCCGTGTTCAAAGGACTCAAGTCTTCGTGGACGTAACTCAAACTCAAAATGACTTCGGCCAGTGCAGACGGCTCACCTGAGAGTCCAGTGTGAACGTACTACTATTTCTATACAAAAAAAAAATTTTCCCAACATCACTTCAAAACGCCATTGTGAGTACACCAAAGAATTAAGTTTATTTCGTAAATACTTGCACAATTTTGTTTGTACTGTTTCCCAGATTAAGGAGCAGTTGCAAACGTATGATCCAAAATGTCACAGTAGTCTTTTTTCGTTCAGTTTTCACTGACTTTTTCATCTCTAAAATAACAAACAACTGATCTTTGAGCCAAAAACTTTCATTTATTACGACCGATACATCTTTTGTTTAAAACGGCTGCTCTGCCGATTCAGGTAGAACTCCTTTGTCAGTAATATGTGCTCTGCCAAATAATGGACTGTAAATCTCAACCCAGTACAATCCGTTGTATTGCACTTTATACAGGTAACCTTCGACGATCTGCTTTGTGACACAAACTACTGAATCAATGTCTCTGCAAATTAAAGATAATTTTGAAATGTCTTACAACCGGCCATGAATATGGCTTACAAATTTTGACTATCCAAGAAAGGTATCAAAACATCGGATGCACTGGCTTCCATTTTTGTAATAGATGACATTCTTGGACCACCACAACCATTGCTCACCTTTAGCCCACAAGACACCTGAAGTAACGGGATGTTAAAAACGTTAGCAGGGAACTTTGAAATTTCAGAGCAATGTCTTCCGATGTAACATTAGTTAATAAAAATATGTACACGAGTTTATGTTCTACTGTAAGTGAAAACTATTAAATACATTCAAAAGATTTTAAAAGTGCAGCGAAAATCTTCTATTTTTACAAATGACAATCAAAACGTTCACTATATTTAAAAAAATCGGGATAAGTAACAGGTTTCCAATTACTTATTACTTACCTCACGCTCTCGACATCTTCCAGACACTTGAACGGCAAGCACTCCAGATAGTAAAAGCAAACCGAAAAACGTTTTCATTTTGTTGGATTTTTCAAGACTTTAAAGCTCCAAAGCTGATTTGTACTTTCAAAGATACTTTCTGCAGACACAACTGCGCTCTTCTCTGTTTATATAGTCAACTCGGTGGAAAATCAATTTATGGTGTAATTGCTTGCTTATTATTCATAGCTGTTTCAAATTGTGGAAATTATTGATTCCGCAAATTTCCGTTAAAATTGTGGTTATGGAACTAATGCGGAAAGTAATCAATAAGCCCAAGTTATTGTTATTTTGATGTATCCGTGCGAAGGCTTTAACGAGAGCAATCAGACACGTAGATGACCGTGACGTCTCCTAAATCTATGATACAGGCTGAAAATACCAAACGTCCTTCGAAATTGTTAATAATGATATATCAGCAGGTCACGTTCGTTTTCTTACCCTCTTTTCTATTTACTACTGCTCCAACTCGATCGTTATCAATAATGATGTAATTGCTGAATCTGAACTCATCGTTCTAATCCCTCAGTTTGCTGGCTCAGAGCTCTGTTTGGTGCGTTTGTCAATCAATATTTCATATATAAGGATTAAAGTTTTTGTATCTCTGTGATTTTGTAGACCCTTATCAAAGCCCAACAACTCATTCTTATTTCAGCTTCGTAGATAAAATGACGTGTTAGACAATTTGTCAACTGTTTAAGTACGTGCATTTTGCCGTAGCTGCTTTCTTGCTCCGTACTGCGAGCAGCAAATAGCTGCTACCATAGCAGCTAATCCGGAATCTTGGACAGCCCGACTGTCAAATAGCAAACCTCAGAAAGACGCTATTTCGTGACATTGGACAGCCAGAACTGCATATCAGATTACTTAATAAGCCCAGCGCTGTCACAGCATTATTATAACAAGCCATCCTGTAAAAACTGAGCCGAAACAAAGTGGATTGGCCGCGAAGTACAAGACATGAGATAGTGCAAAATATTCCAAACTCGGAATCTCGTAAGACAGAGTGGATCAAGAGTATCGTTCATTGTTGGTAGGGAATTCAAACTACACTTGACGGACTTCAAAGCAGTAACTAACGGTTGTGTAAAACCAAATTCTTTAAAAAAAATATAATAATAATTTTATTCGTTGAATTATGCAAGTGTACCTAACTTGAGGAGTATTTACTACATAAGGTATTATATATAGAGGATCGCTCGCTGGTTTTTTTGAGTTATAATTCAAAAAATAATTAAAGCCTGTGTTGTACATTACCTGGGGTTGACTTAGTTATATTATATACTTAAAAGCTAGCTTAATTTACAAAACTAGTACAAAACTTCACTTACTACAATTAGCGTAGCCTAAGTAGACCTAACTTCGCCCAGGTCTTAATTACCCTCTCCGATTCGTCCGAAGGCCAACATTATTCGACAGTGTGTCCAGGAGCCGTCGTTGCTCGGTCCATTGCTCTGTCAGTCCATTTTCATGTCCGTTTGTCTGTGCTTCGAAACAGTTCAACAATGTGGATCCCAGTCGGCTCAAGTTTTGTCTCCTGATATAGATGAGAGTCTTTCGGCCACTTTTTAACAGCCATACCCATCATACCCATCTTTTTAGCGAAAAGATGACTGATCAGCTAAAATGTGGATTTGGCTTCATGCATGTTCATGCATGTCTAATCTAAGGTAGCGCAATGTATGACTAGGAGTGCTTCTAGAAGTTCCGGACATATTAGCGACTTTTTTGCCTTTTTTTGCGGATAGCCCGATCGACGATAGTATAACCATCCCTGTTGATGGGCACAATACAATTTCAAATTAATGACGAAACCTGATGACGATTGAGGTTGTCCGTTGTGAGTTTTCTGCACAATAGTAGCGGTGGAGTGTATCTGAGCTTCGTTTTAATCTCAAGCTAAGACTTCTTCGACAGTGGTTCTACACAAAGGCTCCGATACAAACACTTTTAGTTACGGGAGCATGACTTCCAGCAAAGGATCGATTTCACCAATATAAGAGACTCAGTAGTCCAATAATTAGTTCGATGAATTAGAATCGATGGAATGAACGCTCCAGCTAGATCAAAGCACTTTAATGTCACAGTGTCAGTTTAAGAGATCGTGATACCCTTCATAATTGTGCTATGTTCAAAAATGAAACTACAGGAGTACAATCTCCCAAATACAGTTACTATCACAGTTATCCACATTCCCAAGAGTTGTCGACATACATACCATAAATACCATACCGACATGCATACCATACCGACAAATATATATTCGATGCTAAATCACATGTACATATGAAATTACTCAAAAAAACTGGACTTATAATGAAAAAGTCAGCAATGTCTTAATCACTGGTCTAATTTCCAGCGTCACTAGTTGAAACCCTATCGGCGTTTAATATTAGTTAATTTTTCTCACTTCAATTTTTACCATAGATTATAACGTCTTCGTATTGAGACTAAATCACGCAATCCCGATCAGTTAATCGATTTGACATTCAAATCGACCACAAATTTACCTGATCGACCATACATTTTCCTAGGATTTTAACATTCTAAGTCAATACGTTTTCGAATCTAGTCGAAATCGGGTGTCATTGTGAATTTTTTCTCAGCAAAATTTTTTTCGGCGATTGCTGAATTCGTTTGAATGGACTTTTATTCGATACATTTTCCCAAATAGTATAAATATTCACATACGGAGAATGTGCAGTGCATAAGGAGACAAGAACGTATTCACGCGTAACCGTTCAACTTATTCTGGAACTTTCATGTTGAATTTATCGTCCATACCACGTTGATTAACAGCTCTCCGCTCAAAAGTTACAGTATCATCTATGCCACGGTAACATATGGTATTTATGATAGGGTTATAACTATTTGGAAATCTATCTCTTATTGCCACTGTCGCCTCTCGTCTAAGAAAAGATTTTATGACCACTGTCGCTTCGGCAACGGATGGGAAATCCTTTCATGTTACAAATAATATTTAAGTCTGTACGCTAAGATGTTTTATGATAGGGTCTATATTTTATGACTACTGTAGTTTCGATGAGAAAAATATATATATAAGCAGTAGTATTTAAGATTGCACATTTTAGTTTTAGTTCTCAGTTATTCGATTGGTGTCCATCAGAACGAGGAAAATAAAATTAGCGTGAAATAAAAATAAAAGTAAAAGTAAAAAAGACAGAAAGACCCGTGTTCAAAGGACTCAAGCCTTCGTGCACGTAACTTAACCTCAAAATGACTTCGGCCAGTGCAAACCGCTCACCTGAGAGTCCAGTGCGAACGTATTACTATTTCTATACAAAAAAAATTTTTCCCGACCTTACATTAAAACGCCATTTTGAGCACACTAAAGAATTTAGTTTATTTTGTAAATACTTGCACAATTTACCATGTTTGTACTGTTTTCCAGATTAAGGAGCAGTTGCAAACGTTTGATCCGAAATGTCGCTGTAGTCTTCTTTCGTTCAGCTTTCACTAACTTTTTCATCTCTAACAGAACAAACAACTGATCTTTCAGCCAAAAAGCTTCATTTATTACGACCGATACATCTTTTGGTTAAAACGACTGCTCTGCCGATTCAGGTAAAACTCCTTCGCCAATAATCTGTACTTCGCCAAATGTTGAACTGTAAATCTGGACCCAGTTATATCCGTTGTATTGCACACGATACGAGTAACCTTCGACGGGCTGCTCTGTGACACACACTACTGAATCAATGTCTCTGCAAATTTAAGATAATTTTGAAATGTCTTACAATTGGCCATGAATATGGCTTACAAATTTCGACTTTTCAAGAAACGTAGCAAAGCATTCAATGCGGTGCTTGTCATTCCTGTCATATATGACATTCTTGGACCTCCAAGAGAATTGTTCACCAATAGCCGGCAAGGCACCTGAAAAAACGTTAGCGAGGAACTTTGAAATTTCACAGCGATGTCACCCGATATAACATGAACTAATAGAATAGATGTACACGTGGATATGTTCTACTGTAGATAAAAACTATGAAATATATTCAAAAGATTTTAAAAGTGGAGTGAAAATCTTCCATTTTTATAAATTATAACTTATAAGTTCACTTTACATAAAAATTTGGGATAAGTAACAGGTTTCCAATTACTTATTACTTACCTTGGGCTCTTCATATATGCCAAACACTTGAACGGCAAGCACTCCAGATAGTAAAAGCAAACTGAAAAACGTTTTCATTTCGTTGGATTTTTCAAGATTCTAAAGCTGCAACGCTGATTTGTATTTTCAAGGATACTTTCTGCAGACACAACTGCACTCTCCTTTGTTTATATAGTCAACTCGGTAGAAAATCAATTTTATGGTTTGATTCCTTGCTAATTATTAATAGCTGATTCGAATTGTGGAAATTATAGACTCCGCCAACTATCCGACGCTGCTTAAGTTTCCGGTAAAATTATGGCTGTGAAACTAATGCGGAAAGTAATCAATAAGTCCAAGTTAATGTTAAATTTGATTTATCCGTGCGAAGGCTTTAACGAGAGCAATCAGACACGTAGATGACCGTAAAGTCTCCTAAATCTATGATACAGGCTGAAAATACCAAACGTCCTTCGAAATTGTTAATAATGATATATCAGCAGGTCACGTTCGTTTTCTTACCCTCTTTTCTATTTACTACTGCTGCAACTCGATCGTTATCAATAATGATGTAATTGCTGAATCTTAACTACATATATACATATATATATATATATATATATATATATATATATATATATATATATATATATATATATATATATATATATATATATATATATATATATATACATATATACATCTATATATATATATGAATAATGTGAATGTAAATATGAATATATATATACATATATATATATATATATATATATATATATATATATATATATATATATATATATATATATATATATGAATATATATATACATATATATATATATATATATATATATATATATATATATATATATATATATATATATATATATATATATATATATATATATATATATATATATATATATATATATATATATATATATATATATATATATATATATATATATATATATATATTGTTGCGACTGAACCAAGCTCTGTCGAGCCGTCGCACAGTGAAAAGTGAACATTATTCATGAGAACCACTAGATGTATGAAATTGAGTATTTCTTGGGTTTTCAAACATGGGAAATCCATGTCTGGGGTTGTGTTGGCTCACACATTTAACAAAAAGTTTCCAAAAAGGGTCAAAATTTCGGAAAATTTCACTTTCAGGAAAAAAATTTGTCCTTTTAATAAACGAGTGTGACTTATCATTTCCATAGTATTTTTGCTGGCTGAACACGAAACCGTTGTCCAAATCCGCCTATCGTACCTCAGTGTTGAGGAAAATATCATTTTTAGAATTATTTCCTGGTGACGCAATTTTTATCAATATTGTGACATGATAGCCAAATTTTGGATCACATTCGTGACAGCAGGCAAAAATGCTTTGGAAATGATTATTCAAATTCGTTTGACACAAATGATATCGGACAGTATTATTAATTTGATTTGTACCCCTACCCATAAAGTTTAATTGAAACAATTGTAATTATTTTGGATAATTAAATCATGCAAAATTCGCCGCGTTACTTTATAATTGGCCATTTTTAGAGGCAGCAGAGCAAGCCGAAATGAACAAAACAAGTCGAAAGGAAACTTAATTTTGCAAAAGCGGTTTTTTTTACTTGTGCAAAATTACATGAGATACCAAACGAAAGAGCTGGATATAAGAGTGGATGAAATACAACAAAACTCAGGCAACTCTTATTTATTTCCTTCTATATGTAATATTAGATCGCACGATTTTTCTATGTCATACGATTTTATGAGTTTTGTGTAGTATTTAAGTCTTTTACCCACGGACCTTTCTGTCTCAAATTGACCAAAAAGGTTTTAACAAAAACTTAGACTTTCTTCTAACTTTATTGTATTTCTTTTGTTTCCTAAATGATACAAATCGAAAAATTGACCTGATAAATAAGTGCGAATAGACTTAAAAACTATTTTTTTGTAGGTGGGTATTTTCCCAAACCGTTCCCAACTGTTGCCGAAATGACAGTCATAAAACAGTGACAGTGATCATAAAACGCCCTATCCGACTTTTTTCATTTTTGAGTTAATACCGAATTCGAGAGTTGCATACTCGATTACATCATTCTACCAAATTTGAAAAACCTATCTTTTGTGGAAGTTTCTTACACTGAAAGAAAAATCTTGGTAAAATCAACAATTTTCCTTAGTTGTTTTTGCGTCAACTACGGGCTATAGTTAAAACAACCATAAAAAAATAGTTGATTACTTTTATGCACCATGACGCGTGGTTGATAAACAACGTCCGTGGTGCAAAAAAAGTAAGCAACCCCAAACAATGGTATTCCAACAATATACATAGTATGCAGTGTGGAATTATGTTTGCTGAATTTTACATTTGTGTGGTAACGCGCACAATGGCTGCGGCCGAATTTGCCGCTGCGGAAGAATTTGCCAAATTTTTAATTTTGCCGCACCGCTAGCGGCGATACCTACCATAGGTTGGCATCACTACTAGGTTAAATTAACTCTGTTTGAATTAGGTTGAATGGTCTGGTGGAATAGACAAGCGATGGCTGATGTGTATTGTGACAAGCCAACCTAATCCTCGTACAACAGGATTTAGCAATACAAAAGGCAAAAAAATGAATGTATTGCCGCAGCCCACTGCGTTTGCCACAGTGGAAGACACTGTCATGTCATTACCTTATGAAGCGTCATGCAACGTAATATAAAGGCTTCACAGCATAACATGAATATGAATTATATCGAACAGCAAACCGAACACGATTTTGCTATGGTATATAAAATTTCTATGATACAATAGGAGTATGAGGAGTATGGAAAATCAATAGTTTTCCTTAGTTGTTTTTGCATCAACTAGGGCTATAGTTGAAACAACCATAAGAAAATTGTTGATTACTTTTATGCACCATGACGCGTGGTTGATAAACAATTTCATTCGGAGCATGAAAAACGTCCAAATGTTGAAACCATTCTACTTTGCGTAGAATAATTCCAAAGACGTTGCTCACTGAATTTCGTTTGTTGAAATCAACTATTGCGAAGTAGTTTAAGTACCATAAAAACTGTTGATAATTCGAAACGTTGAAGTTTTGAGTGAATTGATGAATATTTTTCTATTTATCAACTATTTTTCGTGGTTATGAAACAATTAAAACAGTTGATTTCATGAACGTTGTGATATTTTTTGTATAACCAGAAACAACTACTTTTATATCGTTAAATTAACTATATTAACATAATAAAAATAACTATTTTCCGTAGTTCGTTTAACGATTTCGAATGAATCGTTGCAATACTATTAAAAATAGTTGAACCAACCAAGAGTTTTTCTTTCAGTGCAATTAGCACCTCAAATAATGGGGGCCATATAGGACAATATTACCCCCAAGTTTCAACTTCGTACTTTAAAGTCCATAATTTGAATAAAGTTCACCTTTTTCGCGAAATAGACCACTGTGCGTCGTCAGTGCAGCATAATATTTAGTTAGAGATATTCCTTCTCTTGCCCGGCGTGCCTTTCCCCAGCCGACTAGCTCAGCATGGCGTGAGTTTGCGGGTGGAAGATCTCTACGTGCTAGGGCACGCAGACAGTACAACACTTACCACGGTTTACACATTCTTAAAACGGACACAAACGGGAAGTGAAGTAAACGGCAAAGTTCCGTAAAAATCATTAATGAGCTGTTTATTCGAAACGCATTATTTACCACAAACGCATTATTTTTACAAACTCAGACAAAAAAATCAAAAATAAATAATACCATCCAATACCCAAATCAAATAAATCCCATTCTATAAATCAAATCAAATCAAATCAAATAAATCAAATTAAATCAAATAATTAATAATTTGAATGGGGTTTCTTCATACCCAGCCCTGGCCGGAGTGGAGTTCACACTGATCATACAGTCTTTTGAAATAAGAATGTTATCTAATTGTAGAATAATATTATTCTTATTATTGCTTAGCTGCTAGGTAGCAGCTCTTGTCTGTTACGTAGGTCGGTTTTTAAACAGCACAACTCAATAACAAATCTCTTCAGTTTTTTTTAACTTGAATCTTTTTGTTTACTTGGATCAGCTAAACACTTGCCTTGCATTTTGGAAATTGTATGAAAATTGCGCGTTTTCAGCATACAGCTGCTGAAAAAACATTAAAATTTCCCAAACATATTCAAAACGTTTCACTTTTTCCTGGCTTTTGACACCATATCTGTGAAAAAGAGCGAAAAAGAAACATTCAAAATTTGGTGGTACACGAATAAGCGTACACGGCCTTTTGCGCTCCATATTCGGCTTCTAAAAACTCAAGATGAGCTGCGCTGTATAAAAGCGAACTTAAAACTCCAGTTGAGTTGAAATGTTTAAAAGCCCGCATTTAGATTATTATAGCAGTATTTTCAAATTTCTTGCTCATCCTCTTTGTTACCAAAGCCCAAACATTCCTTTTTATTTCAACTTCTTATCGAAAATGAAGTTTGAACAAATGTCAGCTGTTTGCGCACGTCCATTTTGCCTTAGCTACTTTCTGGCTATCCTCCAAACTGCGAGCAACAAATAGCTGCTACCTTAGCAGCTATTCCGGAATCTTGGACAGCCCAACTGTCAAATGGCAAGCATAAGAAACTAGCTATTTCGTGACATTGGACAGCCAGAGCTGCTAAAATAGCAGCTAATAGCTGCTGTAGCATGCACATTGAACACACCTCTGATTAACCATACATTTGCCTCGGCTTCTGACTGTCGAAAGCTAACGAATAAAACGCCATTGTGAGTACACCAAGAAATTTAGTTTATTTCGTAAGTGCTTGCACAATTTACTTTGTTTGTACTGCTATGTTTCCCAGATTAAGGAGCAGTTGCAAACGTATGATCCCAAATGTCACAGTAGTCTTTTTTCGTTATGCTTTCACAAAATTTTTAATCTCTAAAAGAACAAACAACTGAGCTTTCAGCCAAAAACTTTCATTTATTAACACCGACACATCTATTGTTTAAAACGGCTGCTCTTTCTGTTCATGTAGAACTCCTTGGCCAGTAATCTGTGCTTCGCCAAATAATGGACTGTAAATCCGTACCCAGTTATATCCGTTGTATTGCACACGATATAAGTAACCTGCGACCAGCTGCTTCGTGACACAAACTATTGAATTAATGTCTCTGCAAATTAAAGATAATTTTGAAATGCCTTACAACCGGCCATGAATATGGCTTACAAATTTTGATCTTCCAAGAAAAGTACCAAAACTTTCAATGCGCAGCTTTTCATTTCTCTAATAGATGACATTCTATGACCACCACAACCATTGCTCACCGTTAGCCGGCAAGGAACCTGAAGTAACAGGATGGTAAAAACGTTAGCAAGGAACTTTGAAATTTCAGAGCGATGTCTTCCAATGTTACATTAATTAATAGAAATATGTACACGTGGTTATGTTCTACTGTAGACGAAAACTATTAAATACATTCAAAAGATTTTAAAAGTGCAGCGAAAATCTTCCAATTTTACAAATGACAACTAAAAAGTTGACTATATTTAAAAAAAAGTAACAGGTTTCCAATTACTTATTACTTACGTCACGCTCTCGATATCTTCCAGACACTTGAACGGCAAGCAATCCAGATAGTAAAAGTAAACCGAAAAACGTTTTCATTTTGTTGGATTTTTCAAGATTTTAAAGCTCCAAAGCTGATTTGTACTTTCAAAGGTACTTCCTTATATAGTCGGCTAGGTGGAAAATCAATGTTATGGTGTAATTCCTTGCTAATTATTAATAGCTGATGCAAATTGTAGAAATTATTGACTCCGCCAACTATCCGACGCTACTTAAGTTTCCGGTAAAATTATGGCTATGGAACTAATGCGGAAATAATCAATAAGCCTAAGTTAATGTTAAATTTGAAGGCTTTAACGAGAGCAATCAGGCACGTTGATGACCTTGACGTCTCCCAAATCTATGATAATGATTGAAAATACCAAACATCCTTCGAAATCGTTAGAAATAATATATCAGCAGCTGACTTTCGTTTTCTTACGTTCTTTTCTACTTACTACTGCTGCAACTCGATCGTTATCAATAATGATGTAATTGCTGAATCTAAGCTGATCGTTCTAATCCCTCAGTTTACTGGCTCAGACCTCTGCTTGGTGCGTTTGTCAATCAAAATTTCAAATATTAGGATAGCCTCTGTGATTTTGAGGCCCAACAGCTCCTTTTCGTTTCAACTTCTTATAGAAAATGACGTTTGGACAATTTGTCAGCTGTTTAAGCCCGTCCATTTTGCATTAGCTACTCTCTTGCTAACCTCCGGACTGCGAGCAGCAAATAACTGCTACCATAGCAGCTGTTCCGGAATCTTGGACAGCCCGACTGTCAAATAGCAAGCATCAGAAGATAGCTATTTCGTGACGTTGGACAGCCAGAGCTGCTAAAATAGCAGCTATAGCAAGAATATTGAACACACTCCAGATTTAGAGTTAATCAAGTAGTTCGGTACCGGCTGAATTGTTCTCAGAGCGTGCTGAATTCCATCCGTGAGAGCGAGAGTAGATTTTGAACTGAAGATTTTCAAATTTTGTACTAAAGTAATGAAAATTGAACACCCAATAAAAGTGAGTTGCACAAAGTGAAAAGAAAATGTTCTTGCATGTTTCTGCACCATATTCAGCAATTTTCATCAAAAAAAATATATTCACATAAATTCGAATGACGTTTCTCGCTCTAAATCTCCTCATTCTAAATAACTTTGGCTGATTAACTTCACAGCTCCTAAATCTACCTGATTTCGAGTGTAATGTGCTACAATTTCAAATGTTTAAGCTTGAGTAGGAGACAAATATTATAATATAGGCCGGAGTTTTCGAGTGCTCTGTGGAAAATTACTTTGCAAGGTCAAAGTTCGAGTAGTTCAAAATTGCTATAGTTCAACTGAAATTCACAATATGACGCCTCCTCGATAGTGACGTGCAAGTAATTGGTCAATCTGCTCTTGCAAAATCACTCCTGCTATCTTCATCTTTTCTACTCGCCTTCTCAAGACGTAGCTCATCATTTTCATCGGAGATAAGATGAGGATATTTTGCTCATATTAAATTCCCGGCGGAATAGAAATAAACTAATTGTAAGTGGTAGAGTGTCCGGTGCAGCAGGCTTAGTGGGTGGAATAATGGACAGACAATCCTTTTTTTACCAAGCTCAAAGCCGTTCCGGAGCTAATAAAGAGGTCTGGGATAGGATTAAACCAATACAAATGATTCTGCAAACGACATGTGAACTACACATTTGGCTCCTGGAACATCAGATTACTCAATAAGCCCAGCGCTGTCACAACATTATTACAACAGGAAACCAAGTGGATTGGGCGCGAGGTACAAGACATAAGATAGTGCAAAATATTCAAAAGTGGGAATCTCACAAGACCGAGTGAATCTGGAGTATTTCATTGTGGATAGGGAATTCAAACTACACTTGACGGACTTCCTCTCACTCACAAGCATGTTAGCCCAACTCACATTCTTTCCTTGAATCAATCCCACACACTACTTACACCACAAAGTAAGTTGCTGCTATATAATAGGCCATATTCGAGACGCAGTACCGGTACGGTTTACTCGAAGGCTCAATATATTCCGACGGCCTGATGAAATTGGATGTAATCTTTCCTCCACCGACATACAAAACTAACTACAACCTTACTTATCGTCATGTGTTCCTAATTCATAAATTTGTAGATAAATTCGTAGCCAATAGCTAAATGAACAATTTTATAGGTAAGCAAGTTACATATCCAGTTGCACCTCAGACGGTAAAAGGAGACACTGTTGCATTTAGCAACAGTGAACATGACTCCGTCTGGCTAGACGTGAGAAATTATGTTGAATCTAACTAACAGGCCACATGAGACAATATGTGAAATGCAGTAAACACGCGGACGGTCACACGCCGCGTCAGCGAAGTAATTAGATAAATAGACCTGGATGGTGACTCCTGCCCCCAGTTCCGAATATACCATTAAGTTATGGCTTATCTATTTACCCAATAAAGATTGTATGCAGTAAATTAGTGTGTCTCGTTATTTTGTTCGTGATAAATATGTTTTTTTTCTACGGCCACGTCGCTTACCATACACTGACAGAAAAACTCTTGGTTGGTTCAACTATTTTTAATAGTATTGCAACGATTCATTTAAAATCGTTAAACGAACTACGGAAAATAGTTATTTTTACTATGTTAATATAGTTAATTTAACGATATAAAAGTAGTTGGCTCTGGTTATACAAAAAATATCGCAAGGTTCATGAAATCAACTGTTTTAATTGTTTCATAACCACGAAAAATAGTTCAAACTTCAACGTTTCGAATTATCAATAGTTTTTATGGTACTTAAACTACTTTGCAATAGTTGATTTCAACAAACGTAATTCAGTGAGCAACGTCTTTGGAAATATTCTACGCAAAGTAGAATGGGCGCTTTTCATGCTCCGAATGAATTTTTTTTTGTTTATCAACCACGCGTCATGGTGCATAAAAGTAATCAAGAATTTTCTTATAGTTGTTTTAACTATAGCCCTAGTTGATACAAAAACAACTAAGGAAAACTGTTGATTTTTCATACTCCTCATACTCATGCTCCTATTCTATCATAGAAGTTTCATATGATACATGGCAAAATTGTGTTCGGCAAAGCGCAGTCAAAAAATTAGAATGCATTGTTTTGTATGGTAACGCGCACAATGGCTGCGGATGAATTTGCGGCAGCGGCAGAATTTGCCAAATTTCTAATTTTGCCGCACCGCTAGCGGTGATACCTACCATAGGTTGGCATCACCACTAGGTTGAATTAAATCTGTTTGAATTAGGTTGAATGGTCTGGTGGAATAGACAAGCGATGGCTGATGTGTATTGTGATAAGCCAACCTAATCCTCCTACAACAGGATTTAGCAATACAAAAGAAAAAAAATGAATTTGGTTGGTGCCTTGGTTGCATTGACAGCGACATTGTCGCTGCATTGTGATTCACCAAATTCAACTGCGTCATTCACGCCTCCCCTGCCTATATTTCGTACTATGTATATGGTTGGAATACCATTGTTTGTGGTTGCTTACTTTTTTTGCACCACGGACGTTGTTTACCAACCACGCGTCATGGTGCATAAAAGTAATTAACTATTTTTTTTATGGTTGTTTTAACTATAGCCCTAGTTGATGCAAAAACAACTAAGGAAAATTGTTGATTTTACTAAGATTTTTCTTTCAGTGTAACTATCATGGTCTTTTTATAGCTGAAACTAGCTAACATGTAGCTAAATTGGCATCACTGACTACTATTTCCATTAAAAAAAAATTCCCGACCTTACTTTAACTACACTAAAAAATTTAGTTTGTTTCGTAAATACTTGCACAATTTACTTTATTTGTACTGTTTCCCAGATTAAGGAGCAGTTCCGAACGTTTGATCCAAAATGTCACAGTAGTCTTCTTTCGTTCAGCTTTCACTAACTTTTGCTACTCTAAAAGAATAAACAACTGATCTTTCAGCCAAAAACTTTTATTTATCACGAGCGATACATCTTTTTTTTACAACGGCTGCTCTTTCGGCTCAGGTATAACTCCTTGGTCAGTAATCTGTACTTCACCAGATACTGAAATGCTTATCTGGACCCAGTTAAATCCGTTGTATTGCACACGATACGAGTAACCTGCGACGATCTGCTTTGTGACACAAACTACTGAAGGAATGTCTCTGCAAATTAAAGATAATTTTGAAATTTCTTTAGACCGGCCATGAATATGGCTTACAAATTTTGTTTTTTCAAGAAACGTATTAAAGCATTGTATGCGCTGCCATTCATTTTTGTAATAGATGACTTTCTTGGACCACCAACAAGATTGTTCACCAATAGCCGGCAAGGCACCTGAAGTAACAGGATGGTAAAAACGTTAGCAAGGAACTTTGAAATTTCAGAGCGATGTCACCCATTATAACATGAACTAATAGAATAGATGTACACGTGAGTATATTCAACTGTAGATAAAAACTATTAAATACATTCAAAAAATTTTAAAAAATGAGTGCAAATCTTCCATTTTCACAAATAACAATCAAAACGTTCACTTTATACAAAAAATCAAGATTAGCAACAGGTGGCCAAATACTTTTTGAGGTTTTCCAGACTCCTGAACGGCAAGCACTCCAGATAGTAAAAGCAAACCGAAAAATGCTTTCATGTCGATGGATTTTTCAAGACTTTAAAGCTCCAATGCTGATTTGTACTTTCAAAGATACTTCCTGCAGACACTACTGCACTGTGCTCTGCTTATATAGTCAACTCGGTGGAAAATCAATGATATGGTGTAACTCCTTACTAATTATTCATAGCTGTTTCAAATTGTGGAAATTATTGATTCCGCCAAATATTCGACGCTACTTAAGTTTCCGGTAAAATTATGGTTATGGAACTAATGCGGAAAATAATCAATGAGCCTAAGTTAATGTTCAATTTTATATATCTGTACGAAGGCTTTAACGAGAGCAATCAGACACGTTGATGACCTACACGTCTCCTAAATCTATCATACAGGTTGAAAATACCAAACGTCCTTCGAAATTGTTAGTAATGATATACCAGCAGCTAACTTTCGTTTTCTTACGCTCTTTTCTACTTACTACTTTTCTTACGCTCTTTTCTACTTAACATAGCCTGCTAACAAGTTAATAAATGTAGTCCCTATTTTTTCCATACCCAAGATACCCTTAGAGAAAATGCATTGTCTTTGCTCTCCCAAAATGTCTCAACAGCGGCCATCATTTCGCTATCATCATATCCGAAAGTGTTCGTTGAGCCGGCGAATAGGGTAGATGTTGAAGAAGCAATTGCAATCATTGCAACTGCAGTTTTTTGAACCTGTGCGTGTTCTTGATGAAACAGAACTCTAGCTCGCAGTTTGCCGAGTCTTTATTTCTCAATAGCATCCCGCAATCTTCTCATTTGGTCTGCCTAGTAAAAACCTGAGATAATGGCTCCCTTTTCCAAATAATCCCCCATAATAATTTCTTCAGCGTCCCAAAAACTGATGCCGTAGCCTTCCCTGCCAAACTCGTCAATTTGAATTCCTTTGGCTTCGGTGAAGAGGTTTGCTTCCAGGTCATCGATTGCTGTTTGGTCTCTGGATGAAAATGGTGGAAACAGTGATCACGAAACGTGAAAAAAATTCTCCTGATCTGCCTGGCACTTTTCGAGACTCACCCTCGAAATGTCGACGTGTTTCTTCTTTTGGTCGTCGATTAACATTCTCGATCACCAAAGCGCCGATACCTTTTTCATTTGTAATTCGTTGTGCTGTGCAAACATACTACTATCAGTGTTGCCATCTTTTTTCCGGCCATTGTAGCTAGAATGTAGGAAATACATAGCCAAAAATAGCTAAAATTTTCGCATGGTAGCTGAAAAGCGTAGTTAACTTCAAAAATAACAGCTCAAGATTCTGGAAAACAGTTTTATTTGACTTAATTCGAGCTAATCTTTATAGTTCAAATGGCTGAAAGATATTGGTTGTACATCAGAGCTATTACTACTACTAAATTAATCCATTCGCTGTTAACCGACACTCATGCTTGCAATTGAATTATTTCATAAAGGCTTCATAACAAAAATATTCAAAGAAATCTATGAAATCTGAAACATGATATCTCGATTTAAATACCAAATTTTATAAAATTGTTTTCATAAGCTTCTAAGTACCAATTTTCATCAGTACTTCTTGGGGGAACTCAAAATGTTTTCAGATTTTTTTCCCGATCGTTTTGATACATTTTTAAAAGGAAGTATTGAGTGCAAATGTTTTAGGACAAAAGATTAGAAGATATTTCGCAAAATTTTAACATTATCAGGTAATTGATACCTCGACTTTTCTATTCATTTTTGAAGAAATGTTATGCAAGTCTGTTCCAGACTTTCCTCATCTGATCTTACAATTATATTCTTATTTAGAGGCTTAACTATTTTTTGCTTAATGTTCTGTCCCAATTAGATATTGTTCTAATCGTAATCATCTAACTCCACAGTTTCAGATAGAAATATTGTATAATCTGAATACAAAATTTTTTTAGTTAAGCCTTCAATAAATAAAATAAAATTGTGCAGGGCCTTAGTGGGCTCAACAAAAATGTTTTCAATTTTTTTTATGATAGAAGTAACCTTTCAAATTGGTTCAAGATATATGAGATACAAAATGTTTATTTCATTTACAATAATTTTAGCTAAGAACCATACGTCTGATGTTTGGACGATATACAAGTGGGTTTGACGTTTTTCACTATGATGCTGCATTTCGAACGATGAATTTGACCCTAGCTCAATCTTTAGATTCAACTGTCAATTTCTAGCACCTCTCATTCAAATGGCTGATTGATCTTAATACGCAATTATTCACAACAACAAAAACACATGCTAGCTTGGATTTGTTTCCGGTTTTGTTCTTCGGATGCGGTTTACAACGGAAAAAATATAGTCTTTATTTTACGTTGTGTTGAAAAACTCTAGAAAATGGAAAAAACCGACCTAACACTACTTCAACATTTGATCGTTTTAAAAATGCATTTTGCTTGATTGAATATGCTTTTGCTTTTGTGAATGAGCCATTGAATCACTTAACTTTGGCTTCACCACCACTTTGCAAAAACTGCAATAGGCTTTTTCATCGATTTGTTATACAACTACTTTTTTAATTTTTAGTCACTTTTCCAATAAGTGCGACATACTTGTTTGTCACCATTTTGTTTTTTTCCCTAGAGTTTTTTCTGCTTATTACAGAAAAAATTCCTGGCTTGCTGACTAGACGGCATCAGCCAACGTTCACTCGATTAGTTTTTTAAATATCACTTTAACACAAGACAGTCACTAACACAAAACACAAATGCATCTCCAACAACGCGACGACACGAACACGCAGTTAAAGACACGATGATTCACGTCTTGTCAATTCCAGAGAAAGACCATCCTTCGGAGAAAAACAATCACTGCAGTTCTTCGGCTACAACCTTCTACCGCAAGAGACAACACGCCAATGCACCATTTTTTGAATAACTTGGGCGTGTCACGCCCAAAATTGTGTCAGGTGTTTGCTACGGAGCTGAAACCGAATAGGGATGAAAGCAATATTTTACAGCCAATGTTGTTGACTGATGCCTGTTTCGCACACTTTCAAGATCAAGGTTAATATTATTTTTCTCACAAAATTAGATTTTTGCATTGAGTTTTGGTTTTAGTTTCTGCTATGTTTTTGTGCTATTTCATGGTTATGGATACATTTTTTAGTTCCTATCTTCAAATTTTGACATAGGAGCTGTATTCTATAGTAAACATATTTCGTTTGTCTTACCTTCTTTAGTTTACCACTTATGATTTGAAACTTGTTTTTTGCAAGTTTTTAGACAGCAGAGCCTGGTATGTTTTTCCATGATGAAGTTTACCCAAAAAAGATAAACAACTCCTGTTGTAGCTACCCAAAACATTAGCCTTTATCTTAGAATTTGAGGAGAATGCAATGATTCTTTTAAATATTAATAAACTAGCGAAAATAAGTGCAAACAAAGCAAAATTCATCAATTTGTAGTTAAATTCGTAGCCAGTAGCTTCATGAACAATTTTATAGCTAAGCATGTTCTTTCTATAGCTAAATCTAGCTAAAATGTAGCTAAATTGGCATCACTGACTACTATTTCCATACAAAAAAAAATTTCCCGACCTCACTTTAAAACGACATTGTGAATACACCGAAGAATTAAGTTTATTTCGTAAATACTTACACGATTTAGTTTGTACTGTTTTTCAGATTAAGGAGCAGTTCAAAACGTTTGATCCAAAATGTCTCTGTAGTCTTCTTTCGTTCAGATTTCACTAACTTTTTTATCTCTAAAAGAACAAACAACTGATCTTTCAGCCAAAAACTTTCATTTATTACGACCGATACATCTATTGTTTACAACGGCTGCTCTGGCGGTTAAGGCAGGACTCCTTTGTCAGTAATCATTGCTTCGCCAAATAATGAACTGTAAATCTGGACCCAGTACAATCCGTTGTATTGCACTTTATACAGGTAACCTGTGACGTGCTGCCTTATGACACAAACTACTGAATCAATTCTTCTGCAAATTAGAGATAATTTTGAAATGGCTTACAACCGGCCATAAATATGGCTTACAAATTTTGACTTTTCAAGAAACGTAGCAAAGCATTTAATGCGCTGCCTTTCATTTCATTTGTAGATGACATTCTTGGACCACC
Organism: Nemotelus pantherinus; assembly: GCA_963978885.1. NCBI lineage: Eukaryota > Metazoa > Arthropoda > Insecta > Diptera > Stratiomyidae > Nemotelus > Nemotelus pantherinus. The sequence goes on along the minus strand of OZ022264.1, from coordinate 246,946,661 downwards.
AACAAGATCGTTCACCAATAGCCGGCAAGGTACCTGAAGTAACAGGATGGTAAAAACGTTAGCAAGGAACTTTGAAATTTCAGAGCGATGTCACCCGATGTAACATGAACCAATAGAATAGATGTGCACGTGGCTATGCTCTACAGTAGATAAAAACTATTAAATACATTCAAAAGATTTTAAAAGTAGAGTGAAAATCTTCCATTTTCACAAATAACAATCAAAACGTTCACTTTATACAAAAAATCAAGATTAGCAACAGGTTGCAAAATACTTTTTGAGGTTTTCCTGACTCCTGAACGGCAAGCACTCCAGATAGTAAAAGCAAACCGAAAAACGTTTTCATTTCGTTATGTGGAAAATAGATATTGGCCGAGCCCAGGCGAGCCGAGTGTGTGGGCGGTCCAGACGAGCGACTTTGACAGATGTCACAGGCGCTCGTGCCACATCCGATCGGAATGGATGTTGAGCACGAGCCAAGGCGATTCGGACGAGCTGTCAAATGCCGTCCACATGTTGGCGGTCTCGTATGACTTCGGCTCGCCTGGTCTCGGCCAATATCTATTTGCTACATTAGATTTGTCAAGATCTCAAAGCTCCAAAACTGATTTGTACTTTCAAAGATGCTTTCTGCAGACACAACTGCACTCTCCTCTGTTTATATAGCCAACTCGGCAGAAAATCAATTTTATGGTGTAATTCCTTGCTAATTATTAATAGCTGATTCAAATTGGGGAAATTGTTGACTCCGCCAACTATCCGACGCTGAATAAGTTTCCGGTAAAATTATGGCTATGGAACTAATGCGAAAATAATCAATGAGCCTAAGTTAATGTTAAATTTCATACATCCGTGCGAACGCTTTAACGAGAGCAATCAGACACGTTGATGGCCTAAACGTCTCCTAAATCTATGATACAGGTTGAAAATACCAAACGTCTTTTGAAATTGCTAGTAATGATATACCAGCAGCTAACTTTCGTTTTCTTACGCTCTTTTCTACTTACTACTTCTGCAACTCGATCGTTATCAATAATGATGTAACTGCTCAATCTGAACTATATATAAAGATATATATTGGGTTGAGTCATAAGTAGGGATTCCAATCCCGAACCATTTTTTCAATCCCGAAATTACGGGATTAAAAAATCTCAAATCCCGGGATCCCGCACAGTAAAAAATGTTGTGGTCAATACGCGAATAACTCCGTTTTCGGTTTAATATTTTATTCAAACGGTGTATTGCTTCGGAATATATCTCGGAATATATGTATCAGCTGCAAATTTACCCCGATTCGTCGAATTTCGTCAAACGGGCATACCAAACGTTCGATAAGATTCCTGAAAAATTCTGATTCCGCGTGTTCAAACATGCATGCATAATAACACCGTTTGGGGTTTATTATAACACCCTTCGGGGTTTAATATGACACCGATAGAAAAAAAATAGCCATTTCATAGCCATTTCGCAGTCAGTTTTCGTGTTCTGTCGTCGTCGTGATTTGTGATAATATTTTGAGATAGTGTTTGGAAAATGGCACAAATAAGACTAATTATTTCTTATAATCAAGTGCAAAAGTACATTTTACTTCCTAAAAGTGAAAATATTACTGTGATTGACGTTATAAATTGTGCTGCAAAAAAGTTAAACATCAAAGCCAAAAGTAATTTGTGCTTGTGTGATAAAAAATCTGTTCATTGTAAATGTTTATCGTATGAATACTAACTGTAAGCATTTATTGATACAAAAGTAGCACAACCGACTCGTGCTGGCAACCTTCTGCCAGTATCAACGCCAAGAATATATCACATCTGCTTCACGTTGTTTAATTACATTCGAAGTTATAGGAGTATAAAGAAATTTAGGGTTACCTACAGCGAGTTTTTTCAAATAATCAAAAACTTACTATTTGCTGTTCATTGTCACTACAATATCATTACCATTTGAAAATTCTACGATGAAACCGCTTAATAAAGATATTGCAATTAAACACAAAACCAACAATAGCTGACAATCCTATCGTGGCTATTCAACCACATTTGGCTTGAATAATGTTTATAATAGGTTCCATTACTTGTATGAAATTCGTATTGATTTCATGACTGCACTGGAAGTTATAGGGCAAAAAGTTTTATTTTCCTGAGCAAATTTTCAAAACCAAAGACACAAACAATTACCGTAGCTGGCAGCACCAATCAAATTTTTTAACCAAATTTTTATCAAACAGAGATTAGAGTAAGGTTCAGCTACTGTGTCACTTTCATGAAAATTTGGTAACTTATTTACATTTCATAGGGCAAAAAGCAGTTTTTTTTCTTTGTAGTTTTTCAAGATGGCACTACTGGCACAGAGTTGCCCACAATTCAAAATCGCTTCTATCAGATCTGGTCCTTTTTAAGTTCAATGCATTCTGTAAATTTCAGTTGTTTCTGATTATTGGTTAATGAGTTCCCGTGAACAGACTTTTTTGATGCTAAAAATATAGTTTAACTGGGAGAGGGTTACCGTTCTTGTTCGACATGAAATTTCCAAAGTTTAACTTTGAACGTGTAGATGAAGCATAAGATTTGTATACAGATTGGTTTTATTGTAAGAAACGGACATTTTTTGGATATTCGATGGTTTGAATGTTTTCACTTCCAAATTTATATTTTTTCAAATTTAAGACACAAAAATGATCATAGCTGGCAGCTCCAACCGAATTTTTCAACCAAATTTCTTTCAAATGTGGCTTGAAATAAGGTTCAGCTGCTGTGTGAATTTCGTCAAAATCGAACGATTCAATCAGAATTTGTAGGGCTAAAAGCAGTTATCTTTTTCAGAGATTTTTGAAGATGACACCACTGGCACAGAATCGCCCGCATTTCAAAATCACTTCTATCAGACCTGGTCCTATTTAAGACCAATACATTCTGCAAATTTCAATTCATTCTGCTCATCGGATCGTGAGTTTCCGTGAACAGAAGTTTTTGATGCTAAAAATATAGGTAAATTGGGCAAGGGTTACCAGGCGTGCCCGTTATATCATATCAAATTTTATTTTTTGTCTATGTAAATAAAGCACAAAATTTACATATGAGTGGCTTTTTTTTGAAGAAACGGCATTTTTTCAAGAGAAACGATGATTTGGAGGTTTTCAATTTCAGTACCTGCCCTAGCTACAAAGTTGCCAGCACGCTCATTAAAACCTAAACAAATTTACAACTAAATAATACCAATATGTTCGGAAAATTTCGTAATGATTGAATAGCTTTGTCAAAAGTTATCGCAATTTAAAATTTTTCGAATTTTCCCGTTCTTTTTTTAGGCACACATGGGGTTAAAAAATTCCAAAACATTATCCGATTCACATGTAAAACACGTTCAAAATTTATTTCGTCAACTTTATTTTTGCAAAAATTATTTGTGTACGGAATAATAGGTATATTAAAAATATCACTAAAATGGCCGCCGGCGCCAAAGGGTTAAAAATTATTAACTTTTTGTGAGACCTGGCACTATTCTGCATATACACCAATGTGTCCTGAAAATTTCAGTTCAATCGGATGGCGCGTTTCTGAGATTTTTTCACTGATATATATATATATATATATATATATATAATATATGTATATATATATATATATATATATATATATATATATATATATGTATATATATATATATATATATATATATATATATATATATATATATATATATATATATATATATATATAGAAATATGAATTTTTCGCCAAAGTGATTTTAATACTAATGTTCTTCTTCGAACATTAGTAATAACAACTCAAGATTCTGGAAAACAGTTTTATTTGACTTAATTGGAGCTAATCTTTATAGTTCAAATGGCTGAAAGATATTGGGTGTACATCAGAGCTATTACTACTACTAAATTAATCCATTCGCTGTTAACCGACCCTCATGCTTGCAATTGAATTATTTCATAAAGGCTTCATAACAAAAATGTTCAAAGAAATCTATGAAATCTGAAACATGATACCTGGATTTAAATACCAAATTTTATAAAATTGTTTTCATAAGCTTCTAAGTACCAATTTTCATCAGTACTTCTTGGGGGAACTCAAAATGTTTTCATTTTTTTTTTTCCCGATCGTTTTAATCCATCTTTAAAAGGAAGTGTTGAGTGCAAAGGTTTTAGGTCAAAAGATTAGAAGATATTTCGCAAAATTTTAACATTATCAGGTAATCGATAACTCAACTTTTCTATTCATTTTTGATTAAATGTTATGCAAATCTGTTCCAGACTTTCCTGATCTAATCTTACAAATATATTCTTATTTTGAGGCTTAACTATTTTTTGCTCAATGTTCTGTCCCAATTAGATATTGTTCTAATCGTAATCATCTAACTCCACAGTTTCACAGATTTTCACAGATTTGTTTCCGGTTTGTTCTTCGGATGCGGTTTACGACGGAAAAAATATAGTCTTTATTTAACGTTGTATTGAAAAATTCTAGAAAATGGAAAAAACCGACCTAACACTACTTCAACATTTGATAGTTTTAAAAATGCATTTTGCTTGATTGAATATGCTTTTACTTTTTGGGAATGAGCCATTAAATCACTTAACTTTGGCTTCACCACCACTTTGCAAAAACAGCAATAGGCTTTCCCATCGATTTGTTGCAACTACTTTTTAATTTTTAGTCACTTTTCCAATAAGTGCGACATACTTATTTGTCACCATTTTTTTCCTACAGTTTTTTCTGCTTATTACAGAAAAAAGTCCTGGCTTGCTGACTAGCAGGCATCAGCCAACGTTCATTCGATTAGTTTTTTAAATATCACTTTAGCACAAGACAGTCACTAACACAAAACACAAATGCATCTCCAACAACGCGACGACACGAACACGCAGTTAAAGACACGATGATTCACGTCTTGTCAATTCCAGAGAAGGACCATCCTTCGGAGAAAAACAATCACTGCAGTTCTTCGGCTACAACCTTCCACCGCAAGAAACAACACGCCAATGCACCATTTTTGGAATAACTTGTGCGTGTCGCGCCCAAAATTTTGTCAGTTGTTTGCTACGGAGCTGAAACCGAATAGGGATGAAAGCAATGCTTTAGAGCCAATGTTGTTGACTGATGCCTGTTTCGCACACTTTCAAGATCAAGGTTAATATTATTTTTCTCACAAAATTAGATTTTTGCATTGAGTTTTGGTTTTAGTTTCTGCTATGTTTTTGTGCTTTTTCATGGTTATGGATACATTTTTTGGTTCCTATCTTCAAATTTTGACATAGGAGCTGTATTCTATAGTAAACATATTTCGTTTGTCTTACCTTCTTTAGTTTACGGCTTATGATTTGAAACTTGTTTTTTGCAAGTTTTTAGACAGCAGAGCCTGGTAAGTTTTTCCATGATGAAGTTTACCAAAAAAAGATAAACAAGTAAAGTTGTATCTACCCAAAACATTAGCCTTTATCTTAGAATTTGAGGAGAATGCAATGATTCTTTTAAATATTAAAAAACTAGCGAAAATAAGTGCAAACAAAGCAAAATTCATCAATTTGTAGCTAAATTCGTAGCCAATAGCTTCACGAACAATTTTATAGCTAAACATGTTCTTTCTATAGCTAAATCAAGCTGAAATGTAGCTAAATTGGCATCACTGACTACTATTTCCATACAAAACAAAATTTCCCGACCTCACTTTAAAACGACATTGTGAATACACCGAAGAATTAAGTTTATTTCGTATATACTTGCGCAATTAACTTTGTTTGTACTGTTTCCCAAATAAAGGAGCAGTTACAAACGTTTGATCCAAAATGTCTCTGTAGTCTTCTTTCGTCCAGCTTTCACTGACATTTTCATCTCTACAAGAACAAACAACTGATCTTTCAGCCAAAAACTTTCATTTATTACGACCGATACATCTTTTGTTTAAAACGTTTCTCTGTCGGAATAGTCGGTATAGTCGGTATAGTCGCTATAGGCAGTAATCTCTGCTTCGCCAAAAAATGGACTGGAAATAGAAACCCAGTTATCTCCGTCATATTGCACTTCATACAAGTAAGCTTCGTCGAGCTGCTCTGTGACACAAACTACTGAAGTAAAGTCTCTGTAAATAAAAGATAATTTTGATATGTCTTACAACTGGCCATGAATATGGCTTACAAATTTCGACTTTCCAAGAAATGTTCCAAAACATTTTTTGCGCTTTTTGTCATTTTTCTAATATCAAACATTCTTGGACCATCAGAAGAATTGTTCACCGATAGCTTGCAAGTGTTCACCGATAGCTGAAGTAACAGGATGTTAAAAACGTTAGCAAGGAATTTTGAAATTTCAGAGCGATGCCACCCGATGTAACATGAAATAATAAAATAGATGTACACGTGGCTATGTTCTACTGTAGATAAAAACTATTAAATATATTCAAAAGATTTTAAAAGTGGAGTGAAAATCTTCCATTTTCACAAATAACAATCAAAACGTTCACTTTATACAAAAATCGAGATTAACAACAGGTTGCCAAATACTTTTTGAGGTATTCCAGGCTCCTGAACGGCAAGCACTCCAGATAGTAAAAGCAAACCAAAAAATGCTTTCATTTCGATGGATTTTTCAAGACTTTAAAGCTTCAATGCTGATTTGTACTTTCAAAGATACTTCCTGTAGACACTACTGCACTGTGCTCTGCTTATATAGTCAACTCGGTGGAAAATCAATTTTATGGTATAACTCCTTGTTAATTATTCATAGGTGTTGCAAATTGTGGAAATTATTGACTCCGCCAACTATCCGACGCTGAATAAGTTTCCGGTAAAATTATGGCTATGGAACTAATGCGGAAAGTAATCAAAAAGCCAAAGTTAATGTTAAATTTGGTATATCCGTGCAAAGGCTTTAACGAAAGCAATCAGACACGTTGATGACCTTGATGTCTCCTAAATCTATGATACAGGTTGAAAACACCAAACGTCCTTCGAAATTGTTAGTAACGATATACGCTCTTACGCTTTTTACTAATGTTCGAAGAACAATAGTATTAAACTCGTTTCGGCGAAAATTCATATTTCTTTATATATATATATATATATATATATATATATATATATATATATACATATATATATATATATATATATATATATATATATATATATATATATATATATATACATATATATATATACATATATATATATATATATATATATATATTTATATATATATATATATATATATATATATATATATATATATATATATATATATATATCAGCAAAATGATTAAGGGAGATAATCTCTGGAGTGGCCGATTCGATTAAGCTGAAATTCAGATATTCTAAACCTTTTGGCGGCGGCGAGCGTTTTAGTGAATTTTGAGGTACTCCTTTATTTCCAAGCAGCGCGAATTTTTTTTCAAAAAAAGTATTGTAAATGAAAACTTATTATGTTTAAAGCTCGTCTATGATAAAGAATTGGAAATTTTGAGCCGTGTGTTGGTGCAGGGTGCCTAAAAAGAGGCAAGGATTTTTTTTCAAATTTAGATTTGTCATTACTTCTAAGAAAAACAATGGATCATCGTGAAATTTGCAGAGCGTATTAATGTTGACAAAAATTTTGCACACGTCGATTTTCAAGATAGTGCGGGTAACCCTGAAGCTACGGCAGGCTCCTGAAAAAAACCTTCAAATCATTGACTTTCCTGATAAATTTTTGATTTTTGACAAAAAAATCAGATCACTGATAAATTTTAACCTTTCTCCATCATGTCAAATTAAAATTTTCCAAATTCCGATTTGCACAGGAACGGCAACCCATCACCAAATTAAATCTATTTTCAGCACTCGAAAGTTCTGTTCACGAGAACTGACGACCGGATTATTCTATCATAGTGAAATTTACAGGACGTGTTGGTATTAGCTAGGACCAGGTCTGATAGAAGTGATTTTGAAATGCGGGCAACTATGTGCCAGTGGTACCATCTTGAAAAATCACCCAGAAAAAAACCGGTTTTTGGCCTATAACTTCCGATTCAGCCATCAGATTTTGACAAGATTCATCCAATACTTGGATCTTACTCTATGTAATATTTGGTGAAAATTTGGCTGAAAAATTAGAATAGAGTTGCCAGCTATGGTGATTTTTGTCTCCTAAATCTTGCAAATTTGCTCAGCAAAATAAAGCTTTTTTCCCTTTAACTTCCGGTCTAGTGTAGAAATCAGAACGAAGTTCACGCAGTAAATGGACTTTAATGTGAACCAAATGTCGTAGAAATTTCGTACTAAAATCATGAAAGGGCTGCCAGCTATAACAATTTTTGTAATTTTGTTTAATTTCTTTACTGAGCGATTATGTCATTAGATTTCCAAATGGGAACGATCCTGCAATGAAAATTAACAACAAATATTAACGTTTTAAAAATTTGATAAGTTTTGAGGGTAGTAGCCCTAAAATTCTTTTCACCCGTATAACTTCCAGCGCAGTGATTCAATCGAAACGAAATTTACTGGTTGCGTTTAACTTAACGTGAAGCAGATTTGGTATGTATTATGCTTTACTGTTGACACAGGCTAACCAACATTAGCCATTTCCGTAAATATTGCACCAACAGATGCTTCAAACAACGTTCTCATATGCAAAGCATTTGCAATAAAAATAAGGAATTCTTTTTTAAATTTTTCAAGTTTTGAACATTTTTCGGATGGCAGCCTCAAACAACGCTTAACCGCTGAAACTTTCGATGAAATTATATTAAATTTATAGTAAAAAGGTTTCTCTTGCTCTTTGCACAAACTAGAATCAAACTTAATTTTTTCTACATTATCAGCTTGAAGTATAGGCATTAAACCTAATGCAATTTTTAATTTAAGGGGGGAGATACATGTAACTGCTAAAACAAAAACGATTTTTTTTTATTGTATCAAAGTGTTCGAAATACTCTTAAAATATACCAAAAGAAGTTTTGAAGCGATATTCGTATTAGTTCTCGAGTTATAGCCAGTTATAAACAGCGCGGCGTTCCCCAGGTCGGTGGAGCTTTAGAACTTTAAGCGCGTTTTTCTCAAAGTAGTACTTTTTCAATTTCCGTACAAGATATCTCAAAAAATATTGAACCTATTCGGCTCAAATTTATATCACATGTACAAAAGAGTATTATCTCATCGTTGAACTTACATTTTCTTGTAATTTCGGAAAAATAATTAGTTTACCAATGTTTAAAACGTGATTTTTTTGAAAAAAAATCGATTTTTTTTTTAATCTAACATTAATGTAAAAATTTGATTTTTTTTTCTAAATTTTATTGGTTCACCTATGAATTATAGATCTCATTAGCATATTTTTTTTTCTCTGAACGCTGCAAGTTTCTCGGAAAAGGCGTTAAGTTGTACGAGGCTGTTTTTGATGTGTTTTTTTCATTTGCTCGCATCGCCTCCATTTTGTGTTAAAAAGTTATTAAAAAAATATTTTCATTTACTATAAGATATGTACTTTCAGGATTCAATATTAAAAATTTTCTGAATAAACAATATATATATTTTAAGTCAATCTGAAATTAGCAATTTCTTTTCCATTTTACATGTATTTCCCCCCTTAAGTCCCGTGAAAATGAAGATATGACCTCGCTACTACGCTTATCATCGTTAAATAAGGATACGTTGATTTGAGTATGAGCTTGTTATGGTAAACTTATTGCTGCTTTGTTGGAAAAGTGTTGCCGGCACTGAACATTTTCATCATTTGTGTGTTGAGTTTTGTTGCTTTGGATAAGGAATGGTTGATATGATTCTAAAAAACAGTGTATTACGTCTTTCCACACTTTTTTGTCACTCAAAGACAATTTCTTCGAAAATTAGTTTTCTAGCGGTTCAGGTGCGCTAGAGTTTTTTCTACTTACTAATGCTGCAACTCGATCGTTACCAATAATGATGTAATTGCTCAATCTGAACTATATATAAATATATACATTGGGTTGAGTCATAAGTAATTGCCGATTTTATGCTTTAAATTTATTCCATTATAAAAATTACAATTTCATAAACTAATCTATAATATATTCACCATTATTCTGTATTACTTGTTGCCATCTATCAGGCAATGTGTCAATCCCCTCCTCGTAGGATGTTCTTGGCTTTGTTGCAAAAAAGGGGTACGTGCTGAAGTACCTGGTCATCGTTGGTAAAAGTTTTTCCGTTAAGGGTATTCAGAAGCGACCGGAAAAGATAAAAATCGGTTGGAGCAAGATCGGGTGAATATGGCGGCTGAGGTAAAACGAACCAGCCTAGCTCCAATACTTTGTCCTGGGTGATCCTAGTGGTGTGGGGCCTGGCATTGTCATGGAATAACGCCACTTGCCATCGGTTAATCAACGCTGGACGCTTGTTAATAAGTTTTTGTTGCACATGTTGCAGCTGTTGAACATACACGTTTGCTGTAACTGTTTCGTTGCGATTCATCAGCTCATAGTGAATGATACCCTGGCGATTCCACCATACACACAATAAAATTTTGTTGCCGTGAATACTAGCTTAAGGATCAAGTTCCGGTGCCGTGTCTTTATCCAGCCACTTTCTTTTCCTAACGACATTTTCATAGGCTATCCACTTTTCATCTCCTGTAACAATATTGGCCAAGAAAGGCTCATTTCTTTGGCGCAAGAGGAGACTGTTTGCCTTGTTGTTTTCAGTGAGATTGTGTGGCATCCAGACTCCAAGTTTACAAACTTTCCCTAGCTTTTCAAGGTGCCAGCGCACAGTTGATTGAGGTGTATCCAGCTTCTCTGCTAATTCTCGCGTTGTTTGGCGAGGGTTTTGTTCTACCAAAACTTTCAATTGGTTATCATCAAAATCAGAAGACCAACCCGGCCTTGGATCATCCTGAAGCGTCATATCTCCGGAACGGAATTTAGTGAACCAATTCCTCACTGTTCTTTCACTTATTACTACACTACCATAAACACTGCATATTTTTTCAGCTGTTGCCCTAGCGTTGTTTCCAAGTTTAAACTTCCACAACATAATAGGTATGTCTCAAATGCACTTTCAAATTTTCCATTTCTAACACCTGTATTTTTCACAAAAATTGATGTGTGCACTGTCAAACTTCTAAATTAAGAATGACTAGCCCGTCATCATCATCGGGGCACTACAGACCGAGTCGAGCCTTCGCCTCCTTAATACGTCGCCTCCATTCGTCTTGGTTCAGTGACCGCGTCCTCCAGTTCGGTGCTCCCAGAAGTGAGCTGCTGTCGGCATCGATCGAATCCTCGCAGCGCTTGCGTGGCTTACTGACTGGCCTGGCTCCGCTCGCTCGCCCCTTGAGAGACCGTTTGGGGATTCGATTGTCGCTCATTCGTTCGACGTGGCCAGCCCATTGTAATTTTTGTAGTCGTATGACGGTAGAGACTTCCGGCTCGTCATATATGGTATTCAACTCGTTGTTGTATCGGATTTGCCATCCATCTTCCTCCCGTATTGGACCGAGGATCCTTCGCAATACCTTTCTCTCGAACGTATTCAAGGCTTTTTCAGACGCCTGGGTCATTGTCCAGGTTTCGCTTCCGTAGCATAGCACAGGTCTAATAATTGTTTTATAGATGCAAAGCTTCGTATTCCTGTGTACGAATCGAGATTTCAAAATGGGAAGCACCGAAAAGAATGTCTTATTGGCTAATTGAATCCGTCGTTTGATTTCGTCAAGCTCATTCCCATCCTTCGAGAGGTTCGTCCCTAGGTACACGAAGTTGTCCACATTTTCAAGATTATAGTCCCCTATTGTTATGTTTTGTCTTATTGGCGTCCTTTTCCTTGATTGAGTCATAAATTTTGTTTTTTGTTCATTAATTTGCAGACCAACTTCCTTGGCGGTTTCGTCTAGAGCTACAAATACTTCCTTGGCGTCATTGAACGAACGTGACATAAAGTTGATGTCATCAGCGTAAGCTACTAGCTGTGTCGACTTAAATAGTAGAGTTCCTCTCGTGTCAACGGGAATTTTTCTGATGGCATATTCAAGCGCTAGGTTGAAAAGTACCGGAGCTTATCCACCCCCTTGTTTTAGCCCTGTATTCGTCAAAAACGAGTTGGTCATATTATTCTGGATCAGCACTTGTGGCGTGAAGTCGGTCATGGTCATTTTCACCACTCGTACCAACTTTGCTGGGATTCCGAATGCAGTTCGGTTGATGCTGTCGTACGCTTGTTTGAAATCGACGAATATTTGATGGACATCAATGTTGAATTCCCAGCATTTTTCCAAAATTTGTTTGACCGTAAATATTTGGTCAGTTGTCGATCTTCCACGTCTGAAACCACCTTGATATTCACCAACAATTTTCTCAGCGTGATGGGAAATCCTTAACTCTAAAATCTTTGTCAAGAGTTTGTACGACGTACAAAGTAGTGATGCCCCTGTAGTTTTCGCATAGCAGTTTATCTCCTTTCTTGTGAATGGGACATATAACACTTTTTCGCCACTCATCCGGCATAGTTTCTTGTTGCCATATGTCTGTCACCAATCCATGGATAGCCCTTAAAACGGAAATCCTGCCTGTCTTCAGGAGCTTCGCGGGGATCCCATCGATGCCCGGTGCTTTGTTGGGTTTCAAGCGGTTCATGGCCTGCCGGACTTCATCTAGTGTAGGAGGGAGAGATGTGGCACTGTCAGGGTATGTACCAATTAGTGATGGCAATTCGTCGGGTGCGGGGACATTTCCGTTTAGTAATTGCTGGAAATAGGACACCCATCTTTCCTTCACCTGCTCTGAGCCGCTTATGATGCTTCCGTCGGCAGCCCTACATAGGCTAGTTCGTGGTTTAAAGCCTTGTTTTAAGTGCCTCGCTACTTTGTAAGCTTGTCGAGTGTTGTTAGCCAGAAAGTTGTCACTAGCTAAAGTTGTCACTAGTTGACTAGCCCATACCTGTCATTTAAAAGCAAAACAATCACCCCTCCACAATTAATAAGGACTTCAAAGAAATCTCAATTGCCCTCTACCTGCATCGGCAAGTATTTATGACTCAACCCAATATATATATATATATATATATATATATATATATATATATATATATATATATATATATTTATATATATATATATATATATATATATATATATATATATATATATATATATATATATATATATATATATATATATATATATATATATATATATATATACAAAAGTTGATCCAAAAGTAAAGATAATCAATATGATTATTTCTCAATAGCATCACGCAATCTTCTCATTTGGTCTGCATAGCAAGAGCCTGATATAGTGACTCCCTTTTCCAAATAATCCGCCATAATAATTTCCTCAGCGTCCCGAAACCTGATGCCGTAACACTGTCATACGAGATATCTGTGACCTCAGTTACTTGCCTGATGGTTACTGTACGATCTGGGAACACTGCGTCTTCGAATTTTCTTACTTTGTCTTCAGTGAAGGACGTGGACGGACATCTTTTGCGGTGATCACCTTTAGTGGATAGTTTTCCCAGCTTAAACTTCCTGGCCCAGCGTGCAATGGTAGACTATAAAAGAGCAGAGTCCCTTAATGTTTCCACCAAGTCGCTGTATAAGTCTTTAGTAAACATTTTTTTCAAACACAGGCTTTTCATGACAGTTCTAATTTCGTTTTTCTTCATATTTAAGTTCTCTCTTTCGACGGTTATTAAAATAAATGTACCTCCCTAGCATTGTGGCCTATTTATGTGTTTGTTTTTTGCTGATCTAGTGGGTATACGAGGTAGTAACATTTGTTTTGTAACTTTATGCGAACTGGAAATAGCCGATTATCACTACTTTTGGAGCAATCCTCGTACAATAAATAAATACATAAATATTTTGTGTGAATGAAAGTTATTTTCTAGCTAAAATAAGATCGAAAGAAATTCGTTAAGTTTAAAATTGTAAACATATTGTATAATAAACCTATTTTAAAATAATATTAATTTTCAAATATTCATATTTGCACTTCAAGTTTTAAATTACGCAATATTTTGGAAATCACTTACACAGTGTAACTGGCACGTGAGACTTAGTACGGGTGAATCCATTTGAAATGCAGAGTTGTTATTTCACAGAATATGCAAATATTAAGATGACAAATTGAATTGCACTTTCTGGTCAGCAGTTTGGCAGTGGTACGTTATATTCATTGTAAAAAGGGAACCGTAAATAACACTCTAACACTAAGTAGCCTGCTCAGGAGTTTATCAGTAGTACATCAGTATATATATTCTGTGAGAAATACAAAATAGAAATAAACATTAAAAAATGTTTGAAACATTAAAAACATAGTAAATGAGTGTTCAACACATAGTAAGATGTTAAGAAAATGATTGAAACATAGTAAAATGTTTAAAACATAAGCAGCGTTTCCCCCTAGTAGCTTCGAGAATCCGCTATTGGAATTTCCAATGACCGTCACAATCACTCAGCATGCAATATTTGCACATTCTGGGCTATGCAGAGGTTCGATCAGCCGCCGGCCAAAGCATCAACACGCATTCCTCCTAGATGACGGGAATGCGAGAATACGATGCCGGGCTTTTCAAAAAGTTCTTCTATAATGCTGCAAAGCTTAAAGCTCAAAGTTCCCCTTGTGTATGTCTTACCAGCCTATTACATGCAATGTTAAAAATAAATTAGCATACCATGGATCAGTCATGTTTAAATGCATTACACGGAACATTTACCGAATATATACTGACGCACTACGTTTTCCGTTCTTGTTACGTTTCGTGATCAAAGTCGGGACCTGCATTCACCATTTTGATCCAGAAACCGAAACAGCAATCGAAGACAATTATGCAACCCTCTTCACCGAAGCCGAAGGAATTTAAAGTGCCAAGTTCGGCGGGGAAGTCGATGGCATCAGTTTTTAGGATGCTGCAGGAATTATGATGGCGCAATATTTGGAAAAGGGAGCCACTATATCAGGTTCTCACTACGCAGACCAAATGAGAAGATTTCGGGATGCTATTGAGGAACAAAAACGCGGCAAACTGCAGGCCGCAGTGCAGTTTCATCAAGACAACGCGCCGGTTCACAAGGCTGCAGTTGCGATGGCTGCATTTCACCTAATAGGATTTGAACTGCTTGAACATCGGCCTTGTTGCCACATCTAGATCATATTGAATTCTATCTCTTTTCTTGGCTCAAGGAACACCTACAGGGCAAAGCGTTTGAAGATAATAACGAAATGATGGCGGCGTTTGTGAAGTTTTGGGAGAGTAACGACAAAACATTTTTTTCTAATAGTATCCTGGGTTTGGAAAAAAGATAGACTAAATGTGTTAACTTTTAACCATGTTAAAAATAAATATATTTTGTAAGTCTAGTCACCTTGGTTCGTATTCATTATCATTACATTTCGATCACTCCTCGTACGACATAAATCACAATGGACATAAATTCCCAACAGTGATAGCAACTTTGAGAAAATACGAGTTCTTTCAAATCAATACTAAATCAATGATATATGTAATACGGAGCTATATTATGGAGTCAGACATCAAAGCAAAACATTGAGTTGGCTGGGAGACTTACCTTGAAAGCAATTCAAATTACATATATTTGGATAGCGGACTTTATCCAGAGCCGGACAGGATTGCTAAATATCCATTAACGAAATAATTTTGAGAGGAAAAATCGATTTTTAATATTCTAATTGCCCGCTCAAACTGTCGCTAAATTAGGCGATTTCGATCAGCTGATCGTTTTAGAGTTTGACTGACCAGTAATTTACTTGATCAACCATACATTTGCCTCGGCTTCTGACAGTCGAAAGCTAATGAATAAAACGTCTTTGTGAGTACAATTAAGAATTTAATTTGTTTCGTAAATACTTGCGCAATTTACTTTGCTTGTACTGTTTCCCAGATTAAGGAGCAGTTGCAAACGTTTGATCCAAAATATCGCTGTAGTCTTCTTTCGTTCAGCTTTCACTAACTTTTCTATCTCTAAAAGAACAAACAACTGATCTTTTCAGCCAAAAACTTTCATTTATTACGACCGATACATCTTTTGTTTAAAACGTTTCTCTGTCGGTTCAGGCAATAATCTCTGCTTCGCCAAAAAATGGACTGTAAATCTCAGCCCAGTTATCTCCGTTGTATTGCACTTGATACAAGTGACCTTCGTCGAGCTGGTCTGTGACACAAACTACTGAAGTAAAGTCTCTGTAAATAAAAGATAATTTTTAAATGTTTTACAACCGGCCATGTATATGGCTTACAAATTTTGACTTTCCAACAAACGTTTCAAAACATTTTTTGCGCTTTTTGTCATTTCTCTAATATCTAACATTCTTGGACCATGAGAAGAATTGTTCACCGATAGGTTGCAAGGCACCTGAAGGAACAGGATGTTAAAAACGTTAGCAAGGAATTTTGAAATTTCAGAGCGATGCCACCCGATGTAACATGAAATAATAAAATAGATGTACACGTGGCTATGTTCTACAGTAGGTAAAAACTATTAAATATATTCAAAAGATTTTAAAAGTTGAGTGAAAATCTCCCATTTTCACAAATAACAATCAAAACGTTCACTTTATACAAAAATCGAGATTAACAACAGGTTGCCAAATACTTTTTGAGGTTTTCCAGACTCCTGAACGGCAAGCACTCCAGATAGTAAAAGCAAACCAAAAAATGCTTTCATTTCGATGGATTTTTCAAGACTTTAAAGCTTCAATGCTGATTTGTACTTTCAAAGATACTTCCTGCAGACACTACAGCACTGTGCTCTGCTTATATAGTCAACTCGGTGGAAAATCAATTTTATGGTGTAACTCCTTGCTAATTATTCATAGGTGTTGCAAATTGTGGAAATTATTGACTCCGCCAACTATCCGACGCTGAATAAGTTTCCGGTAAAATTATGGCTATGGAACTAATGCGGAAAGTAATCAAAAAGCCAAAGTTAATGTTAAATTTGGTATATCCGTGCAAAGGCTTTAACGAAAGCAATCAGACACGTTGATGACCTTGATGTCTCCTAAATCTATGATACAGGTTGAAAACACCAAACGTCCTTCGAAATTGTTAGTTCTCTTACACTCTTTTCTACTTACTAATGCTGCAACTCGATCGTTATCAATAATGATGTAATTGCTCAATCTGAACTATATATAAATATATGCATTGGGTTGAGTCATAAGTAATTGCCGATTTTGTGCTTTAAATTTATTTCATTATAAAAATTACAAATTCATAAACTAATCTATAATATATTCACCATTATTATTTATTACTTGATTCCATCTATCAGGCAATGGGTCAATCCCCTCCTCGTAGAATGTTCTTGGCTTCGTCGCAAAAAAGGAGTAGACGTGCTGAAGTACCTGGTCATCGTTGGTAAAAGTTTTTCCGTTAAGGGAATTCAGAAGCGACCGGAAAAGATGAAAATCGGTTGGAGCAAGATCGGGTGAATATGGCGGCTGAGGTAAAACGAACCAGCCTAGCTCCAATACTTTGTCCTGGGTGATCCTAGTGGTGTGGGGCCTGGCATTGTCATGGAATAACGCCACTTGCCATCGGTTAATCAACGCTGGACGCTTGTTAATAAGTTTTTGTTGCACATGTTGCAGCTGTTGAACATACACGTTTGCTGTAACTGTTTCGTTGCGATTCATCAGCTCATAGTGAATGATACCCTGGCGATTCCACCATACACACAATAAAATTTTGTTGCCGTGAATACTAGCTTAAGGATCAAGTTCCGGTGCCGTGTCTTTATCCAGCCACTTTCTTTTCCTAACGACATTTTCATAGGCTATCCACTTTTCATCTCCTGTAACAATATTGGCCAAGAAAGGCTCATTTCTTTGGCGCAAGAGGAGACTGTTTGCCTTGTTGTTTTCAGTGAGATTGTGTGGCATCCAGACTCCAAGTTTACAAACTTTCCCTAGCTTTTCAAGGTGCCAGCGCACAGTTGATTGAGATGTATCCAGCTTCTCTGCTAATTCTCGCGTTGTTTGGCGAGGGTTTTGTTCTACGAAAACTTTCAATTGGTTATCGTCAAAATCAGAAGACCGACCCGGCCTTGGATCATCCTGAAGCGTCATATCTCCGGAACGGAATTTAGTGATCCAATTCCTCACTGTTCTTTCACTTATTACTACACTACCATAAACACTGCATATTTTTTCAGCTGTTGCCCTAGCGTTGTTCTCAGGTTTAAACTTCCACAACATAATATGTCTCAAATGCACTTTCAAATTTTCCATTTCTAACACCTGTATTTTTCACAAAAATTGATGTGTGCACTGTCAAACTTCTAAATTAAGAATGACTAGGCCATCATCATCATCATCGGGGCACTACAGCCCGAGTCGAGCCTTCGCCTCCTTAATACGTCGCCTCCATTCGTCTTGGTTCAGTGACCGCGTCCTCCAGTTCGGTGTTCCCAGAAGTGACATGCTGTCAGCATCGATCGAATCCTCGCAGCGCTTGCGTGGCTTACCGACTGGCCTGGCTCCGCTCGCTCGCCCCTTGAGAGACCGTTTGGGGATTCGATTGTCGCTCATTCGTTCGACGTGGCCAGCCCGTTGTAATTTTTATAGTCGTATGACGGTAGAGACTTCCGGCTCGTCATATATGGTATACAGCTCGTTGTTGTATCCTTAGAAGAGAGAGATATAAGGAAATGAAAATGGCAGTGAGAAGTGAAGCAATTTGCCTAAGCTAAGCGTTAGTAGTAGTAAGCGAATTTGACATTCACTAGCTATGCCGAACAGAAAGATAGAGTGAGATAGATAGAGAAAAATAGTTGGCCATGTGCACGCGAATTTGACAATTACTATCTAAGCAACAACAAAAGCTCAGGCATCGGGGAAACCAAGGGGAATATCTGAGGTAGCAATTCTCTCAATTTGTTCTATTTATAGATTTTACCTTTGTAGTAAAATTACTTCACTAAATTTCGTATATGTATACGCTTGTTTCATTTCCTTAGATCTCTATGTTCTGAGGTTGTATCGGATTCGCCATCCATCTTCCTCCCGTATTGGACCGAGGATCCTTCGCAATACCTTTCTCTCGAACGCATTCAAGGCTTTTTCAGACGCCTGGGCCATTGTCCAGGTTTCGCTTCCGTAGCATAGCACAGGTCTAATAATTGTTTTTAAGGTGCGAAGCTTCGTATTCCTGTGTACGCATCGAGATTTCAAAATGGGAAGCACCAAAAAGAATGTCTTATTGGCTAATTGAATCCGTCGTTTGATTTCGTCAAGCTCATTCCCATCCTTCGAGAGGTTCGTCCCTAGGTACACAAAGTTGTCCACATTTTCAAGATTATAGTCCCCTATTGTTATGTTTTGTCTTATTGGCGTCCTTTTCTTTGATTGAGTCATAACTTTTGTTTTTTGTTCGTTAATTTGAAGACCAACTTCCTTGGCGATTTCGTCTAAAGCTAGAAATATTTGCTTGGCGTCATTGAACGAACGTGACATAATGTTGATGTCATCAGCGTAAGCTACTAGCTGTGATTTTAAAAAGATTTGAAAATGTAAAGAAAGTACCTGATAGCTTAGTTAACTATAGTTGGTTTTTTAATCCAGGGGCATTTTAACTCCCGCGGTCTCGAAAATTTTACAACCCCGGTAGCGTTGGAGACATCCTCGTGGCGACCTGCAATCACGAGGAGGGCCTCAACACAGCCGGAGAAGGCAACTGGCGAACCAAAAAGGATCTCAACCTTTCCCTCCTTAGCACTTTAAGTGCTACTTTCACTTTTCCAGACGGTTTTCCGGCGGATTTCATTTTGCCGTATCTTCGACACTAGGCCGCTCTTTCCCAGACTTGTATGGAAATTACACCCGAAACAACTCCAAAAGTACCCCGAATTCATGCTAGACCAAAAACATAATTTTGGTAAAAATGGACGTTTTTGCCCAATTTCTCCCATCAAAATTTTTTCTCGCCCTTAAAATATCACTATTGTTCTCTCCGACCATTTTCAATCATCGAAAGTGCCGTAAAGGTAGTTTTTGCCCAACTTTGGCCAAAAAACCCCTTACTCCAATACAAAACTGAAATGTTTGTAGCGCAGAAATAGATCTTGGCCCGTTATGTCCCAAACCACTCTCACCCAAAATTAGCCGATTTTGTCCGATTTCAGCTACCTTTGCCCTAGAAACTTTTTGCATATTTGAATAAAATACTTGCAAGTACGAAAATACTCGAACCTAGTATTTTTGAATTTCATACTAAGTACTGATTGTCCCAAAAGAATACCTGTTCCAGTATATACGCTTAATCTCTAATTATAACCTAACTATGTCTAAATTCCAAAATTTGTGAATAATAAACATTGTTACTTGTTATATTTATATGATACCAATCACATGAACATTTGATGGCCGCATCTCCTACAACATAAATGAGGAAAATAGTTGCTTGCGGGTAAACCCAACCATTTTCATTTCCCATTCTCGTATTTTGAATGTTTTTTCTTCATCAAAATATAATTGTTTCTGAATATTTGTTCGAATATCCCTATCCAATATCTATATCTCTTATACTTCATCAATAGCCTTAGAAAATTTCATTTCGATGAGACATCGCATTCCTAAGAAAATCTCACTGTATCCAATCACAAAAAAAAATAAAGAAAGTCTACAGGAAGAAAGTTTCAATCAAAATCTTCATCATATGCACATATGAAGTGCATAAATGTTCTTCCGCGATGGTCAGTTTCGATCATCACAACCAACCACGGCATGCTTGCACTGTATGGCATTATCTTCAGCCTTTAAGAAGTTCATATCGAAATCCGACGAGATTCGTGAGAGGCTCCACGGCATCGATTGACTCACTTCTGTGCAAAAGTGTCGAGCTCATAATCAAGTGTCGAGCTCATAATCAAGTGTCGAGCTCATAAACAAGCTCATAACCACATCAACTGATTGCCTCATTCATGTGCTGTTCATCTCTAACTCTACTGTGTGTACACAAACGTGTCGGCCGACACACTTGTTGGGTGCAAGTGATTGCTTCACTTGCGAAGCAGCTCGCTCAGGATAGAGTGTGTCGACACACGTGTTGGGGGCTAGTGATTACTTCATCGCGATTGCTTCACTCACGTGTTACCCATCTCTAGTGAGTACAATTAAGAATTTAGTTTATTTCGTAAATACTTGCGCCATTCACTTTGCTTGTACTGTTTCCCAGATTAAAGGCACGTTGACACGATGCAAGTATACTTGGTTCTCAGGTTTGGACCAAGTGCACTTGTACAAGTGTACTTTGAGCAAGGTGATTGTCACAGTGAATGAATTGGAAATTCAAGTGAATTCCAGAAAGATGGCTGATTTATGATTGAAAGGAGTGGAACTCGTGGCTGATATGCTGATACACGAGCTTAAAGTAGACAAAGGTACTTCCGACTCGTAAACCTCCATAAATGTAATGCTTTCTCTATCAGACAGCTTCCATTTTCTCATTTGTTTACTTATTTTTATTTTTCCGGGCTGATAGAATACAGTTTCACTCACCGACGCCATTTTGGAAATGTGTCAAAGTATCGCTTGGATCAAAGTAAGTTGGGCGACGTCCTACTATACTTGGATGTAATCGCGCTGTCCAAGTCAGCTTGGATCAACTGTTGCCACGATCCAAGTAGCGTCCAAGTGATGTTACTTGGACGTCCAAGTATATTTGATCCAAGTATACGTGCACCGTGTCAACTTAGCTTAAAGAGCAGTTGCAAACGTTTGACCCAAAATGTCGCTGTAGTCTTCTTTCGTTCGGCTTTCACTAACTTTTCTATCTCTAAAAGAACAAACAACTGATCTTTCAGCCAAAAACTTTCATTTATTACGACCGATACATCTTTTGTTCAATATGGCTGCTCTGTCGGTTCAGGCAGGACTCCTCTGCCATAAATCTGTGCTTCGCCAAATAATGGACTGTAGATCTGGACCCAGTACAATCCGTTGTATTGCACTTGATACAGGTAACCTGCGACGAGTTGCTCTGTGACACAAACTACTGAACCAATTCCTCTGCAAATTAAAGATAATTTTGAAATGTTTTACAACCGGCCATGAATATGGCTTACAAATTTCGACTTTCCAAGAAACGTAGCAAAGCATTGAATACGCTTTTTGTCATATCATTAATAGATGACATTCTTGGACCATCAAAAGAATTATTCACCGATAGCCGGCAAGGCACCTGAAGTAACAGGATGTTAAAAACGTTAGCAAGGAACTTTGAAATTTCAGAGCGATGTCACCCGATATAACATGAACTAATAGAATAGATGTACACGTGGCTATATTCTACAGTAGATAAAAACCATTAAATATATTCAAAAGATTTTAAAAGTGGAGTGAAAATCTTCCATTTTCACAAATAACAATCAAAACGTTTAATTTATACAAAAATCGAGATTAACAACAGGTTGCCAAATACTTTTTGAGGTATTCCAGACTCCTGAACGGCTAGCACTCCAGATAGTAAAAGCAAACCGAAAAATGCTTTCATTTCGATGGATTTTTCAAGACTTTAAGGCTCCAAAGCTGATTTGTACTTTCAAAGATATTTCCTGCAGACACTACTGCGCTGTGCTCTGCTAATATAGTCAACTCGGTGGAAAATCAATGTTATGGTGTAACTCCCTGCCAATTATTCATAGGTGTTGCAAATTGTGGAAATTAGTGACTCCGCCAACTATCCGATGCTGTATAAGTTTCCGGTAAAATTATGGTTATGGAACTAATGCGGAAAGTAATCAATGAGCCTAAGGTAATGTTAAATTTCATACATCCGTGCGAACGCTTTAACGAGAGCAATGAGACACGTTGATGACCTAGACATCTTCTAAATCTATGATACAGGTTGAAAATACCTAACGTCCTTTGAAATTGCTAGTAATGATATATCAGCAGCTTTTCTTACGCTCTTTTCTACTTACTACTGCTGCAACTCGAACGTTATCAATAATAATGTAATTGCTGGATCTATATATATATATATATATATATATATATATATATATATATATATATAGATATATATATATATATATATATATATATATATATATATATATATATATATATATAGATCCTATTATATATATTTATATATAATAGTGATGTTTGGCATGCTGATGTTTGTCATACTTAGTTTAGTGAAGAGGGCTGCCGGGAACGCAGCCAGCATTAGGCCACCAGTTTGGGCCCATTTGCCACCCACATAGACAATCACACGCATTCACACTTACAGCCATGGCACTGGCGGGATTTGAACCCACAGGCCTCGTAGCACGCCGCTTTTCTGCCTGACGCCTTAGCAAGCAGAGCTACCGGGCCTCCCTTTGTCATACTTACTAATCTCTATTTAATTCTCGTCACGCTTACAGATAGAATAAAAAATCATAGTTCAAAAACAAATCAGAGAGCAGGTTTTATAGGGTTACCTTCAATATGCATGAAACCATTTCCGCCGTTCTGAGACCGCAGAACGCTAAATGGAAAAAATTACGAACAGTTATTTTTCTTCCATTAAATTTTAAAAATATATTGGAAATAAAACAGTTGAAATGTAAAATTTGGCGAACTCTTAAGACCAGAATGTATATACAATTCTTAACATAAAGGTTTATATAAAGGTATATTCTGCGACATTTACAATTTATAATTAGAATGATTTTAAGTGTTAACGTATATAAATACTTTAAGCAAACATATCTAAAGTATCAAGTTTCAGATTTCCCTCGGCAAAAAGTTTTATGTACAAATATTTATTTTATTTTCTGCCTCTTGCTTTTTATTAAATATTATCTAATTAGAAAGATACAAAATAATGTTAAGCATAACATCTATAATAAAAGAGTTTATCGCAAAACAGGAATTCATTTCTAAAAACTAACATAAGACAAATTGTAGTTTTTAAATACCGAGAAAATTTTATCTACATACTCATATCTCAAATATATTATCTGCGCCTGCTGCTTATTCTGTGATAGTGATCCTCACATGAAATTAGCACAACGGCAATACTGACTGAACCGATCGAAACTTTCTTCCAGTCTCGAACCATTCATAAACCGATCCGTCACGGCTTATTTTTCACCTATTGAAGCGAGACGATGCGAGGAAATTCAGCGAGGAACGAAAAGAGACAACCGCGAGACAATACACATTTGGCCAAAGCCTCTAGTGACTCACGAATAAGAATTTGCAAGCCGGAAAATTTCGGCTTACGAATGGGAATTTTTATGTCATCTTATCATAGAGAAGATAGTATGATATTTAATCAATTGAAATGTTATGTACGTGGTAAGATGCGCACATGTTGGGATGTTTTCAAAAGTGAAGCCGGAAGGAATCGGGTTACCTGGACGCTTCGCTACTGATATATATATATATATATATATATATATATATATATATATATATATATATATATATATATATATATATATATATATATATATATATATATATATATATTTACAATGGTTGATCCATAAGTAATGGTGATTAACCTTACACAGAATATTCATTTTTCAACGTAGCCTGCTAAGAAGTTAATACATTTAGTCCTTATTTTTTCCATAGCCAACATACCCTTAGTACCCTTTACTTTCCCAAAATGTCTCAGCAGTGGCCATCACTTCGCTATCATCATATACGAAAGTGTTCCCTGTGCTGGCGAATAGGGTAGATTTTCAAGCAGTTCGAATCCTGCTTCTTGAATTCCAGTCATTGCAACTGCAGCCTTTTGAACCTGTGCGTTGTCTTGATGAAACAGAGCTCTGACTCACAGTTTACCGAGTCTTTATTTCTCAATAGCACCCCGCAATCTTCTCACTTGGTCTTCCTAGTAAAAACCTGATATAATGGCTACCTTTTCCAAATAATCCGCCATTATAATTCCTTCAGCGTCCCAAAAACTGAGTTGAATTTAAGTATAATAAATAAAAGTACAGTCATCATAAATTTTTAAAGGTGTAGAATACTGTAACCGCTGAAGAAAATTTATAGAAAATGGTACCGAAACAAGGTAAAACTTACAAAATATGGTATGAAACAATTTTATGTTTTCAAAATAGATTTAAAAACTGTTTTGTAATGTTGGTTTAAGCCCGCAGAAGATTCTTATCCAGTTTCTAACGAAGAACGATCTGTATAATTCCACTGCTTATAACTAATACCACTCACGCAGTTTTCATCAATTTTTTTTCACATGCACTTAGAATAACTTACAAAAATGTACTTAAAATAAAGCATAAACTACCTACAGAAGAAACAAAGAACAAATATCAAAAGCTGCAGAAAAGGAAACAAAGTGTTTATTTTTATCATTTTTGCCGACGAATTCGTCACGTGCCAAATTAGTGTCCGAATTTCCTGACGCAACTTCATATATGATTAAAAAAAAATAGATGAGGCTATACTTCCCCGAAAATCCCTGGTCTCATAAAATCATTCTACTGCAGCAATGCAAACAACAGACAATATTTTAATTTAGCGGAAGCATCGGGAACACATTCTGCCTGTCTATGTGTTATACATCAAAACGTTAAATTAATGATTAAAGAATCAAAAATAAATTTTCTAACAAAGGGTTCTGATATAACCTTGGCTAATTATAAGCACTTTTTATCTCTGATGATATGCTCTCCTCCACAAACAGATTGTTACTTTGGTAGCTGCCAGGATTGCCCTGGATCAGCCGTTATTCTAAGTACATGTGAAAAAAATTTGATGAAAATTGCGTGAGTGGTATTAGTTACAATACAAGCAATGGAATTATACAGATCGTTGTACGTTAGAAACTGGATAAGAATCTTCTGCGGGGTTGAAACAACATTTACAGTTTTTAAATCTATTTTGAGAACATAAAATTGTTTCGTACCATATTTTGTAAGTTTTACCTTGTTTCGGTACCATTTTCTATAAACTTTCTTCAGCGGTTACAGCATTCCACATTTTAAAAAATTTCTCACGATTGTACTTTTACGAACTCCACTTTGAAATTTCGCACATTTGAAGTTTATATAACTGTTTACAATATATAAAAAAAAAGAAAAAAATCGAAGGTGCGCATTTTGAAATATTCAAGGATAAAGGACATTGTAACGATCCTTTTTATCCTTTTTGGCCACGATGTTTTTTGCACTATTTTTTCTAGAATACCTACACCTTTTCCTTTCGAACAAGCTATATTTGAAGGCTCTACGTGAAGAAGAAGATTTGATACAATTTTTTGAATGACACACGAACCGATGTTTCTCAAAAACTTCTAGAAGCCATATATCCGCACATATACCATATTTTCCAAAAATATTTCATTTTCGATAATAAGCTCACCAGACCTTCTAGATACCAAAATATTGTCAAATTCCAAGGAGGATTATCTGAAAATTGGTCGATTTTCAATAGAATTACCCTATTCTTAGTGATTTTTCAAAATGGCACCACTGGCACAAAACTGCCCGCATTTCAAAATCACTTCTATTAGTCCTAGTCCTATTTATTTCCAATATATTTTGATAATTTCAATTAAATTTTGATTATCGGATCGTGAGTTTCCGTGAACAGAAGGTTTTGAGACTAAAAATATTGGTAAATTGGGAAAGGGTTACCAGGCGTGCCCATTGTAAAATTTCAATTTTTTTGCTTTAGCTACGTATACAATGCATAAAATTGCAAGAAGCAACATTTTTTCAGGAGAGGCGATGATCTGAAGGTTTTCACTTTCAGTGCCCGCCCTAGCTACCGGGTTGCGAACATACTCATTAAAAACTACATAAATTTACAACTAACTAATACCAATACGTTCCAAAAGTTTCATAATGATACATTAGCTTTGTCAAAAGTTATCGCAATTTAAAAAATTTCAAATTTTTCCGATCTCTTTTTGGGTACCTAGCGCACACATGGGGTTCAAAATTCCAAAACATTATCCGACTAATATTTAAAACACGTTCGAAACTCATTCCGTTATCTTAGTTTTTGCAAAATATATTTGTGGTCGGAATAATAGGTATATTAAAAATATAACTAAAATGGGCGCCAGCGCCAAAGGACTAATGATAATTAACATTTTTTGAAACCTGGACCTATTCTACATATACACCAATGTATCCCGAAAGCTTCAGCTATATCGGATGGCGCGTTCCCGAGAAATAGTCACTGATTTTTTTTGATGATATATATATATATATATATATATATATATATATATATATATATATATATATATATATATATATATATATATATATATATATATATATATATATATATATATATATATATATTTGGAAACAGATATTTTTGGCCAAAGCAATTTTAATACTAATGTTCTTCGAACACTAGTAAAAACCAGGGTTCGCAAAAATTCGATATTTATAATAAATATCAAAAAATCCGATATTTGATATATATCCGATATATATCGGATATATATCACGTTTACGAAAAGTAAGCATTTTCCAGCCTGTAATTTATTTGAAACTGTCAAAATGGAAAAATAATAAAAATTAGTCTGAATATTTCACTTTTTATCCCTAAAGTAACAAAGACGTGAGTAAAAATTTGATAGATCAATTAAAATCAGGGTCAATTGTCAGGCTTCAGGAACAGATCTATAAGTGGTACATCATCGTCTGACTCCCCCTTAAATTGGCCTCCGGAATCTACGCCCAGTATTTCTTCTTGTATTTCCATATTCGCATTGGATTCCCAAACCTAGTCCATATTGTATGAAGGATAGTGAATATCAATACGATTTCATAACATCATTGACATACATTGTCATGTATGGATATACACAAACGCCACTTGCTGACATTTATACATCCCCTCACACAGTATAGCTGCGAGTTATAATTGCAGTAACAACTGAAGCCATATTACATAGCTCATGGTACAATGTAATATAGCGTGTGGGGCCATAATTTCTGCGCCATGTAATTATGGCGCTGGGAGCTATACTGCATGGCTCAGGGTACTATGTACATAGCGTATGGGACTATAAATGCTGTGCCATGTTACATGGGACCACGCGCTATGTAGATTTTGACATTATGGCGCTGGGAGCCATATTGCATGGCTCAGAGTACTATGTACATGTCGTATGGGACCATAAATAATGCGCTATGTTACATGGCTCTGGGCGCCATGTGGATTTTTTTTCAGTGTATCGATTGTCCTTCGGGTGTAGTGAGGCTGCAACAAATTATAGGCTAATTGTGAACGTTAGACCAACCGTCCAAAGACAAAGATACGGCCTTGCCCTCGATTTTATCTTTTTGTTTTTGTAAGGTATCTGCATAGCTTTCTTCTAGGAGACGGCCTCCTATTTGAAGAGATGTGGGGGGCTTAAAGCCTGGACGAAGTTCCATGATAATTTCTTTAAACTTCAAGTGATCAGCGTGCAAAAACGGTGTATTGGTGGCATAGAAAAAGTTTGCGACCGCCAAATCAATTTTTTTCGCTTGGGATTCCGATGTACCTTTTCTATTATGTTGAATGATGGTCCGCCAGTCGACAATGTGTGTTTTTTGCCACTGATTCGATTATGGTGTCATTTGATATTGAAGGGTGGGTATCATGAACAGAATCTGAAGGTGGCACATATGAGCTAGAAGCCCTTGACACTGGACAAACATTCACATGTTTCAATAGCCGCACACGAATGCCTTGCAGCTCTTTCTTGCACTTTTTACATTGGGCCCATTTGCCACTGTTCCCCATCTTTGATATAATGTTAAATTTTCCCCATACAGCATTCGTAGGTTTCGGCATAGCTCAAATTGTTTCGAGTACTGTGGAAAAATGAAATGTAGAAAGAAAAACACTTAGGCTCAACGATCTGACAACTTGTATTGTTTTCACACTACCTTCAATAGATCAGTTATCTACTTCAATGAGTATCGCGCAGCAGATGAACGCAAAGATCACTGCACTACACCAATTAAATATCGATATCAAAATGAAATACAAAAGTAGGATTGTAGCATTAACCTTTTAAACTAGCAAAGCATTTCTTAGGTAGATATTAAATTGACAGTATACTTGAGTTAAAAATTATCAAATGCTAGTCCGCGTGCACGTTAGTAAAACGGGGAGTCCCCGAACTTCAAATGAGATAGCTATTCGGGGGAAAATAATCTAAATTTTAGTTTTTCTTTCAATGTTGCTAAGAGGCTAGATAGAAAATATGAATTGATATATATCTGCATAAATATCAAATGATATATATCGTGATATATATCATGATATATATCCTCTGATATATATCGGCGAACCCTGGTAAAAACCGACCTAACACTACTTTAATATTTGATATTTTTAAAAACGCATTTTGCTTGATTTTCTTTTTCTTTTGTGAATGAATCATTGAATCACTTAACTTTGGCTGCACCACCACTTTGCAAAAACAGCAATAGGCTTTCCCGTCGATTTGTTGCAACCACTTTTTTAATTTTTAGTCATTTTTCCAATAAGTGCGACATACTTGTTTGTCACCCAGTTTTGAATAATTTGTGCGTGTCGCGGCTAAAATTGTGTCAGGTGTTTGCTACGGAGCTGAAACCGAATAGATATTATTTTTCTCACAAAATTAAATTTGTGCATTGAGTTTTGGTTTTAGTTTCTCCTATGTTTTTGTGCTATTTAATGGTTATGGATAAAGTGTTTGGTTCCTATCTTCAAATTTTGACATAGGATGTGTATTCTATAGTAAACATATTTCGTTCGTCTTATCTTCTTTAGTTTATCGCTGATGATTTGAAACTTGGTTTTTGCGAGTTTTTTTTTAGAAAGCAGAGCCTTGTACGTTTTTTCATGATGAAGCTTACCAACAAAAAACACAGCTAACTACTGTTGTATCTACCCAAAACATTAGCCTTTATCTTAGAATTTGAGGAGAATGCTCTCAAAAAACTAGCGAAAATAAGTGGGAACAAAGCAACATTTTAAGTGACCCAAATTCATAAATTTGTAGCTGAATTCATAGCCCATAGCGAAATGAACAATTTTATAGCCAAGCATGTTCTTTTTATAGTTAAATCTAGCTAAAATGTAACTGAATTGGCATCTCTGACTAGTATTTCTATATTTCACACCAAAGAAGAGTACACCAAAGATTTTAGTTTACTTCGTAAATACTCGCACAATTTACTTTGTTTGTACTGTTTCCCACATAAATGAGCAGTTGCAAACGTTTGACCCAAAATGTCGCTGTAGTCTTCTTTCGTTCAGCTTTCACTGACATTTTCATCTCTACAAGAACAAACAACTGATCTTTCAGCCAAAAACTTTCATTTATTACGATCGATACCTCTTTTGTTTAAAACGGGTCCTCTTCCCGTTCAGGTAGAACTCCTTCGCCAATAATCTGTACTTCGCCAAATGTTGAACTGTAAATCTGGACCCAGTTATATCCGTTGTATTGCACAACATACGAGTAACCTTCGACAGGCTGCTCTGTGACACAAACTACTGAAGTAAAGTCTCTGCAAATTAAAGATAATTTTGAAATGTCTTACAACTGGCCATAAATAAGGCTTACAAATTTCGACTTCCCAAGAAACCTAGCAAAGCATTCAATGCGCCGCTTGTCATTTGTCCAATAGATGACACACTTGGACCACCAAGAGAATTGTTCACCAATAGCCGGCAAGGAACCTGAAGTAACAGGATGGTAAAAACGTTAGCAAGGAACTATGAAATTTCAGAGCGATGCCACCCGATATAACATGAACTAATAGAATAGATGTACACGTGGATATGTTCTACTGTAGATAAAAACTATTAAATATATTCAAAAGATTTTAAAAGTGGAGTGAAAATCTTCCATTTTTACAAATGACAACTAAAGCCTAAAAAAATCGGGATTTGTTACAGTTTTCCAATTTTTTAATAACTTCTTAGCTTCTTGATCTTGATACAATCAAAATACAATAAAAAAAAATCGGGATAAGTAACAGGTTTCCAATTACTTATTAACTTCTTAGCTTCTTGATCTTAATACAATGGCACTTTGCGATTCTACAAGAAGGATACCTCGCCTATGATCACGTGTGCAGGCTTTCGCGCCCGAACGTTTCATTCAAAATGCGTTTCTCTGCCGGGCAAATGCACTGATGTCATTTCGCAACGTGACTCAGGGGTGTACTGGTTTCGCGAGAAATGCAGGAAGCATTCGATATTCGTCCTATGCATCTCGTCTTCGTTCCGCAAAGTCAGCTATCGATGTTCTGTCTCGGGTTCATGATAAATTGTCGGACGATTTTCGTTCTACGAGCAATGAGGTTAATGAGCTGGTCCGAGCTGCTAACATTTAACAGCCCTCAACATCATCTCTCGGAGCACTGTATGCTGGTCACGCTATATCTAGCCCCCCTGGATCCCCGACAGCTACGCGTACTTGTCCGCGAGGGCAAACGAAAACTTTGAAACCTCAGTTGCCACCTCAACTGCAACCGTTGCAATTACTAGTGCCGAGAGAAGTCTCCGATCAAGTCAGCAACTGAAGTCGTGGTGCTTCCTAACTCACCGACTAAATCTGCTGGTATATCCATACTGAACACGGTTCTTGCGTTTGATCACGTTATTCAGCGTTCTCTGAGCGGGAGTCAGCCATCGGTCATCACACCGGTTCCGATGACTGATCTTCCCCGTGTCGCTCCTTTATTAACAGTTGTGCGTCCACCAATACAAATATTTGTATCGCGGCTCACATACTCTACAACGGCTGAAGATATTCAATCAAATATTTTGGCGAGGCTGGGACACGTTCCTTCGCTTCTTACGTGTGCGAAATTGACAAAGGACAATCTGGATAACCAAACCATCACTTCGTTTTGAATTACTTTGCCTCCTGGCTCGGAAAAGGCTCTCCAAATCAATTTCTGGCCTCCTGGCACCTTAGTTAAGGAGTTCATTCCAAGATCTCGGAAAAACTTTCGCACGAATTCATCGCGGAGCTTTTGAAACTAGACTCATCAACAAGCAGAGCTTGAACCGACCTCTTAAAATTTACTACCAGAACGTTCGTGGTCTGAGGACCAAGGTTAATTTTGTAAAGTTCTCCTCGAAAATCGCATCTGATGACATTGTCTGTCTTACAGAGACCTGCTTGTCTGAGGATATATACAGCAGTGAAATCTTGCCCCTTCATACTATTTTTCGTAGCGATCGGAATCGATCTGCGTGTAATATTTCACTAGGAGGTGGTGTTTGAATTGGTATTCACAAATATCTGAATGGAACGCGCTGCAGTGACTTCATTCCCTCCGTCCCGGTCGAATGTGTGATTGTCCATATTTCTCCTTCACCATCTGCAGTGCTGCTTGTTTCCTCTATCTACATCCCTTGTAGTAGCCCTGTACTGGTATATGAACTTTTCTTCGCGGAACTCTCGTCCTACCTTAATAATCGCTTCCCTTCTGCTTGCTTACTTTTATGTGGTGACTTTAATATGCCGTCGCTTGTTTGGGATGATACTTTCTCAAATATTTTGTCTTCTAGCAATATTTCTCTCGCTATTTCTTCCTTTGTGTCTCTTTGCTCTATTCCCCAATTTAACAACGTTCCGAATACTAACAACAGGATTCTGGATTTCGTTCTAACTAATATTCACCATTCTTCCTTTTGCTTAAGTCCTTCTCTGTCTCCGTGTGTGCAACCTGATCCTCATCATCACCATTGACTACCTAGATGTGACAGGTAAAAGCATGTCCAGTTCTTCGTCTTTATTAGTGGGATACTTAAAAAATTGAAAACGCATAAAAACAGAACCACTTTCAAATTCTTGTAAGTTTCAGGGCATTACTCGAACAAAAAGATCTAAATAAAATTTACGAAAATACATGGAAAATGCCTCGCTACACTAACGAAGAATATGGAGATATTTTGTACGTCTATGGGGAGTGCCGGGGAAATTCAGCAGCGGCGCAATCTTTGTATCATCAGAGATACCCCCATCGACGGATTCCTGGAAAGAGAGTGTTTCAACAACTTTACGCGAGGATTCGGGAAACGGGTAACGTCAGAACGAGCCGAGTAAACGCAAATCCTACAACTGCAACCGCTGTACGGACCGAAGAAGAAATATTGCATGCAGTGGAATCTGACCCATCAACCAGTATTCGACGCTTAGCGTTACGGTTTAACGTGTCTAGCTGGAAAGTTTGGAGTATTTTTAAAGCAGCCCGTTTACATCCTTACCATCACACACAAGTTCAGGAACTCCTACCCATCGATTTGCCCAAAAGGATGGAACTCTGCAATTGGCTCCTTGAGAGACAATTAGACGACGAAAATTTTTTCAACAGCATTCTTTGGACGGATGAGTCTTTATTTACGAGGGACGGCATCACAAACTTCCACAATTTACACACGTGGGCTGAGAACAATCCAAACACTGCAAGAACGCCATCATTTCAGCATAGATTCAGCGTAAATTTATGGGCAGGAGTGATTGGCAATAATTTGATTGGGCCTTTTAGGCTCCCGCCTACCCTAAATAGTACCAACTACTTGCATTTTTTAACACATGATCTGCAGGACTTATTGGAAGATATTCCTCTGCAACGATTGGTTTCCATGTTTTACCAACACGATGGTGCTCCAGCTCATTACGGCCGACCAGTCATAGATTGGTTGAATTCCAACTATCCCAATCACTGGATCGGTAGAAATGGACCAGTACACTGGCCTGCGAGGTCTCCTGATCTGACTGTAATAGATTTTTTTGTATGGGGACGGATGAAGGACCTTGTGTACGCAATGGAAGTATCCACTTTAGAAGAACTAAATACCAGGATCGATGATGCTGCAACAGAAGTGAGGCAACAGTTGAGAGACATGAATATGAAAAGAACGCTTGCCAAACGAGCTTTGGCATGTATTCAAAATGAAGGTGGCGATTTTGAACACTTACTGTAGATTAAAAATTTTGAAATAAAGCATAAAAACCATTATTAAATACTTTCAGTTCAAGAAAAAAGTGTAGATCGACAACGAGGGCCACTTTATGGCATATTTAGTTTTTCAGCAATATTCATTTTCGCTTAATACTTGTGAAATGGTAGAATCTAAGTCATTGGAATGTATGCAACTTTTGTAGCCAGTAATATGGCTTATCAAAATATTTAAATGAAAGTGGCACATTATAATGAGGTTTTCTAAGGAAAACGACCTGGAACACAGAATTTTCGGGGTTAAAATTAAAAAATTTTGTGTTTCGAAGAAAATATCTCAAAACTCGGTACAACTGCAATCAAGTACAATACATTTAATATAAGGTAATTTAATTGTCTAATAAACGCGGTATAAAACTTTGAGTTGTGATAATTAATTTTCAAGATATAATGATTCAAGTGAGTCAGGGTACCGGTCCGAACAAGTTTTTTTGAACACCCTGTAACTCCGTAGGTTTTGAAATCCGGACCATCCTGTAGAACGATTTTTTACTCCAAATATGTCAAAAAACGCTTCCTTAAAATAGTGCTCATTTAGTACCAAACACCGTGTATATATATATATATATATATATATATATATATATATATATATATATATATATATATATATATATATATATATGTTTATATATATATATATATATATATATATATATATATATATATATATATATATATATATATATATATATATATATATATATATATAATATATCTATAATATATACATATATATTTCTTTTATTTGTTATGTCTAATCTATGATTGGATCTATTCTGTTGATTTGGGCATAAATAAATAAATAAATAAGTAAAAATTACCTCGGGCTCTAAATACATGCCAAACCCTTGAACGACAAGCACTCCAGATAGTAAAAGCAAACCGAAAACCGTTTTCATTTCGTTGAATTTCTGAAAATTTTAAAGCTCCAAAGCTGATTTGTACTTTCAAAGACACTTTCTGCAGACACACTGCACTCTCCTCTGTTTATATAGTCTACTCGGTAAAAAAATCAATTTTATGGTGTAACTCCTTGCTAATTATTCATAGGTGCTGCAAATTCTGGAAATTATTGATTCCGCCAACTATCCGAAGCTGTTTAAGTTTCCGGTAAAATTATGGTTATGGAACTAATGCGGAAAGTAATCAATGAGCCGAAGCCAATTTTAAAATTTGATATATTCGTGCGAAAGCTAGAAGTCTCCTTAATCTATAATACAGTTTGAAAATACCAAACGTCCTTGGAAATCGTAAGTGATGATATATCAGCAGCTCAGTTTCGTTTTCTTACGCTCTTCTCTACTTCCTATTGCTGCAACTCGGTCGTTATCAATAATGATGTAATTGCTCTATCTGAACTATATATACATATATATGTATAGGTATATATATATATATATATATATATATATATATATATATATATATATATATATATATATATATATATATATATATATATATATATGTAAGTTATCACAGTACCCCTTCTCGCCTTACCTATACTATTGCAATTAAATGCTGGCATACGATTTTTTACCTGGGAACAATAAATTCTTCGATCGATCCGTGGGATTGTCTATCAGCATATTCGTATGCACAAGCAGGGCCGGTTCTGGCCATATTTCCGCCCGGCGATTATTAAGTGTTGAGTGCAAAGTTTTTAGGTCAGAATGTTAGAAAATATTTCGCAAAATTTTAACATTATCAATTAATCGATGCCTCAACTTTTCTACTCGTTTTTGAAGAAATTTTATGCAAGCCTCATCTGATCTTACAATTATATTCTTATTTTGAGGCTCAACTATTTTTTGTTCAATGTTATGTCCCAATTAGGTATTGTTCTAATCGTAATCATCTAACTCCACAGTTTCTGATAAAAAGATTGTTTAATCTGAATACACAATTTTTTTTGTTAAGCCTTCAATAAATAAACGAAAATTGTTTAGGGGCTTAGTGAGTTAAACAAAAATGTTTTCTTTTTTTTATTATAGAAGTAACCTTTAAAATTGGTTCAAAAAATATGAGATACAAAATGTTTATTTCATTTACAATAATTTTTGCTAAGAATCATTCTTCTGATGTTTGGACGATACTCGAGTGGGTTTGACGTTTTTCACTATGATGCTGCATTTCGAACAATGAATTTGACCCTAGCGCAATATTTAGACTCAACTGTCAGTTTCTAGCACCTCTCACTTAAATGGCCGATTGGACTTAACACGCAATTATTCAATACAAAAAGACACATTCTAGTTTGAATTTGTTTCCGGTTTTGTTTTTCGGATTGCAACGGAAAAAATATATTCTTTATTTTGCAATGTGTTGAAAAATTCTAGAAAATGGGAAAAAATCGAACAAATACTACTTTAACATTTGACAGTTTTAAAAATGCATTTTGTTTGATTGAATATGCTTTTTCTTTTGTGAATGAGCCATTAAATCACTCAACAATAGGCTTTCCGATCGACTTGTTGCAACCAATCATTTAATTTTTAGTCACTTTTCCAATAAGTGCGACATACTTGTTTGTCACCCAGTTTTGAATAATTTGTGCGTGTCGCGACCAAAATTGTGTCAGGTGTTTGCTACGGAGCTGGATCCGAATAGGGATGAAAGCAATGTTTTAGAACCGATGTCATTGATTGATGCCCGTTTCGCACACTTTAAAGATCAAGGTTGGTATTATTTTTCTCACAAAATTAGATTTTTGCATTGAGTTTTGGTTTTAGTTTCTGCTATGTTTTTGTGCTATTTTTTGGTTATGGATACTTTTTTTGGTTCAAATCTTCAAATTTTGACATAGGATTTGTATTCTATAGTAAACATATTTCGTTTGTCTTATCTTCTTTAGTTTATCGCTGAAGATTTGAAACTTATTTTGTGCAAATTTAGAGACCGCAGAGCCTCGTATGTTTTTCCATGGTGAAATTTACCAAAAATAGGTAAGCAACTGCTTTTGTATCTACCCAAAACATTAGCCTTTATCTGAGAATTTGAGGAGAATGCTCTCTTGCAATGAGTCTTTTAAATATTTGTAGCTAAATTCGTAGCCAGTAGCTAAAATTTGTAGCTAAGTTCGTAGCCAGTAACTAAATGAACAATTTTATAGATAAGCTGTTCTTTTTATAGCTAAATCTAGCTAAAATGTAGCTAAATTGGCATCACTGACTACTATTTCCATACGAAAAAAAAATTTCCCGACCGCACTTTAAAACGCCACTGTAAGTACACCAAAGAATTTAGTTTGTTTCGTAAATACTTGCACAATTTACTTTGTTTGTACTGTTTCCCAGATTAATGAGCAGTTGCAAACGTTTGATCCAAAATGTCTCTGTAGTCTTCTTTTGTTCAGTTTTCACTAACTTTTTCATCTCTAAAAGAATAAACAACTTTCAGCCAAAAACTTTCATTTATTATGAACGATACATTTTTTGTTTAAATCGGCTGCTCTATCTGTTCAGGTATAACGCCTTTGCCAATAATCTGTGGGTCAGATAATGGAATGTAAATCTGGACCCAATTAAGTCCATTGTATTGCACTTTATACAGGTAACCTTCGACGATCTGCTCTGTGACACAAACTACTAAACTCAAGTATCTGCAAATCAAAGATAATTTTGAAATGTCTTACAACTGGCCATGAATATGGCTTACAAATTTTGACTTTGCAAGAAACGGTCCAAAGCTTTCAATGCGCTGGTTTTCATTTCATATGTAGATGACATTCTTGGACCATCAGCAAGATCGTTCGCCAATAGCCGGCAAGGCACCTGAAGTAACAGGATGGTAAAAACGTTAGCAAGGAACTTTGAAATTTCAGAGCGATGTCACCCGATATAACATGAACTAATAGAATAGATGTACACGTGGGTATGTTCTACTGTCGATAAAAACTATTAAATACATTCAAAAGATTTTAAAAGTGGAGTGAAATTCTTCCATTTTCACAAATGACAATCAAAACGGTAACTTTATACAAAAAATCCAGATAAGCAACAGGTTGCCAATTACTTCTTCATCACTTCCATACACCTGAACGGCAAGCACTCCAGATAATAAAAGCAAACCGAAAAGCGTTTTCATTTCGTTGGATTTTTCAAGATTCTAAAGCTCCAAAGCTGATTTGTAGTTTCAAAGATACTTTCTGCAGAGC
The DNA here is from genome assembly GCA_963978885.1 of Nemotelus pantherinus. Lineage (NCBI taxonomy): Eukaryota > Metazoa > Arthropoda > Insecta > Diptera > Stratiomyidae > Nemotelus > Nemotelus pantherinus. Next base: position 246,908,565 of record OZ022264.1, on the reverse strand, counting down.
CAACTGCGCTCTCCTCTGTTTATATAGTCAACTCGGTGGAAAATCAATTTATGGTGTAATTGCTTGCTTATTATACATAGCTGTTTCAAATTGTGGAAATTATTGATTCCGCCAATATCCGTTAAAATTATGGCTATGGAACTAATGCGGAAAGTAATCAATTAACCTAACTTAATGTTAAAATTTGATATATCCGTGCGAAGGGTTTAACGGAAGCAATCAGACACGTTGATGACCTTGACGTCTCCCAAATCTATGATAATGATTGAAAATACCAAACATCCTTCGAAATCGTTAGAAGTGATATATCAGCAGCTCACTTTCGTTTTCTTACGCTCTTTTCTACATACTACTGCTGCAAGTCGATCGTTATCAATAATGTTGTAATTTCTGAATCTGAGCTGATCATTTTAATCCCTCAGTTTACTGGCTCAGATCTCTGTTTGGTGCGTTTGTCGATCAATATTTCAAATATTACGATAACCTGGGTGATTTCGTAGGCCGGTCGTTTAACATCTACCGATCTCCAATCTTGATGGCTTGTAGCATACCTAAAAACCGTATTATGTTGTAAGCTTGTTTATGGCAAGCAAAGAATTGGAAATTTTTGAGCCTTGTTTGGGCGCTTAGTGCCTAAAAGAAGGCAGGGATTTGTTTTTCAGATTTCGATTTGGCGTAACTTCTGACTGAAATATTGGATTATCGTGAAATTCGCAGATCTTATTAATGTTGACTTGAGCTATTCACACATGTTAACTAAAACACAAACACATTTTCAAGATTGTGCCGGCAACCCTGTAGCTACGGCAGACACGTGAAAAAAATCTTTCAAATCATCGAAGCTTCTAAAAATTTTTTGGCTCTTTGACAAAATGTTCGAATCATTGATAAATTTTAATCTTCTTCCACCATATCAATATGAAATATTCAAAATTCCGAGTTGCACAAGAACGGCAACCGAATTACCTTTGTTTTCAGCACTCGCAACTTCTGTTCACGAGAACTGGCGACCCAATAATTCGATCATTATGAAATTTACAGGACATGTTGGTCCTAACTAGTACCAGGTTTGATAGAAATGATTTTTAAGTACAGGTAACACTATGGCATTGGTGCCAACTTAAAAAATGACTGTGAAAACAAAACTGCTCTTTGGCCTATAACTTCCAATTCAAAAATCAAATTTTTATTAAATTTGCAGTTTATCTGAACCATGCTTTAAGCCAAATTTGGTAGAAATTTGGTTTGAAAATTAGGATAGAGTTGCCAGCTATGCTAATTTTTGTCACCGAAATCTTGTAAATTTTCTCATCAAAATAAGGCTTTTTTCCCCCATAACTTTCCATCCAGTCATGAAATCAAAACGATATTTATCTTATAAATGAACCTTAATGTAAACCAAATGTCATAGGAATTTCGTGAGAAAACATCATTTAAAGATTGCCAGCTATGGCCATTTTGGTAATTTATTGGTAATTCATTTTGGTAATTTTTCCAAGCGATGTGTTCATTAAATTTTCAAATGGGAATGATCCTGCAATGACATTCAACCATAAATATTAACGTTTCGGAAATTTGAAAGGTTTTTAGGGCGGTAGCTTTAAAATTCTTTTCATGCCTTTCAATTTCAGAGGGTGGGTTTAACTTAACGTGAAGCAGATTTGGTATATTTTTGGCTTTGCTGCTCACCAGCAAATGTGTAAGTTTAATACGTCCAGATTGTAACAAATACAATTTATATTTAACCCTTTGGCACAAGCGGCCATTTTAGTGATATTTAAAATATACGTATAACTCTATCAACAAATTTCTTTCTAAAGAATTAAGTTTGCGGAATAAATTTTGAACGTGTTTGTAATATCAATATAATTTTGACAATTTTTAATTCTCTGTGTACTTCAACTTTAACTTTTTTAATGAAACTTTCGTTAACGGAACTCATAACCCAATAGTCAAATCCAATTGAAATTTACGGAATATATTGGTTTTGCTTAGGACCAGAAGCGATTTTTGAATATAGACAAATTATCATCTTAAACAATCGCTGAGAGAAAAAAACTGCTTTTTGCACTTGAAATTCCAATTCGGTCACCAGCTTTTTAAAGAAATTCACACGGTAGCTGAAACTCAATTCAAGCCACGTTTGGTAGAAATTTGGTTGAACAATTTGGTTGGAGCTGCCAGCTATGGTAATTTTGGTGTCTTGAATTTTGTGAAATCGTTCAGCAAAATAAAGCTTTTTGTCCCATAACTTCCAGTGCATTCATAAAATCAAAACTAAATCCATATGGTAAATGAGCCTTACTGTTGGACAACCTTAGTAAGAATCAGGCTGGAAAACCATGACAGGGCTGCTAACTATGATAGTTTTTTTTTACTTTTTATCATATCTTTATCAAGCGAAGCTTTCAATAAATTTGGAAATGATAATGATCTTGTAGTGCCAATAAATAACAAATACTAATCTTTTGAAAATTTGAAAACCTTCGAGAGTGGCAAACCTTGAGCTGTTTTTACTCCTATAACTCCCAATGCAGTTATTGAATCGAAACAAAATTCATAGAGTGGGTCGGTCTTAATATGAAGCAAATTTAATTTTGTTTTGGTGCTAGCAAAAGGTTGTCAGCACCAGATATTTTTTTCCGTTCCAACAGATGCTATCACTAGATATTCATATGGGATGCATCTAAAATGAAAATATGCAGCCAATGTTTAAATTCTCCAAGTTCTGAAAATCTTTCGCACGGTAAATCCAAACACCTTTCTTCCTTTTTATCATCCGATAAAGTCATTAACGATGCTGTCATCGTGTCAAGGATCACGCGTAGTAGAATATGCACTCAAATTCGACACAAATTGCCTATTTTTCTTCCGACGTGAGTGAGCGGTTCCTGTACGCTAGAGTTTTTCTATCATTCGAAAATTTTCAATATCACAACAACAACCCATGGGTCCTTTATACTTAAAAAGCTTTGGATTTAGCAGCCCACCTTTAATTTTCACCATCATAGATCAAAAAAATCTAACGCACCTGAACCGCTTGAAATACTAATGTTCGATGAACAATAGAAAAATCGTGCAGATTCTACCACACATGCGCCAACCTGTTTCGAGTGCAACACCACTTCGATCTTAACAATGCATTTAAACTTCTAGGGCGGAAAGGATTTCAGGGCTACCACTGGCATGAATTTCATGATTTGGGAAAGCCAAACACTGCGAAACTTTGAAAGCAGCATAACCTAACATAAACAAAGAAAATGCTCAGTGCTGCAGCACTTTAACTACTAATGTTTTTCGATGTCGGCTTCCGGAGAACAAGCTGAAATTGCCTGGGTTTGTTCCGACCACCGCTGCAGCCAGCGAGTTCGTAGTAACTCAACACCCACCGTGGAACCTATCAGCTGCTGTATTTCGCACAGCAGCTGGGAAGGTTGCTGGTCACCTAGGCAGAGGCTCCCCAAACTCAGAAAAATATGTTTCCGAAAATCAAAGAAAATATTTACCTGTTTACCAGATGTGAAATCTTCACAAATCAAATAAACCTTTATTTGATATCAGTAATTTGTATACATATCATTGGAAAACTTCTTATATTCAACGAAATACAATTTTTGCTTTACCTTATTTCAAGTAAGTAGTTTTCATCAAATCTTGTAAATTACGTCTATGAATTTAGTAAATTATATCTACACCGCGAATATTATTTTCTATGATTCAACAACAACCACGCTTCAATATTCGACGAAAAAATTGATAGTTTTTCTGTCTTCTATCAACATTTCCTCTACACAAATAAGGGGTCGGCAGCTTAGCTCGCTAACGTGTCAATCCAAAGTAGCGATCTACCGCTCGTGGGTTCGAATTCCGCCGGGTTCATGGTTGACTTTGATCGTCTTCAGTTGTCCTAACTCCATTGACTAAGTGTCGCATTATAGCTTAAATTAGTGACTAAGCATAAATAATACTAGCGCTTCAGAAAATAAGAAAAAAATGTGGCACTTTAAAAAAAGGAAAATATGGGAAACATTTTTTTTAACAGTTTTTGCGTGCCAACAACATGCGATGCTTTCAAAGCGATGCCCCATCTAAGTAGTAACCGCGCCCAGCACTGCTTAACTTCGGTGATCGTACGTGAACCGATTTATGCCAGATGCCAGATGTTCTTGAAACTATACCAAGTTTTACTCAGGGCAAATACAATATTTGCTCTTTGAAATGAAGAAATTTCTTTCTTTGGATTGAATAACTATTTCTTTGGCGCAGAATCATTACCAGTTTTCTTTGATAATGTGTTCAGTTTTCTTCCAAAAATAGAAGTGTTTTTCTCAGTGCATGCGGTGAAGTATTTATCAGCTGCTGTACTTCGCACAGCAGCTGGGAAGGTTGGTGGTCACCTATGCAGAGGTTCCTCATAAGGTGAAGTAGTTCCGTTGAGCCACTTGCTGTGAGACGGCTAATAAAGACCTCTCTTGAGTGCCTCGTACGAGCACTGCGGATCCGGATTCACAAGAATAGGTCTGTTTCCATACTTTCAGTCACTGAATTTTCCTGAATTTTACTGAATCATGTGGTGGGGAAATTCATGAAAAGTACGGGAACGCTCTTTTGCTTTACCCAAATGAGGAGTCGGTAGCTTAGCTCACTAACGCGCCAGTCTGAAGCAGCGCTCTACTGCTCGTGGGTTCGTATTCATTGTTAACAGCTGCCTCCATTGGTTTAGTGTCACATTATAGCTTTAACCCTAGAATGGTCCCGATGAGTAAATTTTACTCACATAGGGTATATATTTCGTCGCGCACCAGCCAGTTGTGCCTTCTTTGTAGTAAAAACATGTACCTAAAATAATCCAAAAATTTACCGTACCATTCCAGGGTTAAATGGCGACTAAGGCATAAATGACACTAGTGCTTCAGCAAATAGGAAAAAATGTGGCATTTGAAATAAAAAATAATGAAATAATTGATATTGGCTTCTCCTATATGTGTCTCCTTACCGCCATAGCTAAGCATTCGCTTCAAAAGAAGTCAAATCATATTGTTTTGGTGAAATTGGCGCCCGCGTTCGTTGGTCCTTATAATATCAAGAAGAAAACGTCGTCATGGACTTTCGAGCTGGTTGGCATGAAGAGGAAGTCTGCGGGTAACTGGCATGCGAAGGATCTCAAGCCAATAATTGAGAGCGATAGTGAAACCCGGGGGTCTTTATAGATGGAATGAACTTCGCAATAAGTATCTGTAATATCTAGGTTTGATAAGGGTCGGAAGATTCCAACTGATAGAGGTAGATATTGAGTTTGAGAAACAGAAGACGCACCGCAACCGCACCGCAACCGCACCGCAACCGCACCGCAACCGCAACCGCACCAGAACCGCATCGCAACCGCACCGCAACCGCACCGCAACCGCACCGCAACCGCACCGCAACCGCATCGCAACCGCATCGCAACCGCATCGCAACCGCACCGCAACCGCACCGCAACCGCACCGCAACCGCACCGCAACCGCATCGCAACCGCACCGCAACCGCATCGCAACCGCACCGCAGCCGCATCGCAACCGCACCGCAACCGCACCGCAGCCGCATCGCAACCACACCGCAACCGTACCGCAACCGCACCGCAACCGCACCGCAGCCGTACCGCAACCGCACCGCAACCGCACCGCAACCGCACCGCAACCGCACCGCAACCGCACCGCAGCCGCACCGCAGCCGCATCGCAACCGCACCGCAACCGCACCGCAGCCGTACCGCAACCGCACCGCAACCGCACCGCAGCCGTACCGCAACCGCATCGCAACCAAACCGCAACCGCACCGCAGCCGTACCGCAATCGCACCGCAACCGCACCGCAACCGCACCGCAACCGCACCGCAACCGCACCGCACCCGCACCGCAACCGCACCGCAACCGCACCGCAACCGCAACCGCACCGCAACCGCACCGCAACCGCACCGCAACCGCACCGCAACCGCACCGCAACCGCACCGCAGCCGCACCGCAGCCGCACCGCAACCGCACCGCAACCGCACCGCACCGGCACCGCAACCGCATCGCAACCGCACCGCAGCCGCATCGCAACCGCACCGCAACCGCACCGCAGCCGCATCGCAACCACACCGCAACCGCACCGCAACCGCACCGCAGCCGTACCGCAACCGCACCGCAACCGCACCGCAGCCGTACCGCAACCGCACCGCAACCGCACCGCAACCGCACCGCAACCGCACCGCAACCGCACCGCAACCGCACCGCACCCGCACCGCAACCGCACCGCAACCGCACCGCACCCGCACCGCAACCGCACCGCAACCGCACCGCAACCGCACCGCAACCGCACCGCAACCGCACCGCAACCGCACCGCAGCCGCACCGCAGCCGCACCGCAACCGCACCGCAACCGCACCGCACCCGCACCGCAACCGCACCGCAACCGCATCGCAACCGCACCGCAGCCGCATCGCAACCGCACCGCAACCGCACCGCAGCCGCATCGCAACCACACCGCAACCGCACCGCAACCGCAACCGCACCGCAACCGCACCGCAACCGCACCGCAACCGCACCGCAACCGCACCGCAGCCGCACCGCAGCCGCACCGCAACCGCACCGCAACCGCACCGCACCGGCACCGCAACCGCATCGCAACCGCACCGCAGCCGCATCGCAACCGCACCGCAACCGCACCGCAGCCGCATCGCAACCACACCGCAACCGCACCGCAACCGCACCGCAGCCGTACCGCAACCGCATCGCTACCGCACCGCAGCCGTACCGCAACCGCACCGCAACCGCACCGCAGCCGTACCGCAACCGCATCGCAACCAAACCGCAACCGCACCGCAGCCGTACCGCAATCGCACCGCAACCGCACCGCAACCGCACCGCAACCGCACCGCAACCGCACCGCACCCGCACCGCAACCGCACCGCAACCGCACCGCACCCGCACCGCAACCGCACCGCAACCGCACCGCAACCGCACCGCAACCGCACCGCAACCACACCGCAACCGCACCGCAGCCGCACCGCAGCCGCACCGCAACCGCACCGCAACCGCACCGCACCCGCACCGCAACCGCACCGCAACCGCACCGCAACCGCACCGCAACCGCACCGCAACCGCACCGCACCGCACCGCAGCCGCACCGCAACCGCACCGCAGCCGCACCGCAACCGCACCGCAACCGCACCGCAACCGCACCGCAACCGCACCGCAAACGCACCGCAACCGCACCGCAGCCGTACCGCAGCCGTACCGCAACCGCACAGCAACCGCACCGTAACCGCACCGCAACCGCACCGCAACCGAACCGCACCGCAGCCGCGTCGCAACCGCACCGCAACCGCACCGCAACCGCACCGCAATCGCACCGCAGCCGCACCGCAGCCGTACCGCAACCGCACCGCAACCGCACCGCAGCCGCATCGCAACCGCACCGCAGCCGCATCGCAACCGCACCGCAACCGCACCGCAGCCGCATCGCAACCACACCGCAACCGCACCGCAACCGCACCGCAGCCGTACCGCAACCGCATCGCTACCGCACCGCAGCCGTACCGCAACCGCACCGCAACCGCACCGCAGCCGCACCGCAACCGCACCGCAACCGCACCGCACCCGCACCGCAACCGCACCGCAACCGCACCGCAACCGCACCGCAACCGCACCGCAGCCGCACCGCAGCCGCACCGCAACCGCACCGCAACCGCACCGCACCCGCACCGCAACCGCACCGCAACCGCACCGCAACCGCACCGCAACCGCACCGCAAACGCACCGCAACCGCACCGCAGCCGTACCGCAGCCGTACCGCAACCGCACAGCAACCGCACCGTAACCGCACCGCAACCGCACCGCAACCGAACCGCACCGCAGCCGCGTCGCAACCGCACCGCAACCGCACCGCAACCGCACCGCAATCGCACCGCAGCCGCACCGCAGCCGTACCGCAACCGCACCGCAACCGCACCGCAGCCGCATCGCAACCGCACCGCAACCGAACCGCAACCGCACCGCAGCCGCATCGCAACCGCAACCGCACCGCAACCACACCGCAGCCGCATCGCAACCGCACCGCAACCGCATCGCAACCGCACCGCAATCGCACCGCAATCGCACCGCAACCGCACCGCAGCCGCATCGCAACCGCACCGCAACCGAACCGCAACCGCACCGCAGCCGCATCGCAACCGCACCGCAACCGCACCGCAACCGCATCGCAACCGCACCGCAACCGCACCGCAACCGCACCGCAACCGCACCGCAACCGCACCGCAACCGCAACCGCACCGCAACCGCAACCGCACCGCAACCGAACTGCGACCGCACCGCAACCGCACCGCAACCGCACCGCAACCGCACCGCAACCGCACCGCACCCGCATCGCAACCGCACCGCAACCGCACCGCAACCGCACCGCAACCGCACCGCAACCGCACCGCAACCGCACCGCAACCGCACCGCAACCGCACCGCAACCGCACCGCAACCGCACCGCAACCGCACCGCAACCGCACCGCAACCGCACCGCACCCGCATCGCAACCGCACCGCAACCGCACCGCAACCGCACCGCAGCCGCATCGCAACCGCACCGCAACCACACCGCAACCGCATCGCAACCGTACCGCAACCGCACCGCAACCGCACCGCAGCCGTACCGCAACCGCACCGCAACCGCACCGCAACCGCACCGCAACCGCACCGCAACCGCACCGCAACCGCACCGCACCCGCATCGCAACCGCACCGCAACCGCACCGCAACCGCACCGCAACCGCACCGCAACCGCACTGCAACCGCACCGCAACCGCACCGCAACCGTACCGCCACCGCACCGCAACCGCACCGCAGCCGTACCGCAACCGCACCGCAACCGCACCGCAACCGCACCGCAACCGCACCGCAACCGCACCGTAACCGCACCGTAACGGTACGGTAACGGTACGGTAACAGTACGGTTACGGCACGGTTACGGTACGGTATTGATACGGCCCACAATATTTATATTTTTTTCCCCAGTTCTAAGTGGAATACAGCCAATTTGAAGAGAGCTTTAACGTTAAAATCCATAAAACACTAAAAACATTGCGACCAGAAAACGTTGTTTCCAAAATCTTATCTCACCACCACTTCACATACGGACAGCTCATAGCAATAATTGAGCAAAAACTTGCCCAATATGCATGCCACTTTTCTGGCAGTTCCGAAATTTGTGTTTGGGTGCAAAATATGCTTTGCATGGCATGGCGCATATACGTCGCGTCATACCTGGTTGGACCTTTATTCATTTAACTTACGTGATTTTTTTTACATGTTATTGAATTGTGATCATGGTTCCCTTCTTGTCTATAAATCAGCATAGACAACGTTTATCGTCTCTAAAGCTTATGAAAGCAGAGAATAATTGATACGGGAAACTCGATCGTTTTGCGGAATAAGCCTCGAAGCAGAATCTAATTGGAAATAGCCGATTATCACCACTTTTGGATCCCTCGTATAACAAATATATACATAAATATTTTGTGCGAATGAAAGTTATAAGCGTGAATTGTTCAGCTAAAATAATATAGATACAAATTCGTTAAGTATAAAAACGTAAACTTATTATATAATATACCTTATTTTTTATAATTATTAATTTTCAAATACTCACATTTGCACTTCACGTTTTAAATTACGCAATATTTTGGAAATCACTTACTCAGTTGTTATTTCACAGAATATACAAATATTAAGATAACAATTTGAATTGCACTTTCTGGTCCGCAGTTTGGTAGTAGTACGTTATATTCATTGTAAAAAGGAACCGTAACTAGCACTCTAACACTATGTAGCCTGCTCAGGAGTTTATTAGTAGTACACTAGTATATATATATATATATATATATATATATATATATATATATATATTAGGGCGGGCCAAATTTTGTGTCGATTAGACCTGCTCCCTAAGATGATTATATGGACAATTCTAAGCAACTTTGCCGAAGGAACCATAGGTCTATCTCGATTTTCGAGTCTCCCACTTTTCAAAAAAAGATTTTTTCCCTATAACATCATTTTGATTCAAAATTCGTTTTTTTATTCATCGTTATATTATCTTTTTTATGTGTATATGGGGGGTTTTTGGGGTCGAGAAATTCATTTCTGATCTTTATTTTTACCTATAACTACCGCCAGAGGGCGTTTCATGCATATTTTAACTATTTTTCGTCTATTTTCCGAGAAAAATTACAAGTTTTTCGGTAAAATTGATCTTTATTTTATTTTTTTCAACAAAAATTCAACTTAAAAAATAAGAACATGTGTAAAAAATAAAAAAAAAATGAATTTAGTGGAAGAAAAGCGAAATAACTTATTTTTGAAAGTCTTTTTTGCTTTCAAGTCGGGGGTATTTTGCACGGCTTTCTGATGTAACTGCCATAACACTGTGTCGACTCTTTTCTAAAACACGTTTAGAAACGCTAGCCAGCAATTGAACATGTCTTTCCGTTGCTTGTATGTGTACCGGAATTCTTGGATCAGGCAATGGTGGATCATCGCATTCTAAATATTGTTCCAAATGATCATACGGAATGCTATACGTAAACGGTGGTTCGAATAAGACATCATCTCTATTTAAATCAATCATATTCGTATAATCTGTACAATTGAAGTTTATCAAAGGTTTTTGATAAACTCTAAGATGTGCCGGGTCGTACAGATTTCTTCGGTAGTGTAAAATTTTCTTGATTGCGATTTTTCGTGTCTCTTTTTTATCATCAAATAACATCGCTAACAAAATATTTTCGGAATGTGCGTAATATGAATTGTTTTTAATGACATTATTCACAACTCCGCGTAGATTTGTATCCAAATATTGTGTCCAACGAATGAATTTGTAAAATAATACACTACCGAAGACCACCGAATTATAGTACTTGATGTTGAAGTACATCGGCACATACACTTTCATTATGTATGTTGCCAAAATTTTCAAATTCCTTGATAGATTTTCAGTTGACACATACAACCGCAACAATCTATTCGCCTTGGTGAGCCAACGTGAATGTGCTATTGGTCCTGGTTTATTGTGAGATAAATCCGCAGGAACAACACCATTCGAAATTGCATTGGCCATTTTGTATAAGTACTTTGAATCGGTGGATAATTCAAATGGATCTAAATCAGGTGGCATGTTCTCTAGCACGATTATCTCGAATTCATCTACAAGCTGAAAAAAAAGAAATGAGATGAATTAAATTTTACCATTTAATAATGGAAAAAATCGATGAGAAAAATGACAAATGATACATACCGGAAGATTTTCACAAGTTTCAATTTGTTTGCCCAACGTTCCAGTTGTTGTTCGTGGTCCAGTGGTCGATGATCTTTCCAAAGTGTCAAACAAATGACGAAATGGCAGCTCGTTAAAGTGCAGCATGCACACAAACCAATGCAGCGGTCTATTCAAATGCAATTCAAATCGACGCAAAATCCCATTTCTTACGCCAGTATTTGTTGGCTCACCATCACAGCATATGCCGATTAATGCATCGAGAGCAATTTCTTTTTCGACGAAGAATGCATTAAATGTCATCAATTTGTGTTCAGCATCTTCATTTTCGACTTTTGTGTAGCCTATCAATTGAGAATTTGGTTCCTTCAAAACAACTAGATGTGGTTCTTTCACCATCCTTGCATGCAACTTCTCATCGATTTTTTCCATTGTTAAAGCATCATTTTTTCGGCCGTCGAATGAAAATGCTATCAAATTGGATGCATCATACTGCTTACGAAGCAGTTCTTCTCTGCATTTGGCCTTTTCTCGACGCACTTTATTTTTATCCATGATGATAGGATTGCCATGTGCATCTTTTACGTCAATGTCTTGCATAAGAGATGTTGCGAGTGCTGCTGCTATTCTATCAGACACACCAAATCGATCACACATCGCAGCGAAGTTCGAAGCATCGTATCTGGGAGTATACGGTCCTCGTATCATTGGCGGAATATCTTGTGGATTTGAACTTGGCTGATCTATATCAGTACTTGGTTCATATGCTGAATGGCTCTGTTCAACGCTTGTTGGTATTATTGTTGACGTTGGTGCTGGCTCTTCAACTTCTAGCACGAATTCCGGTATCGTCAATCTTCTGTCATTATTTTGATCTCGCATGAACTCTTTCAAATGATCTGGAATCAATCCACATGAGCATAATTCTGCTTTCAAGTCACATTGACATTTGCCGATGTAAAATAATTCTTTTGTAGATTGCTCGAACGTTCTGAATGAGGCGATATTTGAATGTTTAGTTTCGATTTGATACTTGTCAATCAATGTACCCAATTTTCTAACAACACTTTGTTTGGTTAGAATTTCAACATTAAGTTGACTCCAAATTTCAATCAATTTGTCTGTTACGTGCGGTACGAATGTTTTATACGAAAACATTTTGTTTTGGAGTTTAGCACGTTCGGCCAAGAAAAAAAAACATCTTAAAATATCCTGTTTCGTTGGCAGATCGAGTCCACTCAAATCACAAGATGCACCAAAAACAGCAACATCGTGCGAAGGCAAATGCTTCAAATGACTTTCGGTACTTGTTGATGTTGTTGCGGTTTGAGATGTAGACGGCAATGCATTTGGATCCATTGTATAATTTTACTAAAAAAATTTTAAAAAACTGAAATTAGTATATTTCAAAACATTTGGTTCGAATATATTTTTTCCACCTACAAATTGGTAGGACCAGTTAATACATTATTCCAACGCACATTATTCCTACATGCTATACATATAAATACATTACAATGTATTACATATTTCAGAAAAAAGTAACCAAGCAAGAGAACAACATCGATGCCTATGTGTATTAAATTACAAAATTTTAACACATACCTTTTAATTCTTTTTGAATTTCACAATTATTCACTGGCAGGAAATTTATAATTCACTTTCACTGAAATGATGCTCAAACACTAATGAACTGAACACTCATAAATGTCATTGTGTTGTGCTCTTTCACAAAATATGTCGGTAATGATGTTTTACCGATGTTTTTTTTTAAATAAATGCGTTGTTGACTTGAAAGCAACAACACTTTGTCGCTTTTTTCTCACTAAATTCATTTTTTTTATTTTTTACACATGTTCTTATTTTTTAATTTGAATTTTCATTGAAAAAAATTAAATAAAGATCAATTTTACCGAAAAACTTGTAATTTTTCTCGGAAAATAGACGAAAAATAGTTAAAATATGCATGAAACGCCCTCTGGCGGTAGTCATAGGTAAAAATAAAGATCAGAAATGAATTTCTCGACCCCAAAAACCCCCCATATACACATAAAAAAGATAATATAACGATGAATAAAAAAACGAATTTTGAATCAAAATGATGTTATAGGGAAAAAATCTTTTTTTGAAAAGTGGGAGACTCGAAAATCGAGATAGACCTATGGTTCCTTCGGCAAAGTTGCTTAGAATTGTCCATAGAATTATCCTAGGGGGCAGGTCTAATCGAATTTTTCGGCTCCATACAAATTGGCCCGCCCTAATATATATATATATATATATATATATATATATATTTATATATATATATATATATATATATATATATATATATATATTCTGTGAGAGATACAAAATAGAAATAAACATTAAAAAATGTTTAAAGCATAAAAAGCAGAGTAAAAAAGTGTTCAAAACATAGTTAAATGTTTGGAAAATGTTTAAAACAAAAGCAACAACTCCCCCTCCCCAATGACCGTCACAATCACTCAGCATGCAATATTACACATTCCGAGTCATGCAGAGGTACGATCGACCGCCGGGCAAAGCTTCCATACGCATTCCTCCTAGATGGCAGGAAGGCAAGAGTACGATGCCGCGCTTTTCAAAAAGTTCTTCAACGAAGCTGTAAAGCTAAAAGTTCCCCTTGTGTATGCCCTACCAGCCTAGGACATGCAATGTTAAAAATAAATTAAGATTCCATGGATCAGTAATGTTTAAATGCATTACGCGGAAAATTTACCGAATATACGCTGACGCATTACGTTTTCCATTTTTGTGACGTCTCGTGATCAAAGTCGAGACCAGCATCCACCATTTCGATCCAGAAATCAAAACAACAATCGAAGACGTTGTTGCGACCCTCTTCACTGAAGCTGAAGGAATTCAAAGTGTCAAGTTCAACGGGAAAGTCTACGGCATCAGTTTTTGGGATGCTGAAGGAATTATTATGGGGGAATATTTGGAAAAGGGAGCCACTATTTCACACTCTTACTACGCAGACCAAATGAAAAGATTCCGGGATGCTATTGAGGGATAAAAACGCGGCAAACTGCGGGACGCAGTGCAATTTCATCAAGACAAGGTGCCGGTTCACAAGGCTGCAGTTGCTATGGCTGCATTTCAACTAATAGGATTCGAACTGCTTGAACATCGGTCTTGTCGCCAGATCTAGCTCACATTAGCTTCGACTTCTCTTCTCGGCTCAAGGAACACCTTCGGGGCAAGAAGTTTGAAGATGATAACGAAATGATGGTCGCTTTTGGGAAGTTTTGGGATAGAACGACAAAATATTTTTTTTCTAAGACTAAATGTAATAACTTTTTAGAAGACTATGTTGAAAATACATATTTTCTGTAAGTCTAGTCACCGTGGCTCATATTCATGTTCATTACTTTTCGATTACCCCTCGTATGACATAAATCACAATGGACATGAATTCCCAACAGTGATAGCAGCTTTAAGAAAATACGAGTTCTTTCAAATCAATACTAAATTAATGATATAATACGGAGCTATATTATGGAGTCAGATGTCAAAGCAAAGCATCGAGTTGGCTGGGAGACTTATCTTAAAAGAAATTCAAATTACAAATTACCTACAGATATTGTATACACCCGAACAGGATTGCTTTATATCCATTAACAAATTAATTTTGAGAGGAAAATCGATTTTTAATATTCTAATAGCCTGTACAAACTGTCGCTAAATCAGGCGATTTCGATCAGCTGATTGTTTTAGAGCTAAATCGACCACAAATCTACCTGATTCACCATACATTTGCCTCGGCTTCTGACAGTCGAAAGCTAACGAATAAAACGCCATTGCGAGTACACTAAAGAATTTAGTTTATTTCGTACTTTGTTTGTACTGTTTCCAAGATTATTTTGCATCTCCAAAAGAACAAACAACTGATCTTTTAGCCAAAGACTTTCATTTATTACGACCGATACATCTTTTGTTTAAAACGGCTGCCCTATATGTGCAGGTACAACTCCTTTGTCAATAATCTACTACTCTAGCGGCTCCTCTATCTGTGCAGGTAGAACTCCTTTGTCAATAATCTGTGCTTCGTCAGTTAATGGAATGTAAATCTGGACCAAGTTATATCCGTTGTATTGCACTTGATACAAGTAACCTGCGACGATCTGCTCTGTGACACAAACTACTGAATAAATGGCTCTGCAAATTAAAGATAATTTTGAAATGTCTTATAATTGGCCATGTTTATGGCTTACAAATTTTGAATTTCCAAGAAACTTCGCAACTCATTCAATGCGCTGAGTGCCATTTCTCTAGTAGATAACATTCTTGGACCACCAACAAGATCACTCACCAATAGCCGGCAAGGCGCCTGAAGAAACAGGGTGGTAAAAACGTTAGCAAGAAACTTTGAAATTTCAGAGCGATGTCACCCGATGTAACATGAACTAATCAAATAGATGTACACGTGGGTTTGTTCTACTCTCGATAAAAACTATTAAATACATTCAAAAGATTTTAAAAGTGGAGAGAAATTCTTCCATTTTCACAAATGACAATCAAAACGTTCACTCTATACAAAAAATCGAGATAACCAACAGGAAGCCAATTACTTCTTGAATTATTTCAGGATCCTGAGCGGCAAGCACTCCAGATAGTAAAAGCAAAACGAAAAACGTTTTCATTTTATTGTATTTTTCAAGATTCTAAAGCTCCAAAGCTGATTTGTACTTTCAAAGATACTTTCTGCATACACAACTGCGCTCTCCTCTGTTTATATAGTCAACTCGGTGGAAAATCAATTTATGGTGTAATTGCTTGCTTATTATACATAGCTGTTTCAAATTGTGAAAATTATTGATTTCGCCAATTGGCGTTAAAATTATGGTTATGGATCTAATGCGGAAAGTATTCAATGAGCCTAAGTTCATGTTTAATTTGAAATATCCGTGCGAAGGCTTTAACGAGAGCAATCAGGCACGTTGATGACCTTGGCGTCTCCCAAATCTATGATAATGAAAATATGAAAATACCAAACATCCTTCGAAATCGTTCGAAATTATATATCAGCAGCTCACTTTCGTTTTATTACGCTCTTTTCTACTTACTACTGCTGCAACTCGATCGTTATCAACAATGTTGTAACTGCTGAATCTAAGCTGATCGTTCTAGTCCCTCAGTTTACTGGCTCAAACCTCTGTTTGGTTCGTTTGTCAATCAATATTTCAAATATTAGGATAACCTCTGTGATTTTGTAGTCCCTTACCAAAGCCAACATCTCCTTTTTGTTTCAACTTCTTATAGAAATTGACGTTTGAACAATTTGTCAGCTGTTTAAGCACGTCCATTTTGCCTTAGTTACTTTCTTGCTATCCACTAGACTGCGAGCAGCAAATACCTGCTACCATAGCAGTTATTCCGGAATTTTCGGTAGCCCGACTGTCAAATAGCAAGCATCAGAAGGTAGCTATTTCGTGACGTTGGACAGCCAGAGCTGCTAAAATAGCAGCTATAGCAAGAATTTTGAACACACTCCAGATTTAGCGTTAATCAAGTAGTTCGATACCGGCTGAATTGTTTTCAGAGCGTGCTGAATTCCATCCATGAGAGCGAGAGTAGATTTGAATGAAATGTTTATCGAATTTTGTTCTAAAATAGTGAAAATTGAGCACCAAAAAAAAGTGAGTTGTTCAAAATGAAAAGAAAATGTCCTCGCATGTTCCTGCATCATTTTCAACAATTTTCATCCAAAAAATATTGTACACATACAGTCTGTCAAGAATGAGTTTACACATAGGAAGAAAATTCAATTTCTGATCTTTCTAATTTTAAAATACCACTTTTTATTTATGTAAATGAATTTTTTTTTTTCTTAATTATAGTTATTTACATTATTTAGAACCGATATATACAAAAAAAAGTACAGCTTCAATGCCAAAAAAGAACGGAAAGACCAACGAAAACAATTATTGCAATTCTTAAAGTGTCAAGAAACTCTTTACACAAATTATGATTGTATTTGATTGAACTTAAGGTTCTGGAAAAAAATTTTATTAGACCTAATTGGAGCTAACCTTTATAATTCAAATGGCTGAAAGATATTGGGTGTACATCAGATAATAAACCGCCAATTAAGTTAAAAATATGAACTAGAACTAAATTAATCCATTCGCCGTTAACCGCCCCTCATGCTTGCAATTGAATTATTCCATAATGGTTTCACAACAAAAATTCTAAAAGAAATCTATGAAATCTGAGGTGAAATATCATAATTTATAAAATTGTTTTTCATCAGTACTTTTTGAGAGAACTCAAAATGTTTTTAGGTCAGAAGATTAGAAAATATTTCGCAAAATTTTAACATTATCAGGTAATCGGTACCTATTCTTTTCTATTCATTTTTGAAGAAATGTTATGCAAGTCTGTTTCATTTTCACACTTTCCTTTCCTCAACTATTTTTTGTTCAATGTTTTGTCCCAATTAGGCATTGTTCTAATCGTAATCATCTAACTCCACAGTTTCAGATAAAGCACAACAGACAGCACAAGGCGCTTTTATTATTTTCGTACCAATAAATCCTTACATAAACATTTGCAATGAAAATAAGTAAACAATGGTAGCTTTTACAGCAACCGTTTAGGCCGCGGACTGTACACCAAATTTCACCTAAACTATTAAGTCCACCTGCAGTTAACGCTCAGTACTCAACCCAAGCGATAAGTCAGTACACAATTTCAAGTCACTTACCTAAAATAGATCGTGGACTATATCGCTGTAAACGCACCCGACCCAAGCCTTGATTTTTGCGCGACTATTAATAATATATGTACCTTGAATTTAAGCTCGCAACCTTCTCGTTTGGCTCAAAATCATTTGAATAATAACGTTTGAGAGACAAATGAAAAGATAATAACAGTGTATGAACTAAAATTTAATGACAGCTGTCACGTGCAAATGAGGACTAAAGGCCAAGATTCAATCAACGCGAATGCGAAATGCGAATCGCATTTTTTGACAGGAGCACGCCATCGAATCGCATTTGAGGAGCCAATCGGTGCGATTCGCATTCGCGTCAAAGCAGCCAACTGGCAAATATGTAAAGTGAGTGAGGTATTTGAATTCGTTAGTGGTTGTAGGATACGGTGCCATTTCCGAATATTGTGCAATTAATTGAACTTACTTTGTTTTAAACCTGAAAATACTCTGTTTGTTGCGAATTGACATTGTTATGAGAAAAATACATGACATCCAAGAAAAATACATGACCAAAATGTTGACTGGCGTATTGTTGCTATTAGCAGATGCAACACTACCGAACTCTGAGGGAAGCTCTCCAAATTACTTATTAATAAATCAAAAAGTAATTGAATAGTATTCGCTAAACAAAGTCACAAAATATTAAAATTATTACATAACATAAAATTATTCAAACTCCCTGATCTGTAAAGCATACTGCGAAAACTATATTTACTGTAACGTTTCCATGTTGATTGAAGTGGGTATGAACTATCAGACAACAAACTAATTTTCTTCTCTTCCTTACTGAATGTGTCACATAAATTTCAAAACCATAAATTTGAGATTATAGACATATTTTCATAAATATATTTTGACAACAAACTACCTAACACAAACATAGTCATCAACTATTTTTCCCACCCATTACCTTTTACGAACGAAATAAAAACCATCTCCTCCCAGCTGAAACAGTTTTTTATTAAAATCTTTCTGCGAAATTAAATGGCAGGCATTTCTTAACTAAGTTACTGCGCTACAAAACCTATTGCGAACAATATCCAATCGCGAAATCTACTTATTTTCACATGAAAACCAATAATCTCTATTTTCTTTCAAACCAACCGCCACTATTAATTTTTTTACCCAAGACCCAACTTACTATTATATGACTTACATGTTGTACATTTTCTTTTCGTGCAATTGGCCATTCCGACAATTGGTGCGACTATTTTGCTCTTTGCTCAAACTAGTCGCATTCGCAAGTTCGTGCGAATTCGCATTCGTCGTGAATGGTTCTATTCGCTGCGTCTTGCATATGATTTGCCTGTGCTCAAACTGTTCGCATTCGCATTCGCGTTGATTGAATCTTGGCCTTAAATTCGACCTGACCAAATTTTAGGTCAAGTCGATGTAAACTCCTTAGGTTCACTTAGTCCGCGCTATAGCTCAGGTCACATCTGGTCCAACCGCTGTAAACCCTACCAATGTTAAAATTTTCTCAGGTCTGGCCATTTTTTGGATGGCAGCCCCAAATGCCTTTCTATCGCTGTAACTTTCGATTAAGTCATCGATATTAAATTGGCTTAGGGTCTATAATTACTTAGGGTGTCCTTAAGAAGCTAATGGTAGAATACACACTCAAAATCTGCACAAACCCTCTACTGTTCTTCGAACAAAAGTGTTTCTAGCGCTTCTGATGCGCTAGTGTTTTTTTATGATAGAAGTAACCTTTAAAATTGGTTTAAGAAATATGAGATACACAATGTTTATATCATTTACAATAATTTTTGCTAAGAATCATTCTTCTGATGTTTGGGCGATACCCAAGTGGGTTTGACGTTTTTCACTATTATCCTGCATTTCGAACGATGAATTTGACCCTAGCTCAATCTTTAGACTCAACTGTCAGTTTCTAGCACCTCTCACTCATATGGCCGATTCATCTTAATACGCAGTTTTTCACAACAAAAAGACACATGCTAGCTTGGATTTGTTTCCGGTTTTGTTTTTCGGATGCGGTTTGCAACGGAAATAATATAGTTTTTATTTAACGTTGTGTTGAAAAACTCTAGAAAATGGAAAAAACCGACCTAACACTACTTTAACATTTGATAGCCATTGTGAGTACACCAAAGAATTTAGTTTATTTCGTAAATACTTGCACAATTTACTTTGTTTGTACCCAGATTAAGGAGCAGTTGCAAACGTTTGACCCAAAATGTCGCTGTAGTCTTCTTTCGTTCCGCTTTCACTAACTTTTTCATCTCTAAAAGAACAAACAACTGATCTTTCAGCCAAAAACTTTCATTTATTACGACCGATACATGTTTTGTTTAAAACGCCTGCTCTGTCGGTTCAAATATAACTCCTTTGCTAAAAATTTGAGCTTGGTCAGATAATGGAATGCTAATCTGGACCCAGTTCATTCCGTTGTATTGCACTTGATACAAGTAACCTTCGAGGAGCTGCTCTGTGACACAAACTACTGAATAAATGTCTCTGCAAATTAAAGATGGTTTTGAAATGTCTTATAATTGGCCATGAATATGGCTTACAAATTTTGACTTTCCAAGAAAAGTACCAAAACTTTCAATGCGCGGCTTTTCATTTCTCTAATAGCTGACATTCTTGGATCACCAACAAGATCGCTCACCAATAGCCGGCAAGGCGCCTGAAGAAACAGGATGGTAAAACCGTTAGCAAGGTACTTTGAAATTTTAGAGCGATGTCATCCGATATAACATGAACTAATAGAATAGATGTATACGTGGGTATGTTCTACTGAAGGTGAAAACTATTAAATACATTCAAAAGATTTTAAAAGTGGAGTGAAAATCGTCCATTTTGACAAATGACAATCAAAACGTTCACTTTATACAAAAAATCAAGATTAGCAACAGGTTGCCAATTACTTTTTGAGGTCTTCCAGACTCCTGAACGGCAAGCACTCCAGATAGTAAAAGCAAACCGAAAAACGTTTTCATTTCGTTGGATTTTTCAAGACTTTAAGGCTCCAATGCTGATTTGTACTTTCAAATATACTTTCTGCAGACACAGCTGCGCTCTCCTCTGTTTATATAGTCAACTCGGTGGAAAATCAATTTTATGGTGTAATTCCTTGCTAATTATTCATAGCTGTTTCAAATTGTGGAAATTATTGATTGTATCCGTGCGAAGGCTTTAATGGAAGTAATTAGACACGTTGATGACCTTGATAATCTATGATAATGATGGAAAATACCAAACATCCTTCGAAATCGTTAGAAATGATATATCAGCAGCTCACTTTCGTTTTCTTACGCTCTTTTCTACATACTACTGCTGCAAGTCGATCGTTATCAATAATGTTGTAATTGCTGAATCTGAGCTGATCGTTTTGAGCCCTCAGTTTACTGGCTCAGGTCTCTGTTTGGTGCGTTTGTCGATCAATATTTCAAATATTACGATAGCCTGTGTGATTTCGTAGGCTATTCGTTTAACATCTACCGATCTCCAACCTCGATGGCTTGAAGCATACCCAAAAACCGTATTATGTTTTATGCTTGTTCATGGCAGGCAAAGAATTGGAAATTTTTGAGCCTTGTTTGCGTGCTTAGTGCCTAAAAGAAGGCAGGGATTTTTTTTCAGATTTTGATTTGTCGTAACTTCTGACTGAAACATTGGATTATCGTGAAATTCGCAGATCTTATTAATGTTGACTTGAGCTATTCACACATGTTGACTAAAACACAAACATATTTTCAAGACTGTGCCGGCAACCCTGTAGCTACGGCAGACACGTGAAAAAAAAATCTTTCAAATCATCGAAGCTCCTAAATTTTTTTTGGCTTTTTGACAAAACATTCGAATCATTGATAAATTTGAATCTTCTTCCACCATATCAATATGAAATATTCAAAATTCCGAGTTGCACAAGAACGGCAACCGAATTACCTTTGTTTTCAACACTCGTAACTTCTGTTCACGAGAACTGGCGACCCAATAATTCGATCATTATGAAATTTACAGGACATGTTGGTCCTAACTAGTACCAGGTTCGATAGAAATTATTTTTAAGTACAGGCAACACTATGGCATTGGTGCCAACTTAAAAAATCACTGTGAAAACAAAACTGCTCTTTGGCCTATAACTTCCAATTCAAAAATCAAATTTTTATTAAATTTGCAGTTTATCTGAACCATGCTTTAAGCCAAATTTGGTAGAAATTCGGTTTGAAAATTAGGATAGAGTTGCCAGCTATGCTAATTTTTGTCACCGAAATCTTGAAAATTTTCTCATCAAAATAAAGTTTTTTTCCCCTATAACTTTCCATCCAGTCATGAAATCAAAACAAAATTTATCTTATAAATGAACATTAATGTAAACCAAATGTCATAGGAATTTCGTGAGAAAACATCATTTAAAGATTGCTAGCTATGGCCATTTTGGTAATTTATTGGCATTTTTTTCTAAGCGATGTGCTCATTAGATTTTCAAATGGGAATGATCCTGCAATGACAGTCAACCATAAATATTAACGTTTTGGAAATTTGAAAAGGTTTTAGGCTGGTAGCTTGAAAATTCTTTTCATGCCTTTAAATTTCAGCGCGGTCATTCAATCGAAGTGAAATTCAGAGGGTGAGTTTAACTTAACGTGAAGCAGTTTTGGTATATTTTTGGCTTTGCTGCTAACCAGCAAATGTGTATGTGTAATACGTCCAGATTGTAACAAATGCAATTTATATTTAACCCTTTGGCACAAGTGGCCATTTTAGTGATATATAAAACATACGTATAACTCTATCAACAAAATCTTTCTAAAGAATTATGTTTGCGGAATAAATTTTGAACGTGTTTCTAATATCAATATGATTTAATTTTGGTAATTTTTAATTCTCTGTGAACTTCAACTTTAACTTTTTTAATGAAACTTTAGTTAACGGAACTCATGACCCAATAGTCAAATCCAATTGAAATTTACGGAATATATTGGTTTTGATTAGGACCAGAAGCGATTTTTGAATATAGACCAATTTGTGTCAAAGGTGCCATCTTAAACAAACGTTAAGAGAAAAAACTGCTTTTTGCACTTGAAATTCCAATTCGGTCATCAGATTTTTAAAGAAATTCACACGGTAGCTGAAATTCAATTCAAGCCACGTTTGGTAGAAATTTGGTTGAATAATTTGGCTGGAGCTGCCAGCTATGGTAATTTTGGTGTCTTGAATTTTGTAAATTCGCTCAGCAAAATAAAGCTTTTTGTCCCATAACTTCCAGTGCATTCATAAAATCAAAACTAAATCCATATGGTAAATGAGGCTTACTGTTGGCCAACTTTAGCAAGAATCAGGCTGGAAAACCATGACAGAGCTGCTAGCTATGATAGTTTTTTTACTTTTTATCATATCTTTACTAAGCGAAGCTTTCAATAAATTTGCAAATGATAATGATCTTGAAGTGCCAAAAAATAACAAATACTAATCTTTTGAAAATTTGAAAACCTTTGAGAGTGGTAAACCTTGAGCTGTTTTTACTCCTATAACTCCCAATGCAGTTATTGAATCGAAACAAAATTCATAGAGTGGGTCGGTCTTAATATGAGGCAGATTTAATTTTGTTTTGGTGCTAGCAAAAGGTTGTCAGCACCAGATATTTTTTCCGTTCCAACAGATGCTATCACTAGATATTCATATGGGATGTATCTAAAATGAAAATATGCAGCCAATGTTTAAATTCTCCAAGTTCTGAAAATCTTTCGCACGGTGAATCCAAACACCTTTCTTCCTTTGTACCTTCCGATAAAGTCATTAACGATGCTGTCATCGTGTCAAGGATCACGCGTGGTAGAATATGCACTCAAATTCGACACAAATTGCCTACTTTTCTTCCGACGTGAGTGAGCGTTTCCTGTACGCTAGAGCTTTTCTATCATTCGAATATTTTCAATATCACAACAACAACCCATGGGTCCTTTAAACTTAAAAAAATTTGGATTTAGCAGCCCACCTTTAATTTTCACCATCATGGATAAAAAAAAAAATCTAACGTACCTGAACCACTAAAAATACTAATGTTCGATGAACAATAAAAAAATCGTGCAGATTCTACCACACATGCTCCAACCTGTTTCGATCAGTACACCACTTCGATCTTAACAATGCATTTAAACTTATAGGGCGGAAAGAATTTCAGGGCAACCACTGGCATGAATTTCATGATTTGGGAAAGCCAAACACTGCAAAACTTTGAAAGCAGCATAACCTAACATAAACAAAGAAAATGCTCAGTGCTGCAGCACTTTAACTACTAATGTTTTTCGATGTCGGCTTCCGGAGAACAAGCTGAAATTGCCTGGGTTTGTTCCGACCACCGCTGCAGCCAGCAGCGCTCTCTTGAGTGCCTCGTACGAACACTGCGGATCCGGATTCACAACAATAGGTCTGTTTCCATACTTTCAGTCACTGAATTTTACTGAATCATTTGGTGGGGAAATTCATGAAAAGTACGGGAACGCTCTTTTGCTTTACCCAAATGAGGAGTCGGTAGCTTAGCTCACTAACGCGCCAGTCTGAAGCAGCGCTCTACTGCTCGTGGGTTCGTATTCATTGTTAACAGCTGCCTCCATTGGTTTAGTGTCACATTATAGCTTTAACCCTAGAATGGTCCCGATGAGTAAATTTTACTCACATAGGGTATATATTTCGTCGCGCACCAGCCAGTTGTGCCTTCTTTTTAGTAAAAACATGTACCTAAAATCATCCAAAAATCTACCGTACCATTCCAGGGTTAAATAGCGACTAAGGCATAAATGACACTAGTGCTTCAGCAAATAGGAAAAAATGTGGCATTTAAAATAAAAAATAATGAAATAATTGATATTGGCTTCTCCTTTATGTGTCTCCTTACCGCCATAGCTAAGCATTCGCTTCAAAAGAAGTCAAATCATATTGTTTTGGCGAAATTGGCGCCCGCGTTCGTTGGTCCTTATAGTATCAAGAAGAAAACGTCGTCATGGACTTTCGAGCTGGTTGGCATGAAGAGGAAGTCTGCGGGTAACTGGCATACGAAGGATCTCAAGCCGTAAATTGAGAGCGATTGTGAGACCCGGGGGTCTTTATAGATGGAATGAACTACGCAATAAGTAATAATAATAATAATAATAAGTTTATTGCCAAATTCAAGAATTACATTTCAAATATAAATTACAAGACAAAAAATGTATAGTTGGCCTTTCCATAAAGAGCATAGCTCGTGCTATGGAAAGAAAGCCTGTATGTTTAAACATATTTTTACAAGTTTTGCTAATTAATTCATTGTTATAAGTGATTTAACATTTTGTATACAGCAGCATTAATAATATATTTACAAGATTGCCATTTGCAGAAGTTATTTCAAATCAAAATTCGATAAAGTAATATTATTTTCCTGGAGGTGCTTCTTCACAGCTTTTCGAAAAATATGATAATTCATTATCCTACATATGTTGACTGGTAATCTATTGAAAACTCGTGGAGCTACATAAGATGCATGATTTCCAGCAGTTGCAGTTAAGAATCTGGGCTCTTGAAGTGCTCCACGGTTTCGTAAACGCATTGAGTGGCCTGTATTTAATTCAAGAGGGAATTCGCTAAGGTGTTTGTGTATATATAGCAGCATTTTAAATTTATAACTGCTAGATATTGAAAGGATATTAAAATTAGAATAAAGAAATTGAGTAGGGTATCGTACTGGCTTTCTTAAGCAGATTTTTATTATTTTTTTATGCAATAGTAGCAAAGGTCGTAAGGTACTGGCAGCTAGACCCCCCCAACTCACAATTGCAGGCTCTACTACAGATTGAACTAAGGCAAGAAATACAATCCTCAACTGGTTTATTTTTAGTATTGTTCTTAGTTCTACAAATTTATAAATAGTTTGTCTCAATCGACTACAGACAAAAGTAATATGTTTTTCCCAGCGTAAATGTTGCTCTATCACTACGCCAAGATATTTTACAGATGAGTTTACTGGGAGTGGAGAGCAGTTACACATAACTGATAAGCATGAGGATTTGTGCATAAAACCGCACCGCAGCCGCACCGCACCGCAACCGCACCGCAACCGAACCGCAGCCGCACCGCAACTGCACCGCAACCGCACCGCAACCGCACCGCAGCCGCACCGCAACCGCACCGCAACCGCACCGCAACCGCAACCGCACCGCAACCGCACCGCAACCGCACCGCAACCGCAACCGCACCACATCGCAGCCGCACCGCAGCCGCACCGCAACCGCACCGCAACCGCAACCGCACCGCAACCGCACCGCAACCGCACCGCAACCGCACCGCAACCGCACCGCAACCGCACCGCAACCGCACCGCAACCGCACCGCAACCGCACCGCAACCGCACCGCAACCGCAACCGCACCGCATCGCAGCCGCACCGCAGCCGCACCGCAACCGCACCGCAACCGCACCGCAACCGCACCGCAACCGCAGCTGCACCGCAACCGCACCGCAACCGCACCGCAACCGCACCGAAGCCGCACCGCAACCGCACCGCAACCGCACCGCAACCGCAACCGCACCGCATCGCAACCGCACCGCAACCGCACCGCAACCGCACCGCAACCGCAGCCGCACCGCAACCGCACCGCAACCGCACCGCAACCGCACCGCAACCGCACCGCAACCGCAACCGCACCGCATCGCAGCCGCACCGCAGCCGCACTGCAACCGCACCGCAACCGCACCGCAACCGCAGCTGCACCGCAACCGCACCGCAACCGCACCGCAACCGCACCGCAACCGCACCGAAGCCGCACCGCAACCGCACCGCAACCGCAACCGCACCGCATCGCAACCGCACCGCAACCGCACCGCAACCGCACCGCAGCCGCACCGCAACCGCACCGCAACCGCACCGCAACCGCACCGCAACCGCACCCGCACCGCAACCGCACCGCAACCGCACCGCAACCGCACCGCAACCGCACCGCAACCGCACCGCAACCGCACCGCAACCGCACCGCAACCGCACCGCAACCGCAGCCGCACCGCAACCGCACCGCAACCGCACCGCAACCGCACCCGCACCGCAACCGCACCGCAACCGCACCGCAACCGCACCGCAACCGCACCGCAACCGCACCGCAACCGCACCGCAACCGCACCGCAACCGCACCGCAGCTGCACCGCAACCGCAATGAGTTTACTGGGAGTGGAGAGCAGTTACACATAACTGATAAGCATGAGGATTTGTGCATAAAACCGCACCGCAGCCGCACCGCACCGCAACCGCACCGCAACCGAACCGCAGCCGCACCGCAACTGCACCGCAACCGCACCGCAACCGCACCGCAGCCGCACCGCAACCGCACCGCAACCGCACCGCAACCGCAACCGCACCGCAACCGCACCGCAACCGCAACCGCACCGCATCGCAGCCGCACCGCAGCCGCACCGCAACCGCACCGCAACCGCACCGCAACCGCAACCGCACCGCAACCGCACCGCAACCGCACCGCAACCGCACCGCAACCGCAACCGCACCGCATCGCAGCCGCACCGCAGCCGCACCGCAACCGCACCGCAACCGCACCGCAACCACACCGCAACCGCAGCCGCACCGCAACCGCACCGCAAAAAAAACCGCACCGCACTAAAAACATCTGCGACCAGAAAACGTTGTTTCCAAAATCTTATCTCACCACCATTTCACATACGGACAGCTCATAGCAATAATTGAGCAAAAACTTGCCCAATATGCATGCCACTTTTCTGGCAGTTCCGAAATTTGTGTTTGGGTGCAACATATGCTTTGCATGGCATGGCGCATATACGTCGCGTAACCAGTCATACCTGGTTGGACCTTTATTCATCCAACTTACGTGATTTTTTTTACATGTTATTGAATTGTGATCATGGTTCCCTTCTTGTCTATAAATCAGCATAGACAACGTTTATCGTCTCTAAAGCTTATGAAAGCAGAGAATAATTGATACGGGAAACTCGATCGTTTTGCGGAATAAGTCTCGAAGCAGAATCAAATTGGAAATAGCCGATTATCACCACTTTTGGATCAACCCTCGTATAACAAATATATACATAAATATTTTGTGCGAATGAAATACTCACATTTGCACTTCACGTTTTAAATTACGCAATATTTTGGAAATCACTTACACAGTATAACTGGCACGTGAGACTAAGTACGGGTGAATCCATTTGAAATGCAGAGTTGTTATTTCACAGAATATACAAATATTAAGATAACAATTTGAAT
The DNA here is from genome assembly GCA_963978885.1 of Nemotelus pantherinus. NCBI lineage: Eukaryota > Metazoa > Arthropoda > Insecta > Diptera > Stratiomyidae > Nemotelus > Nemotelus pantherinus. Next base: position 246,880,322 of record OZ022264.1, on the reverse strand, counting down.
TGCACCTTCTGGTCGGCAATTTGGCAGTAGTACGTTATATTCATTGTAAAAAAGGAACCTGTTCGAACGCTGCTATTACACTTTATAGCCAGATCATTCGAACTGGTTTGCACCACTAGATTAACCCTTAACTTCACTAAGGAACTTCAATCAACTGAAAGACTTGAGTGCTCGTTATGATTAATCCCTTTATTAACATTTGGTACGATCTTATATAGTAAAAAGAAAGTGTACTCATCATCATACTTGTTTGCACCTTGCAATCGCTGACATACGAGGTGATCGATTTGCTTACAATATTTGCTTATTGACCTATTTACAATTCAAAACGAGTTAAACGAATAATGCTGATATGCAAGGTAATTGACTTGATTGCCAATATTTACTTATCGATGCGCACGCGATTCATGACAAATTAATATTTACGTAAATAGTGCTGATGTTACATCGTGAGAACGTACGAACATGAAACCATAGTCATTGATTGCGCGAGTAAAAATGCAAATCAATCACATCGACAAATAGACCTGCGGAATTGGCTCAGTGCATGTTTGTATCGTAATAGCTTTATGATGATGAGTCAACTTTATGATTCCACATTCTATGCAATCGTAAATTATGATATATTTGTGGTAAATGAAAATTACATATATTCTTATAATTCTAAACAGAACCGTAACTAGCACTCTAACACTATGTAGCCTGCTCAGGAGTTTATTAGTAGTACATTAGTATAAATATATATATATATATATATATATATATATATATATATATATATATATATATATATATATATATATATATATATATATATATATATATATTCTGTTAGAGATACAAAATAGAAATAAACATTAAAAACTGTTTAAAACATAAAAAGCAGAGTAAAAAAGTGTTCAAAGCATAGTTAAATGTTCGGAAAATGTTTAAAACAAAAGCAACAACTCCCCCTCCCCAATGACCGTCACAATCACTCAGCATGCATTCCGGGTCATGCAGAGGTACGATCGACCGCCGGGCAAAGCTTCCATACGCATTGCTCCTAGATGGCGGGAAGGCAAGAGTACGATGCCGGGCTTTTCAAAAAGTTCTTCAACGAAGCTGTAAAGCTCAAAGTTCCCCTTGTGTATGCCCTACCAGCCTAGGACATGCAATGTTAAAAATAAATTAAGATTCCATGGATCAGTAATGTTTAAATGCATTACGCGGAAAATTTACCGAATATTCGCTGACGCATTACGATTTCCATTTTTGTGACGTCTCGTGATCAAAGTCGAGACCTGCATCCACCATTTTGATCCAGAAATCAAAACAACAATCGAAGACGTTGTTGCGACCCTCTTCACTGAAGCTGAAGGAATTCAAAGTGTCAAGTTCAACGGGGAAGTCTACGGCATCAGTTTTTGGGATGCTGAAGGAATTATTGTGGGGGAATATTTGGAAAAGGGAGCCACTATTTCAGACTCTTACTACGCAGACCAAATGAAAAGATTCCGGGATGCTATTGAGGGATAAAAACGCGGCAAACTGCGGGACTCAGTGCAGTTTCATCAAGACAAGGCGCCGGTTCACAAGGCTGCAGTTGCGATGGCTGCATTTTAACTAATAGGATTCGAACTGCTTGAACATCGGCCTTGTCGCCAGATCTAGCTCACATTAGCTTCGACTTTTCTTCTCGGCTCAAGGAACACCTTCGGGGCAAGAAGTTTGAAGATGATAACGAAATGATGGTCGCTTTTGGGAAGTTTTGGGAGAGAAACGACAAAACATTTTTTTGCTAAGACTAAATGTAATAACTTTTTAGAAGACTATGTTGAAAATACTTATTTTCTGTAAGTCTAGTCACCGTGGTTCGTATTCATGTTCATTACTTTTCGATTACCCCTCGTATGACATAAATCGCAATGGACATGAATTCCCAACAGTGATAGCAGCTTTAAGAAAATACGAGTTCTTTCAAATCAATACTAAATTAATGATATAATACGGAGCTATATTATGGAGTCAGACGTCAAAGCAAAACATCGAGTTGGCTGGGAGACTTACCTTGAAAGCAATTCAAATTACATATATTTGGATAGCGGACTCTATCCGGACCCGAAAAGGATTGCTAAATATCCATTAACGAATTAATTTTGAGAGGAAAAATCGATTTTTAATATTCTAATAGCCCGTTCACACTGTCGCTAAATCAGGCGATTTCGATCAGCTGATTGTTTAAGAGCTAAATCGACCACAAACCTACCTGATTCACCATACATTTGCCTCGGCTTCTGACAGTCGAAAGCTAACGAATAAAACGCCATTGCGAGTACACTAAAGAATTTAGTTTATTTCGTACTTTGTTTGTACTGTTTCCAAGATTATTTTGCATCTCCAAAAGAACAAACAACTGATCTTTTAGCCAAAGACTTTCATTTATTACGACCGATACATCTTTTGTTTAAAACGGCTGCCCTATATGTGCAGGTACAACTCCTTTGTCAATAATCTACTACTCTATCGGCTCCTCTGTCTGTGCAGGTCCAACTCCTTTGTCAATAATCATTGCTTCGTCAGTTAATGGAATGTAAATCTGGACCAAGTTATATCCGTTGTATTGCACTTGATACGAGTAACCTGCGACGATCTGCTCTGTGACACAAACTACTGAATCAATTCCTCTGCAAATTAAAGATAATTTTGAAATGTCTTACAATTGGCCATGTTTATGGCTTACAAATTTTGAATTTCCAAGAAACTTTGCAACGCATTGTATGCGCTGAATGACATTTCTCTAGTAGGTAACATTCTTGGACCACCAACAAGATTACTCACCAACAGCCGGCAAGGCACCTGAAGAAACAGGATGGTAAAAACGTTAGCAAGAAACTTTGAAATTTCAGAGCAATTTCACCCGATATAACATGAACTAATAGAATAGATGTACAAGTGGGTATGTTCTACTGTCGATAAAAACTATTAAATACATTCAAAAGATTTTAAAAGTTTAGTGAAATTCTTCCATTTTCACAAATGACAATCAAAACGTTCACTCTATACAAAAAATCGAAATAACCAACAGGAAGCCAATTACTTCTTGAATTATTTCAGGATCCTGAGCGGCAAGCACTCCAGATAGTAAAAGCAAACCGAAAAACGTTTTCATTTTGTTGTATTTTTCAAGATTCTAAAGCTCCAAAGCTGATTTGTACTTTCAAATATACTTCCTGCAGACACTACTGCGCTGTGCTCTGCTTATATAGTCAGCTCGGTGGAAAATCAATTTTATGGTGTAATTCCTTGCTAATTATTCATAGCTGTTTCAAATTGTGGAAATTATTGATTATTTCCGTGCGAAGGCTTTAACGAGAGCAATCAGGCACGTTGATGACCTTGGCGTCTCCCAAATCTATGATAATTAAAATATGAAAATACCAAACATCATTTGATTGATTGATTGATTGAAGAAGATTTTTATTTCATTTTAGTTGTACATTCTTAACCTAGCTTAAAGTATAATTAGCAATAATAATTTAAATTCTAGCGGCTATACTATTTTGGCCTGCTGGCTCTTATGGTTTTTTTTTTATATAAATATTTTTTTTCTTAAACACTTTTTATCTTACACACTAATAATACTACCCAGCTTGTACAGTACTGGGGTTACCTGGGCAATACTTGACTTAAAATCTACCTTACACTACAATTAAGTTCTAACCTATACCTAATTATAACTAACCTAACCTAATTAGACCTAAAACTTAACCTAGGTCTTAAACTTAGCCTCTTCTGTTCGACGGAAGGCCTACATAGCTAAATAGCGCATCCATGAGCTGGCGTTCATAAACTGATTTCGCGGGGCGCATAAATGGCTCATTGGAGCCACCTGTACACCCTATTGACCGAATTAGTCCGTTTTCATGTCCGTCAGTTTGTCCGTAGAATCTTGTCGTTAATTCCACAACCCGGTCCCTAAGTGGCTTCAGACCCGACTCCTGATAGAGGAGAAGGTTCTTCGGCCACTTTTTAGTTACCGGATTGTAGAACCTACCAGTGCAGAAGCGGAGGATTCTTCTTTCGAATATCTCCGCTTCTGCCATGACAGTCTTTGAACAGGTAATCCAGGATGGGGAAGCATAAGTCAGGATAGGCCGGATCAGGGTCTGATAGCAAATGGATTTAGCTTTGGTGGTCATACCCATCTTTTTGGCGAAAAGATGTCTGATGCGTTGAAATGCGAATTTGGCAGCTTTGATTTTACGCCGCACGTAAGGATTAAATTTTAGAAATTCGTGAAAATCAACACCGAGGTACTTTAAAGATGAGCTAGGAGTAATCTTAGAAGTTCCGAACGAGACAGCGAGTTTTTTGGTCTTGTTGCGAATAGTTTGCGATCCCCGATACTTAGAAGGATTGCGAAATACACTAAGCTGTGTCTTACTGCTATTTGGTTTGATGCCCCATTCGTCAAAATAAAGACTTAATTCTGCCAAGTAGTATTCCAGGCTCCTCGCTGCTTTGAGCGGATCTTGGCTCGACGCGAATAAGAGCGTGTCATCGGCATATTGAAGAATTTGGACTTGAGGTTGGCCCACTGGAATGGGAAGGTCAGCGGTGAATATAGTGTAAAGAATTGGGGCAGTAACAGAACCTTGTGGCACTCCTGATGTCACAGGTCCTTTGGGAGAATTTGCTCCATTAACGCTGACATAGTATTGCCTGTTGGTAAGAAAGCTCGCTGCGAGTCTTATCACCTCTTCCGGGAATCCAAACTTGATCAACTTAAACAGAAGACCTTCGTGCCATACGGAATCGAAAGCCTTCTCGATATCTAAAGCACACACTACTGTCGGAATGTTTTGCTCATTCAAGTGAGACACGATTTGATCGTGCAGGTATGAGATGGCGTGCTGCGTCCCGTGCCTGCGCCTAAAGCCAAATTGGTGATCAGGAATCACCTGCATGCGCTCACAATGTTCTTTTATCTTTTCCAGCCAAATTCTCTCAAAAATTTTCCCCAGATTAGGGAGGAGAGAAATTGGGCGGAAATTGCTGGCCGCTTTACTTTTGCCCTTCTTATGGATGGGAATAATCTTGGCTACTTTCCATGAGTCGGGAAAGTAACCATTGTTCAGGGCATTGTTAAATACAATGGAGAGAATTCTGAGCATAGAGAGTGGTAGATGTTTAATAATGAAATTAGACATTCCATCATGCCCAGAAGACTTCTTGCTTTTTACTCCGCGCAGCAGTTGCACCAAGTATCCACTATTAACAAAGTGGAACTGGTCATTTGCACCTTGCGGGTCGTCCGAAGGATTTTCGGATGAAAATGTGGCCAGTGGCTCGTGGTGTGTATCTAGGAAGCAACTGACTTCTTCTCTTACCATTTGGCGGTTAGGAGCAGAACTGTCAGGCGGAACAGCATTTAACTGAGATTGGAATGTTGATGCAAACAACTCAGCCTGCTGACTAGGGCTGCTCACAACAACATCGTCAATCGTCACCACCATCTCGTGGCTGTTATATTTACCAGAAAGCAAATTTATTTCCTTAAACATGTCGGGGCCTGGTCGAATGTCGCCCAGTCGCTGCACAAGCCGCTCACTGCGAAATTTACCAACCATTTCAGCAATTATTTTGCTGAGACAGTTGGTATTCGAGAGTAGCGACTTGTACAACGGGTGATCCCTCCCATGTCTGTGGAAAATTCGCTTTAATTTGCAGCGCCAAATGTGTCTCACTTTCATGTGCTTAACAATTTCCGGCGGCAGTGCATGATTCTGATACTTATTAAGAGTGATCAAGCGTGTATTCCGGACAACGGTTTCATTCATAATGTCATTGATGGACTCTATAAGATTATCAACCTGACGGTTTGCTAAGTTTTCCGTCACACAAACATCAAGATTTCTTACCGCATCGTCTATGTCCCGTTGAAAATTGCCCCAATCGGTATTTTTAAAAGACCTAATTGTCTTTGGGGGTCTTTTCATGAAGCTGAAAAATGAGCGAAACAGAAGTCGAAGCTTCACGGCAAAGTGATCAGACATACCTGCATGCGTCCAACAGTGTGGGAGATCAATACTGTTGAGCAGGTCGTCTGACAGGAGAAAAAAATCTATTGTCGAGTTACTACTTGGCCTGGTTGGCGAGTTCGGAGCAACTATTTGCAAGGAAACGGGAGGACTGCTTAGCTGCAGCCATTCGAGCAACACCCTGCCATTTCCGTTCGTTACGGAATCTCCCCAGGTTGGGTGTCTCGAGTTCAGATCGCCACCGATAAGCGAATATTTATATTGACTAGAGATTGAGTTAATGACTCCGAAATCGTGCAACAGACTTGACTTTGACGAACTGCATCGAACGTACAGAGATACAACGAGGATTCGCCTGTGATCAGTGGTTTTGATCACCGCTGCAGCAATGGCGCAGCATTTAAGATCGGGAACCGCGACGGGTTCCATGTCCAGATTACTCCTAACTAAGAGTGCAGAGCCACCATTTTGATTGTCAAAGACACTGGTGAACCCTTTAAAGCTAACCCTGTGGAATTTTGAGAGTCTGGTTTCTGTTATCATTACGATATCGGATTTCAATGCATCAAGGAGATGTTGAGCAGACGCTCTTTGCGCCATCGAGATGAGCGAAGCGCTATTGAATGTAGCCACCTCAACCAACTTACTTAAGAAGGGTAGTCAGCAGTTTAAGAGTGGCAACCAGCCCTTCAGCATCAGTTCCCGCTGCCAATACTTGGGTGATAAAGTTATTTATCAGTCCAAGATTGGCATTGGCTGGAGATGATCCCGTGGAGGTTGGAGCTCGTTGAGCACCAGAATCAGGAGAAGAAGTATTTCCTACTGCCTGTGCGTATGAAATACCACTTCGTCTGTAATTCGAAACGCTCTGCGTCACAAACTGCTGACGTTCCTTGCGAGCCTGATCACGGCGAATATTCTTCGCTTCAATCCTGGCCGCCATTTCTTTATAAGCCGGGCATCCACGATAGTTGGCTGGGTGACCATTTAGACCACAGTTGACGCATGCAGGCTGTGCGTCTTCCATTTTTTTACAGTCGCCGCGTGGGTGCCTCTCCAGGCACTTCACGCAGCGGTGGACAATGGTGCAGTTGCCTGCAACATGGCCGAAATTCTGGCAGTTATAACACTGCAGCCTCTCTTTGTTCCGTATTTTCTCCCAAGACACTCTCTGCCAGAGGATGGACCGTATTTCAAATACAGCAGCTAGCTCCTGGGAAGGCTCGAATTGCGCAATGAATAGCCCGGACTGGGGTCTGAAGTCTTCAGCCGCTACCGACTTACTGAGTTCCCGGTCTTTGCGGGTGAGGAAGTACGATACCGACTTCACCTTCAGATCAGGGTACTGCGCCACTAGCTCTGAATGTATATCCGCAGGTTGAACGCCCCTGTGCAGGCCGCGAATGATAAGTGACTTAGGTTTTTCTGTAGCTGCAGTGTAAGTGGTTGCATTTCGACCAGTGGTTTTAATTAGTTCGAAGACCTTTTTGTGGTCTTCTAGGGAGGCACACAGAATGAGTGATCTATCACTCGAAATATTTTTAATATTCACCCTGATTCCTTGAGCGTGAAGCTCTGTGATGAACTTCGGAATGTCCATCTTATAAGCCGTTATAGCGGGAACCTTAGGGGTTTTCGTGTGAGGGATAGGAGGGGAGGTCGTTAATAGGTTTTGGGAAGAAACTATTACCTGTTCCGTTGTTTTTGTCTTTCGTCGCGTGACCAGGTTGAAATCCTGGCTGTGTTGATCGAATTGGGCTGATGTTGCTGCATTTGGAACTGCTGATTTTGGCACGCTTGTCTGCTCATGGATGGCTGGTTTGGCATTCGCTTTAAGTGCTGCTGCTGGTGGTTTTCTTGCTGCATGAAACTTTTCAGTTTGTTCTTGACTGCTGGCTAGGAATGACGTCATCTGCCGACGTAAATCATCGATTTCCCTCCGCAGAGCACGATTTTCCTTCTGGAGTATAGCAACCTTCTCCATTGCTTTTTTATTTCCTATCTCATCATCTAGGTCCGATGTTTCTTGAGCTTTCATTTTTTTTTCTTTTTCCCATCACACCTTACGGGATAAGACCGAACTTCAACACACTGTGCAAAAATGTTACTTGCACCTGCTCTTTTTCGAGCCCGTCACTTATTTTAATTTTATTTTCCCCAATCAGTATTTTATTAATATAACGATGTAATGTTCACTGCAATCGAGTTAACGGCACTTCACTCGAACACAACACCCAAATCACAGATCGTAGCAACGATACAAGTCACTTGTCCAATTTCACCGTTACGTACGTTTATATTTATCGATACGGAAGCACAAGCGGAAGCACGTTTATATTTAGCGATACGGAACACAACCTATCGGCTTCGATGTTCGCAGTGAACTGACCAAACATCATTCGAACTCGTTAGAAATGATAAATCAGCAGCTCACTTTCGTTTTATTACGCTCTTTTCTACTTACTACTGCTGCAACTCGACCGTTATCAATAATGTTGTAATTGCTGAATCTAAGCTGATCGTTCTAATCCCTCAGTTTACTGGCTCAAACCTCTGTTTGGTTCGTTTGTCAATCAATATTTCAAATATTAGGATAACCTCTGTGATTTTGTAGTCCCTTACCAAAGCCAACATCTCCTATTTGTTTCAACTTCTTATAGAAAATGACTTTTGGGCAATTTGTCAGCTGATTAAGGACGTCCATTTTGCCTTAGTTACTTTCTTGCTATCCACCGGACTGCGAACAGCCAATAGCTGCTGCCATAGCAGCTATTCCGGAATCTTGGATAGCCCGACTGTTAAATAGTAAGCATCAGAAGATAGCTATTTCGTGACGTTGGACAGCCAGAGCTGCTAAAATAGCAGCTATAGCAAGAATATTGAACACACTCCAGATTTAGAGTTAATCAAGTAGTTCGGTACCGGCTGAATTGTTTTCAGAGCGTGCTGAATTCCATCCGTGAGAGCAAGAGTAGATTTGAATGAAATGTTTATCGAATTTTGTTCTAAAATAGTGAAAATTGAGCAACAAAAAAAAGTGAGTTGTACAAAATGAAAAGAAAGTGTTCTTGCATGTTCCTGCACCATTTTCAACAATTTTCATCCAAAAAATATTGTACACATACAGTCTGTCTGTATTTATGTAAATTAATTTGTTTTCTTAATTATAGTTATTTACATTATTTAGAACCGATATATACAAAAAAAAGTACAGCTTCAATGCCAAAAAAGAACGGAAAGACCAACGAAAACAATTATTACAATTCTTAAAGTGTCAAGAAACTATTTACACAAATTATGATTGTATTTGATATTTACATATTTACAGGATATTTAATATTATTTGGTATATTTAATATTTGGTATGGCCACCTTTGGCATTTACCACGCATTGCAACCGATTTTTAATTGAATGAATCAGCTTTTGCAGGTCATACGTGGTTGGTATTTTTTGCCATTCTTCAAGAATCGCAGTTTTTAAAGCAGTTCGGTTTTTCTAACGTTCGTTACTAACGTTCGAAGAAGAACATTAGTATTAAAATCACTTTGGCCAAAAATTTATATTTCTATACATATATATATATATATATATATATATATATATATATATATATATATATATATATATACATATATATATATATATATATATATATATATATATATATATATATATATATATATATATATATATATATATATATATCATCAAAAAATTTCAGTGAAAAAATCTCAGGAACGCGCCATCCGATTGAACTGAAATTTTCAGAACACATTGGTGTATGTGCAGAATAGTGCCAAGTCTCACAAATAGTTAATAATCTTTAACCCTTTGGCGCCGGCGGCCATTTTAATGATATTTTTAATATACCTATTATTCTGTACACAAATAATTTTTGGAAAAATAAAGTTGACAAAACAAATTTCGAACATGTTTGACATGTGAATTTGATAATGTTTTGGAATTTTTTAACCCCATGTGTGCGCTGGGTGCCTAAAAAGAGAACGGGAAAACTTGAAAATTTTTAAATTGCGATAACTTTTGACAGAGCTATTCAATCATTACGAAATTTTCAGGACATATTGGTATTATTTAGTTGTAGATTTGTGTAGCTTAATGAGCGTGCTGGCAATCCTGTAGCTAGGGCAGGCACTGAAAGTGAAAACCTCCAAATCATCGTCTCTCTTGAAAAAGTGCCGCTTCTTCAAAAAAAAGCCACTCATATGTAAATCTTGTGCTTTGTTTACATAGACAAAAAAAAATTTGATATGGTATAACGGGCACGCCTGGTAACCCTTGCCCAATTTACCTATATTTTTAGCATCGAAAACTTCTGTTCACGGAAACTCACGATCCGATAAGCAAAATTAATTGAAATTTGCAGAGTGTATTGGTCTTAAATAGGATCAGGTCTGATAGAAGTGATTTTGAAATGCGGGTGATTCTGTGCCAGTGGTGCCATCTTGAAAAATCACTAAAAAGATAACTGCTTTTAGCCCTATAACTTCCGATTGAATCGTTCGATTTTGACGAAATTCACATTGTACCTGAATCTTACTTCAAACCACGTTTGGTAGAAATTTGATCGAAAAATTCGGTTCGAGCTGCCAGCTATGATAATTTTGGTGTCTTAAATTTGAAAAAATAAAAATTTGGAAGTGAAAACATTCAAACCATCGAATATCCTAAAAATGTCCGTTTCTTACAATAAAACCAATCTGTATACAAATCTTATGCTTTATCTACACGTTCAAAGTAAAACTTTGGAAATTTCATGTCGGACAAGAACGGTAACCCTTTCCCAGTTAACCTATATTTTTAGCATCAAAATCTTCTGTTCACGAGGAACTCACGAATCAATAATCAGATACAATTGAAACTTACAGAATGCATTGGACTTAAGTAGGACCAGATCTGATAGAAGCGATTTTAAATTGTGGGCAACTCTGTGCCAGTGGTGCCATCTTGAAAAATTACAAAGAAAAAAAACTGCTTTTTGCCCTATGAAATGTGAATAAGTTACCAGATTTTCATGAAACTGCCACAGTAACTGAACCTTACTCTAAACTCTGTTTGATAGAAATTTGGTTGAAAAATTCGATTGGTGCTGCCAGCTATGGTAATTTTTGTGTCTTTGGTTTTGAAAATTCGCTCAGGAAAATAAAACTTTTTGCCCTATAACTTCCAGTGCAGTCATGAAATCAATACGAATTTCATACAATTAATGAAACCTATCATAGACATTATTCAGGCCAAATTTGGTTGAAAATCCATGATAGGGTTGCCAGCTATTGTTGGTTTTGTTTCTGTTTGCAATATCTTTATTAAGCGGTTTTATCGCAGAATTTTCAATTGGTAATGATATTGTAGTGACAATAAACAGCAAATGTTAAGCTTTCGATTAGTTGAAAAAACTCGCTGCAGGTAACCCTAAATTTCTTTATACTCCTGTAACTTCGAATGTAATATAACAACGTGAAGCAGATGTGATATATTCTTGGCTTTGATACTGGCGAAAGGTTGCCAGCACGAGTCGGTTGTGCTACTTTTGTATCAATAAATGCTTACAGTTAGTATTCATACCGGAAACATTTACAATGAAAATAAATAACCGATGTTTCAATTCCCAAAGTTCTGCAAATTTTTCGGATCGCAGCCCCAAACACCAACTTCAGTTACAATGCTGCAGGCACTGAGCATTTTCTTCATTGGTGTTATATGAGATGCTGCTTTCAAAATTTTGTTAAATAAGCAACTGATAACGAAAATAATTAACCCGTGTTTTGCGTAAATAAACGTTGAAATTCGTGCCTGTGGTAATATCTGAAACCTTCCACCATATGAGTTATAATGCATTCTTGAGACCAAAGTAAAACGTGGCGTTTGAAACAGTTTGGCCGTAATAAGCAGCTCATGTGGTGGAATATGCACTCAAAACCTGCACGATTCTTCTACTGTTCTTCGAACATTAGTGTTTCTAGCGGTTCAGGTGCGCTAGAGTTTTTTTTTAAGTAAGGCCATAAATTCTCGATGAGATTTAAGTTAGGACTCTGGGCTGGCCTATGCATCACTTTTCCGCAGTTGTATAAGAACCAAATTCGCACCATGTGCGCCTTATATTTGAGATCGTTGTCCCCGTTGAACCCGAATTTGAAATATGTTTTAAGGATATGCAAATATTGTTGGGCGTCCATGGTTGACTCGATGAATGCCAAAACTCCTACTCCTCTGCTTGAGAAGCACCCCCAAATCATAACGGATAACTTACCAAATTTTACAGTCGGAATGATATTTCGATTTTCCAACGATGTTAAAGGCTTGCGCCACACTCTAGTCGGTCCATGATTGTAGTACAACATCATTTTCGTCTCATCGTAGAATATGACGTCGTTCCAAAAGTCGACGGGTTGAGAAAGGTGCATCAAAGCGAAGGAAAAACGCTTTTCGATGTTTAGTGCAGAAAACAGTGGTTTCTTTCGGGCAGCTCTTGATGATAGCTTATTTCGTAGAATGGCCTGTCGTACTGTTTCATGGGAAACAGTAACATCACACTCTTTCTTGAGTTGCCTAGCAATTGTTCTGATTGAAATCCAGGGGTTTTTGTCAAGTTTCCTTATCATAAGGCGCTCTATACGTTTAGATATTTTTTGCTTTTGGACCACCTCCACACTTTGGCTCCAATCTATCTTCATTTTCAACACGATTTATAACGTTATAGACTGTCTTTTTGTGCTACACAAAACATTTCCGACAGTTCCTGCGCACTTTTACCTATTTGGTGATTATAGTATATCATCTGAACCAACTCAAAGGATAATCTTTTGCCTGGCATTTTAAAACACAATATCTCACTTATTTATGCGTACTAGCCAAAAATTAATCACACACTAATGATCTTATTCATAGAATTTTACAATACAGAGTAAAAATTACGGTAAATTTACCGAATCGTTGCAGTGATACAAACAAAAACAGTTGTGTAAAGAGTTTCTTGACACTTCAAGAACTGTAATAATTGTTTTCGTTGTTCTTTTCGTTCCATTTTTGCATTGAAGTTGTACTTTTTTGTATAGATCGGTTGTAAATATTATAAATAACTATAATTAAGAAAAAAATTCATTTACATAAATAAAAAGTAGTATTTTATAATTAGAAAGATCAAAAATTGAATTTTTTTCCCATGTGTAAACTCATTCTTGATAGACTGTAAATTCGAATGACGTTTCTCACTCTAAGTCTTCTCATTCTGAATCACTTCAGCTGATTAATTTGACAGCTCCTAAATCTACTTGTTTTAGAGTGTAGTGTGAACACCATATAAGCAACAATTTGAAATGCTTAAGCTTACGTAGGAGAAAATTACTTTGCAAGGCCAAAGCTCTAGTAGTTCAAAATTGCTATAGTTCGACTGAATAGTCTTAACAAGAGATGTAGTGAAAATTCACACTATGACGACTCTTCGACAGTGACGTGCAAGTAATTGGTCAATCTGCTCTTTTAAAATTACTCCTTTTATCTTCATCATCTTCAAAGCTCCTACTTTGATCATATTAAATTCTCGGCGGAATCGAAATAAACTAATTATCAGTGGTAGAGTGTCCGGTCCAGCAGGCTTAGCGGTTGGAGTAATGGACAGACAATCCTTTTTCTACCAAGCTAATAGCCGTTCCGGAGTTAACAAAGAGGTCTTGGATATGATTAAACCAATACAAATGATTCTGCAAACGACATTTGAACTACACATTTGGTTCCTGGAATATCAGATTACTCAATAAGCCCAGCGCTGTCACAACATTATTACAACAGGAAACCAAGTGGATTGGGCGCGAGGTACAAGACATAAGATAGTGCAAAATATTCAAAAGTGGGAATCTCACAAGACCGAGTGAATCTGGAGTATTTCATTGTGGATAGGGAATTCAAACTACACTTGACGGACTTCCTCTCACTTACAAGCATGTTAGCCCAACTCAATTTCTTTCCTTGAATGAATCCCACATACTACTAATTCAATTCAAAGATTTCATTGTCACCTCTCAACGGAAGCCCTCTCAATGCCAAAAATTTTACAACTGTAACGACAACCCGTTTAAGTACACTTTTCCAGTAATCCATTTCTTTTTGATATTGGCATAGCAAGTCTGTATCTACTCAACTAATTGCTTTATTTCATGCCAGATAAAACATCATAGATTGCCTATATGCAGGGCTATTTTCATAACATAAAATTATGTGACAAACGTGGTTCCAATCCTTACATCCATTCGGGGACCATAGGTTTACATCAGAAGGGTTAAATAAGCTGCAATAAAACAAAATACAGATTTCTTTTAAGGCGAATACAGCAACCATTTTCTTTCAAATGTTCTTTAATTTAAGATTAAATAATGCTTTATTGAAATCTTCTTTGTCTTTGTAGGCTCTGGACGCTTCGGATAAGTCACAATCTTTATTTTGAAAATATATGGGCCCTTTACGAATTCAAATTTCGCGATTTTTTCGCCAGCGGGCGAAAATAGTATTGCAGCTATATAAAAGATCTTTTATGTTGAATACTCCTCAAGTTTAGTACATAATGTCTAATTCAATGAATAAAATTACTGTTATTATATTATTTTTAAAAGAATTTGGTTTTACACAACCGTTAGTTTACTGCTCTGAGGTGCGTCAAGTGTAACAAAGATTTTATTGGGCTTGAATTAAATTATAAATATGACTTATACCTAATGTACTAGCTTAATGTGTTTTGGGTCTAACAGTTTAAAAACTATACCAAGATCTTAGCTTAATGTTAATATATACGTTTTGTGTATCTGAAAAGCCCAGTAAAACCCCTCAAAAACATTCTTAACCTAACTTATAAGATAGAGGAGAAAGCCCAGTAAAACCCCTCAAAAACATCATTTTCGGAGCAACACTAGGAGCGAATTAATAAAGTGGAGTGAAAGAAATTTGGGATAGGGGTGCGATGACAGGGAGCGAAAGTAAGGTTGCAGTTAGTTTCGTATGTCTGTGGAGGAATGATTACGTCCAATTTTGAGTAAATCGTACCGGTCCTGCGTCTCGAATATGGCCTATTATCACAGATATAAGAGAAAATCGATAAGAAATCGAACGAGAGAAATAAGCCAATTTTCGACTTTCTATTTACTGGTGTGAGAATGACGTACGGGTGTGTGCCCCATACAGTTCACACGGCAAAGCCAATGTGAAAAAACCAAGAGAGATCGTCATTTTGAACGTCGTTTGACATTTCTATCCCCGTACAGGCGAGTGCAGATTAAAATGCTTTTTATGAATGAAATTAACTATGATTTCACACAAAAACAAAACGAAAATCATGCCAAAGGTGAATTTTACTTCCCCGAAATTTGAAATTCCCTGCGAAGCACTTCGGTAGCTACTTTTGCAGCCTGAAACTTTCATAGCTATGCCTTATGTACTATATAGCAGCAACTTACCTAAATCTTTGGATCTCCCAGCAATGGAAATTATTTAGGATGTGGGGAGCTGTTAAGTGAACTTCCTGAATTTCTTGCAGATCACTTAAACAAATTTGGGAATCTTGGAAACGGACACATTTAATGGGGAAACAGGTCCTAAAAAAATTCTAAATGAATATAAATTAGCTAAACATTTTTCGATTAGTGTTGACAGCATGCTCGATCTGGAATCTATACCTATCAAAATCAAAATAATTAGCGGAACTCATCCTGATTTTTTTGGAGAATGATAATGTACAAATCAAGATTTGCAGAGGGCAATGCTACGACAATGCTTCGAATATGTCAGGAAAGTATGCTGGTCTGCAAGCGAAATTCAAGGAGATATGTGAATTTGCTACCTTTATACCATGTCCGGGACATTCTCTAAACTTGGTATGTCCTCACCCCACTGAATGTTTCAGAAACTGTAGAATTTTTTTTCGGATTCTACCCACCGATGGAATACATTGACTGAATATTTAGGTTTCAAAAAAGGTGTTAAAAGTCTTTCTGAAACCAGATAGTCTGCGCAAGCTGATGCAGTAGGCTCCTTACATCAAGGTCAAAAACTTATTATAGAAGCCTCGACGTCTATCGCGGAGGATACCGAGCAGCGACAAGAAACTAGACACGAAGCTCTAAGTTTCTTCAAAAAAATGGAAAACTAGGAATTTATTTTACCGACAGAAATTTGGAACACCATATTGGGAAGAATAGACAAAACAAAAACTGATCTTCAAAAAAAAACTATAGCAATGTACGTTCCAACTAATTTGTTAATTTCACTGGATGATTGTATTATTGACGTCAGGGATAAACTTGATGACTTCGAATCGTGCACCTACAATTACCTATCTCAAAGAATAAAAGGTAGAACCACAGTCAGGCATTATTTGATGGCTCTATGCCATCAGCCCAACATAATTGATACCCTGTGAGTTCATCTAAAATAGCGGTTGAATTCGTACAAGATAATAAGACATCGGCTCGGTTTTTTATCTCGCTTGGAACTAAGTTGTAAAGAATTCATTAAAATCAATCCTAGTGACGTTAGCGAGAATGAGTTAGAAACGGTATGTTTGCATTAAACAGAAAACTAGAAAAGTGTTTAGACTAGTGAAAATGAAGAAATCAACAATAACTATCATCTTTTGAAACTTTTATAACATTTTTTAATTACTAGCCTGCGTATAATGGTTGAAGAGCTACTTTTCCGGATAATAATTACCTATTGATATAATGTGACTTTGAACGTATAAAAATAACTGATAAATATATCTAGAATTTGTTTTTTAATGCCTTTTGCTAATAACCCTCTGTCGTAGGGACCACATTTATCTTAAAGTGCCCAGGGCCCCAAATTGCTCTAAGACGGCTCTGCATTTTCCTTGGCTTTTGACATTCTAAATCAATACGTTTTCGAATAAATTTCGTCGAAATCGGGTGCTATTGTGAGTTCCTTCTCGGCGGAATTTATTTCAGTGCTTGCTGAATTCGTTTGAATGGACTGTTATTCGATACATATTCGCAAAGATCAACTTATTCTGCAACTTTCATGTTGAATTAATCGTCCATATCAATTTGATTAAAAGAAAGTGCGAACGGCTAACCTGATCTCGTCATCAGCTCCAAATGCGCCTGATTGAAGAGTCCAGTGCGAACATACTACTATCAATGTTGCCATCTTTTTTCCAGAAATTGTAGTTTTAATATAGGAAAAAAATAGCTAAAATTAGCTATGATGTTCGCATAGTAGCTGAAAAGTGTAGCTAACTTCAAAAATACCAACTTAAGGTTCTGGAAAACAATTTTATTAGACTTAATTGAAGCTAACCTTTATAATTCAAATGGCTGAAAGATATTGGGTGTACATCAGATAATGAACCGCCAACTAAGTTAAAAATATGAACTAGAACTAAATTAATCCATTCGCTGTTAACCGCCCCTCATGCTTACAATTGAATTATTTCATAATGGTTTCACAACAAAAATTCTAAAAGAAATCTATGAAATCTGAGGTGAAATATCATAATTTAGAAAATTGTTTTTCATCAGTACTTCTTGAGAGAACTCAAAATGTTTACAGTTTTTTGTGATCGTTTGAATCCATCTTAAAAAGGAAGTATTGAGTGCAAAATTTTTAGGTCACAAGATTAGAAAATATTTTGCAAAATTTTAACATTATCAGGTAATCGATGCCTCAACTTTTCTATTCATTTTTGAAGAAATGTTATGCAAGTCTTTTTCATACTTTCCTCATCTGATCTTACAATTATATTCTTATTTTGAGGCTCAACTATTTTTTGTTCAATGTTTTGTCCCAATTAGGCATTGTTCTAATCATAATCATCTAACTCCACAGTTTCAGATAAAAAGATTGTATGATCTGAATACACAATTTTTTTAGCTAAGCCTTCATGGCCCAGTCATTTTAGCATAAAAAAGAGGTCTACCTCGGAATGGTAGATAATAAGCTGCATTTTTGTATATATCTTCATTTTGGGGTCCTCAAAGTTGCCTCAAAAGTCTCATAAAATCTCGTGTCTGCGTCGAAAGTTATTCAAGGTCAAAGTTGAGAAAAAAAACCGGTTTTTTGCGATTATCTTGGTTTCTATTGATCCAATGATGTAAACACATCGGATCGAAATTGTAGAACATAAAATTTGCGACAAATTTTATTTAAAGCATTTTTTCATGCGCTCAACTGTTTTTCCGATAGAGGGCGGTAAGCGCGCAGCACTCAGCTTACAACTTACAAAATGTATTTACTGATAAATAATACAAATAATTCAAAACTGAAGGTAGTATTCACAGGTATTCACGGTTGACCTTGTATTAGAGTATATATGGCTGACTGCTGCACGCTTACCGTCTTCTATCGGAAAAAAATGCTTCAAATAAAATTTGTCGCAAATTTTATGTTCTACAATTTCGATCCGATGTGTTAACATCATTGGAGCAATAGAAACCAAGATAATTGCAAAAACCTGTTTTTTCTCACTTTAGACCTTGAATAACTTTCGACACAGACACGAGATTTTATGAGACTTTTGAGGCAACTTTGAGGACCCCAAAGTGAAGGTATATACAAAAATTCAGCTTATTATCTCTCATTCCGAGGTTGATTGCTAAAATGACTAGGCTATCAATAAATAAACGAAAATTGTTTAGGGGCTTAGTAATTTCGGTGCTAGCAAAGGGTCGACAGCACAAGGCGCTTTTATTATTTTCGTGCCAATAAATCCTTACATAAACATTTGCAATGAAAATAAGTAAACAATGGTAGCTTTTACAGCAACCGTTTAGGCCGCGGACTGTACACCAAATTTCACCTAAACTATTAAGTCCACCTACTGCTAACACTCAGTACTCGACCCAAACGATAAGTCAGTACACAATTTCAAGTCGCTGACCTAAAATAGGTCGTGGACTATATCGCTGTAAACACACCCGACCTACGCCTTGATTTTTGCGCGACTATAAATAATATATGTACGTTGAATTAAAGCTCGCAACCCTCTCGTTTGGTTCAAAATCATTTGAATAATTACGTTTGAGAAACATATGAAAAGATAATAACAGTGTATGAACTAAAATTTAATGACAGCTGTCACGTACAAACGAGGACTAAATTCGACCTGACCAAATTTTAGGTCAAGTTGATGTTAACACCTTAGGGCGATGTTCACTTAGTCCGGGCTATAGGTCAGGTCACATCTGGTCCAACCGCTGTAAATCCTACCAATGTTAAAATTTTCTCAGGTCTGGCCATTTTTTGGATGGCAGCCCCAAATGCCTTTCTATCGCTGTAATTTTCGATTAAGTCATCGAAATTAAATTGGATTAGGGTCTATAATTACTTAGGGTGTCCTTAAGAAGCTAATGGTAGAACACACACTCAAAATCTGCACAAACCCTCTACTGTTCTTCGAACATTAGTGTTTCTAGCGTTTTTGATGCGCTAGTGTTTTTTTATGATAGAAGTAACCTTTAAAATTGGTTTAAGAAATATGAGATACACAATGTTTATATCATTTACAATTATTTTTGCTATGCATCATTCTTCTGATGTTTGGGCGATACCCAAGTGGGTTTGACGGTTTTCACTATTATCCTGCATTTCGAACGATGAATTTGACCCTAGCTCAATCTTTAGACTCAACTGTCAGTTTCTAGCACCTCTCACTCAAATGGCCGATTCATCTTAATACGCAGTTTTTCACAACAAAAAGACACATGCTAGCTTGGATTTGTTTCCGGTTTTGTTTTTCGGATGCGGTTTGCAACGGAAAAAATATAGTTTTTATTTAACGTTGTGTTGGAAAACTCTAGAAAATGGAAAAAACCGACTCAACACTACTTTAACATTTGAAAGCCATTGTGAGTACACCAAAGAATTTAGTTTATTTCGTAAATACTTGCACAATTTACTTTGTTTGTACCCAGATTAAGGAGCAGTTGCAAACGTTTGACCCAAAATGTCGCTGTAGTCTTCTTTCGTTCCGCTTTCACTAACTTTTTCATCTCTAAAAGAACAAACAACTGATCTTTCAGCCAAAAACTTTCATTTATTACGACCGATACATCTTTTGTTTAAAAAACGACTGTTCTGTCGGTTAAAGTATAACTCCTTTGCTAAAAATTTGAGGTTGGCCAGATAATGGAATGTAAATCTTGACCCAGTTATATCCGTTGTATTGCACTTGATACAAGTAACCTTCGAGGAACAGCACTGTGACACAAACTACTGAATAAATGTCTCTGCAAATTAAAGATGGTTTTGAAATGTCTTATAATTGGCCATGAATATGGCTTACACATTTTGACTTTTCAAGAAACGTTGCAAAGCATTCAATGCGCTGCTTTTCATTTCTGCAACAGATGACATTCTCGGATCACCAACAAGATCGCTCACCAATAGCTGGCAAGGCGCCTGAAGAAACAGGATGGTAAAACCGTTAGCAAGGTACTTTGAAATTTTAGAGCGATGTCATCCGATATAACATGAACTAATAGAATAGATGTATACGTGGGTATGTTCTACTGCAGGTGAAAACTATTAAATACATTCGAAAGATTTTAAAAGTGGAGTGAAATTCTTCCATTTTCACAAATGACGATCAAAACGTTCACTCTATACAAAAAATCGAGATAACCAACAGGAAGCCAATTACTTTTTGAGGTCTTCCAGACTCCTGAGCGGCAAGCACTCCAGATAGTAAAAGCAAACCGAAAAACGTTTTCATTTCGTTGGATTTTTCAAGATTCTCAAGCTCCAAAACTGATTTGTACTTTCAAATATACTTTCTGCAGACACAGCTGCGCTCTCCTCTGTTTATATAGTCAACTCGGTGGAAAATCAATTTTATGGTGTAATTCTTTGCTAATTATTCATAGCTGTTTCAAATTGTGGAAATTATTGATTGTATCCGTGCGAAGGCTTTAATGGAAGTAATTAGACACGTTGATGACCTTGATAATCTATGATAATGATGGAAAATACCAAACATCCTTCGAAATCGTTAGAAATGATATATCAGCAGCTCACTTTCGTTTTCTTACGCTCTTTTCTACATACTACTGCTGCAAGTCGATCGTTATCAATAATGTTGTAATTGCTGAATCTGAGCTGAGCAGATCTCTGTTTGGTGCGTTTGTCGATCAATATTTCAAATATTACGATAGCCTGTGTGATTTCGTAGGCTATTCGTTTAACATCTACCGATCTCCAACCTCGATGGCTTGAAGCATACAGAAAAACCGTATTATGTTTTATGCTTGTTCATGGCAGGCAAAGAATTGGAAATTTTTGAGCCTTGTTTGCGTGCTTAGTGCCTAAAAGAAGGCAGGGATTTTTTTTCAGATTTCGATTTGTCGTAACTTCTGACTGAAACATTGGATCATCGTGAAATTCGCAGATCTTATTAATGTTGACTTGAGCTATTCACACATGTTGACTAAAACACAAACATATTTTCAAGACTGTGCCGTCAACCCTATAGCTACGGCAGACACGTGAAAAAAAAATCTTTCAAATCATCGAAGCTTCTTAAATTTTTTTTGGCTTTTTGACAAAACATTCGAATCATTGATAAATTTTAATCTTCTTCCACCATATCAATTTGAAATATTCAAAATTCCGAGTTGCACAAGAACGGCAACCGAATTACCTTTGTTTTCAGCACTCGTAACTTCTGTTCACGAGAATTGGCGACCCAATAATTCGATCATTATGAAATTTACAGGACATGTTGGTCCTAACTAGTACCAGGTTTGATAGAAATGATTTTTAAGTACAGGCAACACTATGGCATTGGTGCCAACTTAAAAAATGACTGTGAAAACAAAACTGCTCTTTGGCCTATAACTTCCAATTCAAAAATCAAATTTTTATTAAATTTGCAGTTTATCTGAACCATGCTTTAAGCCAAATTTGGTAGAAATTCGGTTTGAAAATTAGGATAGAGTTGCCAGCTATGCTAAGTTTTGTCACCGAAATCTTGTAAATTTTCTCTTCAAAATAAGGCTTTTTTACCCCATAACTTTCCATCCAGTCATGAAATCAAAACGATATTTATCTTACAAATGAACCTTAATGTAAACCAAATGTCATAGGAATTTCGTGAGAAAACATCATTTAAAGATTGCTAGCAATGGCCATTTTGGTAATTTATTGGCATTTTTTCTAAGCGATGTGTTCATTAAATTTTCAAATGGGAATGATCCTGCAATGACAGTCAACCATAAATATTAACGTTTTGGAAATTTGAAAAGTTTTTAGGCTGGTAGCTTGAAAATTCTTTTCATGCCTTTAAATTTCAGCGCGGTCATTCAATCGAAGTGAAATTCAGAGGGTGGGTTTAATTTAACGTGAAGCAGATTTGGTATATTTTTGGCTTTGCTGCTAGCCAGCAATTGTGTATGTGTAATACGTCCAGATTGTAACAAATGCAATTTATATTTAACCCTTTGGCACAAGCGGCCAATTTACTGATATTTAAAATATACGTATAACTTTATCAACAAATTTCTTTCAAAAGAACTAAGTTTGCAGAATGAATTTTGAACGTGTTTCTAATATCAATATGATATAATTTTGGAAATTTTTAATTCTCTGTGTACTTCAACTTTAACTTTTTTCATGAAACTTTCGCTAACGGAACTCATGACCCAATAGTCAAATCCAATTGAAATTTACGGAATATATTGGGTTTGATTAGGACCAGAAGCGATTTTTGAATATAGACAAATTTGTGCCAGTGGTGCCATCTTAAACAATCGCTAAGAGAAAAAAACTGCTTTTTGCACTTGAAATTCCAATTCGGTCATCAGATTTTTAAAGAAATTCACACGGTAGCTGAAACTCAATTCAAGCCACGTTTGGTAGAAATTTGGTTGAACAATTTGGTTGGAGCTGCCAGCTATGGTAATTTTGGTGTCTTGAATTTTCCTCGTCTTCGCTCAGCAAAATAAAGCTTTTTGTCCCATAACTTCCAGTGCATTCATAAAATCAAAACCAAATCCATATGGTAAATGGGCCTTACTGTTGGCCAACTTTAGTAAGAATCAGGCTGGAAAACCATGACAGGGCTGCTAACTATGATAGTTTTTTTTACTTTTTATCATATCTTTATCAAGCGAAGCTTTCAATAAATTTGGAAATGATAATGATCTTGTAGTGCCAGTAAATAACAAATACTAATCTTTTGAAAATTTGAACACCTTTGAGAATGGTAAACCTAGAGCTGTTTTTACTCCTATAGCTCATAATTTAGTTATTGAATCGAAACAAAATTCATAGAGTGGGTCGGTCTTAATATGAAGCAGATTTAATTTTGTTTTGGTGCTAGCAAAAGGTTGTCAGCACCAGATATTTTTTCCGTTCCAACAGATGCTATCACTAGGTATTCATATGGCAAGCATCTAAAATGAAGATATGCAGCCAATGTTTAAATTCTCCAAGTTCTGAAAATCTTTCGCACGGTAAATCCAAACACCTTTCTTCCTTTTTATCATCCGATAAAGTCACCAACGATGCTGACATCGTGTCAAGGATCACGCGTGGTAGAATATGCACTCAAATGCGACACAAATTGCCTATTTTTCTTCCGACGTGAGTGAGCGGTTCCTGTGCGCTAGAGTTTTTCTATCATTCGAATATTTTCAATATCACAACAACAACCCATGGGTCCTTTAAACTTAAAAAGCTTTGGATTTAGCAGCCCATTTTTAATTTTCACCATCATAGATAAAAAAAAACTCTAACGCACCTGAACCGCTAGAAATACTAATGTTCGATGGACAATAGAAAAATTGTGCAGATTCTACCACACATGCTCCAACCTGTTTCGAGTGCAACACCACTTCGATCTTAAAAATGCATTTAAACTCATAGGGCGGAAAGAATTTCAGGGCAACCACTTGCATGAATTTTATGATTTGGGAAAGCCAAGCACTGCAAAACTTTGAAAGCAGCATAACATTTTAACTACTAATGTTTTTCGATGTTGGCTTCCGGAGAACAAGCTGAAATTGCCTGGGTTTGTTCCGAACACCGCTGCAGCTAGAGAGTTCATAGCAACTCAACACCCACCGTAAAATCTATCAGCTGCTGCATTTCGTACAGCAGCTGGGAAGGTTGCTGGTCACCTAGACAGAAATTCCCCAAGAGGTGAAGTAGTTTCGTTGAGTCACTCGCTGTGAGACGGCTAATAAGAGCTCTCTTGAATGCCTCGTACGAGCACTGTGGATCCGGATTCACAACAATATCTCTAACCGTCTTGAGATCTTCCAAGCCCAACGAAAATACCATATAATGAGACTTCGTTAGCGAAGATTTAATTCCAGCTGTCGCAAACTGGCTCTCCAGCTGGTAAAACCATGAAGCTGGCTCATGCTACCAAAACGCGGGGGTATTGACCGATGCCACATTTGATTCAGGGCAAAATGACACGGCTGAGTGATCAATGACTGCCTCTGTGACAAACGAGGCAGAGAAGTAAGATGGCTGTGAGGTTTATTTAATATGTTATAATAATATGTTGTTAACTACAATAATATATTTTTAGTTGAGGCAACGATTTTTGATGACTTATATAAATTCAAACAACAATAAAATTAGGCCTTCGTTTCGTCAAAAACAATCATAAGTTTATGCAAAATAAAAGAAAAAAGAAAAAAAATTTCAACTTTTCTTCCTAGTAATTTACAAAATATATAAAAATATATATATAAAATATCGCAATTTCATAGAAGTAGCTAAAAGAATTTGAACAAAAGATATAAATGAATTAAAATTACAAATTTTATGATATAAATAAAATAAAAACCTAAACGTAGATTATATCAATATAAAAGTATGAAACATGGATGAAGACTACTATTTTCTATAAAAATCGAAAAGGGGAAAATCATGAAAAGAATTTTATAATGTTATTGCACTATTGTGGAATTATATTGAAATATTGCCTTCGTTGACATATCGATTAACTAACAAGCATAAGTTTTTCTATACGAATCGCATTGAGTCCACACGCGAATTTTGACACTAGCTCGCTATGATTATAGATTTTACTGTTTATTCACTCAAGCATTTAACTTATCCACCACACATTGGGATTGTGGTGCTTTGAAATGATCAATACGTTTCCTTTTCAACTCACAACTAGATCGTAGTCCAGAACACAGCGGGCTAAGGTCGGAAAGTGGAATGGCTGTTGCCATTCAAAAGGCAAATTCCAAAAAAAAGAATTGCCCCGAGAGCAGGGTTCTCTAGAAATGGCCGTGAAGGCCCTTTGTCTGCATTATCCGAGCACCCTTTTACCAGCCCCGATCGTTGTTGGGGTGTTGCTTTGCTAGCTTGTTGCGGCTGGGGTGGGTCCATAAAAATATGGAGTTGGTTTGCTCTCCAAAGAAACGGGATGCTACGTGTAATTCATCTGTCATTATATTGTAGCCGCAAACTGGTATATAAATATACCTAGGGAAACAGGGGCTTAATTTCGTTCAGGAATCCTCCCATGGCTCTGCTGCATGGGCTGGCAAGCCAGACCCAGTGCTCGTAATGACGCATGGACCCAACAAGAAAATTGCTAAGAGGGAAAGGGGAGAAATAACTGCCTCTCTTTCGCAGGAGCCCAGGTGAGGCAGACAGCCCCGGGCTCCTGATGGTGGTGGAGCCCTGAGCTCCGATGGTCTGAGGTCCTCCTCCCGCTGACATTACAAACATACAAAAAAAAACTAACAAAAGAAGAGTGGCCAATGTCCGTCCCTTAAGAAAAAATCTGAAAATCCAGAAACTAATCAAAATTTATCTTTTCTTTGTCCGGAGCACCGCTTTTTTGCGACTGGTGGATCTGTTTGCTTCTGCTAGATCCAACTGATGGCTCGACTGTCAGGAAACGGCAAGCAAATATAGGGCTCAGGCTTCATTCGTGATCTGCTGGATCGGCTGCTCTTAAAATTTCTTCGAAGTTCAGGTGTTGCTGTTAATGGAGAAAGCAGATGATTATAGTTTTTTGTCACTGATTTATTGTTGATAAAATGCGAGATAGGATGTGGTTGATGGTGATCTGTTGTAGCCACGGTAACTTGTTGGTACTGGATGTTCTGCTTGCATTGCTGATGATATACCGCAAAAGACGAATTAGGGACTAATGAGCATGACGAGATCGACGACGTCATAGAGAACTCTGCGTAAGAGATGCTGAATTGTTGGACGGAGCTTAAGTTCACTGCCGATACATTGTCCTCGGATACTGAGGAATCTTCTAAAATGTCACTGGTAGGCAATATTGTTCCCCCACCATAACCGTTCCGTTGTTTTTTTGGAAACGTTGGGGGGGGGGGGGGGGGTGAGGTGGTGAGACACCTGTTTTGGATGCCGTTAACTAAAAACCAATTTAACAATTCCAAATAATTTCTATTAATAGCATTAATATGTATAAACAATTTTAATGAATATTAGTAAATATTCTAACGATACTTCATTCGACGAATTCTAAATTTTTCTACTTTCTAACCGCAACTGTTTTGATTATGTATTTATTTCCAAAACATCAAATACATTTTTTCTTAGCTTAATGAAATTTTTCAAATTATTGAAATTTTAAATGTATTTTTTGTGTTTTGTGGAGAGTAGTGAATTGTATGTGGAAAGATGTGTATTTCTGTATGTGTATCCACAGTACTATTATTTTGATGCAACTTAAAAATTAAAACAAATACCATTTTCTGTAAAGGTAATTGAATTTGATCACGGTTCCCTTCTTGTCTATAAATCAGCATAGACAACGTATATCATTTCTACAGCATCGAAGCCGAGCATTATGAAACGGGAAACTTCGATCGTTTTGCGGAATCAGCCTCCGAAAGCAGAATCAAATTGGAAATGTTTTTGCGGGATGATTAAAATTGAACAACTTTTTATTAACATTAAAAATTTTAATCTACATTGAAAATTCTATTATGACAAAGTGGTTTCGAAAGTATGCACTGCTTCTCATCAGACACCAGCGCACAGTGCATACTTGACTGGCGTGACCACTTGCAGGTGGAAATCATTACATTTATTTATGTTAGTTGTGACAAATTTTAACATCTCCGACTTATATCCATGGATATAATTGTACTTAGTAAAGGTAATTGAATTTGATCACGGTTCCCTTCTTGTCTATAAATCAGCATAGACAACGTATATCATTTCTACAGCATCGAAGCCGAGCATTATGAAACGGGAAACTTCGATCGTTTTGCGGAATCAGCCTCCGAAAGCAGAATCAAATTGGAAATGTTTTTGCGGGATGATTAAAATTGAACAACTTTTTATTAACATTAAAAATTTTAATCTACATTGAAAATTCTATTATGACAAAGTGGTTTCGAAAGTATGCACTGCTTCTCATCAGACACCAGCGCACAGTGCATACTTGACTGGCGTGACCACTTGCAGGTGGAAATCATTACATTTATTTATGTTAGTTGTGACAAATTTTAACATCTCCGACTTATATCCATGGATATAATTGTACTTAGTAAAGGTAATTGAATTTGATCACGGTTCCCTTCTTGTCTATAAATCAGCATAGACAACGTATATCATTTCTACAGCATCGAAGCCGAGCATTATGAAACGGGAAACTTCGATCGTTTTGCGGAATCAGCCTCCGAAAGCAGAATCAAATTGGAAATGTTTTTGCGGGATGATTAAAATTGAACAACTTTTTATTAACATTAAAAATTTTAATCTACATTGAAAATTCTATTATGACAAAGTGGTTTCGAAAGTATGCACTGCTTCTCATCAGACACCAGCGCACAGTGCATACTTGACTGGCGTGACCACTTGCAGGTGGAAATCATTACATTTATTTATGTTAGTTGTGACAAATTTTAACATCTCCGACTTATATCCATGGATATAATTGTACTTAGTAAAGGTAATTGAATTTGATCACGGTTCCCTTCTTGTCTATAAATCAGCATAGACAACGTATATCATTTCTACAGCGATACAACGATCGAAGTTTCCCGTTTCATAATGCTCGGCTTCGATGCTGTAGAAATGATATACGTTGTCTATGCTGATTTATAGACAAGAAGGGAACCGTGATCAAATTCAATTACCTTTACTAAGTACAATTATATCCATGGATATAAGTCGGAGATGTTAAAATTTGTCACAACTAACATAAATAAATGTAATGATTTCCACCTGCAAGTGGTCACGCCAGTCAAGTATGCACTGTGCGCTGGTGTCTGATGAGAAGCAGTGCATACTTTCGAAACCACTTTGTCATAATAGAATTTTCAATGTAGATTAAAATTTTTAATGTTAATAAAAAGTTGTTCAATTTTAATCATCCCGCAAAAACATTTCCAATTTTACCATTTTCTGCTTAAAAATGTATAGAAATTGTTTACAAGTAACTAGTAAATTTCTGATTTATCAACATATCGATTTTATGTTTTTAGGAAATTTTGACGCAACTTAATACGTTATTGGGAGTGCAACAAAAAAGTTTATTTAACAAACATTTACAGAATTTACTATGTTCGTGCTGTTTTTCCATCCTAACGAAAAGTTGCAAATGTTTTAACCAAAATGTCGCAGAAGTATTTTTTCTTACAGTTTTCACGAAAACTTTCGCATCCAAAAGTACAATCAACCGATCTTTCAGCTATAAACTTTCATTTATTACGACCAACATATCGTTTGCTTACAACAATGCTCGTACATATCCGGTGCCAACAATACTTGCTATTCCATGGAATGACAATGAAATTTTGACCCACTTATCTAGATCGTATTGCACTTTATAGAAGATCTCATTGCTGATCTGACGTGTGGCACAAACTATTGAAGATATGCTCCTGCGAATTGAAGATAATTTTTGAAAGTCTCGCATCTAGCCATGGTAACATAACTAAGTGGCATAACTTACAACCGTTCATTTTCCACAAAATGTACCAAAAGTTCCAATGCACATAGCTCGATTTGTTTAATACTTATCATTTCTTCACCACCTGGAACATTGTGTATCGGTAGCCTACAGAATGCCTGAAGTAATAGAATACTAAAAGCGTTAGCTAGAGAATATTAAATTTCAAAGTGATGTAAAACGATGTAACATGAACTAAATAGAATATATGAAAGCATTCGAAAGATTTTAAATATTTACATTTACATTTACAGAAATCGCAATCAAAAAGTTGAGTACATACGAAATCTGGAGTGTGTTCAATATTCTTGCTATAGCAGCTATTAGCTGCTATTTTAGCAGCTCTGGCTGCCCAATGTCACGAAATAGCTACTTTCTAATGCTTGCTATTTAACAATCGGGTTGTCCAAGATTCCGGAATAGCTGCTATGGTAGCAGCGATTTGCTGCTCGCAGTCTGGAGGATAGCAAGGCAAAATGGACGTGCTTAAACAGCTGACAAATTGTCCAAACGTCATTTTCGATAAGAAATTGAAATGAAAAGGAGTTTTCGGGCTTTGGTGACAACGGGGATGGGCAATAAATTTGAAAATAGGGGTATCATAATCTAAATACGAACTTTTAAACACTTCAACTCAACTCGAGTTTTAAGTTGGCTTTTACACAGTGCAGCTCATCTTGAGTTTTTAGAAGACGAGTATGAAGCGTAAAAGGTCGGGTACGCTGATTCCTGTACCATCAAATTTTTAATGTTTCTTTTTCGCTAATTTTCACTTATATGACGTCAAAAGACAGAAACAAGTGAAACCTTTTTAAATATATTAGGAAAATTTTAATGGTTTCTGCAGCTGTATGCTGAAAACTCCGAAATTTAATACAATTTCCAAAATGTAATGCAAGTATTGAACTCATCCACATAAATACAAAGATTAAAATCAAAAAAAAAATTCAACAAAATTATTATTGAGTTGTGCTGCGTAAAGGCTGAGCTTCGTAGCAGGTCTTGGCTGTCCAATATCCATAGCTGCTTCACCTAGCTACTGCAAATTTTGACACTTGCTAAAGTGATGCTATGCTATGCTTTAGGAGCAGCTATATCATATACATTGAACACACCCCTGGATCACCAACAGGTTGCGAATTATATTCCTAAATTACCCTGGGGCTGTAATATTTTCCAGACACCAGAATGGCAACCACTCCAGACAGTAAGAGCAAACGGAAAAACGTTTTCATTTTGTCGAATTTTTCAAAATTTCAAAGTTTCACAGCTTGTTTACACTTTTAAAGATACATACTTACTACAGATAAATACTACTGTGCATTGCTCTGTTTATGTAACTAGTCAAAAAAGTGGAAAATCAATTCCTTGCTAATTATTCATAGCTGTTTCAAATTGTGGAAATTATTGATTCCGCCAACTATCCGACCCGGTTTGAGTTTTCGGCAAAACTATGGTTATGGAACTAACGTGGAAAGTAATTAATTAATGAACCTAAGTAAATGTTCGATGAATAATAATTATTATTGCCATCCGATGAAATCATCGGAGTAGTAGCATTTTCGCAGAGTAGGTTGGTTTCACGTTAAGGGGGGAAATGCATGTAACTGCTAATAAAAATCGATTTGTTTTTATTACATTGAAATGTTTTATATGCTCTAAAAATACAAAAAAAAATTTTTTGAAGTTATAGGCAGCGCGGCGTTCCTCAGCGCGTCGAGCATACCTGAGGTGCATCCTTGCCTAATTTCTCTTTGGCGCTATGGGCGGTTCTCTGATTGTGTATTCTTACTACAGTACGCCCTCGATAAAAGCAACCGATGAAAATTCGAGCAGTTGCGTTAATTGAGGTTGTTGCAATAACCGAGTCACAAAAAAGTTTTGCCTTGAATTAGAATTTAACGTGAAAACTAAAGTGTGAAAAATACAGAAATATTGTTCGTCGTAAAAGAAAAATAAATATAATTTAATTCATGAAAAAAAATATTTACATATGTAACACAGTATTTGGTCAAATTGTTTTAAAAAATTGGGAAATGTTCGGTTGCTTTTTCTTGGAGGATACATTAATGTCAACGACCAGCTCTCGCAGTTTTTGAAGAGTCAAGGTATCTTCTAGTGAGACCAAGTTTTCTTCAGCCCATTGAAAACAATTTTAAATGCTTGGATAGCATGTTCTGTTTTGATTTTTGGCCGTGGAGGACTTACACTTGCACCTGTGCTTTCTTCACTCTCGATTTCGGCTTCTAGATTGTTGCAAACAGGCATCTGCTCGATATCGTTTTTCGCAATCCAATTGCTTAATCCCTCTGTGACAAAAGTTTCAGTGGCAAATAAATCTTGAAGCAAGTCATTAATGGATGTCATCATTTCGCGGTCACTAATGATTTTATCGCTAATGACCCTCAACGGCAGCTCATCCTCCTCATCCAACTCACTAACAGGAGACATCAAAGGCTTCCAGCACTTTTGTATAGCCGAAGACTTAACCTTATTCCATGCAGTAGCCAGGAGGCATATGGTATGCCTCAAATTAAAAGCCTTTATTTTACGCTCCAACTCTGAACCTCGGCTTCCGACTAAATGTGCCAAAAGTCCTTTTTTGTAGTACAGTTTTGTCAAGTTGATGACATTTTGGTCCATTGGTTGGAGAATAGCGGTGCAGTTTGCTAGTAAACACATGGTAACAATCTTTCCGTCATCACTTATCATCTCCCCGTCTTTTGGATGACACGTCGCGTTGTCCAATAGCAGTAGACCCTTTTTTGGAAAATTTTTTGATCCCAGAAACTGTCTTACCTAGACCAAGGAAAAAATACGAAAACAATTTTAAAATTCGACGAAATACATTCGAAAATAGTTTTACCTCTGGCACGAAAGTTGAATGAAACCAATCTTTAAAAAATTCGTGTGTCATCCACGCATTTTTGTTGACCTTGTAAACGACGGACTTATTTTTGAAATGCTTAAATGCTCGAGGATTTACAGCTTTTCCTATAACGAACAATTTGACTTTGTGCGTACCAAACGCATTAGTGCAAGCAAGAAAAGTGATTCTCTCCTTGCTTACTCTCCTTCCAAGAGCAGTAGCTTCTTTGGAACCCACAAACGTTCTGTTTGGCAAAAGCTTAAAAAAATAGGCCAAACTCGTCAGCATTGTAAATTTGATCTGGTAACAAGTCAAGCTCTTTAATTTTATTTTCGAATTTAATCAAAATGGTTCCACCAGTTTTGGCTTATTTGACAGCTTTTCTCCGCAAATTTTAAGCATTCGGACTCCATTCCGTTTTTTAAAATTTGAAAACCAGCCATTGCTGGCATTAAAAGCACCTGGTTTTTCTTTAAGTTTTTTGTGAAGCGTGCACGCTTTTGACTTAAGGATTAGTGCGGAAATGGGTACGTTTTGCCTGCGTTGCCTCTGGAACCAATTGTACGTATGAATCAACAAAATTATTATTGAGTTGTGCTGCGTAAAGGCTGAGCTTCGTAGCAGGTCTTGGCTGTCCAATATCCATAGCTGCTTCACCTAGCTACTGCAAATTTTGACACTTGCTAAAGTGATGCTATGCTATGCTTTAGGAGCAGCTATATCATATACATTGAACACACCCCTGGATCACCAACAGGTTGCGAATTATATTCCTAAATTACCCTGGGGCTGTAATATTTTCCAGACACCAGAATGGCAACCACTCCAGACAGTAAGAGCAAACGGAAAAACGTTTTCATTTTGTCGAATTTTTCAAAATTTCAAAGTTTCACAGCTTGTTTACACTTTTAAAGATACATACTTACTACAGATAAATACTACTGTGCATTGCTCTGTTTATGTAACTAGTCAAAAAAGTGGAAAATCAATTCCTTGCTAATTATTCATAGCTGTTTCAAATTGTGGAAATTATTGATTCCGCCAACTATCCGACCCAGTTTGAGTTTTCGGCAAAACTATGGTTATGGAACTAACGTGGAAAGTAATTAATTAATGAACCTAAGTAAATGTTCGATGAATAATAATTATTATTGCCATCCGATGAAATCATCGGAGTAGTAGCATTTTCGCAGAGTAGGTTGGTTTCACGTTAAGGGGGGAAATGCATGTAACTGCTAATAAAAATCGATTTGTTTTTATTACATTGAAATGTTTTATATGCTCTAAAAATACAAAAAAAAATTTTTTGAAGTTATAGGCAGCGCGGCGTTCCTCAGCGCGTCGAGCATACCTGAGGTGCATCCTTGCCTAATTTCTCTTTGGCGCTATGGGCGGTTCTCTGATTGTGTATTCTTACTACAGTACGCCCTCGATAAAAGCAACCGATGAAAATTCGAGCAGTTGCGTTAATTGAGGTTGTTGCAATAACCGAGTCACAAAAAAGTTTTGCCTTGAATTAGAATTTAACGTGAAAACTAAAGTGTGAAAAATACAGAAATATTGTTCGTCGTAAAAGAAAAATAAATATAATTTAATTCATGAAAAAAAATATTTACATATGTAACACAGTATTTGGTCAAATTGTTTTAAAAAATTGGGAAATGTTCGGTTGCTTTTTCTTGGAGGATACATTAATGTCAACGACCAGCTCTCGCAGTTTTTGAAGAGTCAAGGTATCTTCTAGTGAGACCAAGTTTTCTTCAGCCCATTGAAAACAATTTTAAATGCTTGGATAGCATGTTCTGTTTTGATTTTTGGCCGTGGAGGACTTACACTTGCACCTGTGCTTTCTTCACTCTCGATTTCGGCTTCTAGATTGTTGCAAACAGGCATCTGCTCGATATCGTTTTTCGCAATCCAATTGCTTAATCCCTCTGTGACAAAAGTTTCAGTGGCAAATAAATCTTGAAGCAAGTCATTAATGGATGTCATCATTTCGCGGTCACTAATGATTTTATCGCTAATGACCCTCAACGGCAGCTCATCCTCCTCATCCAACTCACTAACAGGAGACATCAAAGGCTTCCAGCACTTTTGTATAGCCGAAGACTTAACCTTATTCCATGCAGTAGCCAGGAGGCATATGGTATGCCTCAAATTAAAAGCCTTTATTTTACGCTCCAACTCTGAACCTCGGCTTCCGACTAAATGTGCCAAAAGTCCTTTTTTGTAGTACAGTTTTGTCAAGTTGATGACATTTTGGTCCATTGGTTGGAGAATAGCGGTGCAGTTTGCTAGTAAACACATGGTAACAATCTTTCCGTCATCACTTATCATCTCCCCGTCTTTTGGATGACACGTCGCGTTGTCCAATAGCAGTAGACCCTTTTTTGGAAAATTTTTTGATCCCAGAAACTGTCTTACCTAGACCAAGGAAAAAATACGAAAACAATTTTAAAATTCGACGAAATACATTCGAAAATAGTTTTACCTCTGGCACGAAAGTTGAATGAAACCAATCTTTAAAAAATTCGTGTGTCATCCACGCATTTTTGTTGACCTTGTAAACGACGGACTTATTTTTGAAATGCTTAAATGCTCGAGGATTTACAGCTTTTCCTATAACGAACAATTTGACTTTGTGCGTACCAAACGCATTAGTGCAAGCAAGAAAAGTGATTCTCTCCTTGCTTACTCTCCTTCCAAGAGCAGTAGCTTCTTTGGAACCCACAAACGTTCTGTTTGGCAAAAGCTTAAAAAAATAGGCCAAACTCGTCAGCATTGTAAATTTGATCTGGTAACAAGTCAAGCTCTTTAATTTTATTTTCGAATTTAATCAAAATGGTTCCACCAGTTTTGGCTTATTTGACAGCTTTTCTCCGCAAATTTTAAGCATTCGGACTCCATTCCGTTTTTTAAAATTTGAAAACCAGCCATTGCTGGCATTAAAAGCACCTGGTTTTTCTTTAAGTTTTTTGTGAAGCGTGCACGCTTTTGACTTAAGGATTAGTGCGGAAATGGGTACGTTTTGCCTGCGTTGCCTCTGGAACCAATTGTACGAAGCTTTTTCCATCCTTGGATACTCGCAGACTTTTAAAGTTACGCGCTTTCCCGGTCCAGACTCAGAATTTGATACGAATATGTTAAGCAAATGTTTTCAATTTTTTATTCTGCTAATGCTTGACTTGTTGCACTTGTATGTTTCACAAAGCGATTTTACTGATGTACTGTCACTCAATTTGGTTAAAATCTCTGCCTCCTGCTTTATAGACAGTTTGGGAACTTGCCAAGAGAGCCGACAACGACAGGATAGAACGATAGAACCGTCGAAGTCTTTTCAGCTCAAAAGAAGCCCGAAATGCTCGCCGTGACCTTCTAATGCACCAAAATGATATACACGAGGAGGCTGAAAGGCTGTTGCATGGACCTGGAATTGGTGACTTACGAATAAACTATAATAAAAACTAATAATCAATGATTTTTATCTACCGCAAACTTTTAACGCGTTTTTCTCAAAGTAGTACTTTTTCAACTTCAAAAGAGAATCAAATTTTCATACTGAGTTAACTTTTACAATCGTTAGCTCAATTTTAAAATATCTTCTGGTGGTAATTAGCCGAGCTGACTTAGAGTTTAAAAAGGAGATATTATGCAGTGGCATAAATTACAAACGGAACAAGTTAAATTTATTATTTATTTATTTATTCATTCACCAAAACAAGGTACAAAATCACATATTAAAAAAAGGACATCAAATTAAAATTAAAAAAAATGGAAAAGTAAAGTAAAGGAAAAAGTAAAAACAAACAAGTTAAATAAGTAAAAAACAAGCAAATTAAAAAAAAAGAGTAACAAATAAATTAATAAATAGCAATCAATAAATAAACATTGACATGAAAGCTATAGCTTAAGGTTAAGGGTACGGATGGCATGGAAAATAGAGGACTTGAAGGATGATTTGGAAATCGTAGGGGAGTATAAATTGCTTATTCTGTTGAATACTCTGCAGCATCTATTTACTGGCTCATTAGCTCCATATGTGGGAATATGAATGAGAATATTCTTTTAGGAAACGATTGGACCTGGTGTTCCTCACAGGGACATTTATCAAAATTTTATCATTCAGGAATTCTCCATTAATAGCGCCTCTAATGACGTCGAATGTGAAGCAGGCCGATATCACCATTCTTCTGGAGGCTAGTGTCGATAGGTTTAAATGGCCCAGTCGAAACTCATAAGGAGGTAGGCTCTTAAAGTCATAAGGGTTGTATAGCTCTCGCAAGGCGAAAAGTAAAAATTGTTTTTGTATTGACTCGAGTCTGTCACTGTGGATATCAAAAGCAGGATTCCAGCTAATGCAAGCGTATTCGAGAATAGGACGTACGAGTGAAGTGTATAAAGATCTTGAGACCCACAGACTACGAAATTCTTTGGCTCGTCTTTTGATGAAGTCAAGTTGTTTGTTTGCACGAGAAAGTATTTTATCGTAGTGTAAAGTGAAGCGGAGTTTTTCATCTAAGATAACACCGAGGTCAACAATGTTATCAACTCGAGTTAGCACATTATTACCGAGGAAGTACATATTGTGTGTGGCCGTGCATTTTCTGGAAAAACTAATAACCTGGCATTTATTAATGTTGAGAGAGAGCTTGTTTACATTGCACCAATGATCAAGGGAATCAAGTTTGGATTGGAGAAAGAGGGCATCCGATTTGGATTCAATGGTCAGATAAAGTTTGAGGTCGTCTGCATAGAGTAAATGAGGTATGCCTGTTAGGACGTCAGATAGGTCGGAAATAAATATATTGAAGAGAAGTGGACCAAGATGGCTACCTTGGGGTACACCAGAGGTAGCACTAACGTTTTTCGATAAAAATCCTTGAAATTCTTGAAAGAATAAATTGAATTGATGAAAAAAGGCTACACAAATGTTAGAAAAAAATCTAAGATTTGCATTTTTTCTGACATCTTTTCATGTTAGAGGACTTTTGTTTATTTATTCGTGCTTAGTCGGTACTATCTTTTGCTTCTTAGCTCCATTAAGCCGAATTCGCAATGACTCCACAATTTTCTTGCATAAGTTTTTCTTCAATTTCGTCCATCAATTCTGTTTTTAATACAATTCTTTTAGTTATTGAATGTTTTTTTTCCTTTAAGTAGCTCCATAAACACGGTATAGCGTTAAGATCAGACGACGAATATTTGGGGACAGCTATGCTGGAGCCTATTTATTATATTGTAGGCTTGATATCATTACCCTGATAAAAAATACTTCAATTTCCAATTTTTCACCACTTTTATAATCATTTTTAAGACTTTTAAATACATCGCCTGGCCTATTATCCCCTCAATTATAAAAAATAAAGCCGCTCCTCCACCGTGTTTGAGTTCTTCGTTGATTCTTCTCCTAACATACGATCTGCCATCCGATCTAAAAAAAAAACATAGTATTTGCTTTCGCTGGTGAATAAAATTTTTCAATATGAAAAATCCTTTTCGCCGAACTTTTTAGCGAAATCCAACCTTTTTTTTATAAGTGACTTTGCTGACTTAATGCTTTTTTCCTGCAACCCTATTATTAAACGATGCTTCCGCAAATTTTTCCTTATTCTTTCCAAGACAAATTTTTTTCCCAAGATGCTTTTTTTGCTTCAATGGCAAATTTAAGAGCACTTAAAAATGAATTTTCTTGTATCTCTTGCACTGCCCAGCGTTCATCTAACGAAGTGAAAATTTTTTGAGAACTTGCTTTAGACTTATATTCATAGTCTGTTGTGCAATAATAACGTTTTATTGTGTTAAATACTGTTGTGGGAGCTCGATCAACTATTTCAGCAATTTCTCGCACATTTTTACTGGTTTGGGAATGTTGAATTATGGCTTTTCTTAATTCAACTGAAGTTTAAGGTTCCCTTGGTGCCGTATTTCAACCGTTATCTTTGAAACTTAGGCTACGCGCAACAAGTGATGCCAAAACACTTCCTAGCGATTTTCCACTTCCTTCAAATTATAGAAGAGGAGTTAGCTCCAATATTTTAGACAATGCAAACCATACGTAACTATCTTAAACAAATTATGTTCATTTGCAATTATCAAATTATGTCACAATTTATTTACAGCTTTTAATTTTAAGACAAATGTTTGAGAAATCTGGTCTCTTTACCATAAAATTGACCAGTGAATCGAAACCACTTGATTTCACCTCAGTGTGAACGTACTAGGTAGAGTAAAAAGCAACCTACTTGGCAATGAAAAAAATGTTTTCAACAATTTTTTTTTTATTTTATTCAATGTAGTCCCCTTTTAGATCGATATACTTATTCCAGCGATTTTCCAACTTTTTGAACGCGTCCGAAAAGTAATTTTCCGGAAAGTCTGCATAACACTCCTCAGCGGCGTCGATGATCTCCTCGCGCGAGCTGAATTTTTTATTGATGATTGACTGATCTTTTGAAGCTTAGAAACAGATAATAGTCCAAAGGAGCCAAATCAAGTGAATAAGGTGGATGGGGAAGCAATTCGAGCCATTTATTGAAAAATGAGTGAAAATGGATGGATGAACAGCGTATCCTTGCAATAGTAGTTTTTGTTTTGCCGATAATATCATTTTTGATGCCAGTTAGTTAAATTTATATGCACCGAATTAAAATGTAATGCACTTGTTAAATGTCATCAATGGCAATTTATACTGCCCCGGTGTCGGGGTGCGGAACTTTATTTCGCTCGTTTCTGCACAGACGTTTTCGCTGTATTTCGTTCGTTGAATACATTACTATGCTTAAGTAAAATTGTAATTTGAAAGGCATACATTTTAATTCAGTTGGAGAACGATTGTCATTGAATATATATAAATAAATAAATACATTTAATTTAATAGAATTAATATTCAATAAATATTGTCAATGTCGAATTCTTTTCTATAGTTATTATTTTTAAATAATAAATGATAACTATAATTAATATAGAATTCTTTTCCGTAGCTATAAGTCGTAAATAATAAGTGGTAGCTACAATCGTTTTTGGTTTTTCTCAAACGAATCGTATTTGAAAACGAACTGTTTTTTTTTTCAAACGAATCGTTTTTCGTTTTTTCAAACGAACCGTCTTTCTGAAACGAACTGTTTTTTAAAACGAACTGTTTTTTAAAACGAACTGTTTTTTTTAAACGAATCGTTTTTCTAAAGCGAATCGTTTTTTTTTCAAACGAATCGTTTTTCATCGTTTTTAGTTTTTTTTAAACGAACCGTTTTTCGTTTGTTAAAACGAACTGTTTAGCAGTGGAAAACAGTTTAGCTACGGAAAACAATATTTTCGTACTTGCGAGCATTTTCGAACTTGCAACTATTACGGGCCAAGACCTATTGCTGTGATACAAAAATGTCGGTTTTGTAGAGGAGTAAGGGGTTTTTTGGCTATAATTTGGCAAAAACTAAATTTACGGCACTTTCGATGACTGAAAGTGGTCGGGGTGATATTTTAATAGTGATATTTTAAGAGCGAAAATTTTTTTTATAGGGGAAATTGGGCAAAAACGTCCATATGTTTCAAAATTTTTTTGCCTGGCATGAATTCGGGGGCCTTTCTGAGTTTTTTCGGGTGAAATTTCCATGCAAATCTGGGAAAAAGCGGCCTAGTTTCGAAGATGCGGCAAAATGAAATCCGACGGAAAAACAAAAGTAGCACTAAAGGTGCCAAGGAGGAAAATGTTGGGATCCTTTTTACCTCACCAGTTGGCGTCTCCTGCAGGTCGCCACGAGAGTGTCTCCAACCCTACCGGAGCTATAAAATTTACGATACCGCGGAAGGTAAGATGCCCCTGGACTCATGTTCAGCCTTACGGAAGAAGTTGGCCCACTAGTGGGTGCATGTTTAATAAACGAAACTTTTTCTTACCATTTCTTAATAAAATTTTCGACAGACTTCAGTAAGGCGAAATGGAGATCCGACTGTTTTAGATAATCCAGGAAAAGTTTGGTGTCAGAGATCACTCGATGAAAAGTCATAGAGATGTCAACAGGATTAATTGGTCCTATCTTAGTATTTTTTTTTTACTTTGGTCATTTGAAGGAATACAGGAGGTGTTTTTTGCATATAATAAAATGAAAAACAAATTAAATTAATTGAATTTGATCGTTTTCCTTTAGATGGCTCCTAGATTGGAGAAAGACTTGCCAAATAAATGACCGACCATTGGAAAGTTACGGACAAGCTGCACAGACTAATGATTCGGTATTCTTTGAAGGTAGTCTTGCACCATCACCATTCTAGCTTGGGAACGTTGTGTCTGGAGATTGGGGAGGGCATATCAGTCCATTTCATTACATCACTGCAAATTGTTTGCATTGTATGTATATATGTACATACTTGAAACAGGTATTTGGAACAGGTATTTTTTCGTACTCGTACTAGTTATACCTAGTATGTGAAAATCCTAGTACGACCCAACTCTAATTGTCGTACAGCATAAAATTTGTTACTTTTCGTTAATTCAAATTGTTTTCTTCAAACCGTTTTCAAAAACAGTGTTTTTTTTAAAAAAATCAGTTCGTTGTCGTTTTTTGAAACTACAAACAACCCATTTTTCAGCTATAAACTTTCATTTATTACAACCGATATTTGTTTCGTATTTGTGCATCAGTCTTCGGTTGACTGTTGCGTCTCGGGTTCTCGAATATAACCGTGGCGAACAACCCGTGCTGTTTCGCCATCGCTTGACAATTGAATTTTGACCCATCTATTTCGATCGTATTGCACTCGATATAAGATGCCATTGATGCGCTCTTGTGAGGCACAAACTATTGCAGACGTGGATCTGCAAATTAAAGACAATTTTTAAAAGTCTTGCAACTGGCTATGAATATGCACACTTACACATGTCGCCTTGACATGAAATCTATCAAAACTTCCAATGCGGTATAGTCCATAAGTTCAGGACATACCATTTTTGCACCACGTGAGACATCGCTTAGCGGTAAACGGCAAAGTTTCTGAAGTAATATTTATTATATTAAAAGCGTTAGATCGAGACTATAAAATTTGATTGTGATGTTGACAGGTGTAACATGAATGAAATGGAATAGATGTACGTAAGTAATAAAATACATTCGAAAGATTTTTTCATAAATCAAATTTCAATCAAAAAGTTAACGGCATATAAAATCAGGATGAGCAACAGGTTGTCAATTATATACTGAAATTACCGCTTCGGGAGGATGTCTTCTATACGCCTGAACGGCAAGCACTCCAGACAGTAAAAGCAAACCGAGAAACGTTTTCATTTCGTTGTATTTTTCAAGATTTTAGACTTCCAACGCTGATTAGCAGTTTCAAAGATACTTACTACTCATTCTACCACGCTCTGCTCAGTTTATATAGTCAATACAGTGAAAAATCAATTTTATGGTGTAATTTCATATTAATTATTCAGAGCTGTTTCAAATTGTGGAAATTATTGATTTTGCTACCTATCCGACGCTGCTTAAGTTTCCGGTAAAATTATGGCTATAAAACTAAAGCGGAAAGCTATTAATCAGCCTAAATAAATGTTCGATGAATAATTACGTCACCATGGAAAATTTGAAATTACAGCGCGACAGCTTGACCAAGAACTATTAAACACTTTGATGACCGTGACGGCTCATAAATCTATGATAACAGTTGAAAATATCAAATATCCTGCGAAGTAGTTAAAAATAAATGACATGCCCTTGATTCATTCTTTATATCAGTATTCCGCCGTTCTTAACATAAACGTTCTATCTACATTTGTTAATTTTTGAGTTAACACTGAGTTCAAAAACTACATATTCTATTACATCATCCTGCAAAATATGAAAAACCTACCTTTTGTGGAAGTATGTTATAAAATCAGTAATGAAAAACCACCCCATCTACAAAAAACGTCGCATTGTTCAGCAAAAACGTTCTATCTACAGTAGATAGAATGTTTATGCTAAGCAATACGGCTATTTGTTCGTTGCATGTTCCTGCAAAAAAGTCCTATCTGCTTAAAACCTATCTTCCACAACTATTTTCAACGTAAAAGCTTTTACTTCAGATGTATATCAAGTAAACGTATTTGTATCTATATTTAAACTTTCGTCCCGTTTGAAGATGTACCAAGTATTTAGATAAACACAAATCATTGGATATCTCAAATGTACTAAAATATAGATAGAACAATTATATTAACGAAGGCAGTATTACCGAGAGTATTGTTGAAGGCAAAGGTGAGTCCGAGCACCACTCGCTTCAAAAAATGACCACCAAACTACCACCAATTGATCCGCTACTCCGATACGAGAAGCGAGCCATAATTTGACCGCACACGATTCGCACGAATAGAAAAACCTGAAAATCTATATGAAACCGGCAAAATAGTCCCGCTTGCGTGATTAACTCTGAATTATTGCTTTAAAGTAAACTTTGCATTAATTCATTTATTCATACAATATCTTCCTGTCTTGAATCTAAAGAACTCAAAAAAATCCTAACGAATCTAAGAAGAAAGTCTGTATTATAGCTTGATCTTCGTCTCGCTAACGCTCCTTCACGACTGTCTCTTTGGTAGTATCTTTCTTAACGTATCATCTAGCCTTGAATCTATAGCCCAATATCATTTTTTGTACTTTGCCTCGATGAACTCTGAAACGAGTGAACTGCGAACCCAATAAATTCCCTCTAGTGCTTCAGTACCGCTAGAAAACTGATTTTCGAAAAAATTATCTTTGAGTGACTTAAAAATATGTGAAGTCGTAATACACTTTTTCTAGTATCATATCAACCATTGCTTACTCAAAAGAACAAATATAATTTTCTGACAGCATCTCCTATAACGCAAATGATGAAAATGCTCAGTGCTGGCAACATTTGTCCAACACAGCAGCAGTAAGTCTACCATAACATGCTCGTGCTTAATCAACCTATCTTTTGAATTTCGTTTTCTTCCAAAGATATCATCGAAAGTTTCAGCGATTAAACTATGTTTGGGGCTGCCATCCGAAAAATTTCCAAAACTCGGAAAATCTAAGCATCATTTGCTTATTTTATTGTAAATGCCTTGCTTATGCATTCAAAATGAAAGCATCTTTTGGTGCAATATTTACGAAACTGTCCGGTGCTGACAATCATGTGTTAGCACCATAGTTGCTTCACGTTGTGTTAAATCCACCCTGTGAATTTCGTTTCGATTGAATGACTGCGCTGGAAGTTATAGGAGTGAATGGAATTTTGGGGCTACCACCCTCAAAACTTTTCAAATTTTCGAAACTTAAATATTTGTTGTTAGTAATCATTGCAGGATCATGCCCATTTGGAAATTTAATGACAACATCGCAAGATAAAGAAATGTTAATAAATTACGAATTTCAACATAGATGGCAGCCCTTTCATAATTTTTCAACAAAATTCCTACATAATTAGAAATGCAGCAGGATCCACTTACCACTTGTCACTGAATCGGAAGTTATAGGAAAAAAAACCTTTATTTTCCTGAGCGAATTGACAATATTTTGGAAATGAAAATTGTCGTAGCTGGAAACCCTGTAATAATTTTTCAACCAAATTTCTATGTAACCTGCCACCACTTACTGCATGAATTTCGTTGAAATCTGGTGGCTAAATCGGAAGCTATAGGCCAAAAACCAGGTTTTTTTCCAAGGTAATTTTTCAAAATGGCACCACTAACACAGTGTTACCCGTATTTCAAAATCACTTCCATCAGACTTGGTCCTAGCTTATACCAACATGCTCTGCAAATTTAATGTTGATATCATTATCCGATCGTCAGTTCTCGTGAACAGAAATTTTGAGTGCTGAAAACAGAGATAATTTGATCATGGGTTGGCGTTCTTGTGCACCGCGGAATTTTGAAAATATGTAATTAGCTTGGTGGATAAAGGAAAACATTTATCAATAACTTGAATTTCTTTTCAAAACTCAATAATTTTTCAGGAGGGTCGATGATTTGAAGTGCTTTTTTTCAGGAGCCTGCTGTAGCTACAGGGTTGCCCGCACAGTCTTGGAAGTCCCTGCTCGTTAAGTATTAGTCCACATCAGTACGCTCTGCAAATTTTACGATGATCCCTTGTTTGTTTTTTAGAAGTTATGACACATCGAAATTTGAAAAAATCCTTGCCTACTTTTAGGCACTCAGCGCCCTCAAAAGGTTCAAAATATTCATTTTTTATCAAAAGCGATTATAAAACATAATAAGTTTTCATTTCCAATATTTACTTTTAGCGAAAATGTACTCTGCATAAAAATATAAGGGAACCTGAAAATTCACTAAAATGCCCGCTGCCACCAAACGGTTAAAGATATCTTAATCCAATATACGTCTATGTTCCCCGAAAGTTTCATTTCAATCGAATCGGCCACTCCAGAGATTATCTTCCTTAATCATTTTGCTGATATATTTTGCTGATATATATATATATATATATATATATATATATATATATATATATATATATATATATATATATATATATATATATATATATATATATATATATATATATATATATATATATATATGATAGAAAATCAGTAAAAACATTAACTGCCTCTATAAAAATCGATGATGCAACCTATCATTCTGTACGGTCGCCCCATATGTCCATCACATGTTAAATGCCTTCAAATATAATATTAAACAATCTACACTATTTCTCCACTAGTTGCCTATAAAGTCTGGAGCACACACACTGCAATGAAAGTGCTTTGATAAATACACACGTTCCTCTAACCCAGTTATTGGTAGTGTCCTCTCTTACCTTCATTATCATCGGAGCTATAACCAGGGTCGGGTCTTAACCTCCGTCAAAAGTTTTTTTTTCCGCGGTCTCGATCGCTAGCCGATGTCATCCGTATTTCTTACTCTATGTTGCTATCGGCTGCTGCAATTGACCCAAGGTAGATGGAAGATAGGACACTGCTTCAAATTCATGCTCAGCTACCCTGAACGTTTGACCAACTCTACGTGTTCTTCCTGCAGATGCTGGAACCATG
This sequence comes from Nemotelus pantherinus, assembly GCA_963978885.1. Lineage (NCBI taxonomy): Eukaryota > Metazoa > Arthropoda > Insecta > Diptera > Stratiomyidae > Nemotelus > Nemotelus pantherinus. The sequence goes on along the minus strand of OZ022264.1, from coordinate 246,835,494 downwards.
TACTTTGCCTCTCCTTCATTTATGTGCACATCAGTTTTTGTACTGCTCGCTTGATCTGGGTGAAGGATTCCTGTACAACTTTTTCAGATCTTTCAATGATGTCAATATCATTTGGATAAGCCAGTATCTGACTGGACATGGCGACGATAGTCCCGCTCGTTGATGTGCCAGAGTCTCAGATTGCTTTCTCCAACGCCAGGTTGAAGAGGAGACATATAGGCCAGACCATCCCCTTGTCGAAGTAAGATATCGAACAGTCTGGATAGCAATCCGGCTATTTAAACTAAGCTTGTTAGCTTAGTCATGTTCAATCTACATAATCGAATCAGTTTATTTGCGGTGCCGATTTTTGTCATGGTCTTATACAGTTCTACCCTAGCTATGCTATCATAGGCGGCCTGAAAGTCTATATATAGATGGTATAGTGGATAGTTCAATTCCAAATGTTTTTCCATCGCCTACCTGAGAGTAAAGATCTGATCAATTGTTGATTTGCTGGGGCCACATTGATATTGTCCGATGATGGTTTTAGCGTATGGGACTATCCATTGTTGCAAGATAGTGGAGATTATCTTATTAAAAGTAATCAACCATGTTATACTCCTATATCTTCTGCACATTATTACAACTCCTATTTTATGTGTGGGGCATATTATACCTTAGCGCCAGTCTTCTGGCATCTGTTCATGCTCCCATAAGTGCAATATAATTTCATGAATAGCTTGGTGTAATGTGGGCCCTCCATATTTAATCAGCCCAGCAGGTATGCTGTTGTCTCCAGGGGCTTTGTTAAATTTTAGCCGACTTATGGCTCTTTTTACCTCTTTTATGCTTGGTGGCGGCAGCATAAAATCTTCCTCTTGCATTGTTGTAGCCTCTAATTCTTCGTTCAGTTGACCGCTTAACAGTTCACTATAGTGCACTTCCCATCAGTCCAGAATGCCTTCAGGACTAGTGATCAGATTATCCTCTTTGTCCTTGCAATATGTGCAGCGTGGTGTGCACTATGTCATGTTTCGAACTATTTGGTAGAACTTCCTCAATCGAGCTCTTCGATGGCGAGTCCTAACGTAAAACTGAAAGTGCTACTGATATTCTCACTGCGTAAGGCAGTCGCGTTGATTTAAGTCTGGTTCACGGATGCAATGATTCTATGCAAAGTAATTCGCGCTCGGAGAACAATACCAACATTATAGTGGTCATCAGGCTCAAGTAGTGGCGGCGATCTATGAACATGTGGTCTATCTGGCTACGAATGGCTCCATCAGGTAATATCAAGGTGGTCTTATGGATATCTGTTGGCGGGAACTTGGTACTCGCAACGACCAAGTTCTTGGATACTGCTAGTTCTTTGACTCGTCCGTTGTCATTAGTGTTCTCATGCAAACTATGGGTGCCTGCGTAATGCTCCCGACCCAATTTAGTGTTAAAATCTCCAAGGATGTTTTTTTTACATCATGCCTTGGGCAGGCATTGAGGATACGCTCGGCCTGTTCATAATTTTTCGCCGTCAGCAGATTCCTCCGTATTTACACAATACACGATATTTACACAATACGTATTTACAATTTTGCCTGACGCGCGAAGAGTGCGTTATTTGATAGTATTAAAGCCGATGATGGTAGACTTCATTTTTTGGCTGACGATTAAGCCTATCCCTAGCACATAGTGTTTTGGCTGACAGTTGTAGTATAAGTCATATTCTTTATTTTGAAAAACACCATTCCCTGCCCATCTGATCTTTTGTATTGCTGTTATATGAGCCTTATATTATATACTAGATGCCAAGCAGCTCCAGCTCTGTAGAGCGATCTAACGTTACCTGAGAAAAAAAAATTTTTGTCGTTTGGGATGTTCGAATTCAATTCAATCCGACAAATGATGTACGTCGTTGTAGTGTGGTGTGTCGGTTAAGTGTGCGGGGTTTCATATAGCTTCATAGATATTATGATAAGCATCAGTTGTCGTTCGGCAGTTTGATAGTAAAAAAAAAAATAGCGAATTAGAAATGGATGATGTAAAATTTGTTGGCTAGAAAATGGTCGAAAAATGATAAATCACAAAGTAATGAGAAGAATTTGCTGAGAAAATTTCAATTTAAATTTTTTTAAATGTTTCACATTACACACTTTCCATTGTATTAATCATAATGCATTTTCGGAACACTTCAGAATGGTTGCTGTTCAGCAGTTTGATTTAAGAAAAAAAATATCGAATTGGTAATGGATAAGGTAAAATTTTGGCCAGAAACTACTGAGTGGCGCAAAAGTTTCTGTCCTTAATATTTCCTGTGCAACATTAAACACACTTGAAGCAACATAATATATAATTAGCATGAATTATGCCCTGTTTCGTTTTCAACACAGTCTAAAATTCACTTTCCGAAACATTCACGTAAAGTTGACTATTTACCATTATTATCAGTTCGATCCGTTGGCGAATTCTAAAGTTTTTCAGGTTTTAACAATAGGTCTTTATATCAATCCACTTCGAGTTTTGATACCTGTATTTACCGACTCTTAAACAACAACAGTCATTATTTTGGTATCATCAATGATATTTCTACTTTACCTCTATTAAGGCATCAATAAAAGCTAAAGAAAAATGGGAGAGGGTCTCAAAATTTTGAAAGATAGCTTTAATTAATTTATTTGGGTTGATTTTGCATATCTTAGAGCAGAAACTTTTACGCCACCCTGTAGAAAGAATGGTATGAAATAAGTTCATAAATTTACGACAGAACACAAAAGAAGAAAAATAGATAGGAAGAAATTACAACTAATTTCAGTTTTATTTCTTTTTCATTTTTAACAATATACATTTTTCATTGCATCAAACATAATGCATTTTCTGAACACTTTTCACAAATTGATGTGTCGGTCGGTTCGGTATAGTGTACGCGTACGGTGGTCTACCGACTGTCGTACGACATTTTTCTATGTCGTGTCGTGTCGTGACGGAATAGTGTGCGACAAGCTAAAGACTAGATTTTTATGTATTGAACCAGCCTGCAAAATTTCCAAAAGACGGTTTAGTAGTTTTTGAGTAATTTTGTTCACCGACTTGAGAAAAACCATTTTGAGAAAAATGGCGGCTGACGGCAGTGTTGCCTGTCGTCTGCGTAACACACGCTTCTCTTTTAAAGCCAATATCTCATTCAATTCTATTCGGATCGACTTGAAACTTTGAGGACATATTTTTAGATAGTTATGCTTGAAAAATATGAAGAGAAAAATTAATCACTTTTTTCAAAGTTACAAGTGGTGTGGTCCCCTTAAGCTAATTTTGCTAAATCTGGTAAAACAATTACACAATTACAAATAATCATATCTAAATTTAAATTTATTAGAAACATAGCTGTTAAGACCTTGTCTAAACTCTAAACTTAACTTGTGAATACACTTTTCATAAGTACACTTCTGTTCACATATATTCTTCAACTCTCCACAAACACTAGACACACACCGAAAATTAAAAAAACATAGTATTCTATGTTTAAAATGTTTTGTCAAAAAAAAAAGATTAGAAAAAATATTGTCAATTGATTGTTTGTTGGAAAACTATTACTTCTTAATGATTTCATCAAACAATATACCAATGTTGCTTAATTTTCGAAAATGTAAACAAATTGTGAATAATAAATAATAAAAAAAATTAAAGTATTACTTACAAAATATATTACGTCATTTCTAATTTGAGATATTTGAAGAAGATATTTAAGAAAAGATATGAAACTCTTTGATCTATTAAATATTTCAAACCCTTTGATCTATTAAATAAAGTGTTATTTATTATTATTGTTATTATTATTATTACAGTAGAACGCCGATTATCCGAACGCCGATTAACCGAATCGCCAATTATCCGAATCGGTCCTAAGCGTATAAAACCAAGTAATTTTTCTTTTGTTTTGTTGCAACAAGTTGGAACTCGCTGGAGTCCAGATATATTTCAACTGCTATAGTGTTAAAATGTTTCACTGAAACGAGCTTGGAATAAAATAAACGGCACATCAACAAAAGAGCAACTTGAGTTAGAAAAGTAGGCGAAGGAACGTGAATCAACCGCTGAAGTTAATGAAGACGAACAGGAATTACCGTCAGTGGAAGAGTTTGTAAACATGGCTAATGAAATCGCGGGATGTTCGGCGTGTGATGTCGCTGATATGGAAGAGTGGTTGCACTGTGATAAGAATGATCAAGGGTTCCAGATACAGACAGATGCTGAAATCGCAGCGAGTGCCATGGACGAACAGGATAATGAAGAGGACGACAATGAGACCGAAGGGGAAGAGGCACAAGACCAAAGTGTACCGTCTCACAGGGAGGCGTTTATGTGTTTCGATAACGCCTTCAAGTGGATGGAACGGCAACCCGAATGCGACGGTGTACAACTTCTTGCCGTCCGGCGCCTGCGTGACCTTGCCGCACGGAAACGAGCTCCAACGTCGAAGCAACTTACTCTGATCGAGATGTTCAAGTGACAAGATATTGTAGAACTGTGTTTGTTAAACTTAATAAAGTTTATTCTATGTGTGACAGTTCGTTTTTCTTTATTACCAGTCTATGTCCGATTATCCGAATTTTCGATTATCCGAATCGACCCCGGTCCCAATTAATTCGGATAATCGGCGTTCTACTGTATTATTATTATTATTGTTATTATTATTATTGTTATTATTACTCCTTAGAGCAAGACTAAAAATTGAAAATGTGTTTAACGTATTTACAACTGCTTGAAAACCGATAGATATTCTAGTTGAAAACATTGCATAGTTATTGTGTTAGCTTGTGCATATCTTCAGCGACGGATTGTACCCGAGCTAAGCTTTAATGTAAGCTAAGATTTCGCTGAAAACGGCTTATCTCATTTCGTTGTCAGCTCAAAACCTATCGGATTTGAGAGTGCAGTGCGAACGTACTATTATTTTGATACAGGCTAAAAAGTAAAATTAAAACCATCGTCTTGCTTATAAATGTAAGAAAGTTGCTAAGAAAGCAACTAGGAAATTTCTGATTTGTCAGTTTTAGATTTTTGAAAACTTCGTTGCGAAAATTCCTCGGACGCAATTTAATATCTTATTATGAGTGCAACCAACTGCAACAAGCATAAATTATTTTGTGCTGTTTCTCCAGCCTAGCGGACAATGCTAACGTTGGATCCAAAATGTCATAGTAGTCTTCTCTCATTCAGTTTTCACTAACACCTTCGCATCCACATATACAAACAACCAGTCTTTCAGCTATAAGCTTTCATTTATTACGACCAACATATCGTTTAATTCAAACTCGGCATCGTTTGCTTAATACAAATCCAGGATACTCATATGTAGCCTCTACGAGCAATCCGTACATCGCCACTCAATGTCAATGAAATTTCAATCAACTTATTTCTGTCGTATTGCACTAAAAGCCATCATTGATTTGACGTGTGATACACATTATTGAACCCGTGGTTCTGCAAATTTAATACAATTTTTAAAAGTCTTATAACTATCCATGAGTATGTTCACTTACAAATTTTGTTCTGCCAGTGCATTTATCAAAATGCTCAATGCGGGATCGAGTATTTCTTCAAGACATATCAGAGTTTCACCACCTGCAACATTGCTTATCTCTAGCTTACAGAATGCCTGAAGTAATGGAATATTAAAAACGTTATCTAGAGGCTACGACATTTCAAAGTGAAGTAGAGCCATGCAACATGCACTAAAAAGAATAGACGAACACGTAGAAAACTGATGAAAATGCGATAAAAACTGTTGAATACATTCGTAAAATGTTAAGAACTGCAGTGAAAAACTTATATTTCCAAAAATCTCAACCAAAAAATCAACTAAGGCTCAACAATAGATTGGCAATTATGTTCCTAAATTACCCTGTGGCTACGTCTTCCAGATACCAGAACGGCAAGCACTCCAGACAGTAAGAGTATACCAAAAAACGATTTCATTTCGTTGGATTTTTCAAGATTTTAAAGCTCCAATGCTGATTTGGACTCTCAAAGATGTACTTACTACTGATACTACTGCGCTCTGCTCTGTTTATATAGTCAATATAGTGTAAAATCAATGTAATGGTGTAATTCCTTACTAATTATCCAGAGCTGTTTCAAATTGTGGAAATTATTCATTCCGCTAAATAGCCGACTCGGCTTGAGTTTCCGGTAAAATTATGATCATAAAACTAAGCCGGAAAATAATCAACGAACCTAAATAAATGTTCGATGGATAAGAACGTCTCAATGGAAAATTTGAAAATTCAGCGTGAAAGCTAGAACGAGAGCTATCAAACACGTTGATAACCATGACGGCTCATAAATTTATAATAAAAGTTGAATATATCAAATTTTCGTGGAAGTTGTTTCAAATGAAAAACAATCACTCGATTTTTCTTAACTTCAGTGCTGGTGAGGGTAAGGATGAGTCCGGGCATCACTCGCTTCAAATAAAACTGCCACAAATTGATCTGTCTCTCTGATGTGAGAAGTGAGCCACAGTTGGACCACACACGATTCACACGAATAGAGAAACTAGAGCAAACCTCAGAGCATAAAGATTTAAGGAAATGAAACAAGCGCATATCTATACGAAATTTAGTGAAGCAATTTTACTTCTTTATATCTCTCTCATCTGAGTATGAAACCGACAGAACAGTCTCCCCAGTGTGATTTACACTGAATTATTGCTATAAAGTAAACAATTTTTCAGCAGATTTATTTCACCCACGTTAGTTACCGTAGCTTCCTCTCTTGAATTTAAACAACTTAACAGCCTAACGAATCTTAAACGAATGTCTGTATTACAGCTTGATCTTCGTCTATTGCCACGATGTTCCCTCGCTAGGATCCAACCACAACTCCACTGTCTCCATTGTAGTATGTTTCTAAATGTATCATCTAGCCTTGAATTTCCAGCCCGATTTCTTTCTCTGTACTATGCCCCGATGAGCTCTGAACAGGGTGAACACGAAACTAAATAAATTCCGTACCAGTTGAATCGAAAAAAAGGAAATTTTCAATACTTTTCTTCTCGAGCTCGCACTGACAGGACACTCACCAACTTATCCAACAGAATCAAAAGAGAGCATTTTGCAGTTTTCGGGTTTTGCAAAAAACTTTTCTTCCACGGTAGCGAGATTTATTAGAGCCGTTGAGTTCGACTACCCCAATTGTAGCTCGCGTGATCCACAACATAGTTTCATTTAACTTCCTTTTATACTGGCATTATCCACTGAGGAACGGTGGCACGCCTTTTCAATGTTTAGTTGTCAGTTAACAGTTTGAACTGTCAATTACGGTTTCTTTCTTTTACACAAAATGTTTTGACCTTATAAGGTGTTCACACTACACTCTAAATCAGGTGACTTCGATCAGCTGATCGCTTTAGAGCTAAATCGACCTAAATCTACCTGATTTACCCATACATTTTTCTCGGCGTCTGACAGTCGAAAGCTACCTGATTTAGAGGTAATCAAGTACAAATCAGGTACTATGGTGATTGTCGTAGTGTTCGTTTTCGTGATAATTTATTTCAATATGATTGTGACTTATTGGCGAGTATACAATCTAAAATTTCTTTGTGATGAATTGTGCTCTGTTCAAATGTTTGTTACAATTGATGTTGTTTTTGCGATCTCGTTTGATTGGCTTTTCCTGTCGTTGTGTCGGTTCATCAAAGGTTATTCATTTTCATTAACATCGCTTTAAAGAAATAAAACTTATTATAACTAACAGCAATGTTCCTTTGTTTCAGCCCACCGTGATTTTTCACCTTCGCTTCTCTGTAATGACTGACATACGAGTCTCACAGTTGACCTTGAAATCGCTTAACTAGCAGAAACCGCAACCCATTTTCGTCTTCGTGATTTCTAAACTCCTGTAGGAAAAGATCCCACCTCAAAGTTTAAAATTGAAAACTGTACCTGGTGATGATGGCTTGCCGAAAGTCCTTTTTTAAAACCTTCCTAACAAGTCAATAATTTCCGCTATTGTCATTTTTAACTGCTACTTAAAGCTAGGTTGCTTTCCTTTTGCTTTAAAAGACGGAACTGTTCTCCCAATTTCGATGTTCGGTACAAATCGCAGGCTCCGCAGCAGTTACCGCCCAATTAATTTACTTCTTTTTTTTAGTAAAGTTTTTGAATTCAAAAGAGCTCCTAGCTACTTGCACTATTCCTGATATCGAGCTCAACTTTTGACCTGGTATGTCTACCAGCTACTCGGAGTTATTCATCATATCAATAATAATTTTGTATCACAACACTCAACTGGTCTCATATTGCTAGGTATCGAAAAAGCTGTTAAAGACTCAGAAAAGCATGTTAAATACTCATTACCTGCTTATGCGATGCTGCCTCCTCACTGTGGGCCATCATCGGCCACTGCAATTGTCGCAATGATGGCCACAATGAAGCCACAATCATAAATTTGCCTCCACACACTGGACCACTAGATGGCTCAATCATGATTTTTCGATTGCGCATGATGGCCCGCTTTGATGTGTGTGAAAAACCGCTCCGAAAGCCATCCTCGGCCATCGCCATTTCCATGCTTCGCCACTGTCGGCCACTGCAAGCCATCGCCTGTCTACACAATGGGCCACATGATTGCCCGCAGTCAGGAGGCAGCATAAAATTGTTCATTCCTTTTTAAACAATCTTCAGGACAAATAATCTCTAATAGACAAATTTTATAAAATGTAGAAAGTTAAAATATATGCAATTTGCTTGACAAACAAACGTGCATATGAAGACCTATGTACCTTATTTCCAAAAAAATATTCTTGGATCAATTGTTAAGTATTCCATAGACATTATATCTTCTTATTATAACATATCTTGGAATTCATAAAGTCCCAAAATTGGCGCTTCACTCGCACATCGAAAGTACTAAATCCAAAATATTGAAAAGCAAACGCTCCTTATATCCAACATGACAACGTGACCATCTGTGCGAATGGCCAGTACAGTCGTCTAGACGCTTGAACCTTCAAATTAAAATTGAAAGACTAGAATTGTTATTGTGTTAGCTTGTGTTTATCTTCAGCGGAGGATTGTATCCAAGCATAGCTTTAAGGAGAGATATCCACCTAGAATGGTCGGCAAAATCGATTTATTTTTTATTGCATTTTCGTGAAGATACAGGTCTCAAAAATATCTGGTGAAAACACCAAGTTAATATTTCTATAAATAAGCTAGTTACAGCCGATATAATCAAACGTGTTTTACGAAGTATGATACAATAGTTAATAACATTCATTAGGCTGCTTCAAGTATTGTTCAATTGGTGTTAAAACAAGCTGTAAAAGAAGTACAACGGGAAATAAAAGCAAAATTCGAGTGCTGGGATAACCAAACTAACCGTTTTTGGAGATAGTACGGGGCGAAAACGTGGTTTTACCTCATTGTAGGGAGTTGGGGTTCTCATTGGACAGTTTACAGGAAAAGTTTTTGATATTCTTGTAAAATCTTCTTATTGTGCTAAATGTAACTATTGGAATAAACTCGAAAATACTGAGCAATGTAAGGAATGGAAATCGAATCACGATGGAAATTGCCAGGCCAATCATGATGGATCGGCAGGTAAAATGGAAGTAGACGCCATGAAAGAATTGTTTTCACAATCTGCCGAAAAGTATAGAGTTATGTACACTAATTATGCCGGGGATGGTGACTCTAAGACGAACACGGGATTAGTCAATGCGAAACCGTATGGTAACGAGACTGAAATTACAAAAAAAGAATGAGTGGGTCACTCATTCACACTCAAAGCGATTGTGAACCCTTCTTCGCGAATGAAAGAAAAAAGTCCTGGAATCAGCAGCAAAAACAAATTGAGGGCAAAGTTTATAGATATACTGAAGATTTACTATGGCTTAGCTATTTGCAGAAACTGTGCTTCCAAGGATGAAATGAAAAAAGCGATACGGGCAACATTTTACCATTACGGCTCAACAGACAGCAAGCCTCAACAACATTTCTGTCCCGAAGGCCCCGAATCGTGGTGCCAGTTGCAACGAGCAAAGGCTAAAGGAGAACTGGAAAATGTTCGTCACAATTATTGAACATTGCCAAAAATGGTGTTAGATGTCATCAAAACCAGTAAACGAAGACCTCAGCAATGAAAAATTGTTGGAACGCTGTGTTGGTCGATATACCCAAAACTGCAACCAACTTATTTGGACAATAGCCCCAAAAACGATGAACAGCGGGGCCAAAATCGTTAGCATTGCAGTATATCTTGCAACATGTACATTCAACAATGGTTTCACCTCATCGCTGGAAGTCATGAATGTGTTAAGAATATCGTTCGGATCGGGAGCGCACTTGTACGCAGCGCAAGAAGACGAAACTTGCATAGCGAAAGCCGAACTGCAAGCGCAAGAACAGACGAAAGAAGGTTGAATACGGCGTCGGCAAGACAATTTAGAAGCCATGAATATTCCGTAAACAGTAAAAGACTTACACTATGGGCCTGGTATCGATGACTCCATGTTAGTTGACAAATTTAATGATTTATTCAGTCCTAAATTTTCAAACGCGTTTTTCTTAAAAACACGTTTTTCAAATCGGTACCCAAAATTTCTCGGAAACCAATTAACTGATTACCTTAATTCTTTTTGTGATTATTTTATATAACATTATCTAGTACTTGTCATAGGATTTTTCTTTTTCGTTACTTAGTTTTTGTTTTATAGCCAAAATAATATCTAATTTTTGGTCAAAAAATCACTATTCATGTTCAAACGTCCGCCATTTTGTCATTAATCGATATTTTCAAAATCGGCTATGACACGAACTAGATTATAGTATCTAATTTAATAATTTTTTTTCCATTTTTTTCTTCAGATAATTTTTGAACAAATGCCAGTGGGTACCGTTAACGCTGTTTTTTTTACAGCGCTCCAAGGATCATACAATATCCTTGTATATTTTTTATATTTTTAAATAAAAAAAAATTAAGCATACTTTTGAATGTGTATACTTTTAGATAATTAAACTCCCAATCCGATATTTCAAATAGTTTTCCTTAAAAAAATGCACAAAAATGACCGTTTTATCCGGCTCCTAGGTGTATATCTCCCCTTAATGTAAGTTTAAATTTCGTCGGTAGTGACTTTTCACGAGAACTATGGTACAAATACTTTTATTGGCGGGACCATAACTTCCGAGGAAGGATTGATTCCGCCGAAATAAGAGATTCAGTTATCAAATAATTAGCTTGATTCACCTCAAAGTGTTTTAATGCAACTTGTTTGTCAAGAAGTTTGTGAGTGGGTCAAAATTGTGCTGGGTTTAGAAATGAGATAGCACGAGCACTATCTATTTATTACAGTTATATGTGTATAATCGATCCATGTACGTGTCATCGAAACGGATACATCGTGATCGAAACGGATACAAAGGAATCTATATGAAAATTGGACACATGATGCAAATATCATCGATTTTTTTATCGCTCCATATTTTTTTTAAATAACAATAACTTTTTTAATAGTAATAATAATTTTATTCATTATATAGGACATAGATTACTTAACTTAAGGGGAATTTAACATGAAAGATCTTACATTTAGCAGCTATTTTATTTTGGCCTGCTAGCTCTTTTTGAATTTTTGTTATATACATATATATATATATATATATATATATATATATATATATATATATATATATATATATATATATATATATATATATATATATATATATATATATATTGTCCGTTTCACACTTATAAAATATTACCCAGGTAGTACAATACTTGGAGTTTACTTAGCTATATAATACTTAGATACTAATTTTATTTACTAAACTAAATCTAGCTTAACTCTAAATACAATTAGCTTAGCCTACTTAGACCTAAACTTAACCTAGGTCTTAACTATCCTCTCCGATTCGTCGGAGAGATTAGAGCCACTCGTACGTCCGACATCCCGGATCAGTCCGTTTTCATGTCCATCTGTCTGTGTGTTAAACCTTGTCGGTTCCACAACTCAGTCCCTAAGCGGCAATAGTCCTCTTCCGTGATGTGGGAGTTGGTGGTTTTTAGTTACCGGGTTGTAAAGCCTGCCAGTGCAGAAACGCAGAATTCTCCGTTTGAACATCTCCGCTTGTGCCATGGCAGATTTGGAACAGGTAATCCAGGATGGGGATGCGTATGTCAGGATTGGGCAAATGAGTGTTTTAGAGCAAATGGATTTAGCCTTTGACGCCATGCCCATCTTTTTGGCAAAAAGATGTCTGATGCGCTAAAATGCGTTAAATTTCAAGAATTCGTGCATATCTACTCCAAGGTAGCGCGATCTAGAGCCAGGAGTGATTCTAGAAGTTCCGAATAAGACAACGACTTTTTTGGCCTTATTTCGGATGGTTTGGGATCCCCGATATTTAATGGGGTTCCTGAATACCTAGCTGTGTTTTGCAACTATTTAGCTTGATGCCCCATTCATCAAAATAAAATTTAAGATTGATTAAGTAATCTTCAAGGCTCTTCGCAGCTTTGAGCGGGTCTTGACTTGACGCGAATAAAAGCCTGTCATCTGCATATTGTAGGACTTTAACTTTATGATTGTCCGCTGGAGGAGGCAGGTCAGTAGTAAAAATGAAGTATAAAACAGGCCCAGTTACAGAACCTTGTGGCACTCCTGATGCCACAGGTCCCCAGAGTGAATTTGCTCTATTAACGCTAACTTAAAATTTTCTGTTGCTTAGGAAGCTTGTGGCGAGTCGTATTACTAATTCTGGAAATCCCAGCTTGATCAACTTGTATAGAAGACCTTCGTGCTTATACAAATAATAATATCTATTATATTTATTAGTAACGAAGCTGTAAAGACCTTGTCTGAGCTCTAGATTTATCTCATACACTGTCATCATTTCAAACCCTTAAATCTATTAAATATAGCTATTATTATTATTAATAATTACAGCTTGTCAAGACCAAGACGAAAAATTGAAAATGCGTTTAACGTATTTAGAACCTGTCGAAAACCGATAGAAATTAAAATTTAAAGCAATAGAATTGTTATTGTGTTAGCTTGTGTATATCTTCAGCGGCGGATTGTATACGAGCTTAGCTTTAATGTTAATAGCTAAAATTTCGTTGGTAGTGATTTTTTCACGAGAACTGTGTTACAAATATTGTTAGTGACGGAACCATCGCTCCCGATGAAGGACCGATCCCGCCGAAATAAGAGATTCAGCTATCAAATAATTAGCTTGATGAATTAGGGGAATGAACGCCCCAGTTACCTGAAAATGTTTTAATGCTACTTGTATATCAAGAAGTTTGTGAGTGTATCACAACTGTGTTGGGTTACGAAATGAGATAGCACGAGTACAATCTACTTATTACAGTTATAATCGGTCCATGTACGTGTCATAATTGGTCGAAACGGATATAAAGGAATCGATATGAAAAATGGACACTTGATGCAAATGTCATCGATTTTTTTATCGCTCCATCAATTTGCAACATCACTAGCTGAAACCCTCCTGGCTGTTTTTATTTTTTATCCATTCTTACTTCACTCCTTACCATAGATTTCAGTTCATAGTATATACACTAGCGCTCAAATTATTTGCCCACTCAATGAATTTACTATTTCAAACATATTACATTTTTAAAAGTAAGTACATATTACATTTTTTTAAAAGTTTCGAAACGGTAAAATTATTATTAAATCTTCGTCTCATCAATGTGTCCACCCTTATTCGTAATAACCGCTTCACAATGTTTTGGCATCCTACGAAGTAATTTAGTCAAGCTCTCTGATGAGATTTTGCCCCATTTTGCTTGCAAAATACCACACAGAAGTTCAGAAGATGTAGGGCAGACTTTTCGAACGTTTCTATTCAGCTCATTCTCTATGGGGTTGAGATCAGGTGACTGTGGCCGCCAAACCACAGTTTTTAAAGCTCCCTCAGTTGATAACTGGTTTCGATATTCTCTGCAGATTTTTGAAGAGTGCTTCGTGTCATTGTCATGCTGATAAATGAATCATTTTTCTAAAATACGCTGACCAGTTGGTAACATTTCGTTTTCGAGAATATGCTAATAATGCTCTTTCCTCATTATCCTTTGAATTCTGTAGATGCTACCGACTCTATCTCCACCAAAACAGTTCCATATAGTCCAGAACCGTCACAATGTTTCACTTAAAGCACAAATCATTGATCGGATGTTCTCTCTCCTGCTAACCTGCAAACAAAGACCCTTCGTCTCGAGCCGTCACTCCACAAAACTTTTTTCCCGATCCTGAAGTGTACAGCTTTTGTGCTGCTTATAGCCCATTCCAGTCGCTTCTTCTTATTTTCGGTACGTAACAATGGTTTTCTAACAGCTATCCGACCATAAAGACCTGCTCCTTCAAGTCTGCGTTTGCTTCAGACCTCTCCACATTCACTTGTGCTGCAATTTCTGCTGCAATAAGGCATCTATTGTGTTTGATAGTCACCAGAATTTTTCTGTCTTCGACTAAGGAGGTGATCCTGGGCTTTATTCTGAGCACTTCCACAACTTGTTTTATTCTGAACACTTTCACTGGTCTTAAATTTTCTGTCGATTACTTTTGCCAGTTTTAGGATAAGCAATTATCAATGAACACACTTCCGTTGAGAGTTCCTTCTTTTTCAGCATATCAACTTGCACAAAATACAAATTTTAAGTAATGTTTTCTTCGCAGAGACTGAAGGCAAACTAAAAATCCGAAGCTTTTTTTTATCAAGTGCAGTACCGATTAATGATAATAATTGACAACGGGAAAGGATCAGGATACCTGCTTAAAAAATTCCAGCCAAAGATAAAAAGTAAGTTTTCTCTCGGTATTAATGCTTCGTAGAATTCCATAATTTTTGTTACCCTCAGCTACAAAGTATTGGTATTTTTACATAGCCATTCTTAGAATATTAGTTAAAGCAATATTCAGATCAATTTACGGGACAAATTTACCTATAAGTACGGAAAAACCCCAAAATATATGGATGGACAAATACTTTTAAGCAGTAGTGTACGTTTGCACTGAGTCCGAGACACGTGATTTTGTTGATCAATTTGATCGATTTGAAACCAAATCGACCGCAGGTTTACCTGACCTATAATACATTTGTCTCGATTTTTGACATTCCAAACCAACCTGATTTTGGATAAATCTAGTCAAAATCGAAAGCTAATGTCAAATACTTTCCGGTTGAATTTATTTTAGCAGTTGCTGCATTCAGGTGAAGAGTTCATTTGAATTAAATTTCATTCGTAATTTCTTCCATGACAGTGGAAACTATCGCAAAACGAAATGTGCTGTGGGCAAGAAAATAAACATATACTCATGCATTATCATTAAACTTTTACAACAGATTTCCTGCTAAATGAATTATCTATACTAATTTGAATAACATCTTCAACTCAAACTCCAAAACATTTTGGCCAATGAAAGCGGCTTATCTCATTTCGTTGTCAGCTCGAAAAATACCTGATTTGAGAGTGCAGTGCGAACGTACTATTATTTTGATACAGGCTAAAAAGTAAAATTAAAACCATCGTCTTGCTTATAAATGTAAGAAAGTTGCTATGAAAGCAGCCAGGAAATTTCTGATTTATCAGTTTTAGATTTTTGAAAACTTTGTTGCGAAAATTCCTCGGACGCAATTTAGTATCTTATTATGAGTGCAACAAAGTGCAACATGCATAAATTATTTTGTGCTGTTTCTCCAGGCTAGAGAACAATGCTAGCGTTGGATCCAAAATGTCATAGTAGTCTTCTCTCATTCAGTTTTCACTAACACCTTCGCATCCACATATACAAACAACCAATCTTTCAGCTATAAGCTTTCATTTATTAAAACTAACATATCGTTTGCCTATGATTGTTGCATAGAGTGTCATCGTACAATTCCTTTTTGAACCATCACTATATCGCCATTCAATGACAACGAAATTTCGAGCAACCTAACACTGTCGTATTGCACTCGATAGTATATGTTCTTATTGATTTGACGAGTGATACAAATTATTGAACTCGTGGATCTGCAAATTTAATACGATTTTTAAAAGGCTTGCAACTGACCATGAGTATGTTCACTTACAAATGATCATCGGCCAATGCAGTTATCAAAACTTTCAATGCGCGATCGAGTATTTCTGCAAGACATATCAGAGTTTCACCACCTGGAACATTGCTTACCTGTAGCTTGCAGTATGTCTGAAGTAATAGGACATTAAAAACATTATTAACAGACTAGGGCATTTTAAATTGATGTAGAGCGATGCAACAAGCACTAAAAAGAATAGACGAACACGTAGAAAAAGATGAAAATGAGATGAAAACTGTTTAATACAGTCGCAAAGTTCTAACAAATGCAGAGAACATCTTCCATTTCTGAAAATCTCTACCAAAAAGTCAGCTAAAGCTCAGCAACAGGTTGGCAATTATATTTCTAAATTACCCTGTGGTCATGACGTCTCCCAGACACTAGAACGGCAAGCACTCCAGACAGTAAGAGTAAACCAAAAAACCATTTCATTTCGTTGGATTTTTCAAGATTTTAAAGCTCCAATGCTGATTTGAACTCTTAAAGATACTTACTACTGATACTATGCGCTCTGCTCTGTTTATATAGTCAATATAGTGGAAAATCAATGTAATGGTGCAATTCCTTACTAATTATCCAGAGCTGTTTCAAATTGTGGAAATTATTGATTCCACCAACTAGCCGAACATGCTTGAGTTTCCGGTTAAATTATGGTCATAAAACTAAGTCGGAAAGTAATCAATGAACTTAAATAAATTTTCGATGAATTAGAACGTCTCAATGGAAAACTTGAAATTTCAGCGCGAAAGCTAGAACGGGAGCTATCAAACACGTTGATGACCATGACGCCTCATAAATCTATAATAAAAGTTGAAAATATCGAATTTCCTTTTCCTGAAGTTGTTACAAATGAAATACAAGTACCTGATTCGTCTTAGCTTCAGTGCTAGTGAGGGCATTGGTGAGGGTAAGAGTAAGGATGCGAGAAGTGAACCACAGTTGGACCGCACACGATTCGCACGAATAGAGAAACTAGAAATTCTATATGAAACTGATAGAACAGTCCCCCTAGTGTGATTTACACTGAGTTATTGGTATAAAGTAAACGTTTTTTTCATTTATTCATTCATAGCTTATTTGTTTCACCCACGTTTGTTAGAATATCTTCCTGTCTTGAATCTGAAAAATTTTACAACCTAACGAATCTAAAGAGAATGTTTCGATTATAGGTTGATGTTCGTCTTTTGCCGCGATGTTCCCTTGCTAGAGCCCAAACACAACTCCACTGTCTCCATTGTAGTATGTTTCTAAACTTATCATCTAGCCTTGAATCTCTAGGCCGATATCATTTTTTGAACTGGGTGAACACGGAATCAAATAAATTCCGTACAAGTTGAATCGAAAAAAGTCTAGCGCATCAGAACTGCTAGAAACACTAATGTTCGAAGAACAGTAGAGGATTTGTGCGGATTTTGAGTGTGTATTCTACCACTACTTACTTTTCCTACTTAAAACTTTTATACCCTAAGTAATAATAGAAATTAAGCTTATTTTAATTTTGGTTATAGCGATAGAAAGGTGTTTGGGGTTGTCATCCAAAAAATGTGCAGATCTTAGAAAATTTAAACATTGTTTACTTATTTTCATTGCAAATGTTTGCGATGAAAATACTTAATGCAAACATTTATTGGAACGTAAATAACAAAAAGGCCTAGCGCTGGCAGCCCTTTGCAAGCACCGAGGCAAAAAATATGTCGCATCTGCCTCACGTTGAAGTCAACCTGCTCTGCGAATTTCGTATTGATCCGATGAATGCATTTGAAGTTGTAGGGATCCAAAGGAATTTAGGGTTACTATTCGCAAAAGTTTTCAAATTTTTTAGATCTTAATATTTGGTGTGTATTTTCACTGTAAGATCACTACGATTTGAAAGCTCTATGCCAAAATCGCTTACTAAAGGTATGCCAAATAAATACAAACACAACCATAGCTGGCAACTCTTTCATTATTTTGAAATTAATTTTCCACCGAATATTGCCTAAAACCAGTTGAACTTGCCATTTGAATTTCGTTATGATGCAATGACTGTACTGGAAGCTATAGGGCAAAGAGCTTTTTTTCCTCAGGGATTTACAAAATTTAAGACACCAAAATTACCATAGCTCGCAGCTCGAACCGAATTTTTCAAACGAATTTCTATCAAACGTAGTCTAAAGTAAGTTTCAGCTACTGTGTGAATTTCGTCAAAATCGAATGACCGAATCAGAATTTATGGGGCCAAAAGCAGTTACTTTATATTTCAAAATCACATCTATCAGACCTGGTCTTATTTACTACCAATATATTTTGATAATTTCCATTAATTTTGATTATCGGATCGTGAGTTTCCGTGAACAGAAGCTTTTGATGCTAAAAATATAGGTAAATTGGGAAAGGGTTACCAGGCGTGCCCGTTGTAAAATTTCAAATTTTTTCCTTTGACTATGTAGACAAAGCAGGGGGCCCAGTAGCTCAGCTCGCTAAAGCGTCAGGCAGAAAAGCGGCATGCTACGGGGCCTGCGGGCTCAAATCCCGCCAGTGCCATGGCTGTAAGTGTGAATGCGTGTGATTGTCTATGAGGGTGGCAAATGGACCCAAATTGGTGGCTTAAAGCTGGCCGCTTTCCCGGCAGCCCTCTTACTAACCTATGTAGACAAAGCATAAGATTTATATATGAGTGGCTTTTTTTTCAAGAAACGACATTTTCTCAGGAGAGTCGGTGATTTGAAGGTTTTCACTTTCAGCGACTGCCCTAGCTACAGGGTTGCCAACATGCTCATCAAAAGCTACATTAATTTACAACTAAATTATATCAATAGGTTTTGAAAGTTTCATAACGATTCAATAATTCTGTCAAAATTTATCACTATTTAAAAATTTTCAAATTTTCCCGGTCTCTTGTTAGGCACCTAGCGCACACATGGGGTTAAAAAGTTTCAAAACGTTATCCGATTCTTATTTGAAACATGTTCAAAATTTATTTCGATAACTTGATTTTTGCAAAAATTATTTGTAGACGGAATAATAGGTATATTAAAAATATCACTAAAATGGCCGCCGGCACCAAAGGGTTAAAGATATCTGAATTCTAGCATATATATATATATATATATATATATATATATATATATATATATATATATATATATATCTATATATATATATATATATATATATATATATATATATATATATATAATCTCGAGCTCTGACTGACAGGACACCCGTCAACCTATCTAATAGAATCAAAGTAGTTTTTGGGTCTTTTCTTCCACGGCAGCGGGATTTATCCGAGCCGTAGAGTTCGATCACTCCAGTTGTAGTTCGCAGGAATTCACAACATAGTTTCTCGTTTTTTCAAATTCATTTTTTCAAAGTGTATTCAGTTTGTCGGTCCCATGTTATTGCGTAAAAACCTAAATCAAGTCTTAGTACTTGACCATTGGAATCGTAAATAAGACATTTTGTATGCTGAAAAATAGTCGAAACAGTCAAGAAAATTCAATATTTTATCATAAATATTTGAACAAGTTGATAATTGTAATTATAATTTTGATAATTGTAATTGTAATTATAAAATTGGTCTTAAAAAATATTAAATTAAATATTTATGTTATTTTTCATATTTAGCGATTTTTAGACGATGTGACCGATTGCATTTAATAATATATATAATGTTTAATCATTTGAATTCAATTCGATTCCATTTTTTCAACAATTTAAAATATTATTAAGTTTTTTTTTGTTGCATTCAGGATCATTGCATTTTTTTTTTTTTTTTTGAATTTTTCAGTAATTATTTTTGAGCCAGAAAAACCCTGGGTCATGCTAAAATGTTGATGCAGTATTTTTGGTGCAGTTCCAGCACCTGGAACGCTAGAATTACTGGATGCTAAGCTCAATTTCTTCCAATCGCTTTTAATTAAGCTCAATTTCTTCCAATTTTGAAGATTGAGCTGAAGATTCCTATGCCAGCAATATAGGAAAACACTTTTTCCTTGGAGGTATGAACAGGGTTGAGATGCTCTTTATAATAGACGTTCATGGCTCTTGCATTTTTTTTCGTCTCCGATTATTGAAAAAAGGTTTTCGTCAGTCGGAAAAAAAATCTCAGACTTTTCATAGCTTTCTACGCTTGTTTCAATTCTTTCTTCAATTTTTCCTTTTTGAGTTTTCGATTAGTTGCTCATCTACAATTTTTGTACATTTCAGTCACGCGATTTCAATCACCTGATCGATTTGAAACCAAATCGACCTCCGGTTAAGGGAGCAGGTACACATAGAATTTTGAAAAAATCGATTTTATTTTCTTTGCATTTTCTAAAAGTAGCATATTTCAAAAGCATTCTCTGCAAATTTCAGACGAATCGGACAATTCTTTATGGAGATAAATAACTTTGAATGAAGTCGTCTCTAACGCATAAAACGTTTTTTGCCATGCTTTAAAAGCATTTTTCTTGAAACGATGTTTTCGAAGTCGATGATCACTGTAACTTGAAAATGGCTTTATCGATCAGCATGAATTTTCGTCACTTATTTTATAAGTAATTATTCTCCGGATGAACGAAGAATTTATCGATTGGGCGATATTTTTTTTTCAACGCCGAAATGTGAGTGAAATTTCGGCCGAAAATATAATTTTGAATTTCAACAATCGCCATTTTTCAAAAAATCAATATCTGCCAAAGTCCTTCGTTCATCTGGAGCACTATGTCAATAACTAATAATCCCTGATTTTTTTTATTTCGGATGATCCAGTGACAAGCTTCAGTGATCACGACAAAAAATTTTTTTTTTGACCCCTCGAAAATTTACTCTATTTCGCCTAATTTTCAACCTTTTGCTTTAAAAAAATTACAATAGCTTCTACAAATATATTTCTTGCGAGTAAAAAAACATTTTTTATTAATTATTTTAATGTGTGTCTAAAAAAAAAATCCTAAAAAAAAGCTTTTTTGGACGTCCCAAGTGTACCTAATCCCTTAACCTGATTCACCATACATTTGTCTCGGTTTTTTGACATTCCAAAGTAACCTGATTTTGGATTAATCTAATCAAAGTCGGAAGCTAATGTTGATTCCTTTACGGTTGAATTTATTTTAGCACTTGCTGCATTCCATCAATGAGGTGAAAAATTCCTCGGACGAAATTTAATACGTCATTGTGAGTGCAAAAAATAGTTTTTTTCATAAATACTCGTACTTGCACAATTTATTTTGTGCTGTTTTTCCAGGGTAAAGAACAATGCTAACGTTGGATCCAAAATGTCATCGCAGTCTTCTTTCTTTCAGTTTCCACTAACACCTTCGCAGCGACAAATACAAACAATCAATCTTTCAGCTATAAGATTTCATTTATTACGGCCAACATATCATTTGCTTAAAACTCGGTATCGTTTGCTTAATACAATTCCAGGATGCTCATATATAGCCTTTGCGAACAAGCAGTATACCGCCATTCAATGTCAATCCAATTTCGACCAATCTATTTCTGTCGTATTGCACTCGATAGAAAATGTCATCTTTGATTTGCCGTGTGATACAAATTATGGAACCCGTGGTTCTGCAAATTTAATACGATTTTTAAAAGTCTTGCAACTTGCCATGAGTTACTTGCTAGTTAGTTATTAGTTACTTACAAATGATCATCCGCCAATACATTTATCAAAATTTTCAATGCGGGATGGAGTATTTCATCAAGACATATCAGAGTTTCACCAACTGGATCATTGCTTACCTGTAGCTTGCAGTATGTCTGAAGTAATAGGATATTCAAAACGTTATTTAGAGACTACGACATTTCAAAGTAGTGTAGAGCGATGAAACATGCATTAAAAAGAATAGATGAACACGTGGAAAACTGATAAAAATTAGATGAAAACTGTTCAATACATTCGTAAAGTTTTAAAAGCTGCTGTGAAAATCTTTCGTTTCTAAAAATCTCAACCGAAAAGCCAGCTAAGGCTCAGCAACAGGTTGGCGATTATATTCCTAAATTACCCTGTGGTCACGTCTTCCAGATACCAGAACGGCAAGGACTCCAGTCAGTAAGAGTAAACCAAAAAACGATTTCATTTCGTTGTATTTTTCAAGATTTTAAAGCTCCAATGCTGATTTGAACTCTCAAAGATATACTTACTACTGATACTACTGCGCTCTGCTCTGTTTATATAGTCAATATAGTGGAAAATCAATGTAATGGTGCAATTCCTTACTAATTATCCAGAGCTGTTTCAAATTATGGAAATTATTGATTCCACCAACTAGCCGAGCCTGCTTGAGTTTCCGGTTAAATTATGGTCATAAAACTAAGGCGGAAAGTAATCAATGAACCAAAATAAATTTTCGATGAATTAGAACGTCTCAATGGAAAACTTGAAATTTCAGCGCGAAAGCTAGAACGGGAGCTATCAAACACGTTGATGCCCATGACGCCTCATAAATCTATAATAAAAGTTGAAAATATCGAATTTACAAATGAAATACAAGTACCTGATTCTTCTTAGCTTCAGTGTTGGTGAGGGCATTGGTGAGATTAAGAGTAAGGATGCGAGAAGTGAACCCAGTTGGACCGCACACGATTCGCACGAATAGAGAAACTAGAAATTTGATATGAAACCGATAGAACAGTCCCCCCAGTGTGATTTACACTGAATTATTGGGTTTAAAGTAAAAGTTTTTTCATTTATTCATTCATAGCTTATTTGTTTCACCCACGTTAGTTCAAATATCTTCCTGTCTTGAATCTAAAAAATTTTACAGCCTAACGAATCTAAAAAGAATGTTTCGATTATAGGCTGATGTTCGTCTTTTGCCGCGATGTTCCCTCGCTAGAGACCTAACACAACTCCACTGTCTCCATTGTAGTATGTTTCTAAACTTATCATCTAGCCTCGAATCTCTAGCCCGATATCATTTTTTGGACTGGGTGAACACGGAACCAAATAAGTTCCGTACAAGTTGAATCGAAAAAAAGTCTAGCGCATCAGAACCGCTAGAAACACTAATGTTCGAAGAACAGTAGAGGATTTGTGCGGATTTTGAGTGTGTATTCTACCACTACTTACTTTTCCTACTTAAAACTTTTATACCCTAAGTAATAATAGAAATTAAGCTTATTTTAATTTTGGTTATAGCGATAGAAAGGTGTTTGGGGTTGTCATCCGAAAAATGTGCAGATCTTAGAAAATTTAAACATTGTTTACTTATTTTCATTGCAAATGTTTGCGATGAAAATACTTAATGCAAACATTTATTGGAACGTAAATAACAAAAAGGCCTAGCGCTGGCAGCCCTTTGCAAGCACCGAGGCAAAAAATATGTCGCATCTGCCTCACGTTGAAGTCAACCTGCTCTGCGAATTTCGTATTGATCCGATGAATGCATTTGAAGTTGTAGGGATCCAAAGAAATTTATGATTACCATTCGCAAAAGTTTTCAGACTTTCGAAATCGTAATATTTGCTGTTTATATTCACTATAAGATCACTACGATTTGAAAATTCTATGCAAAAATCGCTTACTAAACGTATGCCAAAAATATACAACCATAGCTTGCAACCCTATCTTTGTTTTGAAATTAAATTTTTACTGAATATTGCCTACAATAAGTTTAGTTTTCCATTTGAATTTCGTTTCGATTCCATGACTGTACTGGAATCTATAGAGCAAAGAGCTTTATTTTCCTCAGGGATTTACAAAATTTAAGACACCAAAATTACCATAGCAAATTTCTATCAATTTCGTCAAAATCGAATGACCGAACCAGAATTTATGGGGCCAAAAGCAGTTACTTTTCTTAGTGATTTTTCAAGATGGCACCACTGGCACAAAATTGCCCGCATTTCAAAATCACTTCTATCCGACCTAATCCTAATTAAGACCAATACATTTTGTAAGTTGCAACTAATTCTGATTATCGGATAGTGAGTTTCTGTAAACAGAAGCTTTTGATGCTAAAAATATAGGTAAATTGGGAAAGGGTTACCAGGCGTGCCCGTTGTAAAATTTCAAATTTTTTTATTTGACTATGTAGACAAAGCAGGGAGCCCAGTAGTTCAGTTCGCTAAAGCGCCAAGCCGAAAAGTGGTGAATTGGTGGCCTAATGCTAGCCGCATTCCCGGCAGTCCTCTTACCAACCTAACATATGTAGACAAAGCATAAAATTTATATATGAGTGGCTTTTTTTCAAGAAGCGACATTTTTTCAGGAGAGTCGATGATTTGAAGGTTTTCACTTTCAGCGGTTGTCCTAGCTACATGCTCATCAAAAGCTACATTAATTTACAACTAAATAATATCAATAGGTTTTGAAAGTTTCATAATGATTCAATACCTCTGTCAAAATTTATCACTATTTAAACATTTTCAAATTTACCCGGTCTCTAGCGCACACATGGGGTTAAAAAATTCCAAAACGTTATCCGATTCTTATTTGAAACATGTTCAAAATTTATTTCGTTACCTTAATTTTTGCAAAAATTATTTTTGGACGGAATAATAGGTATATTAAAAATATCACAAAAATGGCCGCCGGCACCAATGGGTTAAAGATAATTGACATTTAGTGAGACTTGGACCTATTCTGCACATACACCAATGTATCCTGAAAGTTTCAGTTCCCGAGAAATAGTCACTGAATTTTTTCCATGATATATATATATATATATATATATATATATATATATATATATATATATGTTTCATGTTTCCATATTTATATATATATATATATATATACATATATATATATATATATATATATATATATATATATATATATATATATATATATATATATATATATATATATATATATAAATATGGAAACATGAATTATTGGCCGAATCGATTTTAATACTAAAGTTCTTCGAACATTAGTAAAAAGTCTAGCGCATCAGAACCGCTGGAAAGCAGATTTTCGAAGAAATTATCTTTGAGTGACTTAAAAATGTGTGAAGACATAATACACTTCTTTATAGTATCATATCAACCATTTCTTGCTCAAAAGAAAGAAATATCATTTTCTGACAGCATTTCCTATTACACAAATGATGAAAATGTTCAGTGCTGGCAGCATTTGTTTAACACAGCAGCAATATGTCTACCATAACATGCTCGTGCTTAATCAACCTATCTTTTGAATTTCGTTTTCTTCCAAGGATATCATCGAAAGTTTCAGCGATTAAACTATGTTCGGGGCCGCCAGCCGAAAAAATGCCAAAACTCGGAAAATTTAAATATCGGTTGCTTATTTTATTGTGAATGCTTTGCTTATGAATACAAAATGGAAGCATCTGTTGGTGCAAAATTTACGAAATTTTCTGATGCTGGCAATTATGCGTTAGAACCATAGCTGCTTCACGTTGAGTTAAATCCACCCTATGAATTTCTTTTCGATTGAATGGCTGCGCTGGAAGTTATAGGAGTGAATAGAACCATGGTAACCATCCTCAAAACTTTTCAAATTTTTGAAACCTAAATATTTGTTGTTGACTGTCATTGTAGGATCATTCTCATTTGGAAATTTTATGACAAAATCGCTCGATAGAGAAATGTCGATTAATTACGAAATTCATCATAGCTGGCAACCCTTTCATGATTTTTCAACGAAATTCCTACAAAATTAAAAATACAGCAAGATCCACTTATCACATGAGTTTCGTTTTGATATCGTTACTGCATCGGAAGCTATAGGAAAAAAAAACCTTTATTTTCCAAAACAAATTTACAATATTTAGGAGACAAAAATTACCATAGCTGGCAACCCTATACTTATTTTTCAATCAAATCTCTATGTTATCTGATTTACCTACTACGTGAATTTTGTTAAAATCTGGTGGCTTAATCCGAAGCTATAGGCCAAAAACCAGTTTTTTTATCGGTCCTTTTTCAAAATAGTACCACTACAATAGTATTGCCCGTATTTGCAAATCACTGGTCCTAACTAACTCCAACACGTCCTGTGAATTTCATGTTGATCGCATTATCCCGTCGTCAGTTCTCGTAAACAGAAATTTTAAGTGCTGAAAATAGAAGTAATTTGATCATGGGTTGCCGTCTTTGTTTACCACAAAATTTTGAAAATTTTTATTTGAAACTGATCAATAATTTCAATTTATTTTCAAAAATCAAAAAATTTTGAGGAGGTTCGATAATTTGAAGGATTTTTTTTCAGGAGCCTGCTGTAGCTACAGAGTTGTCCGCACAGTCTTGAAAGTCCATGTGTGTTAAGTATTGCTCTAAATCAATAAGCTCTGCAAATTTCACGATGATCCACTGTTTTTCTCAGAAGTTATGACATATCAAAATTCAAAACAAATCCTTGCCTACTTTTAGGCACACAGCGCTTACACAAGACTCAGAATCTCCAATTATTTATCATAAACAAGCTTAAAACATAATAAGTTTTCATCCCCAATGCTTTTTTTTACAAAAATGTACACTGCTTGGAAATATAAGAATACCTGAAAACTCACTAAAATACCCGCCGCCACCAAAGGGTTAAAGATATCTGAATTCTAGCATATATATATATATATATATATATATATATATATATATATATATATATATATATATATATATATATATATATATATATATATATATATATATATATATATATATATATGTATATATATATCTCGAGCTCTGACTGACAGGACACCCGTCAACCTATCTAATAGAATCAAAGTAGTTTTTGGGTCTTCTCTTCCACGGCAGCGGGATTTATCCGAGCCGTAGAGTTCGAACACTCCAGTTGTAGTTCGCAGGATCCACAACATAGTTTCTCGTTTTTTCAAATTCATTTTCTCTGTGATTTTTCAAAGTGTATTCAGTTTGTCGGTCCCATGTTATTGCGTAAAAACCTAGATCAAGTTTTAGTACTTGACCATTGGAATCGTACATAACACGTTTTGTATGCTGAAAAATAGTCGAAACAGTCAAGAAAATTCAATATTTTATCATAAATATTTGAACAAGTTGATAATTGTGATTATAAATTAATGAAATTGGTGGTAAAAAATATTAAATTAAATATTTATGTTATTTTTCATATTTAGCGATTTTTAGACGATGTGACCGATTACATTTAATAGTATATATAATGTTTAATCATTTGAATTCAATGCGATTCCATTTTTTCAACAATTTAAAATATTATTAAGTTTTTTTTTGTTGCATCCAGGATCATTGCATTTTTTTTTTAATTTTTCATTAATTATTTTTGAGCCCGAAAAACCCTGGGTCATGCTAAAATTTTGATGCAGTATATTTGGTGCAGTTCCAGCACCTGGAACTTTGGAATTACTAGATGCTAAGCTCAATTTTTTCCAATCGCTTTTAATTAAGCTCAATTTCTTCCAATTTTGAAGATTGAGCTGAAGATTCCTATGCCAGCAATATAGGAAAACACTTTTTCCTTGGAGGTAGGAACAGGGTTGAGATGCTCTTTATAAAATACGTTCATGGCTCTTGCATTTGTTTTTCGTCCCCGATTATTGAATAAAGGTTTTCGACAGTCGCGACTGTCGAAAAGTCGGGAGGAAAAATCTCAGACTTTTCATAGCTTTCTACGCTTGTTTCAATTCTTTCTTCAATTTTTCCTTTTTGAGTTTTCGATTACACTGAGAAAACACATGGTGCCAGACGCCATAATTTATAGACTTCTGGCGCCATGTACATAGTCGATTTAGGGATTGTGATAAAATATAGCGCAAAACGCCATAATACATGGCGAAAAGTACATAGGCCTACACGTCATGTACTATAGTCTTCCACGCCATGTACATGGCGTGGCGGACTATATTACATGGCGTGGAGAGCTATAACACATGGCGTGGAGGACTATACTGTATGGCGTGGAGGACTATACTGTATGGCGTAGAAGACTATAGTACATGGCGTGGAGGACTATAGTACATGGCGTGGAGGACTATAGTACATGGCGTGGAGGACTATAGTACATGGCGTGAAGGACTATAGTACATGGCGTGAAGGACTATAGTACATGGCGTGAAGGACTATAGTACATGGCGTGGAAGACTATAGTACATGGCGTGGAAGACTATAGTACATTTAAGAAGCAAATCAGTCAAAACAGTGCTACTTACCATAAATGAGCACACGGAGAAGTCACTTGCTTGCAACAAACAGGCGCTGGCTGCATTTAGAGTCGCCGAAGGAGCTATTCAATAATACGCGCCCTTAGCCGATTGAGAATGTTGTCGATCTATCGACGATACTCAAGTATCACTTGCTGACATTTATAGATCCCCTCATACAGTATGGCTGCGAGTTATAATTGGAGTGCTATGAGAGATTTTACATGGCTCATGTCACTATGTAATATGGCGTGTGGGGCCATAATTTCTGCGCCATGTAATTATGGCGCTGGGAGCTATACTGCATGGCTCAGGGCACTATGTGCATAGCGTGTGGCACCATAAATGCTGCGCCATGTGACATGGGACCACGCGCTATGTAGATTCTGAGATTATGGCGCTGGGAGCCATATTGCATGGCTCAGAGTACTATGTACATGGCGTATGGGACCATAAATAATGCGCTATGTTACATGGCTCTGGGCGCTATGTGGATTTTTTTCAGTGTAGTTGCTCATCTACAATTTTTGTACATTTCAGTCACGCGATTTCAATCACCTGATCGATTTGAAACCAAATCGACCTCCGGTTAAGGGAGCAGGTACACTTAGAATTTTGAAAAAATCGATTTTATTTTCTTTGCATTTTCTAAAAGTAGCATATTTCAATAGCATTTTCTGCAAATTTCAGACGAATCGGACAATTCTTTATGGAGATAAATAACTTTGAATGAAGTCGTCTCTAAAGCATAGTACTAAGTTCGATTTCACGTGAAATTTTCATACAAAATTTAACTTGAAATCTGTTTCGGCGAAAATTTAGCTTGAAAATAAGCAAGAGTTGTACTCTGTTCTTAGCATGAAAAGTTGCTTCGAAGTTGCTTTCGCGTTGAAAAAGTAGATGGCACTGAAACATGTCTCCAATCATTTCACGCCAATTTAGTTTGTGCAGTTCATTCTTTCGAGCTAAAAAGTGACATTTGGTGTTTCAATTTGAAAATGGAGCAGTGCAAATGTATTTCCAATAAGAAAAGTGAAATTCTTGACATTTTATCCGTCAGAAATGAGCAGTGTCTCTGTTTTTCTCCATTGCCAAAATTTTCGCTCGAAAGAATGACCAGATAATGAAGACATGCAAAATTTTGCTTCACAATTAACTCAGTACCAGCCTTAATGCATAAAATGTATTTTTGCATGCTTTGAAAGTATTTTTCTCGAAACGATGTTTTCGAAGTCGATGATCACTGTAACTTATCGATCAGCATGACATTTTCCTCACTTATTTTATATGTAATCATCCTCCGGATGAACGAAGGATTTTTCAATTGGTCGATATTTTTTTTCAATAGCCGAAAATGTGAATGAAATTTTGGTCGAAAATACATTTTCGAATTTCAACAACCGCTAGTTTTCGAAAAATCAATATCTGCCAAAGTCCTTCGTTCATCTGGAGCACTATGTCATTAACTAATAATCCCTGATTTTTTGTATTTCGGATGATCCAGTGACAAGCTACAGTGATCACGACAAAACATTTTTTTTTGGACTCCTCGAAAATTTACTCTATTTCGTCTAATTTTCAACCTTTTACCTTAAAAAAATTACAATAGCTTCTACAAATATATTTCTTGCCAGTAAAAAAACATTTTTCATCAATTATTTCAATGTGTACCTAATCCCTTTACCTGATCCACCATACTTTTGTCTCGGTTTTTGACATTCCAAACCAACCTGATTTTGGATTAAAGGGTTACCCCCACTTGCAGCGCAAAAAAATATGTCATTTTCATAAATTTTTTTAAAGAAAACTACGAAACTTTTTTAAACGACTATTATATTATCTTAAAGTACATACATTGAACACCTTTCAATAATTTTTTTATTCAAAAATATTACATTGTTGTATTACAAATGGGCGTCAAAACAATGGTATTTTAATTTTCACCTTTTGCGGTGACCAAAATTGTGTCGAAGTGGATCATCTGAAACAAAAAATAGCGATGGACTTAGTTAAATAACAGTATAAACTAGTATTTGATCGAAGGATTTAAAACAATATCCATTTTTCACAAAATGGCGGACAGTCAAAGTTAATGGTTCGATTTTCACTTAAAAAAACGGTCGTCTTTTGGCTATAAAACGGCCATTTTTTATCAAAAACACAAATCGAAATATCAAACACAAAATTTTTATGTATTAAATAAGCTTGCCAAGTTTCAAACAGATCATTTCAGTAGTTTTCGAGTAATTTTGGACACCGACTTTAAAAATGTCTTTTCGAGAAAAACGCGTTTAAAGTTTCAGTTTCAGTTTACACGGTGGATACAATTTTTTTTTATTTTATATTCCATATAAGAGCTCTTCCGCCGACGATGCCGCTTCCAAAAATGCGATTTGCTGTTACCTTCTCAGCATTCTGCCTTCCCGAGTTCTCTCGGCCGCAACAACAGATAGAAACCGGAGAGAGGGTCGAGCGCGGCAGACGGCAGATTAGCCGGCTGTATAAGTAACGGTTTCTTCTCTTTCAACGCTCACATCTCGGTCAATTTTTTTCGGATCGACTTGAAATTTGAAGGACGTATTCTCAGATAGTTATATTTATAAAAAAACGCAACAAAAAATAAAAGAAAAATTTCAAAGTTACGAGTGGGAGTAACCCCTTAATCTAATCAAAGTCGGAAGCGAATGTTAATTCCTTTACGGTTGAATTTATTTTAGCACTTGCTGCATTCCATCAATCAGGTGAAGAGTTCATTTGAACTAACTTTCATTCGGAATTTCTTCTGAAGTAGTGGAAACTTTCGCAAAAGATAATTTGCAGTGCTCAAGAAGACAAGATAATATTCATGCATAATCATTTAACTTTTTCAATACCTTTCATGATGAATGAATCATCTATATAAATCTGAATAACATTTTTCACTCAAACACTAAAACTCATTTCTGCCAGTGAAAACGGCTTGTCTCATTTCGTTGTCAGCTCGAAACCTACCTGATCTGAGAGTGCAGTATGAACGTACTTTTATTTTGATACAGCTTAAAAATTAAAACAGAAACTCTCGTGCTGCTTATAAATGTAAGAACAATCAATCGGTTTTAGATTTTTAGAAAATTCAGTGCAAAAATTCATCGGACGAAATTTAATACGTCATTGTGAGTGCAAAAAATAGTTTATTTCATAAATACTCGTACTTGCACAATTTATTTTGTGCTGTTTTTCCAGGGTAAAGAACAATGCTAACGTTGGATCCAAAATGTCATCGCAGTCTTCATTCTTTCAGTTTTCACTAACACCTTCGCATCAACAAATACAAACAATCAATCTTTCAGCTATAAGATTTCATTTATTACGGCCAACATATCGTTTGCTTAAAACTCGGTATCGTTTGCTTAATACAATTCCAGGATGCTCATATATAGCCTTTGCGAACAAGCAGTATACCGCCATTCAATGTCAATCCAATTTCGACCAATCTATTTCTGTCGTATTGCACTCGATAGAAAAAGCCATCATTGATTTGACGTGTGATACAAATTATTGAACCCGTGGTTCTGCAAATTTAATACGATTTTTAAAAGTCATGCAACTTGCCATGAGTATGTTCACTTACAAATGATCTTCCGCCAATACATTTGTCAAAATTTTCAATGCAGGATCGAGTATTTCTTCAAGACATATCAGAGTTTCACCACCTGGAACATTGCCTACCAGTAGCTTGCAGTATGTCTGCAGTAATAGGATATTAAAAACGTTATTTAGAGACTACGACATTTCAAAGTGATGTAGAGCGATGCAACGTGCATCAATAAGAATAGATGAACACGTGGAAAACTGATAAAAATGATATGAAAACTGTTCAATACATTCGTAAAGTTTTAAAAACTGCATTGAAAATCATCCATTTCTAAAAACCTGAACCAAAAAGCCAGCTAAGGCTCAACAACAGGTTGGCAACTATTTTCCTAAATTACCCTGTGGCCACGTCTTCCAGACACCAGAACGGCAAGCATTCCAGACAGTAAGAGTAAACCAAAAAACGATTTCATTTCGTTGGATTTTTCAAGATTTTAAAGCTCCAATGCTGATTTGAATTCTCAAAGATATACTTACTACTGATACTACTGCGCTCTGCTCTGCTTATATAGTCAATATAGTGGAAAATTAATGTAATGGTGTAATTCCTTACTAATTATCCAGAGCTGTTTCAAATTGTGGAAATTGTTGATTCCGCTAAATAGCCGAACCTGCTTCAGTTTCCAGTAAAATTATGGTCATAAAACTAAGGCGGAAAGTAATTAATGAACCTAAATAAATGTTCGATTGATAAGAACGTCTCAATGGAAAATTTGAAATTTCACTGCAGAGCTATCAAACACGTTGATAACCATAACGGCTCATAAATTGATGATAAAAAAATTTGAAAATATTAAATTTCCTTGGAAGTTGTTACAAATGAAAAACAAGCCCCTGATTTTTCTTTACTTCAGTGTTGGCGAGGGTATTGGTGAGGGTAAAGGGTGAGTCTGAACACCACTCACTTCAAACAAAACTGCCACCAATGGATCAGTCTCTGCGATACGAGAAGTGAACCACTTTCCGCTTTCCATCCAGCCCTCAACTCTTCTCATTACTCGTTTGAGTTTGAGTCGGACGAGGTGAGAATTTTTATGCTCTAAATACATATTGGCCCAACATCATCATCATCGATGGCGCGACAGCCCAAGTCGGGGCTTGGCCTCCAGTAACGTCCGCCTCCAATCGTCTCGATCCTGTGACCTGGTTCTCCAATTATTGACCTGCTGCCTGTGTCTATCGTTTCTTCCCAACGTTTCATCGGCTTACCAACTGGACGCTTCCCTTGTGCTCTACCTTTCAACGTTCTTTTAGGTAGTCTATTGGCCTTCATCCTCTCGACATGGCCAGCCCGTTGTAACTTTCGTAACTTAATGCATGTGGATACAGGTGGGTCGTCATATATATGGTACAACTCATTGTTGTATCGCATTCTCCACTCTGTCCCTTCTTGTATGTGGCCGAAAATTCGTCGCAGTACGTACGCTAAAATACGTCCAGAGCCTTTTTGGAGTCCGTAGTCCAGGCTTCGCTTCCATAGAGAAGCACAGGTTTAATGAGTGTTTTGTATATGCGAAGCTTATTATTCCTGTGCACGTTCGTAGACTTGATTATGGGGAGTGTGGAATAGTACGCCTTGTTCGCTGCATTTATTCTCCGTAAAATTTCGTCCTTTTCACGGCCTGATTTATCAAGGTGAACTCCTTAGTAGATGAAGTTATCTAGATTCTCGATGTTGTAGTCTCCTAAGGTCAAGTTTTGTCCGATTGGCGCCATTTTTCTTGTTTGCGTCTATAATTTGGATTTATCTTCGTTGATCCGTAGATTTATTTTCCTTTCTTCTGACTCCAAACTTAGGAAAGCTTCCTTGGCCAAAAATTCACTCAGGCTAGGAGTGAGCCCAACATCTGCTCAGCTCGCACCAAGGAGGTGTGCACATAATGGCCATAGCCTCTTTTGGTCTTGCTTGGGCCAATATGTATTTCCTACATGAGATTTGATGACAGCGGGTTGATTATCGAAATAGCCCAACAAAAACACGTCTTTCGGCATTTCGAGGCGCAAGATACAATCATGAGCAATATTCCGTAGGCCTAGCCCAAGAATTGGCCCTTGGGCTGCTCAAGCTGTAAAGCCCTTTATAGACATGAGTCCATGCGATCTAGCGTGTTTTGCTTACACGAGTCAATTAGATTTTGTTTATATAGGCGGCTCTAAAGCGAAGGAGGTGCAGCATGTTGATTCATGTACAACAGATTTTATAATGATTTCTTTCGCTCAGTGGCATGTGTGGATGATTCGTTGATGATCATTGAAATATATGTTTTGTGGATGATTATTTTATTATATGATGATGTGCAAAAAATATTTTATGATGATGAGCAAAAAAAAACATCATAATAAGCGTGTAAAATCCATCCACTTATCGCCTTAGACACGCCTTCAAAAAACTGGATTTGAGTTGACTTGACTCGTGAAATCTATAAACACATGGACGCATGGACTCATGTCTAAAAAGGGCTTAATAGTTTTGCATACATTTCTCTAATTCATTTCATATATCAAATGGTAGTAGGTTCATATCATGGCTAGCCTGTATTTGTCCAACTGAAAATATGTCAATCCATCTCGCCGCGGTAAAAGCGTTAAACGGCCCACAGACGAGAGATCTCGTCGACTACTAGATCTGCAATATGCGATATCTGCAACGAAATTCTCTGTCTGTGGGCTAGTCTTAAGGTATGTATCCATATGTATCATTTTCGCGTATCGTATCACCGTTGCGTATCAGTGGATACGACAAACGTATCTTCGTTGCGTATCAAAATTTGATATAAAGAAACGCAACGAACTCGATCGGTCATTTGGCGGTTTCTTGCCGTCACATCAAAGGAATGAAACGATACACTCTCGAATCATATTTGGACAACTTGCGTTGCACAAGTCGCGTTGCATGATTTGACATTTGAGTCGTTAACTTGTCAATATTGTAGTGCAGTGCATAGATAATGGAGTGGAATAAAGAAAACATTCTTCAATTTATTGAAGTATATCGACGATGTCACATTTTGTGCAAGGAATGATACGATACTAAGTGGAGTCATGTGTGGACACGTTGCGTTGTACACTATAGATTCGTGAATAAAAGCGTTGCAGCTGCGTATCGATCTTTTTGCAACGGATCGTATTGATGATACATGGAATATTGAGTAGTGTGGACACCGTATCCGTTTAGTGAATGATACGCAACAGGGATACGATACGGAAGAAATGCAACATATGGATACCTACTTTTAGGTTGCATTTTTAGTCTCTGCAACGGTTGCAGTAAATATCAAAATTTTTTGATATTTGGTGGGCGGAGCTACTGGTTGACGATCACGTTGCTGTGTCTGTTGTGATTTTGAGACTAGAATGGAGATCTCATTTGAATTTAGAGGAATGTAATGGTAACATAATTCGAAATCATTGGTTTAACGAACTGAATTGTGTATGAATATGCTCAACAAGAGTCAGTTGGCATACCTCATGACCCCGTTAATGTTTTATATATTTCAGGAAATATTTATAAACGAAAGGAATAGATGTGGAACAATAATATCTTTGAACATTTGGCAGCAACGGATATTTAGTTCATTTTCAGTGCTGCCTGCCTATGATGACCGCCAATTAAAATTCAATAAAAAAGTATTTAGAGGGCTACATGTGTCTGAACCAGAAAGTACAGATACCTAGATACCCGTACATACCTGTTCGAAATAATTTTACGTGAAACATAATTTTAAACCTTATTAAGGCACAATTACTGCCAGCTGATGATACATACAAATTTATAATTTTCTTCGAAAATTAGTTAATACACCCCTAATACGAACAATTACTGCCTGGTT
This sequence comes from Nemotelus pantherinus, assembly GCA_963978885.1. Taxonomy (NCBI): domain Eukaryota; kingdom Metazoa; phylum Arthropoda; class Insecta; order Diptera; family Stratiomyidae; genus Nemotelus; species Nemotelus pantherinus. The sequence goes on along the minus strand of OZ022264.1, from coordinate 246,799,860 downwards.
ATAATGGCCGCCAATTAAACATTATTTAGAGGGATCTACGACTAGGCTACAGATGCCTGAAGCAGAAAGTACAAATATTTCATATATCCGAGTATATGTACCTGTTCGAAATTACTTAAGGGGGGGGGTAGGGTTTTGAAGGCAGAAAAAAACAGGTTTTTACAGATTTTTTTTTGGGCGTACGGTAAAAGTAAATTTATTTCTAATTATTATACATTAAAGAGTAGTTATTGAACTATATTCTGTGAAATATTGGTTGAAAAATATTGAAAATTGACCGAATGGCAGCAATTCTTCGCAGGCGCCTCAGAAAAAATACATTTTGCGGTGCACGTCATACCTCAGCACTGGATCATCTGAAATGAAATAACCAAAGTTTTTCTTTTAATTTTTATGTCCCTCTAGGTATCCCTGTCGAGTTTTTCCATTTTTTTTTAAATTTTTGAACTTTTTACAAGACTTGAAAGTGAAAATACCGATTTTTGGCCTAAATTCATGACTATTGTTGTTAATAATAAAAAAAATAAAATCAAAAACGAAAAAATCTCAACAGGGTTACCTCATGAATTATGTAAGGAAATACTGTAAAAAATTTGAGAACGATCGGTTGAATAGATTTTGAGTTACAGAGTGCACCGACTCAAAAAACATCGATTTGAGAAAAACGCGTTTAAAGTTTTTCGTAGCGAAAAGACCCTGATAAAACTTAGTAAGCTATTTATTTTTTATTTTACTCACATAGAATCATCAATGCCGGGACCATAGAGTATAGAACTTTCGTCAAGAATGTCCAAAGCATCTTTTTGATCAAGTCTGCGGCGAATTCTATCATTTTTAGCGGTTTCAGCTGCTCGCTCATCTGCTCTGTTAATTCGAATATCGTCGGTTAGAAGCGCCCATCCATGACAACTTGGACCAGTACTGATTCGCATATCTTCTAGGAAGGTTAAATAAGCGTTACAGCCTTCATTGAAAACACAAGCAGCCACTGAAGATGCAAATTCGACGATAGTTGCTGAACCACTCTCAACTTTCGGCGCAATCTTCCAAATAAGCTGGTTCAAACTCTCATTATTATTTTGTGTGAATCCGCCAATACATCGCTCTAGGAGAGCATCTTTGCTTAAATCTTCATAAATTGGCTTGATTCCTTGTAAAACATCAGTTGGTAGAGCAGAATATGAGTGTTTGAAATTATTCAGCTTGTTTGAAGCTGCGGCTTTCTGCCATTCACACCATGAGTCTTCTCCGCTAGGGCAGTTTTCGTATTGTGGTTTTGCATCGGTTGAGGCATAATGATAGTAAGTTGCCCAAATGGCTTTTTTCATTTCTTCTACAGAATTAGAATTGAAACGAATTGCACGACCATAGTACTGGGTGAGCTTATCAATCATTTTTGCAGTCAGTTTCCCTTTACCTGAGAGAGTTTTTTTTTGGATATTTTTTCCAGTTTTAGTTTCACTATCAGTCACAGTTTTTTTGACTAAACCACGCAAACGAGTTCCCATCCTTTTTTGGACGTGTCCAACACATTCTTTTTTATTGATCAGAAAATTTTCACCATAAGGTTCAGCACTGATAACACCACTATATGTTTTCGAGTCACCATCTCCAATATAGTTGCGAATCTTCACGTTATTCTCTTGCGATCTTTTGAACATTGTGACAATTGCGTCGACTTCCATGTTACCGGATGCTCCTTTGTGATTTACAGAACATTGATCTTCATTTATATGGTTCTCTTGCCATTGTTCGAACTCTGCAGAATCAAGCTTATTCTTCCAAGTAACGCACATGTGACAGTATGAACTTTTTACGAGAACATCGACGACTTTTCCGGTGTAATATCCAATCAAGGAAGCCACGCCATACAAAGAAGAAAATCCACGCTTTTTCCAAGTTCCATCGCCTGATACAGTTAATTCTGATGAAGATTCAATATTTTTTTCTCTACACATAGCTGCTTTTTCTTCCTTAATCGCAGAAACAAAAAATCTTTTTGCGGCATTCGTCACACTGGAGGACATTTTCTTCAAGTAATTGTTGTATACCGATTTTGATACGAAATTACTGGATAAATCCATCAGTCCGCAGAATTTGTCACAACCAGCTAATCCCAAGCCTAAAACTCGCATCACGAAAGCAAATCGGTAGTTCACTTCATACATATGATTATCTACTCGTTCACTAGACGGAACGTAACGAGGTTCTTTGCATTTTTCACATTTTATTTTTATCTTGAAACCAAGACCTATTTTGCCACAACACTGAAATGATACTGTACTATCACAAACTGCACACTTTACTAACGTAGAAATTGTTGAAAAAACTAACAGAAAATCAATGATTCTGAAATGTTTATTTGTATCTTCAGCAACTTTTTGGCTAAAGCTTAGTCTGATTTTTTTCGTTGACGTACTCCTTGCCTCAATATCGTCATCGTTTCTTCGTTTATGCGGAGGAACTATTTTTTTAGCTTGATACAACTTTTTTGCAGACTCCTTTCTACACTCTCTTGAAACTTTTCTCGGCATTTTGCGAACAACACAAATATCACAACGAAATAGAGTAAGAAAATACAACACGACTGTTACACTCCGCGTCTGCTTCGAAAATGAACCAACACCAGGTACCGTTACAACGACCTTGTCTAAGACCTTTCTGTAAACTGCTTAGGGACAATAACAAAAGAGATTGAGAAACAGCTGCCTTTCCGCTGAGCGGTTACAGCTCAGGTAGTCGTTCGAGACACGCCTACTTCCAAAGCTATATCTTTGTGAGTTTTGCTCCGATTGACTTCATATTAACAGACAACATTCTTGAGTTACTATACTTTCATAATATGCAATAAAAAAAAATCACTTTTTTTGAACCCTCAAAACCATACCCCCCCCCTTAACGTAAAACATCATTTGCTAACAATGCTTACAATGTATGTCTTTCGTTTTCTTACAGCGAAAATGACCTGAAAACACTCATTCCAAAGCGTGTGTTGCTTCAACGAAAACAACGTTCGAATGAGATTGCAATTCAAGTTGCGATTACATTCTATATCTGTGGCAAATCTATTGAGATCCAGTCGACGACCAGATCTTAGGAATGGAAAAATCGGTGACGGTTAATCGGTTAACCGGTTAAACCGATTCACCGATCAACTAATTTTCACCGGGTAATCGCAGTCACCCAAATCGATTAATCGGTTAAATGTTTCGGTTAACCGATTTTTTTAACATAGGAAATTTTGTCCTCTACTTGAACGAAAAACGGCTGTTGCCGTGCGCTATGGCTCTCGCTGTTACGATTTTACGGTGCGTCTTGACTTGCTCAATTTTGGACGCCTAAACGCATTGCTACCGTCTTCTTGTTCCCTCTCTTCGGTGTGGTTGGAACACGCCATCGCGAGCATTGTTAAAGTACGAGTGCTTTGTTTTAAATTTGTGTCATTTGTGTGAAGTTCTCGTCTTCTATTATCTGAATTTTCATATCAGTCCACAAGCACCGTGCGTTACCATCTTGCGCAAGTGCACTTCATTTCTACTCGTAAGCAGGACTCAAATAAGAGAAAGAGAATCAGCGACACCACAAGTGACAACGAGAATACTGATCACCCGCCTGCACAGGTACGATAGCTCATCTCGCTTAACCTTATTGTATCCTCGTGAAACGTGAAATCTTTCCTTGGTAGATTCCTAGTGCACGCGCGGTAGTGATCAGCAGGGTCAGGGATTTTCTCAGGATTTTTTCCTGGGGGGTGTGTTCAGAATTTTAGGAGGGGTGTCCCTTTTGAACAAAGGACACAAAGATCCCTTTGTGTAGGAAAATTGTCCGTGTTAAGGGGGGGGGTATTAAGGGGGTGTAGGAAAATCTCTGAGCAGGGTGATGCTGGGGGCAGGAAGGGCGCTGGAAGTGGCAACGCTGTGAGAGCTAGTGTAGATAGGCCGTTGGACAAGTGTCTCGTTAACACCATGTTCTTCTCAAGTAAGCACTCGTCTATTTTCATCCAATAGCTACGCTCTTATCCGTCAATTTCTCGCGAGAGGTGTATTCGGTTGAAATCGCTTGTCTGATTGTTTCTGCTACAGCGGTTGTATTTTTGCTTAGGAGGTGGTCAACGGGACAAGAAAGTCACCAACGCCTTACTGTTCATTATCGCACGTGACGACTTCAAGGCAATGCAGCCTTTGCACTCCTTGTCCTCTAAACCTACGTGTACCAAGGCGATGAAACAGAAGTTCCTGGAGCTGTGGGCTGACTATGGGTGAAAGCTTTCCAATGTCAAATCTATAGGTTTCACACTAGATTTTAGGACGCATTCGGAGACCATGCAGTCATACCTGGGCGTAACACCGCATTTCAGAGACGGTAAATTTACAACAATGACCTCTAGCGCAATCAATTTGTGTTACTCAATTATTTGGCATTTAAGTAGTGTTTGTTTGTTTCAAAAAAATCAGCGATTTTTCGCCGGCGAATAGCTGATCGATTAACGGTTAACCGTTCACCGGTGAATAAAATAAGTTTTCCAACCCTACCAGATCTCCGTGTCTGTGGGCCGTTTAACACCTTAGCGTCCACAAATATAAACAATCAATCTTTCAGGTGTAATCTTTCATTTATTGAGACCAACATATCGTTTGCTTAAAACCGGGTATTGTTGTCTTTATACTAATCCAAGGTGCTCATATAGAGCTTTTGCGAACAAGCTTTAATTTACCCCTCAATGTGAATGAAATTTCGAGCAACCTATTTTTGTCGTATTGCACTCGATAGAAAATCTCATGTTTGATTCGACGTGTGATACAAATGATTGAACCCGTGTTTCTGCAAATTGAATACAATTTTTAAAAGTCTTGCAACTGGCCATGAGTATGTTCACTTACAAACAATCATCTGCCAGTACAGTTATCAAAATTGGCAATGCGGCATCGTGTATATCTTGAAGAGATATCAGAACATCTCCACAGGGACCATCGCTTATCTGTAACCTACAACATACCTGAAGTAATACGATATTAAAAACGCCATTTGACTAGAAAATTTCAAAATGATGTAGAGCGATGCAACATGCACTAAAAAGAATAGATATACACGTGGAAAACTGATAAAAATGAGATGAAAACTGTTGACTACATTCGTAAACTTTTGAAAACTACAGTGAAAATCTTCCATTTCTAAAAACCTGAACCAAAAAGCCAGCTAAGTCTCAGCAACAGGTTGGCAATTATATTTCTAAATTACCCTGTGGTCATGACGTCTGCCAGACACTAGAACGGCAAGCACTCCAGACAGTAAGAGTAAACCAAAAAACGTTTTCATTTCGTTGGGTTTTTCAAGATTTTCAAGCTCCAATACTGATTTGAACTCTCAAAGATACTTACTACTGATACTACTGCGCTCTACTCTATTTATGTAGTCAATATAGTAGAAAATCAATGTAATGGTGTAATTCCTTACTAGTTATCTAGAGCTGTTTCAAATTGTGGCAATTATTGATTCCGCTAACTATACGAGTCTGCTTGAGTTTCCAGTAAAATAATTGTTATGGAACTAATGTGGAAAGTAACTAATAAGCCTAGGTAAATATCCGACTAATAAAAATGTCACAATAGCGAACTTGAAATATCAGCGCGAAAGCTTCAACGAATGCCAATGCCCGTGTTCCATTATTACTATTTAGTACTTGCAAGTACTTCTAGCAACTTCCAACTATGTACTTATCATAACATTGAAAACACGTTTCCAATTCATTTTTCAAACCTAGTTTTTTTTTTAGAATTATAGGGGTATTTAGAATTATAGGGGTATTAAATTAGAATTATAGGGGTATTTAAAATATGACTAAAATGGTCGCCGGGACCGAAGGGTTAAAGTTAATTAGCATATGGTGAGATTTAGACCTATTCTACATATTCACAAACGTATCCTCAAAGTTTCAGCTCAATTGGATGGCGAGTTTCCGACAAATAGTCACTGTAGTTTTTTGATTATATTTGTGTATGTATGTGTATATATATATACAGTGGCTCAATTAAGTAACCGGACAGTACAGCGATGTGAAGATTTTTGTCTGTCACTTTATGAAAAATCAATTGGCTACCAGCCTTTTGGAATAGATTCCACCAACGACCTGCAATAAGAGGGATCGATTTTTTTCCATTCGTCCTCCAGAGCCACTTTAAGCTCGGCCTTCGAAGACATTACCCACGATTTCAATTTGTTTTCTAAATAGGCCCACAAACGTTCGATTACATTTATATCCGGAGATTGTGGGGGCATTTCCATCACGTGAGGACAATTGTGCAATAACCACATGCGCGTATTGTGATCTTTGTGTTTTGGGTCATTGTCTTGATAGAACGAAAATGTCTCAGAAATACCCAATTTATCTACAATTTCTTTGAAATTTTCTTTTAAAATGGATATGTAGCTGTGTTGATCCATTATGTTATCAATAAAAATTAGCTTTCCTAGTTCAGAGGCAGCCGTACAACCCCTAACCATCAATGATCCAGCTCCATGTTTTACGGTCGGTTGAAGGCTAACAGGTTTGAACTCGTCATTTGGTCGTCTCCACACACATATTTGTCTATCTGACCGGAAAACATTAAATTTGCTCTCGTCAGTAAATAACACTGTGCTCCAATAGGAAAAGTCACACGATTTATGCACTTTAGCGAACTTAAGTCGCGTTAGCTGATTTTTCTTATTTAGAAAAACGTTTTTTGCGTGGAACTATGCCGTTAAAATCGTCACTCCGTAGAACTTTTCTCACAGATTCTGTGCTTGCAGTAAGGTGGAGGTAGTAAGACACTTCTGATTTCAATTTTGTCGCACTCAGTTTAGGATTTTTCTTTACTTGCTGCACGATCCACTTTTCATATGCCTCTGAAAATTTCTGGGATTATTTTCAATACTTTTATTAATTTTAAACCGTTTAATGATGTCATGAACTGTCAAATGGCTTCTACCGATGATTTCCCCAATTTCTCGCACCAACATCCCGTTTTTGTGATGTTTGATGACCAATTTCCCAACTTCGTTAGTAGTTTCTTTACCTCGACGACCCATGCTAGTTTTGTATGAGAATTCACTATAAAAATTTCGCAACAAGTAATTTATTCTTTTCGCTTACACTTTGACTATTGTTATTCACACTTAATTTGTTATAATTCGGGGAATTCCCATCTCAACTGTCAAAAGAAAAGCAGTGCTACGATGTGTCTGAATATTTAATTGGAATTTAACAATCACATATGTTTGAAGTGGCGCATATTTTCAGGCTAGTCCGTAACAAGTAAGGTTGGCAAAATACCGATAATATGTTCCGTAAAATGCTTTGCCGAAACCATCACCCAGATTCGGAGTCAGATTGATACCACAACAACAACGACTCGAACAGAAATGGCTAAACGAATATTTGCAAAATGTTTTCGGGGCACATTAGATCACTATACAAAGCTCGAGCTGCTCAGCAGCTAGCCGATGCCCTGTTTCAATATAAGGCTAATATATTAGCAATAAAACAGATCAGATGGCCAGAGAATGGTGTTTTACAGAAGAAAGAATATTACTTATATTACAGCTGTCATTCAAAACACCGTGGAATCTAGGTAGGCATCCTCGTGAGTTGAAAAATGAAGTCTACCATCATCGGCTTTAACGCTATCTATATACACTCTAGAGCCAAATTTACAAACATTAGCCTCATGAAGGTTCAAGTACCTACGGAGGAATCTCCTGACGACGAAAAAGAATCATATTACGATCAGGTCGAGTGGATCCCCAATGGTATAATTATGATCAGGTCGAGTGGATCCCCAAGCTAGTATTCAGGCATAGGTCAGGCTGCTATAGTTTACATGAGAACATTAATGACAATGGACTTCAAGAAGAACTTAGTTGTTGCGAGTACCAAGTACCCACTTGAAGATATCCATAAGGCCACCTGGATATCACCTCATAGATCCACTCGTAATAAAATAGACCATGTGGTGATAGATCACCACCACTATTCGATCCAGATTACGGTACGAACGTGTCGAGGTGCCAACTTAGACTCGGTATGGTTCTTCGAGCGCGAATTGCTTTGCGTAGAAACATTTCATCCGCAAACCAGGCTTGAATCAGCGCGGCTGCCTTGCGCAATGAAAATACCAGTAACGCCTTTGGGCTTGCGTAAGAACTCGCCCTCGAAGAGCTCGATGAAGGGAGAGTAAGTCCTGCGGACAAGATGCCGGGTGTAAATGAGATGTGGGTACGCCTTAAGAATACTATTTATTTATTTATTTAAATCTATTTTAACAGACTTCTGCCCATTTACAAAAATATAAATATTAGATAAACCCTAAAGAAGAAAAAAGAAAAAATTAACAAATAAATGAAAATATTAAAAATATACATATTTGAAATTCAACAAATTAAAGCTAATATACAATTTAACATTGAAGAAAATGCAAATATGGTAAAAAAATTAAAACGAAAGTCAAACATTATAAGAAGCATTAAGATTTATATCTTTAATTTGCGTTTTAAATTGAGAGAATGTTAGCGGAAAAGGACCAAGCTGAAGGACGTTGTGCTTCCTGGGGATACGCACTAGCGGTGAGTTAAAATAAACTTCAGAACACGAGAGCATTAATTGAGATCTATCTGTTAGACAAATCACATAACCAAGATCGGAGAGTACAGGACAATGGAGTAGCTTGAAAAGTAAGCACTCGTCAAGGAACACTCGTCGGGAATCTAATGAAGGAATTTGGAATAAGGAAAGACGATCACTATAACCACAGTAAGGGATGTTGAATTTAAATAACAGTGAGCGAGTAAACCTACGCTGAACGTATTCCACTGCCTCACTGAGATATTTATGACGGGGAGACCAGACTTGACAACAATACTCTAGATGTAAAAACAGATGGAAAGAGGTAGCGATGCTAGAAAACGAAGAAGAGCATCTAAGAATGAAACTGGACAGACAAGAGGCCTTGGCATTTAGGCATATAGGCATTTTGCAACACGAATTTGAGCTTTGGATCAAATTACACACCAAGATCCTTAAAATTATCAACAGCCGTAATGGGAGAGCCATACAGAGTATAGGAATATATTAAGGGTGACATTTTATACGTATAGGACATCTGATAGCATTTGGATATGTTCAAAGTAAGTGAATTTTTAGAGCACCAGTCGCACAGAGTACAGAGATCATTTTGGAGTTGGAGGCAGTCATTGGTAGATTCAATTACTTTAAAAATCTTGAAGTCATCAGTAAAGAAGAGGCAGGGAGAACGAATAAAGGATGGAAGATCATTTATAAATACTAAGAATAATAATGGCTCGAGAATGGCGCCCTGAGGAACACCAGAAAGCGGACAGAAAGAGGAAGAGGTGGAAGATTGCATAGTTACAGCACAAGAACGAAAAGAAACATAGAATGAAAACCAAGACAAAAGAGAGCCCGATACCCCATAACTTCGAAGCTCTGGAAAAAGAATTCTGTGGTCAAAAGAATCAAAAGCTTTTGAGAAGTTGGTATATACGACATCCACTTATTTCCGTTGGTCTAAAGCAGAAGCAACAAAGTTAGTAAAAGTTATAAGATAAGAGGTGGGAGATCTATTTTTGACAAAACCATGCTGTTCCGAAGCAAGGAAGTGATAGAGGAGAGGAAGCAGCCTGTTAGAAACCACTCTTTCAAGAACTTTTCCACAACGAGGAAGGAGGGAAATTGGACGGTAGTTGAAAACACAGCTTGGGTCTCCAAACTTGAGGATGGGGGAAATATAAGTAGATTTCTAACTGGAGAGGAAGGAGCCAGTTTAGAGGCTGAAGTTAAATATAATAGACAAAGAAACACATAAGGACGATGATAGTGATTTGGCCAACAGGTTAGGGATACCATCAGAACCACAACCGACATTCACATCAAGACATTCGAGTAAGGATTCAATTTCAAGAGGATTTGTGTAAATGGGAGATAAGGAGGGTGAAGCAACATGGAGAATTTAATTAGGCAAGATACGATTATGTTGAGAAAAGAAAGAAGGAAAATATTTTGCGAAGAGGTGGCAAATTTCACGTGGATTAGATGCAGTAGCATTGTCGAGGAACATGGAATCGGGGAAACGATGGGAGGTTTTGAGGGAACGGACATAAGACCAAAAGGGTTTTTGATGATTAGATTAGATAAAGGACTCAATGCTGGAAGGGTAATCCCGGATAACTTAATTTACAGCAGTTTTGGCAGAAGATCGTAGCCTCAAAAATTCGATGAAGGCATCATAAGAGCCTGTTCGTCTAAATCTAGCTAGAGCGACATCCTTTGCTTTCAGCAATTAATGAAATTATATTGCACGTATGCGATCAAGGAAAGATGCCGATCAAGAAAGACTCGTGTAATATACTCCATATAAGAGGTATAATATTACGCATACATAAGAAAGGAGATGTAACTACGTTCAGGAACTATAGAGTTATAACATTGTTCAGTACTTCCTATAAGATTTTTTTTTTCTATGCTACAAAAACGAATAGCCTCATACATTAAAGCAATTATCGGACAATATCAATGTGACTCCACCCCAGGCAAATTAACAATTGATTAGATCTTTACTCTCAGGCAGGCGATGGTAAAATGTCTATTTATTCACTCTAAGGCCAGCTATGCCAGCTATGCCAGCATAGCCAGAGTAGAACTGTATAAAGCTATGAGAGATTTGGCATCCCAAACAATCTAACACGATTGTACATGGTGTCCATGATGAATATAATAAACTAAGTTAAAATAGCCGGATTGCTATCCAGACCGCTCAACGTCAACAATGGTATGGCCTGTTTCCTTTTCAACCTGACGTTGGAACAAGTAATCTGAGACTCTGGCTTATCAACGAGAGGGACTATCGTTACCAAATCCAGCCAGGTACTGGCTTATCCAGATAATGTTGACATCATCGAAACTAGCTGTATGAGAATATTTATTTATTTATTTATTTATTAAATCCTTGCGGTACAGATACAATTCCAATTACAGCGTCAAGAAAGCAAAAATAAAAGAATGAAACATAAAAAAGGAAAAGAAATAGCAAAAATAATTGAATAATTTGAAAAATAAAATTAGGACTATGGTAAATAGCAATTCAAGGTAACATTTTCAATACATGCTTTAATTGTGAAAAAGATTGCGGAAGAGGACCAAGCTTAAGAGCATTATGCGTTCTGGGTAGACGCAGCAAAGGTGAATGAAAGTAGACTTTCGTTGGAGCAAATGGAACAGAGAAAACCTCAGAAGAACGACTTGGACGACTAGATTCACGTCTGGTTATCTGGGAACCAAGATCTGACAAAAAATGCCTTGGCAAAGTTTAAAGAGAAAACACTCATCGAGGAACATCTCCGAGATTGCAACGAGGACATATGAAGGAGGGAAACACGAGAGTAGTAGGGACAATAGGGGATATTGAATTTAAAAAGAAGCGAGCGAGTGAACCTGCGCTGAACAGATTCAATGGCGTCAGATAAATACTAAAAGCGCGGAGACCAGATTTGGCACGCGTATTCTACAATACTATGTACTAAGGAGACATATAAATGAATACAGGAGGAAATGTTGGTAAACATATACGAAGAACGCAAAACAAATCCAGCAGTCCTAGAGGCCCTGGACGTCGTATTCATGACATGAACATCAAATCTTAACTTTGAGTCAAACACCAAACCCAGGTCTCTAAAATGCTGGCCAACTGACAGGGAAATACCAAACAAAGAATAAGAGAAAACATTTGGAGTATTTTTATACGCAAAAGACATCTGATGGCACTTCAAAATGTTCAGTGGCAAGAAGTTGTCTTGACACCAGAGATTAAGAGCAAACAAGTCAGCTTGCAATTGATGAAAATCATTCGCAGACTTGATTGCTCTGTATAATTTTAAGTCATCTGCATATAAAAGACAGGAAGAATTGATAACAGAAGGTAGGTCATTGACAAACAAGATAAAAAGTAAGGGACCGAGGATAGAACCTTGAGGAACTCCGGATGTGGGAAATATGGGGAAAAAATGGAACCATTAAAAGTAGCTCTGCAAGGACGACTATAAAGATAAGAGGAAAACCAAGAGAGGAGGGGACCAAAAACACCAAAACCATAAAGTTTAAGGAGCAGCAGGTTATGGTTCACAGAATCAAAAGCCTTCGAAAAGTATGTGTAAATTACATCAACTTGACGTTGACAATTGAAGGCAAAGGCTACAAAATTAGTGAACTCCATAAGGTTGGTCAATGTAGAGCGACCCTTGATGAAACCATGCTGCTCAGGAGCAAGTAATGGCTGTAGAGACGGATAAATTCTATTGTAGACAAGACGTTCACGGATTTTACTGAAACAGCAGAGGAGGGATATAGGACGATAATTGGAAACAACGGAAGGATCACCACATTTGAAGATTGGGAAAATATTGGCGGATTTCCATAAAAAAGAAAATACACCAGATGTAAGGCTAATGTTGAAAAGGATAGCTAAAGGAACACAGAGCGACGATGAGAGGGATTTAACAAGGATATTAGGAATACCATTAGGACCGGAACTGGCATTAGAATTTAAGGTATGAAAAAGGATTTCAACTTCTAAATTTCAACTTCTACTAAACATAGATAATTCAGGATAGGTACGGGAGACAGTGGGAGCTACCGAGGTATTCAGTGGGTTTTTTTTAAAGGAGGAGAAAAAAAGGCAGCAAACAAATCTCAAATAGCCTGAGAAGTGGAAGCAGTAACATCATCAAGAGACATAGAATCAGGAACTGAAGAGTTGGATTTGAGGGAACGGATGTAGGACCAAAAGGATTTGGATTGATTAGAACATATTGAAGCATCTATGTTAGAAAAGTAATCACGCATAGCCTTCTTGAGCACTATTTTAGCGTCCGAACGCAAACTACGGAATTCCTGAAGGTCAGTGGGTGAACCCGTCTTCTTCAGCTTTTCACGAGCTTTTTCCTTAGCTTTAAGAGCATCAGAGATTTTCAATGTGAACCAAGGGACATCGTTAGGTTTGAGAGGACGTTTAATGGGAGTAAAACGAAAGATAAGGTTAGAAAAGAAAGAGTAGAACTTGGGTAATGCACAATCAGCATCCAATCCTTTGAAAAATGAAAACCAACTAATAAGATTGATATCAGAGGACATTTTTTGAAAGTCAGCTTTAAATAAATTATAACGCTGAAAAGAAGGACATTTATTCCTTACTTGGAAGGTCAACATCAAGCAAGAGAGGAGGGTGATGACATATGCAAAAGGAGCAGCAGAAAGAGTAAGGGAATCTAAGGGGACGCTAGTTAGGACTAAATCGAGGATTCTGTTATTAGTGTTACGGAGGTGGTGAATTTGGGAACAAGAACAAAGTGAAAGGAAGGAAGAAGTTGCAACAGAGAGGTGGTTATAGGATATTAAACTGAACTTATTTGTATCCCACTCCACAGTGGGCAAGTTAAAGTCGCCTAAAATGAGGAGGGGAGTGGAAGAAAACCGAAAGAGAATGAAACTTGATAGCTCAGCGTAAAAAACGTTCATATGCAGTGGCAGACAAATAACAAGGGATATACACACAGCAGATCAGTAGATCGGAAGATGGATAACGGATAGCACGTACAGCAATACACTCAACAGGAGGAGAAGGAATAAATTCGGCACAGAGTGTTCCACAAAGAGTGCTATGGATAGCAATTAAAACGCCTCCGCCATCGGCTTTGCAAGATGCAACCCGATCACGATCTCTCCGGAAAACGGTATGACATGAAAGGAATTCTCTGTTCAGAATATTGTCATTAAGCCACGTTTCTGTGAAACAGATGATGTGATGAGAATCTAAAGTAGACGCGAGCAATACTTCCTTAAGTTTGGTCCTCAAACCACGTACATTCTGGTAATAAATACAGAGTGAAGTAGATCTGTTGAAGTAGATATATTATCCCGATCGAGTGAGCAGCACAAAAATTGGGGCTGTACAACAATGAAGGAGAGACAAAGAACATAGTGGCAGCTTCGACAGGAAGAACACATAGAGTTAATTAAATCTTCAGGGCAGTTGAGTATAAATTTGATGTGGTGCCATCCTTCCACTACCTTGGGTCATTTGTAGCAGCTAATAACAACATGAAGGAAGAAACAAGCTGGCAGCTGCTTAAATCCAACAAAGCTTACTACAGTCTGCCAAGCCTCTTCAAATCTTGAGATTTCACCCGAACAACAAAGCTTCTGCTGTAGAAGACCATGGTCCTGGCAGTACTCACGTATGGATCCGAGACTTGGGTGGTCAGCATAAGGCAGTCGAACCTTTTAGCAGCAATTGAGAGGAAAGTCTTGCTTAGAATCAATGGCCTCATATGCAAAGAAGGGCGATTCCGGAGACGCTACAATCATAAGTTGTACGCTATCTACTTAGAAGCAGATATAATTACAGAGATAAAGCTACAGAGATAAAGAGGATTCTGCTCGGAAAACCATTTGCGCCAGACGACAGTGTGAGAGACCCTATTTATGCTGAAGCGATGGCGTTGACCACGATGCTCGGAGCTAAGGGATGCCTAGTTCAAGCAAAAAAATGTCGAATAAGGGTTGAACCGGACGCTGGCTGTGGCGTCGATACTGATGATGTTTCATCTCTAAGTATTTATACTAGCTTGTACTATTTCATATAATCATCAGCTCAATAAATTTTTCAACGCTTGGGTTCACGTCTTCTTCGTTTTTTTTCGCACACTAATAAGTAGAATGTCGAAACTGGGACCATTTCCAATCTAGTTTCCCATATATCGGTGTATAATGTGCATAAATAAACATGCACACGATGCTCTATATGTGTATGAAACACAAATACGAGGTTGTCCTTGATATTTAATCAATAATTTACAGTCACAAAAATTCGGTGTCCATTTTCCACAGTATTATCATACTTGTCATACTGTCGTCAATTAATTGGCAATAGAGTTATAAAAATCATTTTGAATATTTATTAGCAATTAAGACCGTAACAAAATGTAAGAGACCGGAAAAATTATTGATGACCGATACGCAAACGCAAGGGCAAGTATTATTTTGGAGAAAGTAAATAACTCATGATAAGCAAATAAAATTGATTACACAGTGAAGTGAAGAAAATCAATTAAATGTTTATGTCTTTATGCTCAAATGCATAATGAAGTATAGTAAAATCATTAATTTAGTTTGCTTAATTCATGATAAAATTAAATGAATATGCATCAAAAATAAAGTATACTAAAATATATATATACATCTAAAATATACTGTTGTTATGCCATTTTTGGGGGAAAAAAAATGAAGATTTGCTCCGTTATTATTTTACTGTTTTCTTCGACGGTAATTGGGGAGGTAATCATGAATTTTTTAACTACTTAGCCGATGTAGAGCATGCAAGTCAATATATTTTGTAGGTTTGTTTTTTGGAATCATTTCCAGAGGGCAGCGAATTACCACAAAGAATTCAAGTTTCCGATATTGATGAAGACGTACTGAATGTTTTAAAAAATGAATTGTAAGTTGTTTGCATATTTACAATCAATTAATTGAGATTTTTTATTTCGAAATTATAGCGCCTTATCTTCGGTTGTGTGTGCAACAAGAAAAATTGGTGTACATACTGAATACAGTGTACAATACAATACATTTTATGTGATCGTCATAGCTAAATTCCAGTCGAATAAAATACAAATCATCGACAGATATCATATCATTCTACCGAAATAAAAAATTGTCAAAATATTGCAGAATAATGTTGTTTTGCTAATTTACTAGTATCTGTGTCCAACAGACTACAGAATTAAATGTATATTATAATGGTAGGATCACTGAATTTGGGTATGTATATGGTATGTTGAATTTCAAATAAAGAGTTTTTTTATGGAAAAATAGAAAAAATGAAAGTTTAATTCCTGCAAATGGTAGAAGAAGGAGAGTTTACGTCTTTCTGGTGGTGTATTCAAAATCGTTAATACGCATTGTGTCGATCCAAATATTTATAATGTAGGTACGTTCCGTAATGGATTTGCGTATTGGATCCATGGCGCAGTGTTCCATTGAAGTTAATTATGAGTTCAATTTTCTCATTACCCAACGGGAAAAATAATGCTTACGGGTATATTTGGTAAGCATTTCGCGTAATGCGTGTAAGCATTACCGGACCGTTACGCGTTGTTTCTTTTTAACATTGCATGTCCTAGACTGGGAAGATTTAAACAAGGGGAAACTTATGCTTTTAGCCTTATAGCTTTATGTATAAGAGCTTTTTGGAAAGTACGACATCGTATCCTCGCATTTCCGTCATCTACGGTGAATACAAATTAAAACTTTGGCCGGCAGCCGATCGTATCTCAGCATGTGTGGTTTTTGCATGCTGAGTGATTGTGACGCTCATTGGAAACTCCAATAGCGCATGCTCTTTGCTAGATATCTTTGCTAGGGGAATTCATGCATTGTACTTACCTGTGTTTTGAAATGCTCCGAAATTTTCATCTTTCCGCTTTATATAGCAGACTACCCATAACCGATGTATGCTCGCAAGTTATTTTCCCCTTGTTTCTGCGAATGATGTTCATTGGCCAGTCTTGGACTTATAACATATGAGCTTTCTCCCTTGCAGCATTCCCCATGCTCCAAGTCATGTATACGAGTAAATCTTATAATTGCTGGAAAATAGCTTTGGAAATCGGAAATTTGCATTACCAGCATTGTTTGATTCATGCATTACGCCAGAATACCTTACCGCGATTCCCGTTGGGTAATGACCGACAATTCGCTTGTCATGGTATTGAAATTCACAAAGCGAAATGGAATCGTTTGTAGTTAAGCTTTCATGTTTCCGTTTTTTTTTGCAGATTTCAGTATTCTGAAGTAATTTGCATTTTCCTAGAATATCATATCTTTCGCGAATATTTTTTTAAAGAGGCTAGATTATTTGAAGGAGATCATTTTATTATTTCTATTTGCTGGCAAAATTAGGACGCGATTGAGAAATGCATCTTAGGTTTTAGAAGAATAGAGAACATACAGAAGCAGAGAGTCTTTCAGGAGCACGATCGGCTCGAAATATTCGATTGCCAGGACTTCTTCTTCGTACGATGGATTCATAATTTGGTTGAGGAGTTTGCTCATTTCCTTGTAGTTGAGCAGTTTAGAATCTACAATTCTACGCTCTTCAAGCTGGTTGGTCAAAACCATTTGTTGGACTTCGTCCTTGAAGAACCACAGCATAAGCCTATCATCATCGTCGGGGCACTATAGCCCGAATCGAGCCTTAGCCTCCTTGATGCTTCGCCTCCATTCGTCTCGGCTCAGTGACCGCGTCCTTCAGTTCAGTGCTCCCAAAACTGACCTGCTGTCAGCATATATCGAATCCTCCCGGCGCTTGCGTGGCTTACCGACTGGCCTGGCTCCGCTCGCTCGCCCCTTCAGAGACCGTTTGGAGATTCTATTATCGCTCATTCGCTCGACGTAGCCAGTCCACTGTAGTTTTTGTAGTCGTATGACGGTAGAGACTTCCGGCTCGTCATATATGGTATACAGCTCGTTCTTGTATCGGATTCGCCATCCATCTTCTTCACGTATTGGACCGAGGATCCTTCGTAATACCCTTCTTTCGAACGTATTCAAGGCTTTTTCAGACGATTGGGTCAGTGCCCAGGTTTCGCTTCCGTATCATAGCACAGGTCTGATAATTGTTTTTAGGATACGAAGCTTCGTATTCCTGTGTACACATCGAGATTTCAAAGTGGCAAACACCGAAAAGAATGTCTTATTGGCTAATTGAACTCGTCGTTTGATTTCGTCAATCTCATTCCCATTCTTCGAGAGGCTCGTCCCTAGGTACGCGAGGCTGTCTACGTTTTCAAGGTTATAGTCCCCTATAGCTATGTTTTGTCTTATTGGCGCTCTTTTCCTTGTTTGAGTCATAACTTTTGTTTTTTGTTCGTTAATTTGAAGACCAACTTTCTTGGCGGTTTTGTCTAGAGCTACAAATACGTCCTTGGCGTCGTTGAACGAATGTGAACGAATGTGTTGATGTCGCCAGCGTAAGCTACTAGCTGTGTTGACTTAAATTGAAAGAAGTGTTTGTTTTACAAGTATTGAAAGAAATATACGAAACTAGCTAACTGTGGAGAAAACTGTTGAATGCATTCAAAGGATTGAAAAATACCCTGAAAATTTTCCATTTACAAAAACTGCAATCGAAAATCCACGACACATAAACTCAGGCTGAGCAACAGGTTGCCAATTACATTCTCAAGTCAACTTGTAGCTTAATGCTTTTTTACACTCTAGACCCAGAATCAACTGCTAATATTTTATTTCTATCAATTTCAAAGGTTATTTGGTATTTCCAACTATTATCATAGATTTATGAGCCATCACGATCATCAACACGTTTGATAGCTCTCGTTAAAACTCTTGGATTGCAACCTAAAATTTAACATAGTGAAACTTTTATTCATTGAACAGTTATTTAAACTCAATAATTACTTTACTTCAAGCAGGATCGAAAAATTACCGGAATCAATAATTTCCATATTTTAAAACTGCTATGGATGGTTAACAAGGAATTACACCATAACATTGATTTTCTACTATACTGAATATATAAAAAGAGCAAAGCGCAGTGATATCAGTAGTAAGCATCTTTGAAAGTGCAAATCAGCTTTGAAACTTTAAAATATTTATAGACCCAACGAAATGAAAACCTGTTTCTGTTTTTTTTTACTGTTTGGAGTGGTTGCCATTCTGGTGTCAGGAAAACGTCAACACCGCAAGGTAATTCGGGAATATATTAAACAACCTATTGCTGAGCCTGAGTTCATGTGCAGTGGACTATTTGATTGTGATCTAGCTAACGTATTTAATATACTTTTACTTCAGGAAACCTGCTATCTAACTGCAGACTCCAAAAGTTCAAGTGAAGAGCACCTAATACCTGTTGATAAAATAGACCAACCTGCTTTGGAAACTTTATTCGACTTTTTATCAACTAAACAAAATTTGTAAACTAACCCACGGCCGGCTGCAAGACTTTTCAATACTATCTTGTTTTTGCAGAAAACTTAATGCAGTAATTTGTGTTACACGTCAGATTGGCAAGAGCATTTTATATCGAGTTCAGTACGGTGAATCTAAATTGGTCATCATTTCATTGTCATTAGATGGCAGAGTAACACAGACCACATTCTCAGGAAATGTTCCAGTACCACGTATGCAACATTCGTAAGTAAACAATATTTTGGTCGTAATAAATGAACGTTTATAGCTGAAAGTTCGGTTGTTTGTACTTCTGGTTGGGAAAGTGCTAGTAAAACGACATTATCGAATCACCGTTAGAAATTATTCATTAGGCTGGAAAAACTTCGCGACTAAAGTGAATTGTACAAGTATTCCCGAAACAAACTATATTGTTGCACTCATAAACCAAGAATCTATCAGATACTCGGAAACGAGTTTCTTATATCTATAGTAGAGCCATTGTTGTTCTTTAAATTGGTTATTTCAGAAGGTATCTTAACAGAATGGATAAAGTGCGTACATCGTACTGTTGACAGTGAATGGATGAGTACGATTTTGCTTACCATACGATCTTTATGTGCAGTCGATTCGCAAGTTTGAGGAGCACCCTCGAGTCCTCAATTGGCCTGGTCACAACAGAGTCAATTGTGGAAACGATGCTCCGTAACAAAGATAACTGGAGCACAGTCGCAACATATGATGCAAAACATACTGCAAACAAAGCGAGAGGAGGGTTATTTTACTGACCCACAAGCTGTGGTAAATTTTAAATTAAGAAGCCATGTCAGATATAAGAAAGAATTGATGAGATCGAGGACTTCAGAAATGATCCAATTTTCGACCTTTTACTTATAAGTATGTGTAAATGAGATACAAATGTGTTAGACATGCAAAACCGGCGTTGGAGGAGCACCGTTGATATGGAAAAATATTGAACAATTACATGAGCTTCTTATCAGCCCCGGATCTTCAATTTTTTCGAAGCGGGGCAAAAACTGAAAAATGCCGCCCCCACCCACCAATATTTTTACCTTTATCATCATCATCATTTGAACCATAAGACACGCACTGATGGACACAGGTCTCCCCCATAGAACGCAACAACGACGGGTCTAGCGCTGCTCATTTTCTGTTAAGCATACATATGTTTTTTTCCAAAAATACATGAACTTGTCGGACATCTATTTTAATTAAGATAGGACAGGATAGGGTCTGAAATAAAATGTGAGATTAAAAGTAATTATCATGTTGCACATTGAAGTTATAGATTTAACCTTCGAGACTTTTGTTCTGCAAACAAATCTATGGCTTTGTCATAATTAATCTCATGATCAGTTCGATTTTGTATTGCTAATATTGCGAGACTCGAAAAACGTTCCTGGCTCGTCGACGATTGTAGATAATTTTTAATAAATTAAAGGTTGCCAAAACTTCGCACGCAGCTTGCGGATGTAGTAGTAAGCGTAGGGTAAACTTCTAGGGCAGTACCAGTATTAAGAAAATCATCCTGCAAATGATGCACATAGATTATTCAACATTTTTATGATTATAGTTTCCTAATTTAAATGTTATTTTATTGTTTTTGAATATATTTTTCTTGATTTGGATTTTATACCTATATACATACATATGTATGATACATGTGATTTTTTAAGTAATTTTTTTTTTTTTTCTATTAGTTCAAAAATGATGGAAATGAAATGGGTTGCTAAACCTTAAGATTTTTATGCTCGATGAAGTCATGGGCTCGTGCGTCCGTCTTCCTGTCGGTTGTTGGTTAGTCAATACTAGATGCGTGACGCAGCTAGGGCTTGACCTGTTCTTCCTAACCACCCACGACAACAATGCAAGAAGATGCCACGGGGAGGGTAACATATCGGGCTAAAAACTATGTTGTGGGGGCAGTTTATAGCTGTTCCCCAACAGCTGCTAGGGAAAAACTTGATCTATGAAAAAACAAAAGAATTTCAGAGTAACGTCCACACCAGACGTACTATACTGACAAAAAGCTAATCTGATCAGCGGTTCTCAAGGCATTTCGGAGCAATGGGAAATGCTCTTTAGTGAATTGTTAACGATCAGTTCAATGAAGAATTACACCAATGCGATAAAAAAATCTTAGCCTGCAACCACCAACCAGGGAGCCATAAGTCGGCTGATATATAGCAAAGCCCCTGAGCTGATCCAAAAAAAAGGCTGAACCAACATAATAAGTCAGGTAAAAATATCCGGATTGCTATCCAGACCGTTCAACATCTTCAATCGGCTCCAACAATTGAACGGTGTGGCCTGCCATCTCTTCAACCTTGCGTTGGAGAAAGCAATCCAAAACTCAGTCACGTCAACGAAAGATACTACGATCGTCAAGTCCAGATTACTTATGCAGATCATATTGAAATCATTGGAATATTTGAACTAGCTGTACGAAAATCTTCCATCCTTATCAAAAAACGTTGGTACATAGTGGTAGCATCTGCAAGAAGAACACATAAAACTAGACAAACCGTCAAGGCAGTGGAGCATGAAATCGAAGGAGTGCAATCTTTCAACTACCTTAGGTCAAGTGTAGCAGCCAATAAAAATATGGGGGAGGAAATACGCTGGTGGATGCGAAAGTCGAATAAAGCCTGCCACAATCAGTCAATGCTCTTCAAATCCCATCCGAGACTTGAGCGCTCAACATAAGCTCCTCTGACCTCTCGAGTCTTGCGGAAAACCGTTGGCCCCATATGTGAAGAAGGGTGATTCCGGAGGCGCTATAGCCATGAATTGTACGATATCTGCCTAGAAGCAGATATAGTTACAGAGATAAAGTTCGGTCGACCACGGAGGGCAGGGCGCTTGGCTCGTATGGACGAGTAGAAACCTGCTTGAAAAATCCTTTGTGGCAGATTTTACGGCACACGGCGGCAGAGTGGAAGACCATATTTGTGCTTGGGAGAATGGCAGTGACAACGACGCTCGGAG
This sequence comes from Nemotelus pantherinus, assembly GCA_963978885.1. Taxonomy (NCBI): domain Eukaryota; kingdom Metazoa; phylum Arthropoda; class Insecta; order Diptera; family Stratiomyidae; genus Nemotelus; species Nemotelus pantherinus. The sequence continues at coordinate 246,777,836 of OZ022264.1, read as the reverse complement.
CTTAGGGGTGCCTAATTGATGGAAAAAACTGTTGAAGAAAGCTTGAACTGGACGCTGGTTGTGGCATCGATGATGATGCTGTTTCATCTTTAATTGTTTATACGAGCATCACGTCTTTTTCGTTTTTTCGCACACTAATAAGTAGAAGGTCGAAATTGGGACCGTTTCTTTCGTTTAATTTTCAATCTAGTTTCCCATATATCTGTCATAAATAAACATGCACACTATACTCTGTATGTGTCCTTGATATTTAACGAACAATTTACAGTCATAAAAATTCAGTTTCCATTTTCCACAGTATTATCATATTTGTCATACTACCGTCATTACATCTATTGTTTACTCAAAGATGGAAATCAATTGGCAGTAGAGTTATAAAACTCATTTTGATTATTTACTAGTAATCAGACCGTGACAAAATGCTATAGACTGGAAAAATTGATGATGCCCGAGATCGAAATCCAAGGGCAAGCATTATTTTGGAGAAAGCAAATAACTGATGATAATCAAATAAAATTAGTTATACAATGAAGTGAAGAAAATCAATTAAATTGTTATATCTTGATGTTCAAATGCATGATGAAGTATAACAAAATCATTGATTTAGCTCCTTTGTTAGCGCTATATATTAACCCGGCATCGTACATGCTAAAATCAAATGAATAGGTATTAAAATATCAAACATACTAAAATACATCTAAAATACACTGTTGCCAAACCATTTTCGGACACAAAATGAAGATTTGTTGCGTTATTATTTTTCTATTTTGTTCGACGGCAAATGGGCAGGTAGAGATCATGAATTTTTTGAACTAATTTTCCAATGTAGATCATGCTAGTCAATATATTTTGTAGATGGAAGGATGGGCGGAATGTTTTTTGAAACCATCTTCAGATGACAGCGGATTAACCCAACTTATTCCAATTTATGATATTGATAAAGATGTACTAGATGTTTTAGATAAGGAAATGTAAGTTATTAGCATATTGACAATAAATTCACTGATATTTCATTAATTTTTTTATATGTTAATTGATGTTTATTTCGAAATTGTAGCGGTTTATCTTCTACTGAGTGCGCAACGAGGAAAATTGGTGAGCATACTGAATACACTGTACAATATAGTGGACTTCGTGGGATCGTGATAGCTAAATTAAAGTCGGGTAAAATACAAATCATTCGCAGATACGACATTCCACTGTAATAAATAATTTTCAAAATATTGCAGAATAATGTTGTTTTCCTAATTTCCCCTTCATTAAGTATATGTGTCCTGTAGACTACAGTATTAAATGTATATTATATTGGTAGGGTCACTGAATCTGAGTAAGTATGTGGCAATGTTAATATTCGAATAAAGAATTTTTGCGGAAAAATTGAAAAAACAACTCTAGCGCACCTGAACCGCTAGAAACACTAATGTTCGAAGAGGAGTAGAAGAATCGTGCAGATTTTGAGTGCATATTCTACCACACGAGCTGCTTATTACAGCGAAACTGTTTCAAACGCCACGTTTTACTTTGGTCTCAAGAATGCATTATAGCTGATATGGTGGAAAGGTTTCAGATATTACGACTGGCATGAATTTCAAAGTTTATGAGAGCAAAACACTTGTTAACTATATTCGTTATCAGTTACTTATTTCACAAAACTTTGAAAGCAGCAGCTCATACAACATCAATGAAAAAAATGCTCAGTGCCTGCAGCACTGTAACTGAAGTTGGTGTTTGGGGCTGCGATCCGAAAAATTTGCAGAACTTTGGGAATTGAAACATTGGCTATTTATTTTCAGTGTAAAAGTTTCCGGTACGAATACTAAATGTAAGCATTTATTGATACAAAAATAGCACTACCGTACCAAAGCTAAAAATATATCACATCTGCTTCACGTTGAAATTAGCCTACCCTGCGATCTCGATCCGATGACTGCATTCGAAGTTATAGGAGTATAAAAAATTTAGGGCTACCAGCCGCAAAATTTTCTAAATAATCGAAAACTTAATATTTACTGTTTATTGTCACTACAAAATCATTACCATGTGAAAATTTTACGATAAAATCGCTTAATAAAGATATTGCAAATAAACTCAAAACCAACAATAGCTGGCAACATAATTTTTGATACTGGTGAAGATTCCGCATCGTCACTTTCGCTGCCACTTGCAACTTCTTCAATCAAATATTCTTCAATGAGTGTATTTTCAGTTTCTACGGCCCACTGAAATATTTCGTGTTCTGTAGGTTGTTTTTTGTCTATAACAGTTAACATTGCTGAAATGTCACCATAACATTCTTGAGTTTGCTGCCACTGTTGATGCAATAGACTAAGTGGAACCAGATTTTCCGATTCGTATGCTAGGGTATCCAAATCTTCTGAAAAGATTTTGTTCCAACACTTTTCTAACGAAATCCTCGGAACCTTGCTCCAAGAGTTGTGCAGCAGGCACACTGCATCTTTCAGGTTGGTGCTTTTCAGGCATTTACGAACACCGTCCATTTGACCATCCATTAAGGATAAAATGTGAGCTAGAAGACTCTTTCTGTATTGTAATTTGGTCAGCCTAATGGCGTTTTGGTCCATCGGCTGCAGTAAGGCAGTGCAATTTGGTGGAAGAAACAGTGTGAAAATATCATCATTTTCGTCAACTAGATCTTTTTCCTTGCAATGGCATGGAGCGTTGTCGATTAACAACAACGCATTCTTCGGAAGATTTTCACTTGCTAAAAATGACCTTACGTACTTCACAAAAGAGTGTTGGAACCATGTTTTGAAAATTACAGACGTCATCCAGGCATTGGAGCTGTAAGTGTATTCCACAGGCAAAGTAGCATTTTTGAATGCTCTGGGGCTCTTGGCTTTTCCGATTACTAATAGTGGAAGCTTGTGCGTGCCATTCCCATTAGTGCAAGCCAAAAACGTTAGTCTCTCTTTGCTTGTTTTTCTTCCGGGCGCCAAAGTTTCCTTAGAGTGAACTAACATTTTATCTGGCAAAATCTTCCAAAACAGTCCTGACTCATCAGCATTATAAATCTGAATAGGAAGTAGACCTTTACTTCGAATTATTTCAGATAATTTTCTAATGCAAGGGATGACAGCGGGTGCATCATTTGTTAGCTTCTCGCCACAGATTTTCAGATGTCGTATTCCATGTCTTTTTTGGAAGTTAAGAAGCCAACCCCTACGTGCTACAAAAGTGTCTATATTATAATGCTTTTGAAATAACTGTCGGCCTTTCTCTGCCAAAATTTCATACGATATTGGCACGTGTCTTTTCCATTGCTGGATAAACCAAAAATATAACTTAGTTTCCATTTCGGGATACTACGCTTTTTTCAATGTTTTCCGTATTCCTGGTCCTACGTAAAATTGTTTAATGAACCTAAAATTAATTTCAAAAAGTCGTTAGTTAGACCTAAATAAATGTTTTCCTAACCCTTCAATTTTGGCTCTATTTTACTTGATATCCGAGATCGTAGATGCTCCCACGCCGTAAAAGTGAGCTAATTGCTTCCCACTTATATTGCGCTTTAGTTTATCTAGTATAGCGGTTTTTTTGCTCTATGCGTAAAGTAATGTATTTATGTTTGTTCATATTATTTTAAACAAAACTCACGCACAAATGTATTAAACCATGGCTGTCATATAGAAGGCCGGTCGCGACTTGCAATTTGACAGGTACTAATGTACTTTTATTGGTCGAACTGGTCGAGAAATGTACGTCGATTGGTCGAAAAAAGGTACATTAAGCACGCCATCTTGGTACGTTAATTGCTTTTGCGACCGGCCTTCTATATGACGGCCATGATTAAACCAATAGCCACAGATAAATAAACCATAGACAAAAGAAACAAAAGTTACAGTAAAATAATGTCAGGCGATGTAACCGTTGGCTTTCCTAGTATTGACTAGAAGTTTATTTTTCGCATTTAATAAGCGTGTAGTAGCATCCGGATTAGGCCGCGTTTCCAATGTTGGAGTGAGCTTTTGCCGAATCTCAGAGTAGAGCTGGCCTGTTCCAAATGATGGATTTTCGAATTTCGAAAATGGTGATGACATTTTGTGCTTTGAAAACTCAAAGCTGTATCACTCATTGCTAGTTTATGAAAAACTAAAATAATCGGAATTTTTTCTAGATTTCCTGAAAACAAACGATTAAATCTATCAAATTAGCTAGTAATTTGTATAAAATATATAATAATTTGTAATACATATGTTTTATAAATAATAAATTTAGATGTTAAATAAACTAATAATTTGAATTTTTGCTTGCAGTTTAAATACGATAAATTCACTTTCAGAACCAGACCGGGATAGGTTTGGGTGAAGCTTAAAGTACGTTTGAAGCTGAATGTGCAGATGGAGGTAACTGAGCTGAGCGTATTAATGTCATGGCAAATTACTCTTGGCCATTTACTAATTTCCAGTATTTTTGGTGAGCAAAAAGCACACTACATCACTTTGAATCCAACATTTAGCTGACAGTGGCGCTTAAATGATGCGAATTACTTTGGATGAAAAAAAATTAAACCATGTCCAGATTACTTGGCTGGGATGCACATGGCACCATGGCCAATGAATTTATTACAATTCGATCAAGAAAGGCTGAATCATTTACCATTTATATATGTGCAATCTGCTGAAGCTTGCAAGGAATACTTTAGCAGATTTTCAAATTATCATTGATGCTGAACATTTAGTAGGTCTATAGCCGATTGATTTGATTTTCTTCGAAAGGCACGTAATAATATATGTTTATGGTATGTACTATTATGATATATAAAAGTAATAAATAAAGGATAAGCATGTATAATAATTTTTTTTTCAATCGATGTATTATTGATTGTGTTTTCTCATTTATTCCGTGAATTTAATTTTCAGCAGTATCATTGTCTTTATCAAGGACTATATTTGCTTCACCTCAAAATATCAAAAACTATGGTAACGTTAATAAAACGTAATAATTACAACATTTCACTCGAAATTTTGATGAGGCTAAAATTTAAACACTTTAAAATACCGCATTTTATTCTTGCCCCCCAGGAGAATAAAGGCAAATTGAAATCGCATACGCCTTTGGTTTGTCCATTTGCCAGCAATGCCTACTCCAACCACACAACTTTCAACACATGAAATCATTCGAATTTGAGTTTCGAAGGTACAACGACATCTGTCGTAACACACATTTGAATTTAATTTTCAATAACTATTCTTATCACAGATGGGCTATGAATTGGTTTCATTATTGATTTCAATGCACAAATCATTCATCCAACTGTATTTTCTATGACATGATTTTTTTTTAACGCGGAAAACAACACTTTACACTTCATTTTAAACAGAGCTTTCAGCAACGCCTTCTATTGAAAAGTAGTGAATTTAAAAATTCGAAAATGTCCGAAAAGCTTCACGCTGTAGTTGAAATAGGTCCTACTCTAGAGTTCAACCACAGATTTTAGAGATTGATTAGAGAGAGAGGAAGATATGTGAAAGTGCATGAGAGCAAAAGTGTATGCAAACACATTTCACTCCAAGCCAGCATTGGAAACGCGGCATTAACAAAATCACAATATTCGGTCTATAAAGTACATAATAATAGGTGAATATTAGTCCGGACTACTGCATAATTCGGACTAGCGCGATTCGAATTATCGAGTCTGTACTGTATATATATAAATATATAAATATATATATATATATATATATATACATATATATATATATATATATATATATATATATATATATATATATATATATATATATATATATATATATATATATATAAACAAAACTATTGTACTCTCTTTTAATGTAAAATACTCCCTTTGGATTAGGAAATATACTCCCCTGAAAATTTTCAAAACGGCAGCACTGACGAGGATTCGATATGAACTTAATACATAGTTTTCTATGTTTCAGTTTTCAGTAGCGCTTCCACATCCAAGAGTACAAATAATCGAGCTTCCAGCTGTAAACGTTCATTTATTACGACCGAAACATCGTTTGCTTACGACTGCTGCATACGTGGTACTGGTACAAATCCCAAGTGTATAATCGCTACGTCTGTGCCATCTGGTGACAATGACATTTGAATCAATTTATATCCACCGTACTGAACTTCGTACACCCTTTTGTCGCTCTGATATCTAACACAAGTTACTGCATTAATATCTCTGCAAAAACAAGATAGAATTGAAAAGTCTTGCAGTCGGCTGTGAATATGTTTACAATTTTTGTCTAGTTTCCAAAAAGTCGATTAAAGTGTCAAAAGCAGGTGGAGCCATTTCATCAACACGTATTAGCTCTTTGGGGTCTGAAGTTAGATGGCAGATTTCCTAAAGTAGAAGTATATTAAATCCGTTAGCTAGATCGCAATCAAATAGTCCACTACACATGAACTCAGGCCCCGTAACAGGCTGCTAATTATACTCTCAAATTACCTTGCGGTCTTGATTTATTCCTGACACCAGATTGGCAACCATTCCTAACAGTAAAAGAAAACAGAAAAAGGCATTCATTTCGTTGGATTTTGAGATATTTTAAAGTTCCAAAGCAGATTTGCACTTTCAAAGATAGTAACTACCGATAGCACTGCGCTCTGCTCTTTTTATAAATTCAATACAGTGGAAAATCAATGTCATGGTGTAGATTCTTGTTAATCATCCATAGCAATTTTAAAATATGGAAATTATTGATTTCTGTAATGTTTCGAACCTACATGAGTTTCCAGTAAAATTATGGCTATGAACCTACTGTGAAAAAGTAATTATTGAGTTTAAATAAATGTTCAAGGAATAAAATTTTCACCATGTTAAATTTGAGCTTGCAGTGCAAGTGTTTTAACAAGAGCTATCAAACGTATTATAACCGTGAAATGAAAATATCAAATAACATTGGAAGTTGTAGATTAGATATGAAATATTAGCTGCTGATTCTCAGTCTAGTGTGTCGAAAATCTTCACGCTATAAGTTGACTTGGGAATATAATTGGCAACCTGTTGCTGAGCCTGAGTTTATGCGTCGTGAGTTTACAATTCACAACGAAAATGAAGGAAGAAAAACTCTAGCGCACCTGAACCGCTAGAAACACTAATGTTCGAAGAACAGTAGAAGAATCGTGCAGGTTTTGAGTGCATATTCCACCACATGAGCTGCTTATTACGGCCAAACTGTTTCAAATGCCACGTTTTACTTTGATCTCAAGAATGCATTATAACTCATATGGTAGAAGGTTTCAGATATTACCACTGGCATGAATTTCAACGTTTATGAGAGCGAAACACGGGTTAATTATATTCGTTATCAGTTGCTTGTTTCACAAAATTTTGCAAGCAGCATCTCATTTAACATCCATGAAGAAAATGCTCAGTGCCTGCAGCACTGTAACTGAAGTTGGTGTTTGGGGCTGCGATCCGAAAAATTTGCAGAACTTTGGGAATTGAAACATCGGTTATTTATTTTCATTGTAAATGTTTCCGGCATGAATACTAACTGTAAGCATTTATTGATACAAAAGTAGCATAAATATATATAAATATTTATATATAATTTCATAATAAATAAATATAATATAAATACATAAATAAATATATATAATTTCACTATTCCGCATCAAAATTCGATTTTTTCGCAATTTCCCACCATTTCATATTCTGTAGACTATTTTCATTGCTCAACGAGATCTAAAAATCCCTTTGAATTCAGAATCCCTACATTTTCTTATAAGAAATACAGCATTCTCACGGTTCAGCACCATTTTGAAATCAAGTACTGTCAAAAAATTGCCAGGCAAATGGCCAAGCAAATGGCATACCGCATTGCCTACCATTTATGGCAGACCATAAAATATGGCATACCATAGGTAGCCTCCACTAGCAATTTCAAATGTTATGCCATGGGAAATTGCTAGTGGAGGCGGTCTGTGATGACACACACCGCGGTGCAAACCGCATTTCGGTTTCGGAACTGAGTCGGTAGACGAGAGAAATGATCCACCGACTCGGTTTTCGAGCGTTTTTCGATTTGTTCATTGCTGCGTAGTCCGATCGAGCTGAAATTTTCTGGATGCATTGATGAATGCATGGGATATGGGAATGAAAATCTGATAAGAAAATTGTTTTTTGAAGAATGGCTAGGGTACAGTATTGGAAAATGAAACATTTGTGGGCACTTAGTTTCTAAAAGTAAGCAATTACAGATTTTCAAAGTAAATTGGTATTAGAATCACTTTGCCCAAAATGCATATGCATATATATACTTACATATATATGTATATACATATATATACATATGTATGTATACACGACTACTTTTTTCACAAGCATCTATATGATACTCCGACGTAATTCGTAACTGAACCGACTCGATAAACGCTTCTGAAAACCGCTGTGTGTGTCAGCCGACGCGCCAAACCGAAGCGTTAAACGCTTCGGTGAAACCGAAGTGTTTGTCATTGGCCTTAATCACAAAGCACTAAAATATGCAATCGATATTATCGCATAAGTCATTTAATATTACTTGATTTTGCTCTAATAATTCTTGAATTTACTGCCTCCCTGTTTCAAAATGTCACGAGCCGCCACTGACTTAAGATTACCTGTTTTCAGCCTCTGGCTGCAATCAACCGTTTCTCGCACCGACTTTAATAGTTCTGCTAAGACAATCAAGCTATTTACTGCTACTAAGCTTGGCTACAGCCCACCCCATTTTCTCTACAAAATAAACTGAAGCCTGAAAATTTCCAGAGCCAAGTGTTGGCATCATTTCGTATAACCGTTGCTGTTAGTACCAACGAGTTGTTCCAAAAGGACTTCTGGCATTTTTGCTAAGGAGTTTGCGTCCAAAAGGAGCAAAAAGCTGCGACACTTTAAACATATGCTATCAAAATGTCCGGTTTGAGAACCAAAATTATTCATTCCAGGTTTCCTGATCCTTTAGCTTCGAACAATGTAATATGGTTAGCAAAACCTGGCTAACTGATGACATTTCGCATTCTAAAATTTTACCGCAGTTCACTTTTTTCTGTATTGTTCGGTCTGTGATAAATTCAATGGTCGAGGTGCTCTCATCACTGTCAAGAAGGCACCCAGTGGAACAATCTGTTGCGATATCGTTGATAGGATAATAATGTGATTTTGCTTTGTTTGTTCACGAAAGAATTCGTTCGCAATTGTGAAATTTGTGCAACGGCTACACGAATGCCAAAAAAAAAATTATTTTTTTATAGCTGGCCATGAGTGAAACGTAACGAGCTCACACCGAGATTGCATCGAAAGGAAACGAAAATTATGTCGCTTTAGTGGATGAATACAGTTAATGGCCAGAGATTGTTTTCATCCAATCTAGAACTGCAGAAAAACCTATGCAGCTTTGAAAAGACATGTTTGCCGTCTGAAGAAATCCAGAAACAATTGCATGTGACAATGAACGTTTTCACGGCAGATCCCAATATACATACACTCGGCAGAAAAAGTCTGCGTACACACTCAACACATCAAACATATCTATAAAAAACATCGTTTCTAACATATTATTCCGAAAATATTTTTTTTCCCTATTTTTCATTACTTCATTAAAACAAAAATGAGAATTACTGCACTCTTAAACAACGATAAAATTCGGAAACCAAAAATAGTCTGAAATTCCAGGAATAAAAAGTCTGCGTACAAAGCGTAGAAAGAGAAGTCAAAGTCACTGAGTTGCAGTTAAATCAATAATAACAATAAAGTTTGTGTAGAAAAGTTGATTTACGTGTTTTTATCTAAGGTTTGCGTTAAAAATAATTTCTAAAAAACTTTAAGTAAGAGATGTCTAATAAAGGAAAGGAAATTGACTTTGGGGAAAGGGAAATTATCGTGGATTTGTGGAAAAAAGGTATGTCATATCGTGAAATAGGTGCAATAGTCAGCAGAAGTCATTCAACTGTCCAACGAGTCGTAAAGAACTTCAAAAACACGGGAGTTTTGGTTTCAAAACCCAGATCTGGCCGTCCTCCCAAGGTGGAGCCCTCATGAAACTCGAAGTTTGCTCCGAACGATAAAGGCTAATCCTAGATTAACTGCAGCTGATATGGCAAAGGACATCAAAGCAAAGTACCGAGAGTCTATTTCTGATTATGGTGTTCGTAAAATTCTTAGGAAATATGGGTATCACGGACGCGTTGTCCGTAGAAAGTCATTTATAACAACAGTCAACAGACTCAAGCGGCTGGCGTTTGCTAAGGAACATATAAATAAGCCCAAAGAATTTTGGAAACAAGTTATTTTCTCAGATGAAAGTAAATTTTGTATTTTTGGAATCAAAGAATCGGAAGATTGTATGGAGAAAAACTGGCGCGGTCTTCGACGTAAAAAATATCTGTCCAACAGTAAAGCACGGTGGTGGCGGTGTTATGATATGGGGGTGTATGGCTAGTGGAGGAGTAGGAAAAATGGAGTTTATTGAAAGTATTATGAATAAAATAGACTACCTTAATATTCTCAAGCGCAATTTGAAGAAAAGTGCAGAGCATTTGGGCTTAAGCGACAACTTTTACTTCCAACACGACAACGACCCTAAGCACACTGCGGAGGTAGTAAGACTCTGGTTGCTGTATAATGCCCAAAATCAGCTTCGTACACCGCCCCAATCTCCTGACCTTAATCCAATAGAACATTTGTGGCATCACTTGGAACAAAGGATTCGAGCGCACACAATAACGTCAAAGGTAATGCTCAAGGAAGTCCTGATCCAGGAGTGGAATTCAATAGCCCCAGAGTTCACTAAGAAGCTGGTAGATTCCATGCAAAAACGGTTGTGGGAAGTAATAGCGAGACGAGGATATCCCACAAGCTATTAACGAGGAAAAACAATTGTTTTATTTTCAAAAGAAATATTTGTACGCAGACTTTTTATTGCTACAATTCAGGATTTGTCTTCGTTTTTTAATTTTAATATTTTTATGGAGTACAATAATCATCATTTTTGTTTTGTTTTATGTTTGTAATAAAGCCATAAAAATAAAAAATAAACTATTATGAAATAAATTACTTAAAACGATGTTTTTTTAGATATGTTGGATGTGCTGAGTGTGTACGCAGACTTTTTCTGCCAAGTGTATGTATGTATGTATGTAATTCGGAATTTTGATGACCCTAATTCTTTTTACCGAGTAAACACATGAAATTGAACGTGAATTACACACAGATGTTAACTTCGCCACTTTATGTGACAAATATTTGCAAATTAAATTCAAAGCAGCCACAAACACAAATTCTCTGCAAAATCCCGCATAGGAATTGGGCTCCAATCGAATTATTATTTTGATTTCTCTTTTTTTATCAGGGATTCCTGTTTATTTTATCACATTTCAAAAATTTAAACAACTACAATGGCTCTACTATAAGTGTAAGAAAGTCGTTTACAAGGATCTGGTACACTTTTTGTCTATGATCTAATCGATTTTTGTCTTAAACAGGTGAAATCTATTGAAGCAGAAAATGCATAAGAAGATTCCTCGGACGCAGCTTCATACGCCATTGTCAGTGCAACAAAATAGTTTGCTTCGGGAATACTTGCGTAATTTACTTTGGTTCCGGCATTTTTCTAGTCTAACGAACAATTTCTCACGAGGATTTGATATGGTCGTAGCAGTTTTCTATGTTTCAGTTTTCACTAGCACTTTCACATCCAAGAGTACAAACAACCGAGCTTCCAGCTATAAAACTCCATTTATTACGACCGAAATATCGTTTGCTTACGACTGTTGCATACGTGGTACTGGTACATATCCTACGAATTTAATCTGTGGTAGTCTGTCATCTAATGACATTGAAATATCAACCAATTTTCCACTGTATTGTACTCGATACAAAATGCTTTTGTCGATCCGACGTAAAACACAAGTTATTGCATTCAATCTTCTGCAAAAACAAGATAGTATTGAAAAGTTTTGCAGCCAGCTGTGGATATGTTTACAAATTTTCTTTAGTTTCCAAAAAGTCGAACAAAACTTCAAAAGCAGGTTGATCCATTTGTGCAACAGGTATAAGGTGCGCACCACCTGGAATATTGGGGTCTGGAGTTAGAGAGCAGGGTTCCTGAAGTAAAAGTATATTAAATACGTTAGCTAGATCGCAATCAAATAGGCCACAACACATGAACTTAGGGTCAGTAACAGACTGCTAATTATATTCCCAAATTACCTTGCGGTTTTCATGCTCGTACTCGAATATTCCTGACACCAGAATGGTAGCCACTCCAAACAGTAAAAGAAAACAAAAAAAGGTTTTCATTTCAATAGATTTTGTAATATTTTAAAGTTCCAAAGCTGATTTGCAATTGCATAGATACTTAATACTGATAGCACTGCGCTCTACTCTTTTTATATATTCAATACAGTGGAAAATCAATGTTATGGTGTAATTCCTTGTTAATCATCCATAGCAGTTTTAAATTACGGAAATTATTGATTCCTGTAATTTTTCGAACCTGCATGAATTTCCAGTAATGTTATGGTTATCAAACTGCTTTTAGAAAAGTAATTATTGAGTTTAAATAAATGTTCAATGAATAAAAGTTTCCCCATGTTAAATTTGAGATTGCAGTGCAAGGGTTTTAAAGAGAGCTATCGAACGTGTTAATGACCGTGATGGCTCATAAATCTATGTTAATTGTTGGGAATATCAAATAACCTTCGAAATTGTTAGAAATGAAATATTCGTTGCTGATTCTCAATCCAGTGTGTAGAAAATAATTACGCTACTAGTGATGGGCATTTCTGTTGTTTTCAAAAAACCAAAACGAACTGTTTTTTTTTTTCAAAAACAACTGTCTTTTAAAACAGTTTAAACGTATACATACAATGCATACGATTTGCAGTAATGTAATGAAATGGACTAATATGCCCTCCTCCACCCTCCAGACACAACGTTCCCAAGCTAGAATGCTCATAGTGCAAGATTACCTTCAAAGAATACCGAGTCATTAGTCTGTGCAGCTTGTCTATAACTTTCCAATGGTCGATCATTTATTTGGCAAGTCTTTCTCCAATCTAGGAGCCATCTAAAGGAAAACGATCAAATTCAATCAATTTAATTTGTTTTTCATTTTATTATATGCAAAAATCACCTCCTGTATTCGTTCAAATGACCAAAGTAAACAAAAATACTAAGATAGGACCAACTAATCCTGTTGTCATCTATATGACTTTTCATCGAGCGATCTCTGATACCAAACTTTTCCTGGCTAATCTAAAACAGTCGGATTTCCACTTCGTCTCACTGAAGTATGAAGTTTTTATTAAGAAATAAAAATAAATGTTTCGTTTATTAAACATGCACCCGCTAGGGAGCCAACCTCTTCCGTAAGGCTGGACATGAGTCCAGGGGCACCTTACCTCCCATTGTCTCGTAAATTTTACAACCCCGGTAGGTATGGTGACAGCCTCGTGGCGACCTGCAGTCAGGAGGAGGGCCTCAGTACACCCGGAGACGCCAACTGATGAACCGAAAAGGATCTCAACATGTTCCTCCTTGGCACTTTTAGTGCTACTTTTAGTTTTTCCGGCGGATTTCATTTTGCCGTATCTTCGAAATTAGGCCGCTTTTTCCCAGACAACTCAGAAAGGTACCCGAATTCATGCTAGATAAAAAGAAAATTTTGAAAAATATGGACGTTATTGCCCAATTTCCCCCATCAAAAATTTTTTTGCCCTCAAAATATCACTAATAAACCACTCCAACCCAAAATCGGCCGATTTTGTCCGATTTCAGCTCCTTTTGCCCTAAAAACTTTTTGAATATTTGAATAAAATACTTGCAAGTACGAAAATATTCGCAAGTACGAAAATACTGTTTTCCGTAGGTAAACAGTTTTCCACTGCCAAACAGTTCGTTTTAACAAACGAACAATGGTTCGTTTAAAAAAAACGAAAAACGACTCGTGTTAAAAAAAAACAGTTCGTTTTTAAAAAACGGTTCGTTTTAAAAAACGGTTCGTTTTAAAAAACGGTTCGTTTTAAAAAATGGTTCGTTTTAAAATGGTTCGTTTTAAAAAACGGTTCGTTTTAAAAAACGGTTCGTTTTAAAAAACGGTTCGTTTGAGAAAAACGAAAAACGATTCGTCTTAGAAAAACGATTCGTTTTAGAAAAACGATTGGTTTTATGAAAACTATTCGTTTTAGAAAAACTGTTGGTTTGAGTAGAATGGTCCGTTTTAGAAAAACGATTGGCTTGAAGAAAAGGTGGAATAATTGGTTTTCGAAAAATATATTCGTTGTAGAAATACGGTTCGTTTTAGAAATGCTGTTCTTTCTAGAAAAAAAAAATCGTTTTAGAAAAACTGTTTGTCACTATTTGGAAAAACTTTTCGTTGGTTTTTTGCAGCCAAACGTTTTTTTCAAACTGTTTGGCGTTTTTGAGCCCATCACTATACGCTACGAGTTGACATGGGAATATAATTGGTAGCCTATAATTGCTGAGCCTGAGTTTATGCGTTGTGAATTTTTCGATTGCAGTTTTTGTAAACGGAAAATTTTCAGGGTATTTTTCGATTCATCAATCTGTACTCAACAGTTTTCCCCACAGCTAGCTAGCATGTAAATTTATTGTGTTAAGCTCATATTGCATCGTACTATCTATATCGTCAGCATCCAATAGGTACATATGTATACTACCATATTGGGTGGTGGCTGTGTGGGTTAGTTATGAGCAACCCTTCCTTCGGAAGGGTTTGTTTTTTAATAATATTCGAAGAACATTAGTATTAAAACCACGTTGGTTAAAAATTAATATATATATATATATATATATATATATATATATATATATATATATATATATATATATATATATATATATATGTATATAATCAAAAAATTTCAGTGAAAATATCTCAGGAACACGCCATTCGATTGAACTAAAATTTTCAGGATACATAGGTGCATATGTAGAATAGTGCCAGGTCTCACAAAAATAATTAATAATCTCTAACCCTTTGGCGCCGGCGACTATTTTAATGACATTTTAAATATACCTATTTTTAAATCAACATATAACTTTCACAAAAATAAAGTTTATGGAATGAATTTTGAATGTGATCTAAATGTAAATATGATAATTTTTTTGAAATGTTTAACCCTATGTGTGCGCTTGGTGCCTGAAATTAGATTTGTAAAATTTGAAAATTTTTGATTTGCAATAATTTTAGATCAGATTATCAAATCATTATGAAATTTACAAGGCATATTTTCGTTACTTAGTTGTAGATAATTGTGGTGTTTTATGAACGTGCTAGCAATCCTGCAGCTACGGCAGATATTGAAAGTGAAAACCTTCAAACCATCGACACTAATGAAAAATTTTCGTCTTTTACAGTGAAAACCAACTCATACAGAAATCTAATGTTTTGTTTATACCACCAAAGCAAAACTTTTGAAATTCCACATCAGACAAAAACGGTAGCCCTCCGCCAATTTACCTATATTTTAAGAATCAAAAACTTATGTTCACGAGAACGCACGACCCTATTATCAGATACAGTAGAAATTCACAGAATGAATTGGTATTAAAAGGGACCAGGTCTGATAGAATCGATTATAAAGAAAAATTGTGAAGAAAAAAGCTGCTTTTTGCCCTATGAATTCTTATTCAGTTACCAGATTTTCATGAAATTGACACTTTAGCTGAATCTTACTTTAAGCCATGTTTGGTAGAAATTTCCTTAAAAAATTCAGTTGGTGCTGCCAGCTATGGTAATTTTGGTGTCTTGGGTTTTGAAAATTTGCCCAGGAAAGTAAAGCTTTTTGCCCTACAACTTCCAGTGCAGTCATGAAAAAAAAACGAATTTCATATGATATATGGAACTTATTATAGGCATTATTCAGAAGGAATCTGGTAATAAAAACAATTATAGGGATGCCAGCTAATGTTGATTTTGTATTTATTTGCAATATCTTTATTAAGCGATTTTATCGTAAAGTTTTCAAACGGTAATGATCTTGTAGTGACAAGAAACAACAAATATTAACTAACTAAACTAAGTTTTAACTAAGTGGTAACTTTTCCCACTGGTAACCCTAAATTTCTTTGTATCCCTATAACTTCCAATTCATTTATCGGATCAAATAGAAATTTGCTGAGTAGGTATTTTTGGCTTTGATGCTAGTGAAGGGCTGCCAGCGTGAGGCGTTTGTTGCTATTTTCTTATTAATATATGCTTGCATTAAGTATTCATATCGCGAACATTGACAATGAAAATAAGTTACCAATGTTTAAATTTTCTAAGTTCTAGAAAATGTTTGGTTCCAAAAATCTTCCGTTTTTACTAATTTTCGAAGAAAATTAGTGTTAAACTCGTTTCGCCGAAAATTCATATTTCTTTATATATATCAGCAAAATGATTGAGGGAGATAATCTCTGGAGTGGCCATTCCGATTGAGCAAAAATTTTCGGAAAACCTAGATATATATGCAGTGCGCGAAATAATTATATCGGACAAAGAGAATATCGAGAAAATTATTTGCTAGATACTGATTCAAAAAATGAAAATTTAGTTTTATGTTTCATGCAATGATAACAAAGCAACAGCGGATTGTATTTTAAACTGTTTAATTTTTTTGTAGCCAGGAAGATACAATATTTTAAATTCATGAACGAAATAATTATAACGGACAAATCACATAAAAATGTTTATAAGTATTTTATTTCAAAAATTAAAAACAATAATTAACACCAAAAGAAATCTTAATAATCTATAGGGCTTCTCTTATTTTGTATTACTTTGCATAAACGACGGGGCATGGAATTAACAAGGGATTGAAGAACATATGTTCCAATTTGATTCCATTTCTTTATACTGGCCGTTTTTAGCTCTAAAATAGTGTCAAACTGACAACATTGTGAATAGACTTTTTGTGATAAGATACCTCATATATTTTCCATGGGGTTCAAATCAAGGCTTATAGCAGGCCACTTTAATAGCGGTATGTTCCGGGACTCAAAAAAAAAGTTTCGTGAACGTCACAGAGTGTATAGGTGCGTTGTCTTGCTGAAACAGCCAGTCGTCTCTCCACAAATCCTCTGCAAAAGTGATACGCACGTCGTCCAAGAGTTCAACATACTTAGCTGAGTTCATTTTATGTGAAATAAAACAAATTTCAGACTTTCCCCGAGAGCCGAATGCAGCCCATATCATGAGGGAACCTCCTTGAAAGTTCCTTCTATGACACGTTTCCCGTTCTTTACGGACAGCTCTCCAATATCCATGGCAGCCATCAGGCCCGTCTAAATTGAATTTTTTTTCATCACTAAATATGACAGAATCCCATTCATTTGTCCAAAATTTATACCGTTTAGCAAATTCTAAACGTGCAGATTTATGACGTGGCAAAAGCCTTGGTATTTGCAAGCGTTTTCCATATTTAACATTTTCATTATTCTTCAGAATCTGCTGAACCCTTCGCATAGTGATGGGAAGATTCAATTGAAACCGTATTTGTGAGGGAATTAGCTTTATATTAACAGCCAGCCGTTTTATTTCTCTTTTAGACCTCTCACTGACTTCGGACGGACGAACTGATCTCTTGATTTTGGCATAATTTTCGGGGTTTTTCAAGAAATTATTCACCGTACTTTTGTCCCTGTTCAATTTTTCAGCTATTCTTCTGATTGTTGTCCCGCAATCCCTGTAAGCTAAAATTTTAGCTCGCTCTTCAGCAGTCAATGTTGTCCCCTTTGGCATTTTTATTGATTCAAACTGTAATTTTGAAAATTGCGAATTAAAAACTGCACGTGTAAATGCTAATCTTCATTAGTAGGCTGCGTATACCTTGGTGAACTAACTAGTCTTATAAATCTAGACGAATCTTAGAAATCTAGAGATCAATTTTACACCTAGAAAATATACTTCACGTGCAACTTTCCGCTATATTTATTTCGCACTAGTAATTTGGGCTTCTGAACAAAATTAAACACCAGCTGACTACAACGAAAAATCAACAAGCAGCCTAAAGTGCCGTTACATTGCGTTTGCTTGCGAAAATGATATGACGTTATCACAAATAGTGTGAGACGATTCATTTTCTCAGAAATACCTACTGATAGTTTGTATGTTATAATTATTTCGCGCACCGTAGTAGGTAGGTAAATTCAGATATCCTAAACCTTTTGGCAGCAGCGAGCGTTTTAGTGAGTTTTGAGGTACTCCTATATTTCCAAGCAGTGTAAATGTTCCTTAAAAAAATTGTATTGGGAATGAAAACCAATTATGTTTTAAGCTTGTCCGTCATAAATAATTGAAAATTTTGAGCCGTGTGTGGGTGCTAAGTGCCTAAAAGTAGGAAAGCATTTTTTTTCAAATTTTGATTTGTCATTATTTCTGACAAAAACATTGGATCATCTTGAAATTCGCAGAGCGTATTGATGTTGACTAAGATTTAACACACATGGATTTTCGAGATAGTGCAGGTAGCCCTGTGCTACGGCAGGCAGCCCTGTGCTACGGCAGGCTCCTGAAAAAAAATCCTTCAAATCATTGACCCTCCTCAAAAATTTTTGATTTTTGACAAAAAATTCAAATCATTGATAAATTTTAACCTTTGTCCATCATGTCAAATTAAAATTTTTAAAATTCCGATTTGTACAAGAACGGCAACCCATCACCAAATTACCTCTATTTTCAGCACTCGAAAGTTCTGTTCACCAGAACATAATTCGATCATATTCGATCATAATGAAATTTACAAAACATATTTGCATTAGCTAGGACCAAGTCTGATAGAAGTGATTTTGAAACGCGGCCAACTCTGTGGCAGTGGTACCATCTTGAAAAATCACTGAGAAAACAAACAGCTTTTTGGCCTATAACTTCCGATTTAGCCATCAAATTTTAACAAAAATTCACACAGTACTTGGATCTTTTGTTGAAAAATTTGGTTGAAAAATTAGAATAAGGCTGCCAGCTATGGTGATTTTTGTCTCATAAATCTTGCAAATTTGCTCAGCAAAATACAGCTTTTTTCCCTTTAACTTCTGGTCCAGTGTAGAAATCAAAACGAAGTTCATACAGGAAGTTGACCTTAATTTGAAGTCAATGTCATAGGAATTTTGTACAAAAATCATGAAAGGGCTGCCAGCTATGACCATTTCTGTAATTTTGTGGAATTTCTTTACTGAGCGATTATGTCATTAGATTTGCAAATGGGAATGATCCTGCAATGCAAACTAACATCAAATATTAACGCTTTAAAAATTTGAAAAGTTTTGAGGGTGGTAACCCTAAAATTCTTTTCACCCGTATACCTTCCAGCGCAGTGATTCAATCGAAACGAAATTTACTGGTTAGGTTTAACTTAACGTGAAGCAGATTTGGTATATATTTTGCTTCGCTGCTGACACAGGGTAACCAACTTTAACCATTTTCATAAATATTGCACGAATAGATGCTTTAAATTACAAACTCATATGTTAAGCATTTGCAATAAAAATAAGGAATCAATTTCTAAATTCTCCGAGCTTTGAAAATTTTTCGGATGGCAGCCTCAAACAACGTTTAACCGCTGAAACTTTCGATGAAATCCTGCGATGAGAACGAAATTCAAAGTTAATTTACATTTACATAATGGTACATTTTCATCATCTATGTTATAATTGGGTTTTGTTGCTCTGGATACTACCAAATTTTTTTCCAAATTTGTTTTTGTCACTCAAAGACAATTTCTTCGAAATTCAGTTTTCTAGCGGTTCTGATGCGCTAGACTTTTTTAATTTATTTTTATACAATAGTCTTAACTAACAAGATTCTCTGCATGATTTCGAATCGTAGCAGTGTCTCTTCTTTCGAATGCGCAGTAGTTTTTTACATGACCCTGTTTTCAAGGATGTCAAGTTCCATAATCTGACCCGTTATGCTCGATGGTCAGTAATTTTCGACCTATCGTTTTACCAAGATTAAGGAAAAAAAACTCCAGCCAAGTCCCAAGCTTCAATTATTCGATGCATTAGAACCCAGGCTGAAATATTTAACAGCATGAATTAAAATTTTGATCTGTTTGTTGTATTAATTAAATTGATAAATATTATATACGTTCTACTTTAAAAAGTTGGTAGAAAAATTTTGGCTGAAATACCAAAACGCGTTGTTACGAATCCGAATTGGCTCTCGATGATTTCTTTTGATTTGGCATGCTTTTGTTGGTATTTTGTCTATCTACTTTCCAAAAATATTGAGCATTTGTTTGTTCGTATTTTTCTAAAACTGGTTCGTATTATTCAGCGCTCCGTATCGTTTCATTCATATCTTTATTCGTTTTATTACGAAATCAAAAGCATTTTTATTTTCTATTATTAAATAACCAAATCATATTTCAAAATAAAAAGTAACGTTAATGACTAAAAAAATCAATCTTCCCGTTCCGATATCTATCAATTCGATATGGATACAGTTGATATTTTCGATTAAAATAATCAATTAGACCATGAATAATTCAAATAGGCTTCATAACTGAATAAAAAGCCAAGTTTCAACCAGATACGCCTGAAAGTGACTGTGAATCATTGATATAAAAGTATAGAGGATATGCGAATAGCATATACGTATACTGTCCGTGACTGTTGCCAGAAACAATTGTATTAATATGGGTGAGAATGCAGTGTTCTGACAATCTCAGGTGTTCCTGCATCGTTCCAGCAACTGAGATTGTCAATTTGAGTTTGATTTGTTGACATTTTTTGACTCGAGATTGCCGTCGCGATATTTGAAATCGATAAAAGAACGTGAATTAAGGCCTTTATTGACATCAATCATAAGTTCCACTCAAAAAGTACAAAGTGTGATAGTAAGTGAAAGTGATAAATGTTCAAGGGAACAAGTTATATTGTGTTTTTTGTTGCAGATAAATAAATACAATGCGGTGCTGCGTGCTTGGTTGCCCAAAAAGGAAGAGTTTCGGT
Organism: Nemotelus pantherinus; assembly: GCA_963978885.1. NCBI lineage: Eukaryota > Metazoa > Arthropoda > Insecta > Diptera > Stratiomyidae > Nemotelus > Nemotelus pantherinus. The sequence continues at coordinate 246,756,907 of OZ022264.1, read as the reverse complement.
GTAAATGGAGTTTCGTTTTTCAGGTAATGCATTGTTATAAATTAAAATAAGAGTTCCTAAATGTGAAAGCGTAACAAAATCGGTATAGGATAGTCAGAGGCTTTTAAATTGTAAATTGAATTAGTGCGTCTACTAATTTGTTTACATTTAAATGACAAGCCATGTTGTTCTGTTTCAGTTGGTCAAAGTGGGCGACAACTGAGTAACTGCAAGGGGCATTAGGATTTGTGTGGATATGAAATTATATGAAAATATTTTACGTTTTTAGGTGAAATGTTCAATATATATTTGTTTCTTGCTGAAAATTGAAATAACGACTGAATTTTTAAAATATTTAGCAATCTGTTGTATTTGAAATTAACTACGAAAAACTTAAGCAAAAAACATAAGGAAAATTATATTGAAGATTCTAATAGGTTTGTTCAGATACCTGAATCAATTATAATATAGGTGCGATTTTTTGCACCCCCGAACAGATCAAAATTTGTTAAGTGTACTGAATACAACAACAAAATCGTTGTTGTATTCAATATACTTTACAAAATTTGATCTGTTGTTAATGTATTCAATATACTTAACAAATTTTGATCTGCAAGAAAACGCACCTTATTTTAAAATAGATTCACAGCAAGTCGTTTTAGTACTGTTGCTGCAAGCAAAATTTTGACACAGAAAGAAACCAGCTGCAAAAATATGTTGCTGCTGCAGTACGCGCACATACCTAATCTTTCACATATTTTCTTACTACAGGTTTCCTGGCGATATTACCCGCAGGCAGGCGTGGTTGGACTCAATCGGATTGACGGAGGTAAAGAAAACTGCTGTTGTTTGTTCGGACCACTTTTGTGAAAGTGACTTAATCAAACAGCAGCGGAGAGTAATTTTGACTGCGAAAGCCGTACCGAAGGTAATTTTTCTTTAAATTATATGCAAGTAGTTTAAACTCATGATTTGCAGATGAATTTGCAGGCAGTCTGTGTGTTTGCAAAGACAGATATCGTCGAAGAACGAAACCAAGCCGTGTGTCCAAAAAAGGTAAGAGTACGTTTTTACAACACATATGTTTATGCTTAGCATGGTGTTGATAGGTACTGGATATGGAACGCAGAGCAAAGCCTTATACTGCAAGATTTATGGCAAACGATCAGGTATGTATCGAAACAATGGAAATGATTCAATTATAACCAAAAATTTAATTTTAGAGGTATGTGCAAGAGCTTGAAGAGCAGAATACTATGTCGCGTTACCTAAATCGTTCCACAATGACCGTAAGAAACAATTATTGAAATAATAGCAATAAAGTTTATTTAATACACTTCAGGTTCCCAAAGAAGTATACAGCGGTGATTTCACGGTTGATTATACATCTTCTGCGAATGATATGTTCGAATCAACATGTGAAATGGTATTTTAATCTTAATATTGCCTATTATTGCATGTATTGTACGATTTGTTTAAGGATATCTCTGACAATGACGAATTTGATAGTGGACATTCGAGCAACCGAATGGTAGTTGATTATGTGAGTATTAAAAACGAGATTGATAAAGAACTTTTTAAGAATTTGAAAATATTTCAGAATAATTCTTTCGACGAAAGCAAGCCAGTCAAAAGTTTGCAGGAGCAAATGCATGTTGAAAATGTGAGTAACTATATTACTAATATAGTTTTATTTTTGTATACATCAATATAATATTGATTGAATACTCCACGACTGATAAAAATTATTTATAGGAGCATTTCAAGACTTCGAAGTCATGCGGTGAAAAAAATCTTGTTTCAATCGTAAGTAAAACTGTTAACACGATCTGATCAAAAATAATAAGTAAGAAAATACATGATACATGATTTCGACTCGTTTTTTTAATTGTAAAAGTGACGTTTTTCTTTTTTAAAACGCCGTATCATTACAGATTTTTTCGTTATGCTATCCTTTCAAACTGCTGATTTAAAACATAAAATTTATAAATGAATTCAGTAATAGCTAAATGAATTGACTGCCTTCTTGTTTATTTGAAATATAATGTTTGAAATGCATTGGCAGTCTGAATTTTGTTAAATCCACACTAAGATATTTAAAATGAGAAGGAAATGGCGAGTCGGAACAACACGATACACCTTTCTTGTGCAATGATCAAATCAATGCTATCAAAACCGCCTTTAATTTCAATTACTTTATATTATGCAAAGCATTACTTCTTGCAATTTTAATTATTTGATACTATACAAAAACCTTAATCAGTGCACAAAGATAACACTATTACACGGTAGGATACCTGTGTGAAAATTGCTTAGTTGGTTATGAATTTGATAAATATGCTATAATTGCGGAGTTGACTCGTTACTGGTAAAAGTTTGTAAGTTGTATTTAAAAGTATTATTATGCTGATTATCAACGCTTCTTAGCTGCTGGCGCTAACATTGTGTTTGTTAAGTTCAAAATTTATCCATGCATTTGAAAATTCATGTATTTGAATGAATATAGGGTACAAATACAAATCAAGATGAAGAATCCCATGCATCATTGTTGCGTAAAGCCAATTCGCGAATTAAATCTCTTGAAGCGCGCCTGGTAAAGAAGACAATACAGCTCAAAAAATTAAAAATTAAGGTAAAGCGCCAAGAACGGAAAACCATTAGCTTGAAGCAGCTTGTAAATTCACTTACTGAAAAGAATTTGATATCTGCAGAACAAAGTGATTTCCTTAATTATTTAAGCGAGCCTAGTAAGCACATAATTGAAAGGCAGCTTTTTGCCACCAAACTTAAGAAAGTTCCAAGGAAATATAGCCCCGAGTTGAAAGCCTTTGCTCTCAATCTAAATTTTTTTTCACCCAGAGCCTATAACTTTGTTCGATCAGCATTTGGTAAATGCTTGCCTCATGACCGCACAGTTAGAAAGTGGTACCAAAATGTTAATTGTGGACCCGGCTTTACGCAAGAATCTTTTGCTGCAATTAAAAAAGCAGTTGAATGTAACGGCGGCAATGGACAAATTGTTGTTAACCTTGTCTTCGATGAAATTCACATTCGCCAACATGTGGAGTGGGACGGAAAACAAGCATTCACAACACATGAGCACATTAAACCACTATAGCTTGTTAATCAAATCAATTGCGGAAAAATATATTCAAACAAGATATTTTTTTATCGCTAGAAAGGATTCAGAAAAAATATCCCTTAGACAAAAATATAATAAACTCCTCCATTTTAAAGGCATGTAAATCGCGTCCATTTCCAACATTACAAAATTATGCAAAATTTTCAATTAAAACTACTCTCTTTTCTTCTAAATAATAGCCCGGATTATATTATGAATTTAATTATCCAAGGGAAGCCGTAAATCCGCCAAAGCCGGTCCCAAGCCCGGTTGCGAAAGGAGGAGGGGGCTTGTAACTTAACATTTGGTTTGTGGTAAGATTCGTATTTTAAAATGCATTTTAACTACTATGAATTTATGGTTAACAATTGAGTTAAACAATAGTTATTATTATCAATAACATTGCTCTGTAAATTTAATAACGCGCACTGATTTTTGTTGCATTTTTTTTGTATAAAATTCAGAAATTTCATCGATATAATTTTTTTTATTTGAATGCATCATAAATGTTAATAAATAAAATTTCACAAGCTTTGATTGCAAAATGTTTTGTATTTCATCTCTAACCGTTCATAGATATTGTGAATGTATTTTACTATTAAATTCTTCCACTTAAATCGAAACACCATTTTAATATATTTAAAATAAATTGGCCCCTTTCATTATACGAAATTGTATAATCACTACACCTTTGTATTTTTAAGCCAGTTGCATGTATTCACTACAACTATCAAACAATCCAAAAAATGGCAACATAAATTTCGCTATGCCCATATCCTCTATACTTTTATATCAATGCTGTGAATCGGTAAAATTTGAAGTTTTTTCTGATCGATCAGGATTTAAGGGAAATGAAAGTTGCATTTTTCGCTCTGCTTCTGCTAGGATCAGCTATGTCAGACTCAGATGTAAGGAAATACTTTTATTCTTCTCACAGTTAATTTTCAAAATAAAATAAATTTGACTGTAACTATGAAAGCTTTAACGCTTTCTAACATCTATCAATAAACTAAGCTTCTTTGGTGCGTTCACAAATTCAAAAAACAAATACTGCTTTAGAAATGTTACTTGCCACCCAATGGAGTTCGATTCCATAGAATGGCGGTAGAAGAAATACCGATTGATATGCTTTCAAGTTTGCAGGAGCATTTGTCTCAGGTTAAACTGTAAGTTTCGTTTGTGGCATAGTGTGACAATCTGAATAATTGAAATTAACTTCTTTGTATGTGTATTTCTAGGACGTTGCTGAAAATCGTGTGCGGATTGATGGACAATTTGTCTGCCGTGCCCATAGCTGTGCAGTGTAAGTGTAAGGATTCACGTAATGAGAATAGGGTCGTTAAGCTTTTTGTTACCCCAGACTTCAAATTTAGACCAATCTTGGATTAACCAAATAAATGAGCTGAAGAAGAAAGTATTTGTTTTTTTTTTACATAGAAATAGCCCAGTGAAATTCAACATCAAAAAGGCAAAACTTTGAAAAAATTTGAGGAAAGCTGAATTTTGGAGTGAACCTTGATACTGGCGTGCTGAATAAAATGTCAAAAGTCCCCATCGATCCGATCCAAAAGTGACCTTTCCTAAATATCTCAGTAACGGTCACGTCTACGGAAAAACAATGTATGACGAATTTGTAGCTAAAAAAATGTTTTACAAAAAAAATTACATAGCTTTTTCTTATAACCATTTGAGATATATTGATCTAAACATTTGTAACTAACAGTATCCACTTTCCCAACGGCATGTTGCTGTGAGTTTGTTTTTCTATGTTTAAGAAGAGGCCCATAAAAAAAACATGTAAGCAAACTTATCTACCACACTCCAGGGTAAATGGGAAAGTGTGCTCCGAAAAGCTAAATGGATACTGTTAGTTACAAATGTTTAGATGAATATATCTCAAAAACGGTTGTAGTTACAAGAAAAAATTGCCGAGCCTTTTGTGTTGAAAATTTGTTAAGCTACAAATTTGTCATACAATGTTTTTCCGTAGACGATACCGTTACTGAGATATTTGGGAAAGGTAGATATTTGGGAAAGGTCACTTTTGGTGACCTTTGATCCAGTATAAAAAGTAACGCAGCACTCGGATCGATGGAAACTTTTCACATTTTGTTCAAGACGCCAGTATCAAGGTTCACACCAAAATTCAGCTTTTCCCTAATTTTTCCGAAGTACCATGTTAAAATTTCCCGGATCGAAAGCTAAATTGCAGTTTCAGTAACTATGGGATGCGAGATTGAAGAAAATGAACTATTTTGTGCCTATAGCTGGTGCGAATTCAGCACCCTTACTCCACACTTGGCGGTGAGCGGGTAGCGCTCAGACTCTGAAACTAAAACTGACGATAATGTGACTATTTTATGGTAAACTGTGACGTTACCGTATTGTTCTGTGAGCTACCTAAGGTATGCGCCTGAGCGTTGTTTAGTATATACGCTGCGTATATACTAAACAACGCGGAAAACACGTTATTTGCGATATTAATTATGACTTTATCCCACTAATCGCAAGAAATAGATAGCAATATCCAACTCGAAAGTTGAAAAGATACGTTTTGATTCTAACTAAGTTATACATATGTGCTTTGCCAAAAAAAATTCTTTTAAAGATTGACGTTTTATGCACACTGCAAAAAATCCCCATAGCGCCCAGAGCCATGTAACATAGCGCATTATTTATGGTCCCATACGCCATGTACATAGTACTCTGAGCCATGCAATATGGCTCCCAGCGCCATAATGTCAGAATCTACATAGCGCGTGGTCCCATGTTACATGGCGCAGCATTTATGGTGCCACACGCTATGTACATAGTACCCTGAGCCATACAGTATAGTTCTCCACGCCATGTGCTATAGTCCTCCACGCCATACAGTATAGTCCTCCACGCCATGCACTATAGTTCTCCACGCCATGTGCTATAGTCCTCCACGCCATGTAATATAGTCCGCCACGCCATGTACATGGCGTGGAAGACTATAGTACATGGCGTGTAGGCCTATGTACTTTTCGCCATGTATTATGGCGTGTGGCGCTATATTTTATCACAATCCCTAAATCGACTATGTACATGGCGCCAGAAGTCTATAAATTATGGCGTCTGGGGCCATGTGTTTTCTCAGTGCAATATTAGTTTTCTTATAAGCTAGTCTGAGTATTCAAATAGTAGACAACATTAAAATGAACGCGGAATATGCTTTCGAATTCCATTTGGAAAATAAAAAGAACATCTCCGACACATCTCACTTCTCACGAGTGTCAACTGTTTCAGCAAAATAATTCCTAAAATGGTTCATAAATTTCGCAGTGAGTGTCTTGTCCAATAGCTGGCCAACATCCGACCAGGCTCTGAAATGTTTGAGGAAGTAAATCTGATTTCTGGTAAATATAACACCCAGAAGATGGTGGTGACGATTGACAATGTTGCTGCATTCAAGCGTAGCCTCCAGGCTGAATTGTTTGCATTGACTTTCGAGTCTCAGTGGAACGCTCTTCCACCCAACGTTTGCACTTCTAACCACCAAATGGTAAGAAGTGAATTGCTTCCTCAGCTCATTGTTAGGACACCTGAGAGTAGCTGAGCCGTTCTCAGCGCAGCATGTTAAACTTTTACCAAATCATCATATTTGCGCCCTTTATCTAGACAACTATCTAAAATGAATAAGAATATTAAAATTCTCTATTTAACACATCATCAATCTACATTAAATGGGCCTTTTCACACATGTACTCTTGATGCACTCCTCAAACCGGTTTACTGGGCAAGAGACGGAAGAATCAAGGGGAATGCTCTACTTTTTGTAGAGATTTCCCCTTGATTCTTCCGTCTCTTGCCCAGTAAACCGGTTTGAGGAGTGCATCAAGAATACAAGTGTGAAAAGGCTCAATGTGATTGTACTTAATTGCAACTATTTGACATACCTTGCAACTGTTGATGAAATAACTTCCCAACGGGAAAAATAATGCTTACGGATATATTCGGTAAGCATTTCGCGTAATGCGTGGAAGCATTACCGGACCATTACATGTTGTTTCTTTTTAACATTGCATGTCCTAGGCTGGGAAGATATATGCAAGAGGAAACTCATGCTTTTAGCTCTATAGCTTTATGTATAAGAGCTTTTTGGAAAATACGACATCGTATTCTCGCATTTATACGCATAAATACGAATTAAAGCTTTGGCCGGCGGCCGATCGTATCTCTGCATGTGTGGTTTTTGCATGCTGAGTGATTGTGACGCTCATTGCAAATTCCAACAGCGCATGCTTTTTGCTGCTAGGGGGAATTGTTTTCATACATTTTACTTACCTGTGATGATTTGAAATGCTCCGAAATTTTCATCTTTCCGCTTTATATAGTAGACTACCCATAACCGATGTATGCTTGCAAGTTCTTTTCCCCTTGTTTCTGCGAGTGGTGTTCATTGGCCAGTCTTGGAATTAAAACATATGAGCTTTCTCCCTTGCAGCATTTTCCATGCTCCAAGTCATGTATACGAATATATATTATAATTGCTGGAAAATAGCTTTGGAAATAGGAAATTCGCATTACTAGCATTGTTTGATTGATGCATTACGCCAGAATACATTACCGCGATTCCCGTTCGGTGCTTCAACGCGCGAGTTACGTACGGCACGTGCCAGCTCAGACATGCTGGAACACACACAACAGATGCATTTGTACCGTGTATTCTGAGCAGCTTGCAGGGAGCTGTGGACGCGTGTTTGAACACGATCAAATGTGTAACCAAACGAGACAAACGCCACTCGCGTCAAGTGGACAAACTTTCAAATATCCCACCATCTCATATTATGGCCCTATCTGTTACTCTTCTGGTCTAAGGAGGTTCAGATCTGGTTAGGTTCTTTTGGATCCGGTTAGCTCACCAAAGATAGGCGTGGGCGCTATTCGCTCACCCCAATGTATGAACTTTGAGCCACCAAGCGAGGTTTGGCTCGAAAGATCCGAATTGCAAGTAAAGGCCTTACGGTAACGCTGTGCATCACATCGTTATTGGTTCAAAGAGACGCCAAATCGAGAAAAAGGATAACACTAACATGCTACTACCGCTGCCAGCTTCTTAACGGAGTCTTCACCGACTTCACTGACAAACCACTAGCGATATGGAATCAACAAAATTTCTTTTCTTTTTTAATTCAGCGTTAGTCTATTTTGAATTTCACCTAATAACTAACTCTCAACCTTTACCCTACGTTCCACTTTTTTTTCTCTTCCTTAAATTAACTATGGAATATCACGAACTCATTTCAATTGACTTCAGGTAACGGCATTCTAGCCACCACTCAATTTTAACAATTGATTGAACAAATTCTTTGTTAAAATCCTTAAGACTAGTTTCACCGGCACTGAAACATTTAGTGGGAATATGTTCGAAGCCTTAATCTTACACTGACCTTTCTGTAGTTATCAGGCTGTTTCAGTTTAATGCTCAAAACTGCTATGTTAGTTTCTGATTTCGGAAAGCTTTCTCCGGTAGTAGAGTTTCCGTCCGGCCACTGAATTATAGTTTTCTGTCAAATCACTTTGCCATCCAAATTTAAAAATTACGTTTTCACCTAGGGCTTCTCCGGTTTTTCTAATCTCCCGCTCGTCAGGTTCAATGAACTGGCCACCCGTGCGTTAAGTGCCACGAAATTTGACCAGTCGTAAGTTGGTGTGGGACACCATGGTCCGCAAATGACAGTTCTGAAATTGCTGTCTGACAACTGTGTACTTTGAAGGCAGCCATAACAGAGGAGGGACAAACAATGAAAGCAGTCAGAAACGGGAGTCGACGTTGCTCTAAACAGAGGAAATAAGCATAGAAAAGAGATTAAAGATGTCAAGAGGGTTTGATGCAGTAAAACTAGTAAATACTTGGGAGTCAGGAAGAGATGAAGATGCTTTTAAGGAGCAGATAAAAATGATTTGATTTTAGAAATTTTTTGATTATCTTTAAAATGTAATTTGAAGGCTAACTTTCGCTGTCGGATGCAATGTTCATGTCGAATTGACGTGATTTTCTAGTCGAAACTGCTGGTTCTGGTGTTTTATTCTTTGGATTGTGGCCGTGGTAAGTTGGTGACGGCTGGGATCGGCATTGGTAGCCTCAGAAGTCAGATAAGTGAGCCTTCTTGCATTCTCGCTGAGATCCGATTCCTTGTGGTTATTTGGTTTTCCTTTTCAGGTCGTCACTGGATACCATTATCGACGCCAAAGTAGTTGCCTATAAGGAAGTAGAGTTGGTGGTCTGGTGCTCTTCGGCAGCGGCTATCAGGTGAGTAGTTGTGCATGCACCGATTGCAAGAAGATTTGCTTCATTTTCATCGCGATTAGCTGCTGGCTCGCAAAATATTTCTCGACGACAGCTCGAAAATCCGATGCTAGCTTCTCTACCAGTAGCATCTGTTGCTTGTCTTTATCGAGGATGGAATTACTATCTATATCGTCAGCATCCGACAGGTACATCACACAAGTCCGATAATACGATCCCTAATAGCCTTATGAATGATGGTTACATATGTCGACTATCATATTGAGTGGTGGCTGTGTGGGTTAGTTATGTTTTTTGTTTTTTTTTGTATGTACCAATATGCCCGTACCTGTAAGTATGTGTAGATATATTTTGATACCTCGTAACAAAATATATTTTACCAGGCTATGTATATTAGTTTTTGCGGTAAAGGTGTAGTTTTAGGGTCCATCCGCGGAGGGGGTGGGGGCTACTTTGTTTGATTCATATAACATCTCTATATTCATATAACATCTCCATAAAAATTTGGCGGCGGTCACCCCCTGAGAAAAAGTTACAGCCCCCTAAAGTACGCGCATTTTCAACTTTTTTGCACATTATACTGCTATTATAATTAAAAACTCAAAACTCATAACGACTGCTATAAAGAAAGGAATTTATTTAATATTTAAATTTAATTTACAATAAAGTATGCAACATTACAATTCGCACACCCTAAAATTTAGCATCTGGTGACGATTATGGTGAATCGACCGAGGAAGAATCTTTTACAAAATCATCTTCAGCGATTGGAAACATGTCTTTGATTACGGAAAAGAACTGCTCGATGCGTTCTGCACGACGCCACCCCACACGGCACTAAACCACCCCGCGCGGGGGTGTGAAAGGGGGGCGTGGCGGGGTGGTGCTGGGGGTTGGGGGGCTGTGCGGGGTGGTTTGGTAGTGTCGTGCAGGGTCTAAAATATGAGAGATGCATAATGTGCAAAATCGTATGTAAAAAAGTTGAAAATACGCGTACTCTAGGGGGCTGTAAATTTGTCTCAGGGGTTGACCACCGAAATTTTTTTGTGGGGACGTTATATGAACACCCTCCTAAATCAAGCGAAATAGCCTCCCACCCCCTCCGGGTCTCCCACCCCATTTCATTTAACTCCTTTTTCCCTCAAATACGCGTAATTTAGGGGGCTGTAACTTTTTCTCAGGGTGTTACCGCCGCCAAAATTTTATGGGGATGTTATATGAACACCCCCCTGAATCAAAGAAAGTAACCCCCCATCTCCTCCGCGGATGGGCCCTAAAACTATACCTTTACCGTTTTTGCTTTAAAAAAGTACTAAAAATATTTCTTGCTTTTCGAATTGGATTTCAGTAGTTGATTTTGGTTTGGCATTGTTTTGTTAATTTCTTTTCATTCTACTTTTCATTCTAATTTCATTCTACCTTCTTTTTAACAATCTTGAGTTTTTTATGTTCTTTTACAGCTCACATTAATAGATATTAGTAATGATTTGAAATTTCTAAAAATAGTTTGCTTTACTCAGTTTTCCGTATCATTTGATTTATCTCTTCAATCGTTTTATTGCCAAATCAATGGCAATTTTATTTCTTTTTATTAAATAACAATTTCAACCCAAATCATATCTCTAATTAAAAATTAGCTTTAATGACTAGGGAAAATCAATATTTCCGTTTCGCTATTGATACAGATTATATAATCTGTAAAAGTAATCAATTATAGACCATGGATAATTCAACTAGGAAGCACAACTGTATAAAAAGCCAAGTATCACTAACATACGAGTACCCCTAAAAAGTGAAATTTAGTCGGTAGCATTTTTCTGATCCGTCAGCATCTTAGGAAAATGAAAATTTTCATTTGTTTTCTGGTGCTGCTAGGATTGGCTCTGTCAGAGCCAGACGTAAGGGAATACCGCAATGTATAGGGTGCAGTGTGAGTGTAGGAACCTGTTTAATCAGATCCTTGCCGTTTGCTTATCTATTCTTCCAGACTTGACCGTTAGACCAATCGATTGTTATTGAAATAAATGTTCTTAAGCATAAACAACTTGTTTTGTTGGTATAGATAGCGAAATTGTACTTTCATCATCTATATGTTAGAATCTGATGGAAGAATGTAGAGGGTACCTGTGAACTGTATTACACATGCGTGTAGCATTTAGACGGGTCCACTCAAATCTAATTATAAGAAAGTAGGATAAAACGGAATTGGTTTTGCGCGCTAGCTCATGTATTACAGGCTTTATCGTGCTTTCCTATGGCTCATTTCATTAGTTTCTGAGTGACATTTTAACTGATCTCGCGCTAAAATTGAAATTTAAATTATTTTCGGCTGCGAACTTAAACTGTAACAAGCATAAACTGTAAAGTGAATAATGGGAAGCGACACAGGCCCGTTTTTCCGGTTATTTTCACTTTTTACACTTTCCACTTTTTGCGATAAAATATTTGACGCCGTTGAAAGATATGTACTTAAGATTAAAAAAAAAGAAAAAATTGTCTGAACCATGGCTTGATAGGGAACTAAGGCATTTGCGAAATCTTAGGAACAAACTTTACAAGCGAATAAAAGAAAATATTGGTGTTATCCCTACTATTCAGGAAGCTTATAATGAAGTAGCTAAGGAATTCTTGACATAGTCTCGTGACGCTTATACCAATGATATTAAGAAAACCGGTGAAAGTATAATCCACGACCCAAAAAAATTCTTTGATTTTGTAAATATGAAGCGGAAAGTCACCGGTTATCCATTGTCAATGTCCTATAATAATATCACCTCTGCTTCTCCTAAAGATATTTATTTTATTCGCAGATAATTTCCAGAGAATTTTCAATCCATCAGACCCATCTAACTCAAATGTCTCTCCTTCTAACTCAGCACCAACCACTTTTCTCAGCCAAATTAAAATTTCACGCGAAGAAATACGTAAAGCTACCCTGGTCCTGATCTCCTTCCACCGACCTTCGTGCGTAGGTATGTAGAGCAGCTAATAACAACCCTGCATATATTCTTTGACAGGTCACTTTCATCCGGTGTTTTTCCATCCTGTTGGAAATTGACACAAATTTTCAAAAATAACGATAGACGCTGTGTCGAAAATTACAGGGGCATTGCTATTTTATCTTCCATTCCAAAACTTTTTGAAAAAGTTGTATACAATATACTTTCCCCACTAGTTGACTCCCGTCTGAATGAGCAACAGCATGACTTTAGAAAAGGTCGCTCAACTATCACAAACTTGACAATCCTAGTTTCGGACGTTTTGTGTTTCGATGCTCTTTTTGCAAAAAAATTGAGGTTTTTCGGAATCAACCTTGCACCGCTGCGTTTCATGCCCGAAACATGAGTCAAAATTGAATGAACACTCATATGACTGATATTTAACTCACGAGCAATCTCTCTAACACTCAAACGACGATTTTTAAGCACTAAATTTTTGATTTGATCGATGTTATCGTCGGTATTTGACGTTGAAGACCGACCTGATCGAGGCAAATTTTCCACCACTTCACGACCGTCTTTGAATAATTTAAACCATTCATATGCCTTTATTTTAGACATAGAAGTATCACCGTTGGCTTTATTTAACATTGTCAACGATTCGTTACAAGAAATTCCGTTCGCAACACCAAATTTCAAACAAACTCTTTGTTCATTTATTTTTTCCATGATAAAATTCACAGAGCACTTCTGAGGTCGACTGATTTTGAAAGCTGCTGTCAATAAACTAATTGACAGATGGCTCTAAAATTTGGCTTAGTGTCAGAGGAACAAGGTACCAACATAAGAAAAAAAAACTCTAGCGCACCTGAACCGCTAGAAACACTAATGTTCGAAGAACAGTAGAAGAATCGTGCAGGTTTTGAGTGCATATTCCACCAAATGCGCTGCTTATTACGGCCAAATTGTTTCAAATGCCACGTTTTACTTTTGTCTCAAGAATGCATTATAACTCATATGGTAGAAGGTTTCAGATATTACCACTGGCATGAATTTCAACGTTTATGAGAGCAAAACACGGGTTAATTATATTCGTTATCAGTTGCTTATTTCACCAAATTTTGAAAGCAGCATCTCATATAATATCAATGAAGAAAATGCTCAGTGCCTGCAGCACTGTAACTGAAGTTGGAGTTTGGGGCTGCGATCCAAAAAATTTGCAGAACTTTGGGAATTGAAACATCGGTTATTTATTTTCATTGTAAATGTTTCCGGTATGGATACTAACTGTAAGCATTTATTGATACAAAAGTAGCACAACCGACTCGTGCTGGCAACCTTTCGCCAGTATCAAAGCCAAGAATATATAACATCTGCTTCACGTTGTTATATAACATTTGAAGTTATAGGAGTATAAAGAAATTTAGGGTTACCTGCAGCGAGTTTTTTCAAATAATCGAAAGCTTAATATTTGCTGTTTATTGTTACTACAATATCATAACCAATTGAAAATTCTACGATAAAACCGCTTAATAAAGATATTGCAAACAAACATAAAACCAGCAATAGCTGGCAACCCTATCATGCCTTTTCAACCAAATTTGGCTTGAATAATGTTTCTAACAGGTTCCAGTAATTGTATGAAATTCGTATTGATTTCATGACTGCACTGGAAGTTATAGGGCAAAAAGTTGTATTTTCCTGAGTGAATTTTCAAAACCAAAGACACAAAAATTACCAGAGCTGGCAGCACCAATCGAATTTTTCAACCAAATTTCTATCAAACAGAGTTTAGAGTAGGGTGCAGCTACTGTGTCAATTTCATGAAAATCTGGTAACTTATTCACATTTCATAGGGCAAAAAGCATTTTTTTTTTCTTTGTAATTTTTCAAGATAGCACCACTGGAACAGAGTTGCCTACAATTCAAAATCGCTTCTATCAGACCTGGCCCTACTTAAGTCCAATGCATTCTGTAAATTTCAATTCTATCTGATTATTGATTCGTGAGTTCCCGTGAACAGAAGTTTTTGAAGCTAAAAATATAGGTTAACTGAGAGAGGGTTACCGTTCTTGTCCGACATGAAATTTCTAAAGTTTTACTTTGACTGTGTAGATTGAGCATAAGATTTGTATACAGATTGGTTTTATTGTAGAAACGGACATTTTTTAGGATATTCGATGGTTTGAATGTTTTCACTTCCAAATTTTAATTTTTTCAAATTTAACACACCAAAATTATCATAGTCCTATTTAAGACCAATATATTCTGCAAATTTCAATAAATTCTGTTCATCGGATCGTGAGTTTCCGTGAACAGAAGTTTTTGATGCTAAAAATATAGGTAACTTGGGCAAGGGTTACCAGGCGTGCCCGTTATACCATATCAAATTTTTTTTTTGTTTATGTAAACAAAGCACAAAATTTACATATGAGTGGCTTTTTTTTTAAGAAACAACATTTTTTCAAGAGAGACGATGATTTGAAGGTTTTCACTTTCAGTGCCTGCCCTAGCTACACGGTTGCCAGCACGCTTATTAAAACGTACATTTATCTAAAACTAAATAAAACAAACATGTCCTGAAAATTTCGTAATGATTGAATAGCTTTGTCAAAAGTTATCGCAATTTAAAATTTTTCAAATTTTCCCGTTCTCTTTTTAGGCACCCAGCGCACACATGGGGTTAAAAAATTCCAAATCGTTATCCGATTCACATGTAAAACTTGTTTGAAATTTATGTCGTCAAATTTATTTTTGCAAAAATTATTTGTGTACGGAATAATAGGCATATTAAAAAAATCACTAAAATGGCCGCCGGCGCCAAAGGGTTAAAGATTATTAACTTTTTGTGAGACTTGGCACTATTCTGCATATACACCAATGTGTCCTGAAAATTTCAGCTCAATCGGATGGCGCGTTCCTGAGATTTTTTCACTGAAATTTTTTGATGATATATATATATATATATATATATATATATATATATATATATATATATATATATATATATATATATATATATATATATATATATATATATATTTATATATATATATATATATATATAGAAATATGAATTTTTGGCCAAAGTGATTTTAATACTAATGTTCTTCTTGAACATTAGTAAAATGTTCTTCTTCGAACATTAGTAAAAATGTTAGCGATTCCTTTTACGCGGTTTTTTTCAAGTACAAATTCCGGGTTATTTTTTCTACAGAAGGTATGTATATATATAAATTTATATATATATTTATATATATATTTATATATATATATATATATATATATATATATATATATATATATATATATATATATATATATATATATATATATATATATATATATATATGTATATGTATATACACTACAGGCAAAAAGCTTAAGACCACTCAGGAATCAAGAAACTAAACAAAGTTTTCATGGTAATTAGAATTTATTTATTTCTAGATAAAATATAATTGATTACTTTTTATGTAATTGTCAAATGTCAGCATATTGTTTTTCTAGTTTACAAATCAAAATTTATAATAAACAAAAAGAATATTTTTCTACATTTATCAAAATATCATCCTTTGGCATTTTTTACTGCTTTAATAATCCTTGGCAGTCTTTCAACTAATTTCCTTACAGTATCTTGGGAGATATTGTTCCACCCTTCTTGAAGAAGCTCCCACAAATGTTGCTTTGACGTCGCACAGTGTTCACGTATCCTTCTATCTAATTCCTCCCATAACAATTCAGTTGGGTTACAATCAGGTGATTGTGGGGGCCAGGTCATACTCAATAGTATTCCATAAATCTCCATTTCAGCTTAATATCATCTGCATTATTTAGAACTGTGTTTGGGGTCATTACCCTGTTGAAGGGTGAAATTTCGCCCAATTAACCGCAAACCTGATGGTATGGTCGTGTTCTGCAAGATTTCCTTGTAACGTTCTTTAGTTAACGTGCCATCACTTCGAACAAATTCACCCACTCCAGCAAGCAAAAAGCACCTCCAAACCATAACAGAACCACCTCCACGCTTTACTGTTGGTACTATACAGTTCACGGTCATTTTTTCTCCAGCAGATCGCCTGACATAAACCCTCCGTTTGGAGCCAAAAACTTAAAACTTTGATTAATCTGTCCAAAGCACCTGTGACCAGTCTTCAATTGTCCACTGGCTATGAGTTCGTGCCCATTCTAACCGCTTTTGACTGTTATCTTTTCGAAGCAGAGGTTTTCTGGCTGCTAGATGCCCCACCAGTCCAGCTTGCCTTAGACGATTTATTACAGTTGACAAGCTTATGGACTTTGAATGTCCAGCGTTGAGCTCTTCTCGAATCTCCGGTGCAGTTAACTTTCGATCCCTTTTGCTCATAAGCACTAGAGTCTTATCATCTGCTTCTGTTGTCACTCTGGGTCGTCCGCTCCTTACAACATCAAAATAACTTTCACTGCCCTTGAATTTAACGATAGCATTATGTACAGCAGTCTTTAAAATTTTCACTTCATTACTAATCTCTCCTTCTGATTTTCCTTGTTTATGAAGTGCCACAATCACACTTCTAACTTCTGGCTTAATACTGCGCGATTTTCCCATTTTGAACAGAAATTTTGCCAAAACTTTGTTAAAAAGTACCAATAACAAAGTATCACAAGTGCACGGAATAAAATTCACTGAAAATAACAATCCGTATTATTTGTCAGTACAAAAACTCACAAATGAAATATTTTGAAGATAAGGTACCTATTTATAGGAATTTCACAATATTTAAAATAAATATTCCCAGAAATTTCGAAGGTTTATTTTAATTACTTTAAAAAGTTGTAGACAAAGGTCTTTAAAGTGGGAAACACCCAACGTGTTTTATTGCCCTGACTGAGAATTTGGATATCCCATGCTCATTTTAAATCCCTTCATAGCAACCCTTCTTAAAACAGGCAATTACTATAAAAAAAAGGTATTTTCAGTTTTATAAATCTTAGTGTGCTTCATTTCTGCTATGTGGTCTTAAACTTTTTGCCTGCAGTGTACGTATATCATTGGTGGAATACAACTAAAAGCTTTTCGCTGTTGAGTTTGGCTGTAATAAAAAACTCTTCCGAATTTCCAACATAAGTAAGTACTGGCCCTTGCAGACTAACCCCACTTACAGTGATTCCCACGTGCCGCCACTGGTGATAAGGTATGTCCAAGTCAATCTAAAAAAAAATTAGGAATGTTATTGCAAATGATAAAGATAGACAGGATCGCTCATATTATCTCAGTTTTTCGTTTTATTTCACTATGTATCTAATTTCTTTCGTTCCAATCAATGAAAATCATGTTTCAATTTCATAGTCATGTCAATGGCTACGGTAGAACCGTTTTTCAATCCTACCAATTCGATACGGAAACAATTGAAATAATCGATGCTAATGTTGAATTAGACCATGAGTAATTAAACTAGACTGCACAACTGTATAAAAAGCCATGTATCACTTGCATACACCGCAAAGTGATTTCAAATCCGTAGAATTTGAAGTTTGAAGTTGAATTTGATTGCACGATAATGAAGTTCGCATTTTGTACTCTGTTGCTATTAGTACTAGCGACATCACAGGTATGAATATTTTTTTTTTTTCAAAACATTACATATAACTCTATAAACGTTAAAATTTTGAGAAGCAATATGTCTAAGCGTAAATGCTTTACATTCGAAAATTCCACAAATCCTTCAAATTTTCTTTCAGGCATGTAAGTTGCATTCAATCCCGTTTCCGCGTGGACCGCATAGAGTGTTCACTGGCGATTTACCGTCTACAGTGAAAACACGTTTAGAGCAAAATTTGTCACAGAAAGGACTGTAAGTTTCAATTGTGTCTTGGCACGATGGTATGAGCTTATTAAGATTAATTTGCATATGTGCAATTCTAGGTCGTTAGTGAAACTTGTCTGTGCAACCCGGCAAGCTATCTCCGGTGGCCTTGATCCATATGGTGAGCAGATTTACAGAGTGCAGTATGAGAGTAAGGATTCAGCTAATAAAATTCTTGTAAATCAATTCACTTTGTATCCAAACGCGACCATTGAAGATTCAACTGTGTCATGAAAATATGATAATCACGAATTAACCAAGTAAATATTGTACAAAGAAACTGCCTTATTGAATTCGAATAACGCTACCATGAGTTTTTATACAAGTATGTAAGTTTCTGCTGTTTAACCGAGAACTTGTCGCTTTCACGAGTATCATTTAGATAAGCTGAGCAAACCGGTCTCATTTTCAGGATTGGTCATGGTCCTTACAATTATTTTCCCAAAACTGAGAAAATATTATTCTTAAATGTTTATTGTGCTAATATTGAGACTATATTGTGCATGTTTTTAATGGGTGAAAATTTAAAAGTTCAAACTAAGCAGTTAAAACTTTACACTTCAAGAATTAAGTACATATTCGATGTAAAAAATGTTTATCCATTCCACTAATATTACACTCAGAAAAATTTCACCACTTAAAATTTAATAGAATCAAATTTAAATCAAAAGTTGAAACACTTTTAAATAAAAAAACGAATCTTATCTGAATTAAATAAGCCCCCACATTCAATCAAAATGATTCCACTTTATTATACAAATGTTATTTTCATATCATAGCTTTCATCATTGGATGTAAAACAAAACATTTTGTGTTAAAAAAGACCACTTTGATACAACGTTACTGAAATGAAGGCATATTATTTGAATTAAAAAGAAACGTATATGACGCTAAATCATATTTGAAAATATTTGATTCGTATCAATTTTTTTTAATTATACAACGATTTTTTTCTGAATGTATGAACGCGAAAATTTGTGTGGATGTTTATTCCTCTTTCACGCAACAACTACTGAGTGGATTTTAATTAAACTTTACAATTATATAGCTCATATATCAGAATAACAAATAAGCTATAATTTATATATATATATATATATATATATATATATATATATATATATATATATATATATATATATATATATATATATATATATATATATGTGTATATATAATAATAATAATAATAATAATAATAATAATACTAATAATAATAATAATAATTATTATTATTGCGGATTGTTTCTTTGTTCGGTATTCAAAATTGTGCTGGACAATATAATAGGTGTGTGCTGGTAAAAATTTAATGACTAAATTTAAATAGTTATATAGTTGCAGAAGGTGAGATTTTGAGGATATTAAACTAAATGAAGGTACAATTATAACATTGTAATAACATTAGATGGACCGTGGACGTCACTGCAGTGTGGAGGAGAAAAGACTTGTTCGTCAGCTCCGAGATGAGGGGAAAATCTGCAAATTCATTGCTACATCAATTGGGCGGTCTGAAAATGTTGTTACGAATGCTCTGAAACAGGGAAAATCCATTGAAATCCGTGCAGCACCTAAAAAAACTTCACCAGTGACCGACAATCGTATAGTTACATTAGCTAAACGTGACCCGTTCAAATCATCCAGGACAATTGCCAGCGAAATTGGGAATTTGGGATCATCATGAACCCTTCGGCGGCGATAAGTAAGAGCAAAACTACCCGGTAGGATTGCCCGGAAAGTTCCGCTGCTTAGAACTGCAAATTTGAAGACGAGGAAAAACTTTGCGCTTATTCACAAAACCTGGTACGGATTGCAGGGTGAAAAAAATATGGCGCAATATCCTCTGGACCGATGAAACAAAGATAAATTTGTTTGGTAATGATGCGAAAACAAACGTTCGTCGACCGGAGGGCAAACAGTTTAATGTAAGGTTTAAAAAAAACGGTGAAGCACGGAGGTGGCAGCATAATGGTATGGGGCTGTTTTTCGTGGCAAGGTGTAGGTAGGCCCGATGCATCGAATTGATGACATAATGGATAGATTCGTGTACAGGGATTTGTTGGATAACGTAATGCTGCCATATGCCGAAGATAATATGCCACTGTTGTGGACATTTCAGCAGGACAATGATCCTAAACGCTCATCTCGATTGGTGAAAGCATGGTTCCAAGAGCATATGGTGGACGCCATTGAGTGGCCAAATCAATTCCCAGACCTCAATCCTATTGAGAGCTTCTGGAGTGAACTTAGCGAGAAGTTTCAAAGATGGTTTGCCAAAACAAAGCACAATTATGGGAGAATATTCAAAAAGTTTGGTAAAATATTCATGTAGAAACTTGTCAGAAGTTGATATCGTCTATGCCCGAAAGAATTGAAAAAGTCATCAAGAATAATGGCGAATATTCAGGGTGTTAGATGCGTCCTAACGAATTCAGTATAAAAAGGGACCCTAACCATCGAAATTTCAATGTTAATTACTAAGTTTGCTGGGCACATCTATTATTCTGGCCATATGAAAATTGGCGTATTTTATGAATTAACAAGATTTTAAGTTTTTTTAAAGAGTTTGTGAATCATTTTGCTTTTTGTTATTACGATGAAGTGTGTTTATGTTGAAAACTAACTTAATTTTTGAGGGATAATAACCAAATATAAAAAAACCAAGCTTGTTAAAAAAAAATGTCACACCTATAATTTTGTCCGGGTGTGTATACATTATTGGTCTGAGCGAAACCAGATGTAAAGAAGAAAGCTTGCTTATACTTGAATCGGGCAGCATCCTATATCACCAGGGATAGCAATCAGGTAGAACGAGCAGAAAAGGGTGTAAACAATAAATGGGCAGGCAAGATAGGTAACGTCACAAGTTTCTCCGATCGAGTAGCCAGCCTAACTCTAAGGATCTCTCAGAGATACGCAGTTTGAATCATACAAGTCTATGTACCCACAACTAGCCACCAGGACGAAGAAATTGAAAAGTTCTATAATGAAATAAATAAAGCTTGGGACAACAACAAAAGCCACTTGAAATTTCTAGTAGGCGACTTCAATGCTATCGCAGGAGGAAGGAAGGACCACCAAACCCTGGTAAGAAAATTTATTTTGGTCATAAGGAACGATAGTGGAAAAAGATAAGTCCAATTCGCTCACCAACATAGCCTCTACATAGCAAACTCGTTCTTCAAGAAAGGCTATCAGATATACTTATATATATATGTATATATATGAAGCCTATCAGATATGAAATAAATAGATTTATCACAAGTACCCAAAGTATCCATTGGTTTAAAGACTGCCAGTAACACTGTTGTAATTGATCTAGTGGAAACAAACCAGGACAATTGATTTGGCTAGGCAACATTCGCCAGCAGTCAATTGAACAATTTTTGTAAAAACTACCGCCATATTGAGCATTTCTTGACAATAAACACCAAATTTTTTTTAAATTATATAATTTTAAAAATCATATAATTATATAATTGACTGAATAAATAAGTTTGTATTATTATTTACGCTTTATCATTTATTTGCTTAAAATCGTATCATTATTTATGCAATGACCCAATATAATTTTCCATATCAAGTAACATCATTGGCCATAATATATTAATATTTTACAATATTCGCCATGCCAGTCCTAGCAATCATGAAATCGATAATTTCATTAAACCGTGATATTTTTTTGCGATTACGTAAAAACTCCAAAGTTTCTAATAGTTTTATCATTGGGTGACAGTACTTGAAAGATGAGGAGTGCCTTACATGTTCATCTACTTTCAGTGTTGTTAATGGCACAAGCTACCACCCTCCATGAGAATCAGGTAATTTTTTAGGTGATAGAACAATACAAAATTAAGAAAAAAAAGTCTAGCGCATCAGAACCGCTAGAAAACTAATTTTCGAAGGAAGACATTGTCTCTGAGTGACAAAAAAATGTGGAAAGACGTAATACACTTTTTTGTAGAATCATATCAACCATTCTTTATCCAAAGCAACAAAACTCAACACACAAATGATGAAAATGTTCAGTGCTGGCAACACTTTCCCAACGAAGCAGCAATAAGTTTACCTTGGGTGTGTTCAATGTGCATGCTATAGCTGCTTCAAAAGCATAGCATAGCATCACTTTAGCAAGTGTCAAAATTTGAAGTAGCTAGGTGAAGCAGGACAATTGCCAGGACAATTGCCAGGATATTGGAGAGCCAAGAGCTGCTACGAAGGTCAGCAAATTCATAAATACTTTTTCAAATTTTTTTTTTAATTCTAATATTTGTGTTTTCGTGGATTAGTTCAATACTTCCATTGCACATTGGAAATTGTATAAAATTTAGGAGTTTTCAACATACAGCTGCAGAAACCATTAAAATTTTCCTAATATATTTAAAACGAATCACTTATTTCCGGTTTTTAACGCCATATATGTGAAAAAGAGCAAAAAATAATCGTTGAAAATTTGATGGCACATGAATCAGTGCACCCGGCCTTTTGCCCTTCATGCTCGCCTGCTAAAAACTCAAGATGAGCTGCACTGTGTGAAAGCCGACTTAACTCGAGTTGAGTTGAAGTGTTTAAAAGCCCGTATTTAATTTATGCTGTCACTATTTTCAAATTTATTCCTCATCTCCTGTGTCACAAAAGCGCAAAAACTTCTTTTCATTTCAATTTTCTATTGAAAATGACGTTTAAACTGCATGTCAGCTGTGTACGCACGGCCATTTTGCCTTAGCTACTTTGATGCTATCCTCCAGACTGCGAGCAGCAAATAGCTGCTACCTTAGCAGCTATGCCGGAATCTTGGACAGGCCGACTGTCAAATAGCAAGCATCAGAAAGTAGCTATTTCTTGACATTGGACAGCCAGAGCTGCTAAAATAGCAGCTAATAGCTGCTATAGCAGGCACATTGAACACACCCCTTAACAAGCTCATACTCAAAACAACTTATCCTTTGAATTTTGTTCTCATCGGAGGATTTCATCGAAAGTTTCAGCGGTTAAACGTTGTTTGAGCCTGCCATCCAAAAAAATAATCAATGCTCGGAAAATTTCAAAATTGGTTTCTTATTTTTATCGCAAATGCTTTGCATATGAGTGTGTAATTTGAAGCATCTGTTGGTGCAATATTTACGAAAATGGCTAATGCTGGTAACCGTGTGTCAGCAGCAGAGCAAAATATATACCAAATCTGCTTCACGTTAAGTTAAACCCAACCAGTAAATTTCGTTTCGATTGAATCACTGCGCTGGAAGTTATACGGGTGAAAAGAATTTGAGGGTTACCACCCTCAAAACTTTTCAAATTTTTAAAGCGTTAATATATGTTGTTAATTTTCATTGCAGAATCATTCCCATTTGCAAATCTAATGACATAATCGCTCAGTAAAGAAATTCCACAAAATTACAAAAATGATCATAGCTGGCAGCTCTTTCATGGTTTTTGTACAACACTCCTACGGCATTTAGTTCACATTAAGGTTCATTTACTGCATGAATTTCGTTTTGATTTCTGCACTGGACCGAAAGCTATAGGGAAAAAAGCTTTCTTTTGCTGAGCAAATTTGCAAGATTTATGAGACAAAAATCACCATAGCTGGCAATCCTATTCTAATTTTTCAACCAAATTTTCACCAAATGCTACCTTAAGTAAGATCCAAGTATTGTGTAAATTTTGCTAAAATTTGATGGCTGAATCGGAAGCTATAGGCCAAAAACCGGTTTTTTTTTCTCAGTGATTTTTCAAGATGGTACCACTGCCGCAGGGTTGCTCACATTTCAAAATCACTTCTATCAGACCTGGTCCTAGCTAAAACAAACATGTGCTGTAAATTTCATTATGATCGGATAATCCGGTCGTCAGTTCTCGTGAACAGAACTTTCGAGTGCTGAAAATAGAGGTAATTTGGTGATGGGTTGCCGTTCTTGTGCAAATCGAAGTTTTGAAAATTTTAATTTGACATGATGGAGAAAGGTAAAAATTTATCAATAATTTTGAATTTTTTGTCAAAAATCAAACATTTTTGAGGAGAGTCAATGATTTGAAGGATTTTTTTTTCAGGATCCTGCCGTAGCTACAGGGTTACCTACACTATCTTGAAAATCCATGTGTGTTAAATCTTAGTCAACATCAATACGCTCTGCAATTTTCACGATGATCAAATGCTTTTGTCAGAAGTAATGACAAATCAAAGTTTGAAAAAAAATCCTTGCCTACTTTTAGGCACGCGGCACCCACACATGGGTCAAAATTTCCAACTTTTTAACATAAACAAGCTTTTAACATAATAATTATGTCATTATTGGTGATTATGTCATTAGATTTGCAAATGGGAATGATCCTACAATAAAAATTAACAGGAAATATTAACGCTTTAAAAATTTGAAAAGTGTTGAGGGTGGTAGCCCTAAAATTCTTTTCACCCGTATAACTTCCAGCGCAGTGATTCAATCGAAACGAAATTTACTGGTTGGGTTTAACTTAACGTGAAGCAGATTTGGTATGTGTTTTGCTTTGCTGCTTACACAGGGTAACCAGCATTAGCCATTTCCGTAAATATTGCACCAACAGATGCTTCAAATTACGTACTCATATGCAAAGCATTTGCTATAAAAACAAGAAACCAATTTTTAAATTTTCCGAGCATTGATTATTTTTTCGATGGCATCCTCAAACAACGTTTAACCGCTGAAACTTTCGATGAAATCCTCCGATGAGAACGAAATTCAAAGGATAAGTTGATTTAAGTATGAGCTTGCTATGGTAAACTTATTGCTGCTTCGTTGGGAAAGTGTTGCCAGTACTGAGCATTTTCATCATTTGTGTTATAGTTGAGTTTTGTTGCTTTGGATAAGGAATGGTTGATATGATTCTACAAAAAAGTGTATTACGTCTTTCCACATTTTTTGTCAGTCAAAGACAATTTCTTCGAAAATTAGTTTTCTAGCGGTTCTGATGCTCTAGACTTTTTTTTATTTATACAGTTGTAATTATGGTTTAAATTAATGTGAAAGTAAACATTGTCTTTGTTTTATAATTTATAATTTATTGAGATTCGAGCCGAATCCACAATCCGCATCCTTTACAGAAGCGGCTCTTGTATCAGCGCGATATGACCATTGAGTCGCCGAAGCAAATTGACCGTCGTCGCTCTACTGTGGTGCGAATTCGCTTGGAACACTCGCACTGCGGCGTCTCTCAGTCACCATCTCCGCTCCAACCTTCATGGTTATCCTCTTCAGCCCCAAGTGAATCAACTCTCTGTTGGCCCGTACTTTATCCGCAGACTTTCGGTCAATTCCCAGCATAAGCACCAATTTTGCTGCTCCAGTTAAATCAAGCACCGCCGATTGCTTGCTCACTTTCACAGCCTAGAATAATCTCCAGCCTGAAACTTTCAGATCAGAGTTCTGTCTTTTTAAGAAAGACATAGCATCTGAAGCGTTCGAATGGGGTATCGCAACCTTAGCTGTTATTAGCTTGGGCACGGATGTCTTCTCCACGGCGTCCAAACTTGGATGGTCCTTGGAAATTTTCAGGCCGGTAGACCAAAGCCACCGCTGGTCACTGCAGTTTGGCCGCGAATAATTTTGCACCCTTCAAAGCGAGATGACCCTTCTTCTGTCGACATGGCAAACTTGAGGAGTTTGTCACTGATCCGTTTTGGAATCACCTTGGCCAGATCATCCTCGCGTCTCCATTTCAGGTGCCCTTGTTTGCCGACGACGGCCAACTTAAGGTGACTAACAGCAACGTCCCCAAAAGGATCAAGCTACTTTCTCCTGTCAAGGCCTCTTCATTGGCTTACTTCTCGTCAAGAGTTGCTTCTCTGAGCGTTGGCCGTTGTTGGCAGCCGTAGCAACAAGTTTCGCTTGGGTATCCTCGGATTTCCCTTTGGATTCCAGCGTCACCGTGCTAATGGTTGCTCGCTTTGCCTCTCTCCTCCTGAAGCCTTGAGCATTCCGCTTCCTAATTTCAGTGAGATCAGCAGCCACCACTTTTAAAAAAGGACTGCAGATGCTTGGAGCCACCACCTCCAATCCCGGATACAGCTCTACTAAGTGGCTTAGCCATCGCTTCCTTCGCAGTAACTTGCGAGCATTGTAGCTTGTCGCCTCGGTTCTTAATTACAGCTTTGTTAGAAGCCAACTCAACCGCCGCTTCCGGTGAACTGATCAGCGATTTATTTCATACCTGCCACCAGACTGCTGGGTAGCTGCTCTGCTGAGAGATACCGCCACATGCATCGGACTCATAGTAGCTTCAGGAGCGGGTTCTCCATCCAGCTTCATGACTCGCCATCTCTCTATCGCCTGACCCTGTGCTGTTTTGCCTCTCGTCGTTGGTGATCGCATTACTTTTGAGCTGCTTTGACAAGGTCCTCTTTTATTGACTTCTCTCCTTTTGGTTATCTTCTTCTTAATCCATAGATATAGTGTAATGAATGTTTCACGTTTGGGTTTCTCGTTCTCGAACCACAGCCGAGGCAATCACCAGCATTCGCCTCCCGCTACACTCAGCCCTCATAGAAACAACGTATTGCAAACAACGTCCCCCCCCCCCCCTCTCTCTCTTCGGATTGCGAGATAGACTCAGCTACGACCTTCTGGGGGCTTCGTAGGCTTTCACAATACGCTGAACCTATGAGCCTTGATGCCGAGACAACCAAGGTGTCTCCCCTGGCCTAACAGTTTGCTACTCTGTAGACCGCAGTTCACCAGGTTCCAGAGCTGGGCAAAGTGAAGTGTAGGATCCACAGCCCCGCAGGTAAGCTTTCACCTCAGTCATCAGCACAGGCCCGTCCCCAGGCCTCCGTGTCACCACTGTGGAGAGAAACAAGGGCGTCTCTCTGCCGGTTACGGGTTAGGCCTCCGTTTACACAACCCATACAACTGTATGGCTGTATGGGCGTTATATTAATTATATATATATATATATATATATATATATATATATATATATATATATATATATATATATATATATATATATACATATATATATATATATATATATATATATATATATATATATATATATATATATATATATATATATATATATAATTTTACACACAATTACCAAGGTACATTAAAAGGGAGAAATACAAGCTCAACGTTTTATTCATTTCAAATCCAAACTTGATAACACTAAATTAAAAAAAGAGGCCAGTCGTAAACTTGAAAATCTCCTGGTCCCCTCTTATTAATCATGGCCTGTAGTTCTTGGTACTGTACCTTATATGTGTCGGGAACAGAAGGGAAAGCTAATACACAAACTACAGACCCTATATTACTGCGTGAAATAAATGGATGTCCATGAGAATTACAAAGTTTGCAATTATTACCTGTTAAATCACGAAAAATACTTACACGCCTCTGCCGGCTAAATGATCCACTAGAAAGTCGTAAACATCTTTAGGCAACTCATTTACGTCCATCTTCTGTGGTTCACTAGAGTCGTTAGGCAAACCGGTTAAATAGCATTGTCTGTCTAGCTGCGGAATTTTAAGATAATATTTCATTCCAACTTTTGGCTCTGTTGCCAAAAAACTTACGTGGCTCTCATTGGGGGCGGCAGCTTGTTCTGTAACCAATGTAGTAAGCAAAAGAAAATATAAGGCGCTATTCATTTTTCAAGTATTATCACCCATTGATCAAAATATGCGCAGCTCTGATGTTTTTTTAGAGTTGTGAAAAACTTCACGGCTCATTGAAATAATTATATAAGTCCACCGCAACGAAAATTGTGAAATATCAGTTTGTTATGGTCAACAATGTACTTAGTGTGGAAAATTGTAGACCATCAGAATGTGAGAAAGAAAGTTCTCAGTAGAACAAAGCTTTAATGTGATTTAATGAAATAATTAATTTAATTATCGATATCGAATGCAATATCGGTTTCTTACTTTGTAAAACTTTTTTTTTATGCACTCTTTCATAAAGTAAGTATTCATCTATTGAAACTATCATAATTTTTTCTGACCTCACTCGTAAATAATTAGCTAAATGAGAAACATAAGCGTTATTTTTATTTCCGTTAATTCTTTTCTTTAAATATTAATTTCCGCAGGATGTTATTCAAAAATATTAAATATATAACATTAAAACAAGCTTATTTTGGTGGGATCAACATTCGAAATCCTGTTGAAACCCATTAATATACCATGCTCTCAAGTTCTGGTATATTCGGATCTGTACTGCAAATCTTTTCAAAGTTTTATACCGTTGGAAGAGAGCGCTGCCAATGGTGGAGAACATTCCATCGCATTTATATCCGCAAAACTCAATGTCGCATAACGCAAGTATAGCGTCCCGAAATTAGAATGCTTAGCTGCAGTCCAGAGTAACCAGCGTTTTCGGGCATATGTTGAGATTTTACCTTTCACTATTTTACCTTTCACATGTGAGTTTGAAATTGTTGATGGCGTACGTAATGGGATATGTCAGGTAGATTAACACGGCTAAGCCTAAAGCTACAATAAGCCTCAAGCATCGAATGAGAATGTCGTCCCAGACGCCTAGGGCATGCAAGTCGAAGGTTGAATCTATTTGCGAAGTGGTTTGTCTTCCCGAACATCACGAGCTGCTGAATGATATTACTAAACAGGCCTTCTACGATCCTAATCCTATCATGTAAATTTATTTCGACAGGTTCAACAACATCCAGACCAATTTTAAAATCTATGTGTCGGTCGGGATTTGATTCATTCATGAAAGAGCCAATAGAGGACTCGATGTTGAGAATCCGCAAACAAATATTTGGGTACCGGAAGGGTGCAGACAGATGCTGTTAACAATAATCACGACAGTTCGTTAAGATCACATTGTGGTATTCGAAAGACACTAGAAGTATTAAAAAGGTATTATTATTAGCCAAGGCTTCATCAGTACGTGGCAAATGAAGTCAAAAATTGTCATATCTGCAAACAGACCAAGTCATAGAATGTTAAAGTGAGGCCACCCATGGGAGCTGCTAGAGCTACGGACCAGCTTTTGCAGCGTCTGTTTGTCGACTTTATGAGACCATATTAGGTTAAGTTAAAGTGGCTGCTGGTCCACAGAGGTCCGCCGACCGACACACATAGGCACAAGAGAGGCCCGTTGTGATGCCACAACAATTTGTAACTCTCTTCTACTCACTGAATTCGGGAAACCATCTGCTTCGCTTGAAAAATTGCGTTATCCCCTTTAGATTAACCAGAGACAACTTGGTCAGGTTTGAGAGAAAGGGAGCACCAATTGCCACCAACCTTCTCCTTGCCAACGCCGGGCACTGACACAAGAGGTGGAGGACGGACTCCTCCTCATCCTCAGAGCCACAGCTCCGACAAAAATCGTTAAACTGCACTCCCAATCGTTGTGCCGTCCTATGAGGCAGTGGCCCGGAAGAACTTCCACAGTGCTGCGTAGAGCACTTCAAGTTAAGCCTAAAAGCTGCCTGGTGCCCATATCCACATGCAAAAGTGGAAATTGCTGGTCGTGTTATTCATATCACTCAAAGCGCTACCTAAAGCTACAACTGAACTGATGGTTAAGTTCTTGAAAGATAACATATTTCTAACCTTTGGTGTACCCGAGACAATTCACTCGAATAATGGAGCCTAATTTAGATTTTCTGGCTTAGTATAAGGTGAATCATAGATACACGCCTTATTATTCACCTAACCCTACCGCATCCGAAAGAGCTCACCAATCCGT
Organism: Nemotelus pantherinus; assembly: GCA_963978885.1. Lineage (NCBI taxonomy): Eukaryota > Metazoa > Arthropoda > Insecta > Diptera > Stratiomyidae > Nemotelus > Nemotelus pantherinus. The sequence continues at coordinate 246,727,061 of OZ022264.1, read as the reverse complement.
TCTCACCACTATAAACACAAACATAAATCGTTCCTTAAAGCTATATTATCAAAACGTCCGTGACTTGAGGACCATGTCCTATAAAGTAAGTCTTTCCTCTACTTTATCATCTCATGAAATTATATGCCTTACGGAAACCTCGTTGAATGAGGATATTTTTGATGGTGAGATCTTACCACAGAACACACTGTTTTCCGTAAGGATCGTAACCGCTTAACCTCTAGTAAGTCTGATGGTGGCGGGGTTCTCGTTGGCATTCACAAATCTCTCGCTAGCTCTGTTTGCAGTGATTTTACTACTACTTCCTCAGTGGAATGTATTTTAGTGCGTGTTTCTCTAGCTCCAACTAAATTATTATTAGTTGCTTCAATCTATATTCCCTGTAATAGCCCTTCTTCGCTCTACGAACTTTTCTTTTCTGATCTCTCATCCTATCTTCTGTGCCGTTTTCCTTCTCGCCACGTAATGTTATATGGTGATTTTAATATGCCCTCAATCGAGTGGAACATCTCCTTTTCAGCCATTACTTCTAGTAATAATCTTTCCAGAATCCTGCCTTCCTTCATTTTTTATGTTCCCTTTCTCAATTCAACTTGGTACCTGATACCAATGGAAAAATACTGGATCTTATTTTTTCTAATCTTCCAGTGTCTTCCGTGTGTTTGGATTCCGCTGTTTTACCGTATGTCCCTCCCGATCCCCATCACCCTCCTAAACTTTTAGAACTTTCTCCAAATTTTCCTCCTAAATCTAAAGTCTTTTGCTATTCCCGCTTCAATTTCTTTAAAACCAACTTCGCCGGAATGGCGAACGAAATCAACCATGTTAATTGGTTTACATTTCTTCGCTGTTCAGACGTTGACGAGGCTCTTCATAGACTTTACGTCTTCCTCTATAACCTAATTCTTCGCTTTACTCCCACATGTCGTTTCAGAAGGCCTAATGATGCTCTCTGGTTTCCCTCTGAAGCTGCTGCCGCTCTTAGGGCAAAGGATGTTGCACGCAGCAAATGCAGACGTTTTGCCTTGCATGTTGATCTTCTTGAGTTTAAAAAATCTACTCCTTTATGCTAAAAGGGTCACTAAAGAAGCCATGTGTGCCTACGTTGCCAGAATTGAGGCTTTTATCTGTTCAAATAATTCTAAACCCTTCTGGTCATTTATTCAATCCCTGAAAAAAATCTCCGTTATCCCTCAAAATATGTTCCTTCGCGAAATTTCTGCTGCCACAACTGAACAGACCTGTGAGCTCTTTGCTCGTTTTTTTTTCGTCGTTTTCAACCTCGCAAAATACTCTTTCTCTTCCATATGTTTCTGTCTAAACTGCTTGGTCGTATCGTGCTAGCCTAAAAGTGCTCTCTTCTTTCCCTACAAACCCTTCAGAAGCTGAGTACTTAATGAGTTGTCTCGATTCTAGGTCTAGTTGTGGCTCTGACGGTATTCCTAACATACTAGCTAAGTCACTATCTTCTTCACTTTTTGTACCCTTGTCGATTATATTTAACCTCAGCATCGCAACTGACGTTTTTCCTATCTTATGGAAATCTGCCAATGTTTTCCCTATACTTAAAACCTTTGTCCCTGCTTGCATCCCGAATTACCACCCCTTATCACTTTTGCCTTGCTTTAGGAAGCTACTTGAGAGAGTTATCTACAACAGAATTTATCCTCTATTTGTGCCTTTCCTCGCCACCAAACAACATGGATTTATCAAAGGTAAATCTACTGTAACTAATTTGCTATCATTCACAAACACTGTTGCTTCTGCCATTGACCAGCAAAGACAGGTGGATGTTATTTCCACTGATTTCTCCAACGCGTTCGAATCTGTCAACCATGAGCTTCTTCTGTTGAAATGAGACAAATATGGTTTCCACGGTCTGCTGCTTTCCTGGTTTTCTTCCTATATTTATGAACGTACTTGTGTTGTTACTGTGAGCTCCTGTTCGTCTACTCCCTTCTATCTCTCCTCAGCTGTTCCACAAGGCTCGATCCTTGGCCCCTTATTATTCTTAATTTTCATTAACGATCTGCCGGATCTGCTAAGCTCCTTTTCTCTTCTATATGCAGACGATCTAAAAATATTCAGATACAATCGAAGATTGCTTACAGCTTCACAATGACCTGCTCACTCTTGTCAACTGGTGTAATGCAAACCATTTTACTTTGAAAGTTTTAAAATGTCGCCAAATGTCATTCACGCGTAAAACTTACCCACTAGTATTTTCTTACTATGTTTCTGGACTCGACTCTAAACTTTTATTCGATCAACACATCTTACACATAACTGCCAAAACGTCCAGACTATCGGGGTTTATACTGAGATCTTCTAAATATTTTACAGATATCTCCATTTGTGTACACTGCTGTCAAATTTGGTGCCCACATTTTCAATATTTGATTGATGGGGTTGAATCTGTACAACGCAGGTTCACCCGGTCTCTTCTTTACAAATTCAATTTTGCTTACTGTGGGTATAGTGCGAGACTTACCATGCTGCACATACCACCCCTGAAATCTCGCAGATTTTTCACTTCTGGGGTCAATGCCTTCTGTTCACTTGTCCCATCTGACCTCTGCAACCAGGTTTCCGTTCGTGTCTCGGATCGGTCAAATAGATCCACGTTAACGTTTAATGTTCCTTCTACATAGACTGATACACCGCTGTTACGTTTACCTAGGCAGCATAATGCACTCAGACTAGGTTCTCTGCCACCGACCTTGTCACTTTTCAAAACAACTTTGAAAGATAAAGTCATTACATTTTCTGTTTAATACGTTTTTATCTTTTCTCATTGCTTATATGATATATGAATTTTTATTTCGATTTATTAATTGGCTTATGGTATTCTGTTTGTTTTATATATATATGTTTACATTTATCATTGTCATAATTGGATTTGTTCGACATAAAAAAGACAAATTCGACATAAAAAAGGCGAAACTATGGAAAAAAATAGAGGAAAGCTGAATTTCGGTGTGACTATTGGTGACCTTTGACCCCGTTTGAAAAGTAACGCTGCACTTGAATCAATGGGGACTTTTGACATTTTATTCAGCACGCCAGTACCAACGTTCACACCAAAATCCAGCTTACCTCTAATTTTTCCGTACATTTTTGTTTTTTAAACTACTTATGTGATGTCATGCCTTATTCTGACTCTACCGATTCAGCGGGGGAGAATGTTCGCATTTAGCCTAAAATTAGGAAAGATTAAAATTTGGAAAATAATGTACATCAAAACTTACCTTAACCTGTCACTGACAGATGACAAACAATATCAGCTGTAATCACTTCAATTTGTATTCCAACCGACTGATTATTGGAAAGTTAATGCTGTATGTTAAATTAAATCGTTGATTTAGAAGAAATAATTATATTGGAAATGACATGTTATAGCAGTAAAAGCGGTAGATTTACCGAAATTTTCATATAGAATTTTTCTAGTCCTTTGTTAAAAGTTCATTTAGTTTTCGAATTGGAATTGTGATCGGATGTCGTATAGAATTTGCTTTTGATTTGTTTTGATTTTGATTTGTTAAATTTGTTTGAATTCGAATAGTTGTTCAGTAAAGTGCTTCGAATTGAATTTGGAAACGTGTGAAATTGAATCGATAATTGAATTAGTAATCGAAACACACCATGATAAATTTCCCTGGACTACTATTCAGGCTTACATAAGAGACGATCATGGGAATTGGGATGTTAGCCTGTCAGAGTTATGTGCCGCATTTCGTAATGCAGCACATGAATCTACAGGATTTTCACCAAATTTCTTGATGTTCGGCTAATTTCGGCATTAGGTTGATCATATACTTTAATTGTTAGTTTGACCATATACGTTTTCCATCAGTGAGATCTGCTTATAAATGGCAGTTTTGGGCATAATAAATGATAGGGTGCATAAATAAACAAAAGTTGAACAATGTCAGAAACGATATTGCGTTCAAAATCGTTATAGTGAGTTGATAATTGCATTAAACCGTGATTTTTTCGGTTCCATAGAAAACGCCAGAACTGCTCATAACATATTATTTAATGGCAATAATTGGAATGTGAAGTGGGGTCATGCTTTGCTTAATTTTAAACTCTCTTTCTCACATTCTGATGGTCTATAATTTTTCACATCAAGGACATGGTTGGTCATAACAAATTGATATCTTACAGTTTTTGTTACGGTAGTCGCACAAAAATGAAATCGATTATTTGATTAAACAGTGAACTTATACAATTATTGCAATGAATCATGAAGTTTTCCACCGCTGTATAAAAGACCAGAACTGCTCATAGCTATATCATTGGGTGATAATATTTGAAAAATGAGGAGTGTCTTATATTTTCTTCTACTAACTACACTGCTTAAGGCACAATTCGCAACCCTCAACGCGACACTGGTAAGTTTTTAGCTAAGAAAGCCTTAAAAAAATGCAATAAATTATCCTAATATTCCACAGCTAAACACCGATAGAAAATGCCATTTGACCCATTGGCCTGACGAACCTGGTAGACCGGAGCTAATAGACGTAAATTACTTACCGAAGGATGTCTTTGAATATCTGAACCAGCAATTAACCAACAAAGGCCTGTAAATAGTCATTTGCGCAGATATGATTCTGCAGTTCTCATGGGTATCTATTTGTTTCACGCAGGACTATACGGAATGTGGTTTGTGCGTTAGATTTCCCTGGCATTCCCGACGTATATAAGGTAGAGTACGCATATAAGATAGAATCCCGGAATAAAGACAAGATGGCCGTGATACATAAGAAGAAATCTGGAGAATTCGAAATTTACGAATTCGACATCTGAATGATTTATTGTTGCTAAGATTGGATTTGGAATGAATAAAATGTTGAGCTCGTAACTTTCCCGTTTTAGATACGTTGTAAATTGTGTATGAGGAAGTAAGGAATAGTTGTCTGAATAGCATATATATACATATATATATATATATATATATATATATATATATATATATATATATATATATATATATATATATATATATATATATATATATGTGTGAATATGTATATATATATAAATATATATATATATATATATATATATATATATATATATATATATATATATATATATATATATATATATATATATATATATATATTAGGGTGTCCCTTATTTTTCAAAGTTTTAAATTTCTAACGCATAGGTCTTAGTTTTGTTCATTTGCCTCTAAAACATTCGGAAATAAATTTTTACCTTATTTGGAGTACGATAACCCGTGCCGACTAGCATCGAATCATGTTCATACATGTTGCGCGCCAGTAGCGATGCCTATTCATGGCATTTGTCATTTGTTCTCAATTATTCTCGCGATTAACACGTATTGTTTTACATTTAAAAGATGGCAGTGGAATTAAGAAGCAATAAAAATGTGTTTTCTTAGTTGGTGACGTAAATTATCAAATGACAGGCGGAAAGTTACCGTCTAATCGTCAAGTTCTTGCAGTACTTTTTTTTAACATTCGCAAAGTTAAATTGACTGTTAGTGAAAGCGCTAATCTCGTCATTCGGGAGTGTATTATATTTTGGGACTAACTGTGTAAAAAAAATGAGTGGATCTTCACCATGCTTGGAGGGAGTTGCAAAAAAATTCTAAAAAAAATACAAGATATTTATAAGCGCGTGAGGAGGACTTCAAGAACAATTTAGATAATTTATTTGATATAGCACACGCTGATGCTTTGAAACGGTCAAAAATTGAAGAAGATAAAATATTTTTGCAAAAACAAAGAGAACCAGGGCGTCCAGGGTGTTTAGTGGGTGTAGACAAAAAGTTAGCCGAAAAAGCAGAAATGACAAGACAAAGGAAATTAAATGAAGAGAAAAAAATATATAAGCAAATGTGTTTCGGAGGTTTATCGTCATCTGCTACTACACAAGATTGTATTCAAACGCAAGGACATCACGATCAACCTAGAAGCTTTGATGAAAGCCTTGAGGAATCCTTGGCATCCACCTCTCAAATGGTAAGTTCTGAAACTACTGCAAAAAGAGGAAGGAAAGATTCTGTCTATATACTAGCACTAGATCTTAGCTGTGATGATTTTCCGATAAACAAATCGTCTCTTCAACGTATTCGCACACAAAGTCGAAAAGATAGAGCGGAATCTATCAAATCAGATTTTCAGAATAATATGCCTGAAATGGTGACCGTTCACTGGGATGCGAAATTATAACCTGGTCTTGCCGTGAGAAGTTCTAAAGAAGAACACCTACCAATTCTAATTTCATTTGGAGAAAAGGAACAACTTCTGGCTGTACCCAAATTGGAGAGCTCTTCCGGCCAGGATCAAGCTAAAGCTGTGTTAAACGCACTTTATGGCTGGAACCTAGATGACAAAAGTACAAATAATGTGCTGTGACACAACTGCGTCTAATACAGGGCGATTGAAAGGAGCTTGTGTACTTTTGGAACAAAAACTAGACAGGGAATTGCTACTCTTTGGTTGCCGCTATCACGTTTACGAACTGGTTTTAAAATGTGTGTTCGAAACAAAAAATCCACCAAGTCACAAGTAGCCATCAGGAAAATACGTTAGAGACCCACTAATTTTCACAAAAAGTTTAGAGACTACTGGAAAACTATTAATCTTGCTGCCATTGAAACATATACCGATATCGTCACACGACATTTTTGTAATACAACAATAGAAGATTTGTTGACATTTTATAATGAAGAACTGCAAGTTTAGTCAACATCTTTGGTACTTGTCAGAAGAAATTGCCGTTTTATCACTCTTTGATAATGAAGTTAATGAACAAACCAAAACGAACATTGTAGTGAATGTCCAAAGAGAGAGTTTGAATGATTCTGGGAAGAGATACATTCCATCTGAAGAAAATATGTCTGATTATTTGTAAAGTAAGTAGGAATACAATAAATAGTACTATTTTTTATACTGTTTTCAATAAATTGTTAATAATACTGCCTTATTTATTGTTACAGCAAAATCATTAAGTGATTTGGTGTCTGTCAAGGGCACCAATTTATTTTCTCGATTAAAAATTGATAAGAATTTCCTCCAGATACTCTTTTCTATATGGGATGAAGATGTTGGCTATTCTGAGGCGAAAAGGAAAGTGCTTTCTTTAAGAGATGAATTAATGATAAAGGCTGAAAGAGCTGTAAAACTTATGCAACATTTTCATGGTTTGATCACTGCAAAGGAAGAGCAAAAGCAATTTTTGCTACGCTGTGTTTAGGAGCATAAAAATTTGTATCCAGACTGTAAAAAAGAGACCCTCAAAAGAAAATATCCTGTCTGATCTGTAATTTTATCTTCTTTTAATTAATATTTCCTAAAAATTTTAATATTTCAATAGATTTAGCTATATAATGGAAAGGGTTAAAAACAGCAATTTTCACGGTGCAGGGAAACAGACGCCCATTACCAGCGACAGAGAGTAGTGAGCGAGCAGGCTTCCGGCCGTCGTCAACCAACGACTGCAATGTTATTTAAGCGGTCAACTTGGGCTTTATAACAAATATATTCACAAGGAAATGAATCACTGAAGAGAAAGACCCATCAACCAGCTTAGAGAAAGTCCGCAAGGACCCGAAAATAAGACGCAACAAGTGATTTCAATAGTATCGGAGCAGAAACCAGATGCGTTTACCAAACTAGGCGAAATGATGACAGCGCTAGCTGATTTCACCAAAACATGCATGGATCAAAGGACCAATTCAGAACCATTCAAGCAACTTATCATAAGGCTCGCCTGGAAATAGGCAAACTTTAAGTACTATTCCTAGATCGGAAGCAGTTACGCAAATTACATCGATACCTGCCAGAGAAAATATCGTACAAAATAGTGTCGACCTAAAATGCCAGAACTGCTCATAACCTATTATTTAATGGCAATAATTGGAATGTGAAAGGGGGTCATGCTTTGCTCAATTTTAAACTCTCTCTCTCTCATATTCTGATGGTCTACAGTTTTTCACATCAATGACATGGTTGGTCGTAACAAATTGATATCGTTGCGGTAGTTGCACAAAAATGAAATCGATTATTTGATTAAACAGTGAACTTATACAATTATTGCAATGAACCATGAAGTTTTCCACCGCTCTATAAAAGACCAGAACTGCTCATAGCTATATCATTGGGTGATAATATTTGAAAAATGAGGAGTGTCTTATATTTTATTTTTCTAACTGCACTACTAAAGGCACAATTTGCAACCCTCAACGCGAGACTGGTAAGTTTTTAGGTAAGAGAGCCTTAAAAAATTGGAATAAAATATTATCCTAATATTCCGCAGCTAAACACCGATAGAGAATGCTATTTGACCCATTGGCCTGACGAACCTGGTAGACCGAAGCTAATAGACGTAAATTACTTACCGAAGGATGTCTTCGAATATCTGAACCTGCAATTAACCTACAAAGGCCTGTAAATAGTTTTTGTCATTTGGGCAGATCTGATTCGGAAGTTCTCATGGGTATCTATTTGTTTCACGCAGGACTATACGGAATGTGGTTTGTGCATTAGATTTCCCTGACATTCCCGACGTATATAAGGTACAGTACGTATATATGGTAGAATCCCGGAATAAAGACAAGCTGGCCGTGATACATAAGAAGAAATCTGGAGAATTCGAAATTTACGAATACAACCCCTGAATGATTTTATGTTGCTAAGATTGGATCTGGAATGAATAAAACGTTGTGCTCGTAATTTTCTCGTTTTAGATGCATTTTAGATTGTGTGTGAGGGAGTAAGGAATGTTGCTGAGAGGAGAAGACCTTCTATGGAGGTTTACTGCAAATGATAAGTAAGCGGTGACAGACAATGGTCGGTAGAAAAAGGAGCGTCTCAGGGGTGACTTGTGTTTTCATAAATACTCGAGAGCTAACAATTTTTGCTGCGGCATGGCAAAATATGGTGTCATCTCATAACCATAAAAGGAGTGTATAAGTAAAGTTACGGTGCCGGGAAACAGACGCCCAGTACCAGCGACAGAGAGTAGTGAGCGATCAGGTTTCCGACCGTCGTCAGTCAACGACTGCAATGTTATTTAAGTGGTCAACTTGGGTTCTATAACAAATATATCTACAAGGAAATCAATCACTGAAGAGAAAGACCCATCAACCAGCTTAGAGAAAGTCCGCAAGGACCCGAAAATAAGACGCAACAAGTGATTTCAATAGTATCGGAGCAGAAACCAGATGCGTTTACCAAACTAGGCGAAATGATGACAGCGCTAGCTGATTTTACCAAAACATGCAAGGATCAAAGGACCAAGTCAGAACCATTCAAGCAACTTATCATAAGGCTCACCTGGAAATAAGCAAAACCTGGAAGATCGGAAGCAGTTACGCAAGTTACATCAATACCAGCCAGAGAAAATATCGTAAAGAATAATGTCGACCTGACGGAACATTAAGTACAACAGCTTGGACATGCTTCGAAGAGGCACATGAACAGAACGCCAAATAAGGTCTCAGTGGCGAAAAAAAAACTTGCGAAAAATACCAGTGCTGATACCTGGACTAAAATGAAGCAAAGAAAATATACACCTGTAAGAAGAAAGCGGCTGGATGTGATAATAATTTCCATCATAGGTGAAGTGACATATGCTGAAATTTAGCGCCAAACGAAGGCTTTAAAGGAGCTGAGTGACCATGCGACCCGCATTTATCGAACCGAAAAAGGGGAACTATTGCTTCAGATTAAGTCATTTGCTCCAGAAGTTGCTATAAAACTTCAAATATAAATTGAAAAAGCGCTAGAGGGAAAAGCTTACATCAAAGCTAAGCGTGATCTGATGAAAGCGGATATTAAAGATATCGATGAAATTACGACAAAAAAGGATATCTGTGGAACATTAGTGCAACATTTTAAATTCAACAACCTGAATGAAGATTCTGTGATATCACTTAGGAAGTTTTGCAGCAACTGTTTCGAAGATGCGGTGAAAAGAGCCACTTTGTAAAAGAGTGCACGAAGAATCCGAAATGTTTCTTCTCCGCTCACACTAAAAAGGTTAATTCCAAGCATGCCACTGGTAGCAGTCGATATCCAGTTTTCCAGAAAAGCACTCACTTATCGACAACTAGATTTCAAGTATTGTACGACAACCCAAGATCTGCTCTCGGGAAATAATAATGAGACGAACATAAAAATAACCGTAGTATGTGAGCTATACAAAAACCTTTTTAAACATAGCTAGGATAAAACCAGTCGGGTCATAATTTGGATTTGCGGAGGAACATCATTCCAAGAAACCATGACTGTAAGCGAGAATGGTTTTGAAGGGCCAAAGGGAAGTACATGCTACGTGGACGGCTGCTATGCCTGTTGCAAATCAATATTTCAGCAATTTCAGCACCTTCTGAATAGGCTGACAATAAGCGCGAAACAACATACACCGCTCATCATAGCCGGCGATTTTAATGCATGGACCATCGAGTGGGGGAGCCAAAGAACGAACGTCCGAGGTCGCGTCCTTGTGGAAGCTTTCATTGTAATAATGGATACCTACTTTCTGTAGGTACTCAACTAATGACTTAACGTTCGCGAGTACATCAATTGCAGTGGAAGTGGTATGATGGTTATCAGGGCGCTACACACACAACGATAACCAATCTATTATATTTGGATACAAGCTAGGTAGCCGACCTCAACGAAAAGCCAAAAAAGTAGGTATAAGCTGGTCAATTTGCGAATTCGATGAATAAGTATTCACAGAAATGAAGTACCTCAAAAAAACAGTTGCGAAGAATGCCCAATAGATAATTGAGCTGATAACGCATGCCTGCAATACCGAAGCAGAAATTGACGTCATATAGGAAGCCAAATTACTGTTGGATGAAGGAACTAAACAGAATTCTATAAAAAGATTGTGCTATAAAAAAGCAAAAGAAGATGATGTGCGTAGAAAATTTGGATCTAATCCAGAGATAATTAAACTCTGGATTAGCAGAAGTAAACTGGGTAAGGGTATTAAACGCACATAAATTGCAATCTCTCTTTTGGGGGAGAAGCGGGGCACTAAATAATAACCAGGTACGTGATACTGATTGCACTGAAAAAACACATAGCGCCAGACGCCATAATTTATAGACTTCTGGCGCCATGTACATAGTCGATTTCGGGATTATCATAAAATATAGCGCCACACACCATAATACATGGCGAAAAGTACATAGCCCTCCACGCCATGTACTATAGTCCTCCATGCCATGCACTCTAGTCCATCTGCATGGCGTGGAGGGTTATAGTACATGGCGTGGAGGACTATAGTACATGACGTGGAGGACTATAATACATGGCGTGGAGGGCTATAATCATAGCGTCTGCTTCTATGTACCTGTATCGACCGAAATCGAATATGTACATGGCGCCAGAAGTCTAAAAATTATGGCGTCTGGCGCTATGTGTTTTTTCAGTGCGATATAATGCTTTTCGCGCGTTAAGATTACGATTGATTTGCAGTTTATTTTTGAATTGAAGTTTTATTCGATTAAAATTCATTTGCAAAAATTATTTGACACTCGCGTCTCAGTATTTTCGATTGATCATCGAAATTTTCGCAGCGTGAAGATCGCTTGCCAATGTATCACGAAGACTTGGTCAATTTTTCTCCCGTATCTTCGTCCTTTTTTTGGCAAACTAATTGTGTTTGGGGTGTTCCTATTAGCTAAACAGATAGATATTTTCAGTCAACTAATCTACTACAATAAAACCTCTCCTACACTCAAGAAGCTTGCTGAAATTTATACATCTCCTCACACGATAGGGCTGCGTGTTATAATTGGAGTGCCATGAGCCATATTACATGGCTCATGGCACTATGTAATATAGCATGTGGGACCATAATTTATGTGCCATGTAATTATGGCGCTGGGAGCCATACTGCATAGCTCAGGGTACTATGTACCTAGCGTGTGGGACCATAAATGATGCGCCATGTTACAAAGGACCACGCGCTATGTAGATTCTGACATTAAGGCGCGGGGAGCCATATTGCATAGCTCAGAGTACTATGTACATAGCGTATGGGGCCACAAATAATGCGCTATGTTACATAGCTCTGGGCGCCATGTGGATTTTTTTCAGTGTGATATCAGTATCAGAAACGACCTTATTTTTACTTAGTGTCAAAATTGCCGGTTTGTGAATGGATAAATGACAGTAGAGCGAAAAAAAATATTTCTTATCCCGCAATTACCCTGGCAACTCCAAGCATAATGAAAAGTGTCCACAGCTGGCAGGTTTATAACCTGCCATCGCTCTCGGACCACCAGTGGCTATGCTGGAATATCGGTTGTTCTGTTATTTCACCTAAAAAAGTACGGAACCCGAGAACAGCACAATGGGAAGTTTACTCAAGGAAAACAAATAGACACCTCAGAGCACTAGACGATCTGGAACTGACGAGTCCAGGACGGCTGAACGAGCAGGTGAACCGATTAACGGGAATCTTAGTGTCAGATTTCAAAGACGTGTGTCCGGAAAAGCCCGTAAGGAAGAACGCTACCTTGTGGTGGAATGGCGAACTCACAGAGGCTAGAGGTCGCACACGAAGGGCGTTTAACACCGCAAGGCGTTCCGGAAACGTGGCTGACTGGGATCGTTACAAGCAAGAGCTGTCGCTTTTCAAAAAGAAGATTAGACAAGCCAAGCGCGACTCATGGAGGGAATTCTGTGAGAACATTGAAGGAGGTACAGAGGCTGCCAGAATCAGGAAGGTTCTAAGCGTAACCCCCGGCGTACCTACGCTTTTGCGAAGGGAAAACGGGGATTGGGTGGAGGACCCGAAAGAGTGCCTGGACTTGCTACTGGAAACTCACTTTCCAGAATCAGCCTGCGTGACACCGCGTAGTGACGTACTTCGTGGAACCCACCGGGCGTCTGAGCGGCTGATCAAGGAAGTAGTGGACGAGGTCAAGATTGAATGGGCTATTGGCACATTCCGACCTTACAAAGCTACAGGGATTGATGAGATATCACCTATCATGCTTCAAAAAGCAGATAAGGCCATCATTCCCATTCTGCAGCGTATTTTTACCGCATGCCTCCGCCTCGGGGTAGTACCCGAGCAATGGACAAAAGCTAGAGTGGTCTTCATTCCGAAACCTGGTAGGTTGAATCATCATTACGTGAAGGACTTTAGACCAATCAGCTTAACATCGTTTCTGCTCAAAACACTAGAGAGGCTTGTTGATCTGCACATCAAAAGCTCGATTGATGTCGCGAGAATCTGTGTTGATCAACACGCGTATCTAGCGGGCAGATCAGTAGATACGGCATTACACAAAGTTGTCCGTACAATAGAAAAATCCTTACGGCAGAAGGAATTCACGTTGGCAGCCTTCTTAGACATTGAGGGGGCCTTCAATAATGTCACTGTCGCGAGTATCATTGATGCCTTGGCTCGATATGGAGTGGATAAAACCCTGGCGACCTGGGCATCTGACTTGCTCAAGAGCAGGCGGATTGAGGCTACCTTTTTGGAGGCCAAAGCGGAAAGAACAGTCGGTACCGGAACACCACAAGGAGGGATTATATCTCCCCTTTTCTGGATCCTGACAGTCAACGAAATACTGGAGAAGTTAAGGGCCAGTGGCTTTGAGGTAGTGGCGTATGCCGATGACATTGTGGTACTTGTGAGGGGTGCGTTCCCGCAAACTTTGTCGGACCTTATGCAATCGGCGCTGGACCATATTCAAATCTGGGCCAGAAAAGTCGGTCTTAGGGCAAACCCGACAAAAACCGAACTTATGCTCTTCACAAAGAAACACAGGGTACCGGCTATTGCCACGCCTAACCTCAACGGAATAACATTGGAGCTTGCTGATAGTGTTAAATATTTGGGCCTTATACTAGACAGGAAACTGAACTGGGGGGCTAACGTGAAGCACAGAATTGGTAAGGCCCGCGCAGCACTTTTCGCTTGCCGGTCCGCCTACTCCAATACCTGGGGTCTTAAACCTAGGGCGGCCTATTACATATTCACATGTGTAGTCAGGCCGATTTTGGTGTATGGAGCGGTCGTGTGGTGGAAAGCAGCGGAGAGAAAAACTAATATCAAGGAGCTAACAACACTGCAAAGATTAGTTTGCATATGTATTACGGGCGCTTTAAGAACCGCCCCAACGGCTGGGTTGGAAATGATTTTGGGACTCATGCCCCTAGATCGATTCATCTTTAGAAGCGCAAGCTTAGCGGCGATACGCGCTAAAAGTTCTGGCATGTGGAACGATTCAGATCAGTGGGGCCACAGCGGTATTCTTATAGAATGCCGCAAAAGATTTGGACTCGTTGCAGAAGACACGGACCACATGAGCAAAATAATACATCTTGGCAGGAATTTCCAGGTCAAGATACCCACAAGAACAGACTGGAAGAAAAAGGAAGCTACCACCGATAGGGGCGCCTGGATTTACACGGACGGGTCAAAGACGGACACAGGAGTTGGCTCGGGCGTGTTTTCTACGGATTTGAGCCTTAACCTGTGGTGTAGACTGTCGGACCATGCTACCGTCTTTCAGTCTGAATTACATGCTATACGCATGGCAGTTGAGTCCATTAGCGGAATATCAACCAGACCAATGACCATTTGCGTCGACAGTAAAGCAGCCATTCTCGCTCTTGCGTCTTACAGATGTTCTTCAAAAACTGTTAACGCTTGCAGAGTGGCTCTCAATGAAAAGGCAAGGCATATTCCTATCCGGATTATGTGGGTGCCAGGGCATAGTGGGGTCATAGGCAACGAAAAAGCTGATGAATTGGCGAGGAAAGGTTCAGGAGCTAGCAACTGCCCCTGCATCACTGTACCTCGGTCAATCGCGGACGCCACAAACAAACTTGATGCCGCCATATGGGCCAAACTAAAGTCCGAATGGGAAAACAGGCTGGACTGCAGGGTGGCCAGGACATTATGGCCATCACCTGATCCAAGCAAAAGCAGGAAACTGCTCAAGCTCAGCAGGAACTGCTTGAGAACCACGGTCGGCTTGCTCACAGGGCACTGCCTTACCGCATCTCATGCGAAGAAAATGGGACTGACATCCAGCAGTTTATGCAAGAGGTGCGAGATGGAAGAGGACACCATCGAGCATACTCTCTGCGATTGTCCGGCCCTCAATAATAAACGCCTCAAAATTTTTGGTGCATACCACTTTCAAGGGTTGGCAGAGGTGGCTGGTACCGTCACGCTGAGTCAGCTGATCCAGTTTGGCGAAGCGGTCACTTGGCAGCTCTAAAAAGCCAGCGGAGGGTGGCAAATGGGCCCAAACTGGTGGCCTAATGCAAGCCGCGTTTCCCGGCAGCCCTCTTTACTAACCTAACCTAACCTATCCCGCAAATATTGCAAAAGTTCAATTTAATATCATGCATGACTATAACGCAGAAAAATTAATTAAAACAAAGTCAAAGCAAAATCGAAAAACAAAACGTGCAACACGTAACCGAAATTCACAGTTATACGCGATCAAAACAAGTCACGACGATTCGAACAAAGTCAATAGCAGTGTTATGCCTGCAATATTGCCCTTGAGCGAATCAAGCATTACTATCGTTTCGATCACGGATAAACATCAATTTAATTACATTCATTCAATTATAGCGGTCGGGGAACCGGGGTAAATTACCCCAAATGGGGTAAAAATGTATTTTTTTTTGGTAATAGGGAATTTTTTCTAATATTTCTATTGCTATTTCATAAACGTGTTAGTATGTTTACAAACTTAAACAATTCAGCGCGATATACTGGCCGGGCCGCTAATTCGGGTTGAAGTCAAGTTTTTGATTTGGTGTGTGCGTGATAAGCAACCCAACGGGAATCGCGGTAATGTATTCTGGGAGAATGTATGAATCAAACAATGCTGGTAATGCAAATGTAATGTGCTAGAAAGCTATTTTCCAGCAATTATACGATATACTCATATACATGACTTAGAGCATGGGGAATGCTGCAAGAGAGAAAGCTCATATGTTATAAGTCCATGACTGGCCAATGAGCATCACTCGCAGAAATAAGGGGAAAAGAACTTGCGAGCATACATTGGCTATGGGTCGTCTGCTATATAAAGCGGAAAGATGAAAATTTCGGAGCATTTCAAATCATCATGTAGGAAATACATATTGGCCCAAGTAAGACCAAGAGAGGCTATGGCCAATATGTGTACACCCCCTTGGTGCGAGCTGGGCTTATGTTGGGCTCATTCCTAGCCTGAGTGAATTTTTGGCCAATATGTTGGGCCAATATGTATTTGAAGCATCACAGGTAAGTAAAATGTATGAAAAACAAGAGTACCAATTTCCCCTAGTAGCAAAGAGCATGCGCTATTGCAATTTTCAATGAGCGTCACAATCACTCAGCATGCAAAAATCACACCTGTAGAGATGTGATCGGCCGCCGGCCAAAGCTTTAATTCGTATTCACCGTAGATGACAGAAATACGAGAATACGATGTCGTACTTTCCAAAAAGCGCGTATACATAAAGCTATAAAGCTAAAAGCATAAGTTTCCCCTTGTATAAATCTTCCCAGCCTAGGACATGCAATGTTAAAAAGAAATAAACATGCAATGGTCCGATAATGCTTCCACGCGTTACGCGAAAAGCTTACCGAATATATCCGTAAGCATTATTTTTCCCGTTGGGAAGTGACGCGCGTTGTGTATGTGTGTGCGTGCTTGCGTTACGGAGTTTCTTGCATCAATCACTAGAGGCACTGCGTACGTTATAATGTTTAAACCATTGATAGTTTAAACTAAGCACTCAACGGTCAATTATCCACGGATTTCCGACGCGTCGTTAGATTGTGAGCAAATTACTGACGAGACACATCATTTCATCATAAATTTCAACTATCAAGGTAAGCGCGATTTGAAAATTTAACTTAATGTAAGTGTTTTTCAACCGCTGTCACCCTTCAGATGGCAGCAAATAGGAAAAGAACATACCAAGAAAAATTCCTTAATTATGGCTTTACACAAATAGAAGGCAAAGGTACGATGAAACCACAGTGTGTTGTATGTTTGAAAATACTGACTTCAGAATCTTTCAAAAAAAGTCAATTGAAGAAACATTTGGATAATTTGCATCCACATCTGTCATCTAAACCGCGAGAATACTTTGTAAATTTAGAAATATCTGTTAAAAGACAAAGATTGGACAGCAACTGGTTAGGTACTTTTGAAAAGCGTTCAGCATCAAAGGCTAGCTTTGAAGTAGCCTGGTTGATTACCCGAAACAAGAAACCATATACTATTTAGCCCAGTGAAATCCGACATAAAGAAGGCGAAACTTCGGAAAAATTAGGGGAAGGCTAAATGTTGGTGTGAACCGTGGCACTAGCGCATTGAACAAAATGTCAAAAGTCCCCATTGATCCTAGTGCTGCGTCACTTTTTATACGTGTTCAAAGGTCACCAGGAGTGACCTTTCCTAAATATCTCAGTAACGGTCACGTCTTCAGAAAAAACAATGTATGACATATTTGTAGCTTAAAAAATTTCCAACAAAAAAGATTCCATAGCTTTTTCCTGTAACTATAACCGTTTTTGAGATATATTGATCTAAACATTTGTTACTAACAGCACCCTCATTCTCATCTGCATGTTGATATTATCCGATTTTGATTACGACTTGGCATGTTTGTGAGTTTGTTTTTCTTTGTTTAAGAATCGCATAAAAAAAACATGTACACAAACTTATCTACCAGACTCCAGGGTAGGTGGAAAAGTGTACTCCGAAAAGTTGCCACCACCCCCCACCCCCCTTTACCATAAAACTTGTAGGGACATCCGTTCGCTACTCTCTTTGTAATATATCGCGGGGCAAAAACAAATTTCTTGCCCCGCGAAAAATAAATCTCTTGCCCCGCGAAAAATAAATCTCTTGCTTCGCGAAAAATAAATCTCTTGCCCCGCGAAAAATAAATCTCTTTCCCCGCAAAAAATAAATTTCTTGCCCCGCGAAAAATAAATCTTGCCCCGCGAAAAATAAATCTCTTGCCCCGCGAAAAAATAAATTTCTTGCCCCGCGAAAAATAAATCTCTTGCCCCGCGAAAAATAAATTTCTTGCCCCGCAAAAAATAAATCTCTTGCCCCGCGAAAAATAAATCTCTTGCCCCGCGAAAAATAAATTTCTTGCCCCGTGAAAAATAAATTTCTTGCCCCGCGAAAAATAAATCTCTTGCCCCGCGAAAAAATAAATTTCTTGCCCCGCGAAAAATAAATTTCTTGCCCCGCGAAAAATAAATCTCTTGCCCCGCGAAAAATAAATCTCTTGCCCCGCGAAAAAATAAATCTCTTGCCCCGCGAAAAATAAATTTCTTGCCCCGCGAAAAATTAATTTCTTGCCCCGCGAAAAATAAATCTCTTGCCCCGCGAAAAATAAATTTCTTGCTTCGCGAAAAATAAATCTCTTGCTTCGCGAAAAATAAATCTCTTGCCGCGCGAAAAATAAATCTCTTGCCCCGCAAAAAATAAATTTCTTGCCCCGCGAAAAATAAATTTCTTGCCCCGCGAAAAATAAATCTCTTGCCCCGCGAAAAAATAAATTTCTTGCCCCGCGAAAAATAAATCTCTTGCCCCGCGAAAAATAAATTTCTTGCCCCGCAAAAAATAAATCTCTTGCCCCGCGAAAAATAAATCTCTTGCCCCGCGAAAAATAAATTTCTTGCCCCGCGAAAAATAAATTTCTTGCCCCGCGAAAAATAAATCTCTTGCCCCGCGAAAAAATAAATTTCTTGCCCCGCGAAAAATAAATCTCTTGCCCCGCGAAAAATAAATCTCTTGCCCCGCGAAAAAATAAATTTCTTGCCCCGCGAAAAAATAAATTTCTTGCCCCGCGAAAAATAAATCTCTTGCCCCGCGAAAAATAAATTTCTTGCCCCGCGAAAAATAAATCTCTTGCCCCGCGAAAAATAAATCTCTTGCCCCGCGAAAAATAAATTTCTTGCCCCGCGAAAAATAAATTTCTTGCCCCGCGAAAAATAAATTTCTTGCCCCGCGAAAAATAAATCTCTTGCCCCGCGAAAAAATAAATTTCTTGCCCCGCGAAAAATAAATCTCTTGCCCCGCGAAAAATAAATTTCTTGCCCCGCGAAAAATAAAACTCTTGCCCCGCGAAAAATAAATTTCTTGCCCCGCGAAAAATAAATTTCTTGCCCCGCGAAAAATAAATCTCTTGCCCCGCGAAAAATAAATCTCTTGCCCCGCGAAAAAATAAATTTCTTGCCCCGCGAAAAAATAAATTTCTTGCCCCGCGAAAAATAAATCTCTTGCCCCGCGAAAAATAAATTTCTTGCCCCGCGAAAAATAAATCTCTTGCCCCGCGAAAAATAAATTTCTTGCCCCGCGAAAAATAAATTTCTTGCCCCGCGAAAAATAAATTTCTTGCCCCGCGAAAAATAAATTTCTTGCCCCGCGAAAAATAAATTTCTTGCCCCGCGAAAAATAAATCTCTTGCCCCGCGAAAAATAAATTTCTTGCCCCGCGAAAAATAAATCTCTTGCCCCGCGAAAAATAAATCTCTTGCCCCGCGAAAAATAAATTTCTTGCCCCGCGAAAAATAAATTTCTTGCCCCGCGAAAAATAAATTTCTTGCCCCGCGAAAAATAAATTTCTTGCCCCGCGAAAAATAAATCTCTTGCCCCGCGAAAAATAAATTTCTTGCCCCGCGAAAAATAAAACTCTTGCCCGCGAAAAATAAATCTCTTGCCCCGCGAAAAAATAAATTTCTTGCCCCGCGAAAAATAAATCTCTTGCCCCGCGAAAAATAAATTTCTTGCCCCGCGAAAAATAAAACTCTTGCCCCGCGAAAAATAAATTTATTTTTTCGCGGGGCAAGAGATTCATTTTTCGCGGGGCAAGAGATTTATTTTTCGCGGGGCAAGAAATTTATTTTTCGCGGGGCAAGAGATTTATTTTTCGCGGGGCAAGAAATTTATTTTTTCGCGGGGCAAGAGATTTATTTTTCGCGGGGCAAGAGATTTATTTTTCGCGGGGCAAGAAATTTATTTTTCGCGGGGCAGGATATTTATTTTTCGCGGGGCAAGAGATTTATTTTTCGCGTAACTTTTCGGAGTACACTTTTCCATCTACCCTGGAGTGTGGTATATAAGTTTGTGTGCATGTTTTTTTTATGCGCCTCTTAAACAAAGAAAAACAAACTCACAAACACTACAAGTCGTAATCAAAATCCGATAATATCAACATGCCGTTGAAAAAGAGGATGCTGTTATTAGCAAATGTTTAGATCAATATATCTCAAAAATGGTTATGGTTACAAGAAAAAGTTCCAAAATCTTTTTTGTTAGAAATTTTTTAGGCTACAAATTTATCATGCATTGTTTCTCGGAAGACTTGACCGTTACTGAGATATTTAGGAAAGGTCACTTTATGTGACCTTTGACCCCGTATAAAAAGTAACGCAGCACTCGGATCGATGGGGACTTTTGACATTTTGTTCAATACACTAGTGCCACGGTTCACACCAAAATTCAGCATTCCCCTCATTTTTCCGAAGCACCATGTTAAATTTCCCCGGACTAATGGTGTTACGATGGAACGGGCTCACCAAGTTGTGTTGGGTATAGGGCATAAAAGCACCATACCATGGTACTGGAAAGACTTGATTACACTGCCGAAACTCTGCTTAACTCGGATCAAGAGATCAGCCTTGGAGCGCGACTGTTCCTGTTGACGTGCAAACTGCAACTTTAGACGGATATTACCCTTTTACGGTGGTGACTGGTGAGATTCGTGGCCTTCTTCTCACTCCCGGGCAACGGACATAAGGTAGTTATTCAGTAAAGAAGCGACTGGCGCCCTACCCACCGCAATTCTCGTGAGCGAAGGTCGCCCGGAAACTGCCACAGTCAGGGATAACCGGTTTAGGTTGGGCTCCGACGTAAAACGGTAACAATATACAATGAAAATGAGTTATCATTATTTAAATTTTGCAAATTTTTGATATTTTTCGGATGGCAACTCCAAACATCTTTGTTTTTCGGTAATGTTTAATGCAGTCATCGGATGAAAACAAAATTCACAGAGTTAGAGAATTTTTTAGTGAAGTAGTTGTGGTAGACTTTTGATTGCAAATCTGGTAAAGTGCTACCAGCACTGAGCATTTTCATAATTTATACCATAGCTTATAAGGTGTGCATCCGATAATGAGTACAAGTGAAAAGTATTTTACTCTTCAAAACTTTGAAATTCCTGCAAATGGTAAAAAACATTTTCACCCTATTTCCAAAGTGGTATATTGCCTGAAACAGATTGGTCACAAGAAAGAGCACGTGTGATATACAATCAAATACTGTAGAATTCCTTTCCTTTTTTTTCAAACACCTTTTTTTCACGTTAGTTTCATAAAAATAATATTAATTTTATATTTTTATAATAATCAAATAGCTAGCGAAATCAATTTATTCCGCAATTTGAAACAGCTTTGGATGATTATCAAGTAATGACCCCATAACATGGATTTTCCACTGTGTTGACTATATAAACAGAGCAGAGTGCAGTAGTATCTGTAGTATCTTTAAAAGAGCAAATCAATTTTGAAACATTAAAATCTTGAAAAATCCAACGAAATGAAAACGATTTTCAGTTTGGTTTTACTATCTGGAGCGTTTGTCGTTCTGGTGTCTGCAAAATGTAAACGCCGCAGCTTAGTTGCTAACCCTGAATGGCAAACACCTAAGGTAGACTATATCCACGTTTATATTTATTCTATTTAGTTCCAGTTTACACCGTTCTACATTAATTTGAAATTTCATAATCTCACGCTAACGTTTTTTTTGTAAATATCCTATTACTTCAGTCATACTGTCAGCTACCGGTAAACAATGTTCCTGGTGGTGAACAAATGATCTGTCTCGGACAACTCGACCAAAACGCATTAGAAGCTTTAATACATTTTTTGCAAAGTGAACGTTTGTAAGTTGCATGTTCATGGCCGGAAGCGAGATTTTTAACAAATTTCTTCAATTTACAGAAGCACGGCTTCAGTAGTTTGTGTCATACGTCAGATCAACGATGGTATTGTGTATCAAGTGCAATACGGTAGAAATAAGTTGGTCACAATTTCATTGTCATTCAGTGGCAAAGCAAATATTGTTGACACCGGATATGTGCGAGCACAATGGAGTTAAGGGTTGTACGCAAACGATATATCGGTCGTAATAAATGAAAGCCTATAACAGAAGTATCAGTAGTTTGTACTTTTCGATGGGAAAGTGAAAACTGTAAGAAGGAATACTACTCGGACATTTCAGACCCAATCTTAGCAATTGTTCTTTAAACTGGAAAACAAGCACAACCAAAGTAAATTACGGAAGTATTTACGAAATAAACTACTTTGTTACATGACGAATTAAATTGAGTCCAATGAATTCTCGCAACGGTTTTTCTAAAAATCTAAAATCAATATGATGATAAATCAGATATTTAACAGTTAGTTAGTTTTGACAAAAACATGAGGTCTGTTCCCGTACTTTCAGTCACTGAATTTTCCGGAATTTTACTGAATCATGTGGTGGGGAAATTCATGAAAAGTACGGGAACGCTCTCATTGCATTTCCTGAAAATCGAGAAACAAAAGTGTCAGTTTTCGGTTTGTGGGAGAACAATAGTGATTATAAAGTCATCCTAAGCGGTAATAAATTATTGCCACAAAAATATTAGACCTTCATAGCAACATTACGCAAAAAATATGTTGCTTGGCGCGCACATATGAAAATATTTACTCGCGCCACACCGTTTGACACTTTTCAGTAGCTCAGACCCAGTGAGGTAGTAGAAATGGAATGGACATGCCCATAAGATTTACATTGAAGGGGATGGTAGTAAGTTTTTAGCTACTCATTGTCAAATCAAGTCAAATCCAAGTAGTTCCCCTCCAATTTGACAATGAGGTCGAAATGGCGTAAAGGCAGCTTTAACATGCTTTGTGCGCGAGAGGATTGAGGGGGCTAATGGTGGAAAGTTCTACCGTCCGTGCCCAGGGGCTGTTCAGATCCTACTGAAATTTCATCGTACTTACTGAAAGAGGGGAAATTTTCAGTTTTCAGTAAAACGGAGTACGGGAACGGCTTCATTGCAATTAATCGCGATTAATCGCAATTAATCGTAGTACGGGAACAGACCTATGGTTTCCATCTTAATTTCCAAGCTGTATTAAAATAATAGTACGATCACACTGCAATCTCAAATCAAGTAGACTTCGAGCTATAGGTGAGACGTGTGAATTGGCCGAAGTGATCTAGAGTTTCAGCAGAAAATGTTATTCAAATTTATATGAACAATTGATTTAATATGGAAGCTGATGAAAAAGAAACTATTATGGCTGAATATTTTCTTGTCTGCTTGTGTACTGCACATTCTCTGGTTGTCGAAATTTCCACTATTTTGGAACAAATTTCTCTGGGATAAAATCCAGCCAGCTCTGAGATAAATCAAGCTGAAACACCCGATTTTGAGTAGATTTGTAAACAGTTCACATCGCACTCACAATCACGTAATTATAGATACTGCCTTTGAAATCAGGAAAGTGCGTTCACATCGCATTGAGGTGCTTATGTTTTACTGGTACCGTTTGAAATTCAATTAACAACGTCTAATGCAAGTACAGTCTGTCAAGAATGAGTTTACACAAAGGAAAAAAAATCAATTTTTTGTCTTTCTAATTATAAAATGCTACTTTTTATTTATGTAAATGAATTTTTTTTTCTTAATTATAGTTATTTACATTATTTTCAACCGATATATACAAAAAAAAGTACAAGTTCAATGCAAAAAAACTCTAGCGCACTTGAACCGCTAGAAACACTAATGTTCGAAGAACAGTAGAAGAATCGTGCAGGTTTTGAGTGCATATTCCACTACATGAGCTGCTTATTACGGCCAAACTGTTTCAAACGCCACGTTTTACTTTGGTCTCAAGAATGCATTATAACTCATATGGTGGAAGGTTTCAGATATTACCACCGACATGAATTTCAACGTTTATGAGAGCAAAATACGGGTTAATTATATTCGTTATCAGTTCCTTATTTCACAAAATTTTGAAAGCAGCATCTCATATAACATCAATGAAGAAAATGCTCAGTGCCTGCAGCACTGTAACTGAAGTTGGTGTTTGGGGCTGCGATATGAAAAATTTGCAGAACTTTGGGAATTGACACATTGTTTATTTATTTTCATTGTAAATGTTTCCGGTATGAATACTAACTGTGAGCATTTATTGATACAAAAGTAGCACAACCGAATCGTGCTGGCAACCATCTGCCAGTATCAAAGCCAAGAATATATCACATCTGTTTCACGTTGTTATATTACATTCGAAGTTATAGGAGCATAAAGAAATTAAGGGTTACCTACAGCGAGTTTTTTCAAATAATCGAAAACTTAATATTTGCTGTTTATTGTCCCTACAATATCATTACCATTTGAAAATTTTACGATAAAACCGCTTAATAAAGATATTGCAATTAAACACCAAACCAACAATAGCTGGCAACCTTATCGTGGCTTTTCAACCAAATTTGGCCTGAATAATGTCTATAATAGGTTCCATTAATTGTATGAAATTCGTATTGATTTCATGACTGTACTGGAAGTTATAGGGCAAAAAGTTTTATTTTCCTCAGTGAATTTTCAAAACCAAAGACACAAAAATTACCATAGCTGGCAGCACCAATCAAATTTTTAAACCAAACAGAGATTAAAGTAAGGTTCAGCTACTGTGTCAATTTCATAAAAATCTGGTAACTTATTCACATTTCATAGGGCAAAAAGCAGTATTTTTTTGTAATTTTTCAAGATGGCACCACTGGTACCGAGTTGCTCACAATTCAAAATCGCTTCTTCCAGATCTGGTCCTACTTAAGTCCAATGCATTCTGTAAATTTCAGTTGTATATGGTTATTGGTTCGTGAGTTCCCGTGAACAGAAGTTTTTGATGCTAAAAATATAGGTTAACTGGGAGAGGGTTACCGTTCTTGTCCGACATGCAATTTCCAAAGTTTTACTTTGAACGTGTAGGTAAAGCATAAGATTTGTATACAGATTGGTCTTATTGTAAGAAACGGACATTTTTAGGATATTCGTTGGTTTGAATGTTTTCACTTCCAAATTTTGATTTTTTCAAATTTAAGACACCAAAATGATCATAGCTGGCAGTTCCAACCGAATTTTTCAACCAAATTTCTACCAAACAAGGTTTAAAGTAAAGTCCAGCTACTGTATGAATTTCGTATTTTCGTATGAATCGAACGATTCAATCAGAATTTATAGAGCTAAAAGCAGTTATCTTTTTTAGTGGTTTTTCAAGATGGCACCACTGGCACAGAATCGCCCGCATTTCAAAATCACTTCTATCAGACTTGGTCCTATTAAAGACCAATACATTCTGCAAATTTCAATTAATTCCGCTTATCATATCGTGAGTTTCCGTGAACAGAAGTTTTTGATGCTAAAAATATAGGTAAATTGGACAAGGGTTACCAGGCGTGCCCGTTATACCATATCAAATTTTATTTTTTGTCTATGTAAACAAAGCACAAGATTTACATAAGAGTGGCTTTATTTTGAAGAAACGGCATTTTTTCAAGAGAAACGATGATTTGGAGGTTTTCACTTTCAGTGCCTGCCCTAGTTACAGGGTTACCAGCATGCTCATTAAAAGCTACAAAAATCTACAACTAAATAATACCAATATGTTCTGAAAATTTCGTAATGATTGAATAGCTCTGTCAAAAGCTATCGCAATTTAAAAATTTTCAAATTTTCCCGTTCTCTTTTTAGGCACCCAGCGCACATATGGGGTTAAAAAATTCCAAAACATTATCCGATTCACATGTAAAACACATTCGAAATTTATTTCGTTAACTTTATTTTTGCAAAAATTATTTGTGTACGGAATAATAGGTATATTAAAAATATCACTAAAATGGCCGCTGGCGCCAAAGGGCTAACAATAATTGACATTTAGTGAGACGTGGACCTATTCTGCATATACATTAATGTATCCTGAAAGTTTCAGCTCAATCAAATGGCGCGTTCCCAAGATTATCTCACTGGAATTTTTTGATGATATATATATATATATATATATATATATATATATATATATACATATATATATATATATATATATATATATATATATATATATATATATATATATATATATATATATATATATACAGTGACATGCAAAACTGTTCACGAAATTTAGTACTTTTGAATATGAAGAGTGAAATCAAAAATTACTTTAAACATCAGCATATAGTTTATTCTTTTTCAAACAAAAAAAAAACGAAAAAACAATGGTAATTCTTTATAATACACCGTAAAAATTATAATATATTGCTGAGTTTTGTGAACACTTCTGCGGGTGGCTCACATTGTCATTTTTAATATTTTGTATAGCGTCCTTTGGCCTTAACAACTGCTTCAATTTGTTTTGGCATGCTTTTAATAAGATTATCTAGCAGTTGCGAAGAAATTTTGTCCCATTCATTTTGAACTTTTTCCCAAAGCTCATCATCACTTTCTGTAGCCTCCCTATTTGCCACCAACCGTTTTTTAATAACTGACCACAAATTCTCAATCGGATTGAGGTCTGGTGATTGAGCAGGCCATTTTAGTGTCCTTATATTTTCATTCTGCAGCCATTCCTTTGTTATTTTAGCAGTGTGTTTTGGATCATTATCGTGCATGAAAATCACGTCTTCAGTTTCGCAACTGAAAACGTTGATACTCGGAAGCAGAGAATCATCCAGGATGTTTATATAGTCCACAGCACGCATTATTCCGTTGACTCGACGTAATTTTCCCAACTTGTTGCCTTTAAAACAGTCCCAAATCATCAAGGAGCCTCCACCAAATTTCAAAGTTTTCATAACATTGTGATCACGTAGCCCTAATGTTGGGTCCACCCAAGTCCAAGTCCTCCCATCAGATCCTAGTCGATTGATTTTAGTCTCATCCGACCATATTACAGTCTTCCAGTGAGCAACAGTCCAATATCGGTGCTGTTTGGCAAACGCCAATCGTGCTTTTTATGGTGTTCTCGTAAAAGTGGCTTCTTGGCTTTTGTTTTGGCTTATAATCCTGCACTTTTAAGACATCGACGAACTGTATCATTGGATACACTGACACCACGTGCACTTCGGAGTTCTGCATTGGCTTCTACGGCATTTTCCATGGCACCAGTAACAACCATTCGACGTAAATATCGCTCAGATTCGGGGGATAACAATTTCGGGCACCCACCTTTCGAATTTGCCACGTCAATTTTGAATTCTTTTATTACTTTAGCAACAAGCCCGATGGATACACAGCGGATGATAGCGATCGCCCTCATCAAATATCCCAATTCAATATCACTAGCGATCGATTTTCGCAAAGCGACACTAATTTTTTTTGTCATATTTCAAATTCTATAAAAACGAGAAAACTTTAAGTTAAATCGAGAGAAAAATGTTAAATTATAAGAACAACATTAGCATTTACCTCAAAGTAAATTAAAACTGATGAAATTCAAATAACAATCAGGTTGAAATTGCTGCCTATCAAAACAAATTTCGTACACGCAAAACTGTTCACAATACTGAATTGAAATGAAAACTAGTTTTAAACACATGCATGGAGACAATTCCAAGAAACAAACGCCAATGTTTACTCGACTGTCGTATCTTCTTGTAAAAAATGGTTTGAATGCGATACTTACAGTGTATCGAAGAGAAATTCGAGCTGAGTGCATATGATAGAAAATCGTGAACAGTTTCGCGTGTCACTGTATATATATATATATATATATATATATATATGGAAATATGAATTTTTGGCCGAATCGATTTTAATACTAATGTTCTTCGAACATTAGTAAAAACCTTTTCACCCTATTTCCAAAGTGGTACATTGCCCTTGAAACAGGTTGGTCACAAGAAAGAGCACGTGTGATATACAATCAAATACTGTACAATTCTTTTGCTTTTTTTCACGTTAGTTTAATAAAAATAATATTAATTTTATAATTTTAATAGTAACCGGATACATAGCGGAATCAATTTATTCCACAATTTGAAACAGCTATGGATAATTAGCAAGGAATCATACCATAAGATTAATTTTCCATTGTGTTGACTATATAAACAGAGCAGAGTGCGGTAGTATCTGTAGTAAGTATATTTAAAAGAGCAAATCAATTTTGAAACTTTAAAATCTTGAAAAATCCAACGAAATGAAAACGATTTTCAGTTTGGTTTTACTATCAGGAGTGTTTGTGGTTCTGGTGTCTGCAAAATATAAACTCCGCGGCTTAGTTAAAACACCTAGGGTAAACTATATCCACGTTTATATTTATTCTATTTAGTTCCAGTTTACACCGTTCTACATTAATTTGAAATTTCATAATCTCACGCTAACGTTTTTTTTGTAAATATCCTATTACTTCAGTCATACTGTCAGCTACCGGTAAACAATGTTCCTGGTGGTGAACAAATGATCAGTCTTGGACAACTCGACCAAAACGCATTAGAAGCTTTAATACATTTTTTGCAAAGTGAACGTTTGTAAGTGGCATGTTCATGGCCGGAAGCGAGATTTTTAAAAAATTTCTTCAATTTGCAGAAGCACGGCCTCAATAGTTTGTGTCATACGTCAGATCAACGATGGTATTGTGTATCAAGTGCAATACGGTAGAAATAAGTTGGTCACAATTTCATTGTCATTCAGTGGCAAAGCAAATATTGTTGACACCGGATATGTGCGAGCACAATGGAGTTAAGTGTTGTAAGCAAACGATATATCGGTCGTAATAAATAAAAGCTTATAACAGAAGTATCAGTAGTTTGTACTTTTCGATGGTAAAGTGAAAACTGTAAGAAAGAATACCACTCGGACATTTTAGACTCAATGTAAGCAATTGTTCTTTAAGCTGGAAAACCAGCACAACCAAAGTAAATTACGGAAGTATTAACGAAATAAACTACTTTGTTACATGACGAATTAAGTTGCGTCTAATGAATTCTCGCAACGGTTTTTCTAGAAATCTAAAATCAATATGCTGATAAAGCTGATATTTAACAGTTACATGTTAACAACTTCCCTACGTTTATGATAAAAACATGGTTTCCGTTTTAATTTCCAAGATGTATCAAAATAATACTACGTTTGTACTGCAATCTCAAATCAAGTAGACTTCGAGCTTACAGCAAAAATTAGGTGAGACGTGTGAATTGGCCGAAGTGATCTAGAGTTTCAGCAGAAAATGTTACTCAAATTTATATGAACAATTAATTTAATATGAGAGCTGATGAAAAAGAAACGATTATGGCTGAATATTTTCTTGTCTGTTTGTGTACTGTACATTCTCCGGTTGTCTAAATTTCCACTATTTCGGAACAAATTTCTCTGGGATAAAATCCAGCAAGCTGTGAAATAAATTAAGCTGAAACACCTGGTTTTGACTAGATTTATAACCAGCTCACACCGCAGTCAAAACAACGTAATTATAGCTACTGCTTTTGAAATCAGGGAAGTTCACATCGCATTGAGGTGCTGATGTTTGACTGGTGCCGTTTGAAATTCAATTAACAACGTCTTATGCAAGTATTTTTTTTAAAATAAAAGAAATAAAACTTTCCATTTCGGAGTACAGAGTGTTTTTTAAAGGTATAGAACTTTGAAATGAAATAAAATACGGATAAATTATTTTGATTGCCATGAAATTGGTTTTATTACAAACATAATTCTCTGCCATTTTTATTTAAATATGATTGTGGGCACGTGAGTGCCACGACTGGCGCGGAGGAAATCCAAACGAGAGGTTCAATTTTCGGCTACTCTAATCAACAATTGGGGCCGTATCCCGCCAATAATGCGGCGGCTGTTGTTTTCCAAATGGTCAAGAGTCTCGAGCTTATCGGCATAGACGAGTAGTTTGACGCATTCCCACAGGAAATAGTCCAGCAGTGTTAAATCACAAGATCTTGCAGGCCAATTTACGGGTCCTAAAGAGAAATTATACGCTCATCAAATGCTTCCTTCAATAAGTCGATAGTTGCACGAGCTGTATGGTATGTCGCGACATTTTGTTAAAATCAGAGGTCCCTTGCATTACGGCAAGTCAATTCCGGAACGAGAAAGTCATTGATCATGGCTTTATAGCAGTCACCATTGACTGTAATGTTATTCCCAGCAGCATTTTTGAAGATATATCCGGTTCTTGTTCGATCACCGAATTTAAGCAATGTTGGGCATGGTCAGTACTTAGATGGGGGACGGCTTGGGAACACCTCATGTCGTTGGCGCGCACAAACTTTCCATCCCTTAATATCACAAGTGCGGCTTACTTTGAAGAGGGAGTAGAATAAAAAAATATTAAAGTTCAAATGGAAAGTAAGGAAAATCGAACGAAAACAAGAGATTTCCAGGCATAAGCAAATGGTTAGTGAAATAAAAAAGAGGGTGGTATTAACAAGCTATACTTGCTATACAAGATTATAAATATAGTGATTAGGAAAAAGTATTGGTGAATATTAGAATGGTTTTTATGTGTTCGCTGTGATGTTTCAGGCTTTGTGGATGACTCCCCATGAGTCCAATAAGGCATTCGAATTGTCGCTTGTCTTTCCAATAAGAATTTCGATCGGAAATTCAAATCCTTCACTCAGAAAAATTTCACCACTTAACACTTTTTTAGAATCACTTTAAATCAAAAGTTGAAATCACTTTGAAATAAAAAGCGAATCGTATTTGAATTCCACTTTATTATAAAATTTTTATTTTCAAATCAAAATGTTTTCATCATTGAATTAAAAAGAAAGGTATATGGCGCCAAATCATATTTGAACATTTTTGATTCAAAAATTTTCAAATATGATTTGGCTTCATATACGTTTCTTTTTAATTCAATGATGAAAATTTTTGAGTTAAAAATAAAAATTTTATAATAAAGTGGAATTCAAATAAGATTCGCTTTTTATTTCAAAGTGATTTCAACTTTTGATTTAAATTTGATTCTATTAAATGACGTTTTTCTGAGTGTTGACATTTTATCCGTCAGGAATAAGCTTTGTATCTGTTTTTCTCCATTGTTAAAATGTTCGTTCGAAAGAATGACGAGATAATGGAGACTTGTAAAAATTTACCTGCACGATTAATTCAGTACCAGCCTTTATTCTTTAAGGCTGGTATTTTGCTGGTCAATTTTCGGTCGATTTTCTTATTGTAAAGACGTTTGCACAGTTCAATTTTCAAATTCAAACACCAAATGTCACTTTTTAGCTCAAAAGAATGAGCTGCACATACTAAATTGGCGTGAAATGATTGTAGAAATGTGTCAATGCCATCTGCGTTTTCAAAGCAAAAGCAACAAAAACAACCAATCAAACATAAAATACCCCAAAAATTAACACACATCAACAAAATCACAAACATACGAGCCAAAAATTTATCAGAAAACGGCTAACGGCTATATCGAACACGCAGTCGAGTTAAACCGCATTATTCAAATAAAAATATGTAAATTATCTTCAAAATAAGATATTTTTTACTTTTTTTCATGATTCACGATTAGGGATTCCAATCCCGAACCATATTTTCAATCCCGGGATTACGGG
Source organism: Nemotelus pantherinus (assembly GCA_963978885.1). NCBI lineage: Eukaryota > Metazoa > Arthropoda > Insecta > Diptera > Stratiomyidae > Nemotelus > Nemotelus pantherinus. Next base: position 246,695,435 of record OZ022264.1, on the reverse strand, counting down.
ATTAAAAACTCTTAAATCCCGGGATCCCGGGATCCCGGGATTTGAAATTCAAAATACAACACATCAAAATAAGTCAAGTTTCTAGTAAACAGATTATATAATTTGCCATCATTTCAAAACTACAAGAATAAGTAAGCTCAAAACTGTATAAAAAATTGCATTATTACTAATTTATATTATTGATGCAAATAAAAACAATAATTTTAATTATCCAAAACGTTGACAGTATGAAGACAGATATTAAAAATTACATCTATTACAAATTACAACAAAAAATCACGACAAAAAACCACAACAACAAAACACAACTCTTAGAATTGAGTTACATAATAAAGTAACATTTAAAAAATTCGGCCAAAGTTCATTAGGTTTTTCGGAAGTAACATTGAAGCAATAGCATAGCATCTAAAGTATCGTCTCCAAGCCTGCTTCTAAATTTATTCCCGATTTTGGACGCCTCGGAAACGGTCGAGAAATATTGGTACGCCTGCTCCAAACTATGCAAGTGCCACCACTTTCGAAAAGATTCATTTCTTTTGCAATGGTTTTAATTAGATTAGTTTCTTGCGGCATTTCACGATTGATTATTTTCATACTTTTGCAGCTCTTCTTGTAGCGTTAATTGTCGACTATCTTGCTCTGATCAATATGGGCATCTACTGGGTTCTCTTCATTTCTTTGGCTACCAAGCATAGGGTTCAGCATCTAGATCATTGAAGTATTTTTTTTTAAGATTTGCGTTGCTTGGTTTCAAAAATAGAGATTTTATTTCATTTGGTAAATTTTCGCTGGTACAATGTGGATTCTGGAGATAGCTTAGCATACCACTGAGGCTCTTTTATTCGGTCCAATATTGCAATTTTCATAGCATTCAGAAGAATAGACCGTTTTTCTCCTAACAGCCTAAAGACAAATCTTGATGAAGTATTAGCAGCGCATAAATTAACAAGTCTGCGACTAAAGGCCGTCACAGCCAATTTTACAGGGAGTAAAACTTCAATAATTTTCTGAATCGAATCAAACTCTGTTGCTTCTAATTGCTCTGAATATTGCAGGCCTATTAATTTATACTATTTTTCAAAATGGGAAACTATTCGAGCATTGTCAAGAGACTATTTCATCTTGTTTTACAATCCATTTAAAGGAGACAGTTAAATGCCTTGCTCGGATCCGACATAGTTTTAAAGATCGTTATTATTTTTCGTTGGAGCTTTTTTAAAATATAAAACTACCTAACGAATTTTCTTCATGCATGCGCTGATGTCCTTCATCTGATCTAGCGTGTCTTGCAGGCGACCGGTTTCAACGTAGTTAGCTGATTCAGGACCATCCAAATCTTCGTGGTCGTCGTTCAGACTATCAGCTGCTTCATCAACTCTTTAATCTGGAATGGACCTCATATTATAGCGAACATCGCAAACTGCCAAGTGGATGCTATGCGCCAAACAAATATGTTGCTCTGTACCAACTAGTCTGCCTACTTTTCGCATTTCGTTTGACCCATCAGTTACGATGGTAACAATGTCTTTTCCTAGAGAAACATTAAACTCATATCTAGGTAGTTTCCAGCTGTCATTGATATTCTTACTCGCACCAAGCTCCAGTAAGAATTTACTAAGTAGATGTTTATATTCATATAGCGCTTATTTGCAGTCAAGGTCCATTAATCAAACATCAAACTGAACCGTTCACGTGAGATACTAGCCTGTTATATCTTATTTTTTATTATTTTCTTTATCCTGCTTGCATAGCCAACAACCTTTTTTTGATTGTTGTTAAGGATTTTGGTAAATCTGTGTATGCATTCGCTAGTATTAATTTCCTCAAATCATTCGATGTAACGAATGCACTAAATGTGAAACAGTCCATACTTATTTATTTACAAACCCCTTTGTATTCTCTTGTTAACTGTTACATCGGTTTGTTTTGCTCTATTTTTTACGCATTTTGATGTGAGCTAATTGTTTTCTCATAAATATGGATTCTATTTGCACTTTTCGAGTCTTGCTGTAACTTGATTGCCGATAATGCTTGACTCCCGGCCCCGAAATCCCAGCCAATTTCTGATCCCGAAAATCCCGGGATTAGAGCTCATCAATCCCGGGATTTTCGGGACCAGAAATTGGCCGGGATCCCGGGATCCCGGGATCCGGGATCCCGGGATTGGATTCGCTATTCACGATCCAAACTTCGTCAAAACCCTTCTTCTTTTTTTTTCCAAACTATGAATTTATATCAAGTGACTGAAAATCTCAATTCACGTGACGCTCGTCACTTCATGTGATCTCGGAATAGCCGACAGATCGAAAATGTAACTTGAGGTGAGATGAAGTCACCTCACGTGACTCTCACAATACGAAATCAAGAGAGTCACTTCATTCGTCACGTGAAGTGACTCTGAGAATAGGGCCCAATATATTTTATGCATTTTCTCATCTGACTCATCTGCCATTTATATACAGATACTGTAGTTAACTAAATGATTACAATAAAAGTATATGACCTTCTTCACAGCTTGTTTATCTATTTGAATGCTTAGCCAGTGCAGAAGAACTCATAAGTCTATTTATTATCCATATTTGAAATGATCATGACATATTGCACTTACGGGGCTTATATCTTCCGCATCCCAATCAGTATACCATAAGCAATCTACCTCTTTTAACAAAACAGCATGGCAGTATTCTTTTGTTCCAAATTTACACCAATAATATTAATAACATATTTTCTCTGATGCTACAGCTGGTGACATTGATAAATTAGTTTTAAATTCTAAATGCAAAAAAAAACTGACAGCAACTCTACAACAATACTTTCGATTCGTTCACCATCCCATTACGTCTACGCGAAACAATCGAATGCTCTCGTTTCACGCACCATACCTCTAAATATTCGATAGACATTTTTCATGGACTTCAAGTCTACTTCTAGCATACACACATACAAAGTTGCGTTTACGTCTACAAGAGTGAATGTAATTAAATTTAGAAAATTATTTTCCACTACGCAAAAATTTATTTTTGGGCAAGGACAATATTTCCATCCTGATCTCGGTCTTCCCGTAAATTATAATCAAGTTTGAAATATTAATTTTAGTGCTGAAGGTTTTAAATGATAAGACGGTTAAATTCGTAGGTTGTTGAAAGATTTAAGTTTTTTTTAGTCAAATGTTAAGGACAGAACTTTGTGACTTGGTCGTATTCAAAAAGGCTATTGACTTTCGTCAGTGATTTAGATTGATGATAATTATTAGATAATGGACCATTTGTACGATGTAGTGCGAATATTTCAGCAACTATTTTCCACTATCTTGACTACTTTTTGGTAAAGTGCCAAAAATGAAGAAAATTAATACACATACATTCACGCAAAAAAAAATCATATGTACTTTTGTATATGACAAACTGCAAAAGTTACAAACGCATAGTGATGAAAATCACCCTTGAATTAGAACTTATATAGACTTAAGAGGACAAGCAAATATGTTAAGAATCAAACGTAGATTTTTTGTATTAAATAGATGAAAATTCCAAACGTGGACGAAATATAGAAAGAAAGATTCGTACGCATAAATGAGTTTGAATTGAGATTATTTCGTAAAGCTAGGCGTTCAATATGACCAATCAACGAAAATCAAAACTTTGTGTCTGCGGCGAGGAACTGACAATTCCTTTCGATGTGATATATTTTTATGTGATTAGTTTAGTCAGTTAGTAAGTCGAATAAACTACGGAAAACCATACCATCTCAGTCAACGCGTGCCAATAGGTGAAAGACCAGTTCCGTATCACATTACCAAGCATCCTGTAGCTTGTGCAAAAGCGTGAGCTGATATTTTTTCCTTAAGCTATACCACGGCTGATATTTGATGATTTCTATTTTATTAGGCTCCAAATAATACTTTTGTTCGCGTTAGTTTTACCATAAATAACCATTAAAGGACTTGTTATCCATTCGATTTGCTCATATATCGTCTTGATTGCTGAATAAGAATATTATAATACGGCTACATGATAGTCCCTCTCTCCGTTTCTCATCTAGCTTCTCCCTATTTTCCTTCTTCTTTTTTCTATCTCCCATCTATACCCTCTTCCTCTTTTCCCCTTTACTTACCTTGTAAAAAGATCACACAGTCATCAAAAATACCGATAATTTTGATTTATCAATAACAAGTGATTTGATTAATATGAAAATATTTGCTCCTGCTGATAGAACAATTAACAACGGTCCAAACAAAAATTAAAAATACATTCCATGCCACGTTCTGAAAATGACATCAGGTCCTGATACAATGTATTTTTAATGAGCCTCAAAAACAACCATATTACGGACTGTCGCATTACTTGATCGATTTTTAAAGATTTTTAAAATTAAGGAACTATAGCTGTGTTTGCCTTTTGGTACAATTGTGACTGGAGTCCTTATTTAACCTGCATGAAAAGATCACATATCGTCTCCTCTTACTAAGTTTCTAGGACTCAATCATAACTGCTCCCTAGATTGAGCTAGCAACTCCGGCTTCGATTGTGATGTTAAAGACTTCGTCGCCGATTTTCTTTTAAAGACTCAGATCATTTTCCGGAAAATACAGCCTACCAACTGTGTAGCTTTTATGGGTATCGGTTTCACAGGCCAACTTCTGCTCTTTGAATTAAGTTTACTTTTTACAGAGTAGTTACAAAGATCCCAAAAAGGAGTGATCACTTTCAGCCATTTTAGGTCACTGATCTTTTGGTATCGTTAACAGTACCTAAGCTCATATTTTCTACGATAGCCACAACTTAGGTGTCCTTTCTTTCTTTCCATTCCTTTAAACAATCATGTCTCAAATGCTTCTTTTCCACGATTCCAACATTGAGAAGTTCGACATGTGGTTGATTCTCTGATGATTATTTCTGTTCTTTGGCACCGGCACTTGCCGGTGGTGTGTTAGGGCTACCCTTACACCATGGGATCGAACCCAGTCGTATCACTTTCCCGCGTGACGGAATGACACTCGCCAACTAACACGAATAATACATTCATAGCAGTGCTAACGGATTGCTCTCCGCCACCGCTTCCAGCACTTCCGCTGCAAAGATCTATGAGACCACCACACTGGATGGTGACAGTCCGCTGTCTGCGTTCGCGGTGGACAGCGGACTGCCTTGCGGACTGCCACGCGGAAAGCGGACCAGAGTTGAAACCACAGCTTAAGAAGTTAGTTCCTAACCAGCGTGCGGACTCCGTATATGTATACGGTCCAAAAATCCAGTGAACTGGCCTGAGATTGTATTGTTGATCAGCCTGGAAAATTGGAAGAAATCGCATGGAACAGAAAGAGATGCAAGATAAGATTCGACAACTACATACTCAGGCTAGATTTTTCGTTGCTCACATATGGCTCACTCTCGCGAAAAATACCAGCACACTCTCAGGTTGCTTTGACAGATAATGCATTGCGTAAATGGAGGCGCAATTTCAAGGTCAAAGTGTTTTTTCTGGAAAATGAAAGGAGTTCACCCACTTATCATTCTATACACTTTGGTTGATACATACTAAGATTTTATCCATGTGACAGTCTCCTGTCTGCCACGATAGTTTGCTGTCCGCGTACGAAGCGGACAGCGGATATCCATGCAAACAGCAGACTAGAGTTGGGTTGTTCTAGGATTTTGTCCTCGTGGCAGTCCGCTATCCGCCACGATAGTCCACTGTTTGCCGTGACAGTCCGCTGTCATCGTTTGCGGCGGACAGTGGACATCCACGCGGACAGCGTACTATAGTTGGGCTTTCGAGGACTTTGTCTGAATGGCAGTCTGCTGTCCGCGTTCGCAGTGGACAGTAAGTTTTTTTGTTTTACGTGAGTACCTCCCCGTTTAGGGGCTCTAAAGCGCAATCAAACATTAGGACTGTACCCGTGAGTTCTGCACGGACGACAGCGTATTTTTTCAACCAGTTTTATTTGACCTATGAGTTCAAATTTATTACTGGTAGAATGTGGACCTCTCTTTATGCTAATCCATAATAAAGCCCATTTTCCCGGGTCGAGGCGGAGAAATATACTTTTGACTCATTACCCAATAATAATGTGCCACACATTAATCCTAAGCAAGCGCCAGGTCCAGAAATAATTTCTTGTAATTGCAAATAACATTTCCATACTGGATAGCCTATAAACTACAGCCCCGGTGAAGCTCCCTCTTGGGGGCCAACCTCACATTACAGGTGACATTTCCTGTTCGCGGTGGATAGCGGTCATCCATGCGGACTGCTACGCAGACAGCAGATTAGAGTTGGATCGTACTAAGATTTTCTCCATGTGACAGCCAGCTGTTCGCCGCGATAGTCTGCTGCCCGCGTTCGCGGTGGACAGCGGTCATCCATGCGAACAGTGGACTGCCACGCAGACAACAGACTTGAGTTGGGTCGTACTAGGATCTTGTCTGTATGGCATGACAACCACGCGGGCAACCAAAAAGGAGCTATTAATGTATCCAAAACCACAATCCGCTCGAAAATATCTTTCAATTAATGTTTTGGGAAAGATGGAAAACATTGAATATATATGTAATTTTTGAATTTTGGGTGTAAGCTTTCGACTTTTGCAATTTGAATGAATACAGGAGGTATTTTGTGCATATAATAAATAGGAAATCAAATTAAATTGATTGAATTTGATAGTTTTCATTTAGATGGTCCTATAATAGAGAAAGACTTACCAAGGAGCTCCATTAAGTAACCAACCATTGGAAAGTGATATAAAGGTAATAACTGTTTTGGTAATATAAAGAAAGCAATCTATTATTTGGCTACAACTTCAATTTGTCAAAAGTAGTAAGGCCCTTAACAACGAGATACTATAAAAACATAGCTTAGAAATCAATTAAGCACAACATGGACGCTAACTTCGGCTCACTAGCAGCTATAATGGGAAAAAAACTTATTAAATGAGAAAATTGATAATGCAATACACATATTTAATAGAACATTTTTGGAAGCAATAAATACCTACACTAGTTCCAATAATTTGAAATAAAAAAATATATCTTTAAACTTAGCTTCTGATATAGAAATTTTATTTAACCTTCGAAAACGATGGCGTAATGAATTAAAAAGAAAACTTTGTGGGAAGTTTTATCCTCGAAACCTTAGAAACTTACAAAGTAGAAATATTACTCAAAGCATATTATGAAAAAAAATTTTACACACAACAAACATGAGCTTCAAAGTAAGGTAAAAACCCTCAAACTCGGTCCCATTGTTTATAAAGTTTAGGAAAATTTGAGTTTCCCAAAGTGACCGAAGGCTCAAAATCACAATGCAGGATTGACGAAAAATTGATCACATTTAGATCTTATTATGAAAATATTTTCAAAGAAAAAGAAAACTCGAGCCAAAGCTACTTGTCTAGCTCCATTGACAATGACTTAAAAAATCTCGAAAACAAAGAGATCAACAAACCGTCAATTTCAATATGACCTAAAATATCCATTCATAACACTTGAAACTCTAAGAGCAATAATAAATCCGTTGAAGTTAAATCTTTCACCTGGATTGGATGGCATATCCACGTTTAAGCTTAAAAGGCTATCAAAAACACAAAGTCTTACTTACTAGCTATTTTTAATAATTGGATATTTTTACATTTAATTTTTTCTATTTTTTTTTTCCTTTTTTATTCCTATCTATGTTTTTGCCTGGGGCTTGTGCAATTTCTATGAAGATAATCTTAAATAATATAGAATAAACCCATTTTTTATTGGGGATATTTCTGGACTTTCGGATTACAAATAACTAAAAACCAATTTTATAGCTTTGGTCAGTCAATGATAAGCTTATTTTTTTATTCGTTTCCCTAAAATAGATTTGTAAAATCGCCCTTTGATTAAAAACATAAATTCATGTTTACTGTAATGATAAGATAATATATAAATGAATTGAACTGAATTGATATGTGGCCCATATTTAAGGTGGCACTAATTACTTTGTTTTAAATAACAGTGAAACAAAAAATCTATATCTATATATAAACTTTCAGCGCCGTATTAATAACTGTGCTGGTGCAATTACTTTTCTTTCACATTCAGTTAATAATTCCTTGTACAAATGTTTAACTGAAATAGAATAAATGCCGAAGAAGAAATAAAAATAAGATATTTTATTTATAACAATGTGTGCATTATTCAATAATCTTGGACACGTTGGCAGCTCGACATTGCTCATCTAATTAGAACAAAATACTACGTTCTGTCTGGCATTCTTTCAAAATATTTTGATTGAAAAAGATTAGATGTGGTTTTTTCTGTTGCATTCCATTTAGTTGGCTTTTCAGGTAAGTTAGAAAACCGTGGGTTTATTTTGGGAGTGCATTCTATTAAAATACATGCAGTTGTCTGTAGAGACATATGTGATGTGCACATAGGATTGTTGCACACATGATGGTCAAATCAATCTATAGTGTAATTCAAAAGCTTAACTGGAAAACCGCGAGAGATCCAGGATATAAAATTTAGATATATGTTTGAGATGAGCTGCAAATTTTTGTACTCTTATCCATTGTTTTTACTTTTGTCTATGTTTCACTTATCGAATATTTTGACTTTTGTCTATGTTTCACTTATCGAATATTTTGACTTATGCTAAAGTTTCAAGGAGAATTTACCAGCGTTTTGCATGAGCTTCGAATAAATTTAGCTGAACTTGGCAGAATAGCAATATGGCTATAGAAACGTTCAACTTGAGGACAATCTTCGAACGGTTCTTGAGAGATGGGTTCGTTTAAAAGATAAAATAAATTATGCAGTGATAATCGAGCTTTTTTCGCTTTTGCAGGAGCAGTAGATTCTTTATCATCATTGAATTGATTATCAAAATTTTATCATGTCATATAAATATCAAAATCATTATTATCAAAAATTTTCAGTCGGCGACGTGCTAGATTTTCTATTTGCTAAAATTACCAGCGCAAATGAACCCAAATTGCGGAAACAAATTTCAATGAAACAACTTCGTTTACCTATATTTTTAGTTCAAAGCTTCCATTCATTGCAACATCACATCAATAATTCTATCAATCATCCCAACGCATTTCTTTTTATCGCAAATAAATCGTAAGCCTCGAACGTTTGCTGAAATGCACTCATTATACTTCAGCCAATACAAACGCGACCCCGTCATTCGAAGTGAGTTTGTCAAAATGAAGGCATCCGAAATGGTCTGTTGTATAACGAGATGCACATTTTGGCAGCAAAATTATTAGGTCCGCAGGCATGGCAATGGGATCACGAAAAAATCTCATCTGTCTAGCAACAAAATAAAACGAATGGACAGATGCAAATTTTTGAATTTTGTACCAAAATAATTTTTCGAGTTAAATCCGAACACATTGTTCCCTGCTGTACGAGCTGAGCGTTGCACACGTAAGTGGTCCGAGGGACGTAGTCACATTGACGGACACCAGTGTCCCGAAAATTTGAAAAACTTTATTTATAGACTCATCGCCAAATAGGAACTAACCGTGCCCAATAGATCATACATACAACTTTCAAGTTTTGGTGATCTTTTGACCGCTACTTTTCCCCGACTGTCGCTAGCTCGATTGCTGCTCATCACCTGTCCACCCATAGTACACGGTAACATCATTGCTATTTTTTACTCGTTCATTGTCCACCAGATTTTTTTCCTGCTTGTAATTTGTTTGATAATTTTACATTTTCAGCGAAAGCTCCTTGTAGTTACCTCGCGGAAAATTTCATACAATTCATGCCATTTGTCGGCAGATATTGCATAATGGCCGTCGTCGTCTTTGAAGGAATTTTGAGTGGAGGCCGCGTTCAAAGTTCGGTCGGTTGGTGTGCCGAAGTGGCGGCTGATCGATTATTACTTGACGCAAATTATAGGTTTCGAGGTGATGACGTAATTCATAATACATTTAGAGTATAGGATGTATGTTTGTATTTATAAATTTGAAAATTCGTTCCAATCACTTGAAAGTAGGTACACTATCAGCCTATTTTCTCCTGAAAATATATACAATTTTTTATTATTTCAAGATGCTTCAAAGTGAATTTATTGATTTTTAAGGAGAGATTAGAAAGTAGTTTTCAGACGAATCACAATTTATGTACGAGTGCAATTACTTGCAAGCTTCGTATGCAAAAAATATAAAAGTAGATTCTGGATTCTATTTGATGTGTCTGGAACGTCATGATCTCCGAACGATGATCGGACGAGAGCACACGAGATGGAAGAATGGTCTGTAGACAACAACAAATCGAACCATTAAAAGATGCTGAAGGAATGGAGGTTTTATTATATGGTCCTGGAATACACGACTTGGTATAACCTGAAAAAACATTTTTTACTAGAGATTACGGTGTATGTAATATGTGGTGGCCCTGTCTGTAATATGAGCCCCTTACGTATTACTTAAAGTATAGCACGCAGACTAGCGGCAACAACCGAAATCTATGTTAACAGTTCTTAGATTATTATATAAGAAAGTATCTAACATAAAGAAACGTAAAAGCAAACAGAATTAAACGACTAACGTGCTCTTAAAAGTCTTAAATAACAAACACTTCTCTCTCAGAAAAATGACATCTTTTTTAATTAAAATATAATCCGTAGAATCCCGAGCCCGAGTTCAATAACTGTTCGGCAGCACGTTCTGCCTCAGACTGCTCTCTTGCCTTTTGAACATGTGTGCAAGCGGCCTATCTACTTTGATCGTCCGTCTTGCATATTTTCAGTGAAAGAGAAAAGGACTCATTACATGATAATAAAATCATAAAACCTCATTCAAAGAAACCGCTCGCCCATCGACAGGATATTTACTCAGTTGCTTCGTCGCGTGAGAAAAGTCTGTCGACTGCCGTAAGGTTTTTCTTCTAAAAGGAAGTTTTATGTTTATCATGCTTACACTCTTGCTTTTATTTTTTTTAAATGTATACGTGTACATTATATTATCATATAGAAATACAAAAAAAAATATTTTTTTAAAAAATCAAGTATATTTGACTGCTTTGTGTTTTTTTACGTTTTTATCGCAAAAAAACAATTTTGAAAATGTGATTCAACATTTTTTAAATATTCGAACGCACCAAAATCTTCCTTTGAAAACTTTTTTCGGTTTCCAACGGCCTCTAAGGCACTGGCGTAAGAGTTGATTGGACCACGATCTTCATTTCCCACTTCGTCACTGTCATCCGAAACTATATCTAAAGTATCATTTACTTCTGTATCCGTTATATTCATTCCGGCTTCTTCATTTTCATTTGCTTTCTCTTCAAGTCTTCATCCAGTTGATCAGATGATTCAATTTCATTAAAGTTCCTCAAAACTCTGCTAGGGCTGCTAATGGGAGATCATTTTCTGCATCAGGTCAGCTTGTTGAATTACAGATTTTTTAAAACCTGCTTTGGCGAAGCATTTTTGTACGATATCTGGAGTTACCTTGTCCCATGCGTATTTAATAAAATAGATAGCTTCCAAAACGTTAATGGATTTTGAATGTTGAGAGGCGGAGGAAACGTTATCAATTTTTGATAGAACATGTTTCAGAATTAAACCACGATAGAAGACCTTGAAATTCTGAATAATTCCCTGGTCCATGGGCTGACAAACAGATGCGGTGTTAGGAGGTAAAAGTAATATTTTAATGTTTTCAAAATTCAGATCTGTAGGATGCGACCCAGCGTTGTCCAGAAAAAACACATTTACGTTTACGTTTACGTTTTTGAAGTCCCATTCTCCTGTCCATATCTTGAAGCCAGTCTGTCACTATAGTACTTGTCATCCACGCCTTCTTATTAAAAGTTCCCGTAGCAGGCAAACTATTTACTGCAACATTTTTCATTGCCCGTGGTTTAGCAGCTTTCCCAATAACCGAAAGCTTTTCTTGTTCTCTTATAATATTTGCTCACAACATTATGGTAAATCTTTCTTTTACCATTTTGACACCTACGCACTTTTCAGCTTTAAAAGTTAATGTTTTGTCTGGCAAAGCTCTAAAATATAAACCACTTTCATCTGCGTTGAAGATATCTCGTGGATGGTATCCTAATAGCATCGCTGGAAATTTTTGTCAAAATTGGTCTACATCTTCCATATTAACGTCCGCTGACTCACCAAAGATACACTTGAAGCTAATGGTATGCCTTTTTCTCCATTTTTGTAGCCATTCACCCGATGTACTAAGCTTATCATATCCCAAGGCTTTAGCTACTTCTTTGGCCTTTGTTTTTATAAACGGCCCTGATACGGGATCATGCTGATTTCTGGCTCGAGCAAACCACTAGAAACAAATCTTGTCAATCGGTGCTGCACAACCTCATAATTTTTTTGTTTTTTAATCTAAATTATCGCTTGTTTGCCATTGTCTACAAATGATTTCCTTCTGCTTTAATATTTCTGATGCTTGAGTTTTACTTATTTTAAACCTAAAATCGTTAAATTTAATTTTATACATTACAATTTTTTTAAAGCCGATTTTTAAAACATACGTACCTCTCGCCCAATTTGCGAACATAAATGTTCTTGTTCTGCAACATTAACTACCTCCATTTTCTGTCTTAAAGTTAAAAAGCGTTTGGTTGGTGCCATTGCTGCACTGCACTGATAACAGTACACTTCAAGGCACAAATTGAAGTAACAAAATCATCACCTGGGACTCCTGGCACTTATGTACATGCATGTAAAGGGAAATCACACATTAAGGGGAATTTCCGCGCTATCGAAAGATATTGTTGTTGTCCGCTGTTGGAGCTTTGAGTCCACTCTTGAGAACGTTTCGAGTCTGTCGGTAACAATTTATGGTGTCTATGTCCGTCAGACAAAGCGTCCGCTTATGAGAGCGTATTTTACATGGAGAGTCATATAACAAATATGGTAAAAAAAAAAAACGTCCGCTGTAGAGAGATGTCCGCTTATGGGAGCTGTCCGCAAAGGGAACCTTCACTGTATTCACGCAAGGATTAACAGGTAGAGCGTGATTAGATCACTTTATGAATCACCAAAAGGACGAAATATTTTTCGCTGCTTTCACTAATAATTTCGTCTTTGATTCTCGTCACCGCCTTCTTGGATTCCCTAAATTAATTCCTGTCTAGCGGAATCCAAATGCGTTACCGAGAGGGAAGAAAATTAATTGTTATTGGGACGTCTGAAACTGCAGCCTTTGGACATCTGTTCACTTACCAAGCTCGATTGCAAGAGAGCGTTTTTGTGTTGTCCCTGTCTGCAGGAAAACTTTTTCGTAGCTGCGACATTCCTCCAAGCCGTTGGACTTACACACTCCACTTGTGGCTCACACGATCTACACTGGAGTTCTACTTCACTCCATTCCGTATTGGCCAATACCATTTTGGGACGCGCAGGTCGTTCGACGTCCATCTGACTTGGCGGTCAGCTGACAGTTCGAAATGTCAGTTTACATTAGCAGAGGGTATGTTCTTAGTTTGTTCTTTTTGTGAGCTTTAGCTTCTAATTGATTTTTTTACTATAGTTTTCGATATAATCGAAGCTCGACATATTTAGTTGGACACTAACTCCTTCGTGTGACGAAGCAAGCAGTTAATGTTGCTGTTGACTGTTGTTTCGTGTGTTCGAGTGAATATTTCTTTCACTGTAATTTGCGTCAATTGTTATCTAGTCTATAATGTTTTCTCTTTTTATTGATTTTTACAGTTTCTGTCGTTCTGCAATGTTGATTACTTCTTTTCTCTTAGTGACAATTTGCTGCTTCTTGCAGTTCAATGTTGACAGGTTCCCTTTTTTTTATATACTAATAACAAATACCTATTTTTTACATGATAATAACAATACATTGTATTGTCCAGAGTTTACTCTGCTAAATAATGATTCTAATCCCACCTGCTAGCTTGTTTGCCGCGAATAAATCTCCACCGCCTTCCTTTTAGGATGGCGATGGGATTTTTTTTTATTTTATTTCAAATTAAATGTGAATTGGTCCACCATGACAAGATCTTTCTTCTCTCAGCTTCATTCGTCTTTGAGTTGCATCGTCAAATATTTTCAGGTGCACGTTACCATTGAGGTTACTATAGAATGCGTTGCTTTAATTATTATGTAAGTAGAAAGTTTCAATTCAAATATACATTAAAAAGAAAAAAATATTGGTTTGGGTGTAATACACGGACTTTCTACGCTCAATTGCATCATATAGTATTTGTATATCGTGTATGCCAACTATATGTAGACGATAAAGGATTATAAACTCCGCTCACTACAAACATACATTCTTTGAAATATATCCACTTGGATCTATTTGGCAGATTGACCATTTGTTCGTTTAGATTTCCTGGCCTACTTCATGAAAATGTATCAAATTATCTAATATTTCAAAATTTCATCTGTCGAAAAGGAGGATAATGCAAACAATCATATAATGCTAAATTACGTGCTTCAGATATTTTAGTATTCACATAATCACATCATACTATCACATTTCTTACTAATATAGTCCTCAGAGTAAAAATGAAAGTCAATTAAGGGAAACATCTAATAAAAGTTGGAAAAAAATACACTAAACCGTTAGCACAAACGGCAATTAATCGCTACCCTCTTTGTTCATACATCAAAATATTATTGCAATTCTAGCGCCATTAATTATCCCGAAGTTAAACTAAAACTCCCGAAAGTAAAACTTATTTAATTGCTTTGTTTGCATTCAGATGCAAACATTGACTGCCCTCGCTGCCGCCACCATCCGGATCATACCGGACCCGGACATAAAGTTATAAAATTTTGCAGGAAAATGCAACCACTAAGCTAGTCTAGCTGCCCACCATGAAATTCGTATAAATCTTTTTGTGGTTGTCGACACCCAGGAAAAAAGTTAATGTCTTTTCGTTTTGCCTCCGTAAAATAGATTAAAAAATGAACAAGAAGAATTCGTGACGGTGAAAATGAGATATTTTACGTTAATTTCGTCTCATACACTTCATTTTATACTTATAATATAATGTCCGTGCATACAACCTTGCCGACGTCGGTTTAAATGTGTGTGTCTTGCATGTATCTCAAGTTGAGCTTTTCGATAAGTCTACAGACGCATCAGTCACTGAATGTAGCGAAAATCTTTAATTAGAAAAATTAGCAAAATTCAATCTTAAAATTTCCGAGAGTGTGGACACTTGGAGAATACGAAAATATGTATGTTTATCATAGAAGATAGGTCTATTGAGTCTATTTCAAGAGAAATTCAAAATTCCCAGCATCATCCCGGAATTAAGTCAATATATTTTTAGGCATCGTGCTCCAACGAAACGCTTTTTATTTTCGATCCACGGACAACCACCGATTTCATGGTTGACATGGCCGTCGCTGTTGCTGATTCTAATGCTCCTGTTGCTGCTGCACCACAAACAAACCGGACACTTCAAAAGACAAAGCTATTCCGGACGGAATGTAAGCCATTTCGCCTATTCACTTACAGATTTATGTGTCCATACAGAATGTTTGGGTTTAGTGCGTAGGAAAATTAGTTTTTTTTATGTTCTGTGACAATGTGTGAAATGCCACTGTCATGGGAATGAAGACATTTTATGCTTGCTCTTGGATAAAAATAAATTACATCGATGGCATTGGAAGTATAGATTTTTTTCACTTCTACGATAAAAACTACGAGTTTGTAAAAAGTTCTGAAAAAATATGAAAAAAAACCTAAAGTTTCAAATTCATATGCACTAAGACTAAGCATACATGTATTTATGTCATGTATTTATGTCTACCAAATCGAAAATAATTACAATGTCTCCTGAAAATACATACGAGCAATGGAGCAAAACAAGGCAATAAACGTGAAATGATATTTTTTCAGTTGTTAAATATTCATTGTATTGGGCTATGTGTTAATTATAAATGTACAAAGAGCATCGACTACCGGTCAGGATATAAACTTGTCAGAAAAGATTTAAGTTCTGTAAATCAAGAATATGTGTAGCTGTAGAAAATAGCTTTGAAATCGCAAAATCGTAGACAATTTGCCAAAACAAATTGTGGCTAAGGAAAAACATTGTAATGAAAGTGTTCAAATGAATTTATGATCTCGTCGTATGAGTCAATCGTCTTACAAATCAAGTAATAAAATGATCCATATATACTTGGAGTTTATTTTATGTTTATTTACTAATCTAAATACGGTGAAAATTCACAAATTAGATCAGCGCCCAATGTGGGTGATATTTGATTTTCGAGAAACAGAACAATCTTTGGAATAAATAGTATTTTCAAATGATATTTTATTATTACTTATTTATTCTACACTAAATGTATGTTTTTGCAATAACAGTACAATGTACTTAATTACGCAGAGTGATCGGCAAGGCTCCTCAACTCAAAAAAATCTGTTTATCACCTATCAGTTGAGCATAAAGTATGATGTAATATTAATATAAATACTGTAGGATATAATCTTAATAAACCTACCACAAGAAAGAAAGGTTAAAAACTACGTTATAGCTATCTGTATTCAAAACATCAATTTATAAGAGAAATTTGATTGATTATATTTATAAATAAAGAGCCGGTATCAACGGGTTATCGAAAACTCTACACTTTGCTTCAAATTTATTGTTAAGGATATAACAATAATCTGCAAACATAAGTATGCTCCGATTTTTATGTAACCTAAAAGAGGAGTCGTATCTAAGGAGACCAGAAAGCATCTTGAGCCTCCTGTTTTGCTGTATTTGCGACTTTTTAATGTGACAAGTGACACCCATAGGCCAGACTGGAGCTCAATAGGCTTTATTTAAATGGCAGGCATATAGTTTTTGAATAATTTGTTTATTTTCGAGGTAAAGTGAAGATTTTTTATTAATTAATGGGTATAGCATCTTGACGAGATTTTTGCATTCAAATATTTTATTTCGAATGTGATTTTTATAAGTTATATATATATACATATATATGTGTATATATATGTATATATATACAGGGGCGGATTTGACCATTTCGCCGCCCTAGGCCTCAGAAATATTTGCCGCCCTTTTCGTGAATTATGTTATATGTAATAATGCGCGATTTTTTTCGATCCCTAGAATACTTCGCTGTTTTTCGTTGCGCCCGAGCTCACAAAAAAGGAATATCAGAGCAAAACCGGCACCTGTTCGTTCGTAAAAATTCCTATTATTGCCTCCTTGCCACACAAATAATTATTAAAATACACACACGGTAAAGAACCTAAAAGCACCTAAAAAAAAAATCCACAAATACCAATTTTTAACAGTCAAAAACCGTATACACCTTTACATCGCATATAATTTCAACGTCTTCGCTCATATTTTTATAAGTAAGCTTACTATTCCGTTCAAAGTTTGCATCCGCACTTGACTGGAGATCAACTATGAATTCGACTACTGAAAATTAATGTTATTAGTTAAGATATGTTATTAGTTAAGGATGAATCCGAAATATTTTGACCTATGATGTTCTAGATTTCATTTTATAGAAATTTTTTCATAGAAATTAATTTCAGTAATGAAGTACAATTTAAAAAGCACGTCAAAAATAAAGAAATTCGCATGTAGCTGATATACTCTGTACCATAAAAACGAAAAACAAATTCTCTGAAAAATCAATGCACTCAAATATTTACCTCTGATAAGCTTTTCCTAAATTGATGAGGTATTATTTGTTCTTTATGGGATCTTCTTAGGTCTTTGTAGGCTCTTTTTAGGTATTTTCAGATAATTTGTAGGTGCTTTTTAGGTATTTTTGAGTTTCTTTGGTCCTTTATCGTGATCACATTTCGATATTTATTATAAGTCAAACTTTTTAATGTCCGAAAAAAATCATCATAGGTGAATTTTTGCGTGCATTGATTTTTTAGAGAATTCGGTTGGCTTGAGGTGTTAGGCTCATTCAACTCAGATATATGTACATATACGACAGAAAAAAAACTACCGCCCCAAAAAAAAATCGAAAAGTGGCCGAAATTTGCCGCCCTAGGCCCGGGCCTACCGGGCCTAGTGGCAAATCCGCCCCTGTATATATATATATATCTATATATATATATATATATATATATATATATATATATATATATATATATATATATATATATATATATATATGTATGTATATATATATATATATATATATATATATATATACTCTTACATATATATATATATATATATATATATATATACATTTATATATATATATATATATATATATATATATATATATATATATATATATATACATATATATATATATATATATATATATATATATATATACATATCAGCAAAAAGATTAAGAGAGATAGTCTCTGGAGTGCGTGATTCGATTGAGCTGAAATTTTCAGAGGACATAGATGTATATAAAGACTAGTGCAGCTATTAATTGAAATTAAGATATATTTAGTCCTTTGGCGGCGGACATTTTAGTGAATTTTCAGGTACTGCTATATTTCTATGCAGAGTACATGGTTGTTAACAGCAAGCCCTCGCAATAAATATTAGTTATGTTGTATGCTTGTCCATGATAAAAAAAAATGGAAATTATGAACCCTATGAGGGCGCTGAGTGCCTAAAATAAAAAACGATTTTTTTTCAAATTTCGATTTGTCATAACTTTTGTCAAAAATATTGGATATGAAATTCGCAGAATGTATTGATATTGATTAGATCTACCCACACTATACACACATCGACATTCAAAACTGTACGGGCAACTCTGTGGCTACGGCAGGCACGTGAAAAAAATCCTTCAAATCAATGACCTTCCTGAAAAATTGTTGTTTTTTGAAAAGAAACTATTAATTTATTTTGAAGTTTAAGTTTTTAAGTTTATTCTAGCCTTTGTGCACCATATCAATTTGAAATTCTCAAAATTCGATGTTGGACCAGAACGAAAACCCGCCAGCAAATTACCTCTATTTTCAGCACTCAAAAATTCTGTTCACGAGAACTGACGACCGGATACTCCGATCATTATGAGATTTACCGAACATGTTTATACTAACTAGGACCATGTCTGTTGAAAGCGATTTTGAAATGCAGGGAACCCTGTAGCAGTGGTCTAGAAAAACCACTGAGGAAAAACAGCACTTTTTGGCCTATAACTTCCCATTCCGCCTAAAAATTTTAAAGAAATTCACACAGTAGCTGAACCTTACTCTAAACCAAGTTTGGTAGAAGTTTGGTTGAAAAATTCGGATAGACCTGCCAGCTATTTATTTAACCTAACCTATTTAACAATTCTCCAATACAACAGATTTTCGTCCAATTACAGATGTGAAAAATAAAATTAAAATAAAACAGGAAAAAGGGATAATCCAAAAAAAGAAAATAAAAAAAACTACGAAAACAAAAGTTCAAAAATCGACACCATACTTAAGAACTCTGTTTTTTAATGAGATTTTGTATCCAAAGAACGTCAATGGCAGAGAACCATGTTGCAGCTCGTTATGTTGTCTAGCTATACGTAACAAAGTCCAATAAAAGTAAAGATTCGTTCGCGCGAAATGAACATTGAACTTAAAAGAGGATCTGTTAGATGGACAAGATTCTCGAACTGAAACCTGGCTGCTTAAATCACAAGTAACAAGATTGTCAAGGAAAACTCTGCGTGATTCAGGGGAAGGAATCTACAATATGGAGAGACGACGATTATAAACACAGTAAGGGATGTTGAATTTATAAAACCAAAAAAAGGGTAAACCTCCGTTCGATGGATTCTAAGAATTGCACAAGATATTGGTAATGAAAACACCACACTTGACAACAGTATTCAAGACTACTACAAATAAATGACAGGAAGAGATGCGCACACGTGGAGAGGTTAACAAAGGGTTTGGAGAATCTAACTATAAAGCCAGACCATTTAGAAGTCCTGGCAGTGATATACATTATATGTTGATCGAATGTGAGATTCGAATCAAATATTACGCCAAGGTCCTTGTTGTAAGAGACAACATTAAGAAAGGAGCTTCAAACGGAATAAGAGAAGGAAATATATGTAATTTTATAGGTATAACACTTTTAGTGACACTTCGCGGCATTCAAAGTAAGTGCTTTGGGAATGCAGTAGTTATTTAACGCAGAAAGATCCTTTTGTAACAGATAACAATCGTTAAATGTCTCGATTACTCTGAGCATCTTGACTTCATCAGCATACAAAAGACAAGGTGAACGTATGCAACAAGAAAGGTCAGAAACAACAGAGTGCCAAGAATTGAACCTGGCGGAACTCCCGAGGTAGAAAAAATGGAACAGAGGTACAGGAATTGACAATTACGATACAAATACGATCAGAAACATAGAAAGTGAACAAGAAGAGTAAAGGACCATCGATACCATGACTCTGAAACTTCCGAAGAAGAAGATTATGATTCACAGATTCAAAAGCTTTAGTAAAATCTGTATATATTATATCTACTTGTTTTTGCTGCGAATATTAGTATTTTTAGCGGTTCTAATCCCAAATAGTTGTTTTTTCATAGTTGGCTGGGAGTTTTTGGGGGGAAACCTGAGGACGAATGATGAATATTAATCTCGATTATTTGGCAGAGCTTTCGAAACCAATTTGCTGGCATAGATATCTAGAGAATTCTGTGGGCAAAGGAACAAGAAATTAACGACTTTTGGTGAAAGTAGCTGGTGATTTGTCGAGCAACATGCCAGGCCGAAAATTTGCCTACCAATCACTCCGGAAAAATGTCAGCCCTTGAAAAGAAAACTCCGGTCACTGTCGCCAATGACTTTTTTCAATAACGAAAATGAATATTCCGCTTTTGTGAAGAATCGAACAAACATTCGATATTGTTGGATAATAAGCTCTTAGTACTTGTTAAATCGTTCCATTCTTCCCAAAACCGGTTTATTCATTTTCACCACAGGAATAACATCATTGGCACAAATTAATTGTGCCAATGCTGAAGAGGGCTGCCACAATTTAATGACCAGAATTTTACCGGAAAATTGATCGGCGTCAGATAATTAGCGGAATTAATACATTTTGCACTTTGAAACCGCTACGAATAATTAACAAGAAATTATACCATGATATTGATTTTCCACTCTTTGAACTATATAAGTAGAACCGAGCTCTTTAGGGAAAAGTACAAATCGACTTCCGTACTTCATAATATTTAAAAATCCTACGAAATGAAAACGTTCTTCGGTTTTCTTTTACTGTTTGGAGTGGTTGCCGTTCTGGTGTCTGGACAAAGATTCTTTGCGGGACCTCTTGAACATCAGAAAGATTTTGTAAAATCTTTTGAGTATATCCAACAATTTCCATTCAAACTAAACCAAACTCATTAGCAAATATATTCTTTTCAGCTAATCTTACATCGTCGTGCATCACTTTGAAATTTCATAGTCACTAACTAACATATTAAATATCCTCTTACTTCAGGTATACTGCTTGCTACCTATAACTGTAGGTAGTACTGAGCTAATAACTCCTGGTCAAGTAGATGATAGAGCGCAGGAAGTTTTGCGAGATTTTTTTGAAAATGAAGGAGTGTAAGTGAACTTACTCGTAACCGGATGCAATACTTCTTTAAACTATCCTCAATTTGCAGTTTGGCATCAGCGGTTTGTGTCTCACAAGGATTCAACGGTGCAATCGTGTATGATGTGCAATACAATGGATATAACGTGGTCAGAGTTTCAACGCCCATGACTGGTCCTTCAAGAATAATTGCCACAGGATCTGCAATTGATTGGCAGTGGTGAAGAAATGATACGTTGGTCGTAGTAAATGAAAGTTTATAGCTGAAAAATCAATTGTTTGCATTTTTAAATGGGAAATTGTCAATGAAATAAACGACGCAATCCAAGTAAATTGCTCAAGAATTCCTGAAATAAACTATTGTATAGCACTTATGATGTCAAATTTAGCTGCATTTAAAATATATTTTATGAAAACTTGTTTGTGCATGTGCATATATATATATATATATATATATATATATATATATATATATATATATATATATATATATATATATATATATACATATATATATATATATATATATATATATATATATATATATATATATATATATATATAAATATATAAAAACCTCTAAACACTAGCAAAAAAAACTTGTGATAATTGTAAAATTGAGATCAGGAGCTGCGTGGCTGGAAACGCGAAGGCCCCATCCAATAGGTGATTGACAACTTTGTCCAAAAATATATTCAAGTCTCGATTATATCATTCAGAAATCCGAACTGGTGAGAGCTGTCCGTTCTCTTAGTAAAGAAACAAAGAGCTCACAGACAGAATACTCAATATGACCGACAACATGGAAAAAACGAGCTTTAAACGAAAACTGACGACACAGAATACAGCCAAAACCTCTCACAAAAACGAAAAACAAAACGCATCAAAACATCACAGAACAGAAGAAGACTACATTGCCAGTCATAATTCGTGTGAAAATCAACAACAAAGCCGCTAAGCGCGTATATTTAAGTATCAAGGTAATTCCCGCTACGCCGCTGGACCACATAAACTTATCAAAGTCCCTCACAGGTGAGAGGATGCAGTACCATACGTTCTTTCTCCAAGATTTATTCGACTAAAATTACCATAGGTGAAAATTGTATCTTATTTTTTCAACCAAATTTTTTTACCTAATTTGGCTTAAAGTAAGGTTCAACTACTATGTAAGTTTCATTAAAATTTTTTGGCTGAATCGGAAGTTATAAAAAAACTGTTTTTTTCGTAGTGATTTTTCAAGACGGTACAACTGCCACTGGGCTGCCTGCATTTCAAAATCACTTCTATCAGCCCTAGTCCTAGTCATTACCAACACGTCCTATAAATTTCCTAATGATCCGATTATCCCGTCGTCAGTTCTCGTGAGCAGAACTTTTGAGTGTTGATAATCCAGGCAATTTGGTGATGAGTTGCCGTTTTGTACAACTTGGAATTTTGAAAATTTCAAGTTGACATGATAGACAACAGTTAAAGTTTATCAATAATTTGATAAAATGATAATTAAAATAGTAAAAAATTTCTAGAGGGTTGATGATTTGAAGGATTTTTTTCACGCTAGGCGTAGCTACAGGGTTCCCTGCCCATTCTTGAAAACTCAAGTGTGTATAGTTTTAGTCGATATCAATACGCTCTGCAAATTTGACGATAATTCAATATTTTTGTCAAAACTTATGAAAAAATGAAATTTGAAAAAAAAATCCTTGCCAATTTTTAAGTATAAAAAATTACAAATTTTTATTTCCAGTACTTATTTTGAACAAAAATCAATTCTGCATAGAAATACAGGGGAACCTGAAAATTCACTAAAATGCTGGCTGCTACAAAAGAGTTAAAGATATCGTAGTTTTAATTTACTGCCCTAGTGCTTATGCACATCTATGTACTCTGCAAATTTCAGCTCACTTGAATCGGCCATTCCAGAGATTCTCTCCTTTAATTTCTTTGCATATACAGGTTGGGTTTAATAGAAATTTCTTTTTAAAAATCCAATAAAATGAACAAAATTTAATTTTTCTTCATGTATTATGGCTTTATTGGTAAGAATAAACATTTCCATTAATGATGGAATACAATTTCATTCAAGTGGCTGCATCGACTGGCTTCGCAGTAGCGCATTCTGTCACTCCAATTTTCCAAGACCTTGTTGATGGTTTCGGCCTGTAGCTCACGGATTGCTTGGATGATATTGACCTTAAGTGCTTGAATCGTTTCTGGATTGTTGGCATAACATTGATCCTTCACGGTTCCCCAAAAAAAAAATCCAAAAGAGTCAAATCGCAGCTCCCAGGCGGCCAATTGACATCGCCAGGACGGCTGATAACATGATTTGGGAATTTGGTGAGCAAAAGATCGATTGAGGTATGGGCTGTATGGCATGCATGAGATCGTTCAAATCCATGTCTTCAATTTCAGTAAAAAAAAAAAAGGTGGATAACTTGGCTCTGTGCACCGTGGACCGAAACGTTGTTTCCAGACTCATTTTTGAAGAAAAATGGTCCGATGATGCCACCACTCTACAATCCGCACCAAACTGTCACTCTCTGTGGGTGCATTGGCTTCTCAACAATAGTTGTGTTTAATGAACACGAAAAAAAGCAGAGCATCTCAAGGCAAGTTATAGTAGCGCGGCTGTCGAAAAAAGTCGAGCAAACTAGAGCAATTGAGAGGCAGAAAAGAGTCGTGCAAGTGAGAGTAGCTCATTCTCAAAATTCATTACTTGTCAGAATATCAACCTATCAACTCACTAGCAAAAAACTACACTTCAGTAATAATTTTTTGTTGAAAGTCGGTTCCGTGACAGTTGGGAATCAACTGGTTGCATGCCCGAACTCACTCTACCAAAAAAAAGAGTAAAAATCGTACTCTTAAGTGCTCTAGTTCAATTTAGACCAGACTCATGAAACACAAATCAGAGCAACTTCGGGCAAGTTAGAGCAGCCGAATTGCTCATTTAACACATTTTGTTGAGATATCTCAACCTAGCTCAACCTAGAGCTACAGCTACAGCTAATAACGTGCGGATTTTTCGAGCCCCAGATGCGGCAATTTTGTTTGTTATCGTAGCCGCCGAGATGAAAATACGCCTTGTCAGAAATGATGATTTTTCGCCCAAAATTTTTGTTCAATTCAAGTTGCTCTACGGCCCAAATTGCGAAACGATAATGAAGCGGATGGTCGTGAACCTTCAATTGCTAATTCAATTGGACCTTGTAAGCGAATAATCCGAGATCTTTGTGCAGAATTCTCCTCAGACTAGTGCGTGATATATTGATCTGTTGAGATCGACGGCGAGTTGATGTTCATGGAGTGAGTCTCACACTCTCGACTACAGCAGCCACATTTTCGTCTGTGCACAACGTACGCTGACGGGGGCCATGAGTGTTGTCCACTAACATGCCAGTCTCACGAAGTTTTTGCACAAACTTGCGCACACCAGGCGCGGTGGGCGCTTCATTTCGGCCAAAACCTATTTTCAAAAAACCCAGTTTGGGCTACACAGCACTCACTTTGGAAATAAGTTGTCAATATTTTCCAACGTTGTGCAAGTGTAAAGCGACTCATTTCGTTCTGCGGAGGAATGATACTGGCTTTCTGTTGAGATTTTGAGCGGGAACCAGCTTTCAGTGTCAAAATAACCTATGATGTAAAAAGAAACCACTAGATGACTCACCCTGTATAATATATAACAATGATTAAAAATAAAACTAAAATTAAAAACAATACGATAATATTTGCCATGCGCAGGCGAAATGCGTTAAACGCGAAGGAGAATACTTCTTATCCAAGAGCACGAAACAGCGCAAAGAAACCACTAAATGTGTGAACTGTGGAGGTGACTATCCAGCGAACTATGGCTGATGTCCAAGAAATCCAAGAACCTGAGGAAAGCGTTCGCACATGCGGCAAAAGTGAACATCCTGTCCCTTTCACTCCCACGCACAATCCAACCTCCGAAACACAACGTCAACAAGCCTGCATCAACAAACCTTCCCAATATCGAACAGCCGGCTATCGTAGCTGAACTGTTCTGACCAGTTTAAGATCCTGACAAAGGACATGATAGAGAAAATTATGCAGGGAACACTCACAGCATTTCCAGCTCCAAAAATTAATAAAAATCATTAACATCACTCCCGAACCACATGACTATTTTCAACACAAATTCCATAATCAGCGAGACTAGAGAGCTGATACAATTTCTAAATGATTATAGAGCTGACATATTGTGGATTCGGGAATCATTTCTAAAACCAGCTGATCGCCTCCACATCTCTAGTTACAGTCTGCATCGTAACAAAAGATTGACAGGCAGAGGTGGAGTCACTGCTATCCTGATGAGAAGGGGCATAAACCACTTTCTTCAATCAATCTGTCAAAGTGCAAACACGTAGAATCGATCGTTCCTGGTTACCTGTACGAAATTGAAAGCAGCTACCGTTTTTTGAATGCAGAGTGCAGTGAAATATTTAAGGCAAAGGAGCTGGCTGAGATTGCTATCAAGGTAACGTTCCAATTGTAAGATCTCGTTTGTGAAGTGAACAGAAAAAGATATCAAAGTTGTTGACATAATCTAAACAAAGAGAATCAGTGGCTGGCTTAGTCAATATATCACATACTAATTAAGCTTACGTTTAGTTGATACAACTACCATCAAAGTTAGGCCCGTTTCACACGAGACACTCGGTGTCCAGCCACTATGTCTCTAGCCACTGCCGGGGCATAGAAATAAATGAGAGCATACACACAGAGCCACAGTGTCCGGGCCACAATTCTATACAAAAACAGTGGCTGGAGTGTCTCGTGTGAAACGGCTCTTAACGAGGATCTGCGCCAACCACGCATTAAGCTTACATCAGCTGATACAACCATCAATAAAGCTGACAGGAACACAGTGGTATTCGAAACACGTTCGGCAGGCAGCAACGAAGCTTTTGATCAATTATGTCAACAATATCAAATAAATTAAACTGTAAGAAATGCAGGGAAAATATTGTAGAGAAGACGGAATGTCTAGAGTGTATTACCTGCAATAAAAGTTTGCATTTCTATTGCGCGGGATTCCCAGAACATAATTTCAGAAATTTCAGCAAAGACAGGAAAAAGAACTGGCAATGTCAACAATGTAAAATGAAACCTGGAGCAAGTCAAAACAATGAAACGAATGTGTCGATTGGAAATAATAACACTGATGACGCAAATGATGGAGATAGTACAATGAAAACTAACATGATTGAAATCAAAAACGAAATGCGTTTACACACACAGGAATTACATGAAATAAAACTATTCTTTAAAAGTGAACTTGAAGAATATAGAAAATCATTGGATTACTGTTGCAACAAACTGGATGAATACAATACACAAATGGATAAATATAGTAAAAAAAATGTATAGCCTTATGAGCGTATGTGATAATTTGGCTGCAGAAAATGCGAACTTTAAAGCACAAATCAAATCCCTCACACAACAAATCAACATATTGGAACAGGATAGATTACAATGCGAAGTTGAAATAAACGGACTAGTGGAGCCGCCCAAAGAAAACATACCCGCTGTCTTAAATAAGGTTGCCAATTTATTAAACATACAGGGAGATGAGGCCAAGCCCAGTCTTGCAAAGAGGCTTACGCAACATCAACAAAGGAATAACAAGCCAGGAGTAATAATAGCACGCTTTGCTTCTAATGAAAACATGAACATCTGGCTGGAGAAAGCTAAAACTTATAAGCATACTCTTCTTTGTAAGAATCTTGACGAAAATTTACCGCCAACTAAATTCTACATAAATTGTCACCATACGAAAACGAACAAGAGGCTTCTGTTCTTAACAAATCAGTTCACTAAAGACCTCCAAACTCCAAATCTTCAACAAATAGAAATTACTGCCATCAAAATGCACACGGAGTCCTTTGAATTCGTGATAATTTCTGCGTATATACCTCCTGAAAATACCAACGTTGGGCCGAATTTGTTAAAATGTTTGAAAAAGCGGTTTCCAAATGTGGGCGGTTGGATTTGAGCGGTACATATTGATTTCATTCTTTGCGTGGCTGGCGACTAGGAAATTGAATTCTGATACGAAATTAATTAAAACAGATTGAATCAGGTGGATACTAAAATAGTTAAATCGGCGATGGTGAATATTCGATCTTCGAACCAGCGACAAAATGTTAAGCAGTCCCGATCGAGAACCTTATCAGGACGGGGTACCGGCAAGCATAATTCCTGTCGTGGTACAGAAATTCGTCGAGGCGCTTATCAAGGGCTCTGTGGTGCTGAGGTAGCACGCCCCTCGCTAGGCAAGCAGGTCGGAGTTCGAGGCCCAAGCTGTGATGACGTGACTGGCGAACGACTTCGAAATTCTCTGTAGATCGTGAGATAAATGATACAAATCTAAGCTATGTCTAGAAAGCGGAGCAGAGCTGACTTTTGTTTTTGGGAGGGTAGTGAATAATTTAATTATCAACCTGAGTAGAATTTCTTTTTATTGTTGAGCACAAGTTAAATAAGAAAGTATTAAGACGAGTTTGAGTTAGAATTTCTTGTTATAACTAATGTATGAGCTGAGTGGTGGTTTTTGCCCTACATATTCTGCTTCAGTCATCAGATAACGAAATTCACATCGTAGCTGAACCTTACTCTAGGCCACATTTGGTACAAATTTGGTCAAAGAATTAATGAGTATAATACGATAAGTAGCAAGTGTTTGTCTTGCCTGAATTCTGAAATTCATGCAAGTGGTAACCCTGAAATTATTAGTTTCAATGCACTCTTGAGATCAAAGCGGTACATGGTGAAACAGACTGGCTGTAACAAGGAACACGTGTGGTAGAATATGCACTCAAAACCAGTACAATTCCTGTACTGTTCATCGGATATTAGTGTTTCTTGCGATTCTGAGGCGCAAGAGTTTTGTTTTCGTGTACACTTTCCCATTCTAAAATGCAAACAATCGATTTTTTACCTATAGACTTTCATTTAATACGACCTACGTATCATTTCCAATATACATTTCCTGTGACAATTACTTTTGCAGGGCCAAGCAGTGGCGTTGAAATTGTGACCAATTTATGTCTACGGTATTGTACTTGATACTCGCGGCCATCGTCGACCGTCAGTGTGGTACAAACCACTCCAGGTGTAAGTCTGCAAATTGAAGGGAATTTGAATAAGTATTGTATCTGGTTACGAGTTAACTTGCTTACAGCCCTTCACTTTCAAAAAATTTTTGCAATGTATACTTCGCCCTTTCATCCATTTCAGCAAATGTTATAAGGCTTGGACCAGCTTTGCCAAACCAAAAGCCTCTCCTTAAACTTACAGGTAGCCCGCAATATACCTGATGTAAAAATAAAATTAAACATGTAAAATTAGCTGAATATGATATTTTTTCTAGTAAGTTTGATTTCGAACATTGCTCTATATACTCAAAAGATTTAATAAAATGCAGCGAAAATCTTCAATTGACAAAAATAACACTACACAGAAATTCAGAAATTCAACCTCTTCAGTAGGTCCAATAGGTCCTATAATGTCTAAGAAGCGTGATAATTCTCCAGACACCAGAACAACAACCACTCCAAACAATGAAAGAAGCCCGAAGACCGTCTTCATTTCGTAGGCTTTTAAGTATTTTGAAATACACAAGCTGCTTTGCACCTCTCACAGCAGAGCTTGGTTCTACACATACTTATATAGTCAAAAGAGTGGAAAATCAATGGCATGGTATAATTCCTTGCTAATTATCCATAACGGTTTCAAAGTGCGAAAAGTATTAATTCTGCTAATTATCTGAAGCCGATCGTTTTTCCGGTAAAATTATGGTTATTAAACTGTGGCAGCCCCCTTCAGCATTGGCACAAATCATTTATGCCCCCTGAATTTTTCTGTAGCAAAAATTGAAGAACCGCTGTTGTGAAAAATCCAATAAGCACTTGGAACTTGTTGGATAATAAAGATATAAACAAAGTCTTGGTACTTTTTAATGCGCTGTGCACTAGCAAGTGCTTCATTATTAGGCTGTTTTTTTACTCTCCCTATCTATAACAGAACAATGCAAACGCATTGGAAACAACAACAACTACCCCTTTCCATAACAGAAGTTGTTGCTGTTTCCAGTAGAGATGGGACTGCTCCTGCGATCACTGCTACTAATCACACTGCTCTTTGAAAAGAGCAGTGAGCAGTGCAATTGCTCTCTGCTCATGCTGTTCAACTGCTCATTGCTCTTTTGCAACACAGAAAATTTTAAATGCTCATCTATTCAGATTCTTTTCTTTCTACCCTGGCGAGTATTTTCGGACTTGCAAGTATTTTATTCAATTATTCAAAAAGTTTTTAGTGCAAAAGTGGCTGAAATCGGACAGTATCGGCCACTTTTGGGTTAGTGGTTTGGGACACAACGGGTCATAACGGAACATAACGGGCCAAGACCTATTCCTGTGATTCAAAAATTTCGGTGTTGTAGTGGAGTAAGGGGTTTTTTGGCCATAGTTTGGCAAAAACTGCCTTTATGGCACTTTCGATGATTGAAAGTGGTCGGGGAGTATTTTAGTGATATATTAAGGGCGACAAAATTTTTGATAGGGGAAATTGGACAAAAACGTCCAATTTTCCGCAACATTTTTTTGTGTAGCATGAATTTATGGACCTTTCTGAGTTGTTTCGGGCGAAATTTCCATACAAATCTGGGAAAAAGCGGCCTAGTTTCTAAGATACGTCAAAATCAAATCTGCCCGAAAAACTGAAAGTAGCACTAAAAATGTTGAGATCCTTTTTGGTTCGCCAGTTGGCTTCTGCAGCGGTGCTCGTGACTGCACGCCAACCCTACCGGGATTGTGACTCATGTCCCGCCTTACCGAAGAGATTGGCCCCCTAGTGGGTGCATGTTTAATACACGTAAAAATTTTGTTATCATTTCTCAATAATATTTTCGACAAACTTCATGCTTCGGTGAGGCGAAGTGGAAAACCGATTGTTTTAGATTAGCCAGGAAAAATAAGTCTTCGAAATTAAATTACATACTGCATAATACTGTACATGCATAATAACATTTCACTACGTTGCTTGCATCCAATGTATGACATTTTGAAAACCACAAAACTACTATACGATTTACCAAGCACTAGCAAGTGCCGAATTAATGCAGGCAACGTATTCCCAAACATACTACATCTGTTCTAAACATGAGCATCCATCGCCAAAAATACAGTCACATTGTAAGCATAAAATGCGATTGCAATCTGAGGCTAGAAATTGCTGTATCAAGCACAAATCGAAGGCGATGAGAAGGTACCGAGCAAACACTGGCAATGAGCAATCAAAAGTAGCAAGCGGTTTTTCGTACGCACGAAACTGCAATCGCAATTGCAATTGAATAGCTGCTACTCTAAACTGCTCTTTGCTCAAACTGCTCTCTACGATCACTGCTCAGTAAAAAGAGCAGTTAAGCACATCTCTATTCCAATGCGTCTGCATTGTTCTGTTATGGATAAGGGGAGCAAAAAAACGCGCCTATTGTTATTCGAATTGGAAACCCACTAGCACCTGGTTTTATGCTAATAGAACGCAACGATATAGCAAGTACCAAGAGTTTATTAATATCTTTTGCTTTTAAGGGTCCGACATTATGATGCTATTTTCATCAAGAAATGGGCTAAAGTATTTATACTTTTTTGGAATCTAAGCTAATTATTCCAATGAAAACCCTTTTCGAAACTTTTTACTCTTCATTGACCATACTATAACGATCAATGAGCCATTTACCCAATCTGCCGTTAAATGATCTTGCTGGCTACGAGGTCTTCGTACTCTCCGTATAAACTGAAGTACAAATCCCACGATTGGATGTAACTTGATGAATGAATTAACATGCTTTATTCCTGGCAAAAAGGTCTGAAAATTGTCTGTAGTTGTAGGAAGGAAAGGCGATTTTTGACAAGAATTAGATGACAATACTGATTCTGATCCGTGGGTGAAAACTATCTACAGCTACATCTCAAGCTAGTAAGTCCATTGAGATGTCGTTTAAAAGAAAATGTATCCACTGATTAGTGTTAAGTACTCGGTGAGTAATTGGCACTCTGTTTGCGGCAAAACTTTGATAGGTTGATGATTTTGAATTCCGCCAAGCTAGTGCTATTTCGAAATCTGTTCCAGAAAATTCCTTTAATTGATTTAGGTTCAGATCGTTTTTTACATGCTTACACAAATCTGTTGCTAGTTTTGCTGCACCGAGTTCAAGTCCGGGAAGTTTCACTTTACTGGTGGGCGCGAGTTTTGGCGCAAAGTTGTAATAGAACTATACTCGGTGTGGTTACTGTTTGAATATAAACTGCAGCACTATTTTTTCTTCTGCTCCATCATCATTTGGATGGACTTAGCGAAGATTACATCCAAGCATCACCCATTTCTCTACG
Organism: Nemotelus pantherinus; assembly: GCA_963978885.1. Lineage (NCBI taxonomy): Eukaryota > Metazoa > Arthropoda > Insecta > Diptera > Stratiomyidae > Nemotelus > Nemotelus pantherinus. The sequence continues at coordinate 246,663,543 of OZ022264.1, read as the reverse complement.
TGAACAGTCGAGTGAGATTCTAATTTCGTCCATCTACTGCCCACCGAAGGACAAAATTTCAAAGGCATTATTCGAAAGATTCTTCTCATCGCTGGAACCAAATTCATGGTGGCTGGCGACTTCAACGCAACACACACATTTTCGTGGTCTCGGCTCATAGCACTTAGGGGCAAGCCACTCTTCGAAACACTAGAAACTTATGCCTTGAGGCATGTCTCACACGGCCAACGAACTTATTGTCAGACATTGTTAGACGTATGGTCGACCTACAAAATTCCGGTCCTCAAAGATCTCGTAACCTCAAAAGGAATATCTTCAAACTCCGCAAAATCAGAAGCAATTTTGGGTTTTTCGTTAGGTCACTCTTCTGTCATCATTACTCTGGACATGCCACCCCACATTGCTTGCTGTAACCGAACATATTCGAACAAAACCAACTGGATTGTATTCCGACGATACCTCACCATCTCAATATTTCTACGAGCATCACTCAAATCACCGCGAGATATCAGTTCTGCCATTATTCTTTTCAACGAGCATGTCTTGGAGCCATTCGACACTGCAACACCTAAAATTGAATTGCATTCCTCACCTCGGAAAAAAAAACATAATCTTCATCAATCAAAATCCTAGTACAGGAACAAAGACTGACATGAAAATATTGGCACTGGATCGAAGGAACTAGCTAAAATCAATTAATACCAGAAGTACCTTTCTTTGCACAGTTTGCTGAGGAAAGTTTAATATAATTTTATCTCTTCTGCAAAGCCATAACCAAATGCGAAGGGTCCCTTATTCTTGGAGCGAATTCCTCCCATTATTTGCAGAACCCACCCCAGCTGCAAAGATTTCGCAAAGCAGCAAACCAGCATCCGTCGGGTGTGAGTTTAAGCGTGTTTCACTAATGCAGGCAAAGGTCCTTTGCGCCCATATCTGGGGCATGAATATATTTTTAACTCGATGATGGAAGACTATCACCTTTCTGCAGGTTCCCATCTGGACTTTGGTCCAAATAAGATGCCTCATCAACCATTTTTGCTGTGAGTCACTACATTGTCAGAGATTAAAATATCTCTGCAAAAAGTATAACTATGGAGCCCATAGCTACCCAGAGATACCGTAACGATACCCTAAAAGGGCACTCATATCTCGGTTGATAGCCAGCAATTCAACTTAACTGAAGCACTTCATTCTTAATGACCAGCAATCCTCTTAGCTGATTCAAGAGATGAAGCTACCGGGAAGTATTACAACTGAGGACGATCTGCAGATTACATGACTGTAGTGGCTTCCGGAAATAGAACAAGCTATCTTAGCCTGTTCTCCACAAGCAAGCCTGTAAAAACTCACAGAAACAGCAGATGAAATCGCTGAACTTTTCATTCAGAGTCAGACCCTTAGTACAAACCATGGGTAACAGGAAAAATCATTTGAAGAAGGATAATACTAGGGATAATGCTAGAAACTTAATACTAAATACTAGAAACCCTTATAAAAGATGAAGGTAGCTCACATTACGTCAATGTTCAACGCATTCTGTGCAGGAATCGGTCAACTATTTACTAAATACCTTAAAAGCTATCCTTTGAATGGTTCTTAGACTTCGGGTATAACATCTTTCAATATATGAGCTATATTCAAGTTTAATTTTGCAGCTTCGAGTTTACTTTACACAAATGCACTGTGTGTGGTGCGGCAAAACATTTTTCCCCTTTTTTGTAAGCAAATAAAGGAAAAGCCTATTATAACGTGTTTAACAATGTAGAAAATGCATTTGGGTCCGTTAAATTTGCTGGTAGTGTTCTAACTTTGTAGGTCAAAAGAGAGAGAATATGTGACACGTATTGCCATCACCAATGGTAGTATAGCGAAAAGAGTTCTTTACTGCTGCCAAAGAGACATAGAAGAGAATTGGAGTCTACAGCCCCGCTTTGTTGCATGGCTCTATACCACTGTAGAGGAATCGATACGACTGTGTGGCGTTGCGTTCTGGTAGCCAGCTGCTCTCAAAACTGTCAACCAACGATTTCTTGAAAAAATTCGTTGGTTGGCCGCTCGTCTGGTGACAGTTGCCCTCCGAACCGCCTCTGCTAAGGCACTTTTCCTGATGCCTCATTTCTTACCACTTATAGTAGGCCAATCTTGCTGCTGTGAGATTGAATTGGATTTCTGCGTACACTAGAATAGAATTTGGTTTCGCTAGTTTCTTATGTGCGGGGCTTCTGGGACCAGTGGACGCTGACTACGTCATTCCAGACACTTAACTGGATCTGGAGCTTACAACTCATATTTCTACAAGAGACGAATTGAATGATGGGAGGTCATCCTCGATAGCGGACTTATCCATGTGTACGTTGATGGCTCAAAACCAAGCAGGAGTGGGCACTTGGATGAGCTGAGCTTATGGTTATCTTTTTGTTTTTGCTATCTTTTTGTTATTTTTTGTATAAATAGCTAAAAAATCAAAAGACTAGAAATGTATGGTAGTTGGAGGGACCACTGGCTCTGGTGCTTTTCCGCCTGTCTTTTTGGTGGTCAACTTAACCTGACCAAACCGGAAGCTAATATTACCATCTACGACCGTTATTCTGGTGGCTGAGGCCTGGTTCACTGCTATGGCTTTCATGGTGCACTTACCTCTGAAAAGGGTTCCCCAGGACTTGATATTGAGGTCATTATTCTGGCGTTCTGCAAAAGCCAAGATTCTCTCCGTACCCAAGTCCACTGCGTTGGATAAGTAGCCAACAAAAGTTTTAGGGTTTTAGGGATTTCTTCGTGGCCCATAGGTTGCCTCCTTTCCACAGCCTTATCTTTTGGGCCTCGACACTTATTCTTCTCGCCGTTGGTTTGTCCTTGCAATGGAGAGACAAGAAACCTACTTTGTAGGTGATGCTCAGGAAGTGAGGAGTAAGACTTTTCTCTCTCTCCGCCAGTATCCTTTTTTTAGGACGTATTGTATTTTGTTTATTTGGTCAGTCGAGAGAAGACCTTGGGGAGAGTCTTTCAACATGACCACCATTTTTACACCCTGCAATGTTCCGCTATTGATTAGTTGCTGTTGCCTTTTGGTGGGTTGAGAGTATTTTGGGGCCACATCAGAAATGCCTTACTTGGGTCTGGGCCTTTTCATATTGACACCTGGTGCTTTTTTTAGGAATGGTTTTTCTTTAGCATCTTGTGTGGATAGGCCTTTTCTTATGAAAAGGCCTATCTCTGCACCGCTCATATTCTTCTTTTTAGAGTCTCTTTCGGCAGCTCCTTCTACTTCTAACGGCTCAATCTGTCGTCACAAGTAGAAGCGAAAGCTTTGGGAGCTTTTGCTGCTTTCTTTCTTTTGGTTTCTTTCTCCATTTTTGTACATTTGGCTGTAATTTTCGGTCCTTGTTTGTCCACCTTTATGTTTTTGTTTGGAGCTATGTTTAACTCCTCTCTTAGTTTGGCCCTTCTTGTGTTTTCCTTCTTTAAAGTGCTCTTGATATTTCAGCTCTGATTGTTTCCTCAATATCCTTGAAGATTCACTTGAGAGTACTGGAGCTAAACTGTTCGGTTTCTTCTTCTTTTTGTCTTTTGTAATCTCGATTTCGGTCCCACGAATATGAGGAACAGAAAATACCATTCTCTATATCCTGGCCTAGGCATTAAATAAGACGGGCTCCTGACATCCGGCACCTGAATCCGCACACTAGCGATTGCTTCACCCAGCAACCATTCAGCCCTCTACATATGCTGGTCCACCACTGGCTTGGGGGATTTTTTTTCTTAGGGGTTAACTCCCCAAAGCGTGAATCATTTTGCCAATCTTTAGCTACTACATTAAGATCACACTTGCATCAACCTGAATAGTAACGGCACGTGCATATACTACATGTTATTTATGGCTGCCGCCGTGAGAAAATTACATGCAGCAGCGATAGACTTGGACCCGAAAAATTACACCAACTTCACTTCAATATCTTAAGAAACTTCATTTCAATCGTAAATTGTTCGCAGTATTATTCAAATAACTCTCATGAGCACAGCAATATTATAGGCATATGCAGCTCAAAATTTGCAATTTACTTTTAAAGACACTGTTAAAGAACTCATAAAATTTGTAGACTCGATTATTCTGACATCTGATTCTCTTCCAAAAGTTCAAACTCAACATAAAATATTCCTGATTCGCTGCGATCTGGTAAAAAGATTCATGATTGTTTTATTACTTGTGAATACCCAAAAATTTTATCCAAAACATCTATATTTTATGACTCAGTTTGCCCGAAAATGACAAGATTAAATGTTCGAAAATTCAAGATAAAATTTCAAAAAAAAATATTAAAATAAAAGCATTATTCTACTTAACTAGTTGTCTGAAGCTTATCTAAGCGCTTACGACAATACGCGGCATGGTGAGACCGTGGTCTGCCAAAATTTCAGTTCAAGGACACATGAAGCTTGCGTGTACGCGAAGATGAGCGAGCACACGTAAAATCTGAATAAAATGTCATTCTTGATTTTCACATTTTTCCTATTCGTTCTAAATAAAAGCAAAGACAACGAAATGACTTTCGGTAAGGTGTAGTAAGTAGAATATTTGAGATATTCGAAAGTGAACAGCCCAGGGTACTTTATTATTAACGTTTGAGTGATAGGATGACGATATTTTAAAAACATGCTGCGAGAAAATTTTCGAAAATACAAAAAAAATTGAATATTGAGGTATGTTTTCTAGTTGGTTCCTCAATAAAACGAATCTGTTTCGCACTTTTAGCATTGAATTTTACTTTAACTTCCGTTAGAGAGACTATTCATTTTTAAAACTTTTCAAATTGTATGTAAGTAAATGAAATTGTATCGATGCTATTCGTGTTTGCTCACTATCTACTTACTACTTCAGTTTCTATTCACACATTCGACTATATACATGTATTATCGACAATCTTTGTGGCAGGCTATCACAAATATATTCAAATCACTTTTTTTGTCAATGTCATAAAAATCTTTTTCATATTATTTTTCTCTATTTCGCTTATTCGGCTTCTCTTCGACATTTAGTTTTCTCATTAATTTTTCTGAATTTTTCTTATTTCTTAAAATTATAAATTTCATTGTATGCGTTTGCGCAATACACTTTTCAGCATACACATATGCACGTAACGCGTCCATCGAATTTCGCGAACTAATATGAGCTAAATTTAGTCCTTCGTATGGCCCACCTTTCTCTGAAGAAAAAGAAAGGATAATGAAAAGAATGTGGCGACCAAATTACTTTCAACGTTGGACAGCTAGATTGATGGTTATTATGTGAAATGTACATTGTATTGCGGTATTTTAAAATGTTAGTAAATCTAGGAAATAAATTATGAGAACTGTGAGAGTTCAATGTCTGCCAATTAGATGCAGGTCAAGGTTGAGATTAAGCATGAAATTTCCTGCAGAACGATAGAAAGATTTTGAAAAAACGTTTCACAAAAATAAGCACCAGGGATATTTAAATATTAAATGACTTTGAAGCTTATATGCAAGCTACCGCTCCAAATTAACTTAACTGTTAAAGTTCCAAAATCTTCTATGAACAAGATAAGATTAATAATCTGCTTTCGCTGTCAAAAAGATTATCGAAAAATTTTCGGACAAAATTATTCATCAGAAAAAAAACTACTCAATCTCTATACTTTTATTTTTTAATCAGAAGAAGGAAAGACATCATCAAAGTCCTGAATATTGTTGTCACGATACCTCCCGAAGTAATTATCAAGAATATAACATTAAAATATAGATATGTTTGGGTGCAATTTTTGCCTCATAATTCCTTTTGATACAACAGCTTCAAATTTAATGTTTTTATTAGGTACCGTTTGAAAATGCGTGAGCACTCTTTCTGTGGCAAATATCCTCAACAAAATATTGGAATCAACATTTTGAAGACGCTTGATCATTTCAAAAGGAATTCAGATTGAGTTTTCGAATAACTTACGTTGATTTTTATGGCTCTGCAACAATATTTCTTGAATTAAATTGAAAAAGATTTTTATTTTGTTATAACTTTACATTCAGCGATCAATAATATAAAACTTAAAATCTTGTGGCTCATTCCAAACACGAGATAAAACTGTATAATAAAAATAACTTTGCTGCGAATTTCGAAACAATTTTGAGTTTGGCTATACATGTAAGCACAGCAAAAAAATTCAGATAGCGCGTTTATGCTTAGGACAGCAACTAAGCATAAACGCTCTCTCTGAATTTTTTTCATTTTTGAGTTAACACCGAATTCGAAAACTGCATCCTCAATTACTTCATTCTACATAATATGAAAAACCTATCTTTTGTGGAAGTATGTGAAAATCAATAGTGAAAAATGTATTTTCCATATATCTGTATGCAGCAGAAAAACACAAATCATTGAATATCTCTGAAGTTTCCAAAATGTAGATAGAGCGTTTATGCGTAGTATAGCTGTGCTCTGGAAAAAAAAAATAATTATGAAAGAAAAATGCGCCTGAAAATTTTATTAAATTATTTCTCTCAAGGAAAGAAAATAGTGTTCTCATTAAATCATATTTTCTCATAACTAAGCTTAAACGCAACCACTTCTAAATCCACTTAATAACATACAAATCATCTTGTTCCAGGCCAAAGAGCATTAGTATTAAAATCGAAGAACATTAGTATTAAAATCGATTTGGCGAAAATTCCCATTTCCATATAAATATATATATATATATATATATATATATATATATATATATATATATATATATATATATATATATATATATATATATATATATATATATATATATGTATATATATATATATATAGTTATATGTATATATATATATATATATATATATATACATATACATATATATATATATATATATATATATATATATATATATATATATATATATATATATATATATATATATACAGTTGGAGACAAAACTCTCCATACACCTTCAAAATTTCATAAATTTAGTAGAAAATGCAAATATTTATGAGAATTTTATATGCAACTTTACTGCAAATGTATTTTTATTAACATCAATTAAAAAAAATTACATTAATTAACTTATAACCGTAAAAACACAAAAAAAAAACAGAAATTCAGTAGGGACAAAAGTGTTCATACATTATGTAATTGAATTGAAAATTCCACATTATTTAATATAATTTTATACTTCAATATTTTCTTGGGCCACAACAGTCTGCAACCGTCGTGGCATTGAATCCACCAAATTTTTCGTGACTTCCGGAGTTATTTCTCCCCAGGCTTGTTGAAGCGCAGTTTTGAGTGATTCCTTGCTACTGGTGTGAATTTTCGAGATTTTTCTTTTCATAAGTTCCCAAATATGCTCAATGGGGTTTATGTCTGGCGACTGAGGAGGAGAATACAGCTGCCTTGGTGCATAATAAAGCAACCAGTTCTTTACAAAGCGTGCAGGATGTTTGGGATCGCTGTTCTGTTGGAATATCCAATGCCGGCCAAGACCCAAATTGTCCACGGTAGGTTGCAAGTTTTCTTCTAACAGTCTTTTATAATAGTAATGGTATATAATACCGTCTATAAAGACCAATCTATCAACCCCATCAGCTGCAATTCCTCCCCACACCATCACATTGCCACCGCCGTGTTTTGCTGTTGGTATCAAATTCTTCAGTTGCAATGCTGTTCCTTTTTTTCGCCAGATCCTTTCTTTGTCATCATTACCGAACAGTTTGAACTTACTTTCATCAGTAAAAAAAGACAGTTTTCCATAACTCTAAATCCTTTGCAAATTCAAGTCGAAGCTGTCTATTCTTTTCAGATATTAGCGGTTTTTTACGAGGAACTCTACTTGCATATCCATCGGAACGTAAGATTCTTCGGATGATTTTAGGGTGAACACACTTATTCGAAGTATTAGCGACATGTTCCGCCAGTTGCCGACCGGTGATCCCTGGGTTTTTGTCGACCTCCTTTAAGATCAAGCTGATATCCCGCCTGGAAAGTTTCTTTGGTCGTCCATTTCTTGGCTTATTTTCCACTGATCCTGTGTTTTTGTGCTTTTAAACAATGTATTGGACAGTGGCATGGGGTAAATTAAACAAAACTCCAATTGCGCGGTATGATTTTCCATTTCTGTGCTCAGCAATAATTAATTTTTTTATTTCAACACTTACTTCTTTACGCTTGATCATTTTTCACAGATTACTAAAACAAACTAATCATTAGATCGTATTCACGCATTTCATAGGAAATACAACGGTTCTTTGAAAAAAAACAACAGTAAAGCAATGCAATGAAGACCAGAATACACGATCTGATCAATGTATGAACACTTTGGTCCCTACTGAATTTAGTTTTTTCTGGTGTTTTTACGATTATAAGTTAATTAATGTAATTTTTTTTTTAAATTTATGTTAATAAAAATACATTGGCAGTAAAGTTGCATATAAAATTCTCATAAATATTTGCATTTTCTACTAAATTTATGAAATTTTGAGGGTGTATGGTGAGTTTTGACCCCAACTGTATATATATATATATATATATATATATATATATATATATATATATATATATATATATATATATATATATATATATATATATGTATATATATATACATATACATATATATATATATATATATATATATATATATACATATATATATATATATATATATATATATATATATATATATATATATACCATCACAAAATTTCAGTGAGCATTTTTCGGGAATGCGCCATCCGATTGAGCTGAAACTTTCAGAATACATTGATGTATATGCAAATGTCATTTATCTCACCAAATGTCATTTATCTTTTTACCCTTTGGCGCCGGCGGCCATTTTAGTGAAATATCTATTATTCTGACCACAAATAATTTTTGCAAAAATTAAGTTAGTGAAATGAAATAAAAACGTGTTTAAAATGTGAATCGAATATTGTTTTGGAGTTTTTAAAAAAAGATTGGGAATATTTGAAAATGTTTAATTGCGATAACAGGACATATTGATATTATTAATTTGTAAATTTGTGTTGCTCTTAATGAGCATCTTGGCAGCCCTGTAGCTAGGGCAGACGTTGAAAGTGAAAACCTTCAAATGAAAAATGAAAAATGAAAAATTGTCGCTTTGATAGAAATTTCGAAAATTCGCTCAAGAAAATAAAGCTCTTTGCCCTATAGCTCCCAATGAAGTCATGGAATCTTAACGAAATTCATATGGCAAATTAAACTTATTGCAGACAATACTCAGCAGAAATATAATAGGAAACACAATGATAAGGTTGCCGCTATCGTTGGTTTTGTTTTTTTTTTCTTGCATATCTTTAGTGAGCGATTTAATCATAAAATATTCAAATCGTAGTGATGTCATAGTCAAAATAAACAACAAATACTACAATCTAGGAAATTTCAAAACTTTTGCGGGTGGTAACCCTAAATTTCTTTGTATCCCTATAACTTCGAATGCAGTCATCGGATCAATACGAAATTCGCAGAGTAGGCTGACTTCAACATGAGGCAGATGTGACATATCTTTGGCTTTGGTGCTAGTAAAGGATTGCCATCACGAGGCGTTTTTGTTATTTTCGTACCAATAAATGCTTACATTAAGTACTCACATCACGAACATTTGCAATGAAAATAAGTAAACAATTAATTTTCTAAGGTCTGGATATTTTTCGGATGGCAGCCCCAAACACGTTTCTATCGCTGTAACTTTTGATGAAGTCATTGAAATTAAATTGGCTTAGGTTCTATTATTACTCACGATGTGTTGGTTTTAAGTAGGAGATGTAGCTAGTGGTAGAGGTTTTAAGTAGCTAGTGATAGAATATACATTCAAAGTCTGCACAAATCCTTTATTGTTCTTCGAACATTAGTATTTCTTAGCGTTTTGCTAGAAGTTTTTTTGTTGGCCGTTATTTAACGACTCTGCGAATTTTAATTTTTAGATTTAGATGTCTACCTGGATGGCATCGACTTATGATCGAGTTCAATGCAGAGGATTGATGGAAGAGGACAGGACCCGACTCCAGTTGTAGTAGTTATCCAGTTATGATGATGATTTATGATACTTATAAACAAGCTGCAATAATTTATCTGCAGCATTTATATCTTTAAATTATACATTATAATTTATTATAATTTAAGTGAATGGAACTTTATTTCCTATCGAGCTCAATCAATAAATAAGACATTGACTTTTGATCTTCAGTTCTAAGTTTTCTATTCTCACTCTCTCATCAGCTCTTCACCCAAATCTGAGTATCCTCGAACCCGAAATCGGTTTAGATCGAGGCTAGCTCAACTTAGATTAGATCGGAAAAAATCTATTCTATCCATCTTTTGCTCATGATCTCTCCTGAAAAAAACAACTACAACGATGCAATAATGATGACATTAAATTAAATATGAAAATTTCGTGGCATCTACGTACGTTTACGTACCTCTACGTTTGTATGTATTTATCTATGTAATTTCTCTATTGCCTGAATTTCTTTTGATGAGGACATCTCTGCTCGCTTGATCTTTGAATAATATCTGGCTTGATGCCCAGTATGTACATGTACAGCAACGTTGAGCGTGCGGACCATGATGAAAATGACGATGATCAGTTTTTGGCGAATCTATTGAAACTCGGTATTCTCGAAGTGCTTCTCCTAGTCACGTTGCGAAAAAAACAGCTTGCATACAGCACAATTTCAACGAATACTTGTTATAAAGGGATTGTATGGTAATTGGACGGTTTTCGGACTCGTTTTCGATTAGAATGCTGTACAGTGCGGTTTAAGTTGTGCTCTAATTATTGCATAGTTAAGTGCTCGGGACCTTTCGAAAGCGTGCTAGTTGAACATTCCGTGATCTGGTGTGATTTCCTTTTGTGTCCATGTAAGTCTTGTTACCGCTAAGAAATTACAAAAGTTCATTTTAAAATCAAGAAACTACAGAATTTTGTTTAATACATGTAGAAATTAGTTTGAAAATTGATCAAAAATCACTCGATTTGATATGAATACAAAATATTGTTCAGAATTTTACAACGCTCTAGTTTAAATTTATAACGTATACCAGAGTGCTGCAGAAAATTTATAAATAGTAAATCACCTGAAATAAAATAATGATGTCTTAAAACTTGTTGCGTAACAATAATAATTGACTGAACGACTTCGTGTTCTGTCACGCTCTTGTAAAATCGCCTTGGATAATTTTAAGTCATTGTAAGCTGATGTAGATTTGGATATGTAAAATACACATTAATATGTGAATTTCACAGTGCCTAAAACTTAGATAAAATATACACTTTAAGATTCATCGAATAAGATTGCGATGCTGCTGCTGCGATTTTTAGACTATTTTGTAATTAGTGCAGCAATCACATTGCTATTAGCAGGCAAATGCCGTAAAATATAGGACAGAATATTTCCATGACGGCAGACCGTGACCTAGCAAACAAACCACGCAATCGATATTGCGAGGTTTGTTTGCTACGTTGCCAAGAATTATTTTGAATATTGCAATGGAAGATCATGATCAATGAACTAATTGGCGACACATCGATATCGATGGCCAATACAATATAAATAGGTGTTGTAATTTTGTAATTTTCCGAATATGCCGTAAAATTAAGTGAGCATAACTAGGTCAAGAATATAATGACTATAGGATCGTTTTCACTTTATATGTCTCGGTAGATAAAGCATATTCAGGGATTAAATATCCACTTCGGAAATTGAATAAAGTAAGAATGGAAATATAGTAAACAAAATCCCATAATAATAAAATGATTATATATCTTTTGCTGAGGACTCTTTGTATTTTTATTGAGCCTGAAAATTATGAGAGCCGTTAATGAAGATTCTCGCCAATACAAAAGTGAAGGTGCTTCTTTTCAATCTTAAAGTTAGGAGACACCTCTGATTTAACACAGATACCCATTCAAAGCTAAGCTAAATTGAACCTACGTGTGTCATCATGGCTGATCGTTCAAGACTGTGATCCAAAGAGACCACACGGCCTAGCAACCTACTGAGCGTTGTTTTATTTTAAATAATCAGTGCTGCATAAGTCTTTGCGTTATCATTGAAAGAACTTTTAGTTATATATTGTACCTAGAATATGCGACGCTGCAAGGATATGAGTCGAAAATATTATTTTTAGGGATTGTGCTGGATAAGTTTTTGTGTTATTGGAGTAAAAACTCATTGATTTTTGTTTCTACAGCTTTTTCGCTTGCACACTTGCTTAACTCCCAAGCAGAGTCAACAACCTAAAAACTAAAGCATACTTATGAAGGCGTTTACCTGCATAGCCTTAGCACCTTCCGGAACTGTTGGCTAAGTCAAGACCAAAGACAAAATTTTTGACTGATTTTTTTTTTGATTCTCTGAACCAACAGTAATATTTTCCACATCTTGCTCTTGCACTTTTAACGCTTTTTTAACATTTCTTTATTTCTGTTTTTCTACGAAAGTTAAAGGGCACTTGTTTTCCGCTATTAGAAGGTCGACATCTTCAAAAAGATGTTTCATGGTTCCTGCCCTGGAACATACCTGATTTTTACCGACTAAAACCACCTCCTTCTTCTTTCTTACTCCCCACGGGACTACTTATACAACATAACTTTCCGGGATCGGATTAGCCCTTAGCTGCTTTTGGAGGTACTTGCTTCTTCATTCTTCCTATACCGATCCGCGTCAGTTTGCGGTGTATATTTTTTAGTGCTAACAGTTCATGGTGTATATTTTTTAGTGCTTTTATTTTTTAGTGCCATACAGTTTAGGATTCCAGCATACAGTTTACGATACTTTTCGCTATATCCTGTGCCTAGTAGGTACCGTCTCTAGGCTACTTTTGCATGCTTCAAAGAGCGGACAACTGAACATAACGTATTCCACATCTTCGGGTATATTTTTACATACTGGATACTGTAGTGATTTGTCGTGTCTAAAACGCAACAGAAAATAAATTGAGTCATAAATAAATTGAGTCAGATCATAGCTTTCCGTGTTTTCTTGAACTCAATCGCACTACGTTTAATTTCCTCCTCCCAACAAATCTGCAATGAGCACATTGTCATTCGTCCTTCAATTTTTCGCGTGCTTGTTGTCCGTGTTTTGTTTTTGTAGAGTCAAAGCGCTTCATCCGAAAGAATTTCAATGGGCAGCATACCGGCTATAACACACTTCGTCTCATTAGACATTGTTCGGAAGGCGCAGCAGGCTCGGAGTGTAATCAGCCAATGGGCCGCTTGCATTTTGCGATTTTATTTGCAAAATAGAGCTCACCACTCTTGAAATCAGTAGGTTTTGGCTTGGCTTTGAGCTGTCAATATTGGATAGCATTCTAGCGAGTACTGAGCTAACAAAGGATACCTTGCTACCTGCTTTCTCAAGATGATGTTTGAAGTTCAGTTTATTGTCAATATATATTCCTAGGTATTTTATAGCAGGCTACGGGGTAGCTATGCAGTTGTCAATCTTCATCCGTACTACCGATAGTTTTCTCCGCTTTGTGATTCGTACCATTTCCGTCTCGTGGCCGGCTAGTCAGTCATTTTGCTTCGCTAGCGTAAATTTCGACTACTTCGAGATGAAGGGTTGGAATGGCGATGCCCATATCGTCGGCGAAACCCACCAAAATCACATATCTGAGTACACGTAGCCTTAGTATATCATCATACAATATGTTCCAGAGCAAGGAGTCAAGGACCGATCCCTGTGATATTCTCGCCATTACCAGGTAAAGTTTTGGTCCATAAGGTTCTTTCCCTGAAGTATTCAACAATTGCACGTGTCAAATAGCGTGACATTCCATTATCGACCAACGCGCCTACAATACGGCCCCACTTCGTGGATTCGAAGGCGTATCTTTGGCGTTTATTCCTAAGTCCGATACCATTCTGACAGCGTCCACAGCTGATCGCCTTTAGTCCCTTTCTGCATTCGATTTTCCTATAAGATGATACCTTCTCAATTGGTTTATCCAGCTTTTGCAGAAGAACCAGTTTTTGTTGCTTACGCTGCTTGGAAAAAACACATTCGGGTAGGCACGTTGTCAATACATCAGCAAAGACTTTTGGTATCTTCTTCATCGCCAGCTTAAGTGCTTTATTCTGTATCACATCCAACCCGGATGCTTTGTTCTCACCGATTTGTCGCATGGCAGCCAATACTTATTCTTTGCTTACCGCCGGTACGTTTTAAGGATCTACCTGTATTACCGGCAGATTTGAACCCGATTATTTGAGAATAGCGTTTTGACTATTTCCTCAAGCATCTTCAGTCACTTAATTTGAGGAGAACTCTTTCGCTTTATTGTAGTCATAATAGCTTTGAACGCTCCACCCCATGGATCGGAAACAGCCTCGTTACACAGCTTTGAAAATTGTTCAGTCTTGTTCTTAACCATTGCAACTTGGAGGCTCTTCTAGGCGTTACTATACTAGCTCTGCAAGTCTTCATACTCTGGGCTATTCCTGCGGCGCTGCTACATCGCTTAATTGACTTATAATCTCTGGTTATAGCTCATCGTCATACCCTAAATATGAATACCAAGTGGGTGAAAATTAACAATCACTTCAAAGGTTGCTCCAGGAGTAGTACTCAAGGCACAACAGATACATCGGTACACATTCCTTTGCATTATCGCTTACTTCCTGCAACCATACAACTGCTTTACAATAGACCACCAAACAACGGATACATTCTTGAAAGCACTATTCTTTCCAGTTTTCTCTTTCTAGCAAACAAAGCAAGTTTCGTTTTACCAGGATTCATTGTTACTCTGTGCTCTAAGTTCTAACTCCCAGATACCCGTTTACATTTCTTGATACTATACTTAGATCCTTATTGACTACTAGTATGGTCACGCCATCAGCCCAAGCTTGAACTTGAAGCCATTCTTCTTGCCATTCGTTTAGCAAGAAGCCAATTAGCATATTAAATAGAAGCCGTGACAGGACACCTTCCTGTGAACTTGTCACCTCCATTCTCAAGTAGTGTTTGCTCCAACTTCGAGATAGCAACAATCTCTGCGTCAGTTCTGTTCCACTATTCTTTAACTGCCATACTTTATTCTTGTGAAGTGCTGGTGTTATGACCAGTCGTGGCTAAAGATATGCCACTTAATTTGTGAAGCGTTGGTATTATGCCCAGTCACCGGCTATTATAAGACAACACAACAGGAACAAATACAACCATGAGCATACGGCGGGATTCGAACCCGTGGTCAGCAGATCGCTGCTTTGGAATAGCGCCTTAGCGAGTAGAGCTACCGACCGCTAAACTGGTTCGACTATAAGTAAGTTTTACACCAGATAGCTCCCTCCTGGTTTGCTTGGGCACCCAACTTTTAAGCGGAAACGTTCATTTTGAACATTGCTATACGCCTAAAGGTATAAGATTTGTTTATATCAGCTCGCAGCTCGCCAATGCTTCTTCAATTTGAATGAAAATTCGACAAAACTCCTTTGGTAGGCTTGTGGCTGCAAGATCTACAGCTTCAGCTCAATTAATGCATCAAAAGTCATTCAGGATGAAAGGTCAGTGAAGACGATCGCTTGTGTTTTGGTTTCTAATCTGCTTGATGCCACCACACTTCGACATTTTTCAAGCTGGGATGAGTCAGTAGCTATTTTACAATACCAGGATAGTGATGGGTGAAAACGCACGA
The DNA here is from genome assembly GCA_963978885.1 of Nemotelus pantherinus. NCBI lineage: Eukaryota > Metazoa > Arthropoda > Insecta > Diptera > Stratiomyidae > Nemotelus > Nemotelus pantherinus. The sequence continues at coordinate 246,647,890 of OZ022264.1, read as the reverse complement.
TTGTTGCTTCGGCATAACTTTCTTTTGACTCTTTACTCCCACTGCAAACCAAGGAGCTGAAGGAATGGGTTCATTACGTGAAACTGGAGAAACTGGAGCTTTTGGTGGTGTGCATTTTTAACGGCGAGCACAGAAGTTGATGCAGAAACAAATGCAGCCCCTAAGGACTACCTATTCTTTGACATTATATATTCTGTGGAAACTCTAATAGCTCTACACGCTTTAAATTCATCCACCCATGTCGCCTCTAACATAAGTGTGGTTATTGATATCATATATCACTTTGTCCACCTGAAATAGTTGGATCACAAACTAGATGGCACGTATCAGATGAAATTGTAGCCGCCAGGACAATGACCCGTACACTTCTTGTGGTGAGATCGAGTAACTCAACAATTCACCGGGCAGCTCACTTTTGTTTGTTTATATTTCATTCACTTCGTCTTCTGCCTTGCATCTAAGTGAATGTGCTGTCTAATAAATTGTAATAAGTCTAAAGAAGTGTTTAACTTACGCATTAAAAATAACTAGTTTTGTGGAATAAGTATCACAAAATTTCACTCTCTGATCACCACTAATTATTGTTCTCTTTCGTTACGTCATCCACGTTGGAGAGAAGAAACACATGCAACACTGATGGAGCTAATTTCAACCGATATCTTGTATACAAAGTGTGCCATAGTTATATGTTGACAACAGAATGCCATTGGAACACTCTCAACGGAGCTATATTACGCAGCTATAAAAAGGTGTGCTCAATCAGTAAGAGCAGATGCAGCAAGATGATTCCTTGGTGGGACTAGGTACTACAGAAGCTCAAAAAATACCACACAGCTTCTCAATCGAGCTTGCAACAGCAAATGGCTCGCCTACCGAATCTCACAAACAACTGATTAGCTAAACTGGGCCATAGCATAAGAACTAATAAATAGCATGGAAAGAACGGTATTGTGCGATATTTGACTGATGGAAGAAAATGGCAGGGAGTGAAGGATTTACCATCGTGCCAGCTGATGGTGCTCTGCGCGTTAGGGGCCAAGCATGTTAACTGACGAGCAAAATAAGAAACGAGTCAACATTTTGAGTTACATTTCAATCATGGACTAGACCTGGATCCATAATTTTGATCCATAAACCAAGCAGCAATCGAAGACGTGGAAGCGACCCTCTTCACTGACGCCAAACAAATTCAAAGTGTCGAGCTCTGTAGGGAGGGTCATGGCCTCAGTTTTTCTGAAGGAATTATTGTGGTGGAATATTTGGGAAAGGGTTCCACTATATCATAATCTTATCACGCAGACTGAATAAGCAGATTGCGGGATGCTATTAAGGAAAAAAGACCCGCCAAACTACGAGCCAGAGTGCTTTTTTATCAACACAACGCACCGGTTCACAAGACTGCAGTTGCAATGGCTGGAATTCAAGAAATAGGATTCAAGCTGCTTGAACATCCGCCCTATTTTCGATATCTAGCTCCCAGGGGCTTTTGCCTCTTTCCTCGGCGCAAAGAACACCTTCGGGGCAAGAAATTTGAAGATGATAGCAAAATGATGGCCACTGTTGGGGCGTTTTGGGAGAATAGAGACAAATAATCTTTTTCTAAAGATATCTTGGGTTTGGAAAACAAGAGGTACTAAATAATTTAACTTATTAGGAGACTATGTTGAAAAATAAATATTTTTTTTAAGTTTAATTGCCTTAGTTTATATTGATTATCGTTACTTTTGGATCAACCCTCGTATATACTCCTCTAAAGGTCAGAAATTTTTGTCGCTTAGCTTTTGTTGTTTAGCTTTTACATATAGACAAGCAGAAAAAGCTCACAGCGATTTTTTATACAAAATTGAAGTTCGATCTCAATGCAAAGTGTATTATATCTAGAACTTACTACTTAAGGGGATATAGCACCTTCAAATTGAAAAAAAAACCTTTTTCAAAGGTTAATTTTTAATTGAATAAGAAGACATGTCTCAATGAAACTTTGTCCATGTACTTTATTTGCCTCATAAATTTGTTGTGGCCCACTGTCGTCTGTTATAATTTTTTGGAAAAAAAAACACCAAAAAAACACGGCGTGCATAATAACTGCCCTCAGAAAAATCAAAAAACAAAAAAAACTGTGTTTTAATCTACATCAAAGCGTCCTTGGAATGAACTAAAAGAAAAAAAATTGGTTGAAAAATAACAAAATGGCGGGGTTTTTTTTCGAAAATAGAGGTTTTTTCCTCTCAAAAATCGGTTATAACTAAAAAACTTTAATGCCGATTTTTTCATCCATAGTTCATTCTGAGCATTAACATGTATAAATTAACGTGTTAAAATTTCAGAACGATAGGATAAACACTCTTTTTTAATCATGCAGGCCAACTTGAAAAAGTTTATTTCAAGAAAATCGCTTTTAAAGTTCAACTTCAATATTTTTTGTGCGTGGCATACATAACATATATATAGGTAATATCAGTATGCCAAAATATCCCCCTCTACTTTTACAGCTGCTATGTGAAAGCATGCTATATATGAACATGCTCCAGTGATTAGAACATGTGAGACATGGTTTCGTCAATTTAAAAGTGGAGATATCGAATTAACAGACAACGAGCATCCTGGTGCAGCGAAAAAGTTCTAAGACGAGGAATTGCAGGCGTTATTGGATGAAGACCCAACCCAATCGCAACAACAATTGGCACAAACACTACATGTGACCCGAGGAGCAATTTGCCAACGTTTAAAAGCCATGGGAAAGATCCAAAAGTATGGAAAATGGGTACCACACCAACTGAACGATAGACAAATGGAAAACCGAAAAACCATTTGTGAAATGCTGCTTCAAAGGTTCGAAAGGAAATCTTTTCTGCATCGAATTGACACGGGGGACGAAAAATGGATTTATTTTGAGAACCCGAAGCTGAAAAAATCATGGCTTTCACCTGGTGAGGCCGGCCCATCGACTCCATGCCCAAGTCGCTTTGGCCGTAAGACAATGCTCTGTGTTTGGTGGAACCAGTGTGGTGTGGTGTACTTCGAGTTTAAAACCCGGTGAGACGGTGAATACGGATCGCTACCGACAACATATTATCAATTTGAATCATGCGTTGATCGAAAAACGGCCGGAATGGGCCCGAAGACATGGCAAAGTTATCCTACAACATGACAATGCAACGTCTCATACCGCTCCAGTGGTGAAGAACACTCTAAAAGCATTGAATTGGGAAATATTATCACACCCGCCGTACTCTCCAGACCTCGCCCCGTCCGACTACCACCTTTTCTCATCGATGGGACACTCACTCGCAGAGCAGCACTTCGTCAATTTTGAAGAAGTCGAAAAATGGCTCGTCGAATGATTTGCCTCGAAAGAGAAATTTTTTTTTTTGGAGTGGTATCCATGATTTGCCCGAAAGATGGGCAAAATGTGTAAATTTTGAGATTTCCTTGAGAATTAAGTCTTTTCTTTATTGAAAAAACCGGCAAACTTCAACTAACACCCCTGGTATATAGGTAATACCAGTATCCCAAAATATCCCCTTTACTTTTACAGCTGCTATGTGAGAGAATAACGTATTATACTATATATATGTATGTATTTAGCAAATGTCACTTAGAGAAAGTCGATGTAGCGGTATAGCGAAGTAAACGAGAATCATAGAAAAAATAACCATGGCACGCTTCGCTGTATATGCTCATGAAATCTTTTTTTTTAGAATTTCAATTTTCAAAAATCATGTTTTTAAAGCTTCATTCTAACAAATTCTATCAAGCAAAAAAAAATCGCTGTTTTGAAAATTTGAAAGTGTATTATATCTATAAACTTACATTTGCTCTTAGTTGCTCTCGTTCTTCTCTAAATATTTTCACTCGTGTCTGACTGCTCACATCTTCAGTCCATATTTATGTTCTTAATTGTCGCTATAATTTTGTATTATAGTAAATAAAGAATTGATCATTATGGTAAATAATTCAAACAAAATAAAAAAATGTCATAAATTATGGCTTTAAAAGTTGTTACTTATCGAATGATAAATTGGACAATCGCAGTTTCGAAATAACCAAGGTCTTGTAAAAATCTATTAATGAGTTAAAACGAGGACTAGTTCTTATTCTTTTCCTTGCAAAATCAAAGGATTTATGCTGTTTTGCTTTGCATCAAAAGTTTAGTGTACCAAGGTGTCGAAATCAACATAACCCTGAGTCTACATTGGCCATGAGCTCTGCCATATGCGATGGCAACGAATGTCAGTTTATGGCATGTCATCTGATGCCTGGGCAACGGCATGTCATGCCATATCATTTTGAAAATATCATTCAGCAGTGAACATATGCCCGCTATCCGGTGTTATAGAGCACTGCGATGGTTAGGGAAGCAGAATGTGAGGAAAGGCGCAAATTGACGAAGAAGCGAACATATATTTCCATAAGCAATCTTTTTTTTTGTATTCGTTTAGGGTTTGAACCACTATTTCCCTCGACATCGCCATTTTGAAAATGAACAACTGTCAGAATATGGCCATACTCATGGCCATGCAAATGTCTTGCCATATGGCTTGACATATATGGCATGCCATCAGATATGGCATGCCATATACCGTCTACATTTTCCATTTCCATGGCAAGTCGAATGTTATGCCATCTCCCATGGCCAATGTGGACGCGGCGTAACTGTTGATTCCATATTTTCAGTACTAATCGCCTTCTTATCTCCTTGTCAAAGAATCATACATAGCTTCATATTACATGTAGTCAATGCGATTGTATTGGATGCCGTCATCAGTAAACGTAAACGTGAAAACTTTTGTTCATTTCATAAACTCAAGATTCTAAATAGGTTATATGCATCACTAAAAAAACACAATGATGGAACCTGTCAATAGTCAAGACATCACACTAATGCTCCATTAACCAACCAAACATTTTCTCCCATCAATTTCATATACATCATGTTTCTTCCATACGTTTCCAGTTCCCAAAGAGACCATACAAAATGTTCATTCACCCCAAATCAAACACAGATGCAAAACCTAAACTGTGGGTCGAAATAAGAAACGAAACAATGAAGTCATGTGTTCAATAATCACAATGACGTCAAAATCCTTCCGTATGCAATCGAACGTAATTTCATCACAACACCACAGCAGACACAATTCTCCGCATAGTCTTCCGTCGATTTATTTATTTATTTACAAATAGTAGTGTGAATCGTTTCGATCTTTTTATATCCGTTCGACACTAGAAGACAAATAGGGTCAGGAGTTCAAGGTAGAAAACAACACAATACAAAATACCAAGCAGTCCAAGGGGCACAATAGATACTACGTGTAAAGATAGTCCGCGTTCGCCCACTATATATATCGAAGGAACAACGACACGTTTGCCAAATAGCATGTGCAGATTCCGACTACATAGATTAATTATAGGTAGATGCATACATGTATCGATACACAGGTGATGATATCAATATATTTCTAACTACAACGTAAATTTGAAGCGATTAAAACAAATTGTACCGATTGGATGATCAATATCGACATTTTATTTGCAGTGGTTAAAGCTCACGCCCTAGTGTCAGTACTTTATTTTCATTTATCATAAATAATTGACAAAGGGTCTAAAATATATAAGAGCAAAGAATAAAACCATGCGACAAAAAATAAAATGCAAGACAAAGAGATAAATAAAATATTCAATGCTAAAAGGCTTCATTCAAAACTAAAGGCATCATTCATAAAAACTCCGAAAAACAAGACTGCAAAGCCTAAGTTTTTTTTTAAAAAAAAAACTACATCACTCATCACATGATCGACAACAAAAATAGTTTTCGTGAGTGTTAACTGTAAATATACCAAAGAAATACTTTTATAAAATACGATTACTTTAAAACAAAATGCCATTCAAAATGTCATAAATAGACACGTGTTCTGTTCGTGAATAGACAGCCAATGTCATTAAAATGTGTAGCATGTATGTATTTACAACATATACTTATAAAATTCTCCAAAAATAGATTTCGGGTTTAATTTCATTACCTACTTTAAACGAAATATTTTTATCATGGATGAAAAATATTCTTTTTATTGTTGCGGTGAAGCTAATCTAAACTTACTTTATTTTTATATGTAAAAAGATATATGCATGTACAAAAGCTTCATGCTGAATCTTTTTGGAGAGAGATGCGATTTGAGTCTTCTCAAAGTACAACATAATTTATCAAAACGTATGACAGAATATCCAGTGGTTGAATAACGTTTGGCATGTCGATTCGAAAAAAATTAGTATGTTATAGCTTTTAAATTTTATGCAAACCACTATTTCTCTATTGAATAATAAAAACATTCCTTTACCGTTTACTTATAAATATTCCCTTACAGTCAGTATTATGTATACAAAAGTAAATCCGTGATGAAAGAATTGATCTTCTGGTTTCCACAAAGGAAAATGCACAATTCCCACTGCTTAAGGCAGGCGTCTCAATGCCACACACCTACAATAGTCAACAAATGTCCTTTTTTATTATATCACACATACAAAAGCCCGTAAATAATGTAGCTACTTAATGGGACTACATATTATAATTCATATATCTACGAGTACAGTCGTAATTAGATTCAAAACAATCGGCATATTCTTGACCACACTGGGCGCTGAATTTACAATCATATTGATACCACATTTTTCTTAGATTAAAAAACGATCGAAGAACACTTTCAAATAAATCTGATAACTGATTTCCCGGAAAGTTGGAAAACAAACCGATCAGGCAACATTTCACGAATTGAAATCCGCAGGGCCTAATTCCGAAAACCACTCGCAAAATTTATTTCTTTCCTTATTTCTCTACTGAGCTCAAGTGACTCCGTATTCTCCATATTTCGAGTCCTCCAGTTGGAGATGTTAGAAATGTTTATTGTTCATAGCATCAACTAACAAATCTCTATCACAGGAAAGCCTTCGCCCCTTTTTATGACTCTATATAAATTATTCTCTCTAAAAAAAATAAAATAAAAAATAGACTTTAATAATAACAAGACCTGTCACTTATCAAACTTGATTGATTAGTAACTGTCTATGACTCTGTTTTGGTTGGTTGTATGTTGCAATTAAACTGGGGTGTTAAACATTTTTATCATTGAAGCAACTAAAGGAAATTTCGAAATTGATATTGCATCATTGCTATGTATTTGATTTACTTAGCTTTCGAACGTTTCAAAAATATTCTTTTAACAATAGATACCAGCTCTAATCAAAGTGATGTCAGAACAAATACTGAGATATTCACTGAAAGCCCTTGGTTAGATTGGGTTATATAAGAGAGTTTCCGCTACCAGTTTGAATCCGTTCGTAACTTTGGCTAGCTAGAGCGGCCAAGTGAGCAATCCACTAAATTGAATCAGCTGGCTTAGCGAAGCGGTACTATCCACTTCTGCTAACCATTGGAAGCTGTATGATCCTAAAATCCTGAGACGTTTATTATTAGGAGTAGAATACTAGCAAGCAGTAGACGGTGTCCTCTTCCATCTTTAATCCACTATATAAGCTGTCTGATGTCATTCTTATTAGATTCACGGTAAGGTAATGTACTGTGAACAAACCAATCGTCGCTTGAGCAGTTGTCTGCTCTTATTTAAATCAGATGATGTCCATAGTATCCTGGCTACCCTACAGTCTATCCTGTTTATCCGTTCACACTTCAGTGTAGCCCATATGACTGCATCTATTTTGCTTGTGGCATTAACAAATGAATGCAGAGGCTCCTCGCCGACTCTTTAGCTTTTCATTTTTCATTTCACTTTCCACTCTGCCCTGGCGCCCACATAATCCAGAGATGAGTATGCTTTGTCTTTTTGTTAACAGTAATTTCACATGCTTTAATAATTCTTGTAGAGCATCTGTGAGACGCAAAAGTGCGAATAGCTGCCTTACTGTCGACGCAAATTGCCGTTGGTTTTGTTGATGTTCCGCTAATTAGTCCGGGGAAATTTAACATGGTACTTCGGAAAAATTAGGGGAAAGCTAAATTTTGGTGTGAACCTTAGCATTGGCATGTTGAACAAAATGTCAAAAGTCCCCATCGATCCGAGTGCTGCGTTACTTTTTATACGGGGTCAAAGGTGACCAAAATGGACCTTTCCTAAATATCTCAGTAACGGTCAAGCCTTCAGAAAAGCAATGTATAACAACATTGTAGCTTAAAACATTTTCAACAAAAAAAACAATATAATTTTTTCTTGTAATCATAACCGTTTTTGAGATATATTGATTTAAACACTTGCTACTAACAGCTTCCTCTTTCCCATCGGCATGTTGATATTATCCGATTTTGATTACGACTTGGAATGTTCGTCAGTTTGTTTTTCTATGTTTAAAAGGCCCATAAAAAAACATGCTAACAAACTTATCTACCAGACTCCAGGGTAGGGAGAAAACTATGCTCCAAAAAGTTATTCCCCCCCCCCCCTCTTTCCATAAAATGGTAAATGGTATAAATGGGACTAAAGAAATTTTCACAGAAGTTGCAGGAGCAGCAGGATCTTTTTGGGCTATACGAGCTTCTTTATCTTTTCTTTTGAGGGTCGTTCATTTTCCTTCAGGTACAATATCTACCACATTTTTCATACTCTGTTCACTCGAATTCCCCCTCTCCGTTTTTTTTTATAATTTTTCACCATCCTAAAACAAGATACAATTAAAATTAAGTTTAAAGGATCATAAAGTGTCATAAAGAATTCATAATTTTCTTCGATGGGCCAGATGGGGTGCCCCATACCCCATCTTGTCCTCCCATGCACATTTGAATAAAATAACATGCCTGAAATAATAATGTAAAATATGAAAAAAAAAAAAAAAAAAAACATGCTTTTACCTATTGGTGAGATCACTGATAAAGAAAAATAATTTTCAGTCAGTTCTCGAAGACGAATGTTGATGAGCAAAACACATACGAAGTATAACAAGAAAATCACAACGAACTTGACAAAAACCGAGTTTTTGGCGAAAACGCGTGGACTCACAAGCTTGTCTCAGCACTGGCTGATAAACAACACAATAGCGCATCGCTATGAGCCAGAGCGGTTATGATTGGTCGTTCGTACGATCGATGAGACCCGCAGCTCCATCTTGCCCGCTACCCCATCTTGCCCGCTACCCCGTCTTACCAGCCCCGGATCTAGGGGGGGACAAGCCGGAGCCCGTGCCCCGGGCGGCAAATTCGGAGTGTGGCAAACTCAAGATTGGTTAATAAATACTCTCCTCAGCATTATCGCAACTTTGCGATGACAGACGCGCAGTATAGTAAAATAATAAATAAATAAAAGTAAAAATTGTTTATTTAGGACAACTAAAGGATCCACAACGTGTTAGTAAGGTTTATGGTAGATTATTATCAATAAAAACACAAATCATTTTAATTATAAACATAAAAGACACAGATAAGGCCACTTCCCTGCGCTAAGGGCGATTAAGGAAACGAGCTGGTTTCCGTATAAGGCACATGCATAGTGATGAAGTGAACCTAACAGCTTTATTCTTTAGGATGCTGTTGGGGCTGTCCCATGTTCTATGGATCAGGGATATAGTTTTTTTTGCAAATGACAGCTGCGAAGCTATCAGCAAAACGCTCGAAGAGTAAAATTATGATTTCAATGTGGAACACTCAGAACAGAGAGATTTAAGGAAATGAAATAAGCGTATACATATACGAAAGTTAGTGAAGCGATTTGACTGCAAAGGTAAAATCTATCAATAGAACAAATCAAGGGAATTACTAGTTCAAATATTCCTTTTGGTGTCTCCGATACCTAAGATCTACGAACTTTTGGTAAACGTGTCAAATGGTCTATTATCTCTATCTCTGTCTTCCTGTTTGTGAAGTAAAAGCCTGTCAAATTTGCCCATAGTGCCCATAGTTTTCCTTCACTATTCCTAACGCTCTGATTCAGGCCAATTGATTCACTTCTCACTGCTGTTTTGATTTCCTTATAACTCTCTCTTCTGAGGTGCAACATAATAATTACTTTTAATCTCACGTTTCATTTCTCACGTTTCATTTCTATCCTAAAATAAAATACATATACATATGTCCGACACGTGCATGAATTTTTGGAAAAAAATATAGACTTAACAGAGAAATAGCAGCGCTAGACCGACCGTTGCAGCATTCTTTGGAGGAGGCCTACGTCCATCAGTGGGCTGAAATGATGATGATGATAAAGGTCAAAATATTTATGAGCGGGGGCAGCATTTTTAACTTTCTACCCTGCCTCGAAAAAATTCAAGATCCGGGGCTGCTCCTTACCCCCCTTCCCCTACAACCTGAGCTATATTTTACAACTGTAAGCTAATAAAAACCTAATGAATCTTCCAATATTTATTAAAATAGAATAACCACTAATGTTTAGTAATGTTTGTAAAATTTTAAAATTAGTAAATAATTTAAAAAACGGTTTAATTTAATGTTATTTTATCCTTTCAAAACGTAAACGCTAAGAGGAATATTTTTGCTAATACTTCCAAAATTTCAAAATGCGAAAAGAAGTTTAACAGCAATCAACTGATGCTGCATTTATTGCGGAATTTTAAAAATTTCAGCAAGTGTCGTGATCAACTTCTTGCCAAAACACAAAAGAATGTTTCGAAATTGCTCTACATTTAAGTGTATTTGCCTGAAAAATATAGTTCACACACTAAAAGTGAACTAATGCGGTAATACGCTCTGACAATAATTAAATTACCAGTATCAATCCCATTCCCGTCTCAATGTTCATAATTAGACGTTAAATAATAAAACAAAATGCCAACACGAAAAAAGAATGACGAACTGTAACGTTGCGTTCGCATCAGAAACACCTGACGCCAAATGCAATGTTTCACCAAACATAATTAAGTTCGGCCCTGGGAATAATAAAAATAATTAATACATCTCAGCATGACTGCATCTCACCATTGCTCTCCGTTCAGGTCCTAGGATTTTTCGGATTGCGGCCGTAGAGGATCTTGCCTCTTTCTTAGCCTACATAAGCCAAAACATTTCCCCCTACTCCCAGAGAAAACCGCTTCAACACGCACAAATTAGACAGAGAAAATCAGGAAAAACTTTGCGAATTCGGAAAATTCAGCGAGATCGGTCTCTCGATAATTGGCGCATAGGTAGCATACCCATTCCCGTAATAGCGTGCTAGTGAATCTATATCTGTTTTCCTGTATCTGTGCAGCAGCTTTCCGAGCTTAGATACACACATCGTGCGGTTGATTCGCGTTTCGTGCCGCTAGCGGAGATCGGCGTAAATGTGGTATACTTACTCAGCTAGCTCAACTCAGATCGGCTCGTGTTTTCTCTCCCGGTGGTGCTAAAAGTGTTTTTCCCGGGTAATCGAAAGGCCATCTGGGACCGTAGCCAAACCTGAGTCGGTTGTAAGCTCTGAGTCGGCTAGATACACTGGCAGAGTTTAATTCTTCTAGTGATCAGTCGACATCGATCTTTTCAATAGTACGATCCTTTAGCCTAGCTTTAATAACTTCGGCTGGGCCCCAAGGCCTGTTATATAATTCATTCTTATATACGTTTTAGTGGTGCATACGGGCGCAATAGTGTCAAAATATTTCTTAAATTTTGTAAGTTTCACTATACTTTTAGAAATTGTTTGGCAAATTAGTAACGTTTAGTTTCGATTCAAAAGGACGATCTTAAAAAAAATTAATTAAAGGAACTGTAAAATAAAATTGTGTGCAAACAATTTTCACAGAACCAGTAAGCCAGTTTGTGGATAAAATGTTTATCGAGTTTGAAGACGAGTGAAGAGTTTGGTTTTTGCGTGCAATGAACGTTATGCATACGTTTTTCCTGCGATGCATGGACGATTTAAAGTGGAAGTTAATCGAGTGTGATCAAAGTGCCAAGAAGGATTCTGTTTTGAAAATCGAACATATTAGTTAACAGTTAAGCTACACACAGTTCCCAGTGACTATCGAACCTTGCCTACCCACAACCCTCCCTCTGGTTGCATCTATTATTGCTTCCAACCTGGATATACGCTACAAAACCGACTATAATAATATGTGTGGTTCTAAAAAAAAATCGCTCAGCTCTACCTCGGACAAATCTACTTATGTATCGGACCCGCACCGCCAGACCAGCGAGACGTCTTCGGCGTCTTACTATTTTCCTTCTTCAAATATTCTATGTACTTGCCGTGTGAATATTATGTACATCTACCTACGTACACTGCGCCATCTATATAATACACTCATTTGATTTATTTATAGGCGAAAAAGAAAACCGAGCAGAATTTATTGTGTACCCAAAAAACTGGGGGCGAAAAGCTTAGATGTTTCTGCTCGGTCTGTTTCTGTTCGTTGACGTAGTCCTCGTCGTCGTGGTCGTCTTCGTCGTGGTGTACACTATTTTGTGAATTATCTAAGACGGAATATAAGAAAAGGACAAACAAACAAACAAACATATATGCCACGACCAACAGATAGTTGCTTTTAACGATTAGCGATGCCATAGCTCGGAGTAAAATGTTATTTTCAAAAAAAAAATTCTAGTTTTCGTCGTCATCAATAACAGTGTCGGTCCCAGATACGACCGCTGTGGGAAACCGCTCAGTTTGAATAATTTCAAAAAAAATGACATGCTCTAAAGTGACACATGCCTCAACTGTGGTGTATGCCAATATGGTCTATGGCTCGAATCAAAAATCTGAAGGAAATGCTTGAATGTGCAATGTTAAGGTTTATACGATAGATAAAGACCATCTAATTTGGATCAACTAGCAGATGCACTAGATCTACAAAAGAACTGCAAAGGAAACTCATCCACGCATGCAGTAATGCCAAAAATGCAATAAGATCATTCTGTGCTTCCATCCGGGAATGCACATCTCTTGCGACCACTGAACAGATGATCGGCCGTTCATTAGAGCAGAATTTGACCTAGAGATTTTTGCCAAATCGAGCAAACGAATAAGAGTAATCTTCCCCAAGTGATCATGTGCCAAGCAATCGATACGGAGGACTATGTGTGTGATTGCCGGGGACTATAAAACTCTTGTCAGATTGAAAGAGCTCCATCCGAAATGGTAAACACGCACATGTGCTGCTGTCTCCATTTTCTCAGCCGTACAGATCCTATTTTTAGGCTCTCTTTTCGAGCGAAAAGATGAAAAATTGAAAATTCGAAAGTTTTGCAAGCGACCGCAAGCTTGGCAGGCCAAAGAAATTTCGGGAGCGCAGGGAACACCATGGCTTTTAGTGAGATGCACAGGTGTTGGTGACGACGACTGGTACATGTGTTTTTCACACTCTAGATCAGCGAACTTGAAGGAACTAGCTGGCTCGATGACGGCAAAACAGCTCCGTTTCACCTGCGGTTGTTATAGCTCGGCAAGTTAAATTGAAAACAATCGATGTTTCTGGGGTTGGGGCTAGATATTTTGCGATTACTTAGCCAAGTTTGCGATGGTTAGCCAAGTTCGTTTCAGATGGAAACGATTCAAGAATAAATAAATGGGATTTTCCCCCGCCAAGCTCTCTGATTTTGCTGGTCCGATGCATGGGAAAGTTGTGGTTTACGCGATCGTATAAAGGTGATCTCTATGTGTAGGCAATTTGAAATGTGACCGAGACGAGAGCCATTTATAACTTTACAATAATTAGACGAAGAAATTGTGAATTTTGTGTGTTTCAGACTGAATTTAATGGGACCGGTTATATTTCACTGTATTGACATTTATGTAATTTTGTGGTGATTTGGATAAATTTAGAGCTGAAATTGAGCTAGTAGGGTAAAAACTCAAATAAGCTCCCAGGTGTGATATTGTTCCCGATAATTTTTTACGAGGCTGATTATGTCTTTTTCTGTTCGTTTGTAATTTCGTAATTACAAGATTTTTATTTTCATCCGGGACTAGATTATTTGATTTATCCATGCCAAATTGTTTCAAACCACGTTTTGTATATATGCGATAATTAGAAAATTAGGTTGAACTCAAAGAAATTAGATGCGTGCTTTTCTCAGTACACAGCAAAAAACAACAAGGATTTGCTTACTAATCTGCAGTAGCCCATACGAGCTTGTCTGTTTCGAACAAAATTTTTGACAAGAAATGTATGCAACTAAGAACATAAGGCAATTTATTAAAAATGTCGAGTAGCATAATCCAGGTCAAGCATAAAAGCGCGTCCAGAAGAAATCAGATACTCTATCGTTAAATCCTCAAAATAAAATAATTTGGATGCTATTCAAACCGTTTTTCTAATAGCTCAAGGTTTCTCCCTCTTTCTGAAATATTTTCAACTATATGTTTTCTCAACTCATGTTGGGTTGAATATAGTTTTTTTACCCATTTGTAAACATGTCTTTCACTCAAGCTACCACGTCATATTTTTGTCTGATCAATGCTTTAATGACTTCAACGATTTAATGAAGTAACTGAAAATGATCAAGCTTCATACTGTTGCATACGGGTATAATTTCATGAAAATTCAACCAACATTGACAACTGCAACCTTGCCCATATCCTCCAACATTGCTTGATATGATACCTGCCATTTTGTTTCCTTTACATATTAAATATTTTGAAAAAATGATTCCATTCCTGGTTCTTTCTTGCATTCGCACTCTAAAATTATTTTCTCTGGATCAGTTTTGATACCATCTGCAGATACGACGTGTCCCAAGTATTTTACTTCAGCTGGAAAGAGTGAGCACTTCTGAGGACTCTGTTTCAAATTTGCCTCTTGCAGCCCTTAGAGCACCTCTCCCAGGCTCTCATCGAAAGTTTTTCCTACGACAATAATGTCGTCCAGGTATACCAGGCATGTCTTCTAGCTCAACCCATGTAGCACACATTACATCAAGCACTCGAAAGTTGCTGAAGCACTGCAAAGTCCAAAAGGCATTACCACAAATTAAGATAGTCCTGTATCGAACAAGAACGCGTTTTCTCTCACTCCTTTTTGTCCATTCTTACCTGTCAGTAACCACTTTTGAGGTCCAATGTCGGAAACCACTTCGCGTTACCCAAGATGTCTATTATGTCATCGATCCGGGGAAGAGGGAAATTGTCTTTCTTTGTTGACGTCATTGAGTTGTTTATAGTCGATACAGAAGCGAGTGCCCCCATCCTTTTTCATCCCGAGGACTACTGGTGATGGCCCCGGACTGACAGATGGCTCAATGACTCCTTGCCATTCCATATCTTGGATCATTTCGCTTACTTCTCTTTGTCTAGCCAAGCGAAGCCGTCTCGGAGCCTGTCAGATGGGCTTTGCGTCCTGTTTGTCTATGACGTGAGTCAGCATGCTGGTTCTGCCCTATTCATCTGACCTGGAACTTTGGAACTTAGTGATTAGCTCAGAGGCTTTTCTTTATAGCTTTGACGGTAGCTGGTTTGGTTCCAAAACTGGGGGCACTATTCCACGGGTTTTGCTCCGCTCCTGCTTCTTCTTGACATATTGATCGTTATCTATTTCCAGAAAAATTTCCGAATGATGTATCCTGCCTTGATGCTCGTGAGAGAATCCGAAGTGTTAAGAACTCTAACTGGCACGTATTCCTCCTTGTTTGCCCTCGCTTTCAGAAGATCTCGGCACGTCAGTGTTAGCGCTAGCTACTACCCGTGACTTGGTAGTCTGGTCACTGGAGGGTTTCATCAAAATCTCAACATTTCGCCACCTCAAAATACATTTGCCCAAGTCCAGAGTGAATCGGTGCGATCTCAAGAAATTCATGCCAAGAATGCAGTCATCAGTGATGTTGGCAACTAGGAATCGATGCTTGAACTGATAAGCTCCTAGCCTGACTTGGAGGTTGATCTCGCCATGGACAGGTGCACTTTTTCCTGTGGCTGTTCGCTGCGAGAATTTCCGGTTCTTGCAAAGAGGATGATTTGTCACAAGGTTAGGCCCTAATATTGATTTTGTTGCGCCAGTGTCGATTGTATTAAGGCACGGCTCACCGTCGACTTGCCGTGATGTAGCCTGGAGACAGTGATGTTTTTGACGGGGGCTTCGATCGTCCTAACCAACTTCTGCCCCCACGAAGCTGGCTCTTATATGTTTCATGCCTCCTCAGTACGAGGAGATTTACTTGCACGATTTTGCAATTTTGGTTTCCTTCAAGCTGCACACGCTAGACAATAGCTCGGCCTTCGTTGCAGCCGGTATTCTCGCTGTAAATGCCCATGATTGCCGCATTTCCAGGATTTAGGCGCACCATTTCGCTGCGGCTTCCTAATCTTGTCACCGCGCTTGCATCTGCACTCGTTTTGTGTTATTTCTCGGAATCAGACTGGCACTTTTAGCTGCATCGAATATTAAACTGTATGCCAAGGCATCTTTTACCGTACGCTTTTTCGCTAATCGAACAGCTTGCTGCAGTTCTCGATCTTGTAATGCGCAAATGTAAGCTTCTGTGGCTGCATCATCACGATGGTCCGGGTCGTAGACAGGGTAAGCCAACAGTGCCAGCCTTTCAATTTCCTGTGCTAGTTGTTGCAGGGTTTTGCCCCTCTATTCCACAGTTGCGGCCTGTGGATTTGTTTCATATGATTGACACCATAACGCATATCCAGTGCATTCATCATAGCCGTAGAATTGGCGAGTAGATCAACTAGAACAGTCTGGAGTACTGCAGCTGCTGGACCCCTTAATGCCAAAACCAAAGCGATGGTCCGTTCCCGCTCATTCCAATTGCAGCTTTGTGCTGCGGCTTCGCACTGGGTCTAAGAGATGTTCCAAGCCATCTACCCATCAAATATCGGTGCTTTTATATTTCTTGGCTATTCGTTGGCAGTCACGAACGAAGATGGTGTGCTGGTTACCATTATTTTTTTTTTTTTGTTCTAAGAGTTTTCTTATTTTTTCAACTTCTTCCCTTGCCATTTTTGTTCTTCGGCCATGTGATTTATTTTGTTCTCAAAGCAGTTGACTTGGTTATCCAGCTTTTCATTAGATTCCCCAGGTCTACGGGCTGTTGGTCCAGCTTCGCCTTCAAATCGGTCGATTGTTGGCCCAGCTTGATCTTCGAATAATTTAGCTTGAAATTTAGTAAAGTGGTACCCACTTCTTGACGTGAAAAGTTGCTTTCGGAATGAAAATGAAGATGGCATTGTCAGTTTATCTCCACACATTTCACGCCAATTTAGTATGAGCAGCTCATTCTTTCAAGCTAAAAAATTGACACAAAAATATGCTGAACATTTCTCAAATCCAAGACTTTTAATTCAAATGAGGGTGAGCGTTAAGGAAATGTCAAAAAGTGGATGGTGCACAAATCAACGTACATGATGTTTTGCGCTCTACCACCAACCATTGCTTACAATTCACATTGCCGAATCGAGTTGGCCAATAAATGAAAAATTCTCACATACATTTGAACACTAAAACTTGAGTTCTTTTACAGACCCGAAACAACACTAATCCGAAACATACTTTAAGCATAGTACTGAGTTCGATTTCACTTGAAATTTTCATACAAAATTTCACGTGAAATCTGTTTCGGCGAAAATTTAGCTTGAAAATAAGCAAGAGTGGTACTCTGTTCTTAGCATGAAAAGTTGCTTTGAAGTTGCTTTCGCGTTGAAAACGTAGATGGCACTGAAACATGTCTCCAATCATTTCACGCCAATTTAGTTTGTGCAGTTCATTCTTTGGAGCTAAAAAGTGACATTTGGTGTTTCAATTTGAAAATGGAGCAGTGCAAATGTCTTTCCAATAAGAAAATCGATCGAAAAGTGAAATTTTTGACATTTTATCCGTCAGAAATGAGCAGTGTCTCTGCTTTTCCCCATTGCCAAAATTTTCGCTCGAAAGAATGAGCAGATAATGGAGACATGCCAAAATTTAGCTTCACGATTAACTCAGTCCCAGCCTTTATGTAATAAAAGCAGTGAAGCTAAGTCTTCAAAAAATAACAAACTACAAGATGTTGTTTAACTTTACTAAGCAGAATCATTGTCATGCTGATTTGTCAAAGTGAAATGACAAAGCAATTGCCAACGAATCTTAACCCCTCAAAGTAGCACGATTATTTTCATTCAGTTTTCATTCAATACCTATTATAATACCTGTTAACATTAAAGAAAACAAGCTCTGCCTAAGTTATATCGATAAATAAAATAAAAAGTGTCACATATACAACAGCTAAAAAACAGCTAGAGAAAGAATAAAAAGAAAATATTAATATAAAATATTAATATTAATATAAACATATTAGTCAACTCGACACGAAAAATTCTTCTCGATTCTTTTTTTCAATATTTTTATTTTACTTTGCAAACGATTCGTGAGATTGATATAAGTAATTTAAATTTAATTTCTTTTTAAGAAATTCAAGCATTTGATTTGAATCGATAATTTAATAAATTCGTTCCATCTTATTTTCGGATTTCACTAAGCACGAATCAAAAAATAAATTTTTTTTAACAAGCACTAAAAGTTATTAAGTAAACTACAAGTAATTTTAGTCCGCAAAGTTGCAAGCGAGATTAAAACAAATGCTCCTTGCTTTGATTATTATAACCATATAACAAACTACCAACTGTAAAATACAACCAAACTATCTTTTAATGCTAGTGCTTGTAGATCGAACGAAATATATGAACAGTTATTTCACAAGTGTTTTAATAAGCCATTTTAGTTACTCAATCAATCTGATAATTATTTGTCTGTTGTATTGAACTTTTTGTACACTACTGTTGCATGACTTTGACTTAACAAACATGGTAATAGTGGCAATCGTATTTCTTATTGATCGGCAAAATTAGTAACGCTAGATATGGATAAGCACTAAAATCAAAGCTTTGATAATTAAATTGATTTATTCAGTGCTCTGTTTGTAGCTCCAACTTCGTATATTTACAAATATGTTTATCACTATGCGTCCAGAACTAAAAATAAAAATCAGCAACGCAACACCATTTCAGAACAATCTACTCAATAATCTCCCATTTCGCATTAAATCTTAACTCAACAACCAGCAATTGACCATCACTAAAATTACTCCATAAAACCCAATCAACATTCTCACGGAAACGTTCGTCATCGCGTAGCTCTCGAATTTACTTTAAAATACATTAATTTCCGTTCGGTACATGTCATGAGCCCATCAACCGATTCGGTACATCAACTAAACAATAATGTAATGTACGTTTTTCGATTAAAACGCATTTCAAAACATTCGAAATGGCGATTTCGAAGATTGTTATTTTAAAGTCAAATTCTATTATAGTTTCAATCTAAAAATGAACTGTTGCATAGATCTTTGAAATTTCACTACCTAGCCAAATCAATTTGAAAATTACGAATTGATTTTGACTAGGAAACAATAGAGTTTTCAATTTTGATAGTGTGTTGGTCTGCTGAGTACGTCAATTGCAAAGATTACTCAATGTGATAAAATATTTTTGTGATGTACGTATGAAATCTGTGGAGGTTGAAATTTATGTTCAATTTCAAAATTCTTTCGAGTTTTAAGATTTTATAGGGAAAAGGTCGTGTGTGTTGTTTTATTTTTTAATTGAAAAAATGCTTGGTGGATTTGTGATTCTCTGCGTTTACGAAATGAAACAGTTTATTTGCCGCTACTTAACACACTATTATTCAAAACACTAATTATCAGCACTAAATCACTTCACTTCAAATTAAAGAATTCACACAACTCGTATACACACTTTAACCGTATTTCCGTTTTGTTTAAGTTTGGGTAAATTTGACACAGTATCTGTCAAAATTTGACAGTCAAAACGTCTTTCACCATGCCTTCTGAAAAATTAAAAATTGAATGGAATTAAATTTTAAAGTCGATCAATTGAGAATCAAACCATTTCCTCTATCTATTATCAATCAAACTTCAAGGTTCAGAGAACGAAGAACAGAGTAATCATTATTGAAATTAAATAAGCTCACGTTTGTAACTCATTCAAGAAGCGGAGCAGTCTTGTTCGGACACTCAAACGGAACGCAAGTCTCAGCGAGTAGTTGACAGCAAGTGACAAATAGTGTTAAAATAAAAATAAACAAGCGACAACGGTGCACGTGTACAAAGCAAACAATACTTAAAAAGTGCTAAAACACAGACCAAGTGCCAGAATAGTGCCAAAGTGCCAAAACAACAAAGACGAGAAGAAAACTAGAAAGAAAGCAGGTGAGTGGTCGAGCAAACAGCAACGTTTTGAGGTTACGTCAGGGTACAGAGAAGTAAGCAATTATAGTGATAAATACCGAACTCTGAGTGTTGGGCTGGCAGTGTGTCTTGTTCAACGTAGAGCGAGACCAAAGCCTACCCATGTCACAAAACACGGATACAATGGACGAATCGGACAAAGATCGACTGATCGCAGCTCTGACGGATCAGCTCGAGCAAAACAAAAAGGACAGAGAAAACCAACGTGAACTAAGTGAACAACTAAATAAAATTGTACAGCAACTGGAAGACACACAAAAAGAACTTACTGAACAACGACGTGACAATAAAAAACTATTGAAACGTAACGAAGAATTAATTAGTCAGCTAATGAAACAACAAAACAAACGGAAACAGAATCAGAAAATACCAAACAAAAGGAAAAGGAAACAAACTGCATCCTCTTCTCCCCAAACCACCTCTATCTCTCCAACCTCCGCTTCCGAAAGCGACAAAACAACAGCAGAAAATGACAGACATTTCGATGACACAGAAATGGCTTCCGACATAGAACATACAGAAAACAACAACAACATGCAACAGGAATTTACGGACTCCGAAGAAAGAGAAAATGTATACATAGACCAAATTGACGATATCGAATACCCTCCACTTCTCTCTCCTGCACCCACCCATAAAACCAAACCGAAAAAGTCAAACGACACAAAAACAACGCAACCACAAACTAAAAGTCATTCATCACAAAAACACGAAACGACTACAACAGCACCAAACAGACCTCCGACAACAATCGATGCTGAGCCGCCAGCAATCAAGCCAGTACCGATAATACTACGCCAGCCGGACCAATGGACTGCCATGGCCCGACTTCTCAAGGAACGGCAAGTTAAGTTTGAAGCGGCGAGAAGAGTATATCTGGGAATTCAGATTATTCCCTCAACCATTTCCGACCACAGGAAGATCACCAAGATCTTCACCGAACTGAAGGTACAGTACCACACGTACTACCTTCCCGAGGAAAAAAATCTGAATGTTATTATCCGAGGGCTTTACGGTTTAACGCCAGAAGAAGTCAAAGAAGACTTAGAACGTCAGGGCTTCCACCCCATCGAAGCGTTCTTCCTTAAAATCAGATCAGGTCCCTCAAAGCTACTGAAAGTTCTCCTTCCTAGAAGTGAAAAGGAAATATATAACGTACAAGCCATCTGCCACCTAATGTGCAAAGTTGAAACACAAAATCCGCGAGGTGGACAATCCCAGTGTCACAACTGCCAGGAGTTTGGTCACTCTGCCAGCAATTGTCATGCTCAGGCTCGATGCGTTAAATGCGACGGACGCCACCACTTCTCAGTCTGCAAAAAGTCGAAGGAAGAAAAGCCAAAGTGTGTTAACTGCGGAGGTGAACATCCTGCGAGCTATGGGGGCTGCCCGCGCAACCCGAAGAACCTGAGGAAATCGTTTGCACAAGTGGCAAGTGGAAATCCTACTCCATCTCCCCCAACCCCTATCCCAACCACGACCAAACGTCCATCAGACTTCCCAGCCAAAACTAAACAACCTAACCTACCAATCCCAACCACTCCCGAGCACATGGGCCAGTTTTTCACCATCATGCAAGAACAGCTACACACAATAATGAAAGATATGATGGCGAAAATGGTTCAGAGTATGTTCACTGGCCATAATTCGCCAAACATCCCACCAAAAGCACGCAAATGAACCCCACTAACCAGGTTTCAATTCTCACGTGGAATGCAAATTCCTTACTGCCCAAAAAAGGCGAGCTGAGGCAATTTTTGATCGATTTCAAAATTGATATCATGCTACTACAGGAAACATTCCTCAAACCCGGCGACCACTTCCGGATCCCCAACTACATCCTATACCGAAACGATAGAATGACTGGTAGGGGAGGAGGCACTGCAATCCTCGTGAGAAGAAACATCACCCACCATCTTGTTCCTATTCCCAGCCTCAGGGGAATGGAAGCCACTGCTATAAAAGTGCAAACGAGCTTTCTCGAGTTTGTATTGGTTTCAGCGTACCGGCCACCAAGATCACAGGAGTTTATTGAAGACCTCCGTGCACTCCTCGATCATGAAGGCACAGTCTTCCTTGCAGGAGACCTCAACGCCTACAACCGCCATTGGGGAGCTGTGAGAAGTAACAAAGCTGGGATCGAGCTAAACAATTACATCACAGATAGACAATCAAACCTGCATATCCCCAATGAGCCTACGCACTTTGGCCCAATAAACAGCTACGCCCTAGATATAGGGATCTCACACGCACTTAACCAACATGTGCATATCAACGTCCTCGACGAGCTGTCGTCTGACCACAGGCCGGTCCTCTTTCGAGTAGAGAACATCTACATTGACGACCCCATAAAAGAGAAGAAAATTACCAACTGGGATGCTTTCCGAGTTGCACTGGCCGAAGTAGCCACCCTAGAAACACCCGAAACGGCCAGCGACTTAGAGGAATCAATAGATTACCTCACTAACATCATAAAGCAGGTAAAAGAGGACAATACGATCACAATTCCGGTAAAGGATGAACTCAATCCTTATGAACTCCCTAAGGCGATTAAGTTACTTATACGGAGAAGGAACCAACTCCGGAGAAGAGCTAGAGGCACAGGTGACCCTAGAATAAAGCGGGAAGCAAACCGGCTTACCAACTACATACGTGGTCAGATATCCCGACACCAGAATGAACAGTGGGAGAGTTTGATGCAAAGCATCGAGCCTGGGGGTAACACCCTATGGCGGCTGTCTCGATACTTCAAGACCAAAAGCAAACTTCTAATGCCACCAATCTGCGGCACTCAAGGCCTAAAATACACCAGTGCAGATAAAGCTAATGTTTTTGCAGAATCCTTGGAAACACAATTCAAGGAGAACATCTCATCCGAGGACGACCTAGAGTATCAAGAATGCATTGAACGAGCGGCCGCAAATCTTCTCAGCCTTGAACCTCGGGAGGTAGAATCGTTAAGATGTGCTGACCTTGGGGAAGTGAAGATATTGGTGAATGGACTGAAACGACGAAAATCACCTGGGATAGACAGCGTTACCAACATGTGCTTGACTCACCTACCAGATAATATACTACAAAACATAACAGACATAATCAACGCCATCTTCCGTTTGGGGAGGTATCCAGATGCGTGGAAAGCAGCCATCATTATCGTTATACCGAAACCTGGTAAAGACTTAACATTCCCCCAGAACTGGAGACCAATCAGCCTCCTGTCATCAATAGCAAAATTGGCCGAACGCGTTCTCCTTTCTCGCTTGAGCGAAAAAGTCTCCGAGAACCACATTCTTCCGGAAGAACAGTTTGGCTTTAAGCCACTTCACTCCACAGAACTCCAGCTAGCAAGGGTGGTCCAACACATCCGAACAGGGCTTAACCATAGAGAATCGACCGGGCTAGTTATGTTCGACATAGAAAAGGCCTTTGACAAAGTCTGGCATGCAGGACTGATTTTCAAAATGCATGAGTTCCTAATACCCCTTCCTCTTATCCAGATTATTGGATCTTTTCTCAAGGGCAGAAAATTCTGTGTCAGAATTGACAAACACTTATCATCTGAAAGGCAAATTGCAGCTGGAGTTCCCCAAGGATCTCCTTTATCTCCCCTATTGTATAATATATACACTGCAGACATCCCTAAACTGCCCGTAGCTAAACTATCACTATTCGCCGATGACACGTGCATCTTCCACTCGTCCCGGCAAGCAGAAGCAGTTGTCTCACAACTGCAATTCTCCATAAATACGCTTCTAGGGTACTTCCACAAATGGAAGATTAAGATCAACTCGGACAAAACTCAGGCAATTTTCATTACGCGGAAGAGGAGACAGACACCACGAAAACTGGCTGTGAACGAACAACAGATTGAATGGCAACGGACAGCCAAGTACTTAGGACTCACGTTCGACCACCGACTAACTTGGACGACACACATACAAAATAAACGCAGCGCTTGCAACAGACTCCTCCATGCCTTCTTTCCCCTCATTAAATCTCAAAGACTGAACAAAACCAACAGATTACTTATATACAAACAAATACTAAGACCGGCATTATTATACGGAAGTCTTGCATTCGGACAAACCTCAAAGACAAACAAACAAAACCTACAAGCCTGCCAAAATCTCGCACTGCGGAGAATTTTCCGAATTCCATGGTATATTAGAAACGTGGACATACATAAGGACTTTAGAATCGAAACAGTAGAAAAATACATACGCGACAAAGCTTTAAAGCTCTTCGACAAGATAGACCGACATACTAATAGCACCATGGACATTCTTAGATTCCCGACCAGGGCACACGAAATATACCCTCACCTCAGAAAAATCACTAGCTAGTGCAAACCATCTGCACACTAACTAAATCTAAGTACCCGATGTAGCCAAGATTCATAGCTGAGCGCAAGACCGCTCACCGAGAAAAATGGAGTAAGGGTGAATCACTTCACCAGCTCCAAACGAACCCAGTTCCTCGTCAAGAAGCGGAGCGATAAACTCATTGCCTTCAAAAAACTAGACTCACTTCTCAATGAACTCTTCTTATTCATACCTGCAAATATAGCACGCATTGAAGTCTCATGGAAATATTAGCTGAAATCACAAGTTATTTCGAATGCTACAAATAAAACAATAAACAAAATTTAAAATTTTTCGCAATTTGCATCTGCAAAAAAAATTAGCAGATGTAATTACATTTCTCTGTTTGAGGCTTGGCATTTATATTAGTACTTACGCACATCAGATGATTTCTGTTTCTTTTGATAAATAACAAACTTTTCCATCTTAAAAGTGAATATCGTTCCTTTGCTAAAGATAATGTTCAATTTTAAGTGTGAAAAGTTTATTGATGCTACAACTATTGCTTTCGCTGATATTTCGATCCAATGGAGAATCAAACAAACATATTGAACGAAAAATGAAAATATTTATATATGTTGATGTGGAAAAAATGTTGATGATTCAAGAAGAACTTCCTCCGGGATAAACATGGAGAATGATTTCAAGAAGTTATATGACTTCTGCAGTTCATTGACTATGTTTTGCTGATTTCGTTAATGGAAAACAAGAAGCATGGCAAATGTATTCAGTTGAAATCAAATAATAAGACTTTTAACATCGAAATTTTCTTATAAACAATCTGGCCTCGTATTCAGCTCGAATTCTAATCGCCTTCCATTTCGTAACCGTTTTAGAGCGTTCTAAATTGTAGTAGAATCGACCAACAGATTTCCTCCTTGATATCAGAGCGTCATCTAGTGCCTGTTATGGTATTAAGTTTCAAGCATATGCCAAAAACGATGAATGTCGGCAAATACATTGAATTTAAAGCCGGATTTGGAGTCAGCGGTTTCAAATCGTGGAGATATATTGTAAGATGTGACCCAAGTAGCATAAAAGTTGTAAACATTTTAATAAATTCGTTCAATTAACTCTAATTCCGAATGTTGTCACACCTGATTTACACCACTCCATAATCATGGCGTTATTAAAGAGAAATGTCACGTTTGTCATGCGGTCGCGAGGTTGACTTCTAGAAATCAGCAGATTGGCAGTAATAAGCCTTCCTGCTATCCGTAGCAAACGTAAGTTGATTCACGCGTCGTGTTTTCTTTGAAATGTGTAAAAAATGAGATTGTGGATATGTACGTCGTAAGAAGTTTAAAAGCATTTAATCAAACTATACTGTAGAAGTCGCGCTCGAAACAGTTTTCGTTGTTTATTTCCTCTTGTAGTTATTGTCAACTTTCGTCAACGTATCATTTTCCTAAACGCTTGGAATACGTCGGAAAGTTCGTTTTGCTAAATTCTATTGTATATAAGGTACATAGAGCAGTATTTCTTCGTGTGAAACCTGAGAGAAAAAGTTGTGTGTCGTGTGTTTTGATATTGATTAAGTTGATTTTTGTGTAATTCAGTTCGTTTCGTTGTGGATAAAACGACAATTCGTGTCGTATTGAGTGGTTTTCGATTTGAAATCATTGTTCTGACCGGTTCGTGACAAAGGCTTGGTGACATACCCAATTCAAGTCGAACGATTGATTCGAGTGGATACGGAAATTTTGGCGATTTCATACGAAAGTCGATAGCAAATTTGTGTAAGTTTTCAATAGTCGTATGGCTGATTGGCGTGCTAATGTAGAATCGAGGTTACTGCGTTGCCTTACCAGTCACCGAAACTTGCTATTCATTCATTTTTCCTCTTCTTTCTTCTACTCTTCGTTGCTCGTCTGATTGCGTACCGATGACCGGCATACGTACGTACTTACACTCCGCCTGCCATGATGATGGCGCGATTCTCTCGCGTAGTGACTAGAAGTTGATTGGGACACGTGTTAGTTTGTGATTTGACCAATTCGTTTGGTTCTTTTAGCTCGAAAATAAGGTGCTAAGAACTCTGCTTGAGTTTGGTCAGTGATTTCCACTCTACCATCTAAATTTGTGGAAACGACAGGTGGCAGGTTGCTGAAGAATATTGTTGTCGAATCTCCTAAGGCCACGAAACTCGCTTTCCGCCAAGGTAGCGGTTTTGGCCTGGGAAACGTCATCAGCCCGGTTGTTGCTTCATCGTTTGGAGAGAGGTGTCAAATCGGTGCCAATCTAGGCGTGCGCAGACTACAAAGCAGGCAGCAGTAGAGCTAGTAAATAACTGATGTTGCAACAAATGTATAGCTCAACAATCATTCGACCTTGTTATTGCACGCTCCGCCGCAATATTAATGCAAAGGTAACCTTCCTGGATCATCTTCACTTTCATCTTCTTCCTTGTCTCAGCCAGATGCAACTCTATTTTAAGCTTATTCAGCATAGAAACCTAATCGCCAAGTGTTTACACGGCTACGACGCAACCAACCAGTTTGGAAATAATATTGTGACGACAGCTGTTCTGGCAAGCCGTATCGGATTTAGTTTCGTTGAGAATGTCATCGTAGAGAGATCTTGAAACGAATGTGTACACGCGTCTAACTGCTTACGTCAATGCCGCCAAGACCTTACTCATGGGCCATTCGATTCTCAAGCCTCGCGTTCCGAGCATAGAACACATCTCGTTTAACGGCAATGACACTGACGGAGCTGCTGAGACTTTTTGTGTATTCGTAGCTCCCCCAAACGGCATCATAACGTCCGAACAAGTCGACTATTCGTTCTTTAATCCACAAAGGCCGTGCATGTGTGGCGTAATCCAAGAAAAATAAAAACTCGGCTCAGATCTCGTTTAAGCAACTGATTTTGCTTGGCTTTGCGCGAACAAAGCTCTATCTAACCCGATAACGCTATTGGCCTCATTACTACTGTACGCATTACACGACGACCCATTGCATCATCGTCAACACTATTTTGGATTCGAAAAAATGTTTCATCACGCTTTATCTTCATCTGGTCGGAAGGTGGTGTGAATGCCTGCTCGGGGAATACGATAGCCTCTAAACGATGCCCAACTGCTGATTACACCTTTCTCGAATATTCTTTTACGTTGAAATGTGTGCTGATCTGACGAATCATTCAGTGGCGTTGTGAGGGACACGTACGGTAGAATGGTGGTCAGGAAACTGAGGTTGGCATCGTAAACAAAAGGAACATTTGACACTCAGAAGTCAGTAAAAGAGTCTTTGAATGTCTCCCAAGTATTTTTCTAGTGTTCGCCCCAGTTCATTTTCATTTTGAACACGATAAAGCAAGTGCCATTATACTTAGCTCTGGACCTGGAATACTTCCTGGTTATAGAGCTCGGCGCACTTTCGGTATCCAGCATTTTACTGATGGAATGACTCAATTCGGTGTTCCATTTTGAACACCTTGAATCTACTTTTGCCCTCCTTCGATCACTTTAAAATATATTTAGTACGGAAAGTACGCCTTGCGGCCGTTCGGAATCTTTCTAGAAATTTAATTGCTAACGATTATTCGTAATTAATCACTGACGAATGTTTTAAATTGCACTGAAAGTCCAAAGATCGATTGATTTGTAGTACTACTGCTATTAGAAAACTGTTGAGGTCTACAGCTATCAGCTTAGGCTGCCATTCGTCGTCACAATGAATATGTGTGAAATATGTTATAATAATATGATTTAATACGGCAAGGCTAAAGACTTCTTGCGATGCAAACAAGTTTGTTCAAACAGAGATAGTGTGACTTTGATTAAGACTGTGAAACAGGTTCATTTAACGAGAATAATAAAATTTCGTGTTTTGTTAATTAGAACTTCATTCTCAGTTGGTATAGAGAAGATAGTAGCTAGTTTTTTGGGAATTCTTTTAACTTCTGCTCTTTTTACTTCTATCATCTGATTAGAAACTGCACATGGATTTGAATCTTATCTTAATGTTCAGTATAATTTCTTTCATTAATTGCGGGATTCACTAGCAATCTTAGCGAAGTTATTAATGTTTTGACTTAAATATAAAGGTGACACCCCTAACTCCTGTTAACATTGAATTATACTCTAAGCATTTAAACATTATTTGTCGTGAAAATATAATACACTTTATTATGGCCGAAATATCTTTTAAAATATTTATATCTAAGTCAATTGTTGCGACACTATTTTGGACACTCTTGGTGGATAATAAAATTCAAAGTCAGTGACGTCATGAGTGCGAAGATGTGTTTCTCACTGTGTTTCGATTTATCTTCTTTATATTCTGCAACGGACCAATTTCACTCCCACATCTTACAGTTTCAGTATTTAACATTGTCCCCAAATTTCAATCTCTTATAAGGGTTGTCCTAGTAAAATTTGACCCTGTTATCTTTGTGAATATATCCGTGTTAATACTTGTTCCAGATCTTTAAGCCATATGGTAGCCTTCTATATAAAGGACAAAAAACTATATTAGAATTCATTCATTCAGGAGCTCTTTAAGGGGGGAGATACATGTAACTGCTAAAACAAAAACGATTTTTTTTTATTGCATCAAAGTGTTCGAAATACTCTTAAAATATACCAAAAAAAGTTTTGAAGCGATATTCGTATTATTTCTCGAGTTATAGCCAGTTATAGACAGCGCGGCGTTCCCCAGGTCGGTGGAGCTTTAGAACTTTAAACGCGTTTTTCTCAAAGTAGTACTTTTTCAATTTCCGTACAAGATATCTCAAAAAATATTGAACCTATTCGGCTCAAATTTATATCACATGTACAAAAGAGTATTATCTCATCGTTGAACCTCTTCAGGTCTTGTTTATTAGAAATCTTGTGTTTTCTAATGTTGTTATCCAACAAAGTCCACAGATTCTCAACGACATTCATATCTGGTGACTGTGCCGGCGGAGACATCAAATGAGGGCAATCCCAAATTGGCCAGGACTGCACAATTCCCGACTTATGCTTTGGATCATTCTCTTGGTACAACCGAAATTGGTTGAGAACACCCAGTTTTTCAGTGCTTTGCAGTAAATTGTTTTTGAGTACATCAAGGTACTTTGTTTGGGCCATTGTTTCCTTCCAAATTTCTGACTACGACTGCGGAAATGCAGGCCCAAACTATCACATTACCACCACCATGCTTCACAGTAGCTTTGAGGTTCTCCTTGTTTAGCTCAGTGTTTGCCTTGCGCCAGACATATGACATTCCGTCGGAGCCAAAAATGTTAAACTTGGACTCGTCCGCAAAAATAACCGTATTCCAGAACGCGGATGGCTTTCCCACATGCCCTTTGGCAAATCGGCTTATTGTATTTTTTTTTGGAAATGAATGGCTTCCTACGAGCTCCTCGCCCGTTGAAATCATGGTTGCGAAGCACTCGTCGGACGGTTTCAGCACTACATGACTTCCTTGATTCACGATGAACCTCAGTAACCAATTTTGGAGCAGAAATCTTTGTGTTTGCTTTCATTCCTTACAATGTATCGTTCGTCGGATATGGTGAAAATATTGTTTGGCGCATTTCTCCTCTTATTTTCTACCCGATTTTCGTGTACGAAGCGCCCAATTATGTGCTGCACTGTAGAGACACTCAAATTCACACTTTCAGCAATTTTTCGAACACTTTGTCCTTTTTTAAAGTGATTTAATACCAATTCGCGCTGTTCAATTGTGGTGCGATGACCCATTTTACAATTTTGGCTCATTTTGGCCTTCAGCCTGCAAGATCTTGCTAAAAATTACTTAAGCCAATGTCTAAACACAATCGAAAATTCAAGAAACAAAAACAAGACAGATTAACGGCGCGACAAATAGAAGTTTATTCGCATTGAAGTGTCTGTATCAAATAAGCTGTGAGCTGCAATTTTTCTGCGCCAGTGATATTTCTCTTTTACCGGACGCCGAGGAATATTGCTGGAACATATTTTGTTTGCATTGTATTCGTTGAACATGCATCTAGTCAAATACGTTTAAATTTTTTGGATAGAGTTCTCTATTTCAAAGTTACAGTGATTTGCATTTTTAAATAGTCACTGTATCAAATAAGCTGTGAGCCACTGTATCTTTATAGTAGAAAATTATAAGTGTTTAAAGCGAACTTATCATCCCACATTGTGTCTTCTTCAATGCAACACATTAATTTCAAATATCATATCCATCCACAAACGAAACCTTGGACATTTACACAAACCATAAAGCAATATCTAATATTAGCTTACTTTAACATTTTATGATCCTTCCGCAATGGTTCTATTAAATTTGGCATCTGTTTTCCTTGTAAGCGGGACTAATATGCCTGACGACAACGTACTCTATACTATACTACGAAATGGCATTATTCACCATTTCGACAAGCACAGCGATGTTTCTAGCTAATGCTCCACATGCATGCAATTTATTTCCGGACTAGTATATAGGATAGATACTAGATTCTCGCTAAATTTTCCACTAAAGAACCAAATATCACTGTTTCAATGAGATCAGTTTGATTGTCGAATGATTTATAGCAGTACTAGTAGCATCAATTCCA
This sequence comes from Nemotelus pantherinus, assembly GCA_963978885.1. NCBI lineage: Eukaryota > Metazoa > Arthropoda > Insecta > Diptera > Stratiomyidae > Nemotelus > Nemotelus pantherinus. Next base: position 246,616,819 of record OZ022264.1, on the reverse strand, counting down.
AAGTAAAGGAAACGTTGAAATTAGCGAAGAGGAAGAAGTTTTATCTTAATTTATACGGTCGAATTTACTATAGATATACTTATGCAAGTCTATGTTTAGACCTCAATCTAGGCTGATCAGTTGTTTTGGTTCGTGCGGCAACCTGTGGACAAAATCCGAAAAACAATCAGCGTTTCAGTGCGATATTGATAGATTAATTACATTGTTTGTAAATATATCGAACGGTTTGGATAATAGGATTGCTTGAAAGAAACATCAGGGAAAACACGCGAATTCGAAGAATGCGTCTGCACGTAGAACGACAATTCGTCATTGAAAGTATAATTCGATTAGTTACTTAACTATTGAATATTTTTTAAAGTCATTTCTTGTGAAACAAGTGTACTTTGATGATATTTATTGAATTATATCTTGCACTTTGTTAATGTGCCACTGTAGTATCTTGAGTAGTATACGATAGTTGATTAATGTAGTAAATTAATGACGCATGACCTAAAATCTCGTAGAATATTCTGGCTGCTGGAGTGGAATTTCATTGAACAAAATAAATGGTACTAAACAGATGCCATTTAATTTCCATAACACAAGTTGGCCCTCACACCATCAACAGCTCTCAGCCAAAATAAATTCTATCCTACCTAGTAAAACAGAATTTATTCAATTTTCTCATTGATATACATATCTTGTCTGGTCAATAAAATAACCCAAAGTTCGAATAGATTTCAAAGACAAACAATTTACTTTGCGATATAAAATCAAATTGCTATGTCGTTTCGCCAACCGCACAAAAATACTTCATGGAGTGATAAAAATTACATTATTTGCCTCCAATCGCTATCATACAGTCTGTTCAACAAAAGCGAGTCTTCGATCATGCAAAGAACGCAAAAGAGATCTGCGCCATATTTCACTGTTAGATTCTCTTAGTTGTAGACTAATTCTATAACACTGATTCATTTCAGTAATCGTCCAAGAACTGTGCAAATAAGAAAGTGAAACGATTTTTGAAGTGCGGTAACATCGATGACTTGCCAGATCGTCAGACGCACAGTGCCACCTTGAGTAAAGATTGATGTTTGCTAGAAAGGGTACTTGTGTGCATATTATCTTGATTCAACAGCGACTGAGCTAGAAGAATATCCGGTTTCGAAGGACAAATCTGGAACCCTTTCTATCTGAAACCCAAAGTCCGGCTTTCCCGGCTTCTTTGGTATGAGCTTGGACATATTTTCCCCTGAAAGTTTGAACGAATGATAGTTCGTTTGCTGGTGCATTTGGTACAAAGAATTCTTCATGATTCCCGAGATAAGGATAAAATTTTTTAAATTTTCAAGCAGATTTAGCACGAAAAGCAGCGCTAATTGAGAGCTTACAGACAATCCAGAAGCAATTTGACCAAAACAAAGTCGAAATTGAGTAGAAAAAAACAGATTTGACGAAAATGTTTGAATCCCTTCAAAACTTTCTTGTAGGCTCAAATGGAAATAAAAAAGCTGAAAAAGAAAAAAAAAACAAAAAACCCAATCGGTAAATAATAATTCACTTAAGAGAGAGACAGTCGAGAATACTAGCGATTCCAAAAAAGAAAAATCTGCCAATCAAAATAATAGCCTTCTCGTCACGTTTGCTTCTAACCATGTAGAAATGGAAGAATTTCCGTCACGTTACTCACTAGAGCCGGTGGAAAACGTAAAATCGCTCTAAAGAATACAGCATTTAAACCACAAAATCCTCCACTTAGTGAAAAAACGGTACCATTCACTCTCCGCCAGGCCGAGAAATGGCTGCAGGTAGGAAAAGTATTCCGCACACTGAACTTCAATTAACACCTGCAAAAGGGATTTATCTGAGAGTTAAGGTAAATCTAGAATCTTTCAAGAATGTCTGAAATATGACAACATTTTTAACAGAGAGAAAAATTCAGTATCGTACTTATTTTCTTCCTGAGAAAAAAAAAATCGGTGCGTAATCATTCGAGGCCTACAAGCCCACCGAACAAATAGGAAAGGACTTCAAAGCACAAGGCTCCATCCTATTGAGTGTTTCTTCTTGGAAACACAAACAGGAACGTCAAAATTACTAAAACGTATACTGCCCAGGAATAAAACAGGCAAGCACAATATTAGTGCCATCTGCCACCTGCTAGTTCTGATAGAGACCCAAAAACCAAGCAAGGTTCAGGCAGGCACAATGCCATAATTACCAGCAGTATGGACATTCTTCAAATAAATTGCGGAGAACTGTCCAACAAAAATAAGAAGAGAAAGCAATATGTGTGAATTGTGAGGGAGATCACACTGCACACTATGGCGATTGCCAGCGTAAACCCACTAAAAATCTTCGCTGAAATTGCGAGAAACCAACCCCCGACCAACCAAATCAACCAAGCACAGGTGAGGAAAATAATTGGAATTCCCATCTTCGGGAAAATGGATTAGTTGCTTGCAGGTACGCTACAACAATTCCAGCATGTGATGCAGGACATGATGGCCAAAATAGTCTAGAGTCCAGGGAACAGTCAGAGCCCAATCTCCATCATCTCTGGGAATTCCAACTCTTTAGGCAAACAAAAAAGAAGAGCTCACACAATTCCTCGCTGATCAAAGAGCTAACTGTCAGCAATTCGGTATTCCCAGCTATATTCGCCATTGCAATGGTAGATTAAGTGGTAGGGGAGGTGGTATAGCAGTGATCATTAAAATTACGATTGATCACCACACCATTCAAATTTCCATACTACATGACCTCGAAGCAGCTGCACTGAAAGTGCTGGGTGACGATCTCGAATCGGAGATTTCAGGGTAGTCTCGGAAGATTATTTGATCATCAATAAACAATCTTCTTGCAGACGATCAGAAACAACAGAGCTGGGACCATGCTATACATTTTTGAAGCAGACACGCATCACCCCACCGAGCACACCTGGCCATGTGTCACCCCACCGAGCCAACACGCTATATATCACCTTCAAGAGGTACAAGACTTGATTTGGCAATATCACAAGACATGCATCATCACAGTTTTCAATGAGTTACTATAAGATCACAAGCCAGATCACTTCGCCATTCAGGCGATTTTACATTGACAATCCGCTTAGGCTGAAAAATTTTTCCATAATACGCTGGCCAATATTTTCTGTGCTCTATGGGTAGATAATACCAACATAAATGCCATCAACAGCAGATTAACAGAGAAAGTACACCAAGCCTTTGAAATAAATACCACAACCACTCCAAATGACAGGAAATAGCCCTTATGAACTTTTGGAGCTATAAAAAACCTAATCAAAAAACAGAATTCGAAGCAGGTCCAGAAACACTGGATATCCAATTCTCAAGAGAGACTAATCGTTTAACAAATTTCATCCGGAAAAAAGTAGATGCTTTTCAGAATGAGCAATGGGACAGCTTTCGTTAAAGTCTTGAACCAGCGAACGACAATTTGTAGAGGTTAACGAAATATAAAGTAGCCGAGATACCTATTCACAATACGCAAGTACTATAGTTCGGAAGCATTTGCAAATACACTGGATCTACAGTTCCGTGAAAACAACTTTTCATGCAAAGATTCGGTCCACTGAAACAAAGTCACAGAACGCATAGTACTCTGAGCTATAAAATATAGCTTCCAGCGTCATAATATTAGACCATACATAACATGCGCGAATATGGAAAATAACGCAGCATTTATGGCCACTTGCGCTCTATACATAGTACTCTAAGCTATCAAATATAGCTAATAAGTCTAAATCCTCACTCATTATGAGCTTTTCTGCTGTGCACATAGTCTCAACTACTATGTAACATAGTCAGAACTAATATGAATATAATCTCGGCATATATCGTGAAAGTAGACAAAATAGCGACATCTTTTTAAAGATCTGGCGTAGCCTAGTGGGCATTTAAACTATAGGGTCAAGGGTTGACGTAATTTTAAACCTGGGAAATATAATTTTAGAGCTTTATTACATAGCTCCTAATTCTATGAATTTTCCACCGCGAACTATGGTATCAGGCGTTACGATTCCGAAATAAATATGTATATAGCTTCAGAAGTATATAAATTCTGTCATAATGATTTTTCTCAGTGCATGCTGGTCACAGCCTCTGCTGTTCTCCCTTCGGCCACCATGCATTTCGTGCATAATTCGTGCTTTTTTCTCACCGTGGAATGCATTCGCAACGCCTGCAAATGCTAAAAGTAGGCGATGCATTTGCGCCGCCTACTTTTTGATAAGATTTCTACTTAATCTTTTTGTACAAAAAAACGGAAACTAGCACATACTGGAAAAGGGGATTGCATCGTTAGATTAGACGTCCAAATCTAATTGAAAAAATGTGGCAGCTTTTGAAGCCCAAAATTAGCTGAAAAAAATATGCACTGACCTTGAAGTAGCTCACAGCAGTTTCTTATGAAACACGGGGGCTGTTGAAATACTTGAAAAAAACTCGTGCAAAGTATACCAAAAAGCTATTTTGAACCACAACAGCGCTTTCACCATGTACTACGTAAGAAAGAAGTAACACTTACTAAGCACTTCAAAGTAAAAAAAAACAATATGTTCTATGAAAAACAAAATATCCAAGATACGCTCTTTTTGAACAGACCGTATATATATATATATATATATATATATATATATATATATATATATATATATATATATATATATATATATATATATATATATATATATATATATATATATATATATATATTTGTGGGGGCCATTTTCCCCACCCTAAATATGTTTTTCTTCGAAAATCACCACAGATTTCTTTACGAATTCACCAATATATTAGCCTTACACACTTTTTCGAGTTTTTTTTTCACTGTTTTCACCTGACTGAAAATGAGAAATAATTGCAATAATTAAAATTTTACGAAAAAAATCCACGGTATGTCGATAAACAAAAAGAATATTACTAGAATTTTTGATTCAGATCAGAGATGAAATATAATTTTATGAAATCTACCAGAGCTGCTCTGCATGTGTATTTAATTTGATCAGAATAAGTTTGGACTATGATCTTTAGTATTCGTTTTTGTTAATCCACATGAGACATTGATTTATTTAAAGTAATATTTTAGTATGGGAATAAAAAAACGCTAAAATATGATTGCATTTAAATTCAAATAGCTTATATATTTTACATATTTATAACTTACGAGTAGTTCACGTCTAAAATCTTTTATATTTTACAGCATAACTTATGTCATATTGCTCGCTAGTACAAAAATTGCATCGAATATTTTGCCACACAATTTTCAATTTTTCATTTCAATTCACAGAAAACTAGTTTTCCGATTCATAATCAAACCAATCCATTCTTAAACATTGCATTCCCATGAACTGTATCTTTCATTCGAAATTTTTCTCCTGCTAATATTCTTTTGTTATTGTTTCCTTACTCAAACCACTGTTTATACCTCACCTTGGCCATGCGGCATTTTACTATAAATCTTGGCTCTTTTGTTTATAAACACAAAACAGACAAAAGCTAAGAAAAGAATGCTGTTATGTTCACCTTATTTATTCTCGAAATTATTCTGCAGATACCTACAACAAAATGAAGAAAATCTTCATTCCGAAATAATTTTAATTGAATTACGTAATATTTTCGTAAGACAAATTAAAACCACATTTGAGTCATGTAAGCTTCACTAAAAGCCGCTAGAGTCAAGAGTTCATCCAAAGCACATAAATATGTTTTGCAATAATTAATATATGCTTTTAAAATTTAAATTATAACCATCCCTCTGCTAATGGCATACTCACCTGCCTCTGACTACTCACACCTCTCTTTCGAGGAAATTTTCGTATTATTGACACGTGTAATCGAAATAGAAAAATATGATTTTTAGAGAGCTTAACAAAATACTTCACATGCACACATACTGCCCATCAATTCCATCATCAACATCATCGGTCGTTTGAACAAATGCCAAAACTATGAAAATGACTTTTTAAAATTAGAATTTTCCCAAAGTTGATGGTTGCCTGTAGAACTTAACAAAATGGATGGAAAATCTACATAGAGTTTATGGATCTTTTTTTGGTTCGAGGGAAGATTGACTGATTTGCGTCATAGCGAAATGTGAATTACTTAACAATAGACGATCGTTTGATTTGCTCGCAGGGCTCATGGAAATTTATATGTATGGCTTGCATGTGTACAATGCAATGAATAGTTTTTTAAAAAAATAGTCGTTGAAAATTTTTTGAATGAAACATTACGGTCAATGGGAAAAAATACTTGTTGGGTCGATTGTGTTTTTTTAAACTCAAAACAAGTTCCTTAAAGCCTTTTTAAAAAAACAGATCCTGATCTTCAGAGTAATCTTGGAGTCCACAATTAAATACATCTATGTAAACTGTAGTCTCCTGGTTAAAAAAGTGAAATATACTGGTCTAAATCTCAGAGAAAATTAAAAAGAGAAAAAATAAATACCTAATTGTTTACTTTCATCAAACAAAAATGTTCGTACTTAACCATAAATCTGATCAGCTTCTTTGTTTTTACAGCTTTGCAAAATTCTTAAAATTCATCTGCAGAGTGATGCGAACAGAATAATATGTGCACCTTATTACCTTATTACCATGTGCGCCTTATTACCATATTTGCACCTTATTACCATTATTTAAAAAGAACTTTAGCGGCTGCCTCATGTTTCTTGGATCATCACTGTCTCCTCTGCGCTCCTATACATAGATACAAAAGAAGAGTAGCCGACACTTCCTTTGAATGGTGGAAGTTAATTTGAAGACATTTCAGCTCTTTTCATGATGTTATCGTCCAGATTGTTGTCAGATCCAAAGTCTCTCTACCGTTTCCTCACAGAATTCGAGACCCAGGAGAGTAAGATGGCCACCTAGCTCAGAGGTCGTGATAGCACTTCCATCATCCTCTGGGACAGATTTTTCTGATCAAGACGAAAGCCTGGCGCCGATCACCGAAAACTTCGCTTGGCCACCTTCTAATCATTACCGATAGGTCATTAGTATTAAGTCTAATCACCTCCATAACTTCCTCCAATAAAAAAGGCTCAGCCCAATTGAAATCTAGCGACTATTCTATTTTAGCCTGATAGATATTATTACTATACGCAGTGTTTATCTTACACTCTAAATATATCACCCAGCCTGTACAGTTCGTGGAATCATCTTGGCATTAGTCACTTAAAATCTGTCTTCAACTACAAATTAGATCTAACATATAAATGCATAATAACAAATAATTTAGCTCAATCATACCTAAATCTTAGTCTAGATATTAAATCTAGCCTCTTCTGTTCGTCGGTAGGCCTATTTAATTGAACGTTCATGAGCTACCGTTGGTAAACTATCATAGCGGGGCACTTAAAGGGCTCACATCTTAGTTACGGGGCTGTAAAATGTTTTAGCGCAGAGATGCAGGATTTTTCGTTCGAATACCTCTGCCATATCAATATTAAGATAGTTAATAATAACTAATCCACAATGGGGATGTATAACTCAGGATAGGCAGAATAAAGTTTGATAGCATATGGATTTTGCCCATCTTTTTGGCGAAAAAGTTCCTGATGCGTTGATTTTTCACATAAGGATTAAACTTGAGAAATTCGTGGAAATCAGCACTAATATACCTAAACGATGAGCTCAGAAATATCTTAGAAGTTTTGAACGAACCATTCAATTTACTGTTTTTGTTGCGTAACGTTTGAAATTTGGTTGCGTAAAGTGTCATACTTGGAAGGATTGCTAAACATACAAAGCGATATCTTACTGTTTTTTTTTTGACTTAGTACCCAATTTGTTAGAGCAAAAACTTATTGTTCTACCAAGAAGTATTCCAGTCTCTATGCTGCTTTGATCTAGTTTTGGCTCATGTGTTGCATATGGAGGACTTCAACTTGGAGTTACTGGAATAGAAAAATTACCAGTGAATATAGTGCCACTCATTGGTTTGATTCAGGCACCCATTCAGAACTAGGTTAACTCAAAGCGCTGAATGTTGACATGGCTGGATTTGAACCGTTGACTAAATGCGTGTGAACCTTCATCGATTGAAACATACTTTTTTTCAATTATATAAAATAACTTTGTAAATATAAACGCCTAAATTCGGACGGTTTTTCAGAGGCTTATTTAAAATAGAAGGAACAAATGAATCGTTTTGAAAGTGATCATGTTTGTTCATTACATATTGAAATACAAGAATCTGATTTTATTTAATTTTTTTTTTTCAAAATGGCCGCCGTAGTAACCAATCTCCTGAGACCCTCGCGGCGAAAGGCGTCAATCGGCGGGATTTTTAACATCAGTTACAGCAATTTTAAATCAAAAAATGGATTGGAGTGTGTTTATTAAACATGTATCTTCTAGTTGAACCAAAAAAGTAAAAAAATCGTAAATTAGCACGCCGCATAAAAAAGTACGGGTTTTTACTCTTTTTTTCGACAGTTTTTGGGTCAAAAATACTAAATTTTTAAAAATTTTTTTGCCAACTAGAAGCTTATACTGTAGAAAAAACTTGTGACAAGTTTCATAAGAATCGGTTGAGAACTTTTTGAGTTATCTTGCCCGCCAATTTAAAAAAAGTCGTTTTGAGAAAAACGCGTAGTTTTGACACACAGAAACTCGATGATTACATTGACTTCTCAACTAATCATCGATTCCAGGCCCATACAAAAGTCCTTCAGGACGTTCATAGTACTGGTTTTTTGCTCAGCTCTTCTTGACACGCTTGACCAGCTTTTTTAGTTGTCAAAGAGCTGCGGTGATTTTCTCGACTCACTAGCGAGGGTCGAGCGCTCCAGTACGGATTCAATAGCGCTCGAGCGTCGAGTTGAGGGCGAGCACTTAAATGAGTTTTTCCCAATCACATTCTTTAAATCTCTACAATCTATGCAAAAAATAAATCAATTGAACCAGAATCAATGATTTTGACCCTTCTAACATACTTTCTTCTATTCGCAAAACTTTCACGAATTCTATTCAGCTCCATGTCTCAGAGCCATCATTTCATGTTAGCACAAATCGGACATTACGTCTAGCACTTTAATTCGTGACATATCTCACAGTTTAAATGGATATCATGAAAAACTTCAATACGTGCAGTTTATAGAAATTAAGCTTTAAATAGACACTAATTGAAAATAGTTTGATGAAACTAGCTAAAGTTTTTTTTCTCTCTTGTAAAAAAAAATCATTGAGCTTATAATTTTATCGTTAAAAAGCTCGATTATTCAAAAATTTGATGTATATATTTTTAATTTATTGCAACTCCTATCAATTTATGCCATTTATATAACGATAAATATATGGGAGTATATCGAAATCTATTCTCTTTAATATAATCCCCATCTTCTTTCGATTATACCCTTAGATAATCCGATTCAAGCATATACCTTTATTCATCTCTCTACTGTCTCTTTTAAAAAAAAATTCCTTGTTACCAAGCAATTTGTCCGTTCATCCACCCGTAAATAACATGGAAGATAAAGAAAGGTCGTGAAATGTCACTAAACTCGGTACACATTCGCATATAAACCTACATCTAATAATTTTGTTTTCTTTAGTCAAATAAAAGTAGAATCAAATTTATCTCTCACTCACTCTAGGACATCGGAAATCATTAACTGAGAAAATGTTAGTCGTCAGTGTTTGAATAGCTAATGTACTTTGTATTCATTTTCAGTAATAGGGTGGATAGTAGGTGTCAATTTCTCTTTCGTTCGACTGATTTGTCTTTGTCCGGCCAAATAGAAAATAATTAAATTTATTCTGTTTCAATTTGATACTACTATTTCATAGAATATGCCTTAGGAATTTAAAGAGTTTAAAGTATAAGTTTAAAAAATACTATTCTATCTTAAGATACATGTAAATATAATTACCAATCATTTATTTTAAAACAACTATGTATAGTAAGGCACGAGTTATACCGAAATTTAATGTTCGCATTTCTTTACTCGCAAAAAATTGAACTTACACTCATGAAAGCTCAGTTGATATGTTTTCCTTAAATCTTAGATGAAACGACACAAAACAAGTAGAAAATTTCACTAATATTATCAAAAATTCAATATTAAGGATTTATATGAAAAGAAAGCTTGTGTTTGCTAGAAGAAATATAATTAGAAAAATTGTAGGAAAATATTTGCTTGACTTGTTTTTTATAATTATCATAAAAGCTTATTTTAAACACAAAAAAAATAAACCATTTTTTATGAAAATTAGAAAAGAATAGTGAGTAAAATATTTTTATATAATTTGCCTATTTATAATTCTACAAATTTTCAGGGGAAAATTCTACTTAAAGGGGTTTACGAAGTCACGAGAACAGTCAAATGCAATTTTTCATAAATTTTTCCTGGAAAGGCATTTTGTTTAATTAACGTAAATATTTATACAAATATTACTGTAACTTTTGACTTTATATTGATATTTTTTTTGCAAAAATAACGATTTCTATAGTTCCTACAGCCGATCTCCGAGAGCATCTATAAGAAAGTTGTTTGCGGTGAACACGATATGTCTCGCTTTGGTTTGGATCATTTGAAATACAAAAAAAAAATAAAAAATTTGTGTGATAAAGTTTTAACAAATGGCGGCTTCTAAAAAAAACAATTTTTAATTTTCGACATAAATTTTGACCTTGAATTGTTCATCAAAAAGAAAATAGTCATCGGCGTAAAAAAAAAACCTTGAAAATTTGAGATTGATTCGTTTCTGAGGAACAAAAGTTTTAAGAGCAACACGTTTAAATTTTCAAAAGCATTTTGCAAATAATAAACACATTTTTCAACTTACACTGGCATCTGCTAACTGTCAACTCTGCTGTCACGCTATCTTTTCCAAAGCCATGAACTTGCGTGGAAAATTGGCCGATAAAGTCCAATTGTCAAAGTAGCCGTAGATTAGCCTTTTCTGCTTTCTGTTGAAATGCAAACGTGATCAGTTTATGGTTAACGAAAGAGCTTGATTCCGCTGTATGTTAACCTTCAAGATATCTAAGATATCTTAAAGCTTCCTGTACTGACGCTGCGGGTCACCGAACTTCCGCCGAGAGAATCCTAATGGCTCCCAATTATCACATATAAGCTGTTCCAAAACTGCACCCATGGACGTATTCGATGCATCACACTGAATTGCCAAAGTGGCGTTTTCAATTTGAAGTCTTAAAAGTGCTGCATCGCCGAACTGTTTTTTTTTGCATCGCTCAAAAGCTGTTCAGCTGCCAGGTTCCAGTTTACTGAACTTATATCCTTTTTCTTAGTTTCAATCAGTAATTTTTGTAAAAGAGTTTTGGCTTTTGACGCGTTTTTGACAAATCGTCTATAAAAATTGACTGCGTCTAAAAATCTTCGGAAAAGCCTGTCAAGGCGGCTGGCTTTTTGGAGTCTAAAATTGTTTGCACTAGTTCTAGAAGCGGTTTCGACCCATGATCGTCAATAATTTGCTAATATTACTCCAAAAACGCATTTCCAAACATTGATAGATAATCTGTCTTCTCGTAACGTATTCTGTCGCAGCACTGTCAGTGCTCTTCATAAGCTCTTGAGGCAACAAGGATGTCGTCAAGCTCTAAGTTGATATACTGCTTAAACGTCTGTGCAGCGTTGCAAAGCCTGAAGCTTATTACTTTCGTAGAGGGCATATAGTATGAAAATCGCTCTTTTTAGTACGGCCTTTGATGACACAGGAATCTGGTTATAAGTCCGTATCAAGAACCGGCACTGGATTTGAAAATCTTGGATCCATTGGGCCGTTGCAAAAAATCGCCCAAATGAGCTGTCGGTAATTTTTTCAGCCTTCAGTCGTCTGCTATCACCATATGGTCTTCAATACCCATTCTTTTTGGCGTTCAACCATAAAAGCAAACTCCGTTTCAGGTTCTTTAAACTTCTCTGGAGTGAAGCTACGAGCTCACAGTGCAATCGGGATCCTCACGTACAAATATGGTGAAGAAAAATATGACTGGCGACTTTTTTGATGTTAGAGATGATCTTAACGAACGATTACTGAATATCTTCTTATTCTATGTTGGCTGCAATGGCTAAGATCTGCTGCAGAAGCTGTTCACCGATACTGGCGGTACGCAAGAGGTTAGTTGTACTATCTATAACCTTCCGGCCGCGTAAGTCTACCACGAGTCCGTTGTATTTCAAAACTTCCGCTCCAATTATCGGTTAAGCAACATCTGCAGCGTTAGCACCCCAGTTAAAAGGGCATCCAAAATCGTAATTGAAGAAGAAGTACAGTACGTTCCACAAAAACGTGTCTTAAAAAAGTGTTAAAAACCCAATCATTAATTATTTTTCATTTTATTTCCTAAAATATACATAGTTACAAGTTCGCAAATGATCTCAATACCAAGTCCAATCACCTTTATTATTTATAATTGCTTCGCAACTTTTGCGATAACTCTGGCTAAATTTTTGAACATAATTCACACTAAGATGTCGCCAAATATGTTTCAAGGTGCGTATAAGTTGCCGTGTTCTGGATGTTCTTTTCCCTTTTAGTCTAAGCTTCATCAGCGACCACACATTTTCAATGGGATTCGCTTCTGGACTCTGTGATGGCCAATTCAAAGTTTATATCCCATTTCCCTCCTTCCAAGATGTGCAGAGGCGACTTCAATGCTTGGGATAATTATCCTCTTGTAGAACCCAGTCATCGTTTTCAATTCCATATAAATTCTCTGCGGACCTCAGTAGTCTTTTTTTTTATACAAAGTAAGCATTAGTTGAGCATCCAAATTTTTAGTGAAAATAATTAACTCTCCGAATCCCTTTTCTGAGGAGCAGCCACAAACATGCATCTTTGCTGAATGTTTAGCTGTACGCTCCAAAATGTTTGTCCATTTTTTGTCCAAGCCTTCCGCCTGTAGTTGTACACAACAAAAGTTGATTCGTCGGTAAATATTACTTTGCGAAAATCACGTTCCAAATTCTCATTTGCCCAGCTCAGCTTTTTTTCTACTTGTGTTGCTGTCAGTATAGGGGTTTAGGATTCGTACTTCGGTTTTGCCAGATTCTTGGAGTCTCCGTCTAATTGTATTAATTGAGACTAGAACACTTTTTCTAACAAGTTTTTCTCGGGCCTGCCTCAGACTAAGCGTTTGGTTTTTCCGAAATATCTCACAAATCACTTTGCCAACCCTTGTCAAACTACCTCTAATCCAGCCTCTACCTGTCTCATCATCCACATTCCCACATTCTGTATCAACTTCTTCACAAACGAATCACTTTGTGATGAGTAACTAAAAATACAATGGAAAAACACCTTGTACGCAGCACTCATATTTTAAATATGTTTTCTTCACGAAAGTTCAAACTAAAATGACAAAGTTAATGAGGTGCGATCTTCTTAAAAGTGTATTAACAGTAATTTACTGTTACACGTATGGGTGCAGCCACAAAGGATAAAATAACATGAGTCACGCTTTTATGGAACACACTGTAACATAATCGGTCTTTTCTCGTCCCTCTAGATTTCGATATGCATCGCGATCCGTGGTATCGACCTCTTAATCTGCTACGGAAGCGAGATTCTAGTCTGCTGAGCTGATTACCTAGTTAGGTCATTACCTTCATTTCCTGCTTTGCGCTTTTCGCACTTCGGATGCATTAAGTCGTTGGTGTAGCTCTAACATCATGTCCGCCCTCTTAACGAGCTTCTCAGCGGCAAGTTCACTGGAAATGTCTAGAACTACGCGTATTTTCTAAAGCAGGGTTGAGAATCGCATCAATAACTTAACTTTCCCACGTTTTTTTCAAGTCCTGACGATCGTGTGAAGACTTTTTGACATCGCGATTATGTCCTCGCAATACTCTGCGAAGTCTTGTCCCTTCTGACTCCTCAAACGCTAAAATAATCCGCTGCTTGGCATATCCGTACTTATCCGTTGGTGGTGGAATACTGGCAATGGCTATTACATACGGCATGATTTCCGCCTTGGAATCTTAAATCACGTACTTGAATTAAGTTTCATCCAATCAAAAACTCCAAAGGTTTGGAAGCTTGTTAGCTCAAATCAGGATAATTATTTAAATCACGCTAAAAAAAATATAAAAAACCGATTAGGTGTAGTTAAGGGGGGTACACTTATAATTTTGAGAAAATCGATTTTATTTTCTTTGCATTTTCTAAAAGTAGCATATTTCAAAAGCAAATTTCAGACGAATCGGACAATTCTTTATGGAGATAAATAACTTTGAATGAAGTCGTCTGTATTGCATAAAGCGTTTTTCGCATGCCTTAAAAGCATTTTTCTCGAAACTATGTTTTCGAAGTCGGTGATCACTGTAACTTGAAAACGGCTTTATCGATCAGCATGAAATTTTCCTCACTTATTTGATATGTAATTATCCTCCGGATGAAAGAAGGATTTTTCGATTGGACGATAATTTTTTTTCAATAGCCGAAAATATGAGTGAAATTTTGGACGGAAATACAATTTTGAATTTCAACTACCGCCATTTTTCGAAAAATGAAAATATGCCAAAGTCCTTCGTTCATCCTGAGCTCTAAGTCATTAACTAATAATCCCGGTTTTTTTTTATTTCGGATGATCCAGTGGCAAGCTACAGTGATCACGGCAAAAAAAACATTTTTTTGGACCCCTCGAAAATTTACTCTATTTCGACTATTTTTCAACCATTTGCCTTAAAAAAATTACAATAGCTTCTACAAATGTATTTCTTTCAAGTAAAAAAAAACATTTGTTATTAATTATTTTAATGTGTGCATAAAAAAAGAGCTTTGAGAAAAGACCTGAAAAAGAGTTTTTTTTGGACGTCTTAAGTGTACCTAACCCCTTAATTAAATATAGACTCTATATCTTTCTCTAATAACAATCTAATTAAAATTTTATGACATCATCGAACTACTTTCCCATTCAAATAATATAAATTTTCAATGTTACTACAGTAACGAAACACTCAATCATCGTGTGCAATTGTTTAAACACAAGCACTTATATTCTCCGATATTACATTACCAATCTCTCGCGAACCATATAATTACTGATAAAGTGTTATAATGATATATATTAATAATGATATCGATTGACTAGTAGACCTTAGACCATTTTCAAAATGCATGCATGATGTACGTTTGTACATATGTTCGCATGTAAGTATGTACGTCGACATACAAGTTCACTTCTATTTTTATTCATTCTATGATTTCCACGACTCTAGACAACTTAGAATAACGATGATTTATATTGTACTTCTTCGGTGTTTCGAAACACCAACTTTATTATACACATGAGAAGCTAGCTAGCTAGCTGGCTAGCTGGCTCACAGACAATCAGACTACTACTGTACGATATATGTGCACATATGAGAACGCAGTAAAAATAAACCTTCAAATGCGTTCTATTTGTATATAAACAATTGCAAGGCAAGTTTTATGACGATATGGTGGGGGAGTGACGGGCTGCGAAAAAATATGGGAGAATCTAAATTTTTGAGTCTTAGAAAAGTCTACTAGATATACAGATAATTATAAGTGAATTCTATTGTTAATTGATTTAGATAAATTTTGAATCTAATATTATCAGTATAAATATTGCATGATATTCATGTCTGAAATATTTGTCTATTTATAACTGCCAATAATTAATTGATATCGGATTAAAGCTGAGAAATTTTCTTACTGATATTCGATTATTTCTAATTCAACTTATTTTCGTTATTAAAAACAAAAGATGTCATTAAAAATATTGATACGTATATCAAGAAACTAAAATAAATGCAAATCCTTTCTGAAAAAATTGCTATTCAAATTAAAACTTCTTAAATCCAAATGTCAGAAAAATAACCGTATTATCGTAAAATTAATTTAATCATCTACAAATATTTTCTCGTCCAGTTCTCTTAACTCGACTGCCACGAATTCACGTTCTATTGTTTAAATATCGCTCACATTTACGACCTTGACCAAATTATTAACGCTATCAAACGCAGATTCTGCGTAGACAAAAATCTAATCTCAAAATGAATCATAATCAAATCCAACAACTAATTTTCTTAAACGCAAAAACCAAACTATCAAGTTTTATACTAAGTTTCATAGAAGCAAGCCAGATATTTAAAAAAAAAAAATAGATAAAAACTTTAATTTAGAAAACATAATGTAGACGATTATTATGAAACTATCTAATTTTACATGTTTTCCTTTGTTTTATAGATCGGTCGGGAGCATTAATTTAGATTTACCATGGAGGACGGTCATCAAAAAACCGTCGAGGAGTCATTAAACTTTTTTGGCACAGACCCGGAACGGGGCTTGTCAGTTGAACAAGTCAAAAAGAATCAAGCGAAATACGGACCTAATGGTGAGTTGTTTTATTTTATGTGATTATTAAATAAAATTTAACAACACTAGATCACATTCGAAATGACAATAGATTTTAAAAACATTTTTATTGATGTTCCGCGTCTATAATAAATAAATCGCACCAACAAATTCAAATCTGAAATTGAAGACAGAAAATATTGACTAAAGATACAGTAAAACTTTCTACAGCATCTTCCCAAATATAGTCCCAGATGTAGGCTCATTAACTGAACTGGAAAAATATTTCCTTTCGTTTTTACAATAAGAATCTGCACTGATATTCTACTCCAGTGCATCAATTTGTATTTTCGATGTATATGATGTTTCATCCACCTTTTATTGGATCTTGCATACAGTCATGGTAATTTTTTCCGGAAATCAGCGGTCGGTTTGTATGGAAAAGCAAGTTGTGGGCGATATTGAAAGCGGGCGCCTATTTCACGCACATTCATCTTTCTCAGACCGTTTTGTGGGAGGGAAAAATTTGTCTATCAAAGCATTTTAATATTTGAAAATTTTCCGTGTTATTTTTTCGTAGTTTTATCTGTAACCACAATATTGACAAGATAGTAATGCACTCTTGAGATGAATTTTAAAATTATTTAGCCACTTTTTTATATTTGTCGGTACCGAAATGATATTCAATGCTTCAATAACGTGTACATTGTTTTAAAAATAATGTTCAATAGAAACAAAAGATAACATAAAGTGAAAAGCATAAAAAACAAAATTATACTACCAAAATGTAACAGTTTTGAGAATCAAGCTCGTCGATTTTAAGCCTGCATCATTAAAAGCACAGCGTGATATAATTTTTCCGATACCTTAACTCAGACGTTTTGATCTCTCAATTGTTGCTACGCATTAATGCTGCGCTGTGGTCTTAATTCAAATATTTCATTAACCAGTAAATGTTCTTCGCTTTGTATTTTTTATGAGAATGTCCGCGGTTTGAGGACCAAACTTAATGAAGTTCTGCTAGCTAGTGCTATTAATACTCATCAAATCATCTGTTTCACAGAAAAATGGCTTACCGACAATATTCGGAATAGAGAATTCCTACCATGTCGCTCCGTTTTCCGGAGAGATCGTAATTGCATTGCTTTCTGCAAAGACGATGGCGGTGGTGTTTTAATCGTATTTATATCGCCACCTACAAATCTTTTTTCGCTGAACTTCCTAGCTTCATTCTCTCTAGGTTTCCTTCATCTCCTCTCCTTATTTTTGGTGACTTTAACATGCCTTCTGTGGAGTGGGACTCCAATAACCTCAGTATACTATCCCACAATCACATCTCTGTTGCGACTTATGCCTTTCTTTCATTTTGTCCTTGTTCTCAAATTAACTACCTTCGCAATACCAACGACATAATTCTTGATTTAGTTCTTTCTAGTATTCTTTTAGATTCCCTTTCTTTTTCTCTCTCTCTCTCTCTCTCTCTCTCTCTCTCTTTCTCTCCTGCTTCTTTCCCATATGTGCAATCGGATCCTCATCACCCTCCTCTCTCGTTGATGTTGAAATATCCTTCCATTCAGAGCTATAACTTCTTCAAAGCTGACTTTCAGAATATGTCTGCTTAAATCAGTTTTATCAACTGGTATTTCTTACGGAATAGGATGTCGATTGCGCTTTGTCAAAGTTCAACTCTTTCTGTTTTTACCTTATTTTTGGCTTTACTCCCGTTAATCGTCCACTCAAACCTAAAGATGTTCCTTGGTTCGCATTGAAAGTTTCTGATGCTCTAAAAGCTAAGGAAAAAGCTCGTGATAGGCCGAAGAAGACGGGCTCTTTCGCTGATGGTCTTCAGGATTTCCGTAGTTAGCGTTCTGATTCTAAAAGAGTGCTCAAGCAGGCTATGCGTGACTACTTCTCGACCATCGAGGCTTCAATCTGTTCTAATCAACCAAGATCCTTTTCGTCTTATATCCGTTCCCTTAAGTCCAATTCCTCAGTTCCTAATTCTATGTATTTTGATAATGTTATTGCCTCTACTCCTCAGGCTATTTGCGATCCTTTGGCTGCCTTTTTTTTCCTCTTCCTTAAGGAAAACGCACTGAATACCTCTACAGCTTCTGTTTCCCAACGTTCTGCTCCTCCTTTATCCATGCTTAGTTCCAATCCCTTGGAAGTTGAAACTTTTACCCACACCTTAGATACCAATGCTAGTTCCGGTCCTGACGGTATTCCCAATATGCTTGTCAAATCCCTCTCATCCTCTCTCTGTGTTCCGGTAGCTCCCATTTTCAACATTATCCTTGCTTCTGGTGTATTCTCTTTATGCGAATCCGCCAATATTTTCCCCATTTTCAAATCTAGTGACCCTTCTGTAATCTCCAATTATCGGCCTATATCCATCCTCTGTTGTTTTAGTAAACTCCTTGAACGTCTTGTCCATAATATAATTTTTCCGACTGTATAATCTTTACTTGCTCCTGAGCAGCACGATTTCGTAAAGGGTCGCTCTATTACGACCAATCTTATGGTACTCACTAATTTTTTTCGCTTCTGCCTTCGATTATCAACGTCAAGTTGATGTAATCTATACGGACTTTTCCAAGATTTTTAATTCTTTGAACCATAGCCTGGTTTGGTATTTTCGGTCCCCTCCTATTCTGGTTTTCCTCCTATCTTCATAGTCGTCCTTGCAGAGTCACTTTAAACGGTTCCTTTTCCTTTCCTATATTTCCCACATCCGGAGTTCCTTAGGGTTCTATCCTATTATTTTTTTATTTTCATTTTTTTTTGTCAATGACCTTCCTTCTGTTATCAACGCCTCTTTCTTTATATGTGGATGACTCAAAATTATATAGGGCAATTAAGTCTGCAGACGATTGTCCCCAATTGCAAGCTGATTTGATTGTCCTCAATCACTGGTCCCTAAATAACATTTTGCCATTAAACATTTCGAAGTGTCACCAGATGTCATTCTCATATAAAAATGCTCCTCATGTGTTCACTTATTCTTGTATGGTGTTTCCTTATCAGCTGTCGAGCATTTTAAAGACCTTAGCGTAGTGTTTGATTCCAAATTGAAATTTAATGTACATGCGATGAATATTACGGCCAGAGCTTCTAGGATTGTTGGCTTTGTCTTGCGTTCTTCGTACATGTTTACCGATATTTCCACATGTATTATTTTATTTGTAATAGTAAAAGTCCGAGCTAAAGTTTAAAAATAGCATAAATTTATAAAGTATAAACGGCAGTTTAATCGGTTCGTGAACAGGAAAAATTCCCGTTTTTCAAGTGAGACAAAGCCATAAGACCCCCATCAGATTCAATTACTTACCTAATGAGTACTCAAATCAACGAAAATATATCGCAAAACGGTCACTGAAATCGTGCGATCTAATGCCATTTGTAGGGTTATGCAAAATCTTTGGTCTATGCCGCTAAATCTTAAAAAATTTTCATTCAGAGTAGTATTTTGGGACGGGTGTCGGAAAGTATTTATAAGGTTCACTGCGAACGATACAGGATTAAGTGAGATTATTGGTCACTAAAAAACACGCACCGGTCGCAATACTTCAGCACAACCCTGCTACTAGCAGCTACCAGGCATCACAACAGGTTACTTTCATTTTGTCAGGCTGCCAAGAGTTTGTGAGGCATCCTTCAAGCGCAACAACGGTCATCTAACCGCTAATCTCCACAAGTCGCTTTCCATCCTCTTTCTCCACAAGTACTTTCTGGCGCTACTCCAGGAAGTCCATTAAAAACTGGCTCAGGTAAAAAATCACAACTAACCCACAATTTTAAGGCATTTATAAGTCTAATTGTAAGGATCGTAACCCAGTTCTGCTCCTGCTCTTCTAGCTTCTGATATGTTCAAGAAGAGCTCGGTATGCTCATTCGTAAATTAGGATTACTCACGCTATGACTAGCGTGGCGTTTCCTGAAATTGGTCGATAGCTGCTTGCAATTCAAAGCGCTCTCCTACACTGAACGTCCGCTATCCTGGCTTGATACCTTTCAAACCTTAAAGCAATGGCACACATGTTCATGGGGATAACGTTGGTATTCTCCCCTTCGTCAGCATGCCAAAATCAAACTTTTCTAATGGCCTTCTCTTCCGTTGATTTAGGTGATTTAGGGATTTCATGCTGTGGTGACAGCGGCTACGTCGTCTGCACAGCCTGTCAAAAGCACGCCTTCGGGTATATCGAGGCGCAAGAGATCATTATCTGCAACATTCCACAAGTTTGCCCCAACAATGGACCCATGTACTGCTTCGGAAAAAACGTCGTTTCAAGTAGTCTCGCACCATGACCAGCAACTAGTCTTCTATCTAGCAATTTTACTGAGAAGGGTCCAACAAGTCTGTCCATCTTGCTCTCTTTCCCTTTGTAATTTTTCCAGTGTGATAGAAAGATATCCACCAACAATTAAGCGTAGTAATGTTGATGGGTATCTCGCTATAACTGCTTTAAGCACTTGGATGTTATCAGGGTCCGAGACATTTCACCTTTTCAATCTGACAGCCG
Organism: Nemotelus pantherinus; assembly: GCA_963978885.1. NCBI lineage: Eukaryota > Metazoa > Arthropoda > Insecta > Diptera > Stratiomyidae > Nemotelus > Nemotelus pantherinus. The sequence goes on along the minus strand of OZ022264.1, from coordinate 246,595,999 downwards.
CTCTGCGTAGTTCTTCCTTAGTGATAAATGAGACATATTCTTGGCGAACTGTAAGTAAGTTCCCAGAAATTGAAATGGCAGGATACGCTTCGCAAAAATAACCACAGGGTCTATATGCCTGTAATTTTACTCAAATCAATCTCAGGAACAATTTTTCATAATGAATAAATACAATTTATTGAAATCCAATTATAAAGAGTTTAAAGTTAATGTCACTCTTTGACAAACATTCCATATATCAAAGAATATTCAACAAGATTCCATTGAAAGGGTCTTTGCCTCTACTACGAATCTGACTTCTGAGCTCAACACTTGATTTTGACATCTCCATTTTTTCTGCTATAGCGCCTGTGCTACTAAACACTGAGAAAAGTATAGCGCTAGAGACCATAGTAAATATACTTCTGGCTTTTGATTTGGAGATTGAGATAAAATATATCGTTTGACACCATAATGTAATCTATAAATTCATAGGAGTAGAAGCTACCTATTATAGCTTGCGAAGCCACGTATTTTGGTCCTTCACGCCATGCATCCTAGCTCTCATAAAAAGCAATGTGAAAACGGAACTATCCCCGTTTTAGGCCATTTCGGAGTTTTGATGGTTATAATTGATATAAATCTCTGTTTACATTACTGAAATACATATTATTTCTTAAAAAAAATTCTGCTCGAATCTGGGCTCAAACCTATGTCCTTTTTTAAGAACCGATACTCTAGCCATTAAGCTACACGATCTTATTGAAAGCTATTGTTATTAAGCCTACTTTAATGATATGTGCCGTCACTATGTTCATGGTTGTTGAGGCTATGTTACATAGCAGTTGAGACTATGTGCATAGCAGAAATGCCCATGACTTATGGGAATTTGACCTTTTAAGCTATATTTTGTATCCCAAGGTACTAATACATAGCGTGTGCGACCATAAATACTGTGCTATGCTATATAAGACGAAGTTATGTGAAGTGAAGTTTTCGTAGTTACTGATTAGAGTGTGATTATTAGGATAGAGTTCTGCTGATTTTTTCTGAAGATTAAAACCCTTCCAAAACTTTCCAGAATTTGGGCTTAACTAACTTATTAGACAGGGCAACAAAATCATGTACAATAGAGGGCGGACCATTTAGCGGGTTCTTTTTCAAATCATTATAAAAATGAAAACTGTTAAATATATGTTAAAAATTGCTGCTTTATTGAAAAAATTGAACTTTCCGATTAACTATGAAGTACAATTTCATTTAAATAGCTGCTTCGTTTGGCAATAACTCATTCTGTCAACCCAATTTTTCAGTACACTTTCGATCGTTCCAGGCTGTATCTGCCTATCTGTATCGGCCAATATTGTGCATAAGCTACGCTTCAAAAATCTGACTAAACTTTTACTTTTTGAGGATGCGTTACCTTATCTACAGGAGGCCCAGTAGCTCTGCTCGCTAAGGCGTCAGGCCGAAAAGCGGCGTGCTACAGGGCCTGCGGGTTCGAATCCCGCCAGTGCCATGGCTGTAAGTGTGAATGCGTGTGATTGTCTATGAGGATGGCAACGGGCCCAAACTGGTGGCCTAATGCTGGCCGCGTTCCCGGCAGCCCTCTTCACTAACCTAACCTACCTTCTCTAAGATTACGTGACGGTTTTCACAGCCCCAAATTTTACAACTTACTGGTTTAGTATTAAGCTGATCCACGTAAATGCTAAGATCAACTTCAGAAGAGTACTGTGAAAAAATTGGGCTATTGAGTTGTGCTGTGTAAAATCCTACCTACGAAGCAGCTCTTGGGTGTCCAAACAAACCCCGTAGCTGCTTCGTTTTGGTAAAGTGAAACCCCGTAGCTGCTTCGTTTTGGTAAAGTGAAGCTATGTTATGCTTTCAGAGCAGCTATAGCATACTTATTGAACACACTCCGAATCGCAACTACATTCAAAAAATTTTACTTCAAAATTATTTAAGGAATGCAAAACAACAAATTTAAAAAAACTACTAATTTTATATTGTTGCTTTATCACTATTCAATTACCTGTTATGAACACGCCACCGGTACATATTTATGCTGTGCTAAAAACGAGATAAGATTAATATGTTATCAGTTCAATTTTCACACAATCTTTTGGCCAACACCAGACAAGAATGGCGTATCATAAAATATTAGCTGGCAACAACCAGTCTTTAACCGATAAGTAGCTAACTCTGTTGCACAAAAATGTGCACCTTATAAAAGTATCATCCTGCAAATAAATATTTTACTCAAACAATGTGTGACTTGTTTTCGTCTGCTTAGATGAATGAACTGCAAAGCACAAAATACACTCAAATTATTGAAACAATGTACAAAAACTGAACAAAAGAAAACTATGTACCATTGTTTTCTCGCTGTGAGTCATGCATTTTGCATGAAACTATAGACAATTTGTTGATAATTTGTTTCAAAAAGACTTCATTGACATATCAATAACATCAAGTTTAAATATAAATATCTCGTGGACTATTTACTGTCGAATTTACAATTATCTCGGGTCTAAAATAGTAATTTTATTTTTCAAGATCGAGCAAGCTTTTTATCGATCATATTTTTAGTTTTAATATCATCATCAAAAGAAACTTTACGCCATAGGTGAGATTTTAACATGATACTATAAATCACCGAATCACCATTACTTAACTCCTTTAGAGCAAAAAAAAATTGTTTTCAAATAAAATTGTAAAAAAAAAGACGTCGTCACCGCACGATTTGCTTGATTTCATTTCTCGTACTCAATACTGATTCGTAGTTGGGAGGAGTGATATTTATGCTATCTTTCGATTATTCCCGAGAAAAGCATACAAGTATCCATGTACGCCCCAAGTATACCGCTATGCATACGTGGCGAAAGCTGTTTTCTATTTCCTTGAGTCAAGAAATAAATATAATAACATTTTACCCAACTTTCATCGCAAGTATGACGCAACTTTATTCAATGTTTTCAGTACGAAATGCGCGTTTGCTCAATACGAAAATAAAACAAAAACTAAACACCATGTCATCGTATAACAAATATAATAAAAATTTCAAAAATTCAATGCTTCGGAAAATTTATAAGTAGTTCGAATTGAACGTGAAAATGCTTAATAGCATTCTATTAAGTCTATTAAAATGAATTTTACGATCAGATGCGTGTCACTCGAAATGATTTTATACCACGAGATCGCTTGAACGGCTACAGATCTGTAGAAAACACTAAAAAAAAAACTATTTTCACAAGAAACTCTGGAAATTTTGTTTCAGCTTGGAAAAATTATACTCACAAAAAGTCTAGTCTCCCCAAGCTGTATGAAGTCTCTTATGACGTCATATTGACTTTATTAGTGAATTACGAGTTTATTAGATTGGAAGGCGAACTGAGTTGTGTAAACAAAACAAAAAAGTAACATGAATTTCACTAATGTGTAGATTATAATATGTATGGAACGTCAATAGCGATAAAGTAATTTTATGGTATCCTTGAAATTCTGTGTTCAGGTAATATTATTTGTGGTGTATGATTGAAATCAACAAAACGAAAATTATTTATTTAAAATTCCACAGCATATGGTGAGCAAACATAGAAAAATAGCAAATTAAATTTAGACGAATTCTATCGTAGTTTCGGATAAACTTCATTAAATGTTTTATCCATATTTCAAAAATAAATCCAATTTTTCTTATCTCAAAATTTTGAAAATGCTTCGAAAACACTCAAACTTATTTAATCGTGCCTCGAAACTTGCTTTAACTTTTTGATTGATAGACTGTTAAAATATTCCTGGATTCTAAAGTGAACTAAGTTTCATTTGATTATAACAAAAAGTCTTAAAACATAAGACCCTATAGGATATAAGTCTCATAACGCACATTAAACGCCCATATTTCTTAATGTCAAATGAAAATATATAAACCGTTATAATCTCTAGAAGCCGCAAAATGCCAACTTTAAATTAGCCATTAGGCTTCCAATAAAAAATATCCATCCGTGTTAAAAAAAAATATCCATCCGTTTGATATAATTCATAATTCACTGTAAAATTTATACTTTTAAGTGAGACTTCATTATAATTCAGCTTCAAAACAGTAATTTTGTAAATGTACCTTTCTTTGCATACTCGCACTGTTAGAATCTATTGGTGTTCCTACCGGTACCGGTACCACGGCTTTTTTCGAGGTTGTTGGCTGTTACAAGCGATACAAATCCGAATTTCCGAATTTTTCCCTTCGTACAATGTTTACCGCCGTGATCGTAATCGTTTGGTAAGTAATAAGGCTGATGGTGGTGGGGTGCTTATTGCTGTGCTCAGGACTCTCAATAGTAAACTTTGCGCTGATTTTATCCCCAGTCCTCCTGTTGAATGTGTTGCTGTCTCCATCTCTTTGTCTCCTACATCCACTTTGTTTGTTGCGTCCTTGTATATTCCTTGTAACATGCCCTTCTCGACTTATGATAAGTTCTTTTCTGAACTTTCCACGTATCTTAATAGCTACTTTCCCTCATCGTCAATCATTATCTGTGGCGACTTTAATATGCCTTCTGTGCAATGGGACTCTTCTTTCTTTCGCATTGAGTCCACCAACAACCTTTCTATTACCTTATCTTCTTTCCTTTCTTCCTGTTCTCTTTCTCAATTTAACTGTTTCCCCAATGTTAATAACAAGATCCTTGATCTCATCCTCTCTAACGTTGAGTCCTCTTCGATTTTACTATCTCCTGTCCTAATACCCTACACCAACCCTGACCCCCATCATCCTCCTCTTTCTATTCATTTGTCCATTTCATTTTCAAATCGTGTTAAATCTTCCACTGCGCGACGATTTAACTTTAAAAAAACTAATTTTGACCGCATGTCTAATGATTTGAATTCGATCAATTGGTTTAATTCCTTCCGTGGTCTCGATATTGACTCTGCTGTATCTAAATTTTACAGTATCCTTACAGAGTTGATCTCGACGTATACTCCTGTTTACAGTTCTCGTAAGCTCCGTGACCCCCCTTGGTTTACCGTGAGCGTAAAGAGTGCCCTTAGAGATAAAAATTCAGCACGCTCGAAATTTTCGAATTCTCGATCTAGTGAAGATTATGCAATCTTCTCTCGTTTACGTGCCTCTGCCAAGAAAGAAATTAGATTAGCACTACGCAGATATTCCTCGTCTGTTGAAGCTTCCTTGAACTCGAATAACCCAAAAAATTTCTGGTCTTTTGTCCGCTCCTTAAAATCTTCCTCCTCTCTTCCTGACTCACTAGTGTTTAATGCCTTTACTGCTTCCAACCCTCTCGACATTTGTAATCTTTTTGCTATGTATTTTTCTTCTGTTTATACTATCCCATCGATTCCTGCTACTGACTGCTTTACCTTTGATTTCCCTGCTTGTCTCTCCTCAGTCGTAACTAACCCCGTAGAGGTTGAATTGCTTTTGTCCTCACTTGACACTAACTGTTCCCCGGGCCCGGATGGTATTCCCAATTTTTTCGTAAAAAGTCTTGCGTCTTCCCTTTGTGTCCCTTTAGCCATCTTATTCAATGTCAGTCTCTGTGCTGGTAAATTTCCGTCCTCTTGGAAGCTCTCTAGCATTCTTCCCATTTTCAAATCGGGTGATAGGAACCTTGCTTCTAACTATCGCCCCATCTCCATTCTTCCTTGCCTTTCCAAAATTTTGGAACGCCTCGTTTTCAATCGTATCTATGATACCCTCTACTGTGTCTTTGCAGCGCAGCAACATGGCTTTGTAAAAGGCCGGAGCACCTCTACGAACCTTGTTGAGTTTACTCATGTAATCGCTTCTGCAATTGACAGCAACAATCAAGTTGACGTCATTTATACTGATTTTGCCAAAGCTTTTGACTCTGTTAATCATATGCTGCTTCTTGTCAAACTGAAGCATTATGGCATTCGTGAACCTCTGCTCTCCTGGATCTCTTCCTTTTTAACTGATCGCACTTGTTTCGTCTCCCTCTTTGGCTTGGCGTCCTCACCTTTCTCCCCTTCTTCTGGTGTTCCTCAAGGTTCCATCTTGGGACCTCTTCTGTTCAATATTTTTATCAATGACCTTCCCCCTATTTTTAAGTCTTCATGTCTTCTTTATGCAGATGATTTAAAAATCTTCCGAATCATCAAAAATACTGCTGACTCTCTGCTTCTTCAGGATGATTTGCAAGCTCTCTCTGGTTGGTGTAACTTGAACTGTTTGTCCCTTAATGTTTCCAAGTGTTTTTCTATGTCATTTTCCCTAAAGCTTCACACTTATGTCTTTCCTTATGCTATTGATGGCACTGTCCTCTCTTGTGTCGATCATTTCTCAGATCTTGGGGTCACCTTTGATCGTAAACTGAAATTCGACGTTCATGTCCTTACTATCACTAGGAAAGCTTCTCGGATATCTGGTTTCGTGATTCGTTCCTGCCACAATTCATTTAGTGTTTCTACTTGTGTCCACCTATTTATTAGCCTAGTCCGTCCCGTACTGGAATACTGCAGTCAAGTGTGGTGTCCTCGTTTCAAATACCTCTCTGACGCTGTTGAATCTGTTCAGCGCAGGTTTACACGTACTTTACTTTTTAAATATAGTCTGCCGTATTTACCCTATTGTGAACGTCTATCTCTTTTTAACATTCCTCTCCTTGAGCAGCGCAGAGTTTACTTGGATGAGTGTTTCCTGTTCAAAATCTGTCGCGGGAACCTATCTTCCTCATTAGCATTTTTGTTCATTGAGCGGGACTCCGTAAGGCCAATCAGGTCCTCCATTCTATTTGAAGTGCCGTATGCCCGTACTGACACTTTCTTTTACTCTCCCGTTTTACGACTCTTACGCACTCATAATAGTCTTCAACTTGGTCCTCTTCCACAATCTATTGCCATTTTCAAAAATATGGTTCGAAGTAAAATTTTTGTTTCTAATTAATGAATTTTATTTTCTATTCTTGTTATTAATGGTTTCTTTCTTTTCTTTTTTTGCTCTACTTAATTTTACTTCATTATTTACTACTTTAAGATCTTTTGTATATTTTTAATTTTATATATACTCACATATGTATATGAATTTTTCTTTTTTCTTTTTTGTTCCTAATTTAATTTTATTTCCTATTCCTTTAATGGATTCTTTCTTTTTTTTTTGTTTTGTTTGCCTTATCTCTTCTTAATTTAATTTAACACTTCAATTATTTTTTATATATTGATATATATATTTACTCATTTATTTCTTAGTATTTTTTTTTTTTTTTTTTGTCATTGTATCCTATCATTTTTGAATTGATTATTCGTGATTGTAATGAATTTTTTGCTTTAGTTAATTTTACTTTATTTTATTCTAACTTTAATTATTTTACATACTTATATTTATATATTCTTATTTAGTTCTTGTTATTTTATTTTTTTGATTGTATCCAATCTGTAACTGGGCAGTTTTGCCTGTTGAATTGTATACGCACCAAATAAATAAATAAATAAATAAATACAATGTGCGTCCAGGACTTCTTAGTTCAGGCTGAATCTCCCCAAATTTAAGCCACATATAACAAGTTGAAATTGGCTGTCGCCATCAGCAGCCTCCGTGTCACCTCCCTCACCTTACATTAGCCTATTAATAGAGGTAACGACTCCTAGAGGCCTTAAAGATCCCTAAAGGTCACCTTGGTATCCAAGGTCACTCTTACATATCTCATGGGTGTAACAGTCGATATCCTCCGCTACGTCAGCATTAAGATTTTTATCTTTGAGAACGTCAGCCATGCTCAGACATCCACCACTTTTAAATCCGGCAGTGATTACCGCTGCGACCTACCAAAAACACATCCGCAGGCTTTTCTAGGCGCAGCAGATTATTGTAAATGGTCCATAGATCAGCTGGTAAGATGGACGCCTGTGCTGAACTGCCTGAAGTGCCAGACCTCCTCAACCATCGGTCCCTGAGGTAGTCCAACAGAATGATCAGGAAGTTATCAAGAATACGGAACATCTGCTCAAGTGCCTGAAAAATATCTACCCATCTCGCCAATTTGGAGGTGTTTTGTATGTTATCAGTATGTAATTATCAGTATGTGACCGATCTGGTGCCGCGACATACCTCTTTCGCTACTACTGCTCCAGTAAACTCTTAGATAGATTGCTGAATGCCATTTCCAGAAGCTCTGCTGCCTTTTCTTACGATCGCCACCCGACCTGACAGCTGGCAGTAGCCACGGCTTGAGTAACCGTTCGGGGAGCTTCCCTATATCATCCAGCCATGTACAGCGGACAGTATGCTGAAACGGTGTGCGGGTTACCTTTTCCCTTGTCTGCAAGTACCAGTTGGGCTACTTTCCACCGTGACGAGAAGACCTCCGTAGCTAAACATGAATTATTTAAAACCAATAATAGAAGGATCAATAGCACCCTCAATTTGAAAACCAGAAAATGAAGGTCCGACTCGCATGATTTTCTTCTCTGGTACGCATGTTACTCATCATTAAACGATTTTAAACAAGCTTCTGCAGGCATTTCAGCGTGGACGATCCTGGGATCTGAATAAATATCTCTCCCTTACCCGAATCTTCCGCCAAGGTGTCGAAACATACCCCAAAGGTAGACATGCCCCTAAGTGGTGTATATCCTCCCTAAGCATATCAAAGGTCATAATTTGACCCCTGACCTTTTGGTTAGTGACCACAGATGTAGCCTTACAACAGCTTTTCCTATTGACACCGAGAACAAAAGGTTTGCCCACAGGCGCATAAGCCATATGCATTTAACTCACCGGAGCACTCGGAAAGTGATTCGCAATTCAACGTTAGAGCGTTTTAGAGAGTACATATTAGCCGATTAGTACCTTTTCAGAACCTAATAAAACTTTTGGCTTTCTCTTGTACATTTTTCCCTCATGGAGTTCCACACCAGATTTTTGTAGGTTCTTTGTGAGATCCTGTACGCAGTTCAGTCATCTTCTGTGTGGCTCTTCCTATTTATAAAGGATGGTTTCCTGGTGTTTTCCTAATTATCTGTAGTTCCCGATGTCACCAATGAACCGTCTTGCTGCATCTACTTTTGCAGATAGGACAGACCTCTTCATAGCTGCCAAATATGGATCCATTCAGAGTGCTTGTCCGGGCCTTTATTTACTTCGGTGACTTTATCCTACTTCTAGAGGACGCCGGATCTACAAGAAAATGAATGAATTCGGGACATTCAGCTATAGATCTAATTATTCCAGGTAAACACAGTGCTATATCAACAATAACACTCCTTTTAGGGACGACAGAAGTGGAAGAAATCCAATTTTTCAATGTTATTAACCTCGCAGAAGTTATTAAATCAAAGATTTTGTCTCTTCTAGTTTTTTGGTTAGTTTGTCTATTCTTTCACAACTGGTGGACCGGAAGTTAGCGTCTCACTCCACCAAAAGTCGCAATCTCACGAATACGGCCTACTGAACCAAGCCTGTCAGCTCTTATGCATGCGGCGATAACAAGGAGTCAAAAGCAAGGTAAATTGATGCGATACTGCAAGGTGTTCGCTGAAAGGTTGACAGTTGTGAAAGTATAGTTGTTTCAAGTAAGTTAGAAATCAGAACACAATACCCCGACTTCGTTGACCTTTCATCACCAAAAATTATTTGCGCCCGTGATTATTCAATCTCTGGCTACTATACTAGCGCAATGTGGGAAGCATTTACAATTTTGTCCAGCATTTCGTTTGAGAAAAAGTACGTAGCCTTGGCATAATGCATGTTTATCAAAATAAATATAATACTTTCAGGGCTAGTGTTAGACAGATTGGGAGTATGTCCTGGCCCGTATGAAGTTTTTCTGTTCAGCTGGTTTCTTGCCTCTCTCGCCCTTGATCCTCATTTCTGATCCCTGATTTACATGAGGAAGAATCGACTTTTTAAACAGTCTACGCCTCTTTTACCTGATTTGCAATAACCAGGGTTTTCTGGCTTTGCTCCTAGTTATATGCTCAAGACATTTTCACTGTGAACTGTCAACATCGCCGTCACATTTGTTTTCTTCCCTATTCCTGGTAGATTCTTAGGTTCCATTGCCTGGCTTTCAGTTTTCTGAAAAGCATTTCCAGTTTTTTTTTCATTAATTTTCCTGTCCACGTTTTCCGGCAGCTTACTCATTTTGTGCAGCTTCATACGTTGCTTGTAACTGACAGCTTCAACAGGTTTTCAGAGTCAAAAGCGAAAAGCACTCCTTCCTTCTGTGGATCTTGCGGGCGTCTGGTTTATATTAGCCATATTTTCATCCTTCAAAGTTTATCTAATCCTTTTTTGTGCGAATTCGGGAAAAGGTATCTTTTCCCAGATACAGCCGAGATTCGACCTCCAATTAACGTTGTACTCGCTTTTCCGGAGCCTGTTATAACAGGAGATGCAATCGGGAAGCTCGCAAACTCGCTGGGCATGGAATCTCCCGCGATAGCAACCTGTGATCTTCCCCTGTAGAGATGGGCAAAATAGCTCTTAGCTCACCACTCACGACTCTTTTTTACAGTGTTGGGCCGTACTCTCAGTATACTTTTCGCTGCACATTTCACTAAGTTTAGTCAAACCAGAGCTTTCGTTCGCAGACTATGCTTTGCTTTTTTCAGGCGCTGCACTGTAAAAGTGAGTGGTGAGTGGTGAGCTATGAGCGCTTTTGCCCATCTCTATTCCCCTGAGACCATTGCAGTTGTATATAAAGTTTGCGCATACAGAATACGAGCCTCTGACATAATAGCGAGTCCAGCACAGGTGGATTTTCAGACTCAGTTTGTTTCCTGGAGCAGTATCTTTCAATACACACAAGCTGAAGTGGACAACAGAGGTATATGCCATAGAGCTGAAAGTGCAAATAATTACTTCAAGCATTTAGGGATCATCAGTCTTTCCTTAATTCTTCGTTTAGCCGTAGCCGTAGGATACTGCAAAAAAATGAAATTTCTTTTACCAGAACCAAACCACTTCTAGCTGAAGATTTTTCAAACATTTGCTTTTGCTAATTTTGTAGAACCTGTGCCGCCTGTTGATTATAGACAGGCTGTTTCTTTCTTTTTATAAGAATATAATAACTTGATTGTGAATTTTCGCCTAACACGACCTTCATTGACTCCTTTAGTTGTCCTTCTTGGAGCCAGCTAAAGTAGCCAAATGTTTTCTTCTTTTTAGACGTAGGTAGAAACTTTTCTGAACTGACCTCAAAAAAACATAATTGACAAGTTCAAAGAAACGAAGTGTCCTCAGTAATTGGTAATACGTATGCCTGGTATTCCTACAGGTATTTTGACCGTGTAGCCATTGAGATCTCGGCGCAATTTTTAATTTTAGTATTATTCAGAAAAATAATATGGTTTGGTGGCTCCGATATTTCTGATTTAATTATCTTATAAATAAATATAAATATATAAATAAATAAATATTTGGAGCCTCTACAGGTAATGTTTTGTCAAAAATACTTCAGCTAATTTTTACCTAGACTGTGTTTATATCCTTTTATTAGGACCATCAGCTCAATTGACATCTTCGTCCTATTTTATGTTAAGTTTAATTTTTGCGTAAAAAAATGATATCCTTTGCAGTTTGAATAGTGTCAATCCATCCTTTTGAAATAATATGCTGCCTGTCAGGATTTTGCCATGCTATGAACTCCGATCTCTTTCATCATAGTAAAGTTTAGTTGATCTCAACTTTCGTATCGGCAATTCAATCAGAAAGTTTTGTTTGAACAGAGTTCATCGACTGAAGATAAGATTAGTAAGCCAAATGGATTACTGGTTTGTCCTTCTCTTAATGCCCTCATTGAGCACAGACAGAACCTCTATTCTGCCAAGTATTAGTTATCCCGCATTTTATTTATTTTTCCGAGCAAATGTTTACGATGCATATTTTTGTATTCCTATGGGGCCAACATTTCAATAAAAGTAATCCAATGCATTTCATTATCTCGTCACATTTAACAAACAAAGTTGAGCCAGCCCAGCCTTCAAATTAGTGTTCTTACAAACTTGACGCAACAGGTGATAGAACGCTGCCTAATCCTTTTGCGGTGTAAATCAAAAGATAAATCAAAACAAGTATATGTAAATATGTTGAATTTATCACCTAAGGTTAGCGCCCTCTTTAAAAATTATACGTCAATCTATCAGTCTGACGAAATTTAGGTGAACGAACTGTTTACCTTAATTGTTATGAATACCTTGAACTTGTTTGCCTGTTTATTTCCCCACCAAATTCCTCACAATTTACATTCTATGCTTCAATCTCAAGTTTCACTTGAAAAATTCATCTCCATCTCGCAAGTAATAAATTCACTCCTATCACCCCCACCCATAATCAACCGAACAACAAAAACCACACGTACACCTGACCAAAAAACAAGCATACACCAAACACAAAAATCATGGGCTTACTCAATGAAGAACAACAGCACAGTGATAAAACTACACTACACTCATCCTGAAGGTGTTGTTGCTGTCTGTAGATGCTTTCTTTTCGCTATGAGTCGATGAAATCAACTAGGTAATTCAATAAGTTGCACTAAAACGAGAAATTAATTATGTTCAATGAGTAAACAACTTGAGATCATAATAAACAAAACGCCGTACGAAGTCTTCAAGAATATATATATCCTCTTCTCAATTCGAACATGTAAACGTCATAAACGCAAAATGAACCGACAATCGTACTCGCTCCCTGTGGCGAACTCAATGCCAGTAAAATTGTTGCCAAGATTCTAGAAAGTCGATCAAATTTCCGATCTGGCTGGATTAAATATTCTTATTTTTATCACACCATTAAAAATGTAATTATTTACGATTTTAGTTGTATTCAATTATATACAATATAAGTTGATATTGTGATTTATATTTTCCCGTTTGAATTATTTTATTTTGCAATGCATTCGGGATGTGAGAAATTGAGGAAAATTTTTCAGTTTTTAGCCTTGCTGATGCTTGAAATTATTAAAAAAAAGTAAATTATGTCATCCAAACATCCTATCCGGATCCTTTTTAATAAACGTCATTACTTTTGAATTGAAAATAAACAATCAAGAATACGGCGTTCATAAACCAAGCCCAGATTTCTCTATATTAGATTGCCCAGTATATTCCAGAAAAATATTTTAATGGGGCGTACTTAAAATTTATCGACTGTCAAAATGATATTCTGAAGGTTCTTTCATTAACGAACGTCTAGCTTAAACTCTAGACGTACGCTAACAACAGACACCGCATACTACTTTTCCCCATGAACAGATTAATTTATGGAGTACTCTATTTGACAGATGTAAATAATACGTGTTTCTTCACAAGTACAGATTGTCTATTCTGATTTTACTGAAAAGTTTGAAATTAACATTTAATTATTTGTAAATCAAAACCAAAAGACACTGATATTCGCTCTCTGTATTCAAGCTTTTATCAAGTCTCAGTCATGCTTATCTTTTTGCTGTTTAACTTAGATCCAATAATCCAGTCATATCAAAAACGAGCTGCATGAATTCAATGGACTTGAACTTGATTGAATGTGAAGCATGATTCTCTAGAATGTGTGAATGGAATGAGTGCCGCACATTTCAACCGACAGCAAAGCCCACATATAATCTCATGCTTTTCACTAGAATAATAGCACAATTTTCTCAGCTGTCTTTTACCACCAACACTACGGTCTGGGCTGTATTCGACAAGTGGCTTTAGAGCCAAGTGGTAGTATTTTATGCACTTTGAACCGAAAGCATCAAATCCCTCTTTCACTGTACCATCATCATTCTGACAAGCTGTCTTTTATTCCGACAGGCGAATCAATACCGTTAAAAAGCAACAGCTTCTTTAGGTTCATGGTATTATGATGCTCGGTTGACTATGTATGGCATGCATATAATTTTGATTTTGTCGGGATTTTTTTTATATGCATATTAGTGTAGGCAGCTGAGAGGGCGAAAATAGTACGATATCATCAGACATTTGAATGATAGATGATAATATGCTCTATATTTTATCATATCTAGTTCATCGTTTGACAGATAAACGAGGTGAAATGTCTGATATAAATGAAGTGATTTTTATTTGTTTTGACAATGTTTTTACGATAAATTTTCAATTTAAAGCCTGCAACCTCAAAACTATGTTGTTATATGTCTTAGTTTGGCGGCATTGAAGCTCAAAATTACCTGCAGAACAATAATAAAATCTATGAAAAGAGTGTAATATGTACATACATATATCCACTCTAATAAGCTTGGAACTTAAAAATTCACTTAGAAAAAAATAAACAAATCTTGATTCCCGAATGGGAGTAATTCAAAGAAAATTCATCTTCTAGCAATAAATTAAATAAAACTGACGTAAAAATAGTAAAACTTTCATTTACTCTATTTCAAGTTCAAGGCTCCGACAGAGATATTATCTTAACAGTTCGTATTAACATTTTTCACCATTTATTCCTACTCTGCTCTCATTTTCACTATGGCAAATGATGTCTACTATTTTATAGTTTCATGTCTATCGACTTCGAAATTATTTTTCACGCTCCGAAAGCGACGTTCTGAAGACATTTTCTTCCTGCATTGTTTTAACTTGTAAGCCAAATGGGAAACGGACAAGAAATAATGCGATTTATCTCAATTTCGACTCGATAGCTAAAACATTTCCATAGATTTGAGTTTGACTCGATTGTTGATTCGATGGTAATGTGCAATCGAGATAATCAAATTAAATATCTAGGAATCTAACATTCAATCTATCAAATCATCTACAATGGGTTTCCTTTAATCCACATTCGAACACGTACGAGGGGCGGCTGATAAGTGCGCGGCTTAAGGTACTTGGCGATGCCTCATCATCTTGTTACTGATAATAACAATAATTTTGTGACTCATTATTAGTATGAATAACACGTCTTTTTTTATTTTACACATTAACATTTCATCCCTGGAACAAGCAACAACACCATGTCAACGGAAACTGGAAATTTTCGCAATGTGCAGCACTGGACTTTGATTAAATTCCTTGTTAAAAAGGAATTACGCTGAAAGTTTTGAAGAGGTATAATCGGTTCTCCAGGGTCTGCGGCTTGGTTAAGAAAAATGGGCTCTGCTATTTCAACAATGAAAGACGACCCCCGTCCGGACCGCCCAATGACGGTCGTGACCGAAGAAAATGTCCAAAAAGTCGACAAATTAGTACTGACTGAGCGAAGAATTAAATTGTGGCAGATAGCAGAAGAATCACAGATAAGCAAAGAACGAGTTGATGAGATTTTACATGAACATTTGCACATGCGAAAGCTGTGCGCGCTGGGTAACGTGAATGCTCACACCGCTCGACAAGCAGCGACGGTTGGAGATTTTTTGGAGCTGTGTTAAAATGATTTGGATAAAATTTGTAACCGCATTGTGGCCATTGATTAAACCTGGATTGATCAGTATGATCCCGAGTCCAAACAAGAGTCGATGCAGTGGATAAAAAAAGAAAGAAAGGCAGAGAAAAACATTTTGGCCTAGAAAAACATTTTGAAGAGAAATCGAAAGAATATTTTTTCAGTTGTGTAAAGGCATAATCACGATGTGAAAAGTGTATTTCACTTGAGAGAGATTACATTGAAAAACTGTTCATTCATTAAGTACCTAAGCCGCGAACTTATCAGCCGAAAAAGAATTACTTTTTCTTATTCGGCTATTTAAACCAAAAAAAAAAAAAAGTTGGTTAGAGAAATTTTCAAAACGACCGAATCTCGATAGTAAAAGCAATGATATTCATTGGCATCAGTGTTTTTGCTGGTATAACTGCAGAAACACAATGTGCAGCTGTGGCTATAGGGCCCAAACTGACTGTAGTCGAAGTTGAACAGCTTCCAATTTTTTGACTGTCGTACGTTTGACATGTCTTACTTTTAAATTTTCGGGACATTTTAGATACATATCTGTTATTCGTGAATCATTGAATGAGTATACACTATAAACTGATAAATGAATTTTTAAAGTCCGTGCTTTTAGCACTTTAGGCAACAAAACATTTCTTGCGAATCATACATTACGAACTACCAGCTTCAGCTATGAGCTGTAGCTCTGTGTTTATTCTTAGCTACAGGGCTGGTAACGGAAATTTAACTACAGTGACAGCCACAACTACACTGTGAACCGATCTTCAGCAATCCAGTCGAGCAACCGAATCTAGCAATCGAGCCTAGCAGTCGAGTCTAATAATCGAATCTTTCAATCAATCTAAATAACCGAGTCGAATAATGGAACAGTCTATGTTCTCTCGATTATCGACTCGATTGTTGATTTGATTCTTTCGTTGCACCGTTGTCTTGATTGATGAAACATCTCGCAATCGTCCATCTCAAGTTTGGATTAGTCTACACTCCCACAATCAAATGCGCTTAGGTGTCTATCCTTAATGGGAATAGGCGAAGTTGTGGCTAGACACAAACTAGTCTGGTTCATCGGTACCCTTAAACACAGGTTCGAATGAAATGTTACCTGTCATACTTCAAAGAGCATATCCTGACTTACACAAATTTACAAAAGCTGTCAAGTGATAAATTATATATATGTTGCCTGGAGGACCGCTAAAGTTGTATTTAAACGCAAAACAGGTAAAAGCAACTCTGCGTATCGGAAAGACTAAATGCTAGCTGGCCTAACTTTTTTCCCCCTCAGAGTACTCGAAAGACTTTATATCTCCACACTGAGGTAATCAAATTATATCCGGAGCGCAAAACACGTATACAAAAGGGGAATCCGTCTAGACGGGTCTCGAAAAGGTAGCTCTTGAATTATGAAAGACACTCTGTTATAAAGAGAACACCTTAGGATCCTTTTGGACATACATTATCATATGCGTACAACAGGCATTATGGAAAACCTCCTCGCGGCAAACAATAACTCTGTCATCTGTAACTGTATAAACGGCATCTTTGAGCAGAAGCTCATATCAGTGGAATGGGCGGGAGCGCAAATTATAAAAAAGCTCACAAAGACACACCACAAGAGGAAATTCGATCTTCTCTCTTGTACAACCTGTTTACAAACACAAATTTAAACAGGTTGTAGAGCAAGGGACACATGACTGTGGTATGTGCCGATGACATTGCTATCATAGTCTCGAATAGGCTCTCGCATACCCTTCGATAGCTCATCGAGTATGCTCTGGAGCTCGCTAATGAGTAGGCAAAACCCGTAGAACTCCGATAAAACCTACCGTATATTCTTAACACATAAATACTAGATTCCTTAAATAGAACCAATCACGTCGGGCTGTGTTAGACTAAGACACAAGTTGCAACTTCTTGGGTCTTATTTTTGACAACAAACTCAATTGGAAAGTGAACCTAGGCGAAAGAGTGAAGAGTAACGCGATTTACCCCGAAAATAAGATGCTGGGTAACAAATGGGACTTCAGCCCTGCTCTAACACACTGGATCTACACGGCCATAGAAAGGCTGATCTTTACTCACTTACTGATCTGTTGGCCGGCAATGGACAAAATCACTTTTTTCATGCATAGCTCATATTCATGTTTAACGAACATATTCCTAGGATGATAACAGTCTAGATTACAGTTGCTTTAACCACAACTCTTTCGTCTGCGATAAACGTAATGCCTCATCTCCCCCCGCATGACATTAATGTTAGAAACGCTGCTGTTAAACTGAATGAATCCTTTGGCCACAGCGATTTTTGAAAGGAGGTTGCATACTGTACAGACAACATAGTTCCCACTCTTTGCTTCAACGGAAAATATCAAGCGAGTATAGAAAATTTGCAGAAATAGAATCTGCTAAAGGGCACAAAACCCTTGATCGTCTATATCGACTGAACCAAAACATCTCCAAGAATAGGTGCTGCAGCATGCTTTGCAGATCGCGATGTAAGCATATTTCACGCTCCCGAATCTAAGATCCATTGAAGTATTGGAAAGCTTACAAGTATTTCGTTATAATTAATGTACCTCTGCATGAAAATTGCGATCGCACAATGTAAGTTTCGACATTCTTTCACAGCTGTTACTCAGTAGTGTCAATTTTTGTTGGTGCATTCGATAAAACTGAAAATAAGCCCGTGTATAAAAGCTCGTCTGAAAATAAGTTTCTGATATGTAGGGTCACTGGTTCGTATCCAGGTACAGACAGAGGACTGCACACCAAACACCCGATTCAAATCAGGAGCAAAATGAGACGTAAAACTAATAATTTCATACTGGTAAAGATTTGTGAAGCAGGCGCACAGTGGTCTATTTCGCGAAAAAGGTGAACTTTATTCAAATTATGGACTTTTAAGTATGAAGTTGAAACTTGGGGGTAATATTGTCCTATATGGCCTCCATCATTTGAGGTAGTAATTGGGTTTCATAAGTTTAAGGGTAAGAGCACAGGTGCTGAAAACAGCCAAAAATTGTATCTGCCTTTTAACCTATTTTTTAAATTAAGAATATGAAGATAAAAATACCTTTGAGTAATACAGCGTTATTAAGCTATGAAAGACATTGATGATTTAGCCTCCCCCCTTTTATCGTGTTCATACTGCAGATAGTATAGGAATTCGGTGTTTAAAACTTCTAGTCCCTTTTAAGTTTAGAGGGTCACAAAAAGTTGTTACGAAATAGGTCTAGTTGTATTCATTAAAGTCCAAAGTAACTATCCAAACTTAGTTTGCCTGCGGCTACCTGCGGCTACGCTCGTAAACTCCTTTCAAAGTTCAGCGACCTTGCATAAAATACAACATTTTGCGCGCTTATTGCGCCAGTCCACGTGCTCTGCAGTATTTTCTTATCATTTGCACTAGCACACAAAAGCAAGCATTTGTACCAGGTTGAAGCTTGTGAGATTGAGATAAACACAGCGTTGAATTTCATAAATAAAACAATAGTTTCTAAACCCTACACTTACTTCTTATGTTATTGGGAAAGTTTCAAGTATTTGGCTGTTCATACATTTATTTACCCATTCACCTGTACTTTAGTATCATCAAATTTCCCAACTTGCTTCTGAATTCAGTTCAATGAAATATGTTCATATGATAATTCATGTATATGCTTAGTATTGAAATTATATGCAAAGTAACATTATCGAAAATATATTTTTACCTGTACAAAACAATTTCGTGCCAGGTATTAATTGCTAAAATTGTAAATATCCATGCATGAGTGAATAATAATATTTGTAAATTCGATATGTGTTTTGCTATATGTTGTAGATAGGCCTTTTTCACTACTTCAAATATGTATATAGAATTCCGCATGTCATTTTTGTTTAGTTGATTTATTATTATAAAAAAATTTATTCAAAATAATTACAATTGTTTCGATTAAACTTTGTGGGTAGGGGTGCAAATCAAATTAATAATACTGTCCGACATCATTTGTGTCAAACGAATTTGAATAATCATTTTCACAGCATTTTTGCCTGCTGCCACGAATGTGATCCAAAATTTGGCTATCACGTCACAATATTGATAAAAATTGCGTCAGCAGGAAACAATTCTAAAAATGATATTTTCCTCAATATTGAGGCACGATAAGTGGATTTGGATAGCGATTTCGTGTTCAACCAGCAAAAATACTATGAAAATGATAAGTTACACTCGTTTATTAACAAGAAAAATGTTTTTCCTCAAAGTGAAATTTTCCAAATTTTGACCCTTTATGGAAACTTTTTGTTAAAAGTTGGAGCCAATACAGCCCCAGACATGGATTTCCCATGTTTGAAAACCCAAGAAACACTCAATTTCATACTTCTAGTGGTTCTCATGAATAAAGTTCACCTTTTTCGCGAAATAGACCACTGTGAGGCGGTTTTATTTTTTTCTATTTACTAATGTTTAAAATTACTTTAGTATAACGATATCTGATTAGTAAATAAGTAAGATTTAAGTGTGATCCTAAGATACCTCTGATCATCGATATTATCCTGTCATAGTTTGCGTGCAAATATGAAAACTGTTATTCCAGCTCAGTTAAGAGTAAGCTCGTAATTTTAAGTAAGGACTGTTAGAGTCTTTCCTTCTCCATATGATATGCGTATAAAAGGATGAAATGATTTGATTGATTGATAAAAATTATCCACTCTTGATTCTGAAAATCTCTCAGAAAAGATCATTAAAAAAGTTATTTTATAAACGTTCTATTTCCACAAAGACGTTGAAAGCTTCCATAAAATATACTTGAAAACGGCAAATTAGTCATTTGCCAACAGAAATTAAAATATCCCGACAGATTCTCTTTTATTCTGTCAAATAGTTCGGGTTCAGGTAATCTAATCCATTTTTTTTTACTTCTTTATTTTATGTTTTAAGAGGTTTTACTTGTTGAAAGCTTGTCTCTTTATTCAATCCTAGCCCATTTAACCTGTTTCAATTGAAGCCTTCCAGTTTCCAAAACAGGAAATCTTTGAAGAGTTTTCCTGTTATCTCAATAATAAAGAGGTAATCTTCCGGTATCGCTTCAAGCCAATACTCACCGGCGCACTATTCTTTAAGTATGTAGTACTAATTATTTACATAGTTGTCATCTAATTGCAAAAATCAACCAATGTCAGCTCATCACGATTGAAGTTTAAGTCACGGGTGCGACATTGGTTCAAATCTGAGGCTGAACGTGCATGATGATCACACACTGAGCTAAAAATTCACTTTCATTCGTTCGAGCTGTTAATAATAACTCACTCACAAAAAAAATACGATAAAATTACGTTTCCAACTTATTCTTCAACTCCTTTCTGGCGTTGAAATATAGATTTTCTTATTCTGTCGATATTTCTATCATCGAATATCTTGATACAACAATCAGCACTTCAACAAGATTTAATTTCTCAAATATTATCAAAACGAAGAAACGTGTTTTATAAAAAAAAATCATAAATCATATTTTATACCATTTCCTCGCTAAATACTATTACTTGTGCACATTAAATTTCTTCCCCTCCAGCATTTTTCCCGTATCTTTCTACCAGACCCCATCCCTCCCACAAGCGTCCACGATAAAGAGTTCTACTTTCCAGCAAAAAGCTTTCAGTGATTTGTCTTGATACCGTGAACAACTCTCGGCGATCGCAATTAGCAAATACAAACTACATATTTCGCATGTGTGTAAATAGTACCTTCATATAGTAAACCACATAAAATCTCATCCACATTTCACATACATATGATAAATCCTAGCATTCTCGTGTATATTTACGTACAAATTCATGAATCGGATTCGATTCGTTCAGACGCTATATAATATATACTCATTTATGCTACCGTAATAAAATTGGGGCTGTAGCTCATTGGTAGATGTGATTACAATAAATGTAAGATATCAATTGCTAAGTAGTGTAGATTTAAGTAGATGAAAGCCGAAAAAACATGAATTAAATCGAAACGAAATTTTCAGACATTGAAAATTTTCTTGAAATTTTGAAAACGAAGTTTTCCAATCGTATTTTCGCATATTCGAATCGTGAAAACCGATTAGAATATTCACGGAAAAGATGAATTAGAAAAGTACATAGTGTGTACTTGTTAGTAATGGAGTGGCTCGCTATACTGGAATATTTCGATTTTAATATTTATTTTTCCAATGATATGTTTATTTATCTTTTCGAATCGAAAGCAACTTTTTGAGAAGGAAAAAAACTGTTTGAAGAATTCTTATTCCGAATTAATTTTTGGTAGAAGTGATTAGTATGGGTTTCTAAGAGTTAAATTGTTTAGTAAATTCGTTGCGGAATAAAATTTTGTTTAATCTAGCTGATTTCGTTCTATTATAATATTTATAACGATGTGATTATATTTAGATTGTTGAATATTGTTGAAGAAATTAATAAAAATAAATATATAGTAGACAACATATACTAGACAATAAATAATATGTAAAAATAACATTTAACTACAGCACAATCTCTTGAATCTCAAACGAATGAAAAATCCCAAACATGTCATTTTTTTTAATAGAATCAACAAAACCATTGTATCGTGTTGAGTTTTTCCTAGGCTCAGAAAAAAAATTTAAAAAAAAAATGTTGATAAACCTTTTACTTGCGAAGATTTTACAATGAGAGTTCAAATATTTATTCCTATCTATCTGTTCACGCAATTCACGGTTACTTTCGCAATACCAACAAACAAAAATTTAGAAATTATTCGGCAAAGGAAACTACATCAACTGTGATAGAAACCACATAAACAAACTTAAAACCTACGATATATTTCTAGAGCAAAGAAAAAAATTATATCAGGATTATCTAGGAAGCTGAACATCATATATGTATTTTTGCATTTTCGTGAATTATCAGATCATTTACAGCCTCTATTATAAAGAATTTGTAAAAAACAATTTTCCATCACTTTACTTGCTTTTTTGTTCATTTATCATCTCACCACTAGCCTTTAATCAATCGAATAGGAAATCAGTAGTTTCATTACTGAAAGTTTACTGTCACATTTCAGTAGCTCAATACTCAAATGCCAAATCAGATAACCAGTATCGCACTCTAAATGTGATTTTATCGCTCAGTACCGCTGGGATCAGTGTGGTTTAGTGTTCACTTTATATAGAATGCGCAATTCTCCCTCTGATATTAACTATTCGAAAAACAGTATCTAATATGAACTATTCGGAATATCTATTCAGGTACAATATCCCGTTAGTAATCAAAGTGTTAAAATTTCAGTATCCAAATGTCCAATTCTAAGGAAAGGATATTAACAACCTTAGTTCATGAAGTTCTTTTCGATGAAACGCCCTAAACTACTACAGAACGAATGTTCAAAGCAAAATTGTAACAGCGAAATTGTATCTCCTCTGGATATATCCTCCAGTCAAAGCATAAGTTCCTATATAATATCCTATATTATATAGGAACTTATATATATGTTCCTATAAGTTCCTATATAATAACTTCTATCCATCACTTAATATTCTTTTGCACCATGACGTCATGCTACTTTAAATATGTGATGTGGGGGCAATAGATTGAAATCTCTATCACTGATCTGAGTCTGTTATTTGTATGAAAAACATTTACACAGTAAATACACGTTTGAAGGTTGCTGTCTAGTAAAAATAGCAAGCTCTCTGCTCCAAATATAAAATTGTATCCAATTCATAAGTATAGACCGCCATTGCAAAGATTCCAACACTGCACGCTTGAAGGGAAGGGGGGAATATTAAAACCCTTGCTTAAAAAAATCCATTGTAAAAATTTCGATGACTACAATCTTTTACTCTATAAAAGCCATGAGGCGATTAGGGATTCCTCAATGTATATTAGAAACATTCAGGATGAATAAAGTGAAAAAACCTCCCATGGTAGCGGCTTGGAAAAACGTTTCCTCAAAGAAAGATCGACTAATATGATCAGGCTAGTCTCTTTTAAATAAAGTCGACCCTAGACCCGTACGAGGGTTGTCGTGGGATTGCTTTACTTTAGAGGCCGATAAACTTTCCCATATTAGCTTTCTGAAGTGCTTATCACGAACCAAACAACAAGCCACGAAATTGGGGAGATATATCAGCAACCTTAGAAATCAGATGGACAGGGAATGGTGAAAGAATATGACTAGTACTACAGCTGTAGTCTAGAACACCAAGTGCGCGGAGTAGGCTTCCTAGTCCACAAAAAAAAATGAATTCTACCATCAGCGGCTTTAACAATATCAATAAAGTCTTATGCATCCTTCGCTTGCGCGATGAATTCGCAAACATCAACCTCAGAAACATTGACGAACCTTCGCTGGAGTCTGTTGACGACGAAACAGAATACAAATAAGTTCGACAGACCCTCAAACACCTGACCAAGATATGATGTATAAATCATCTTTGGAAATCTTATACCAAAAAAGGCTCAAAGCCGTTATTCAGACATTACCCACGCACCCATAGTTTGCATGAAAACACTATTGACAATGGACTAAGGGCCTTTCCAAATTGACGTCTTCGCCTTCGCCTTCAGCTTGTTATAACAGAAAGCCAACCTTGTCCGAATTCAGTTATCTTCGTCTTGACAAGACTCTTCTATATAATAGTTGGTCAGCGCGTTCACTTGATCCCAAAGTGTGGCTGTCAGTGGAGTTCGTGTTGTCTGGTAGGTATTTGTAGATTATGTTACCACGACGTCGACGACTTACGTTGACGTCAAAATTAGTTATAACCAAGCTAAAGACGAAAATGAAGACTTGAGGTCGGGAAGATCCTAAGAGTCATAGAGCTGGCAATTTGGTCGTCGCGAGTGCCAGATTCCTGCATTAAGATATTCTTAAGGCCACTTAGGTGTCATCTGATGCAGCCACTCATAATCAGATAGACCACGTATTGATCGAATGCAATCAATACTCGAGACTGATGGCCGTATAAAGTACCGACACTCTAACAAAAACTCGGATTACTATTTTGTTGGTATGGTTTTCTGAACGCGGATTACCTTTAATAGACGTATTGCACCCGCAGGCCAGGTTCGGATCCAAAAAAAAAACTACCCTGTATGACGAAAAAATCAATTCCTTTGGCATCGCGCTATGATTCCCCCTCGGAGAGCTCAATAGAAGTGAAGTAAGTCCTGTAATCAGGATGCCGGGTGTAGATGAGAAATGGATCCGCCTTAAGAATACTGCAGTTAGAACTACTGACACCTTCATAGGCAGTAGTTGCAGAGATCGTAGCGACTGGTTTGATGATGAATGCTAACTAACAACTGAACGCACAATATTGTTTACCGAGCAATGCAGCATCTTCAAAGAACGCAGGCAAACGAGGAAGTATACAAAAAGGTCAGAAAAACGTCAAAGAGACTTCACCGACAGAAGAAAGCAGTCTAAGAGAAAAAAAACTGGTCTGTGATATACAAAGAAGTAGAGATCAAGGTGGCCATAAGGTGCGGAAGTTCTACCTAATAGTCCGAAATATGATACAGTACACCACGCTGCATATACTGTAAATCTGATCACCGATCCTGAAAGCATCTTAGAGCGCTGAAAAGTATACTTTTCAATTGCTTAACGGCCACCTCACCGAAGAACTTGAGGCTCCACTAATCCAAGAAGAAGACCTTATATTTCCATCGCGATACTTGGAAGAGGTACAATGAGTCATAAGGGCTCTGAAACCAGACAAAGCTTCAAAAGCGGACGTCATAATAGCTGAACTGACTAAAAATATAGAAGGCTTGCGTTATAACATACTGCAAAAACGGATAGCCCTATACGCTAAAGCCATCGGGCAATATCAACGTAGCTTTTGCAATTGATGAGATTTTTACTTTTAGTCAGGCGGTGTGAAAATGTCTGGAGTTTAATTTTCCGTTATACGATCTATTTGAGGCCACCTACGACAACATAGCCAGTGTAGAGTTGTATCAAGACATAGGAAACTTTGGCATCCCAAACAAATTAACACGACTGTGTACATTGACCATGAGCAACAAAGTATCCTAAGTAAAAATAGCCAAGAAGAACACATCGAACGAGCTGCTCAAACAATAATGGTAGTGGGGCATTAATTCGAAATGGTGCAGCCCTTTACGTCACTGGTAAACGAAGTGGAGTAGCTTGCAGGTAGCGGATCTTGGAGTGGTAACGGCTGCATACCTTCCTATAGTGGTTGCACGGAAGAGAATCCTAAGTCAGTAGGACAATAGGTGCTAAATTAGTCAACCACTATGGAAAGTATAACAACTGATCTGCTTGACGGATGACTGAGCGAAAAGAAACTTATGCAAACGAATAAACCTCAATCTAACAAGCTGGTGGAAGGGGAACTATTGCCTTTTCTTTTCAGAACGGTATTAACTTTATAAACGTGGCAGCTGAACAGCTACCTCAACTAGTGCGTGGGTACTTTTGTTATGACAACTTCCTTGAACATGGCGAGCCCCCACTTACTAGTTGAACCCCGGCTCTTAGGTTGTGTAAGTAAATTTTAGCGAGCTCAAAATAAGGATGACTTTCGTCAGTAACTGGTTCTCGCAAAATACATCCGAGAGTCTGTCAAATATGCAGTATTAAGCTATTCCCTCATGTTCACTTCGATGCTCATAAGCCTGTCATTAGAGGTCGGCTGCCTCGGCAAGGCTTCGTGGTGGTTGTAGTTTATAGCCTATTCGGATATGAATCCCTTCTTGACCATGACTCGGAAGCTGACACTTTTCTACGAAATCAATGAGCATGGCTCCATTCTGAGAAAAGTTGCAACTAGACTTGATCCCCATACCAATCTGGCATTAATAACGGTAAAGGTGTAGTTTTTGGGTTCAAATCCGGCGAGGGTGGGCAACTGTTCCACCCCCTCTGTAATTGGGACAATATTTAGTTTAAAATTTCTGATAATACTCTTAATTATGTTCTCTTTAATTCAAATTTCCGTACTTAAGGGGATTGTAACTTTTTTTAAGAGGTGACTGCCATATTTTTTGCTTCGAGATCGTTTTCGGCACCCTTACGAATAACCTCGAACAGTTGCCCATCCCTTCCGGGAGTGGACCCAAAAACTACACCTTTACCTTTATATCAATATGTTATGGTGTTGTTGGTGATACAGTCTCATCACCCCTACCTAAATCGCAGACCTTCTGATAATACTTCAATGGAGGTACAGAAGGAAACTCGTTTTTCATTTATATACAAGCCCATGGTATGTCTCTCTCATGTATAAATACGAGTCTTGGATGCTCAGCAAAAGACACGCTCAGAGCTTAAGGGTGTCCAACTAGATGACATCGGCTCAAGATCGGGTTCGGTGGGGAGACTTAATGAAAGAGGTCCGATTGTAGCGCCGATCATGATGATGATTATATTCTTTTTTAGAAGACTTACTTGTTCATGTGAGTCAATCTTGTTCATTCAACAAAAATCTTTTTTTAATACTTCCTTGCCGCTCGTGTTTGTATAAAAAAGAGCGAATAAAATGCGAGCTACAAATATTAAGACAATGTCAATATAACCAGTAAAAGCCGTTAGTAAAACTTGACACCTATATGTCCGGTTTTATTTGGCTGATAATGGACATCAATCGAAAAAATGCAATAACATCAAAAGAGACGACGGCATTGTGGGTGACTGTCGAAACGCATAAAATTGATAGCTGTGCATTCATTTAAAGAAATAGTAAAGAAAATACAAAACTTTAAAATGTCATAACCGTAATAACAATACCAGATCTAATTTCAAATATTTCATTTAAAAGGCGATCCTAAGTTCGTAAGAGCTGAGCGAAGCTAACAATAATTATGAAAAATATTAGTGAGTAAGCAATTTTAGCAAACTTACTCCCAAGATTATTTTGGAGGACACAAAAAGTCTTAACTCAATTTTTGTAGTTTTGAGAAAAATTGAATTTTCGTTTTATCGATTTGGCACAATGTAAGAAAAGCTTTGCGCTTCCAAAAAAATGACTTCACCGGTTAGGTAACTTTTGTTTTTTTCCATAAGTCTAGTGAATGTCAAGATATTTTGGAATAGAAAAATGGGAGTTAAGACTTTTTAACTAAGGACGAGTGCTACAGTCTGGAGATTTGGCAATAATATTAATCGATTTGTTTATAAACACTCTTCAGAAATAAACTTGGCCAGTTACAAAGACAGAGCTCAATGCGCTCTATTACATCATAAAATTAACCCAAAAATTGCATTTTGGCGCTTAAGACTTTTTTTCTTAGAACGGTAGTATACTTGTACCTCTTCTATATTCAACAACATTTATTACTCCTCTTGCATTTATTGTAAATAATTCAATAATTCTATCTATACATATCCCTCTAATATCAATCTCAGGCTCTTAAATGTGTGCCATTATTTATAAGAATCTATTGATTTCTTCCGCCATGACGAGCTGAAAGCCGGTAATTTGTCCTTTCTCATCCACACGCTTACACACCTAACAGCTTTTTCATAGGTAACAGCATAAGCTACTTTTCTTTAATCTTCTAACTATGATTAAGTGTGCATATCTATTATTTCTTTGAATCTTTGAAAATTCAATCACAAATAAATCAATATCAATTTTAAAGTCTATTGTTTCAATTGAATATGTAAAATAATATAAGTAAATACCGAAGGCTAAAATTAGTTTGCTTTGATTAAATTTACATTAAAAATTATCTGGCTGACCGTAGACAAACAACATTTCCCATAATTAATTTGTTTGTACAATTTATTTGTGAAAGTTATTATTATCCTAATAAGGTTAGAAGCGAATAAAGAACATGCGTATCCCTCCATATCGCAGGATGTAAAAATGAAAGATATCCCCAAATTGTAGGCTTGTTCATTCACGATGTCTTAATTAAACTGGCGAGCTTTTCGAAGTTTGATAGACTTAAGGACATCGTGATAATGATACATTGTCCGGGATAATTTCAACGACGCCATTAATTTATACGGTCTATTAGTATATGAAATACATGCGTGTATATTGTGATTAGTTCACAGACAGAATGGGCATAGATAGAAATAGACACTGATATTTACTGATAAAGAAATGGGTGTTGTGACATTATGTCTCGAGAATCGTATAATAAATGATTTCTTGGGACCGACATTTTCATAGGAGAGAACAGTAGAATTTAAGCATTAATTTTCATATGTTTGATATGCAAATAAAAATTATGAATTACATTAAAGTGACTAAACAATTATAAAACATCAAATAAGTTTTTCCTGGAAACCCAAGCAACTTTCATAAGCTACTAAAAAGTAGAGTAAAGTTTTCCATTAGAAGTGGCAAGTCTTGGGGGGTTGAATTTACTGAAGACTTGACACCATGTCTATGAGCGTGGAGTGATTAGTAACATGTCGTAACAACCTCTAGTTTGGCTCGGCTACCCACTCACCGCTAGATAAAAATAAAGCCTCGTGTATGATCACAATTAATCGTCCAGGACTGGATTCGAACCAGGGACGACTACAAATACTACACCCGGTTTTCTAGCTAAACTTTTCATTATCTAGTAAATCTTGCAAAATCTTATTTTCACATTGTTGCATTCAATTCGTTTTTATCAATATAACTACTGATTCCCGTACATTAACGAAATCCATCACATTGACATATTAGACAGACCAAAAAATACTTATCTTACTGAACCATAAAAACTCTGCTAATTCGGACTAATGACTGGCAACCTAAAACGTGACATAACTTTTTAAACATGTGCTCGTGTCTGCTCCAGTAAACCTATATAATAATTTTAACGCGTCTTTCACACTACACTCTCAATGCTTGACGTCATCGATTGTATAATATATAGATGAATATTTGCACGACTATCGATGTTGCTTCACACTTAGCATTTATTTACCGAACAGGCAATATTATTGCAAAATCATTAAACAGTAAAAGTTCGGTGTCTAAAAGTAAGCACATGGAAAATATTCTGCATACACAATATCGAACTAAATTCCAACGCATTGCCAACACAAATATTTGCAAATCGTAATTTTATGTACTATTGTCATTTCGAATCAGCATTTTAGGAACTATAGAACTGCCGATGCAATGAAATAATTTGCAATATTATTTTTTGTTTGGCACGTTCATGTTTAGTTACAATCATATAAAGAAATTATTTAAAATTATATTATAATCGATATGCAATGAATTTAATAACTTTTATTTTCTAATTTCAGAGCTTCCAACCGAAGAAGGTAAGATTGCGGAAGTGTAGTCAATTAGTTTTGATTTTCAATGAATGGATGTATAAACTGATTGTGTTTAGAGTGATTGATCTTAAATTTAAAGATCAAAATTATCATTCTGAACATAATGCAAATGCAACATTTGCACGATATGGCACACGAATTAGGATAATAAGGGACGATGAAGAGAATCTAGTGTGCAATTTTATATATATATAAATATTGGATTGGATAGAAGTATATTTCGTCATACGATGATTTATCTGGCCAATTATTAAGATTTTTTTTTTTTTAGGTCAGAAAGCTCTTGTAGACAAAATGCGTAGGAATCAACCTAATTGAAGTAAATAAAACGAAATCGCAATTTAAACGTACAGATGAGCTCTTAGTGAATGCCTGAAACATAATTGCTATGATCTTAAAAAAAAAAAAACACACCAATATTCACAGAAGGATTACTAAAATACTCAAATATTTGCAGGTGCACCTCAAAGTATTGAATTCAAATCATTTTCCTTTCGGAACATCTAATTTGCGCTAAATAAAATCTTTCCAAACTTTTTAAAGTAGATAGCGGTTGAAAAAAAAACAGCAAATTTACCTTCTTTTTTATTATAATAATTATCTATTTCCCTCTAATAGTGTCTTTCGTTGTCATCGGGATCGATTGTCAACAATCAAAGAGGATGGTGGTGTTTTCGTTGTCATCCACAACTCTTTTTAGGGTTCATTCTGTAGTGATTTCTGTCAGTCTCCTCCTGTTGAGTGCATTGTTGTCCCTCTCGCTCCTTCCGAAGCTTGATTGCCTCCACGTAATTCTTCTATCTTTGTCTACGATCAATTCTCTCAAAACTTTTCCAACCACCTCTTTAATAATTTTACCACCCTTCTAATTAAGTGGTGATTATTGTTTGCCTAGCTTTGTTTAAGATGCCTCATTGTCTTCGATCTTTTCATCAAACACTCTTTCCTTATAGAAGAGTTGTGGGTGCGATACAGTTGAAAATGGATTTTTTTTACTATGTAGCTTCAAGATATGCACCGTTTTTCATTAGACATCAACTCAAAAAGCATACCTAACTGATGTGTCCACTTGCAAGAATTATTGTTTTTATTTGGTTAGATGCGAAAATTTCTTGATCTGCAAGTTGCAGCCAAAACATTTATTTCTATATGTTGAAAAATGGGGAGGCAAAATGATTCAATTCAATTCAATTATTCTCCGCCTAGAATCAAGCTTTGTAGACATCTCCTATGATATTGCAGACAGAAATGGATAAAGTTCATCGCAATTTACTGGGTTAAGGATCAAGGTGTACCTCGTGCCAAGTACAGAGCTTTAGGTTTTTATAACGACTTTTAAGAAATCTCAAGGTTACGCATCGCAACCGAAATTATCGCTATACACGCCATGAGTGATTTTTTTTTTTGCCAATAATGAGTCTTCTATTAGTACGAGTACACCTTTCTCATCGTATGTCTGTTCCCCAACAAATTCCCATCGTTTCCCTGATTCAATGTATCTTAATTATTCCACTGCCTCCACCTCTGGTGAGATTTGTGAACTTTTCGCCAAATATTTTTCCTCGTTTTCCCAACAATTTTCAATCTCCTCCTACGTTTTCTCATTTGCAAATTCTTCATCTTTGTCTTCCATCCAACTTGATCCTTTGGAAATCGCTTTCATACACAAATCATCATCATCATCGGCACCACAGCGGAAGTTCGGCCCTGGTCTCCTTCAAAACACTTTTCCACCAAACCTGATCGCGAGCCGGTGCTACCAAATTAGGAAACCCTAAGCTCCGAGTGCCCGTGTCAACGCCGTCCCTGCAGCACAAACAAAATTTCTCTCGTTGTTGTCTGCTATTAAATCTGCCACAAAGACTTTTCCGAGCAGGATTCTCTTCGCTCCTGAGAGCTAGGTGCCCTATCCACCGGCGTCTACCGAGATTTATCTTTGTAATTCTATCTGCCTCTAGGCAGATAGCGTGCAACTCATGATTGTAGCGTATCTGAAAGTGCCTTTTGTTGAGCCTCAAGACTCGGATTCATACGTGATTGCTGGCACGACTATGGTTTTGTATAGCAAGACCATGGTCTTGAGGTTTGAGTGAGATTTTAGTATTTGAAAAGAAGAACCAAAAATTCATGTAGCGGACGCGACAGTGTTCCAATTTTACTAGCTAAGTCACTATCCTGTGTACATTATTTTCAACCATAGCTTCTCCTCCGGCTTATAACATCATGCATGAAGTTAGGCAATGTAAAATCACAGTCATAATTAGAATAGTACAATACTATATAGAACTAACTAGATTTGAGAACCTAGTCTGATAGGTAAAAATTTAAGTCGATAGGCAGTCACCTACGAACAGTCAAGAGACTCATTTGAATTACTTTTAAATAAGCATAGTATGTAGTGAATCTGAGTTTTCTTTCATTTCACCCGGTAATATAAATATTACATGCTCTTTCCTGTCCCTATGGATCTTACCGATTTATAAATCTGATGACCCAGGCTGCATTTCTAACTGCAGACCGATTTCTCTTGTTTTCTGCTTTGGTAAAGTATTCGAAAGAGTTGTTTTCAATCGGCTTATCTCTGTCCTTTATACTTTTTTTGCTTCTACATCTAACCTTATAGCATTCACCAACTTGATTGCTTCTGTTTTAAATCAACATTCTGTCCTCTTTCTGGTATCCCACAAGGATTGATTCGCGGTCCTCTCTTATTCGTTGACTTTATTAATGAACATTGCTTCTGTTATTCATTCATCTTGATGATTTTAAAGTGTTCAGATTAATTAAATCAACGATTGCCTCCAAAGTCTGAACGATCTTTGCACTCTGAATGATTGGTGCTTGAGAAATGAGCTTGCTTTGGGCATATCATAGTATCAAATGCCTTATACATGTAAAAAATTTCTTCAATGATTTTCTACTTTCCTTCTGGTTTTCCTCTCACCATTGTTGATAACTAAAGACCTTCGTGTGATTTTTGATTCTCAACTTAAGTTCGATCTGCATATTGCGCTTATCACATCCAACGCTTCTCATTTATCCAGTTTTGTCAGCAGCCCTTGTCATCCTTTTGGTATTACTATTGTTGTTACTTGTTTATTTGAAGGATCAAACACTTTTTTCATAGTTCGTAGTGTCCTCGAGTATTGCTATCAAGTCTGGTCCCTCTACCTTAGATATCTGGTTGGTACGGTGGAACAAGTTCAACGTAGATTCACCCGTTATTTATTGCTTAAATTTCACATCCCTTATTAAAAGTACCCTGATCGCTTATCTCTATTGCAAATCCCGTCTTTGGAATCCCAAAGAGTATCCCTTGATGAGTTTTTGTTGTTTAAAGCTGTTCATGCTTTGTGACCTCGACTTTAAACTCCTCCTTCAGAATGTTAACCGTTCTGATCAATCACATATAATATTGAATATACTCTTCGAGCGAACTGATATATATTTTCATTAGCCATTATTGGGTGTTCCCAGAAGACACCGTCCTCTATCGTTGGACAATTTAAGCGTCCAATTAAAGACTCAAGTTTAATTCCCAGTCTTAATTTCTGATTAATGCTTTAATCTACCACCTATGTGCAGAATATGTTCAGCTTATTTTCATTATTATTTTTCTTTTTAATATTATTATCTTTATTCTATTATTTAGTTTATTTTATTATTATTATGCTTAGTCTGTCTATTATCATTATCATGTTTATTCCTTTTGCATTTTGAATTGATCTTGTTTTATTATTTTTGTATTTGATATAATTTTTTCAATTTCCTATTTTGTTAATTGGGCTCCGGACTGCAAAAATAGTTATTAGATAAATGAATTAATATATAAACTTCCAAACATTACCAAGGTTATTCATGGAAAAAATTGACGTATTCGAAATTAAAATATGGCCGCAATCGCTTGTCAAAATCTGGTCGTTGAAAAATTATGATATTATGAAATTATTAGCTCGTGAAAGGTTCAATCGTTATTAAATCCCTAGAAAATCGTACTTCACTTTTTTGTCGCTGTTTACCGACATACCTTCGGAAGTTAATTGAAATGAATTGAAATCATCATCTTTAGCATTTTTATAAAATATTTGAAAGCATATCGATGATAAATTCTCGATTAGATTCTCTTCATCTAAGCCTGATTGCTATTATAAAATAAGGGGAAACCTAAAAAAAATACAGATATTACTAATACTTTATTATTTTCATTTCAGGAAAGTCCATTTGGCAATTAGTTTTAGAACAATTTGATGATCTACTTGTTAAGATCTTGTTGTTAGCTGCTATTATATCTTTTGTAAGTATGATCATAAAAATCTAAAATGTATTCTCGCTTCTATTCGTCTATCATATATCCTATTACAATGTGTTCCGCCATCCCGAATGTGTTCCTTCATCCCATACAATGTTTATTTTTCAAATTCATCCTACCAAAAATATAAATTGTATAAAAATATTATACTACATAAGCATATGAATATACAAAATTCTTTCCTTGATGACATATTCTATAAATAAAACCTAAATGTATTCGCGTCAACTAAAAATCTCATATGTATTTTTCTAAGCTTCAATCTTATTTTCAAAAAAAATTATATCGTCTCTGCTGGTTACCCCTTACGAATATCCTCAATCTAGAAAAAATACTCAGCGTTAAAATATTCTCTACTCGCAAAAGATTACATAATATTTATAATGCAAAACACATAGACTATAAATATTATTCAATGCTTGAAAACTCTTGACGAAAGATTTTGTTCGAAAATTTTGTAGATTTTCGATGAAATTCGTTTCATTTTTAACCCGAATAGAATGTACTTTGCGAAAATTCTTGCCAGGCTGAATGACATGATGTAGATACAAATTTCTTTAGTATATTTTTAGGATCAGAAGTGATTTTCCGCGTTTATTATTGTCCGGTACGGGCGGTCGATCTGTCATTTCAAAATGAAAAATTAAGATGAAAAATAGAGTAGATATTGTCATTATCTTTCTCACACAATATGATCACTAGCGGTTGATTAACGAATATAACTTTAAATCTCTTCTAATGTTCTTCATTTTCAAATTAGTTGAATTTATTTTATTTTTTAATTTGTTATATTGATTCGTAAAATATTTTCACATATTTTTCTTTATTTATTTAGTTTTTGAAATGACAAACTGACAGTTTCTGCTCAGGGATTTTGACATGAAAGTGTTCATTTTCAAGGATATTTAAAATAACCGTTAGAGTGTTGTTTAATATATAGACGTGTATGAATATATTTTAACGTTATATAATATCAACGTAGATATATTGCTTTATAAATAGATAGCAAATTTTTGCAAGCTGTTTTGAACCTAATATACCATATTCTGTCCTTGTCCTTGGTTCTATTTCAAATAAGCTTTCGAATCTTTCTCTGTCGAACTCAGCATCGACTCTTTCTGTTTCTATTGAGAGTGCTTTTTTAGACGCGATGGAGTATAAATAATCTTAAATATTTGAGGAAAAATAACTATCTCTTCAAACAAATATATTGTTTTTATTAGTACTGTAAGTAATGAAAAATTAAACTGAATGTCATTGTTCACGTTTAGATGTTGACTTATAGGGATATTGAAGGTGATCTTCTCTATCTTGCAGCGTGTATGACAGATTGGTCAATAAGTCTTGGACTACCCAACAAAAACACAATAGTTTTGCAAAATATGACTTTATTCATCAACTTACTCACCTTCAAGAGCGGTACAATAATTCCAACGCTTCTCTAACTTTTCTATGCCTTTATATACGAAACAGGCCTCAGTTTCGTCAGTCGTTTCATAATTTGAGTCAAATTTCTTTCCGTAGAGCATTTTTTTTAGGTCTGCAAAGAACCAATAATCGGTAGGAACCACATATAGGAAAATATGATGAAAGCGATTCGAAATGCAATTCAGGCATTTTTGCCATTGTTACTATCGGACGCCATAGCGGTACATTATCTTAGTGAAGAAAAAAACGCACAAATAACATCATATAATATTCGTTATTGATGATTCTTCTCTTTCCAAGGTAGTCGGTGGAATATTATTTCATGCATATCTCAAAATACAAACGTCATAGCCTTTACATCTTTGGACGACGTAAACCGCCCGCTGATGTACTCAGGATCTCAGATAATGATAGTTTTGAATCTGGAGTGCAGTGGTGTAACCTTGTTTCATCGATTGCAACATTCCGACAGCTCCACACAAGGCCCTGAATCATCAACACATTGCTGTTTATGGTCCACTGCAAGTAAACGCGGCACCAATTTGAAAAAAGCTTTCGCATACCCAAATGTTCATCCGAAATAGCGTAAATATTGCCCTTCCATATTTTTACGGTTTTGTCATATAAGCACCTTATTTGGGCATCGAGAGCGTTGAGCATCATCGATTTGATTTCGATGAAGCAGTCCAGGTAACACTTATTAAGCCAAGCCTTTGCTGTGACGATATTTTTACCCATCGAAAAACACTGATCAATCAATACACGAAATTGTTTTGAATCCATGGTTTAAAATCACAAACTAATAATCAAATTGTCATGAAATTATACTTTCTAAAAATAATATGGATTTGTCAATAGTGGACCCGTCTATGTATCAGCCTCAGGACTTATTGACTGATGTGTTATTTCAATTTCCTGACAGGTATCGATATTTCGGGTATAATCTACCCGTTTTTTTAGCGTCTATTGGTCCAATAGACATTGAAGAAAGGAGCGAATATCCTTCGAAATATCGATAATTGTCAAGGGATTGAATTATATCTAACTTCTAAAAGAAGAATTTGTCTTTGAAATGAAGTTATAAGTTGATCAATAGTAAAAACAATTATCCTAGTTCTAGTTACATTTCAAACAAGTCTCCTAAGATTTCAAAATTTGCCCAAACATCCACAGCCCACAGTTTCTACAAAAACAAATCTAAATAATAATGATAATGTTGACGCAACATGCCATCACAGCCTAAAGCCTTGAGAAAAAAACTAAATACATTAACGTGCCATGAAACCGAACACCATTTCCTGTTGCTTCTCTAATTAAAAATCCATCCATTTTACCATTTGCCTTCATAGGACTTTAAAAGTACAATAAAAGAACAACTAAACTCAATTTACTATTGATTAACAATTTTCTACTCTAATTACTACGAAACTTTCACAATCACTTCTCACTTCGGCATCTATCATTTCCGTCCATTTACCTTTCACTTCACACAGTCTCATCCGTTCCTTTCAAGGACAGTCACAGGCTACTTGGCAACGGCCAATTAAAAACGAGGTCTAGTTGAATATTAAATGCAGATTTCAAGCCATCGCCGTTGTGGAGAACAACATTTCGAACAGTTTGAAATAAATTTTCAACGTAGATAAATTTTCAAGTATAGCGAATATAAAATTTCTCACTACCGTCGGCATTTATCGTTACAATAATGTAGTGTAGAATGTTTGACAGTACCGAGTGAGAAAAAAAGTTGGTAATTACTCGGTTGAATTATCATCCGTTTGAGAGAAAATTTCATTTTTTTTTTCACAATTCGTTTGGGCGTGATGAATTTTTAATGTATGAAGAATTGAAAGCTGGATTAAAGGATTTTCAGCACAGCAGAAAAAAGTACATTTAATGACGTAAAGTAATATCCTATTTGAATATTACAGAGATTTCAAGGGATTTAAAAAAGAAATTTTCAGATTCACCAGCTTTATGTTGCCCGTAATAAACTTAACGAAATAATTAAATAGCGAATATATTAACCCTGAACAAAATTGAATCAAAAGAGCGGATAGAACAGAAGCTTTAATAGGTAATTGAATCATAATTACTATACTACTACTCCACGTCTTTGATTTTTTAATTCATTATTTAATTTCACATAAAATATATTCTGTGAAAATAATATTTCGAATAAAAAAGTAAATAAAGACTAAAATAGCAAGTAGCAATTTCCTGTGTCTCTATATTCACTCCAAAAGCTGTCAACAATGGAATTGAAATCAACTAATGGCTAAGAAATTTAACCTAACCTAAAGTTTGGCCAAGGCTGTGGCTGTTTCGCCCAGCGCTTCGATCAGATCCTAGATTCCTAGCATGAAAAAAACTCTCATAGTACCGTTAAATACAACTAATACGTTTGTCCAGATTTCATAATTATTAAAGAAATTCTTTTTTTTATTGCTTTAATGCTACCTTTCGTTAGGATTCAGACTTAATCTTGGCGGAAACTTAAATATATTCACCAAAAAATGAAGTAAAATGGTGATCTAAAATTTCGATAATCAAAATAATATTTAGAATATTTTATTTAACTAAACTTTTACGTTAAACCACCATAGAAAGAAACTCATGGCAATAAACATCTTAACATGCTTTTATTCATGTTTCCGATCATATTCAACTAAAGGCTTAGTACGTAATTCATCGGATTAAAAAAAAAATGAAAATGAAAAAAAAACCGTTTAAACGCAAAGAACAAGCGCACCCAAAGACTGGTGAGACTACCTAAAATTTAAACTTGCTTCTTGCGAAACAATTATTACTTGATAACAATAGTTTTGCTTCCGATTGCTACATGAAAACAGTAGATAGATTATTTTACTTTAATCCCATTCGTTGGTAGCTGAAAGCTTCATTGTTCCATCTCAATACGAATCCAGCCTTATCGGTTTGTGCCGAAAGAACACTGCTTCCGTACAAACTCAGATGTTCAGCCTCAAATGATGACATTCTCGGCAAGTGTTCCCCCAAAACTGTTTCATTATTGATGGCAGATGAGTTGCCCCGTCATCGCATGTCTCTAAAAATACGTCTCTCACCGCAGCACTGCCTTACTTTACCGCGAACCATTCTCTTCGAGTTTCAAAATTCAGCTTTTGACTTCCACGAACGACGACAGATACCACTCGACCTCCTCTTCCGACTGGTTGTAATTTTCAGCCAGTTCAGTCCCTCTGCCAAAGTTGCTGCGACCTATGGTGGCATGCAATCGGCAGATTATGTTTTGACGAGAATTTTGCTTTTGCGAAACCTCCTTAATATTAGCGACAATTTTGTGTTTGCTCTTACTATGCTGATCCGGCCACCATAAAAAAATTACACCGCTTCCTCAAGTAACTCGTTAGACTAATTTCATGGAGCGACGACCTTATCACGGAACCCAAAATATCACATAACGTTAGTATCTTTTCTATCTTTCTGTGGTTACTTTGCTTTGTACCTAATTTTTTCTGCTCACTAATTCCTTCTTTTAATACTATATGTGTTGCTACTATTATCCAAACCACAAGAAAAGTAATAATTTACCTTTTCAACCGACTCTGATCTGAAGCAGAATACTTTGCATAGTAAATTATTTTGAAAATGTCCTTTTCCGTTAGGACGTATATCTGTGTCGAATTTATCTTCCCACTAAATGATTCCAATTTCAATACACGTATCTTCGTGCATACCTGTCGGAACCCAACGTACAACCCGGTGGAACGTATCCTTACAGAACTTATTCTATGCTATATGAGGGTCTGCAAAACTCGTTCAAACATCTGCTCTATCATCTTTTGGAAGACCTCAGCGAAGACCAAATCGAAGAAACATCAATTTATTTATGGGAACAATCGAGTGAGATTTTAACATCGACCACCAAAGCACAATATTTAAAAAAAATAATCGAAAGCTTCTTCTCGAGTTTTAATTTCGCCCATAAACTGTCCACCGAAGCACAATATTTCAAAATATAATCATTTTAGACTTCCTAATCTCGATGGGAATACTCCCCCATTCCGCAAAATTAGAAGCAGTTTTCTATCTATCCTCAAATCACTCTTCTGTCATCACTTCTCTGGACATGACACCCCACTTCGCTAGCTGTAAGCGTAAATATTCGAACAAACCCAACTAGAATACATTCAGACGATACCTCATCAAATCAATTTTTCTAAAAGCACCAATCAAATCGTCAGAAGATGTCGATTCTGCAGTTAATCTATTCAATAAACATGTGTTGGAAGTATTCACTGCTGTAAAACCTAAAATTACATTGCACTACTCACCTCAGAAAATAGCTTACTGTTCATCAATTAAAATCCTGATTCAGGAAAAAGACAGGCATGAAAACACTGACAGCTGCGCAGATCACTCCATACAGAAGCGCGACTCAACTTCTAGAGAGCTTAGGCCAGCACATCTTAGAGAACTTTACTTCCACTAAAAATATCGACTGTTCGTTGTAGAATGCTACAGCTCAGCATTTTTTTTTTTTTTTTTTGGTTACTTCCATAAAATACATTCCTCCTATTTAACCAATTGCACATTCCAGCTTATATGCAAAACCTATTGTACTGCTAAATATCATGCGCATGATGGTGTACCCCAAGGAAGTGTATTGAGACCTTTACTCTACACAATCTTCACAAATGATCTCTCAATAAGTGACAAAAAAAACTAGGAAAACTACAACTACTTTTGCACACGACTTCACTAGCTCCAAACGAACCCAGTTTCTCGTCTTCGAGGCGACCACTCAACTACTTGGAAAATGCAAGACCTGGTCAAGATCTGACCAAGATCTTCCCAAGCAAACTTATCAGTTTCTCGAAAATTGAAATATCCCCAAAAAATGCAATACTGTAGCTTTTCTAGTATCTATTACATGTAACTGATATATATATAGTATAATCCTGTGTACTCAAGTGCTTTTCATAGACATTCGAAGTGTTACTTTTCTCAGTGCTAAAAGAAAAGCCGTCAATGACATCGCGTATGGTAGGCTCATGCCAACCGATTTCAAGAGATTGGTTTCACTTTTCACTAGATATTTTTCACAAGATTTTCAAGGCAGAAGAAAGTTAAATAAAGACCATGATGACGGCAATGTAGGACGTGATTTCTCTCCTACTTTTGTTGGGCACGAAAGTAGGGGGACGCTAAGGCTTCACAATTGCTTTTTTAAAAGAAGCTGTCCAAGGTTTAATATAAAGAAAGAAAACAAAAGACTATTTCCAATGCTATGTGATCTCAAACTGCCTACCGTGAGTATTTTAGATACCTGTTGACAGTTGTTTAGAAGTCTCAGCTAACTCAAAATGTTCAGTGCAATAAGGCAACATATTTATGCCCACAGACTAGATTATCCCAAAGTATATGTGAAGAGTGTGAAAATTGTAAATTTAGTGAAAAATGCACCATTTTATCATCTACACATGGTGGTATTGGCTGCTGATAAAAATATATTTTTCTACGTTATATGTATTTCACATTGAAAACTCTCAAAATGATCAAATTTCAAACCCATTATCACATCCCGAAAACTCCTACTCCCATAAACCATAACATACATAAGCATAAACCTACAATCTTGAAGTACACTCATTAATTCAATATATTTTTATTATCATTTCAGGTATTAGCTCTTTTTGAAGAGCATGAAGATACATTTACAGCATTCGTAGAACCTTTAGTTATTTTACTTATTTTGATTGCAAATGCAGTTGTGGGTGTGTGGCAAGTAAGTTTTCCTCATCAAAAACTCGCATCATCACAAGAAAACTCGTTTAATCCCTGCTACTTTCATTCTAGGAACGAAATGCCGAATCAGCAATTGAAGCACTTAAAGAGTATGAACCCGAAATGGGTAAAGTTGTACGAAGTGATAAGGCCGGTGTACAGAAAATACGGGCGAAAGATATCGTGCCCGGTGATATAGTTGAAATATCAGTAGGTGACAAAATTCCAGCTGATATTCGATTAACGAAAATCTACTCAACAACACTGAGAATCGATCAGTCGATCTTGACTGGTGAATCAGTGTCCGTTATTAAACATACCGATGCCATACCCGATCCCCGTGCCGTCAATCAGGATAAGAAAAATATTTTGTTCTCAGGTACAAATGTTGCTGCTGGTAAGGCACGCGGTGTTGTTATTGGTACCGGCTTGAATACTGCCATTGGTAAGATCCGAACTGAAATGTCCGAGACTGAAGAGATTAAGACACCGTTGCAACAGAAACTCGATGAGTTCGGTGAACAATTGTCAAAGGTTATTTCGATTATTTGCGTCGCTGTATGGGCCATTAATA
Organism: Nemotelus pantherinus; assembly: GCA_963978885.1. Lineage (NCBI taxonomy): Eukaryota > Metazoa > Arthropoda > Insecta > Diptera > Stratiomyidae > Nemotelus > Nemotelus pantherinus. Next base: position 246,554,331 of record OZ022264.1, on the reverse strand, counting down.
TTGGTCACTTCAATGATCCAGCTCACGGTGGCTCCTGGATTAAGGGTGCTATCTACTATTTTAAGATCGCTGTCGCTTTGGCTGTAGCTGCTATTCCAGAAGGTTTACCGGCTGTCATCACTACTTGCCTGGCGCTAGGCACACGCCGTATGGCCAAAAAGAATGCTATCGTCCGTTCGTTGCCTTCAGTCGAAACGCTCGGTTGTACTTCGGTCATCTGTTCTGATAAGACCGGTACACTGACCACGAATCAAATGTCCGTCTCTCGTATGTTTGTCTTCGATAAGATCGAGGGCAGTGATAGCAGCTTCTTGGAATTCGAGTTGACTGGCTCAACTTACGAACCCATCGGCGAAACGTTCTTGAACGGCTCTAAGGTTAAGGCTTCCGATTTTGACGTCTTGCAAGAAATCGGTACTATCTGTGTAATGTGCAATGACTCTGCAATTGATTTCAACGAATTCAAACAGGCCTTTGAAAAAGTCGGTGAAGCCACCGAAACTGCACTCATTGTACTTGCTGAGAAATTGAACCCCTTCAATGTAAACAAATCTGGATTAGATCGACGATCAACAGCTATTGTTGTACGACAGGAAATTGAAACTAAATGGAAGAAAGAATTCACCTTGGAATTCAGTCGTGATCGTAAGTCTATGTCTTCATATTGCACACCTCTGAAAGCATCTCGATTGGGCAATGGACCGAAATTGTTCGTTAAGGGCGCCCCAGAGGGTGTTTTGGAACGTTGCACACATGCTCGTGTCGGAACCAGCAAGGTCCCGTTGACCAACACCTTGAAGAATCGCATCCTGGAGCTGACCCGTCAATACGGTACCGGCCGTGACACTCTCCGCTGCTTGGCTCTCGCTACTGGTGATAATCCATTGAAACCCGATGAAATGGACTTGGGCGACTCAACTAAATTCTACACCTATGAAGTCAACCTAACGTTTGTAGGCGTTGTCGGCATGTTGGATCCTCCTCGTAAAGAAGTTTTCGATTCTATTGTTCGCTGCCGTGCAGCTGGTATTCGTGTTATTGTTATTACTGGTGACAACAAGGCTACCGCCGAAGCTATCTGCCGTCGTATTGGTGTGTTCGGTGAAGATGAAGACACTACCGGAAAATCGTACTCAGGACGTGAATTCGATGATTTGTCACCTGCTGAACAGAAATCCGCCTGTGCACGTGCCCGTCTCTTCTCCCGCGTCGAACCCGCTCACAAATCGAAGATTGTTGAATATTTGCAAAGCATGAACGAAATCTCAGCTATGACTGGTGATGGTGTCAATGATGCTCCCGCTTTGAAGAAAGCAGAAATTGGTATTGCTATGGGTTCGGGTACTGCTGTCGCCAAATCTGCATCAGAGATGGTGTTGGCTGATGATAACTTCTCGTCAATTGTATCGGCTGTTGAAGAAGGTCGTGCCATTTACAATAACATGAAACAATTCATTCGGTATTTGATCTCGTCGAATATTGGTGAGGTCGTATCAATTTTCTTGACTGCTGCTCTTGGTCTTCCCGAAGCTTTAATTCCCGTTCAACTGTTGTGGGTCAATTTGGTGAGTACTGATGCTGGTTTGAATTGATGTTATTATAACCGTTCGGTATATAGGACTTTTATTAAAAAAATATTTAAAATTTTTGGTAATTTATCAATCGATGATTCGTTCCAGGTCACTGATGGTCTTCCAGCTACCGCTTTAGGTTTCAATCCACCAGATTTGGACATTATGCAAAAACCACCCCGTAAATCTGATGAAGGTTTGATTTCCGGCTGGCTGTTCTTCCGGTAATTTAAATATGAGGTTCAATTCTTTAAGTGCATGTTAAACAAAAATGTTGTATTTCTCGACAGTTATATGGCTATTGGTGGCTATGTAGGCGCTGCTACTGTCGGTGCAGCTGCCTGGTGGTTCTTGTTCAGCGAGAATGGCCCACAAATGACATACTGGCAACTCACTCATCACTTGTCATGCTTGCCCGGCAACGATGACTTCAAAGGAATCGATTGCAAACTCTTCAACGACCCGCATCCAATGACAATGGCTCTCTCGGTATTGGTAACAATTGAAATGTTGAACGCTATGAACAGGTAAAATATTTTTGGCCCACTGATATGAATCAGTTCCTTCTCATCGATTTAGTAAGACCAATTCAATCAATGCGATAATCATAAATTTTTCTTGAATAATAGCTTGTCAGAAAACCAGTCGTTGATTACAATGCCACCATGGTCGAACATGTGGCTCATCGGTTCCATGGGTCTTTCATTCACACTTCACTTCGTTATTCTGCACGTTGAAGTTCTGGCGGTAAGCAAACATTTTATTTTGCATATTTACAGAGAGACTTTGTCAGTAAAATGCTTCTCTTAAATAACATACTCGTAGACGGTTCACTGTCTTAAAACTTCCTTGTTGTTATGAAACAATCAATATAAATTTTGGTGTTCTGTCCTTTCCTATCCAGACTGTCTTCCAAGTGACACCACTGTCGGTCGAAGAATGGATGACGGTAATGAAATTCTCAATTCCTGTTGTGCTGCTCGATGAGACGCTCAAATTTGTCGCCCGAAAGATCGCAGACGGTGAGAAAATGATAAATTCAATGCACGGGATTATTTTGATGTGGGCGGTGTTTTTTGGTTTGCTCTATTGGCATATATTTTAAAACAAAAACAACCAACCAACCAATCCTTAATTTTTCTTTTTTGATTAATTAATAATGTAATAATACCTATCTCAATTAAGAGAGAACGTTTTTGAATGTCTCTTCTCCCTCTTTAGTCCAAATAACTAGTGTTATTTTTAATTATTGTATTTTTAGTAATTTAATACAGAAACGAAAGATAAAAGAAAGAATGAAAAAAAAAACATTATAAATAATTATTATTTAATGAAAAAGTAATAATAATAAATGATGATTTTTAAAAATCCGAAAAATTACAAACACACTTCAATATAAAGATGATAATTAAAAACAAATTTGTAAAATAAAATAATGGACAGACACATATGCCCGAATTTGTAAAAAAAAAAACATTAAAAATTAAACAAACCACAACAAAGAAAAGCTTAAAAAAGGCATGAAATTGATTTACATTTGCGGAGAGAATTACATTAAATTCAAAGAAAAAACGATCAGAACTTAGAATCCTTAATAAATTTAAAATATTGGTGATCATGATGATGATGGTTGTAATAAAACCATGCGCAGAGGAGTTAAAGGAATAAAGTTAAAACGTGAAAAAAAGTCAAATAAAATGCGTACAAAAACTTTTCAAACACAATTTTCACAACGTTTTGTGTTGGAATCTGATATCATGTTGATTATAAAGATGACGATAATTATAATTGAACATGAATTGCATTTGTTTATAAAATATGAAAAAAATCGAAAAAAACAAAACAAATTGGTTTTTCTTAGTCAACTTTTAATTTTAGAAAAATCAATCTAGCAAAGATTGTTGTTAATTCAAATCGGTATAAATTGGTTGAATTGGAATTGATGATTGGGCTATCTAATTCGGGCCTCCGTGTACTGATTAGATTATGTTTAATTAGAACGTATCTATCGTGATTATTTGAACTTAACCAACTCGTTGAGACTGCGTTTGTATCGTGTCGTTTAAAAATATTTACGTAATTGAGGTTTGTGAATTTAAACTAGCACTGATTGCCTGCCCCCTCCTCTCTTCTAATCGAATTGAATCGATTCGAAACAACCCACCTAACAGAGAAAAAAGAAAACTGATTACAAAACATTGGTTACGTTCCAGTTGTTTTGGTGTTGTGTTTTTTTTTTTAAATAAATATAATGTCCTCAATTCGCCTGCTCAGCCGCCGCTAAGCCCGCCCACAAATGCGCATGCTTGATCTGTTGTTGTTGTGTATCTTGATCTACTATTTTCTATCAATCTTTTTGTCCCATAAATGCTTTCTTTTCAAGCAACAACATATGTTTTTTTTAAATAAATTTAACGCCATACTAAAACTGATCACTAAAAACTTATATGCATTTCGCACAAAACTTGTGCAAATGATAACAACAAGCATTCACACTTTCATAAACCGAAAATATTTGTTATGTATATCCGAGCAGTCATTGCTATCATTAATCTTTTGTCATAAATAGAAAACTTATTACTAAACTTATTTTGTCAGTGCCCAAAATGTAAGTAAGTTTACAAGTAGAACTTCATTTTATATGATGGAAGTAAATTTTCTCACTACACGTTGTGAGATTTATTGAATTCTAAATGAGAAATTATTTTATCCCGAATATATATATATTCGAGTCTGAGTATAAATTATCTATTGGTTTGTAATACAGTTTAAATACAGTTTAAGTAATCGTTTATATAAAACTGCAGCTATTTTACGATCCCTTGAAAGTTGTCAGGTTATCAAAAATTTAAATTAATGAGCCTGCACAATCCGGTAAATACATTGGCTATAAATTGTACACATTAAGTAATTGGCTTTTGTTTTTCATTGAAAGGTGCTGCCTCCAATTGGCTTAGTATACATAGATAGGCGTGATAACTTTTTGTAGGGTTAGGGTATATCGAATTTCAACAATTTTTATTATTCATTTATAGGTTATCAACCCGTATGTAAATCTAATTTTACTGTTTGCGATAGTGCCACAAAAAAAAATTAACTGAAGACTTTGTAAATACTTTTAAAAAATTTTCAGAAAATAATATTCTCTAATTGGTGTTGAGCTAGTACGAGAAATGAATCAAGATTAGTGATAATCAACTTGTCATCATATGCTTCCAACATTCAGTAGCTATGCTTGGGACTCAAATCCGGCACCACATGCAAAGGTTCTTTTTTTCTTGACGCTCTCTGCTGATAAAGCTTTCAAACATCCTGTCGGCAAACTACACCGATCAATATCGGCAAATTTGATATATTTTCGCAAACTTGGCAATTGTTTGTTGAATTATTTGACTGTTCGTTGAAACGGCGCTTATAACCTGGATTATTTTAATCACTTAAAATATTGTACAATTACAACCTCTCGATCCATCGTGTCACTGGTTTTTCGGAATTCTTGAAGTTTAGCAAGCATTTCATAGCGACATGTTCTCAGTACGAAGGTTTGACCATACTGGCATTTACGGAAATGTTTGGTAGCTTCGACTATTACCGGCAGTTCTTTTCGAGTAACGCAATAGTTCCTCTCATAATTAGAAAATTTTCGGCTAAAGTAAGTAATTTTCCGTTGCTGACCATCTCAACTTGCTGTGATATTACTGCACTGATGCCAGTATTACTCGCATCAGTATCCACATTGAATATTTTCTGCGGCTCGAGATACGCCAACATCGGTGCATTACATAGATCCTGCTGATGCTTTTCAAATGCTGCTGCGCCAATTAAACTGCTGATTTTTCTCCGTCAGGTGCTGTAAACTTTAGGTGATCGTAGCCAAATCCTTCACAGATGGCAATACGCCGTCAATCCTAAAAAACTTCGAAGCTGACATTTATCCTTGTGCATTTTCACGGCTTCAGTTTGTGCAGGATCAGTTTTCATTCCTTCAGCGGCAACAACGTGACCAAGGTATTTCACTTCACTTTAGAAAAAAGGGTTTCACTTCTGCGGACTTAGTTTCAGATTAGCCGCTCGCAATCCGACAGGTTCCTCAGGTATTCTTTGACTACTTCGCCAATAATAGAAGTGTCATCCAGTTACACTGAACACCGTCCAACTTAACGCACATAAATATTCAAAGGTTGCAGGATCTTTACAGAGTCCGAAGGGCATGACCAAAAATTCTCAGAGTCCAGTTTGTACAGAATAGGCGGTCTTTTCACGGTTACTTTTCACGATTTCAACCTGCCAATATTCGCACTTCAAATCTAACATCGAAAACCACTTCGCACTAGCCAAAGTATGTATGATGGCGACTGTCGTCCATTTTTAGGACAGAAGTATGTAGCTGTCTTTTATCATTTCGTCGATCAATCGTCGATAGTCAACAGAAAACCGTTTACTACCATTATTCTTTTTGACCAAAACTACTGACAAAATCAAAGGGTTGTTCGAACACTCAATTATCCCTGGTTTTGGCGTGGCCTGTATCATTTACGCGACCTCAGCTTGTTTAGCAAATGGAGAGTTCCGAAGTTGAATTTCGCGTATCGATTCGATGCGTAGCTAAATTAGTTCTTCCGTAATAAGAAGGTATCGAGAAGCTGCTAACAGAACGTCCAATTAGCTGAACTCCTTGTTGGTATTGTCGGTCGCTTATTGCTGAAGACTGTAATGTATTTTTTGCTATTTCGACTAGCTTGCTACTGGGTACACTGTGATGTTCAGATTGTATATCTACAGTATCCAAGGAAGTCATGGAAGAAATGGCTTTTGCTGCCTTTCATTTCGTTGCCGTTGCTGTTGCCTACCGAATATGCTTATAAGTCCAGACCGAAACAGTAGAAGCCTGCGAAGCTCATCATCAGTTATTTCTGTTACCAGGAACCGAAGCTGGAATACTACTTTGCCAAGTTTACCTGGCGAGTGATTTCCCCGTGATCTGAAGTAGATACGCCCGTAGCCGTCCAAAGTACGTATCGCCAAAACTACTAAGTCTCCTGGTTTGCACCAAGTTCGTCCGCGAAATCAAGCTCGTCACTCCAGCATAAATGATGATGTTGAAAAGTTTATTGTCAATTTTTCCCTGCAGACTGACGTCATTCTTGTATCGATGCAGTCAGGAGACTTTGATGATGGTTCTGAGGTCAACAATTTCAACAGCCAATATCTAGCTTATGAAGCTGGCTCATACTGGCTTCCAACTTGGAAACAAAAGATTACTACGTCCACTGAATGAGCACACTCTTGGTAAAATATTGATTTCCATTTCTTTTGGTTATCAGGTCTTAGGTGCGCTTTTTTTCCATAATTCCAATATTGTAAAGCTCCGTTTGTCGTTGGTTCCATGACGATATCGGCGCCTTGATACACTCGTCGTGCACTTCACGGATTCTACTATTGCTACGAGACTCCCACTTCACCGATCCATAGGCTCTAAAAATCCTTCAGCGTCCGTTTGTCAGCCAAACGAAGTGCTTTTCTAACTCCTTCCATCAAGAGCACGACAGTATCTCCCGCCGTCTCTACCCGTTGTCCTGGATCCAACGTCCAATGTCCGGAACCCACTGCTGCAAGGTCTCTCTTGGCTTCTTTGTACGTGTTCTGAGCTGCGAACGATAAACTTCGTTTAGGTGATCTTCACCGTATCTCATATCCAAAGCGCTGATTATGCTTGAATAGCTGGAGTAAATTTCCTCTGGAATGGTTTGAAGTATTTCTTTCACGGCTCCTCTTAATGACACCATTAGTTGGGACGTTCTCGATCGATCAAATGGTAACGTTCTGCTGAACAAACGTTCTTGCAGATGGTTCAACTAGACCAGTTGCAGCACTGCAAAATTACCGATGTATCGATTTTAACAAGCACTATTTTTGCCCTTGCTTTTCGAACTCTTCTTGGAATTACTGTTTAATGTAACTGTTGTTCGCCTTTCCTGACTTGATATTTCAGTTGTTGTCGCTTGCTCCAATCGCTCCTTGATGTAGCTGGTCAAGTTTTTGATCCAGTTTCATTTCTGATCCAGCTTCATAAATTGCGGTTTAACAATCTGCAGTTTTTTGCTTCATATCGGAAACTATTTTCAACTACAAATTCATCATTGCATTTCTCTCTACGCTGCTTTGCTGCTTCCTAAACGTGTACTTGGCTGGTTTCCTCATCCGAAAATTAGAACGATCCCGGACCTTTGTCTTGCTCAAAGCCTCCCTGAGCCGAGCTAACAGAAACGTCTTGTTTCCAGTCGCTCTAAAATCACGTTTTTCACACTCTACTTTTAATGCCACCAATACGAACCGTACTAGCTTCGTCCTCCCGCTAGCCACTGTCGGAAATAACCTGCTTTTTATTTGATTCGCACATTAAGGATTTTCACGTTTTACACAAATTCACTGTATTTTCTAACTTCAATAAAAGTCACTTTTTGAATCACGTACGCGAAACAATTCGACTTCTGACACCAATTGTTGTATTTTTCAATTGAAACACATTTCGTGAATTTGTAGTTCTTTGCGTTTTCCAAATAAAATGTTTTTTTATTGCCACTGTGGACTAAATTTTGAGAAACAGATGTATGTTCAAGCAGTTCAAAACCTTCTTATTGAATGATAGTAACTGTAACTTCGGTTTTCAAATGCCAACTCGTTTCCTTTTTTGCTTAACGGCTAAAATTCAACCTTATGCAACCTACTTTTGTGTCTGGTTCGGTATTGGTCTGTCACTTTGATGACACTTTTGAGAAACCCTAATTTAAAAAGCGATGCTTATTTTTGGAGATTTTTCTTTGACGCCTGGAGTTCTGACAAATTACCACCAGTAGTATGTTGTTACCTCTTCTTTTTTTGTTCAGGAGAAGATTTTAACATATCTCTGCACATAATGTTTCTAGAGGACTACCGCAGGAAAAATAAAGCAGAAAGATCGAGAAAAAGCAACCAATGTGAGGTTCCCATGTTATGAAATATTCTTGCTCAGCATATTTCCGGCATTCTTTCATCACTAATTTTGGATCATCCCTGACATTAGCGGTTCCAAAAGTTGTAATGTTGAAAAAAGCTATCACTCTGTATAATCAAATCAAAGGAAGTGGCCTAACGTTCGATTCGCTGGTTGATTACAGCATTTTTGTGGAAAGGAAGTGAGCTTATTAGCTACCATAATATATACAAGATACTATTAGGAGACATTTGTTCCCATCAAATTTAGCAAAACGAAACTCTGTAGAACAATTTTAAGCGTTGTATGAACTCCATTGTTGAGTCTGATTCTCGGTTTCCCCATGACTTTTCAAGTGAAAAACAAAAACGTTAAAATAACCTACGACGACCCCTAATATTCATCAAAATTGCTGTCATTTCAAAGGCTATCCACATATTCAAAAAACTTTCTCTGCAGCATCTTGATATTTCATCTTCGAGCAAACTTATAAATATTTCATCAATTTTCCCAATTTCATTCGAATTTTTCTAACGTTTCAACTTTCAACTATTCTAAAAACTCGAAAATCGTTATAGGAAGTATAGAGTAGCTACTAATGAAATTCTTACAATTTTGGATAATATCGAAATCTGTCTCTAATTACAGATGAAAATTAGAATAGAAAACTGGATAAAATATATACAAGGATTAAGATTGAACAATACTTATACAAAAAAAAAACTAGTAACATCCATTGAAATGACAATAGATTAGTGAAACATTTAACACAAAAAATAAATGAAAACTGTTAACACCATATGCCGTATAGTGAAGTAATCAATTGAAATTTAGCTAACCAACATCTAGAATATAATGAAATATTTTAATGAGAGAAAAAATAGGAAGAATTAATATACGATAACATATGTATGTAATTAACAAATTCAACTAGCATACATGTTTCATAAACAAATTAACAAGTAAAAAAAGTTCGATTACTAGTTAAATATACGAAAAATTAGATTTTTTTTTTTTCAAGTAATTGATAGTCGTTTTTTATCAGAAAGGGAGGTGGTCTGATTTAGTTATACTCGAGAACATGATACACTAAGAAATTCATTTGAAACTAATATATTTGAACAGTTTACCGCCCGATTTTTCCTTAAATAAAAATAAATGAATTAAAAGTTCTTATTAATATCTATCGATCAGTCTTAAAAGGTTTTGTTTTACAAAACAAGCAATACATATACATACATAATATTTACTATAGGTGCAGAAAATATTATAATTTATTTAAATGAAGAAGTGAAAAGAAAATTTAATTAAAACGAGGTATTTTTAATATGATTGGTTTTACTAATTTTCTATTAATTTATACTAAAAACAAGTAAGTTTATCATTTTCGTTCAACATCAACCAAACAACAATAGCAGCATTCATCAGGCAAATATTGAAAATGTACACACACAATTCCAAGACAATATTGTTGATGTGTACATTGAAAAATTAATTTTATGCTGTCCGCGCTCGGCTTGCTTAACATTTTTTTTCTGACCCCTTCGCACAATCTTTTATCCATCGGCTATATCGTGCGAGTTTTTGTTTATTTTGTTTCACTCTTCCTTTTTCGCCAGTTCTATTTTGTTTCCTCTATAAAAGTGTTGAACAATTATGTTGCTGTTCTTTTTTAAAAAAAAAGTGATGCGAGTGTCCCGAATCAGTGATATATTAATTGGTGTCGTCGCAATAAAACTGGATGGAATTCAAAATCCGTTTTGATGTTGTGATTTATTGGAATTTCGCTATTATTATCATCCAGCGCATTGAGATTGAATAAGTTGCGCTAACATGAACGCCGTATAAAATCTACACGCTAACAAAACATGGAATTTCGAAAAATCGTATAAAGATACCTACGATCTACATATAACGAAAAAAGCATGCTTTTAACTTTTTCCCTTTCATATTTTACTTGCAATACGATCGGCGATATTTTTCAATCTATTTTAACATTGACTATATAATTTTTTATAATATTTTTCAATCAGAGGTAAGTCGTTGTTGCAACTTCTATTTATTGTTTTAGGTAGTATTTAGTATTTTTATAAGTAATAATAAGACTAAAGAATTAGAAACTCTCTGCTGACAGGTAACCTTAAACCATTTCGGTCCCACTTTAAGCAACAATGCACTATCGAGATCTCACCACATAGTATCAAATTTTAAATTTCCAATCTTCTTTTTTTATATTTCTTATCAATTTATGCCTTTTTCTAAAAAAATTGTTCAATTTGAACTTGTATTTTGCGACAGTTTGGAGTGATTCTGATCTACGAATAGATCGCTTTAGTTTCGCTATCTCTTCGGTCCACCAATAAACCTGTTGTTTCCCAGGATGTCACCTCTGGTGTGGTATCAAGACGTTGCTCGCTTGATTTCGCCTATGCTGAAGTTCACCAATGTATCTATCACTGCTTAACTTATCGTTAGTCGTACCTGACCTGCGCTGCCCTCGCCGAAAAACCTGCCATCAAGCGATTCCAAAAATTTTCTCCTGCCTAGTTTGAAAATATATTGGATTTCCTCAGACACCAGAAGGTGATGTAGTTATGATCAGTTCGAGAATACTACTCCATCACCGCACTTGACAGCCCTTTTATGATTTCGTAGCGAGAGCTACGTCGGGTATAAACTTGTTAAACCCCTGTCTGCGATAAGTAGGCATTGAGGTCTCTCTAGTCACCACCAGATTACTTGGAAGATCTCGGAAAAATCTTCTAGTGCTTCCATTTTCTTCCGGAATTCCCTCATTGAGTCGTTTGGTGAGAAATAACATCTGACTAAGCTGATGCTTCGGTTTCGAATCAGAACATATCCATCGCCCGAACCGTGCCGATTGACTCTAACCATAAAGTTGCATAACCAAAAGTGTCTGCATCTAAAGATTTCTCCTTCGACATGGTTCCCTGATCATTGTGATTCGGGCTCTGGATCCACAAACCAGGTGAGTAAACAAATCTTCCGCAATGCGACACCACAGCGTATTTGATTGAAGGACTCTCATCAACGAAGTTTCTTCGGTGTTTTAAGTGCTTCTCTGAAAGCTTTTTTCCTTGTCATTGTAAGCAGAATGGCTCAGTGGTGCATACTTTTGCTAGATACCCGCTTTTTGCGCATTTCGAACAGTTGCTGCTCTGATCTGGTCGTTTGCAGTCCTTTTTTCAGTGGTCGCAGTCAATGCACTTGTATCAGCGCACCACTCCGGATCGCCTCTTTACTCTGGCATACACTCAGCCAATTATTTACACCCATTATTAATTATTTTCATAGCTTTTGCATCCAACTCTGTTATGACTTTCCTCGGTTCCGTTGCATTTGGAGGAAGCAGCGTGATTTTAACATCCTCGATCTCTCTCTCTCTCTCTCTCTCTCTGCCGGATCTCACTTCTTCCTCGGCCAATTATATCGATTTTGGCTTTATAGATCAATCAACTCGAGGCCCCCGACCATCGTTAGAATGGAATCATCGTTTGAATGGATCTCGCTATATCTTCGGAATTTGCAAACGTCACCACTACTCCGACCTTCACTGTCTTTCTTATTTAACGTACATGTGACCCTTCTTTCCTTGGGCTCATGCCTCCGCAGATCTTCATAAGTTTCCGCTGGAGTGAGATTTATCATCTCTGCTTGCTTCTCGGCCCTAGGCGCTTGCGCTTTTTTGCACCTGCGTTTTTGGTTTTGAGCTGCAATTTTTAAGGCATTGTTTTGGGTGAAGCTACGAATATCAAACTCTCCTGTTCACCATTAGTATTTTGTAGTCTTTTAGCCACAAACAACCAGGGCTCAATTCTCAGTCTAACCGTGATTTCTCTATTGGGGCTAGAATCAGCCCAACCGGCTCTTTGTTTCTATGCTCCTCGGGCGAATCTTCTATTCGGTTCAATTCACACTCGGCCTTTTTCCAATTCGCCCAACAGAGCTCAATCACTTCGAGAGCTTCCTGATGTTCCAGAAGATATTGTCAATATTTTGACGATGTTCCAGCATTTTCTCAGGATCTCCTATTCCTGCGTTCTTTTTTTTTTTTTTTTGATGATGTAACTTTTCTTTGAAGAAATGCGTATCGTGACTCCTGGAGAAATATACATATATTGAAAGTCCTGCATTAGAATGTCATTCAGCTATGTGAAAACTTTTTAGGTCCGGCATTCTCCACCAAAATACCATTCTTCCATATATTTATTATTAATGCAGTCTCGTATCTGACGAAAAACATCCAGTCTTTTTTCCATTTATTAAGGAAAAACATTTTACCCGACCTAAAAAAGCAGACACAGCCGCTATTTGCATCACGACTAAAACTAGAGCATAACAAGTTGCTAGTTCTTTCAAAGAAACTTAAACATTACAGAGTAGTAATTTTCCAGAAATCGTCTCCGGCTTTGATGCAGGTCAGCTAGCCCGTACAATTTTTTTTGTGGAGTAGTAATTAGCAATGGCTTGAGAGTTTCAGAGTAATATATTGAAAGATCTATCTACAATTTATTGGAGTCTATCTGCATTGAAAACTCAAAAATTTGTGATATAATAATGTTCTATGAAAAGTGGTTCCATTATTATTCTTTTACAATCAAACTTACAGGGTAGGTTCATAAAGTTGTGGATGCGGCTGCAAAATATAATTACCAACGTTTAGAAATCTGCGAAGTGCAATTACCCCTTTTTCAATCGGATTTCCCAGGCGCGGTACTTGTCCTGGAACACCTCGACGGGAACCTCGTTCAGAGCAACTTTCACGGTTGCTTGGATGGAGCGCCCCAAAACCGTCAAAACGGTTGCATTTGAAAGCGGTCTAAATCCTCGGAAACAAATTCAAGTCTACCGGAACCAAGTTACAACTCGATCGATGTGACGCCAAGCGTTTCCCCTCGTTACCTTATCAGGACCGATCGTGCTACGATACGACGTACAGTTGCTTCACAATAAATAGTTACTCCACACTTGCATTACTAACTAATCTATCTAAAACATTCCCAAGTGTCAAATTCAAAATAATTATACATAATTTTTAAGCAATTATAGTGTTCAATGATGCATTTAATATACACATGTCTAGGCTAAAATGCTAGTCCTAGATTTGGAAAACAATTTTTTTTTACTGAAAAAGTAGTATAGAATTGAATATAGTTACTGCAACAACGACATATCGCTGTTCCATTTCCTAACAAAATTTACTTCCGCCATTTAAAAAAAAAAAACTCATCAAAGCAATGCTATATTCCTTCAAAGAAAAGCAAAACTGTGTGAGTATCGTGCATGATTGATGTTCCCATTAACAAAGTAAGTATAAATCAAACATAATAACTTTTTTTCTGTTATTTTGTTTTGTCGAATTGTGTCGTCAAACTTTCATTTTATATTGTTTCTTTGAAATTCATATTATTTGAAATATTTCGGCTTATGTTGTAGGTTTTTTTTTTCTAATTTCAATTTCTTTAGTATGTAGTGTCATAGTATATCATTTCTATTTCAATTATTTTATCTCAATTCTAATGTTTTTTCTTATCTATTACCGTTTTATCACACAGTCAATCCACATTTCCACTAGAAGTGCACATCCTGCGATGTTGTTATTTATAGTTGAAATATTGAAATTTCATCAGCATAATTTTATACATACAAAACCAAAGTTTTAAGAATAACCAACCAACCAGCCACTGAAACGAATGATTTTTGAGATCCAAGAAAAAAAACTGCTACTGTCATGCGTAGAATTTGATGGCGCTACGGAATGTGAACGTTTGGATACCTACCTACCCACCTACTACGCACGTTATCATCACCCTACCAGCCTGCCTGCCTGCCAACCTCATCACCATATGCTATCTATCATCAAACCTCCCGAAAATCTACCACTATAACCTTTTCAATAATGCTGAAATCGTAACAATTTTCGATTTGTTTTGTTTTCATATCCTTTCAAAAATCGAAGAAAAAAATGTTTTATGATTCAGAAAGACAAAATTATATAGCTGAATGATTACATTCGAGCATTAGTTTGATAAATATTTTTCTAACAATTTTTACATACAAATATATTTTTATAGAAATATATAAAGCATTGAAATAGCTTTGAAGTCCCCACAATACTAATAATATTGTAATCAAGCTGAAATGGTTGCTTTTTCCAACATCCTGTAAACACATATGTCTATCTACTCAATTTTCTATTATAATTATAAGTCTTACATTTTTATAGTTCACATTTTAATCTGAGTCATAAATTGTCAATGCAATATCATAGATTGCTCTACTGCTTGTATATTTCTTCAAACCCTTGGAATTTGAACCTATAGCTTTGTTTGAAACCCTGCATATCTTTACATTTTTACAAAATATATTGTAAATCATTTTCACTAAATATTTACTGTAAAAAAAACCATTTTTTATTTGTATTTAAAACTATAATGTCATTGGAATATTTTATAGTACCCGATGCTGTTGACACCAGTAAATGGTAAATACAACAGAGAATGGATGTGTGGGCGGAGCCAACCGTTTTTTTTATTTAGTTTGCTTCCATCGAAATGTATTCATAGACAGCTTTAACGAACAACAATATCTACTTTCGAATAAAACAATGTTTTCGAAAATAACAATAGAAACATTAAAAAAAATATAAAATCACAAATCAGATATTGTAAAAAAAAAACACTCTCTATGTAAGATTTTTAAATTACAACTTTTCAGTCATTCAATTTCTTCTTGGATCTGTAGTGTTATTCTTTTTAATTTAATTATAAAGAAAGAAAACTGAGACATGAATTAATAATATATGTATTTATGTTAGATTCATTTTAATTTAATTTTGTTGTTTGTTTTCTGTATGTATACTCTCTTAATAAGTGACTATAGAAATAATTACACGTTTTATTTAGTTGAGTTTCGATATTGTCTCTCTATATTATCTCTCTGTCGATGCATTAATGTTTATTGTTGTTTCTCTTCTGTCAATATAGTCAGATTGACTTTCAATTTGTGAGAATATCGATTGAACGTATTTTTTTATAATATAATTTATTTGAATTAATTTAATTTTATCCATTATTATTTATAAATTTAGAGAAAAAAAAAACAGAATATAAAAAACATTAATTTACTGTGTAAATAAAACAATTACACTATTTAGCAAAGCAATACAATATGCAAGTGAAATGAAAACAAGTAGACAAAATTGTGTGAATAGATATACAAAGAACTATATAAATATTCTAAAAGAAAATATAGCTTACCAACACCAGCGAACGAAAACAATTGCATAACGTATATTTTACGAATTGATTCCTATTACAAAACACCAATAACAGATTGAAACTATCACAATTACGTTGAATATAAGTGAAATGAACAACAAACATAAAATAAACATTATCTATTCGCTTAAAATACAACACTTTCTTTTTCGTGAAAGTTTTTCGAAAATGCAAAAAGTAAACTATGTAGATTTATTGTTTTAATATTATTCTTGTTGGCTCGTTTGTGTTTATCGCGATTTAATTGTATTGTTTCTCAACCGAAAAGGAAAACCATATAGGAAAAACTATAAAATTAATTTTAAGTACGAGAGAGAGAGGAACTTTTAAAGATGATAATAAATAAAATAAAAATATCGAAAAAAAATACCAAAAGTTTGTATTTTTATTGAGTCGAGGAAATAGAAATCGGTGAAATCTTGCCTTCAAAAAATTAAACAGAAGCTGGTAACTGGTAACAGGTTAGATACACGAATTCAATTATAAAAACGGTTTATTTGTTATATGCTTGATAGTTTATTACTTTTAAAAATACTTCAAATGCTTTTCAAATGTAAAATATGCTTAAGTATTTTAGAATGGGAGTTCAGTTACTAAAGTAATACATTCAGTTAATCTAAACGAATTTTTTCAGTTGTTCTCAATTGTTAAACTACAGAAAATTTTGTTTTTTGTTGTCTGTTTATTGCAATAGATGTTGACCCCTTTAGTAAAAATAATTATGCAGAACGTTCGAACACTTTCTTAAATTGGGAAAATGTTTGAATTATGCCTTATCTTAGTCCAAGTACAAACATAGGAGCCTCACAGGAAATAGTTGAGAAGAATTTTGATTGAAGCCATATCTTTTGCAACTACATCTTCATCATCATCAAAAACTGAACGATCAAAAGTGTATATTCGAAACGGTTGTGCTAGAACGCTCTCAAAATGGGCTTAGACATTTTTGTCCGAAATTTAGTATTTCATTGCACGGATTCAGTCACTACCAGGTAATATCGACCTAATAATATTGACGACCTGTGTGCTATATAGTTTTCTACAGAAATATGAGGACACATTTCTTATTAGACATGGTGAAAAAGGCAACGATACCAAGTTTAAGAAACCTGCTACACCGAGGTGGAAATGTTTTTATTATTAGAGATTCAATCAAATATAGTTTGTTCTGAAAATCAATTTAGTGAGTTTGAACAACAAATAAAATCCAAATAGCGTAGAACTACGTGCAGATCATCGAACCCTAACTCAGACAGCAAGGAAACTTTGATGAGAACCGAAATAAGTTGAAGCACAAAAAAACGATATGAACTGAACAAGCACGAATGTTCTAAACACAAGCACAATGAAATGTGATTTATTGTAAAAAAGGAAAAATGTAAGATAACACGAAAAAACATAAATACATAAACGCCATTTTACTGTTTAATGCTGACAATTAGTATATAATTTTTTTTGTTATATTTTATTACCAATTTATAATTGAGAAGGTGCCACTTGGGCAATTTTTTTATGCTAAGCTAGATCAATTTTACCGAAATGTCGGTGTGGATCTCCAAGTTGGGCGGCATTCTCAGCCATTAACCACTAAATGTTGACAATTGCAATATCACCAACGTCGCAACACCATCAGCGTTACCGGTATAGTCTGATCCTAGAGCGTCCAAAGTCGTCCCAATAAATATCCACAACTCTCGACGCGAGTGTCCGGTGCATTGAAATCAGACCATACAGATTAAAATTGGGGACAGCCACGCTCCCTTCTCTTAAAATTTTTCAAAACCGTCCTAGAGCAACAGGAAGCAATACCAGGATTGATTCAACAGCAACGAAAATGAAACAATGATTTGCTTATCCTCTTTTAGAGCCTGCACTCCCTACATTGATCGAATGCTGCTTCCAAATATAATGCTGACATAACGGCGTTGCAGGAAATATGGTGAAATAGAACTGGTAGTTCGGAGAAGAGACACTGTAACAACTAGTGCAGCTGCCATCTAAAGAACTACATGCTTGGAACAGATTTCCATACTTAGCAAAGTTACAGCGATAAATGAATGGCTTGTGTAAGGCAAATTCTATATCATACAGAAGAGTCTACCGCTGATGGAAAGGATTTTTTTGTTAAGACATGGAGGATGCCATTGATACGTGCCCCAGATATGGTGTTACAATTATACTGGGTGATTTTAAAAACAAAATAGGGAAGAAGCCCATATACAGGCAGCATGTTCGTTCTAATAGCTTGTTCGTTCTAATAGTTCTAATAAATAATAGCTTGTATTATGATATTCGATTGCGGACCATTTAGTAAGCAGCGGCATAAGAAATGGTCACTGGTTTGCATGCAAAGGTATCCACAAAGTCACTTGGATATCCCCAGACAAGACCACTTTCAACCAAAAGGAACAGACTTAAGTAATCTGTTAAATATGGGAATTTACCCAGGAGCCAATATCAAATTGAATCACTTTATTGTTGGCGCAGTACTTCGAGCTCAAATACGTACTATCTGATGACCAAGAAACCACGCATAGGGAAAAATTAATACAGAAATCCTATATAATGCTTACACTCAAAATTTATTTCAGTAAGTAAGTACCATTAAGCCATGGGTAGAGCAATCACTGATGATCTTAGTAGCTTTTTCATCAAAGACGCTATCATTGGTATGGCCACAAAAATCTTAGGCCCCCGTCGCAGAAAAGATCAAAATGACTCGTTTGATGAACGGAAGAATGCTGCATTCCAAGTCATGCAGCAATCTCAAAGAACGCGGATGACCGTAGTGACTTATCGCGATCTCCGAATAATGGAGAGGTGGGTTCAGTGAGCCAAAAAGAAAGCCTGGGAAAGCCATTGCAGAGTGCCATCCATAAGGTGTTCTCCACTATCGTCCTAGGCTTGATAGCCTTATTTACTCTAAAAGGAATCGGGCCATACCAGTGAGGTTTCACTTCTGGCAAATCAGCAGCAAATCAAAATATGACCTGCAGCTATTTCATATTTTCATTAACTTCAAAACCGCTACAGTAACATACTTTCTAAAGTTCACGGTTACCAATAGGTGAGTCAGCACAACCGTGTTGAAGCAGTGCTGAACGGGTCCCGACTCGAAACTTCGTGGGCTTGTAGGTGGCCTTTTTTTTAGTGAGTCAAACCTCACATACCCGGTGATGATAGGTCACGCACGGATCACGCAAGAAGATTCTTTTTTTGGCCACCTACACTAGGGGGGAAAACATACTTAGAGTAAAACAGTAACGAAAATTAATACAGCAAAAAGCACACGTCCAAAAGAGATACGTTAATACAGCTTCGAAGAAGTTAAAACATTCACCTATCCAGAGCTAAACATCAAGCCTTCTTCAGTCTATCAAAGCTATTCCATTTTCAAGTATCTCCAAGAAATCTAAGCTCTTGCTGTAAAATCCATTGTCCTACCAGTCCTCATATATTCGCCGGAAACATGGATTCTTGGTAAGAAAAATTGCGAGCTCTTATCCACATTTTAGAGGAGGATCCTCCCATGGGCAAGATGGAGGATATCATGACCGTGAGGTCATTGATAACATCAGGCTCAATAGGTTGCAGTGGACTGGATATAGCTCGCATGGACGAGGAAGATCCAGCCGGAAAGTATACAGTGTAATATCATTGGAAAAGGATGGTAAGGCAAGCCTTGTTTTTCGCAAAACAAGGCAAAAAAAGCAAACACTCAAAACCTTGGCTCGACAATAATTTAAAGCGTCTCACCATATAAATATATTAAACAAAAATATTAAAAATTAAAACTTTTTCCATACGAATTTAATGAGATTAAACGATATATATATAGTATGAGGAAAAAATCATTACTGACCCGTGAAAGTTCTATAATTTTGTTAACTTAAAACGCAAAATAACTGGCTACCCTTATTCTATGTCGTGAAGTTACACAATTTCTTCCTGTTCACATCATCATCAACGTAGCACAACAGCCCGACGTCGGGCCTTGGCCGCGTGGTCATAAGTCATATGAAATTATTTTTGCTCGCCGAAAATCCCTACTTCAACCTCATATCTTACACTTATTCTCAAAAGTAGCGAGAAACGATCAGTCGATAACTATCGAATGATCACTATTCTATCTGTTATATCCAATCTCTTTGAACTGTTAGTTTTTGTAAAACTTACTCGTATTATCGAATTTTTTCTTAATGAGCAACAACAAGGATCTCGTAGCTATATATCGATTTTCACCAGTCTCATGATCATAGTTTCTGATGTGCTCTATGAAGCGGGAAAAAGCAAGCCAAATGAAGGTGGTCTATACAGATTTTAGTAAGGGTTTCAAACCGAGTTGACCATCAAACTTTGGTACAAAAGCTTCGCAGATTTGGTATGTCCGGGGTCCTTCTTAATTAGTTCCAGTCTTATTTTTGCCTTTGATTGAAACCAATTTGTAAAATTCTAAGGACACTTACTTAAAAGAGTTTTCGCATCTTCTAGAGTATCACGGGGCAGGTATCTTGGTTCTTTATTTTTTAACATCTTCATTTCAGATCTGTGAGAGATACTGCTTGGTATGCCTCATCTCATCGATGCAGGCGACTAAAATCGACCAAATCATAAACGCGCAATCTGATGCAGCCTCTCAAAAATCAAAGATTCAATCTCTCGAAATGTGGAGCAACGAGAATAATCTGAATCTTAACATTAACAAGGGCCATGTAATAAGTTTTTCTCATAAGAATACAATCAAAATGTATTTTGACTGCCGTAACAACATCGAATTTTGATCTTATTATAGATCTCGGCGTAGTCTTGGACAAAAAGTTGCACTTCAACCTCCACTACGACAAAATCCCAGCCAAGGCTAATAAACAGCTCGGATTCATCAAGAGACATGCTGTTACTAAGTCGTTATATATTATTCTGGTGCGACCAATATTGGAGTATGCCTGCATAATATAGAGCCCAGCTTTAAAGCTATATGGCGATAAAATAGAATCTATTCAGAATCAGTTCTTAATTTTTGGTTTGAGAAATCTGTATGACCCAAAAGATTTTCAACATCTTCCATCTTACAAAAACAGACTGAGTCTTCTAACTTTAATGGCTCTCCCTTCTAGAAGAACACTGCTAAGCGCTTACTTAACTTTTGATATTATAAGTGACACAGTCAATGTTGCGGATCTCTCTAAAAACATTACTTTCAATGCTCCACCAAGATACACTAGATATGCAACTCTACTCAAGGAGTATAATCACCACACTACCTACGCAAATTATGAGCCCATAAATAGTTGTTGTAGGATATTCAATTCTATAAGCAGCCTCTACTCTTTGGGGACTTATAAATCCACTTTCAAAAATAATTCAAATAATAATTGTCAGCTGGCGGGGTGTCTCAGATTGCCTCATATGACCATCTTTCAGCAGTTCCCGTCATCACCAATCAAACATCAGCACTTTCCCTTCTTTTCCTTTAGGCGATGGCAATGCTGGAAGTTGGTTGGACAAGGGCGATGGACGTAACGGAATTTCTACATTGTGTTTTTCATCCTACAGTAAGTATAATTCCGTTGAAAAAACAATCACTTAAAATTTTTTCACTTCACTTAGAGAAAGTTTAAAATGACAGGGCTATTTATTGTTTAGAGTTAATATTTATTTAGTATGTAATCCTTTATTTTTTTTTTCTACTATTGATAAACGATAAGGTGCTGATTTTGCAATTTTTTATAGTAAGCTGGATTAATTTAAACCCATTTCTCACTTAGAACCGTCTTTACAGCAGGTTTGTTCGGAATTAAACAGGTTGATAATTTTTTTTGTTTAGACATCCCGAAAAATGATCGATCAGTTGTAAAGAAGCCATGACCACACGTTATAAGCTTTGAGATTCAGATCATTATCTTGATAAAACTGCCAGTCTTCATCAAGTCGCAGTTTGTCAGCAGTTAAATCTGAAATTTATTTTAATATGTTTCGTCCCGTTACCCCTTTAATAGCATGGTCGTAGACACTGAAATTATCTCCACACTATGCCAAATCTCCCTCAAAGTTTTACTGATTGCTTTACATTGTCCAAAAAAGGCACCTCGTTAGGCTTTCTTTCTCCATATGTAGGGCTTGCCATCAGAGAAGGTAAATGTTAAAATTGCTTCATCAGTAGAGAGCATTTCCAAAAGGATAAATTCTCGTTCACATACTTCCTTGTAAAATCCAATCTTTTTACTATGGTATTATTATGCCGAAATAAATTTAAAAAAATTGCCAATTGATTGGAGAATATATTATTTTCATTATTTGTTCACTTGTATTCATTGCAATAAAACATAAATTAATTGAATTTAATAAACAAAATCATGTTTGCTCATTAGTTCATATTAACTCGGTCATGTTAACAATAAAATCGACTTGAAGAACCCTGAAAACATAACTACATATCCAATTAAATTCAGAAAGAATGAACCAGTCCAACAAAACTACAAATTCGATAATGTAGAAAGCTTTATCTACTTTGAGCCGGTTTAGACGAGCGGTTTTTTGCTGGATCCAGCCCGAGCTTTTAGGAAAGAGAAGTGAAGGACGGAACGGAACAGCGAGCACGAGTGATATAGTTGGCCATCGAGCACGGCAGCGATTTTCATGTCATTTTCCTAGAAAAAATTTTAGGCTCAGAAATTTTTTGGTAGAAAGTTCGATTGCTACGAATATAAAAACCGTGTGCTAGCACAGCAAGGAATCGCTCGTCAAAACTTGCAACGAGCACCATCGGCCAGCAAACTGTGTGCTGGCAAAGCACAACATCGCTCGTCTAAACCGGCTCTTTGGCATCAACCGCGTGAGAACATTTAACGTACGAAATCTGCTGGCAAACAAGACTTACTACACCGTTCTATAGACAGGACCTCAAATTTCGTAGGAATTAGTTCTTCACATCCATAAAAGCCTTTAATAAACAGTTGCATTGTCTACCAGTAAAACCCATAAAAATATTTCGCATTGAGAAAGCCAAGTGCACATTCACTTTAATATTTGAACTAAATTTCGCTACAACTAGCTTTAATGTAAAAATATACACAAGGCAATATGTTGGATTATTTTTACATCATAGATATATTGGGTAGATACATTACTAAACTAAAAAGTATCCACATGTACCACTAACTCAATACCCACATCATAAATAAGAGCCATGACCCATCTTTCCATACCGTGTATATTCACACAAAAACTCGAACCATACAGAAACAACACCTCTTTTAAGTTATATCGTAAATATTTGCTATAAGACTCTCTTCTAATGTTACAATTTATGAAAAGAAAGTTATTGCACGGCAATTTTTTTTTTTTTTTTGCTATTTAAAGCCAAAAATCTAGTATAAATAGCTAAATAACACCTTTGAAAACAAACTTCGAATGTAAGCCGGATCAAATCCCGTTTAATTACTTGATAGCATTAGGAAATGTCATAAAAATAATTGTTCAAATGTTTACTTAATTTAAAGTTGAATTTAAGTTAGTTGATAACATACAATTTTACGTGTTCCACTTTCACTCGTTTGCATTTCAAACCTTCAAGAAGATTGATGGTATAGTTTTGGCATGGAAATTATTTGTAATGGCGAGTATATTGTTTCGGCTTGCAATCAGAAAAAAATTTACCCACACTTATCTTATGCATTACCACTGGTTTAGTATTTTATGGCAATAAGAGTTACCTTTTCAAATTTATGCCTATTGGTGACGTCAATTCATTGTCAATTGTAACGGTAGTCTTTTCAAATTAAAAAGTACCGATAGCTGCGAATTTACGGATAGACTTGTTAAGGTTATCTTATTTGCAGCACAGTAAAGCCATTTTATCCAACGAATATTTATAGAACCACATAAGTGTCAATTCTTTTATAAATAGTCAAAGCTAATGCGAAGAGCAATCATTCCAGAAGCTTACCTCTAATAAAAAGCTAAGAATTCTCTTTTGATACTTTTGCATTTGCACGACATGTCCTACTTACTTTTTATAGCAATAATTATCTTGGATTCAGAATGCGTAACATTTATGAGGTCAACAGAGTTTTCGTCACACACACACACACAGGCATATGGTTGCAATGAACTTTTTTTTAGACAAATATAGGTACCTCTTTTTCATTCGATTTATTTCGCACAAGTGCACAAGCACAATAAAATATTTCCTTACACGAATAACTCTAGTATTTCTCATCGGATAATATTATATAATTTATTTTCGTTAATATCAACAATAAAATGATATTCTCATTTTTCGAGATTGCATGCAATTATAAAATGGAATTACAAAAATATTTACTCGGAATCCATTTGTGTTATAAAGCTACTAAGGTCGCACTTCAGCCATATTGGGACACAGAACACTGTCGTCTATCGTCGAAACAATATCAGCTCGGAAGAGAATCAACTTTTCGTATTGGCCATTATGAAATGTTTGCTCGGGTCCCTTGAGTGCATTTTCTTTAATGAATTTTATCACAATTTCCGGAACCACGACCGACATTTCTAAACTCTTTCCCCATGCGACCAAGGCCAGTGGTCGTTCTGGTGTCAGTAGTTCACTGCTGGGTGTTATAATGTGACGGTAAAGGCAGCTTGTGACTAGCATCCGCAGTTGCGTGATCTGATTAAAATTGGCACAAGGATGATACAGCATTACGATTGCACCGTGCTCAATATTATGAAGCCATCGCTGAGGCGGAACGTATTTATATTCGCCGTATCGAGCCCACAGAGGTCGGTGATCGCCGCTAAAAGACAAAAAAAGGCTTAATGAAGTGCAAGATATTGTTCAGGCTTAATAGCTTACAATGTGGGTATTCCTGCTTCGTACTTGATCTCAGCATTCATGCATTTGTGTAACGGCTGAAATCAATGAGACTTTAAGTACAATACTCATTGAAATCAAAATTAAGTACTTACCCTGTAAGCTGGTGATATTTGATGTTCTTTAAGAATAGGTTCGATGGTTACGTTCGGATTGTACAAATGTTTATTTCCTAAGCATACATAAATAACGCTGTCCATTAAGTTCGTGGGGTCGAAATCAGTTTGTAAGTTATCCTGAATCGAAATTTTACATGGTAAAATTTGTCTATGCCAAAGAATTTCTTAAACTTACCTTGGCATTATCACATTCCTTGTCTACAATTCCCATTGGAGTCATCGTCGTTGTCGAGAGAGAAGACGGAGATGTCGGCTTTGCTGATGGATCATTCGGGAACCATTTTCCTGTCCACTGGTCTATTTCGGGTAATCTAGTCTTTTCGAGCAACGAAGGATTTTCAGTAGACAATGGTAATGGTGCCGCAGTCGTCGAAGGTACAGGCGTCGAAGAGGAGATTTCGGGAGTAGAAGACACTTCGGGCGATGCAGTCACTTTTGAGGGGGCAGCATCTTCAGGCACGGTAAGGACCTCAGGCTTGGTAGGGACTTCGGATGCGGGAATCTTTTCTGGCACAAAAGCGACTTCAGGCACAGCAGGCACTTCCGGTGCTGCAGCAGTTTCCGGTACCTCGGCTACCACAGGTGTCGAGTTCTTCCGCAGATGTGGATTTTCCGGAAACCATTTACCCTTCCATTCCACTAAAAGAAAAACAAAACACGGTAATTTGCGATCCACATAGTATACCTCAACTTGCATGTAGCTACCTGAATGCACTATCACTGGAGCAATAAGCAACAGCACCAAACACCTACTAAGGCACATCTTTGAATACCTGTCCGACTTCATCATTCACATCGTTTTATATCTTTGCAATCGCGATATCACTTGTTTTAGTCATTTGACGTTTCTTTCGTGTTTCCCCAAGTTTTTGCTTTGTTTGTTCTTTTGTCGCCACTTGTCCCACTGCCACATCTATACAAAAAATCCGCACTTGTCAAATCTTAAAGAATTTCTAGAAAGTCTTGAAGCATGTATTGACTGTTGGTAAGAATTGGTAAATGAGAGTGCTTCAAACACCGTTGTGGGAGCAATCAGCTGACTGTGACAACGATTTGTTTTGCAGGTGAACTCAAGTGATTGATGGGATTGGTTGGATTTGAGTTTGAAAGCGCAGCCTGAAAACCTTGGAATTCCAAATGAGTGCAGAGACAGCAAGCTCGACAGTATCTAAATCGAAATTTTGGCAGGCAGTATCCATACTAACTCGGAACTATCATGGTGTGAACAGGAAATTATCAGGAGTGAAATTATTAAATATTTATAAAGTGACGAAAGGGAGGTTCAATGTGAATTCATTTCAAATACCTAATGATGTGAATGATATCCCGGAAGCACTAATAAATTCGGATGTTGAAGTGGAAGCGTATCCTGCGGAAAATATTGACAAGCTATTCTCAAGCGATGGTGCGACAAAACGAGAGCAGTGTATTATAATTTCCAAAGTGTTTTATAAACAAAATCGACTGCCAGCAAACTACATCTTTCAGGTCGCAGGTAAATCATGTCTATATTATTTCCGATTCTATTTTTGTTAAATATCCTTTTAGTTAAGCTTGTCGTAAATGAAGTACAATAGTATTCAATATTCCCTAGATCTTTATGTTTAATATCATTATCCAATGATCCTAGAAAGATTTCAAACAATACAGGTGTCTGCGTAAGCCCAAAGTGCGTTTTACTTTTATAACGTAAATCCTTCATGCAAGGTATTTCATAATATTTTGCTTGTAGAGGGGCTATCATTCTTTTTCCACATTTATGTATAATATATTTGATGGAAAAAGATCAAACAATTTTAAAGATCCTATTTCCCTTCTGGCTATAATTGAGGCACAGACATCGATGTCCAGATCGGTTAAACAATTAAATCCCAAAATATCCACATGTTTTTTATTTATTGGAATTATTATTCAGGGTATGATAGGGTGTCGTCACCGCTCATGCAAATAGTCAGTTTCATGATCATTTCTATACTAAATATTGAAATCATATGAATATTATTTTATTTTATTTTATTTTATTAATTCACCAAACAAGGTACAAAATCTTATATAAAATAACAAAATAAAAATAAAATGGAAAAGTAAAGTGAAGTAAAAAGTAAAAACAAACAAGTTAAATAAGTAACAAACAAATGAAAAAAGTAACAAAAAGATTAATAAATAACAATCAATAAATAAAAACATTGACATATAAGCTATGGCTTAAGGTTTAGGGGTATGGATGGCATGCAAAAGAGAGGATTTGAAGGATGATTTGGAAATCGTAGGGGAATATAAGTGACTTATGCTGTTGAATATTCTGCAGCATCTATTTATAGGCTCATTTGCTGCATATGTCGTCGAATGTGAATATTCTTTTAGGAAACGATTGGACCTGGTGTTCCTCACAGGGATATTTATCGAAATTTTACTATTCAGGAATTCTACATTAATAGCGCCTCTAATGACGTCGAATGTGAAGCAGGCCGATATCATTATTCTTCTGGAGGCTAGTGTCGATAGGTTTAAATGACCCAGTCGAAACTCATAAGGGGTAAGCTATTAAAATCATAAGGGTTGTACAGTTCTCTCAAGGCGAAAAGTAGAAATTGTTTTTGTATCGACTCGAGTCTGTCACTGTAGGTTTCAAAATCGGGATTCCAGCTAATGCAAGCGTATTCGAGAATAGGACGTACAAGTGAAGTGTATAAGGATCTTGTGACCCACAGACTACGGAATTCTTTGGCACGTCTTTTGATGAAACCTAGCTGTTTGTTCGCACGAGAAAGCATTTTATCAAAGTGTAAGGTGAAGCGGAGTTTTTCATCTAAGATAACACCGAGGTCAGCAATGTTATCAACTCGGGTTAGCATATTATTGCCGAGAAAGTACGTATTGTGTGTGACCGTGCATTTCCTGGAAAAACTAATAACTTGGCATTTGCTGATATTGAGAGAGAGCTTGTTTATATTGCACCACTGATCAAGTGAATTAAGCTTGGATTGGAGAAAGGGGGCATCCGATTTCGATTCAATAGTCTGATAAAGTTTGAGATCGTCTGCATAGAGTAAATGAGGTATGCCTGCTAGGACGTCAGATAAGTCAGAAATAAATATATTAAAAAGAAGTGGGCCAAGATGGCTACCTTGGGGTACACCAGAGGTAGCACTAACGTTTTTCGATGAAAATCATTGAAATTTTACACATTGTGTGCGGTCGCGAAGGTAGGAGGTCAGCCAGCTGAGTAAAGACCCGGCAATACCAAACAACCACCAAAACAACCACCGCAAAATTTCAGCTGATAAGAACATGGAATGTCTTGAAAAATAAAAGCCGCTTTTGTTTTTTCCGCTAAGAGCAACTGTAGTGTGTCATATGGCGCAGTAACCCAATATTAAACTGCAAAATGGCATGCTCATTCAGGCAATTTATAATAACTTACGAAAGTTAGCAATAAGGTGGGGAGATATTTTTCTTAGATAAAAGACGCGTACATAAATAGTAATGTGACTACTCTCACGTTTTTTCTTTTTAACTATTTTTACTTTTATTTATTTTATTCATTAGACTTATCATCTCCATTGATAGCTGACTAATACATATATTACATGCGGGAATTGTTTCTGTAGTGCAGTGAGATATCTTATATATTTTTTCCCCACTTTTAAGCTTGAACTTAATCCTCATAAAAACAACACAAAAGTGCCGATCAGATTCAATTGACGTAGATTACAGTTTGTTTCTAACACTCCTCAAGTAGAGACATAGGTAAAATTATTCATTCTTAGGTGGGCTTTGCCTATACAAACATCGTAGGAAATTATTCTTTCGCGATTTTCATAAAGCAACTATATGTTGCAAATATCAATAAAAAGTATGATAAAAATACATTGTTTAATTTCTTGCATAATTTTGAAATAGCATACCACATGTTGAAATGTTAATTTAGATCAACTGAAATGTTAAGAAGACAGTTTGATTCTTCAGTCACCAGTCCCTGCTGTAATCGAAAAAACGGACTATGCAAGATGAGATTCATCGTTGACTTAAAAATTTATTTGGCAATCACGCACAGCCAATTGATGACACTAGGAAACAAATATGGATGATATCATAATCAACCACGTGTAGTAAATATTATTAAGGCTGTGATGAAAATGAATTTAATCCATATTTGGTTTCAAACAATAGATCCTTTTTCGTGCCAAATTAAGCGACAATGAAAACTACAATACTATTTGTATACTTGCGGCAATTTGTAAATTTCTATGAAAAAGTCATAAAAACTTAAATACCTTTTCACTGTTTTAAACGTAAACATGTCCTTGTTTTTGCTCTCCAACTAAATTTTACTGCAATCTATTAACTTTTTGGTGAACAATACGATTTAAAATGGAATTTCGAGTGTATAATCTCCAAGAACATTCTTTCGCCGATCTTAGCTCATAAAATCCAACCATAATTGCTACATATTTAATTCGTATAATGTATTCCTCTTTGTTGCAATGTATATATTCTCGGTCTCATATGTCTTACATCTATAATCTGTTAAGACGCAAACTATTACAATGAAGTTAAGGCAGTGTTAGGGCAGTTAAGGCAGTGCATGGACTTGATAGAATAACTCCAAGTGATATACTATACAGACAAACAGATAAATTCAATGTAATGGATATTATATTTATGGAAAAAGCTAAGATAATATATAAAATACTCAATAACAATATAAAATCTTCGATATATCCAATAAGACACTGTGATTATTACAGCTATCACACAATATTTAAAGATAATCTCAGGCTTGATATCGCTAGAACGAATAGAAAACATAAAGATCTTATTAGATTAGCTATGGAAATCTTCAACAATTTGTCTAACTCTTTGAAGAATGGCTGTTGAAGAATCACATTAGAACCATGTAAAGTAAATTACGTACTATTTACTACTAGTTATTACCGATTTCTTAATTTTATAAATTGTTGCATCCCTCATACCAAGCACTCTGTTGCTCTCTGCGAGGCAGTTTCTCTCGTTTTGCTTTCTCCTTGAAAATACTTCAATTAATTTTTATTTATATTATGAACGAGCATCTTCTTCTTCTTTGCATGCTTTTTTTCATGTTTTCCACTAGCTTTCCATCAACTAACTCTATCTTACTTTCTTTATTCTCCATTTATCCTTTTTATGTTTCCTTTTTAATTATTACATAATTTAATTTCAAACCAAATGTGTCGAGTGTGTAGTTTGGGATTCCTTCCTATCCTATTTCCTTTCGGGGGATGATGATAATTTTAACTGCTTGTTTCTTGACTAAGCGGCTTACTGCTGCTAGGAAAAAGAGGCTCTGCAATGAAGCTGATCCCATTGTGTTATTGTGTTAAGTTATTATTATTATTAACATGTTAAATAATTAAACCTGTAATACATATACTTTACTTGCGAAGCGTTGACTTTCGTACAGATAAAAATAAATTTCTCAGAATAATAACCAACGTTTAAAGAGATTAACTAATAGCACAGCAGGTAAAAGGACTAGTGCGTGAAATATTGGCGCGCCGAAATTGATGTTTATTTGAGGGGATAAATGATAGCCAGCTTCCCTAAAATGAATTGTAATGCTGAGGGTATCATAATTTTTCGCGCAATTCTATTCATTTTAATCAAAAATATAAATTCTGTTCTAATTTTATTACATTTAAATTCTGTTGACTGGACAGAATTGTTTAAAATGAATAATGAGATACACAGTACAGATTCATTGATTCAATTTTGTCCCTTACTGGGCAAGAGTTTTAATTAGAAATTCAAACAATCAAAGCGTTCTTATGACGAAAAGTATAAGCATCTTGCATAAAAAAGCACTATAGTAACACTCTAACAACACAATATAAAGTTTTGCAGAATTACACTTAAAGTCATAATAAATTCTGTTGAATTTTTCAATCGTCATCATCATCGGCACTAAAACAGGGGTCCAGTCCTGGTTTCTTCAACAAACTTTTCCACCGGTCCCGATCGCTCGCCGATGTCATCCAATTAGGCTTCCCCTAAGCGGCCAACGATTTCTCTCCATCGCTAACGAGATTTTCCGGGCTATCATCTGCTCTTTGCTTATATGAACTAGATGCACTGCCCACCGGAGTCTACAGCTTTTCTTTGTAATTATATCTGTTTCTAGGTAGAAAGCGTACAACTAATGGCTGTAACATCTCCAAAATCGCCCTTCTTCACATATGGGGCCAACGATTCTCCGCAATACTTCCCTCTCGAACGCGGCTAAGAGGTCAGAGTGCCTTTTGCGGAGAATCTAAGCCTCGGATCGATCACAAGAGTGTCGTGATGTGAGTAGTGACAAGACCATGGTCTGGTACAGCAGAAGCTTTGATGTTTAGGTGAGATTTTGGGATTTGAAGAGCTTTGACAGGCTGTAGTAAGATTGGTGGAGCTGCCCGCATATTTCTGCCTAAATATTTTTATTGGCTGTTAGAATTGACGTAAAGTAGTTATAGGATTGGTGGTTGGACAGGCTCTCTGTGCTTTTCCTGCACAAGATGCCACCATTTACTTTGCCTCTCCTTCATTTGGGTGCATTCTTAGTTTTTGTGTCGTTCACTCGATCTGAATGAAGGATTCTTGTAAAGTTAGTTCCAATGACATCAATAACCTCCACATAAGGCAGTATCGGGTAGGGGTTGGTGATTATAGTCCCTATCTCCAACACCAGGATGAAAAGGAGGTAGGCCAGATCATCCCCTTGTCGGAGCCCTTTAAAGATGTTGAACGGTCTGGATAGCAATCCTGCTATTTTTACTTGGTAATTATCAACCTACACAATCGCGTCAGTTGGTTTGTTATGCCGAATTCTCTCATGGCGTTATATAGTTCTGCGCTATCTAAGCTGTCTGTCATAGGTAGCCTTAATGTCCATAAATATATAGCACAATTAAATATTGAAATTCGGACATTTTTCCTTCTCCTGCCAAAGAGTAAAAATCTGATCAATTGTTGGTTTACCTCGAATGAAGCCTTATTGATATTGTCCGATAATGGCTTTAGCGTATGGGGCTATCCGTTCTTGCAAAATAATGGGGCATAAATGCCTTCAGTCTTCTGGCATCTCTTCGTGCTCCCGCACGTGCAATATAATTTCATGGGTTGCGAACCTAACTTTTTAGTTCTTTCTACTTCACATATCAGGTCTTTCTTCCAGGCTGCTTTCTTCCGTCTGTAAAGTCTGTTTTCTATTCATCTGAGCTCTTTATATTCCTTTTCGTGTGCCCACTTCTACATTGCTCAGTATGCAACATTCATACCTTCAAGCGCTATTTTGCATTCATCATCAAACCAGCCGCTCCAATCTTTAAGACTACTGCCTAAGATGTCGTCGAAACTACTAATGACAGTACTCTTAAAGCGTGTTAACTTCTCATCTACGCCAGGCATCCTGGCCCCAGGAATGACTTTCGCGTCCTAATACAAGACTAAGATACCTAATACAAGACTAAGACTACAAGACTGGTATTCTCACTGCTTAAGGCAGCCGTGTTGATTCGAGCCTGGTTCACGGGTGCGATTCTTCTATGCAAATCAATTCACGGTCGGAAAACCATACCGACAAGATATTGCTCCGAGACCAAGTAGTTATCTCGATACGTTCGCACCATCATCAGGCTCGAGTAGTGGCACCGATCGACCAATACGTCGTCTATCTGGCTATGAGTGGTCGAATCAAGTGATACCTAGGTACGTGATACCTACACGGAACCTGGTGCTCGCAATGAACAAGTTCTTCCATGCTACTAGTTCTATGACTCAAAATCCATTCTCATTAGCATTCTCATGCAAATATGGTTGGTTCTCACCAGCCAATGCATAAAGTAAGTACAAATATAATAATACCAAACAAATTAAAACAAGAAATAAACTACAACCATATTATTTCAGGAATTATGTGAAGCTCCAAAAATGACTTTACCGAAATCGAATGTGAAGCAGACTGAAATAACCATTCTTTTAGATGCAAATGAAATTAAGTTTAAATGATCTAACCTCATAGCGGAATCCTATCCAATTCGAAAGGGTAGTATAGCTCAAGGCGTGAAACGAAAACTATCTTTGTATTGATTCGAGTCTGTCACTGTGGATTCCATAAGCTGGGTGCACCATACTTTGCTTTTTGTTCGTCGTCAGCAGATACCACTGCAGGCCCGTGAAAATTAATGAGACTTATGTTTGCAGATTTGCTTCGCACGCAAAGGGTAGTTTTTCGTTAATAGCGTGGCCAGACACCGAGTGTCTCGTGTGAAACGGGCCTTAAAGTCGATGATAGTAGACTTCATTTTTTGGCTGACAAGGAAGCCTACCTCGAGCACATAGTATTTTGAATGACATACATATGTAGTAAGTGAAATTCTTTCTTCTGTAAAACACCGTAAAACACCATCTCGGGTTGTGTAGAGTGATCTAACGTTCCATGAGAAAATTCTTAAAGCCTTTAGCCGCTTGCGTTGGCGTGGTCGTTGTTGTGGCTTGTGAGACTTCTTGTTGGATTCATGATAACCACTTCGGAAAACTTTTACTTGAGAGGCTATCGGTCTCTCGCCAACCTTGCTTGGAAGAAACTAGTCTGATAATATTAGCCAGTCTTTACTTTTTTTAAGACTATTGCCCTCAGCCACCACGAAGAGGTTAAGATCAGACTTCCAACAGTCGAAATAGACACGATACGTGCGTGTTTCATATACGACATGTTATTTCCCCTATTTGGCTGATGGCTTTGGTTTCTTCCTTGTTACCCCTTTTTCGTTTCTGACTGTCTTTGGAAGAAAAAGTGCTAGCAAGTTCCAAGTATCCATCGTCCCATTTTTTTGGTGTCTTCATTGTTCACAATGTTTAATGAAAACTGAATTGATTGAAGTCTTTGTCTTGTGCACCTGATTTGCGATGTAGTTTTGGATGTATTTTCGACAGACTCTGTTATATATTTGCTCTGCTAAATCTCAAAATGGATCGCTGGTTCTGTGTGGGGCATTAAAATCACCGACTCTTATGATACCTACATGCGCCCGCAATTCTATTTAGCTACTAAAAATTATTGGGCCCTATTAATTCAATTATATCTGAGCGCCAATGCTGCGTGTTCTCCAGAACCAAAATGTGTACTTACAATGTTGATCTTCTGCCGGTGACTTCAAGAGTCAGCATAAAAGTCGGTTTTAATGGCAATGGAACATTTAAGCTATCCCTTTCATTTCTGTACACAGGACTTGCTATACATTAATTAAAATTAATATTTTTGTATACCTCTAAATAAATGTATTTTTATTGATGACTTTCTTCTTCAACGTCATTTCCCTAATATGTTTTCTATTATATTTTTAGATTTCCTCGAATCTAGCTTTCATTGTCATCCTATACTCCCAACAACAGACTCAAAACTCAGCTTTGACATATCACTTCGAAGCGATAAGCTCCACATTCAATCATCTTCAAATTCAGACATAAACGCAGATCCTTTGACCCAAAACTGGCTGGAGTACGTACTGAGAACGCGACTGACCAAATGGGCCCATTCTACAAATGTAAACGAGAAAAGTACAAGTGTTAAAAGTCTTACACTAGTTGATATAGAAGAATACACTCGTTTGTATACAATACTGAAGGAAAAATACGGAAAAGATATGGTCGAAGTAATAACATCCTACTTCAAGCTTTGAACCAACTGCAAACATTCATTTGATTTTTTTAGCGCTGGACAGAATCGACAGATCCATTGAAATTTGTCTACGAAGACGTTGCGATTGCAACCTATTTAATCACACTCTGGAAGACCGATGGCAACCCGCCGAAGAACTTCATCGACATGGGCTGCGGAAATGGTCTTCTGGTGAACATTTTGAATTCTGAAGGATATAACGGATGTGGAGTTGACGTAAGAAAGCGAAAAATTTGGGATATTTTCCCAAAGACAACCAAGCTGGAGGTATGCATAGGAAAGTTTATAATTTTTATTATACTGACTCCTGGAAATTCTTTTCAGGAACGCACAATAATTCCAACTGACTACAATGCCTACAAGGATTTCGATTGGATCATTGGGAATCATTCAGATGAGTTATCACCCTGGATACCAGTAATAGCAGCTATGGCATCATATGATACGAAATTCTTTCTTCTACCATGCTGTGCCTACGAATTTTCCGGTAGAAAATTTCAGAGGCGCATTTGCAATGAGAGTGTCTACAATGACTTCCTTAAATACGTTCAGGAAGTGTCGAATCGGTGTGGATTCGAAACAAAAGTAGACAGGCTGAAAATACCCAGTACTAAGCGAGTAGCTATAATAGGTTCACAGAAATCATATCCTGTAAACCAGTACGACATTGTATACAAGGAAATCGAAGCTTTTATCAATTCCGAACTGCAGGCACATTCTTTCAATGTTAAACTTCGCGAAAAGGAAGAGCTTGTAAGAAACTGCACGAAAATCGATAGGCAAATCATAAATCGTATAGTTATGAAAATATTTGAATTAATATTGGCAGAAAATGATTGTACGGTCGACTGTATGGAAAAATGGAGAACAGGACGATCTATTAGTTTGGGTGAAATTGCATCTGAACTTTCAACAGACGACCTAAAAAGTATAAAATCGGAATGCGGTGGCTTGAAGACGTTAATCAAAAATAAGCATGACGTATTCGAAGTTTTAGGGGATAGAGTAAAATTACGGAAACCGATCAGAAAAGAAAAACAAAAAGGATTTCAGTACAAAAGAAGACCTTGTTTTTTCTTTCATAATCATCCTGATCGTTGCCCATTAGATAGTAGTGTGTGTACTTTTGTTCATGAAGAAATAAAGGTATGATGACTGTTTTATTTTTTTTACATATTTGATAATATAAAGTTAGTAGAAAGGTATATATCTAGCTTGTTAATATAAAGGTAAATATCTAGCTGTTGCATGATAAATTTTAGGATTTTATGTGCAATATTAAACGTAGAAATTTGCCTCGCAATTAACGCGCAATATAAAATCGTACAAAGCGAAGTATGTAGCTCATTTAAAACTATTAAGAAGTCCAAAAGAAGATCAAAGCTTAAGAACAATAAAGAAAATATTTGTTTTTCAAACAAAATATAAAGTAAAGTGTAAATAAACTATTTTCCAACTATCGCAAAAATAATATAATTTAATGGTAATTCAAAAAAAAATTGTTAATAATTGTTTTATCTTCAATTAATAGAACTCGTGCATACGGCTGTATCGCAGATTGTAAACCTTGACGAAAATAAAATGGTCATGGTCGAGTTTACGTGCTTTTTCTACCAGTTTGTCCACTACCGACAGTAATTCAGCAAGTTTTGCCGTATTAATTTTCGGATTTGAATCAATAATGTTAGTCGAATCCTAAACTGGACCATCCGCTTTATATGCTGATAACACTTCATCCATGGCTTCTTCAATTATGTCCTCGAATCCATTCTTATCAATTTACTGTGCTGATTCGAAGAGTGTTTGTATAAGCCAAATTCCTCGTTTGCTTTCACCCTTGAATAGCAAAATGTTGTTCCATAATGTAATTTCAATTTTGTTTCCTTTACTGATGTCCACGCCTGTCAAATGTACTATGAGCATCAAAAGTGAGTACATACGTTCCAAATTTGTCTTTGAGCTTCAATAAAAAAAACTGATTGAAAAATATTTTGGTTTGAGGAATATTAAACCTTTATTTGCTAAAAACAATATACTAAAAAATCAGTTTCATATATACACTAACAAAAAATTTACAGAACAACAAAAACAAAAAGTCAATGAAGTACGAGTCAAAAGTAAGTGCACACTTCATATAATAAAAATTCATATACTAATTTTAAGAAAAACTAGTATTTGGTTTGACCGCCCTTTGCCTCTAA
Organism: Nemotelus pantherinus; assembly: GCA_963978885.1. Lineage (NCBI taxonomy): Eukaryota > Metazoa > Arthropoda > Insecta > Diptera > Stratiomyidae > Nemotelus > Nemotelus pantherinus. The sequence continues at coordinate 246,517,618 of OZ022264.1, read as the reverse complement.
AACAGCTTCCAGTCTTCTGGGCATGGATTCCACTAATTTTCTGGTAAATTCTGCTGGTATATTATCCCATTCTTCCTAAACAGCATTTTTCAAATTTTCCTTGCTTGTGATTAGACGTTGCCGAATTTTCCTGTCTAAATAGTCCCATAAATGCTCAATAGGGTTGAGGTCTGGGGATTGGGGGGATGATCCAATGCCTTGGGAGTTCTATAAAGCAACCACAATCTTACTAAATAGGAAGTGTGCTTAGGATCGTTATCTTGTTGGAAGATCCACGTCCTAGCCAATTCCAATTTCGCAACACTGTCAGCCATATTTCGCTGCAAAATGTTGAGATAGACTTGCTTATCTATTGTACTATCAATAAATTCAAGGTTTCCAACTCCTGATGCTGCCATACACCCCCAAACCATAACAGATCCTCTGCCATGCTTCACTGTGTCGGAAAAATTTTTCATGGAACTCAGTATGTTTAGTTCGCCAAAGTTTTTTATTTGTATGCCCGCCAAATATTTAAAATTTACTCTCATCAGAGAATAAAACGTTTTTCTAAAAATCATAAGTAGTTTTTATATTTTTTTGCATAATATTTGCGTTTTTTCTTATTCGCTTTAGAAATAAACGGCTTCCTTCGGTGTGCTCTGCCATGTACCATATGTTCATTCAATATTCTTCGAACGGTGGAGGCTGAAACGGATTGATTGTGCGTGGCGGAATAATTTTCAGCTATTTTTGCTGCACTTGAACTTGGATTACTCCTAACTACTTTCACTATATTTCTTATATATTTTCTATTTAATTTCTGGCCGTCCAGATCTTTTAAAATTGTCCAATATTTTGAATTTATTGTGTTTGTCAATAATTTTTTAACTGCACTGTGTGGTCTTTTTACCATTTTTCCGATTTCCCGTAAACTTTTACGTTCACAATGCAAATTCACTATAATTTTTCGTGTTTCTAGCTCAGTTTCTTTCCTCATTTTCACACCTCTCTTCTAGCACGTTTTAAATCAAACTAACTCCTTCAAAAATGACTTTACCAAGAATTTTTGCGATTGCTGTTTCCTAGAAATTAAATTGAAGTTGTATTTCGTTATAGTAAAAGATCCGTGACTTTGTTTACAGGTAGAATCTAGCAACGTTTGAACAAGTGTGCACTTACTTTTGATTCATATTTCATTGACTTTTTGTTTTTGTTCCTCGGTAAATTTTTTGTTATTTAACCGTTTTAGTGCTAAGCAATTTTGGCAAAAATAAATGAAAATTGCTATACACATATTGATTAATTTAGAGGAAAAAATAATGGTGTCAAATAAAACACTCTAACTTAGACAAATATCAATCAATTTTATTAATTATTTTTGCATTATAAAGATAAAATGTTATTGTATTTTATTTCTTTTAGAAAATAAAAAATCAAAAAAAAATAGCTCAACAATTATGTTTTGCCGCACAAATAGCGTGTAGGCCTTTCCTACAGCGTACGCAAATAAGGCGGGATCGCTTTATCCCACTCAGGGGCGGATTTGTCCATTTCGCCGCCCTAGGCCTCAGAAATATTTGTCGCCCTTTTTGTGAATAATATTATATGTAACAATGCGTGATTTTTTTCGATTCCCTAGAAAATTTCGCTATTTTTCGTTGCGCCCGAGCTCACAAAAAAGGAACATCAGAATAAAACCGACACCGGTTCATTCAATTGCCACACAAATAATTACAAAAATACACACACGGTAAAGAACCTAAAAGTACCTAACAAAAAAAGAATCTAAATAGTACCAATGTTGAACAGTCGAAAACTGTATACACTTTTACATCGCATATAATTCCAACGTCTTCGCTCATAAATTATAAGTAAGTTTACTATTTCGTTCAAAGTTTGCTTTCGCACTTGACTGGAGGTCAACTATGTACTCGACTACTGTAAATTAATGTACGATTTGTTATTAACTAAGGATGAACCCGAGATATTTTGACCTATGATATTCTAGATTCCATTTTTTTTTATAGAACTTAATTTCAGTAATGAAGTAGAATTTGAAAAAATACATCAAAAATAAAGAGAGAGATTCGCATGTAGTTGATATACTCTGTACCATAATAATAAAATAAAAATTCTCTGAAAAATCAGCGCATGCAAATATTTACTTCTGATTAGCTTTTCTTAAATTGAAGATGTATTATTTGGGTTCCTTTTAAGATCTTTTTAGGTCTTTTTAGGCTCTTTGAATGTATTTTCAGATACTTTCTAGGTACTTTTTAGGCATTTTTTAATTTCTTTGGTCCTCTACCGTGATCGCATTTCGATATTTATTATAAGTCAAACTTTTCAATGTCCGAAAAAAATTATCAGATGTGAATTTCAGTGTGCATTGATTTTTTAGAGAATCCGGTTGGTTTGAGGTGTTAGGCTCATTCAACTCAGATATATATGACAGAAAAAATATTGCTGCCTCAAAAAAAAATCGAACAAAAATCGAAAATTTGCCGCCCCCGAAATTTGCCGCCCTAGGCCCGGGCCTACCAGGCCTAGTGGCAAATCCGCCCCTGATCCCACTCCCTCTGTTGCTACACACCTCGCACTGGCGTAAGTTACGTCCCGGTAATTTTTCCAGCGCAAATTTTTTCTTTGATGAAGATGGTTGTGTTGACACGCTATTTTTATGATTCATCCACTCCTTTTCGAGATCCTCAATAATTTTCGATGTGAATTGGAGCCGGGTCATTTTTTTTCGGTAGTGTTGGAAACATACAAAATATAAGAGTTGAGTACCATTCTTCCAAAAATGTTGAATACTACTTTTTTCCAATATTTTAGGGTTCTTCGCTCGTCCAAATACACGTACAACATTTTGTCAGATTCGTCCACACCTCCCATGTATTTGTTGTAGTCATCAATCATGCTTGGTTTCACTTTTTCGTATTCAAAATTCCCTTTCTTTTTCTTGATCGTCACACTATTAGTATCTGCATTGGATGAAATCAATATGACTGGCTTTGGTTTGGACTTTTTGTCTCTGAATGAACACATCAAAACATTTTCATGTGCTAGGTATTTGGCTTCTCCTACGATTGCTTTCTTAGCTTCTGGAGGAATCTCTTTTCTGTTACGTCTTATTGTTCCAGTTATATATGTATTTTGTTCCAAAAGGGCTTTGGCCAATCGTAAGCTTGTGTAAAAATTATCTGTAAACAAATGATAACCTTTGTTCAGGTAATTTCCAATTGAAAGCAATTTTTGCACTACCGTAAATCCAAGACCATATTTTTCTACCGAATCTCTGTCATCTGTATTTTTAGCTCCTTTGTAGCAGAAAAAACCCAAGCAATATTTGGAAACCGAGTCGCACAGCATCCAAAATTTGATTCCCCATTTATGGTGTTTTTTGTTTGGAATATATTGTTTTATCGAAGAATGGCAGTGAGTACCAACTAACGACTCGTCGATGGATAGTTGTTGATTTGGTACATAATGCTGATGAAATACGGTATTTGCATGTTTGACAAGCACATCAAACCTGCCACATGGGTCATAATTCGGATGGCCTGGTTCAAATAATAATCTGTTATCAACCAAGTGAAAAAAACTTCAAAATCAGTTGGAACCTATCCCTTGAAAACATTGTCCCAAACCATGGTATGTGTCGGGAATTTTTTATCCAATAACTACTAATTGTTGGCCTTCTCGTTATTCCCATTTCGAGTATGACAGCAATAAAGGCTTTCATTTCGTATATTGTTGTCGGCGTCCACTTTTTTGCTCGAGAATTATCCGATACAGTGTGCGAGGCCAAAAACTGTGCAGCATATCGATTTGTTTCCCTTACGATGGTTTCGAGCAGTGATATGGTAAAGAATATGTTGAAATAGGTTATGGGTGTGCCATCGGGAGGAGGCGCCCGCCTAGGTCCAGGAGTCTCGAAAAAATCATTTGTTGATTTAGAAAACACTTTTGTCGGAGGAATTTTGGCAAAAGTTGGTGTTTCTTCTGTTTCTGTAGATGAAGAGGAGGTAGAAGACTCACTTTCAATCCTCAATCTTTTTCTTCGATGCGTTATAATACTGCTATCATCACTATTTGTATCTGTCGTTTCACTCCCCGTAGAATCACTAGGAATCGAATCAACGTTCGAAATAATAGCACGTGACATGGTTATGTTTTTAAAATAATATAAAAAAACGATAAAAGTTATTTTTAAATGTATAAGAATGCACTCTCATTACAAATTACGCGCGAGGTTAGCGTACGTGCACTCCCGCGGAGCACCGAAAACACACTGAAACTCGCAGCGCTTTTGCGCTGCGCCGCAATTTTCGATACAAACGATCGCAGCGCTTTTGCGCCGCGTAGCATTCTAACGGTTAATATATGGAATTGATTTTTTTGTATATCGTTTTTAACAAACAAAGGTTTGATATTACTCAATCAGAAATATTTTTCAATCGGTAATATTTTTTTTTATTGCAGATCAAAAACAAATTTGAAAGGTGTGCACTCACTTTTGACTCTCACAGTAGTTTAAGACAGTGTAATTTTCCCAAAATGTTCGCACATCTACAGCATACTACTAATCAATGACTTGGTTGTAGCAAAGATGTGAATAGATTGGATACAGTGGCGGCTCATTGTTTTGACACTCAGCCAAGCACAAATATTTACGCATATGAAACGTGAAATAAACTATAAATGCTCGCTCATATGTAAATATACACAAATATAAAGTAGATATTTCAGCGCAGCAAATTTACCAAAGTTTACAATTTTATTATATTTCCACGATTTAGTGATTTTCCTATGAATGTTTATCACCATCAACCTCGCCCATCAATCAGCATCATAATTAAAACAGCTCGCTCTAACGCTTTACAGTTGTTAAATAACTGTTCTCTCAATATGCAGTTTCACTTTTGTCCAATTTTACAGTTATAAAATAACGGTTCTTTAAGTTCGCAAGTTGGCTTTTGTCCTTTTAAGACATCTCTTTCCAATATTTTATATTTATTACATTTTTATTTTTATTAAATAACTGTTCTTTCAGTCGCCAGTTTAACTTTATCCATTTGGGTATATTATAGTTGTGATCGGTTTAAATCGATACTTCTAACCTTTTTTCCATTCGCGGAAGCTCAATTATTGAGAGATAGGTGGCCTTACTGAGAAAACACATGTAACAAACCACAACTGATTCTAAATTAGTTCGATTGTGCTCCGGAACACAATCTCCCTCCACAAGAAACCATACATGAATCTATCGAGTATTCGGAGTGAATATCTGCATTTTCACTGAGAACCAAGCGGCTATACATTCCCTTGCTGGAGCCTATACTTCTTCGAACCTATTGTACGAATACTAAGCCCTTGTTAGAAGAAGCAAGCAATACCTTGGCTTATATTTCTTCGCAAGTCGAACCGAAATAGCGTCTGTTAGCCTGAAGGACTCGAGGTGGCTCCCAACTTAATGAGGGTTGTGCACTGTACGAAATGCGGTATCACAATGTGCCTTCTTCGGGATCTGTTGGTAGGAGACAGTCGTGGAACCTAACTACCTGCATCGACCGAGTTATGTACACGAGTGACAAACGAGTATTTATAAAATGGCTATTAGAGCAGCCCAAAAAGCGCAAAACCAACTTATGTGCACTTGGATTTAGAACATGGGAGGCCGAAGTCCAAGGAACGAGGAGCATAAAGACTACGCATTGAATTAGAACAATAGTATCGCAATGAAAACAAACAAAGCCACAAGTTAATTTTTATCATATTTAATATTTTAAACGTAAATCACTATTCATACACATACATCATTAAAATACAAAACAAATCTCTGAACAATATGCTCTCGCCTCAACACCGCAACTTAATTTTTACTTGCAGCTTTCTTCTCTCTAGCCTTCTTACCCTCGGTCAGTTCCATTCGTTGTTCTTCTGTGAGTGGAGTCAGAACGTTTGTTACAACACCGGTACCCAATGTAATGGTTCCATCTCGCAATGTGAACCGTTGTCCTTGTTCCAAAACCATTGGCCTAATCAGCTTCAAGTTAAGTCTGAAAATATAGATATGCAATCACAGGTTCTGCTTAACGACATGATAACTGCTCGACTTACTTCGCATCTTCTCCGGGCATAACCATTTCTTTGCCAGGGATATTAACTACCGTTGCACAATCCCATGTTCGTGAAAACATTTGCAATTGAATAAAACTAGTGAAAGGTTTTGCCCGACCACCTTCTTCCTTGCTCAGGATATACACCTGCGCTTCAAACTGAGAAAGAAAACAATGAAATAAATTTCGAAACGGTAAAACTACATTCGACTAACATGATCATGAGCCTTTACAGAGCCAGGCTTGCACATGACCATTCCTCGCTTGATGTCATCACGCTTGACACCACGAACTAAAGCGCCCAATTGATCGCCGGCTTGAGCTTCTTCCAAAATCTGATGGAACATCTCGACTCCTGTGATTGTCGACTTCAGGACTTTATTGTAGCCCACGAACTCGCATTCATTTCCCTTTTTAACAACCCCACGCTCTAAACGACCAGTGACGACTGTTCCACGCCCGGGAATACTGTAAACATTTTCGACAGGCAACAAAAACGGTTTATCCAAGTCCCTGGTTGGCGTTGGAATATGTTTGTCAACCTAATGTGAAATGGATCGTTAATTAAGGCCGAACTCTATAATTTACTTGCAAACGAACCTCCTCTAGGAGCTTAAGTACGGCTTCCGAACCAATTTCTGGATTTTTACCTTCCAGGGCACATAACGCAGATCCTGTAGATTAAAAAATTAGTTAGAGATAGCATATTAGTACAAACAGGGATCACTTACCTTTAATAAATGGGACATTGTCACCATCGTAGCCCATTTCTGTGAGCAACTCACGCATTTCCATCTCAACCAGATCCACCATTTCGGCATCAGCTGCGTCGACCTTATTGATGAATACCACAATATGATTGATACCAATTTGTTTCGCTAAAAGTAAATGTTCTCGTGTCTGCGGCATAGCGCCGTCAGTTGCGGCTACCACCAGAATAGCTCCGTCCATTTGAGCTGTTCCAGTTATCATGTTCTATAATAAAATGTGTTTGAGATATTAAGGTTTCGAAGCGTTCATATTATTGGCTAGCTCTGAGGATATTTTATTTTTGAATCACATGACTTACGCTACCTTAATATAATCCGCATGTCCGGGACAATCTGTATGACCATAGTGCCGAGATTCCGTTTGGTACTCAACATGTGCAACATTAATCGTGATACCGCGAGCTTTTTCTTCAGGCGCATTATCAATATCACTATACTGCTTGCTTTCGGCCAACTCTTTATCGGCCAGGACCTTGGTAATAGCGGCCGTCAATGTTGTTTTGCCATGATCGACATGACCAATCGTTCCGACATTACAATGCGGCTTCGTACGCTGGAAAACTTTTTTCTCCGATGCAAAATTCCTAGACGGAATCACCGAAATCGACGGTGCATTTAGATTGAAAGCAAACAAATGAGTGCCCAAATTATTGCGGCGTATCAGGTGCTTTAAACTCCGCTGCACAGCTAGACGGGGGTGTGAAAATTAACCTTAATTCGACATGCATTCAATGGATTTGTGTTGCTTACTTGGGCAGAGAATAGTACGAATAACACGATATCCATACATTGCGGTTTTTGGATTTTACACTTTTTACGTAATTTAATTGTTATTTGATTGTTGATGACGGCTAGTCGGCCACAAATGTGGAAATTGTTAATTTTCGGAGTGTGCAATTGCGCAAGAGAGGTTATCTTCTTATTTTCTTCTTCTTGAAAAGGAGGTTGCTGCAGTTGCTGTCAGTAGAACTGGACTGGCTTTGAAGAGTTTTAGCATTCTAGTATATAGGAACAGAGACGTAGAGTGGTATCGTATTTCAAAGGACATTTGTTTGAAATTTGATAATTTTGCAGCATAATAAAGTACTAGAAAAATTTGGAAAAACTTGTTCTCCATAGCCATTGCTTATTTGTTCTTTTTTTAGCATGCTTTCTTCTCGTGTATTTTTTGTATATTTTTGTGCGCTTTTTTTTTTTTCAATTTTTGACCCCTGCAATCACCTGTTCGACTACTGGTGGTAGAATTTCCTGGCGGGGGACCATCAAGTGGAGTTTTACTGAAATTTATGTTCCATTGTATTTAAATTGTGTGCAGGATGGAATTAAAAGACTGTTCAAAACACACCTCAGTTTAAGATAAAACAATTTATTTATTAGACAGCGGTACTTAAGTTAACATATTAACACGTTCGCTCTCGCTCACGTCTTCTTCCGAAGTGCGTCACATCTAGTTGCAGAACGGCGTCCTCTACATTAAGCGGTTGCCAGACTTCTTCTTCCGTTAGGTTACAGCGGTGTCTGCATACAGAGGTTGGCAGCATTGTATCCGTTTACAGTGGCTATTTTAGACATCTTACAACTCGGCCAACCTGACACTCGATCGACCACGATCGATGGAGATGTAGGTCTTCAGCAGGTTCCACATTACATGGTGTATGCACTGCGGGCATAAGGCGATGGACGGCGGGCATCTAGACGCATATTATGATTAAAACAGCAGGGCATCAATTTCGGCAACGGCAGCATGTTCAACGGTGACGGCTGCCTTAGCTTCAACTTCTTTCGGTTGATTTTCAGTAACTTCAGCTGGTTTCTCTTCTGCGAGTGGGGCGACTTCCTTCAAATCCTCTTTCTTGGCTTCGGGTTTTTTCAATTTTGTTTTCCGCAGCGGCAGCAGTTCTGATAACGGCGTCAGTTTCAGCGATGGCGGCAGTCTCATCATTTGGCGGCATCTGAATATCATTCGGTAGCGTCGTACTATTATTCGGCGGCATCTGACTGTCATTCGGTGGCGTCTGAATATCTTTCGGCGGCGTCTTCTCATTGTTCGGCGGTATCTGAATTTCTTTCGGCGGTAGCCTATCATTCGGCGGCATCCTATCATTCGGTGGCGTCTGAATATCTTTCGGCAGCGTCTTCTCATTACTCGGCGGCATTTGGGAGCTACGCGTCAATAATGGCGTCCCTGAATCCCTCGGCGGCGTCTGAACACTGTTATGTGGCGACATCTCAACAACGTACCGCTGTGGCGTCTGTTCTTTGTCTAGCGGTGGCGTCTCTTCCTTGTCTGGCGGCGGCGTCACATCAACTTCTGGTAAATGCGTATGGGAGACTCACGCTGATGGTATCTCATCAGCACCTGGCAGCGGAGTCTCATCAACATGCGGAGGCTGCATTCGGGCACCACATGGCAGCAGATTCTAGCCAATTTGTAATGGCGTTTTGGCAGCAATCGCGTATTTCACACACTAAAATTTGTTGTCAAGAGTCTTCAAAGCGTCACTTTCTTCAAAACTGGGCCATTCCATTTGCACTTGGATTGACCCCACACCTGAGTTAAAAGACTGTTCAAAACACACCTCAGTTTAAGATAAAACAATTTATTTATTAGACAGCGGTACTTAAGTTAACATATTAACACGTTCGCTCTCGCTCACGTCTTCTTCCGAAGTGCGTCACATCTAGTTGCAGAACGGCGTCCTCTACATTAAGCGGTTGCCAGACTTCTTCTTCCGTTAGGTTACAGCGGTGTCTGCATACAGAGGTTGGCAGCATTGTATCCGTTTACAGTGGCTATTTTAGACATCTTACAGAATCCAGGTTTTTTTTTGGTGAAAGTTAGTAATTGCAAGGCATAAGAAGTTGCTACAACAGATCTTGTTCGATTTTTTCTGTATGTTTCTTATGCAATCTCTGCTTATATATAATGCTATCTCTTTTCTGCCAGCATTTTAAGAGTGTTCTCAGATGCATTCCAATCAAATCAATTTTAAGTTTGTAATAATATCAATTAAATCCTAATGGTTCATATTAAGCGTCCATAAAACAACTTCCAATCCGAAAAGGATTAGAAGTACCTACCTAAACGGATTCATAATGTATGGACTTCTAATTCAAAAAGTATTATTGCCAGCAAATGCAAATCCAGCTATAACAGCAAGAAAAAGTAACTTTAACGAAAATATGAATAAAACGGCTCATTCAGAAAACAAGATATGGAATCGAGAGTAAAAAATTGATCCCCGTACAAACTTTTCAAAAATAAGCTCATACCAATTTCACCTCCAACGATTCTTAACAACTTCATGCTTACAGTTCAGTGTCTGTTTCCGCTGTGTTGAATTAATTTGACAGCAACGTGCTTCACGTCACTCCGTCTTTTCTATGGTTATCCGTGAAGATGGCGGTCGGTAAAAATAAAGGTCTATCGAAAGGTGGCAAAAAAGGCGGTAAGAAAAAGGTCGTAGATCCTTTTTCACGTAAAGATTGGTACGATGTGAAAGCCCCCAACATGTTTACTACCCGTCAAGTGGGTAAAACACTTGTAAATCGTACACAAGGTACGAAGATTGCCTCGGAGGGGCTCAAGGGCCGCGTGTTCGAAGTGTCGCTGGCTGATTTGCAGAACGACAACGATGCGGAGAGATCGTTCCGTAAGTTCCGGCTTATCGCTGAAGATGTTCAGGAACGAAATGTTCTGACGAATTTCCATGGTATGGACTTGACAACGGACAAATTGAGGTATGTGCATGAACTCGTTTGGTATTTAATTAGGGAAGTGCTATGTCGACGTGTGCCTAACCTAGAAAAAGATTCGAGTGGGATTGAAGGGAGTAAACAATGGTTTGGTTTTCAAATGTACCAGGAAGCCTACTTAGAATACTTAAAATTATCTGTTCTTGACATGTGAAAGGCATTTAGTATTGCCGATTAATTATACTGTTTGTATGTTATTAGTAGAAAAAAGATATACCTCCTTCGAGATATGCTTTCGGAATAAAGGCTCGGGATGATGAATTGTTTTATATTTTCAGTTTAAACGGTAGATCAACTCTTTTGAAACTTATATGTGCGGCATGAAGTCTAGTTGTACATCAATTACGAGGGTTTAATTTGAATTTGTAATTAATGCAATACGAACGCATCTCTTGTTAAATTTTCATATAGAAAACCGCTGTTTTCTAGTCATCCGTGTCAAAATAACAAAAATTATGATAAATCCACGAGATCGCCACCAACATTTCTTCAACTTTCAGGTCAATGGTCAAGAAATGGCACACGCTCATCGAAGCCAACGTAGACGTTAAGACTACCGATGGATTCTTGCTGCGTGTCTTCTGCATTGGCTTCACGTCCAAGGATCCTATGTCGCAACGTAAGACTTGTTATGCCCAACAATCACAAGTGCGAGCTATTCGCAAGAAGATGAGCGACATCATCATCCGTGACGTGAGCAACTCCGATTTGAAGGAGGTCGTCAATAAACTTCTTCCCGATTCCATTGCCAAGGACATAGAGAAGATGTGTCAGGGCATCTACCCGCTTCACGACGTCTACATTCGTAAAGTCAAGGTATTGAAGAAGCCACGTTTCGATTTGTCGAAATTGTTGGAACTTCATGGCGATGGTGGCGGCAAGGGAGCCGAAGGACCAGTTTCGGAGGGTGCTGTAGTCGACCGACCGGAAGGATACGAACCACCAGTACAAGAAAGTGTCTGAAGAGTGAAAGAATGAGATGTTAAGGGCAACTTGATGTTGTTTCTTTTTAATATGGATAAAATACAGAAAACATAAAAATGAAGATTTGTGTTTGATTTTATCTAACCTAAATAACAGACTATCAAGTCAGAAACTAAGGCCGGTTAAACAAAATTATTTTATCCAACTTTTAATCACAAATATTAGAGTCTATTTTCAGTTTCAAAGACATGAAATTTGAGGATGAAGTAGTTGGACAATTTTATCAAGCCGAGAGGAAAAAACAACCATTGTGAGAAGTCCTGATAGACAAGAAGCTCGAAAAACGTAAGTTGCCAAATCAACTTTCATATATTGATAGTGTAAGATATTACAAAATGATGACATTTTACTCAGCTCGCTTTGAATACAATTTGAAGAAAACTTGTTCCATATCCAACGCAAATTAAACTACTGATCCAAATGTTTTCCGTCATTATTTGCGATTGGTCTAGAAACAGATTTATAATGAATGTTTCATACTTTTACAGGTTACCACGGAGAAGCGAATGCGACATTAGGCAGAAGTGGGCACGTTCAGTCAGCCTGTTGGATCCTCAGAAATTAAAGCAGGTGATTATCAAAAAATATTAGCAGAAAAATAGCCATTCAATGATGTTCAAACACTATTTTTCGTCTCTGAAGTAAATATTTTGTGGACAAAATTTGCTGATTTGAGACTTAATATCAACTGCTGAAAGAACTCTGAAAGTTAAATTTAATTGAGTCTATCCTAACTTGTTTCAGATGCGCCGATGAGATTTCGAAAAACCAGCATGCCTTTTTTGATGGATCCTACCAGATGATAGTAAGTTACTAAATTAAATTAACATCATAGCAAGAAATAACAAAATGATGAAAATTTACCCAGCTCGCTTTGAAATTACTTTGAAGAAAACTAGGTTCTATATCCAACGCTAATTAAATTGCTGATCAATTGTTTTCGTTATTAGCTGACATAGGTCCGAATATAGAGTTTTAATGCTATATTTTGTTTTTTTTACAGGGATCTTTGAAGGAATAAAAAATTGGAAAATCAAAACTTTGAGAGCAATTGGCCCATAAAGATGATAGTAAATGTAAGTATTACCTGAGAAAAAAACAACTAACAAATACTACATCATGATGACAAAATCCAGCTCACTGATATTATGTGAAGAAAACTAGTTCTTTTCCAACGCTAAATATTTACTTTCTGACTGTTTTGTATCTCATTTATAAATTTTGCAAACGAACATGTGATAACTTGATTTTTTTTGTTGTTGCAGATATATGGATGCGTAAGTTGACATCTACAATTGGGACTTGTCAGTTTATCTGTGAATCCGAAATTCTGAGTAAGTAACACTTTCATTTTCTATTCGTTTACGAAAAACGTATCGATGGCGAAACCAAACAAAAAAGTGCAATGATTCAAGATCTAGATATTAAACAAAATCAATCATTCTTCGGATCATTCTGTTAAGGTTGCGCTGCTTCCTCCTTCAGACAAACACTGTAGAAGGCAAACATGGGTCCATTGTGATATCGCTTTGCATACTGTACAACCCTTATTCAGAGGAGAGCCACAATGACGAAGTGGGTGTTGTCATTCCGGCCCATCGAAGCTACTTCGGTCAAGCAAACGAAGAAGTATGAAACAAATCACTTCTTCCAGAAAGGGCCTGGCATTCGTATAAGCGATGAAAGATTGTTTATTCATCCTACACGCGTCAACGTCGTTGCAAACTGCATGCTTGCCAAACAGTCCAATTGGATCAGCTATCGCTCCTAGGGCGACTCCCTTTCTTGTTCGAAAGGTTTCCTATTGTGACCAATGTCAAAAATTCTACACCATTGTCTAGCGATCGCAGAGGAAGCTTCTTCCATCCCTAATTTCACAGAGTCCCTTAAGGCGGTCGTCTAGTGTGAAGGCCGTTTTTTAATGCTTTTTTTGGGAATTTTTTTTTGACAAACCATTGAAATAAAATAGTTCATAAATTATGTATCATTTTGATTAACAATTAAGCAAACTTTGTGTATTTTTTTAAGTCATCATATGCAAAATAGTCGGAGATACACCGCACAACAGGAACACATATATAAAAAGAGGTGCTCCACTGCTGCCATGATTCCGGCCGCTTTGCTTATCTGAAATCAAAAAACCAAACGCAGTTTCGATTGTGAGACTTGAGACTCCAAAATGAAGTAAAACTAAGTTGAAACTCCAAAAACTAATTTTTTATTATGCTTTAGAAAAAAAATTCAGTTTTTCGTGTTTTTTTTTTGTTGGTTTGTTTAGCTTGTAAAATGAAAAGTAATGAACCAATCTTAATTATTTTAGTTCATTTTGTAGTTATCTATGTACTTAAAATGATGTATGAATTTGAGCACAATCAATCAAATAGTTTTTGAGATATCTTGGCAGCAGTTTGAAAAAATCGTGTTTTGAGAAAAACGCGTTTGAAACCTCCTATCTCCTACGATAACACTGTATACTTCCTACGGTTTACGGCTGTAACTTTTCAACGGCTTCGAATTTCGAAAAATTCTTTTACCAACGTTTTCTAGACATGTTTTAGATGTTTATGAAAAAACAAAAAAATCGATTTTTATTCTCTGACACACTAGACGACTGCCTTAAGTATTTTTGCCTTATGGTCAATTTAATTGACCCCATTGCATTGCCAATCGGAAAACAGCAGAGCTCTTCCGGTAAAAGCGTGTCAGTCTTTGCAAGCTGGTTCGCTTCATAGTTCCCCATAATTGCATCAAATATCTCGGCGCCTCGTTATGAGGCGTAAGGCATTCAAGGATAGTCGCTAACACCTCCGCCCGAAAGTCCCTGCAGCGATCTGGTAGAAGAAATGCTCAAGTTGAGGTCCGTGCCCAGAAAGTTTCGCACCGTTGAATTTTGTTCAATAAAAGACATTGCAAGATATATATTTTTTCCATAAGTTTTTTTTGACATCTAAGATTTAGAGTAATTTGAAAATGTTTTGTTGTTGTTTTTTTTCCTGCTACAAGCTCGAATTTTATTCTATACCCTTCATTAAATTTTGCATAACTGTGTCGTTGATCGTATCATTTGCTTTCGTCCATAAAGTTGAAAAATTTTGGAGTGATTTGGCAGATTAACCCTAGATTCATAGACACCTTTTATTTAAGGGCCACTTATTGAATAGCCATGGTCACTATTGCAAAAATAAACATATTAATTGAAAGAAGAAAATTTTATTGACATTTTAAATACATAATGAATATAAAAAAAACATTACTCAGGGCATTCTTGGTATAATTACACACGCGCTTCGATCTTTCTTGCGCTGCACTCTGTGAGACTTTAACGACATGAAGGTGTCTAGAGTCTGAGAGACATCTCTTTATGAATCTAGGGTTAACGATAGCTCAATATTTTTCTGACGACGACGAGGAACTGCGTTTGTCTGGAGCTGGTGAAGTGATTCACCCTTACTCCACTTTTCTCTGTGAGCGATCTGGCGATCAGCTACGAATCTTGGCTACCTTGGGTATTTAGATTTAGTTAGTGTGCTAATGGTTTGCACTAGCTAGTGATTTTTCTGAGGTGTGGGTATATTTCGTGCGACCTGGTTGAGAATCTGAGAATACTCATGGTGCTATTAGTATGTCGGTCTATTTTGTCGAAGAGCTTTAAAGCTTTGTCGCGTGTGTATTTTTTATACTGTTTTGATTTTACAGTCCTTTCTCCACGTTTCTAATATACCATGGAATTGTAGGCTTTGTTTGTTTCACTTTGAAGTTTGTCCGAATGCAAGACTACCGTATAATGCCAGTCTTAGTATTTGTTTGTAAATTAGTAATCTGTTGGTTTTGTTTAGTCTTTGGTATTTAATGAGGAGAAAAAGGACATGAAGGAGTCTATTGCAGTGCTGCGTTTGCTTTGTATGTGTCGTCTACGTTATTCGGTCGTCGAAAGTGAGTCGTCCTAAGTACTTAACTCTCCTTTGTCAGTCAATCTGTTGTTCGTTCACAGCCAATTTTGTTGGTGTATGTCTCCTCTTCCGAGTGGTGAAAATTGCCTGGGTTTCGTCTGAGTTGATCTTAATCTCCCAATCCATCAATTAAATTTTTCATCATAATAATATATACTACTATCAATAAATTGAAATAATTTCGACTGTCCTAGAGTTATCAAATTCAATATTCTTTAGATTACTGAATCAGCTTTCAGACTCTTCAGTTATAACTGGTGTGACAAAAAGTATTTCAATTAAACTATTTGGTTGTTAAACAGAAGCTAATATATTATTATCTTTCAAAAAGCTATACAATTCAGTAGCAGCTGACATATTCCAGAACATTTCATCATTATATATTCATTTTGATTGGTTTTTCAAAGACACTGGGTCCAAAAATTGAAAATTCTTTACTATTTCAATATTTTTAGCAGGAAATTTTGAAATAAAATTTTAAAATTCACACGGATTTATTACGTTAGAACTTGGCCGTCATATAGAAGGCCGGTCGCAAAAGCAATTAACGTACCAAGATGGCGTGCTTAATGTACCTTTTTTCGACTAGTCGACGTATATTTTTCGACCAATTTGACCAATAAAAGTACATTAGTACCTGTCAGATTGCAAGTCGCGACCGGCCTTCTATATGACGGCCAGGATTGGAAGCATATATATGATCAAAATTCTCAAAAACGTACATGGAATTTTATTTTTACCATTCATTCCTTAGAATTAGGCTGTCTTAATTTGAATTAGGCCTCTCTACTTAGAATTAGGTCTGTCTACTTAGAATTAGGTTTGTCTACTTCCAGTTGAATTAATAAATCAAACCCTAGATCGCAATTCGCACTGCGTGAATGTTAAACATTTTAAAGAATATTTGCCTCACAGAATATTTTATCAAAAACTACCTGGAGACGCTAAAAATGAACAATGCGACTTTACATAATGAGAAGCAACCAACTAGAGTTACAAATGAGTCTGCGACGCTTATTGATCATGTTGTCAGTTCGGTTAACCTTCGTAGGTATGAGTTTGGTATTGCTTTTTATGACATGCCTGATTTGGACCACAGGGTTCAAAACATCACTATTACGGGTGTTCTCATTCCTAAATCCCCAATGAAAGTTTTTCAAACACCTGTGCTAAATAAAAATAGGTTTGCAAATTTGGTCCGTGACAGGTTTCATATTTTAATGCTGGAATCACGGGAAATTGAACTTGAAGAAATCATTGACATAGTTTGTAATGCAAAAACACTTTCAACCACTTATAAAAAGTTTCGCTCAAGAAGCAATGATTGGATAAATAGTGATGTCCTTAATATCATAAAGTTAAAAAGAATTGCATACAACACCTACCGGATGAGTCCAAATAATGAAAATTTCTTAAAATACAAGCGGTTGAAAAACAAGGCTAGCAATATAATAAGTAAAGCCAAAGAAATTGCGTTAAATAAACGAGTTGAGAAAGCCCATGGAAACAACAAAAAATTATGGAATATTCTTGGGAGTGAATTGAATCCTGGAAACAATCAAAATCAAAATAAGGCTAATGTGTCCCTCCTCACAGCAACGCAGCTTAATGACTTCTTTTCGCTAATAGGCAGTAGAATAAATGATGAATTTCGCGCAAACTCTGCGGAAAGAATTAGCAACAGAATCAATCACCAGACCCTCTTCTTAAGACCAACTACTACTGAAGAAATAAAGGAGATTATATCAAACCTTAAAAATGTAGCTCCTGGAATAGACTTGATTAGGGCAGATGATTTAAAATGCATCAAGGATCTTCTTGCTCCACTTCTTACTTCTATTGTTAACAAGCACTTGGATGAAGGTACCTTTCCTAATATTCTGAAAAACTCTCTTATCACCCCCATATTTAAGAGTGGTGATATTGATGATCCAAATAACTATAGACCAATTTCATTAACTAGCGCCTTCAGTAAAATTTTTGAGAGAGTTATAAATTCTAGGCTAGTTCACTTTATTAACAACACTATAGGCTTCGATCAAAATCAATATGGTTTCCTTAATGGCAGCAATACAAGTGCAGCCCTCATAGATGCGCAACATTATATTAACAGCCAACTAGACAAGGGTTTATATGTTTCAGCCATATTTGTTGACCTTAAAAAGGCATTCGACACAGTTGATCATACCATTTTAGGCCATATTTTAAACGAACTAGGTGTTCGAGGAAAGGGAAATGACCTAATAAAAAATTACTTATCCAACAGGACCATAAGTACCCAGTTCAAAGGTGAAACTAGTGATAGGAGAGTGATAAATATAGGCATTCCTCAAGGATCCATTTTGGGGCCAACTCTTTATTTGCTTTATGTCCAGAGTCTGAATAATCTTAATTTAGTATCTAAATATGTTATTTATGCAGATGACACCCTTATATTAAACTCAAATAGAGATCCTATTGAACTAGAGCAGATGATCAATGATGATTTAGATAGATATTTCAATTGGCTAGTTACTAATAAATTAAAAATAAATGTAAATAAAACGCATTACTTGATTTTCAAACAGAAAAATAAGGAAGACATATCACTAAACATCTTGATTAACAACCAACCCATTGATAGGCTATTAAAAACTAAATATTTAGGAATAATAATTGATGACAGATTGTCATGGTCGGATCAAATTAGAAAAATCAGAGCCAAGATTTGTCCCATTGTAGGTTTCTTAAGAAGACGATGCTACTTGAACATTGTTTTAAAAAACATGATTTATCATGCTTTTATAATTCCATATATTAGTTATGCCATGCTTAACTGGAGCCAATCTTCTTCAGCTAACCTGGCCATCCTGAGCAGAACTCTGAATAAGGCAATTAAGGCAGTTCACAATCTGAGTCCACGGACACCGACTAATCAGTTACATTTCATAACTGGGAAGATGACTTTTTTTCAACTATTAGCATTTCAAAAGCTAATAACAATATGGAAAATTGTCCACGGAAAGAATAAATCTTCTATTTCTCTGACAACGACCAGAGAAATACATAACTATGAAACAAGATCCGCGAATTCTTATAGGTTGCCTTCAGTCAGAACCAATAGAGCCCTTAATGACCCGATTCTTTCAGCTATATTGTTGTATAATGATATGCCTAATGATTTAAAAAACAACCTATCGTATTTCGTTACTAAAAGGAAGCTGAAGCAGTATGTTGTAAATCTATTTTAAAAGCGAATGTAAATATTTTTCTTTAATTTTAGTTTTTTCATCTTTTTATTTTTAGTTTCTTATTTTTTTATTATCTAACTTTAGTTCTTCTCTTATTTATATATTAATTCTAACCAATACATGCTAGTATTTATTTCCTTTTCACACCATAAAAAATCAAATTGAAATAGCAGAAAAGTCGATTAAAACAGTTTTATAAAGAATAGTTTGATTTGTGGATTCTTGTCCTCTCTCATACCAGTGCTTGACACTGCCTGAGGGGAAAGTTTGTGACAAATGAAGTTATTCGATTGCATGCAATATGAAATATTTTGTTATGGGTGTTGGTGAATACAAGTGAAAAACTAACGACCATACCACAACTAATTAGCCATTTATGTCACGCCTAATGTATCCTCATTTTGTTAAAGAAAGAAAAAAACTGCGATGAGAGTGTGGTTCGGACCCTTCCACAGATCCTTCATTCCCTACTCGGGAATGGTCAATTTATTACAAACAGCGGAATTCAGACTAACCCCATTCTTTGTCTATAGTTAGGAAATACTTTACAGTTGGTGGTGGATAAAAAGTGCATGCATATATATATATTCTTTTCTCAACAGAGCCCTCTTTCAGCATTCATGCATGAGTATGTTGAAATGGTGAAATTTTCTTCAGTTCAGTAAATCCTAGTTTGCTGAGCTGAAGAAGTGTGTCACGAAATCGGATATATATGTGTATTTATACAATTACATATATATGTTTGATTGTCGACGACGAATTCGAAGAATAAAAAAAAAAAAAAAAAAAAAAGTCACGGGAAAAAATTAAAATTATCATCATTCAAAGACCTTAACGGTCCGATTGTTTCTCTTATCAAGACCGCGATTGAAGAATCCCATTTAATTAATTCAAAGCAATTAATTAGGTGCTCCAAGCGTTTAAAAACATATTATAGAATTCGAGGACTGAAATTTCCACGAAGTTTCTATCGATCTTGGCGGACCTCTTTGACCTTGATGAATTTCAACTAATAAACTGTTTATCCTTCGAAAAGTACGAAAATTAAAAATTACCACTACCATTTGACATACGAAAACCTTCAAAATGTGTCTTCTGAGGTCGATAATATGGAAAAACAGATATGCATCACGTGCTATCGGCGAATAATAGTTTAGCTACGGGCAGTTTAGGCATGTCTGCAGTGTATATATGATACAATAGGGGAGATAATGGAGATCTTGGGGTCAGTGGCGACTCTACGTATCATATTTTTCATTTTAAAATAACATATAACTATAAACTTTCACGTTTGTAATTCAAATTGTCAAAATGCTTCGCTCACCTACTGTTTTTTGTAAAAATACTTTCAAAACACATCTCTTCAAACTTGAAATTCATTACATAAATTCCTATAAGTCAATTCAAGAGAACTTACTTCTCTTTCACAGGTAATGCTCGCAGGGCTAATTTGAAATAGGATTACTAGGATCTCTTTTCAGTTTCTAAGATGTAGAATTTGAGGATGAAGCTGTTGGACAATCTTATCAAGCCGAGAGGAAAAAACAACCATTGTGAGAAGTCCTGATAGACAAGAAGCTCTAAAAATGTAAGTTGCTAAATCAACTTTGATAGTGTAAGATATTACAAAATGATGACATTTTACTCAGCTCGCTTTGAATACAATTTGAAGAAAACTTGTTCCATATCCAACGCAAATTAAACTACTGATCCAAATGTTTTCCGTCATTAGTTGAGATTGGTCTGGAAACAGATTTATAATGCATGTTTCATACTTTTACAGGTTGCCACGGAGAAGCTAATGCGGCATTAGGCAGAAGTGGGCACGTTCATTCAGTCTGTTGGATCCTCAGGAATTAAAGCAGGTGATTATCAAAAAATATTAAAAGAAAAATAACCATCCAATGATGTTCAAACATATTTTTCGTCTCTGAAGTAAATATTTTGTGGACAAAATTTGGTGATTTGAGACTTAATATCAACTGCTGAAAGAACTCCGAAAGTTAAATTTAATTGAGTCCATCCTTACTTGTTTCAGATGCGACGATGAGATTTCGAATAATCAACCTGCCTTCTTGATAGATCTACAGATGAAAGTAAGTTACTAAATTGAATTAACATCATAGCAAGAAATAACAAAATGATGACAATTTACCCAGCTCGCTTTGAAATTACTTTGAAGAAAACTAGGTTCTATATCCAACGCTAATTAAATTGCTGATAAAAAAAATGTTCGTTATAAGCTGACATTGATCTACATCCGAAATTTTAATGTGTGTATTATGCTTTTACAGGAATCTTGGAAGGAATTATTGTAGAAACAATTCAATAGTGTCCATGGAAAACAATAAAAAGATGGTAATAAATGTAGTATTTCATCTGAAAAAATAACTTTTAACCACTGATCATGATGACAAAATCCAGCTCACTGAAAATATTTGAAGAAAACTAGTTCTTTTCCAACGCTAAATATTTACTTTCTGACTGATTTTTAACTCATTTATAAAGTACGCGGAAGAACTTGTTCTAACTCGAAATTGTTTTGTTACAGGTCTATGTGAATGCATCTTAGTCGATATCTGCAGTTGAAACTTTTGAAACGTGTCTATAGATCCGATTCAAAATATTGATTCGAGTAAGTAAAAATTTGATTTTCACTTCCTTTACTCAAAATTGATGAACATTTTTATAGATAATGAATAAATTATGTGAAAATTATCAAATTGATAGTAGAACTGATTTGATTTTGAAAGAAATCATGTGTATTTTATTATTGCTTTTATAGTAATTGAATCCTATTATCTTTTCAGATGAGCTACCATAGCATGATCAGCAGAAAGTTGCATAGGCTAGGAGACCAAGATAATTTTTCTTTTGTATAAAGCTAAGAATTCTGTGTACTTCAGTGGATTTGAATAAAGTATTTTTTCCAATTAAACCATTGTTATATTTAATGAAATACAGCTTTGAAGCAACAACAAAAAACGAACTATGCTGCTGAAATTCTCAAACTTAAAATTGATCAAAGTTGTATAAGTCGAAGATCGTAGTAAGTCAAGGTGGAAAATCATTGAACAATATTCTAAGTGCCAAAATCATTGAATAAAGAACTGAATCAAAAACAAGAATTAAAAATTATCTGTTTTTGATAATCTCAAAGTAAATCTTCCCAAAGTCCTCGGAATTATGATTGGAAGTCAAAGAGCTAATAAGACCTCACGATATTCTGCTACAGAACACTCAAAGGGTCGTGATATTAGTACCTTGAAATAATTATCAGTAAGTCCTCGATTATACAATCAACTAAGATCAGTCTGATTTTGTCATACGCAGCCAAGCGCCCTCATATACTGCCCATACTTACTGTACTGACAGTCCACCCTTAAAACCGTCAACGCAAAAACAGGCCCCCGACAAAAATAACCCAAACAAAGTGGTTGGGAAGAAACTCCTAGACGGACTGTCTAAATGGACCGTCTAAACAAATCATCCAGATAAACTGTCTAACAGGACTGCAATGCAACTGAACTGTAAATCAGAAGTACTCGAGCGTTCTGATTTACAGTTCAGTTACATTGCAGACAGTTTATTTGGATGATTTGTTTAGACGGTCCATTTAAACAGTCCGTCTGGAAGTTTTTTCCTGACCAGTTTGTTTGGGTTATTTACTGCCTGTGTACTACCCAGACCACATGCGTATCGTCTAAAAAGCCCGCGTAGTTTCTCCTGTAGCATGGTGGCATTATTTCCACGATTTGAGAAAAGATTCTTTGATAAAATGCTGGTGTCAAAAGGGTAGAGGGAGAATTATAGTTCGGCCCGGAATCGGGTATCAAGAAAAAACAGAAATTAGGTTTATTTCGGGTAAAATGAAAAGCTGGGATTATATTAAATTATAGACTAGAAGAACATAAATACGTTAAAATGGTCAGAGTAATCGCGAGGTTATAATATAATTGAAAATATCTAGAGTTAACTGTCACGTACTGTGGCGGAAAGCAATACCAGATGCTGAACGAACTAAAGGGTGCAATTCAAGCGGCATAAAACCCTCTTGCCCGAAAACATATTAACCATCTTTTTGAAACTCTTCTATATAAAATGCTAGAAGTTGTAGAAAGTAAGGTAAAATAATGGTTAGAATTAAAAAACGATGCGACGAAATATCTATTTTCATTTCTAACATTCCAATCTCTTATCATTTTGTAATTATCAAGCATCTAAAAAAAACTTATTTTGGGGTAATTAACGAATCTTCTTTGCATTGAAATTCTAGTCACCTTTCGTTAGTTCAATAATGCACATATGCTTAGATTTATCCTTTTTTTATAGTTTCTGAAAAGAGAAAAAATTAGGGGTATCTTCTTTTGTAGCGGAGTGGCTATTCTCTCCCGGTCTTTTCACTTTACTAGCAGAGAAGTCGATGAGTTGGTCCGTACCGCCAACATCGAGTAGCCTTCTCTGTCCTCAGACGAAACACTGAATGAAGAGACTGCATTAGCCCCCAGGATTAGCCACTTACAGCTACGCGTCCTCATGCGAAGATTTCAACTAAAGCGAAAATACCAAGGGGAGCTCTGCAACACATCCTGCAATCAACTACTGGAGAATAGCAGCTCAGCGTCATTGCAAACCTCAAATCAACATCTTACCGCTTCTGCAACTGCTTTGCTTACGTTTACCCGCGTTGAAGTAGTAACTCCTCCACTAAAAGCTTTTATTTTTCGTTTAGCATACGTTTGGCTGAAATAATCAAAAAGTATGAAGCAGTTAAATTTAGATACCAAGCTTTTACTGAGCCGAAAACTGACGACCTGAAAACTGACTCCTGACAATCTTCAGAAACATGCTATAGCTCTTTTTTGCATCACCGCTTTTATTGGCATTAACTGCCTTCTAAAGAACAATTTCTGGCCACCTGATATTTTTCAAAGGAGTACTAAATTTAACAAATGGGTCCTTTTAGGTATTTCCTTCAATCTTTCTCTTAGATCTAAGGGCTCTACCAACTCCCATTTTAATTTCCGTAAACCCAACTTCACTGGTAACTGGTATTGATTTTTTTTTTGGTTATTGGGACGTTGACGAGGCTCTCCATAAGCTTTACGTTTTCCTCTCAAATTTTATTCCTCCTTATTCACTCCCACAT
The DNA here is from genome assembly GCA_963978885.1 of Nemotelus pantherinus. Taxonomy (NCBI): domain Eukaryota; kingdom Metazoa; phylum Arthropoda; class Insecta; order Diptera; family Stratiomyidae; genus Nemotelus; species Nemotelus pantherinus. The sequence goes on along the minus strand of OZ022264.1, from coordinate 246,493,675 downwards.
GGCATCTACACTCGTAGCAACCGCTGTCTTCGTTTCGTACTACCCTTTTAAAAGTTGAATACTTAATGAATTATCTCGATTCTAATTCTGGTTCTGATGGCATTCCCATTATACTAGCAGTCATTATCCTATCCATCCTGTCCATAATATTTAATCGTAGTGTCCCAAATGGTATTTTTCCTTTATGGAAATCCAACAATATTTCCCCCACATTTAAAACAGGTGATCCTGTTTGGATCTCTAATTGCCGCCTAATCTCACTTCAGCAAGCTGCTTGAGAGAATTGGCTATAATATAATTGATCCTACATTCGAGTCTTTTCTTGCCGCCGAGTAACATAGATTTTTCAAAGGCAAATATACCACTACTACGTTGCTGTGACTTACCAACACTAGGCGTGTTTTTTGCTCCCCCTATCCAGAACAGAACAGACGAATTGAAAACAACAACTCCTGTCCCAGTGAATTCACTGGTACAGGAGTTGTTGTTTCCAATGAGTCTGTTCTGGCCTGTTATGGATAGGGGGAGCAAAAAAAACACGCCTACTATTGCTATCGATCAGCAAAGGCAAGTGGATGTATTCTACACTAATTTTTCTACAGCATTTGACTGTCAACCATGAGCTTCTTTTAAAACTAGACAAATCTGGTTTCTGTGGTCTGTCCTAGTTTACTTCCTAGATTCAGGATAGTTGTAACTATTAGCTCCTGTTCGTCTACTTCCTTTTACCTCAACTCAGGCTTTCCGCAAGGATTGATCATTGGCCCCTTGTTGTTCCTAATTCTTATAAATGATCTACCGCATCTTCTAAGCTCCGTTTTCGTTCTATGTGCAGACGGTCTTAAAATATTCAGAGTAATCGATACAATTTAAGTCTGCTTACAGTTCCAGAACTACCTGAACCTGGTGTATTGCGAACTATCCTACTCTGAATAACTCAAAATGTCATTCATGCGTAAAAGTGTTTCCACTAGTGCTTCATTCACGTGTTGTCTCTTGTGGTGGAAGGTTGTAGCCGGAGAACTGCGGAGTGATTTACTTTTCTCCGAAGGACGGTCTTTCTCCGGAATTGACCATACGTGAATCATCGCGTCGTAACTGCGCGTTGTTGAGACGCAGTTTGTATTGTCCTTAAGTGTTAAAATTTATATATGGCCAAACCCACCATACGGGTGATATTGGAAAAAAAGAACTAACGAAAAAAAAAATTCCACTAGTTCTTTCTTATTCCGTTTCTGGCACCTCCCTCGAAGTCGTCTTCCATTTTAAAGGCACAGGTGCGGCACATGATTTGTAAGTGGCATACAGTAGGCGTCGGAAAGTTATACATTACACACATTGATAATGCAAAGCTAATTTTTTCAGAGACTCTAGTTTAACAATCACTTAAGATAGTTTAATGGCAATACTAATCTGTTCCATAATAAATGGCATACTTTTATATGTGCCGATTAATTTGTTTTTTTTTCCACTACTCCGCAAGCAAGTAGACTATGACCACCAAACACAAAATAAACAAAACGAAAGAACAATACAAACACAACTTATGTTTATTTACTTGTTTATTCTCAAACGAACGGTTCATTCATTCCACATAAAAAATCTTACAATATAGTCGAAAATGCGTCAGAAGCTTACATTACTCCTCTTCATTCGTTTAGCCACCAACCGAAAATATTCTTAATCACACGAGATTTACTCACACCGATCTGCTTGAGATTTATTTTACAATTATTCTCTTGCATTCAAATATATGCAAGTTAACTTTGCTACACATACGATTCAGAAGACAAGGCAGTTTGCTGTCCGATAAGAGTGTCCTGCGGTTATTAAGAAATCCGAGTTAAGGCGGCAAAACAGTACAAGAGTGCTTCTCAATGAATTAAATTAATATTAACTTAAAGAGTTTCAATTACTATGTCTTTCAACATTTCGACATTATTTCTTCGGGCAGTAAGTCTTGCAATATCTATCCCTTGGATTACGTTAAGAGTTTTTTTAAGGATTTGTATGCGACCACGCCATCTTAAGAAAATAGTTAACAGAAAAAAGATGCGTGGATGGAAAAATATTTGTTTGTTTGTAGTAACGAGATTACGTCTTCGCCCCCAATCGAATAAGAATAGTATATTGTGGTACTACTTTTCTGTAAAATGGCCCTAAAATAAAAAAAAGAACAGTTCGAAGACGTGTGCGCGCATAACAAGCTCGGGCTTTGAAAAACTGACTGATTGATCGACTGACTGACTGGCTGGCTGGCTGGCTTCGCAGTAAATTGAAATAAAGAGTTAAATTGTTTTTTATTATGTTTTGTTTTATTTTCCAGGAACAAGTCCCGTTTTTTCTACAAATCTTCATCCTCGTCGGGCAAAGCAGTGTCCTGTGCTTCTTGTAGATCCTTTTCGATCTGGATCTGCCATTCCTTGTCCATTTTAACTTCGGGCGGGAGAAGAGCTGGCATAGCGACGAATTCAAGATTTGCATCGCCGACCAGTTTGCGGGCGAGCCATAAGAAAGGTTTTTCAAAGTTATAGTTCGATTTCGCTGAGATATCGTAATACTGCAAAGATGAATCAAAGAGATTTGCAAATAAGTAATAGTAACGAGCAGGTTAGGGTAAAATAGTTATTTCGGAATCAAAAAAAATAGTTTTCCATCATCAGCCCGAGCACTTTACTCACCTGGAGGTTCTTCTTTCTGTGAAATACGATGCTTTTGGCTTTCACTTTACGATCCTTAATATCGACTTTATTGCCGCACAAAACAATTGGAATATTTTCACAGACTCGTACTAAATCCCTATGCCAGTTTGGTACGTTTTTATATGTAACACGTGACGTGACATCGAACATTATGATGGCGCATTGTCCCTGAATGTAATAGCCATCGCGTAGACCACCGAATTTCTCTTGTCCAGCTGTGTCCCATACATTGAATCGAATCGCACCGCGATTAGTGTGAAAGACGAGCGGATGTACTTCGACGCCGAGCGTAGCGACATACTTCTTTTCGAATTCACCGGTCATGTGACGTTTGACGAATGTCGTTTTACCGGTACCACCATCGCCGACAAGAACACACTTGAATGTTGGAATATCTGCTTCATTCATTTTTGATTAGGTTCTAGAATAAGGTAGATAAATAAAGAAATGATTTTTTTGGTGATAAAACCGAGAAAAGTAATAGATATGTTTGATAATTGACTGATAGATTTTTTATGACGTATGTACATTGATGCCAAAAACAACGAACATGTTTTGTCATTTATAATCGACTAGACTAGATAATCAAAATTTGATATTGTTTTTATCTTTATTTAGCAATTTGTTGGTAAAAGATTGTACATCAACTTATTTAACGAAGAAATAACTACGACTCGGGCTGCTGGCACACTAAAACTCCAACTAGGCTTTGCTGGTGTAGACAGAATGCGATTGTACTCACCCAGCATACCATGTAGCGAAGGTATTGCCAAAAACGAATGCTGGCGACCCTTTTTTCTTCATTTATAGTGAACATAGTGCGGATTTAAAGCATTTCTCGCTTATATTCACTTAAAGCGAATCTGAAGTGAGGACTTGGGAACATAGGAACATGCTCTTATGTTCGCCTGTCGTCACTTCAGATTCACTTAAAGCGAATTCGCCAACATTCGCTTCTGGCGACTCTTTTTTCTTCACTTCTAGTGAAAATAGTGCAGTTTCAAAACATTGCTCGCCTATGTTCACTTTAAGCGAATATGAAGTGAAGGTTCTTGTGCCATCTCTTATGTTCGTTTGTCCTCACTTCAGATAAACTTAAAGTGAATTCGCCAACATTGGTATTTGGCGATACTTGCGCTACATGTCGTACTGGACATTTTATTCTCCTTTAACTAAAATAAAAAGTGATTTTTGGAACCTTTGTCACTCGCTTTTTGAGGACTGAATTGATTCTGTGTGGTATTTTCCGAGAGTGATCACAACGTGTTATACCATATTTGAAGTGTTAAACCGTGAAGAGTGTGAAAAGTGCCATAATAATTAGTAAAGGTAAGGATCTCAGTGTATGTCGAAAGATATTTTGTCCGCAATTAATTAAATTTGAGTACATGAATATATGTAGTTAAAGTACAATTACTCATATGAGTCGTTTCTCCATTCAAAAAGAATCCCAGCAAATTTACAGCCATTTGGGTAGTATTCCTTCAACGGAAATTACTGGCATTGAAGCGACACACAGTCAAAGTTTTCTGCAATATTCCTCATCGCCTCCGTCTGAATGTCACTTTATTGGTGAAGATATATCCATGGAAATCAGGAGTAGCAGCGTAAACGACAATAATATTTTTTTTAATAATTTAAGCAACAATAGCTCTTCTATGATCGCTAGGCTAAGTGAATGGAGCATTAAATATAACATATCATTGGCTGCTCTTAATAGTTTACTAGACGTATTACAAACCGTCATTCCAGAGCTTCCAAAAGATGATAGAACTTGAAAGAAAACGCCTCGGGAAAATTTAGTACAGGTCATGGGAAATGGTAAATACATCCATTACGGATTGAAAGATGCTTTAACTGATTTTTTCACATCCAACGAAGGAAAAATATCAAGCAATGAAATTGAATTGGATTTCAGCATAGACGGTCTTCCTATTGCGAAAAGTTCTATAAGTCAAATTTGGCAAATTTTAGCTAGCGTCGTAAACTATAGCGTTATGCTTATGATAGGCATTTATGGTGCATATTCAAAACCTCCAAACTCAAGCGATTTATTAAAGAAATTTGTGGAAGAACTGTCTCAATTATTGTCGGAGGGGATGATTTATAGAAACATTAAGTATAAAATTAAGTACAGAGCGTTTATTTGTGATGCACCCCCTCGAAGTTTTGTTCTAAATGTAAAAACTCATACTGGTTATCATCATTTGAGTTTAAGCCAGGTAGCTATTGAAAATCTTCCGATTGATTGCATCGATAACTTTCCATTAGATTATATGCATACTGTGTGTCTCGGTGCTATGAAGATTTTACTTACTCATTGGATAAAACATAAAAATCAAATATATTCATTGACTCCCGATAAGATCAGAAAATTGAACAAAGCACTGCTGCCTTTAAAAAAACATATATCTTATGAATTGTGTAGGTCTCCTCCTGATTTAGATGAACTAGACAGATGGAAAGCAACTGAACTAAGACAATTTTTATTATATACTGGACCTTTTGTATTGTCAAATATTTTAGATAGCGAAAGATATCACCAAAAAACAGCTCTCAGTTTTATCAAAATGTGGATTATATTTTGATCTAAGCAGTCTCGAAGGTTGTAAACAGATCCTTTCTACTCATGATAACGACTCGCCTACCACATGTCACAAATATTCACCAAAGGCGAATGTATATAACCCTCAATATATTCGTTTTTGGCGAAGCTTATCCACTCGACAGACCTTGGAAAAAGATGATTCGTCACGAATGAAAATTTGGACGGCCTATTACTCGTTAGCGAACTGTAGGTGAATTCGTTCTCGAATAAGACATTCGTTAAAGTGACTCGCTAATGACTTGTTAGCGAATCGCTTGGTATGCTGGGTAGACATGAAATCCTACTCACTTTCTACAAAGGAAGAGTAAGAAAGTTTACTACAGAATAGCGAGACTTAAATCTTTCTTTTTTACTATCGCTCTAAATGCCAGTACGCTATTTGGATCAGCGACTTAAGGTACATTTTTAACACAACTAAGCTTCAAGAAGCGACGGAATAACAACGACAGAGTATACGTTGCAGAATCATGAGGAACACAGTGTACACACCATTTATAGAACGAGACACAAAACAATGAAGTAAAATGGAAAAATTCAAGGATAACAAGACGCACTATCTGGCTAGCAAAATGTTCGAATGCTTTACGAAGAAAACGGTGGAAAATATCACTCATCAGAATCTACTCCTCCTCATACTAAAACCTGATACTCGTAAGTAAAAAGTTAAGTATTTGTTTCCACTAACTTTTGTAGAGATTTTATTTTGCTTTTAATTTATTCTGCACATATCTAAATTATTCGATGATGACAAAGCAATATATTCAACCGTGTGAACTAGATAATGGGCCGACTAATCTTAAAGCCCTCAAAAGCTTTAGGAAAGATGCTCATCTGTGCGGATACGCGATGATACGAAACCACTTGAAGATTAGTTTCCGATACTGGAAAAAATATAAGGGCTGAAGCAAAAATTGGGCATTTAGTCTATAGAATTTGTTTTTCCTAGTTTTACTGGAGTTTTTTTGCACTCTGAGTCCAATGATTGGAACTATACTACTGCGGCATAGTTTAAAGAGATAGGATGCGCAATGAAAGAGGGTCCGCAACAATGTTGACGCCACTAATACGATGCTTTCGCTGAATATCAGTAGTGAGCTGACGTGGGGTGGCCTTTTCAAAATTTTATTTGAAAGCAAAGGTAATTTGGCAGCTTTCAAAGGCAATTTGTGATCGGAGACACAAGTGAATCTTGTAGCCACTATATAATAGCGGCCATAGGCACCATAGAAGCATTTCCTCTAAATACAGGATTGGAGATATCAACTTATAATGCGAGCTCGGCATTGAGGCTAATAAAAAAATATGAGAGTTGCTAAAATACGAGAACAGCATTGAAGCTAGCTTGGGAGACCAATCCAATTTCCTCGAACCGCCTTTGTTGAATCCAAAGTGAGTTCAAAAAACACAATGGTTTTCCAAAACGTTAGGAAGACAGCGGCGGAAAAAATTAACCATGCTTAAAAATCTTCTGAGTAGTTGTTGTAGCCTTATGGGTAGAGCACTGACCCCTGGCGTGTGGAGTGCCTGGTTTGTAAGCCAAGGTCCATTCCATTCGCGGAAAAGACCCAATGAAGAATGAAACCGAAAGACTTTGTCGTGAAGACAGAGGCGGATTTGACCATTTCGCCGCCCTTGGCCTCAGAAATATTTGCCGCCCTTTTCGTGAATTATATTGTATGTAGCAGGCACGAGCACGCTCCCGCCGACAACCAGTCTAAACACACAATGTTGTTAAAAAGAAAAACAACATTGAAAATATTGGAATCGGATAACAGTCGAAAGCCGTATACACTTTCACATCGCATATAATTCCCTCTTCACTCATATTTTTATTAGTAAGTTTACTATTCTGTTCAAAGTTTGCTTCCACACTTGAGATTATAGAAATTAATTTCAGCAATGAAGTACCATTTGAAAAAACACGTCAAAAATAAAGAGCGAGTCGCATGTAGTTGATATACCCTGTACCATAATAATAATACAAAAATTCTCTAAAAAATCAAAGCACACAAACATTTACCTCTGATAAGCTTTTCGAAATTGAAGAGATATTATTTAGGTTCTTTTTAGGTATTTTCAGATTATTTCTGGGCACTTTTTTAGGTATTTTTGAGTTTCTTTGGTCCTTTACCCTGATCGAATTTCGATATTTATTATAAGTCAAACTTTTCAATTTCCGAGATTTTTTTAGTGCATTTGGTTGGCTAATTGAGGCTAATTCAACTCAGATATATGTATGACAGAAAAAAAAAATAGGTATTTCATATTCTATAAAATATGGTTTTGACAATAGTACCATGTACTGCACAGAAATTAGTAACTGTTGGCAGATTAAATGAAAAGGGAAAACTACTAGGCGGACAGTCGGTTTCGGCTTTCTGAAGACTGTATACAGGGGAAGCAATATGGCGAGTTACAAAGCAGTTTAGAATCCCGCCAAAATATTGAGTGATGAACGAGATGCGAGACAATGCTTTTCTGTTTGTGATGTTTGGTATGACAACACAAACTTGTAACAAGTTTTGCCTTTCACAAATTAATTGGATTTTCGGCACAGTATTAAATGAAATTTGAACATTCCTCATGATGGAAAGGTTTTTTTTTTTTTTTTTGCTAAAGGCTTCTAGAATTTCCTAGAAACAGCAATGGCTTCCTGACTAGCAGGCATCAGCCAACGTTTACACGATTTATATTCACGTTAATCCGATTGATCGTTTACACGATTAGTTTTTAAACACATGGTTTTGATTTATTTTATTATTTTGTAAATTTTTAAACACACAGTTTTAATACAACTTATTATTTAGAAATCAATATGTTTATATGATTTTCAACATTCACAAGACGGTCACAAACACTTAACACAAAGGCCTCAAACAACGCGACGACGCGAACACGCAGTTCAAAACACGATGATTCCCATCTTGTCAATTCCAGAGAAAGGCCGTCCTTCGGAGAAAAACAATCACTGCAGTTCTCCGGCTACAACCTTCCACCGCAAGAGACAACACGCGAATCGATGGAAAGGTTTTGAAAGATAGGAAAGAACAAGTGCCAACAAATGAACTTGAAACAAAAACCCTCGCCAAATATCACAATTCTAGAAATACCATGATGACCTCACAAAATTCCATTAGACCGAACTAGCCAGACAACAATGCAAACAAATTACAACACATTTTCAAACAGTGCGTCACTACCGAAATGTTTAGGCGGGAAACGACATTGAAAAGTAAGTGGCGTCACCGTTGTGCCGTACACAATAAAATTACGTCACTGACCCCTACGAATTGACTATGAGCCGCATTTCGCACGAATTCAATGCTGCATCACACTGCATTCTATATTTAATTCGAGTCATTTCATCCAACAAACAACTGATCATCTTCACGATTCCGATGACACGAAACTTCTCGAAAATAATGGCAGAGAACTTCGACAAACAAATTGACTCACCACTACCACTAGAACACCGAATCAATAGCTCCACTTCAAAAAGTTCCTCACAAATCCCAATCCAAATCAAGACCTTCAGCCACAAAAACTCACTTCAAATTGTATTTTCAGACGGGAAGCTAGCAATAACTTGGGAACAATTGCTAAACGTTCTCGACGACGAACCAAACCTGTCACCGGCAATATTCCAGCAATCCTTTACTTCCTTTCGAATCTGCCCAGCAAGTCGTCAAAGTCACTAACAGACGAGCACTATCACTGCAAAGCCAATTTCAATTTACAGCAATTTCCCGATAGCAAATTTCTTCGTTATTTGCACAATGACAACGAAAACGATTGCGAAAAAACGATTATGATAATGTGAAGGATTGAAAATGGAAGATTAACAACGTACCTTATACTGTGATTAAGGTGAAATTTAGGGATATCTCAGCAATTCCGAGCACAAGTCGATTGTGTCAATAATGGCGTCCCACTCACAGTTTCAAAGATGGACTATGAAGTTGTTACGAATTGTTCGTTCTTCGGCAGTGGGACGTCTTTTGCCGGCACGCAGCAGTACACGAAATGACAGATGGCTGATGGTGGGGTGAGTTCGGAATTTTATGGATAGTTTAACGGTTGCAGTTTAGTACAAATTTGAACATGAATATCGAGATTAGTACTATGAGCGAGATCTTTCTTGATAGGGGATACTTAAGTGAGGCAATAAACAGATCATATAAAATAATATTAAATCATGAAATTGTTTTGTTTTTAAACAGGTGTACTATAAAATAATCAATGAAGGTAAAAGGCAGCAAAATCGTAGTGCAATAACTTTATACTTCTATTAGTAGTAAAACAGGTACTATGTTTCGAATGTTCTCTTATTTGTATCTGGAGACCAATTTGTCTGCCAAGCTTTTTCAGCACTACAATAAAACGCGCTTTTGATATTTTGAATGCCTGCGAAGCTGCATATGTTACCTCTTTCATGAATTAGCTTCCAGAGGATGTTTTACGAAAAGATTTGCACGCCCTTGGTGTATATATTGCGCAGAACGACGATCGAAACAAGCGAGCCATTTCATAAATTTTGCTAGTTGTACCTCCGAGTATTGGATCCACAATCACCAGTAATATCAATTAATTAATGGGGCGTAAAAAAATGATTTTGAACAACCAATATCTTTTTTGAATCTCAATCATGCAGGTGCGATTTTAAAAGAGAATCGAAAAGAATTTTTCGTTTCGAGTTGATAAATCTAAAAGGCGTCTTTGGTGCGCCCAATAAAATTGACACCGAAGCGGCTCGCTGCGAACCAGTTTGACGAATTGGACCACGTTCATACTGCACGAAATTTCTTCTTGAAACTATTTCGCTATCTAAACGCTGCTTATGCATACCAGGAAATCTTATTTTCACAGTAGGAAGCCCAAATCAATTTATGGAAGGAATTGAAACTGATTGACATAAGCGAAAGAATAATAATGACCTATTTTCCGCAATTTATTATCACTTCTAACCTTCTAATCAAACGTGATGAAATAACTTTTAAAAATTGCATGCATTCAGATGGTCTTTACCAATTGTTATTCTCCTGCTCTAAAATACACACTCGTCATTTTCGACTACGCTGATATACGATATGGTATATATATGTGAGCTTGAAGGTATTTACAAGTCATACATGAAGCAAAAAAGAGTCTCCTACGGCAAAATGTCTTAATTTTTGGTAATAATCATATTGACTTCACACAAATTCCACCAGATTCAAACTACATATCGCGCCTTTCCCTTCATATTTGGTCGAAATTTGTGACTGTCATGAAATTGCAATTGATGCCTACGTACGTGCGAAATTTCGCCGCTGACGTCATTGACGCAAGCGCAGTGTGGCCAACAGTGCGAAACCACTGCAGAACGTCGCGTCAAATTATCGATTTTTATGGAAGTGGTTTTGTGGTAGTTCGGTTCCGTCGTGTCGAATAACGTCCTCTTCGATTCGCAAGGAAATTGAGGATTGCGGGCCCGAAACAGCCAACGAAAACCCGTCTAGTCCATCCGTAAATGCTTTAGCTGGTGTTCGTCGAAAAGAAATTGGCAAAAAGTGTTTAGTGTCGAGTGTGTGATCGTGTTTTCCAAATCCCCTGTCTGATAAATCTGTACTAGGCTTGATTAATAGACAGTCCGCCGACGACTTGTCTCGTCTTATGGATTTCTGACAAGAAGGTCGGTCCGCCAGTGAAAAGGATTCCCAATTCGATTTGAAGCGAGTTATTGCAGCTACGTAACAGCGTTGAATATCTCGTCTAGTTGTCACGGAATAATTCGCGAAGCAAACAGCAAAGAATCGTTGTCCTTGCCGTGCGAACGAAATTCATTCGGTGTGCGAAAGGATTCAAGTGCCTGTCGGTGCCCCATTGATCGATAAAGTGCTCCAGAGTCAGGCAGGCTCCGTTCGCCGAAAAAGCCTGAACCCGTGCTCGAGAAGAAAAAGAAAGTCCTGGGATTAAACGCTAGCCGCAAGCAGTGAGTGGGATAGTGTGAAGGTGTAAGAGAAAGGAGCCAGCAAAATGACGAAGGACAGATTAGCAGCCCTCGTTGCGGTATGTATTAGTGAGCAATGTCATTCTGACCCTGACTTTTTGGCCTTGTGCGATCTGAAAATTTTGGGGGTGTCATTTATGGATAAGCTTTCGTTGCTCTCCTGCGAAGGTGACTTGCCCGCCAAGATTCAGTCAGGAAGTATTTCCATATCGATTAGTAGCCGTTCGTCTACTGAGCCAGACACTTCCGCCGAAAATATTTCATTTGGCTTAAAAACTCCACCCGTATTTCTACGTGCGAAAGTTGCCTGCATTTCCGCCTACACATCACGAAGTCCCTTGAGCGAGAGAGTCGTTTTTCCGCAATAGGAGCCCATGAAAGTTGACAGTTTTTCACTGAATTGGGAAAGTCATTCCGTAACCAATTGGCTGAAATTGTGTTGGTGACGTGCAAATTTGTTGCTCCGAGACGTTTATTTATGTTCCAGCACACTTGACCGACTTATTGGCCCACAATAGTCCGCGAATATGCATTAAAACTCCATTGCCAAGGCTGACCAACCCCCCGAAGCATCCGTTTCATTCAATTTTCGGCCAAACATCATCGAAATGTGATCAGATCACACACACCCGTCATCGTCGGTTTACGATTCCGCGGCCTAATCGTCGTCGCGGTCGCATCGCTTTCTCACTTTGTGTTGTTTTCATTTTCGTCTGAGCACAAAGGCCCCTCCGAGCCCCACAGTCGAGCAGAGCAGTCGGCTTCGAGCTATGACTAATCGCCAAATCTATCGACTGAAGAAACTCTACAACTAATCCACGGTGTTCGGGGCGCCTTGCTTAGCTTGCCGTCTCCGCTCAATGGCCACCCTTGCGTAATCGCAACTTGGGAGTTTATTTTTTGCTTTGTTTGGCGTTCATAATTACTCACTACTGATTTCTCCACTTCCAGCCAAATGCCGTCGAGATGCATTGCATTTTTTTTTGTTTTCATTCATTCGGCTCGATGCCGCGCCGCGGAAAATTGTAATCTTTTGACGGAAACAATTTGGAGTTTTCATAGAGCCGTTGTTGTCGGTGGGGGGTGCAGCAGAAGCTTCAATTTTGCACTGGAGCCGTTGGCATTCAATGAAAAACTCATTTAGATGGTCATGCGACTGGCCCCATCTAGCCATCCATGGTCATATACTCGTTTTATTTTCCAATTCGAATATTATTCTCCGGAATTGTATTTTTTTGCCGCGCCGTCAGGAGGAAGCGCCCACCCATCTGACTGCAATCATGCTCATAGGATTTCCTTGCCTACCCGTCATCCGATTAAGGGTGGTGACCACAGGACACAGATGAAGAATTAACGAGTTAATTTGAATTTTCGGGATGTAGGTAGGCAGTCAAGTCACTTGCTGCAATCAATCTTTTGACTAATTTTCTAAGGGGTAGTGATTGACTTATGAAGTCATAGAGCTGTATGTTGGTGGTGAGTCATTGGATTTTGTCGCTACGATTGCTCATCAAATTTTACTAGGACAAGGATTCTTTTTTGCTGACGAATAGCTTAAGTCAATTGGTGAGAATAATCTAATTAAGCTGGTTCGTTGCGGTTTTGAATTGTCTCAGAAAATTGATTGAAGAACTTTGTAGTACAAAGAATTTAGCACAACAATCAGATTCTAAAGAAAAAACGGTCTTTAAATAAAAGTTTTTGGCTATGAATGCTAAGATTAGGCAATTAAATCAGATTCATATATCTAGTAATGTAAATACTGGCTGGTTAAAACAAGAAAAAGTAAAATTTCTTTAATTTAAAAAAGTTGTTCTATTCCCGGCCGGCTCCTTTAAGTATTGCAGTGGTGTTCGCTATATGAATTTAAAGGAAATTCTTTAATTCATTTATCTTTAACAATGTTTTATAAAATCAGTTATTTTTCTTTCAATTGTTCGTTGTTTTAGCAATTTTGTGGAAATAGGATTATGTAGTTAGTCTAGACTTTCCAACGCGTTTTGGTTTTCCAGATGCTTTACCTGGATATTTTTGGGGAGTAAGTATATTTAAAGCCCAAAAATCTTGTGGAGTTGGGCATGCAGGATATTCATTGTCTGCATTTCTTTCATTTCCATCTAATGGCTCTTCCTTTCGACCTTTACTTCCTGGGGCTGATTTTCTAGAACGGATTTTACAATTCCCTCATCAGCTGGATATTCCGCGATCTCAAGGACCATATCAACATGAAAGGGCTAAATCTTTCAATACTGTTATTTTGTGTAATAAGGTAAAAGACCGTAATTTCGTCATGTTAAGGAACTTTTTACAGTATCCTACATTGTTTTGGGACAACTTGTGATATTTTGAAACATCATGCTGAAAGTAGTTATGCCTGGAATGTTCACAATGCTATAGCATTAGTAAATGCAAAAAAAATTTGGTGTGGTTATGGATTTTTGCCGATTTTAGATAAGTCTAATTTGACCCTAATTTCGTCACTTAAAACAGTCAAATTCCTAACTTCGTCAACTAGTGCTCTTAATTTCGTCTATGTAATAATATAATCTTTAAGCACTGGTTTTTTATTGAAAACATTAACAACTTTTGGGAAAGAAAATAAAACCTTCTTTGAATAAATAACATAAAATAATTCTAACAGATTATTGATTGCATTTAAATATCCGGGCATATGAAAATAGGGTAAGCGGAGGCATAAGTTTTCCACTTGCTGAAGAGCCAAACAATACAGTAATGCATTCCTTTTCATCGTTATTGGTGCGATTATATATACACGCTTACCCTTTGCGAGCAAAAATTTTTGATTGCTTGGGACACAGAAAAAAAGCTGTTTCATCGCAGTTGAACAATCTATCTGGATCCAATAATACCTCATCTAGTTCGGGGAAAGTTTTCATATATGAAGAAACTTTTGTGAACCAGTTTCTTATAGAAGATTCCGATACAATAGCTCTTCCTGATGATAAGTTTTGGGAAACTCTTGCCAATACATCAGGATTCCGTTTCAAAAATGCCTCATACCACTTTCTTCCTGGAATCCCATCTTTGAAGCGATTGTCCCTGTTAACTTCTTTGACAAGATTTGATACACTGTGTACTAATCAGGATTTCGTTACAGGAAAACTTATTTTGGCAAGGTCAAGAACCCATTTGACTAAAATTCGTTCCTCCGTTTCAGTCAAAATTGTCGGTGCCCCAGTACTTTTTGAATGCCGACTAAACTTCTTGTCTTGTAGTGTTGTTCTAGGAATTCTATATATTTTCGCGACAGCGCTTGTAGATTCTCCTTGGTTGATGCGCTTCAATGCTGCTTCAAGATCACTTTCAGTGTATTTTTTGATGCCATATTGTTTCGTAAAGCAAAAGAAGCCCAAAATATCTGTTTTTGTAATTGTTATTAAACGTAATAACTAAAACTAGCATATATTTATGTTTTATAAACTATTTGCTATGTTATATTTATATATGTCATATTTTAAAACTATTAGAATGTATTCAAATTCTTTTACCAATATGACGAATTTAGGAAAATATTCATTTCAGAGCACCTAATTTCATCACCGCCAAAAGTTATTTAAGTGACTACTATTAGTGAAGTTCTGTTGAAAAAACTAGTGTAGAGAGTCTTTACCTTAATGTTAGGAAAAAAATTATTTCGTAACAAGCAATAATCTTAAGGAATATGAAAAAAAAAATATTTTTGATTCAAGTCGCTCATTCTAAGAAACCCATATATTTATTTAGAAGTTACCACCTCAATTTACTCTAAATGTACTTGACGAAATTATGTCATACACTTATTTGACACTTAATTAACGCTTCTGTACATTAATTTCATTTAGTTTATTATTAAGTAGCAGATAATGAATAAAATAAATTAACGAGTCCAGTGCTTAATTTCGTCACTATGACGAAATTAGGCTCATGCCTACTTTTTATGTGATCCTAAATTCGTCAACTTAATTTTTTTTAGCAATAAATATGATATTTTCAATAATTCATTCAACAATTGATAATTAGATATGTTTTATCTAATAAACTTGAAAAAGAAACAATTTGTTACTCACTATAAAAATTCACTACGCTTATAACTCAATCAAGTCTGCACTATGCGAGGCACTACTTGACAACGAGTAATTAGAACAATTTGCTCTCTAAGACTTTTCGTAACGAAAATTTTTTGAAATTCAAGAGCGCTTTAAATAAAATTTGACTGATTTCGATAATACATTTGTCATATTTTCATACAATCATATGCTATGCTAGTTGACATAAAGCATTTTCTTGTTTTAGACAGAAATGTTATATGTGACGAAATTACATACAGTGACGAAAATACGGTCATTTACCTTAAAGGCTGATTGTTAAAATCTTTGTTCTCTTCGATACTGAGTTGAAACCATTTATATTGCGCAAGTGGAACAGCATCGTCGCTAGTCTAATCGCTGAAGCCAGCGTTCTTAAAGCCTCCATTCACGAATAGTCCAAATGGCCTGAGTCCGTTTGGTTTAATTCCATTTTCCATTTTCTATTCCTATTTTTTTATTTTTTCTATTCCATTTTCTGTCATTAATTTAGAAAAAAATATAGATAAACTTGAAGAAAAAATTATTTTTAATCTATTAATGGATCCGAAGCATATGGAGGATTTTTTTTTGCAATTGCAACTTGCATCTACATAAAGAAACGAAAGCCAAAAAGGAAATGGAAAAAAGGATGGCTTGCCAAACGGAAACAAATGAGTCACGTCAATTTGGTAAAACAACTAACACTTGAGCCTTCTGATAGGCAAAATTATTTAAGAATGGATGATGCGGCATATACCACGTTGCTACGGTTGGTCACCCCATCTATCAAACGAAAGGATACAACAAATATGAGGTAAACTATCACTCCTCACGAAAGATTGACCGCTACTTTGCGGTATTTAGCAAGCGGTTGCAGGCTTTGGATCAAATAGTATAGTGTACATTCATGTGACCTATACTATTCGATAACTTCCAAAACAAAATCATGGCCACCACTATCCATTATGCTGAATTTTTCGATTAAATAAAATAATCACAGAAACAGTCAATGAGTTTGTCACAGGTCAGCGTGTGAAGCAAGACTGCCACGTTGTTTGGACTGAGGCTTCAACACGCACGACTAGTCCATTTTATAAATTATCCAAACTCTGCCTACTATTTCCCCACACATGGTCGAGCCAAAAAATGGCCCGATGGCCTGAGTCGATGGACTTTAAAGGCCCCCACTCACGAGCAGTCCATCAGTCCAAATGGCCTGAGGCCAGGCCAAAATCTCACCGTGTGTGGGAGAGCTCGGATGGACTCATGGACTCAAGGAACCAAGTTGGATTTCCAATCAGTCCAAAGTCCATGGACTCAGGCCATCGGGTCATTTTTTGGCTCGACCGTGTGTGGGGAAATACTAGGCCGAGTTTAGACAATCCATAAAATGGACTAGTCGTGTATGTTGAAGCCGCAGTCCAAACAACGTGGTAGTCTTGCTTTAACCGCTGACAAGTGACAAGCTCATTGACTTTTTCTGTGATTATTTTATTTAATCGACAAATTCAGCATGATGGATAGTGGTGGCCATGATTTTGTTTTGGAAGTTATCGAATAATATAGGTAACATGAATGTATATTATATTATTTGACCCAAAGCATACAACCGGTTGCTAAGTACCGCAAAGTAGCGGTCAATTAGGGCATGCAATTCCGAGATTTCGGATCCTCAGGATCTTGCGATCCCGACACATTTTGGACATTTTCGGGAACCCGAATTTTTTATCGGGACTCTCGAGATTTCGGGATTGAAAAAATTCAACCTATTTTGAGAATTAGAACAGTTTTGTCATTACGACATGAGTGAACAAACCAGAGGTTAATACTAAAAGAAATAGGGTGTTATGCAAACGGAGGCGCTAAGGGCTCATTAGTACAACTGGCGTATGATTACATGCTTAATATCCCACCAAAAAATGTAGAGATCGAAATATCTTTTTCAGCAGCTGGATAGATGTGCAGCAAAATCAGGTCCAGTTTAAATTTTGAAATTCTTGACGAATTATGTTTATTGAGAGCATACTTTCAAAATGAATCAGCAGTTTGAACCAATCGATATTATTACTTATCAGGTGTTTTATTGAAAAGCAATATTATTTTTTAATTGATATGTAAACAACTAAAAAGAATTATTTATTTTTATTATATTATCGTAGCATCCGTTATGCTGATTAAATTTCAATTCGTTTTTAACTAATTTTATAATTAGCTATCATGACCAAATAAGGAGCAATTATTGGACAAGGAGATAGGAAGAAATTAGATCATAAGAGTAAATTAGATGCAATTATCGATTAACGTTTTACTTGCTAGCACCCGTTTACATATCGTCGGGTGTACGCCAAAACCATGAATGTGCTTTTTTGGTGATTTTCAGTTTTTCATGTCACTGTACGCGGGATTTTTATACAAACAATTTGCCAAAACCGGAAATGTAAAATTCCATTTTATGCCTACACAAAGTCAAAATTTCAATTTTATGAATTACCTAAAAACTAAGTATTTGCCAAATGCGTTACACCAAAATCATGAATGTGCAGATTCATTGTTTTAGTGTAACGGAATAGTATTAGAATATTATCTTCCTTAATTCAAAAAAAAAATGTTTCTTATATTTTAAAACTGATTTATAATATTACGTAAAATTTTCAAATTGATTTTACTCGAAATAGCATTTTAGCACATTCATGGTTTTGGCGTACACCCGACGATATGTATGTGCATAAATTTAGCATTATAATGAACTTAGCTTCTGGTTTTATGCATATAAATTTGAAAATAAATTTTAAATTAAGTACGTATAAGCCAATGTATCTGTTGAAATTCGCTTAATATAATTCTTTTGTAAAATCCCGAAATCTCGGGACTATCTCGGGATCCTGAGAATTCTAATCCCGAATTTTCGGGATCACCATTCCAATCTCGGGATTTATGCCCTACGGTCAATCCTTCGTGAGGAGTGATAGTTTACCTCATATTTGCAGCCTTTCGTTTGATAAATGGAGTGACCAACTGTAGCAACGTGTTATATGTCGTATCGTCCATTCTTAAATAATTTTGCCAATAAGAAGGCTCGAGTGTGAGTTCTTTTAACAAATTTACGAGACTCATTTGTTTCCGTTTGGCAAGCCATCCTTTTTTCCACTTCCTTTTTGGTGCTCGTTTCTTTATGTAGATTCAAGTTGCAATTGCAAAAAACTCCTGCACATGCTTCGGATCCATTAATAGATTAAAAATATTTTTTTCTTCAAGTTTACTTTAATTTTTTTCTAAATTAATGACATAAAATGGAATGGACTGACTGGATAGAGGCTCTATCGTGAGTGGCGAGCTAAATTGGTCTTAAACCAAACGGACTCAAGCCAAATGGACTCAGGCCATTTGGACTGTTCGTGAGTGGGGGCCTTTAGATTGATTGGAAATCCAATTTGGTTCCTTGAGTCCATGAGTTCATCCGAGTTCTCCCACACACGGTGAGATTTTGGCCTGGCCTCAGGCCATTTGGACTGATGGACTGCTCGTGAATGCGGACCTTTAATCCAGTTAGATATTGTTTTTTCTCCAAGCTACATCCAGCACCCAAACAGTCTTTAGTAGCAATAATTTTAGTTATTAGTTACTGTCAGGCGCATCACGTAAGAAGTGGTTTCTTTCGATAGTTTAACTTTAGATATTTTTTTTCAGAGCTTTAACGTCACGGATTACTCTATACCCATTGAAAATATCGTAGTTACAATTTCGAAAAAGCTGTAGACAAGCCTTTGCTTGCCCAGCTTTCAACTCTAAAGCTTCAAATTGTATCTGCCACCGTAGTTTTTATCCAATCTTATATTGTTACATTTAAAAGACATGCTGCTTCGTCTTGAAGTTTTCCACAGTGAATATTTTGTCGCTTTTTGAATCGACCGATCTTTAGTACGGCTAAAACTGGATGTCCTTTCCTTACCCGCCAATTCAGCCTGCTGATAAACCTTTCCCTGAAAAATGTATGAATATATTTAGTTCCAAATTCATTTGCAGGCAAACTGCCCAAACAGGATAGCTAAAAAAAAATAAACAAAAAAAAAACAACAATTCAAACGCACAATTGGCAGATAAGATTCTCCCATCACAGCTTGTCTCCTCGATATCAAAAAGGCCTACGACGCCGTTTGTTCTCCCTTTCCCGCTTTCATCCGCGCTTGAGTAAAATTATGTACAGTTTAAATAATAGATCCTCGATAGTGAAAATAAACATTATCCTATCAAATCCCTATGCTAACACAGCCGGTATCCCCAAGGCTCTGTCCTTTCTCCCATCTTTTTCGCCATCTACACAGCCGATATTCCACGCTTGCAACTACCTCTCGAAATCTTACATTTTGTTGATGACCTCATTGTTTATTTTTACCTGATCGTAGACTAAATATAGAAGCGGGGCGTATATCTACGTAACTCGAAACACTTCATAACTACTTCCTCTCGTAGCACTTTATTCGCACCTCGTCCAAATCCGAATCCACCATCATTCAGGGCCACATTAAGCTTATCCAAAGGACCAGATAACTCCAAAACCCTAAAAATGAACAAGTAGGTATAGGTATATTACCCCTCATACACTGCTCCACACACCTTAGAAATTCCGTCAAACTTGCTTGCTATAGGCAACAACCTGTTTGGTCTGATTTTCCTCACACAAATGCGGAAGCTGAAGGCAACAGAGCGGAAAATACTGCGCCATTGCCTCAACCTTCACCGCAAACCCAACTGCTACAAATTGGTGGGATTTCGAAGAGAATAATCGAGTATGAGATGCTGCCGCCTGCCCCGATCGATTCTGAGCTTTACTATCAACAACTGACCAGATTGAAACTAGGAATTCAATAAAATATGAAATTATTCAACAGAAGAGGTATTGCTTTTCATCATGACAACGCCAGACCACAAGCATACTTTATCACCTGACAAAAATTTAAAACACTTGGTTGGACAATTTTGATAAATCTACCAATATCGATCGTGTATCTGATTACCATTTGTTCATTTGTGCAGAATGCTGTGAATGGTTTCAGTTTGAATTTCAATGCTTACAAAACGCGCTTGGACCTGTTTTTCGCTCAGAAAACCCAGAAGCTCTAAAGTGCTGGCATAATCACTATACCAGGAATATGGTAAAAGATCATCGATCTAAGCAGCAAATATTTAGTTAAATAAAGTTAATTGAAAGTATGAGAAAAAAAATGTTTCGATTGTGACTAAAAGACCAACAACTTTTTTTGAATAATATCAACAGAGTTGACCTGAACAAATATCTTAAGAATTGAAGCTCTAACGGAAAGATTCCTCTGCGTAACAAAGCTTGAGAAATATAAACGACAAAAAAAATATTTTATTCGAAAGATCAATTTTTCAAAGATATCGATATCTGCCAAGAAATTGAAATATATCTAATTTCAAAGGAAATAACTGGCCTTTTATTCAAAATATTTTGCTTCGAAAACTAAAAACAATCAAATTAGGTTAATTCGATAAAACAAAAATGTTCACCAGCAACCATACCTGACTCATTCGAGATAATCATAAGTTTTACGAATCATCTCAACGTATTCTGATGATTAAATCATTCTCCGCCATTCTTGACTCACGTCATCCAATAACACTTGTGTGGGAAATAAATAGCAAATTGCCAGATAATAGACAATATTCTTTTATTGTACAAGATAATATGTGACATGCATACTTTTCAATTAAGGTAAGGTAATTTGCAGTTAGTGTAGCCACTACGAATTTTTTACAGTTTCTGTAGAAACAATTGATTCAAAATGAGTTTTATTTAGATTGCTATATTGCATCAAATGTAGAGAGTTCTAAGCATTAAAGAGATATATTCATTCAATAAATACATTTATTTCAATAAATATATTCATTTAAATAGATACATTCATTCATTCATTCATTCATTCATTCAAATCTTTGATTACTGCAAGTATATAAAAAAAGATTACATTATAAAATAAGACTAATAGAGAGCTAAGTTTCTTAGTTTGCTTATTATTGCTTCAAATGGCAAGTAATAAAAATAATATCATTGAAATAAAAAATAAAATATAAACATACAACAAAAAATAAAAGGACCCACAAAACAAAATAAATAATACACAAAATAAAATTTAAAAAATGTTAACATACCTAATTTAAAATATTAAAAGGTAGATAAAAAATAACAAAAATTTTTTTTTTATTGCGAAGGCAGGTGAAAATCTCTCATAGTAGTGTGGGACTTTAACCCACTAAAAACAGCGGAAGCGATCACGCTGCGAGCTATTGCAATCTAATCTTGAGATTAATAAGCGATTTTATTTTATATAGATTTTGATTTCATGCTCTAAGAAGCTATCCAGCGATTCCTTCTAGCCATTGTATTTTATTTAATTTTGTTTAAATATTATTTAAATCAGCTCAAAAGGTTTCACCCTTTTAAGTCTCCAAACTATGTCGGTGATGTCTAGGGGTTTGCTAGCCTGAAAGTCTTTGTTCGTGACTATGTGCCATTTTTTTTAGCTACTTCCTCTACAGTCTCTATTTCTAGATCTCTGTGAGAGTTTGCATTTTTTATGTATTGATGTTTTTTAGTACTTTGTTCTGGAACCGTTGTATTATATTCAAATTAAATTTTTTAGTGTAACCCCAGAGCTGGATGCCATATGTCCAGATTGGTTTTAAGACTTGCTTGTAGAGCAATAGTTTGTTTTCTGTCGCTAAAGTAGAATTTCTTCCTAATAGCCAGTACATTTTCCTATAGCATGTCCAGTTCTTCTCTTTTCTTTTTCACGTGAACTTTCCATCGCAACTTAGCATCTAATGACATGCTGGAATTCGGTATTTGTTGGCTGTTGCTAAATATAGGCTTATTTACCGTCCTTTAAATAATAAATATATAAATAAATAAATAAAAAAGATTCACAAAAAGTAAAAAAGTATAAAAAATTCCTCAAAAATAGAGCCATATATTTTTGAGCGATTGTCATCTTTCGTTGATTGAATGTTCTATTTGAGTTTCGTTGATGGCTCTTGTTGTCGTTGCAGTGTGGAGGCCCTGGTTGGAATCTGGGTACGGATGGGTGGTCGTGCATCGAACTTTGAGCTAATCTAGCTCTGAGTACATACTGAGTCAAAACAGGGACAAAGTACCATCTCCACCCCCCATTTCGGAAAGTGACAAAACTTTGCTTTGCAACTTTCCAAAATTTATTTTATTATGCTTTTGAACTCAATTAATTCATATATATAGAATTAATCAATTTAAATCATCATACCTACCCAACAAAAATGTTCACACACACTTTTGTAGATCAGTGATTCTAAGCGATATTAAATTAAACAAGTCCAACTTTGCTGCTGATATCACTTTTATTTAAATAACATTCTCCGAAAAAAGCTCACAACCAATCATGTTTATATAACTCACCGATTGCGCGAAGATCTATCATTTCGCTTTCAGAATTATTTCGCAGTATGATCGTAATCGTGTTTTAGGTCTAAGACTGGCTTCTGATAGATAACTTGTGCAAACTCGCCATATTTACCGTCAAATTTCTCGAGAAGTTGAGACAACCCTCAATGTCTTGTTTTCGCCAAGATGTTCTGGCCGGTGTCGTTGTCATTCGATAAAATGGGTTTTTGGCTTATCTAGAGTGTGGAAATTAATTTTTCCTCTATGTTTCTTGTCTTGGCTGCGCGAAAATTACTTAGTTGCGTTTCCTATGTATGGGATTTTTTTTAGATGAATATTGATTGACCTTCGTTTTATTGTTCAGCTAAATCAGCTACTCAGAAATCATCTTTGGGGAGCTAAATCATCGGGCGACTAGTAAATATGGATACTCCGCAAAGTGGTGTTCTGTCGCCCTTGCTTTGGAATTTAACAGTTAATGAGCTTCTAAGAAAACTTTATGTAAAGTTCTGGCGTATGCAGATGACATCGCTATTCCCATAGCTATTGTTCTTTTGAAATCACCGCAAAACCTCTTATCGACGGATTTATCCTTACACAAGAGGCTATTATTGAAGCTATTCATGAACGAAAGACGGTCAAAAGATCAACCCTGACTTGGTTTTTTCTTTCTTTCTTCTACAATTTGCAGACCAATTGATCATCCGTTTGATTTGGGATTTTCAATAAATCCCTCTCCCTAGGTATATTCTCGTCTTTCTGGAAAATATTATACCTTACGCCTATTTCAAAACGTTCAATTGAAAACTATCGGGCAATTGTTATTCTAATTTTTATTCCCAAACTCTTTGAGAAGTTATTTTGTGACTAACTTATTCACATTATCGACCCTCTTGTTAATGAGCAACAACATAGATTTCGTAGGGGTGAATCAACTTCCAACAATCTCATAATCTTAGTTTCTGATGTGCTCTGTGAAATGAACAAAGGAAGCCAAATCGACGCGGTCTACACGGACTTTAGTAAATTCCAAGGCAATTTATCTTAACGAGTTTTTGCATCTTCTGGAGTACCACAAGGCAGTCTTCTAGGCTCCTTTGCTTTTTAGCATCTTCATTTATGATCTGCCTATTGTATGCGGACGGCTTAACGACGCAATCTCACTCAATATTTCTTCAATCCCAGCTTCAACCACTCGAACAGTGGTGCAACGAGAATAATCTGAGCCTGAAAATTAACAATTGTTATATAATACGTTATTCCCGTAAGAATACAATCAAAATCTAAACGTAAAATATAAATGTAAAACTTGCTTTAAAGAGTTACAGAATATATGGAATACCAAGTCATTATATTGTTGTGTTTTACCGTTATAAAACCTTTCGTGGATTCGATATTCTTCACATTCGTGAAATAAAACAGTTTTCTTTTACACGACACTAATTATACTTTTATTTACACAACTAATTATAACCACTAAATCGTTTACACTTTACGATCGCACTATTATAATTTCGCGTTACAATTTAACACTTTTTCGCTTTCAAAATACATCCGCGCCCGGATACTTAAATTCACTGTTTCGCTTTTCACAGTAACAGACTTTTCGCTGTTTACGCTATCTACTAACTGACTGCTAGCACTTCTCGCGGCGGTATTTACACTCTTGTTTGAAGAGATTAATTATTATTGCCTACATCTAGGCCTTTCTAGAACTGTGTCTTGGGTTCTTGATCTGTCTTCGAAATGACTATTGGGAATTTCCGTTATCATGTGGGATCTGATTCATGTTTTGGGCTCTAGAATGTTCCATTTTTACTTTCTAGAGGGCTCTATGGGCTATTTAAAGGTCTGTTCTGTTGTCATGGGAAATGGGACTGTGTCTTAGGCTCTCGAAGATTCTCAAACTGGCTTCTAGAGGGTTATTCTACGTTTTATCTATAGATTGTTTTCGTTGTTTGAATACATGTATGAAATATATGTCGAGTATTTATCGCCGTTTCTAACTTTTTCTGGCGCCGACACAACGTCGTAAACTTTGTTCGGCGTGCATGCAACAATATGTATATCAGTCTGGTGTAGCCTCTATTGGAATATGTCTGCATAACATAGAATCCAGCTTTTGAGCTACATAGTGATAGTGTCAAATCTGCTAATAAACAGTTTTTGCTTTGAGAAAGCCAAAAGATTTTCAAAATCTTCCATCTTACGAATACAAACGGAGGCTTCGAAATTAAAAAAAAACTTTCTCTTCCGGAAGAACACAGCTAAGCGCTTCCCTAACTTTTTGCAATGCTGTCCAAGGAATACAATCATCACACTACCTATGCACATAATGAGCTCAAAAATAGGTGTTGTAGGATATTCAATTCTATAAACAGCCACTACTCTTTGGGGATCTCTAAATCCACTTTCAAAATTAACTTATCCAAGGCCCTTCCAACATCTCAATCCCACTTACTTCCCATCAAAACTAGCATACATCAAAATAAAAATAAAATAAAGCAACTGCTATGAAAAATTGTGATGCATTTTGTTTTTTTTTAAATGTGTGTCCAGATGTGGAGCAATTAGCATTCTGTATTCATAATGTATTGTTAATGTTTAATCCCTATTGTGTATGAGGCCTTGTTTACTAAATAAATAATATAAAATGTATCCGACAAATTTATCTCGACTCCATCGAAAAGATTAAATCATTCCTTACATATTCTTTCGCATTGGTGTCAGAAGTGTGGTCTTAGTGACCTAACAAGACAGAAATAATGCTCTTCACGAGGAAGTAAAGGATGCCATCCTTCAATCTACCAAAGCTCAATGGACCTTTTATATGCTTGAAAAATAAAATATAATATCTGGGATTCATTTTGGACTTCAAGCTTCTATGGAAGGAAAATGTACGGCGTTGAGCTCGCAAGACAATGTGTGCTCTATACAGCTATAAAACAGCTGTAGGAAACAACATGGAGACTGCAACCTCGTATCGTCTCGTTGATTTACTTACACTAGTATAGTGGTGCCCAATCTTTTATGTGGCGCAGTATTTTCGTAGCGAGCCATACTTAAGGCTGTGAAGCAGAAGATAATAGAGAAGGTGCGTAGGTTAGCAGCTTTATCAATAACGGGAGTACTCCGACCTCAATAAAGGCACTTCTAGTGTTGCTTCTTTGGCTTGAAATCGATTTACTGGTCCCGCAACATGTGAAATGCGCTGCGGTAAGACTACATTGTGGTGTCCTCTGGTCAAGGACAACCCTGAGCCATGCTAAAATATTGGTGCGTCTTCGCAGATATCGATTATACTAGAGATGGGCAAAATGCCTCATGACACACCACTGATCGCTCTTTTTTAGAGTATTTTACAGTATTGCGCCGTACTCTCAGTACACTGTTCGCTTCGGATTTCATTAAGTTTATTCAAACGAAAGCTTTCGCTCACAGACTATGCTGTGCTTTTTTCAGGCGCTGCACTGTAAGAAAGAGCTATGCCTCATGAGCCATGAGGCATTTTGCCCATCTCTAGATTATACTGTGACTCAACCATCACTGACTCAAAGGTTTGGAGCTCAGATCAAAAGCAGAGACTAATGGGCTAGGGGTTTATCCCTAGAATATAATCCTGCGGAAATATATACCGACAGCGTGGAGTGAGATGTATTTTCCACTGACCTTAACTCGAAACTTTCATTCCGCCTGTCAGACCACTGCAGTGCTGTTCAAACGCAGATGTTGGAGATTATCGAAGCGACCAATTGGCTCTTCTGTAATCACATATTTTCTTGTCCGAATGTCCCTTGGCACATGCTTCTCCGCTGGTATAGTCGGAGACGACTCGGGGTTGTGTACTATACAAAATGCTGTATCATATCATGGGTCCTTGGAAGCTTAAGTTTGGCTTCTCTGGAGTCTGCCTGCAGGAGAAGCCAGTCGCGGATCCAACTAACACATGCCATGTAACACTCCAATCTGACCAACAGTCAGACAAAAAAGTCTCCGTACGATCCTATCTTTCCTGCATTTACAAGAATAACTTTGAGATATTACAATATTTTTTTTATTTAAAAAATGAATATTTTTTCGACAACTCCTTACTTACTAAATATGAATAGAAAAAAACAAAAATATTGCCACCTTTTAATACAGTAATTCAATTAAGCAAATAAGTCAAAACTTAACATCAAAAAAGTCTCCGTACGAACGTAGAAATGAATCAAATTAAAGCTAAAAAAATTATTCTGTAGATGTGATTTAATATTTGGTGGTATTTCCATTAGCTTTAATCACTTCTGCCAAACGCCTGGACATTGAGTTAACAAGTTTTGATGTGATTTCCGGTCCGATTAAATTCCATTCTTCTTGTAGTGTAGCTATAAGCTCTTGTTTGCTTTTTATCGCGTGTTTCCGCACTCTGCGTTCCAATTCATCCCATAAATGCTCAATGGGATTTAAGTCGGGTGACTGTGGTGGACTGTGAAGCTGCGTGGGCACGTTATACAAAAGCCATTGCTTAACCACTATTGAGGTATGCTTTGGGTCATTGTCTTGCTGGAAAATGAAATCACTTTCCAAACCCAAAGCATTGACACTTTCGCGCAGACATGTTTTCAAAATATTTCGATAGTGCCACCGATCCATTGTACCATCAATAAAGTGCAGCTTTCCAACTCCTGAAGCCGCCATACACCCCCACAACATCAGACTACCACCATCGTGCTTAACAGTTGGGACTAGATTTTTTACGTTCAGCTCCTCCTTAGATTTGCGCCAGACTTTTCCTCTGCCATCTGAGCCAAAAACGTTAAATTTGCTCTCGTCCGAAAACAAAACTCGATTCCAAAAGGTAGCATCCTTATTTTCATGGGTTTTTGCAAAATTGAATCGCTTCTTTCGATTAATTTTTGAAATAAACGGCTTACGCTTAGGGTTTCGACCATGGAAGTTATTCTCTCGTAGAACATTCCTGATGGTTTCATCACTAACTGTTAGGTTGAATTCCTTTCTTACGTCGTCTGCTATTTTAGGTGCGCTGGTTCTCGGATTCTCCCTAATTTTACGCACTATTGACCGTCGGGCTGTAGCACTTAGAATTTTCGGACGTCCTAAACGAGGCTTACTTTTCAAGGATCTAATTTCTCCGTACTGCTTGATGACATACTGCACACTAGACTTCGGTTTCCCAATTATTTTCGCTATTTCGCCCATTGACTTTCCTTGGCAATACAGCTTAACGATGATTTTGCGCGTAAATAAACTGATTTCCTTATCCATAGCCGATGGTTATGTTTTCTGAGCTTGACTCAAATCTTCACTATGCTAGCTGTATGCTAAGAGAAATGCTCAAATTCGTATGAAGTTGACGCGCGTCTAGCACTGCACATGTTTGTATAACACGGTGCTGCCATTTATTCGTACGGAGACTTTTTTGATATAAAAATTTGAACAATTTACTTTAGTGAATTACTATATCGTTATGAATGGATAAGTTTGAAATTTTTTTTTCTAATATTGGTAATCAAAGAGTTATATAACAATTTTTTAAATTAATAATATTTTGTAATATCACAATGTTATTCTTGTAAATCAAGAAAAAAGAGCATCGTACGGAGACTTTTTTGTTTTACTGTATGTCATCATGAAGTACCATCAGTTAGCTGTCAAAGCCACAAAGAAAAATTGCTAACATTGTGTGCGCATAAGTTTTCACCCTGATGGAAAACTTTGAAAATTGGCGAAAAAATATCATTTGCGGGAAGTATTGTTGAAGGTAGGAAATTGGGTGCCACACGAACTGAAGCCAAGAGATGTCGAAAAGCTACAAAAGAAAGTCGTTTTTGCATCGAATTATTACTGGTGACGAAAAATGGATACATTATGTTAACCCGAAGCGTAAGAAATCGTATGTGAAGCCCGGGCAACCAGGAAAATCAATGTCAAAGCCGAATATACACGGTTCTAAGGTAATGCTCAGTATTTGGTGGGATCAGAATGGACCGAATGGACCACTACAAGATGCCGAAATCAGGTCAAACCATTACGGGACAGCTGTAGCGAAAACAATTATTTCGTTTGAAGCGAGCATTTACAGAAAAACGGCCGGAATATGCGACCAGGCACGAGTCTGTAATTTTCCATCATGACAATGCTCGAC
Organism: Nemotelus pantherinus; assembly: GCA_963978885.1. NCBI lineage: Eukaryota > Metazoa > Arthropoda > Insecta > Diptera > Stratiomyidae > Nemotelus > Nemotelus pantherinus. The sequence goes on along the minus strand of OZ022264.1, from coordinate 246,464,726 downwards.
TACACGTTATACCGGTCAAAAATTACCTGGAGAATAGTGGCTGGGAAGTTTTATCTCACCCGTCATATTCATCAGACTTGGCGCCATCCGAGATCCGACTACCATTTATTTCGTTCGATGCAAAACGCCCTCACTGGGGTACGCTTTACTTCTGAGCAAGGTATCGAAAATTGGCTTGATTCGTTCTTGGCCTCAAAGGACCGAAGCCTTTTTCCGACGCGGAATTCATTTGCTACCAGAAACGTGGGAAAAAGTGATCGCAAGCGATGGACAATATTTTGAATAACATGTAAATTCATTAATTAATTAAAATCAAGCATTATTTTCATCCAAAAAAGTGCGGATTTCAATGTATACACCTAATATAAAAATTGAAAAACAATTTAAAACATAGCCGAATCGATCACATTCACCACAACTGAACCTACATACATATGTCGTCACAACATTTTATAATCAAATTACTTCGCAAACAACAAAAAGTGCGTATACATACTTAATTGAAAACTGCAAAACGACACAATAACATAACACACCTGAATCGAATGTATGGTCTTGTAAAATACCTCAGCTATTTGAAGTGACCAGCAGCATTTGCGTTCCACGTAAATGAAAAATATGTGTTTAAGGTGGAATTTTTGCAATTCCATGACAAGAAATGTCATTAAGCGCGGTGTGATGAAAATAATCTGTCGTTAATGTGAAATGCCGTTATGCAATGTGTTGCTGTGTGGGGGATTACCGTAATGGCAAAGGAGATTATGTCCAATAATCTGTTTCGTTCTTTAATGGTGACATATATTTGCTCAATGATGATCCTTGCCAAACAACAATTTATCCTTGCTTTTCCATTAGCAAATCGGTTAAAAAAATTAAGCAATACCAAATAATAACGTTTTTCTTGAATAATATCATATTGAAACTTCTAAAATTTTAACGTTTGAATCACCTCAAAATACACCTTCACAACCTTGAAGCAAATTTCACGTTCGTATTTTATGTTTCATAAATTCCAAACCGTAAAACACAATCACCACCATATTAAATGCATATCACTACCCTTTTTGTCACTCCACAAAACATATGATAGCTCCACTCTTCGTTGTCATCCCGTACCAACATAAATTCCATTTTACAATGACTACGTCGACGACGAGCAATATCCGATGAAATGAGTACTTTAAACTAGATTAAAAGACTCATTAAAATAGTAACTCTTGGGAGTTTTGCTTGCTAGCTACTCCATAAACGACGAATACATACAATTTATCCATTTGCACTCTACTTTTACGCTACTCCAACGTCGATATTGCGTGGCGACAAGAGTGTGGCACTTTTTAATGGTACGATGAAGAGTGCAAATTAAAAATAGAGAATATTGATGGAAGACTTGCGGTTGGATTCTGTTAAATGTCAATTGCATTGTTTGTTCGCTTTAATAGCTGGGTATGATGTTAATGTAGTCTATGTTGCTGATATGTGCATTGGAATAGAGAGTCGGAAAATTTTTAGGTTTGATTAAACTTTGTAGCTGCACAGTAAATTGACACTGCTGACATTTTGAAATCCAATCAGCAGGAAAATGGTTCGAAAATTGATTTACTGTCAGAATGATAGGCTTTAAAAATCTTTTTAGTTTCAGATTTTCTACGAAAGTTGCATTGATTTAACTCTTAGTCAGTGTGATGGCAAATTAGTGAAGTACACTAACGTACTCCAACTTTTATAGCTTTAATTTAAACCGAGAATTAATATAGTATATTTAAGCGACCCGTTTTTCTAGGTGGTTACTGGGAACATACTGAACATCTCTTTCTTATGCTGATAGCCTTTTTTTCGTGTGGAATTTCCTTCTGGTCCGGAACTACCTTTTGATTTGGGACTTTCTTCTGGTCTGCGAATTCCTTCTAGTCTGAAGCTTCATTCAGAAGGAACAGACAGGTCCATTGAGAACCCGTTCTATTGAAACATTAAGTTATTTTGATAGTCGTGTACTGATCAAACTTTCATTTGGATATGCGTCACGTAGTTGTTAGGGAAGACTTTTGCAGAAATCAGATGTTGATAAAATACTATTGATCGTAAATGCAGAGTAGATGCGAATTTGCACCAGCAGTATTGAGAATCCCATAGAAAATTGACATTTGAAATGCCCACACATTTTTACGTTTAGTTTAGGTTGAGTGACTGTCGATCGAAGGGGGCCCTGCCGCGAGATACATATAGCCACAGTAGAGGTTCGTTGCGATACTACAAATATTACTCTGCATTAACCAGTGTACTCAGGAAACTATTTGATTCCTTTGATGGCCTATACAGTGAGCTTTATATCAATAAAGGATGGACAGCTCAGGCTTAGGAGGAAGTGTCTTCAGGAGGTCATTCTTCTCCTCACCAGAGCCATAGGCTAAGGCACGAGATCAAGGACGGATTCCTCTTCATTCTATGAACCACAATCTCTGGTAAAAATCTTTGAATCCAACGTTCAACCGTTGCGTGTGCCGTCCTTTGAGCAACGACGTACACAGCTAGTGCGAAATGCGTCCATGCAGACCTAGGATTGCCTTGAGGATGACTTTTCAGCCCAGGACTTTTAAGTATTCTGAAGGTATTTTTGTCTGATGAGTAGTTTGATGGATGACTGTCATGTTCCTACCAAGAAATTTCGTAAGACCTCCGGTAGCAAGGAACCAGGCCTTGCCAGCTCGCTGTCTACATAGTTACCCGGTATACTCCAATGCCCAGGTCCCAAATCAAAGGAACTGCCGAATGTCTCAACCATAAGAGAGGTACGGCATTCGGGAACAACTCTGGACAGTGTACAAGGACCAAAAAGAGAATTAATAGCCCCCAGATGGTCTGTGAAAATACACAATTTAACCTCGAATATTTGGTCATACAGAAGCCAGTGAATTGCGCGTAAATAGCCACAACCTCCACCCAGAAAACGACACAATGGTTTGAGATACTTAGATGACTTGAGGTTTGGGAAACTTGAATTCAGCTCATCCGATTATATATCGCTGTCAATTTTATTATTTAGTCCTCAGCCACAGGTATACACATGCATTTGCCCACAATCGATGGTGAGACCGTCATTCCATTCATCTCTAATAGGAATGCGAGTTTTAAACTCCTCGTTGTGAGCTCATGAATGTTTACTGTTATAAGCAAGAGGTCTAACAATTCTCTTGTGATCAACACTTCTGTTTACAACGGACACTGACTGAACTGATTCACTGGTGAATTCTTAACTTCTTGATGGTTTCAGTTCCAATTTGGTGGAGTCTTCACCGTTATAGCTGGAATCGTTTTCAGTATCATTTCCATCATCCATCACTTTCGGAAAAAAATGGATCGCTAGCTGACCCAGTAAAAATAAATTAATCCCACTGGTACCTTTTTGGGTATGGGGCTGAGGTTGATAAAGACTTCATTAAATACCGATCTGATAGACACTGAAGAAGAGGGCAGAGTACCTTCAAAATGTCAAGGCCTATCAAAATATTAAAATATATCTAGCTTCTAAAAGAAATATTGAAAAATGGTCTTTGGACTTCTTGTGGCTGTGAAGCTTGCTCACTGCAAGCTACCCCACAAAGAGTGCCTGAAAAACTGCATAAGGTTCACTAAAAAGGATTTTATCTCTGCAGAAAATCCATCCGTTTTGGGCTCGCTCAGTACCGGTCAGATTCTGCAGGCCTCAACTTCATGCATAACAGCAATGGATGATTCTGGTTTCGTTAGAGTGGAAGATCACAGGCTATTATCTTGGAAGATTCCATGGCCAGGGAGTTTTAGAATGTGCTGATTACATCTCCTATGGTTAGGGGCTCCGTAAAGTTGAGTATAGCATCCGTTCAAAGTCTGACTACGGCCGGCCGAGCCTAGAGAAAAGATAATTTCACCCAAATTTTCACAAAGCACTGAAGCGCCCGCAGAGAGTGTAGAAGAAAAAAGTACTGGGCGCTCTGGACTCTGCGAACCTGACGAAGGCAACAAAAGCAGTTGCGAAAAGTTGGAAGTAGTCGGCGAAGCTCGACGGAAAGGTCGATGTAGAAAAACTGCATGAGTTTCTCAGCGGAATCTCAGATTCTACTTAGAGGAGCAAGAGAAGAGTTGGCTGGTGATGACGATGCTGTCAATGTCTCGAACGGCTAACTAGGAGTGAAACTACGTCAACTTCATATCGTCAACCATGTAAGGGCTACAAACGAAGATAGAAGAGTTGATGCCTTCTGGTGTAAATCAGAATTCAGAGATGTTGCTGAAAAGCAGGAATGCAGGGCTTCATCGGGGAATCCCGGCCGGGTAGCTAGCTCACACAGCCAATATGTCAGCGGAGACGTTAACTCTGAATATTCCTATTTTTGAAGATATAAGGTTGTTCAGATCAACTTGCACCATGACAAGGCTTCCATTCTTTTGCCTTTCTTTCGGCCTGCAAATAACAAAAAACGTTTGAATTGGGCGAAGGCGCACTAAGTTTGGATTTTGAGTCAGTGGAAAAAGGTTCTTTGGACTGACGAGTCTAAATTTTGACAATCCAACAGGCATGTGTTTGTTCGTCGTCGTATCGGAGAGCATATGTTGGATAGCTGTATCGTGCCTGCAGTTAAACGAGGAGGAGGAAACGTTACGGTTTGGAAATGTTTCGGTGGAGAATCTACTGGTGACCTTCCGAGAATTAACGAAAGGTTAACAAATGAAGGATACAAGAAGGTATTGGAGGAGCAGGCTTTGCCATCAGGAATTCGACTTTTAGTTTAGGAATTCGACTTTTAGTTGAAGGATTCATTTTTCAAAAAGACAATGACCGAAGCACTCATCATATCTGTCCAGATAATTTTTGGAAGAACTGCAAAGGAACAATGTACTAAAACGAATGGTATGGCCACCAAAATCACCGAATTTATCTCCTATCGAACTTTTGTGGGACGAGCTTGATAGAAAGGCCAAAGCTCTATGTCCTACAAGTAAAGAAGACCCATGGGGAAAACTTCTTCAATGTTGGAGCGAGATCGCACCAGAAACTTTGGAGGAATTGCAAAAGAGAATGCCAAGAATTTGTAAGGCAGTCATTCCTCTATCGTTGATGCTGGAATTTATTAATAGATTCGGGAAACTCTGGTAAGCTGGTGGTATGGATACCATGGGTCTTTCTGGCCTGAGTGCTTAGCGGCGCCAGGCGTTTTCCCCCCACTCATATTCACTCCCATTTAATAAGGAGTATCCACGGTATTAGCTGAAAACGTAGTCTTGCCTTTGAAATAAAAAAGATTATGAGTCACTCGTTCTAAACTTCCAGGTAAAAGTGTTATGAATCGTAATTAGAAATCAGATCACTGTCAACTATTGTTTTTGCTTTAATTTTTTACTCAAGTAGTGAAAAATTAGATTTATTTTAATCTATTTTAATTTGTATTTGTTTTAATTTATTTTAATATTTTAATTTTTATTTATTTTATTTTAATGCTTAAAAATAATGATCGCTGTTAAAAATGCTGATATCTATATTTTCCTAGTAGTTGTAACTATTTCTTGAAAGGGAAACAATGAAAAAGTTTAAGCATCAAAAATTAAACATCGCAATTAATAAAAAGCCTTTGTCAACACACAGTACGCAACGAAAATACAGCATTTAATCATGTCAGCCCACAGTTGATACACACCAATTAGAAACCAACTGAATAATAGAATAAAGGTCAAAAGTGAAACTCCATTCAACCATAAATATACTCCGAAAACCGTTATATCACCGAAGACTCAGTCAACAAGTGTGTAGGTGAGCCACGACGTAGCATCTAACAAGAAAACGAGATGTTTAACCAACAAACTCCTTATTTTTTCCTTCGAATCACAAATTATACATAAAGTAACCGTAGGGAAACAGCTACATCATTCACAATAAGCCTACGCACATCAGGAAATCAACAAACTAAAAAGCAACAACATAAAAAACCGAAACTCGAATTTCTTCGTATTTGGAATTTCTTTCGAACATCATTAATTCTATCATTTTCATTCACGAAAAAAGAAACGGATTTTTCTTCTACCGAAAATTAAATTGCCTGAACTACAAAACAACCCATAGCTTTTCTTCTTTTTCGATTCCCTGCGCAACAAGAGAAAACATAATTACGATCCACCTACACAACTCTTCCGGGATTTTTCATACAATGTTCATACCATGTTGTGCTTACCGAATGAAAAACACAGATCCTCCGAAAAAACATTATCCAATTCTTGTTACAATGTAGCTTTCGAGAACAATAAATATAGTACGTTAGCACTGTAAATGCAGCTCTTTTTGCCTCGATTTTCATCCGTCAAGGACAAAGCTCGGACATAAAAATCGTTTAAAGACAACATCATCCAACGTGCGAAACTCCACCAATTCAGAGCAACACTCCGTGGCGGCATAGTCAGGTAATTGACCTCAAAAACTTAATCCATAACTTCAGTTCGTGTTGTGATAATATTGTGACCTTCCTTCTTTTCTATTCACCTTCGAATATCCGCATTCCCCGCAACCGTTACTGTGTCATTGTCGCGTCCGTTCATTTCAACGAAATTCTGTCACCGAGCCAGTCCTCTCCCACACTACCACACTCACACGCTATGCCGACCGAAAAAGTCCAAGGATGATTCCACTCCCTTTTCGGTGCGTAATCGACGAATTACATAATCCTCAAGTAGGAAAATGTGAAGGCTATCTAGCTACATACATTTCCGCCAGACCATGGAGAAGACTTTGCTGCTCCCAGGACAATAGGGATAAAGAATGACATTAAGATCCCTTCCGTTACGTAGAATCCGAAAATGTTCGTATATAAAATAATATCAGCTTCAGTTTCCCAGTCCAAAGCAAACGGAACTCGAAACCCGAAACCATTAAATTAATATTCTTAAAATGACTTTCGAGCTACCACCATCTTTGAAGTCGGACGACCATCAGGAATAACGAGAGCAAGGATGGCTGGCACAAACCGAGACCAGCAGTCGAAAACTGCGAAACAAAAGCAAAATTGGCAGCCTGGGATTGGACCATTGGATTCGCTGTTGCGCTCGCTTTGTCCTTCGCCGCAACATCGAATGGAATTTCCTCGTCGAATGACAGCGCTGCGGTGGCTCTGGTCTGGTCTGGCTATGAAATCATCGAAGGGAAAATTTCGCCATCGCGGGTGGCTTAATTGCCCGCAACGAAATTATTACCAAGGAGATAGCGGAATGGGTAGTCGATTGCCTGTTAAACGACGAAACTAGGTGACATTTTAATGGATAAACTTGTTAATGTTTGCCTAGTGCCGCGCCACCCTCGCACGGAATAGGAATCATATCGCGTAGGACTGCCAGGGTTTTCGCGCCCACAGCCGACCAAACAAGACTTTGCCAAAACCAACAAACACGGTGAAACCCGAGCAGCTATGTATGTACTTGGGGATGTAAGGCCACCGCTTGCGAATGCTATTTTTTTGCTATTTATTTGATAAAATGCAAGCAGCTACGGATAAATATTATTTAGTACGTAGAGCTGATAAGAAGTGGGTATAATCGGAAATGAACGTGAAAGTGGCTGCATGTGTGCGTGGGTGTTATTTGCGGGGGTTGTCTGCTAGGGTGGTGGGCTGATTGCAATCGACCTCCCACACCACACAACCCACGACAACCGTAACTTACTTTCGTCAACAAACGGTGGAGAAATATCGAGCGAGCAGTGGCGGAAGTGATGTGTATTCTATGAATCGAATTCGACTAGCTGTTGATTCATCGTAGTCATCGTGCCGATGAGATGATGGTGATGATGATCAAAAATAACAGCCAAGTGGTGGTAGAGCGCGAAAAGAATAAATACATTCAATGATAGGATTCAGGAAAAGTTCGAGTTATCTTATTAGAATATCACAAAAAATTGAATGAATATGAAAAAAATGTTTTTTTTTCAAAGGGATACAACTCAGTTAATTAAATACCCTTTCATATTATCATATATCACAAAGATGTCAGTATCCATTTTATTAGAATTTAATTTGAAACTGATTGGAAAACATCTTCGTATCAGGTTTCAATTTTCTTATACGAAAAGCAAGCTCATTTTGAGATTTTGTTATATTTTCGATTTTGGAGATAATTGAAACGGAATATGCTAATGAAGGTCACTCTCTAGACTTCAAATCACAACTGGTTGCTGAGGAAAAGTAAAAAGCGATTCTATCTATCTACGTTCGAAACTGCATGGCAGCTTTTCTACGAGTGGGAGATTTCAGTGATAGTGGAATCATTAACATAAAAAATGGTTCAAAAATTGTGTTGTCTGCAAGCGAACCTGCATTATGCCAAAACTGCCTCGGTGGAACTAAACAGCAGGTTTGGTTTTGGTATCCATAGCATGGGCGTAATACAAAATTCCTGAGTAAATAAAAGCAGAATATGTTGCCTACAAATAAAAAATGGGAAATCAATCTGAGCCTGAGGAGAATTCTGCACAAAGTTCTCGGATTATTCGCTTACAAGGTCCAATAGACTCAGCAATTGAAGGCGCACAACCATCCGCTTCGTTATCGCTTCGCAATTTGGACGTTAGAGTAGCTTGAATTGGACAACGATTTTGGGCGAAAAAACATATTTTCTGACGAGGCGCATTTTCATCTCAGCGGCTACGTTAACAAACAAAATTGCCGCATCTGGGGCTCGAAAAACCCGCACGTTATTGTCGAGAAGCCAATGCATCCACAGAGAGTGACAGTTTGTGCGGATTGTGGAGTGGTGGCATCATTGGACCATTTTTCTTCGAAAATGAGGCTGGGAACAACGTTTCGGTCAATGGTGACGTTACAGAGCCATGTTATCCGACTTTTTTTTTTACTGAAATTGAAGACATGGATTTGGAGGCCTCTGGTTTATGCAGGATGGCGCGCCATACCACACAGCCCATGCCTCAATCGATCTTTTACGCACCAAGTCCCAAATCGTGTTCCCAAATCAGCCATCTTGGCGATGTTAATTGGCCGCCTCGGAGCTGCGATTTGACCCCTTTGGACTTTTTTGTGGGGACCCGGGAAATACCGATGTTATGCCAACAATCCAGAAACGATTCAAGCACTTAAGGCCAATATCATCCAAGCAATCCGTGACCTACAACCCGAAACCATCAACAGACATTACACTACTTTTGTTCAAAACTTGATGCACGCCACGGCAAAACGCGTTCTGTGTGCCTGGCGCTTACGTAAAATTTTCCAGAAAGTGTCAGCAACATTGTCTTCCACGGCTGCGATATTCTTTTCGAAACGCACTGTTCTCAATCTTGTTGTTAGCTTGCGGTCCAGCAATGTGAAGTTGTTGCGAAAATTTGCAATCACATGACAAATATCACTACTTTGCTGTCCATAAAACTCACAAAGCGACCTTTAAGTTTGCACAACTGAATAATGATTTCGGAAATACATTTTCACGACTTGTGGACACTGCTGTGGAGTAAATCTGTCCATGGCAATTCATCAGACCTTACTGAGCAAAAATGACAGTGACATTGACAGCTGTCATCAGCTCATTTGACAGTGGTGAGTTTGAAAATGTAGTACCTGTAAAAAACACCCTTTATATATATTTATATTATTTATATTATATTTATAATTTATTAATATTACTCGGCACGAAATTTTCAATGAATGAAAATCAATCCCGATCGGGTTTGGGACGTAACGGTTCCCACATCTTTGTGTTCTTGCTCTGTTAGACTTTACTATTAGACTTGAATTTTTATACTTTGAAAGTTTTCGAGAATTCATTCTTGAATTTTTCTTTTATTAGTTGGATTTTAAATATGATATATGGTAGATGTCCTTCAAAATAAATGCTAATATGCGTAAATTAAGGCTTAGTTTTTACAAGGATGTAGGAATCATATTGAATACTACTCCACTTTCATCAGGTTACAAGTGCGAAGTGAATTTTTCGCTCGTAACTCCACGCCAGATTGAGCTAGGTACGCAGGAAGGCAATTTCCGGAAGATCTTTGACGCACTGACGGCTCGGCTCGGCGAAGCTTAGTCAGTCGCAACAATGAAATAAATAAAAATACCACACATCGTACTAAATGTAAAAAAATCAAATGAATTTTTCGATGTGTATTTTGAATCTTAATATGCTTTTTCTTGAATATTCTGAAAGGAAAAGATAAAGGAGGGGAAATACACTCAGCACGCCATCTCATACTTGCATGATCAAATTGTGTCTAACTTGAATGAGCGAAACACTCCGACTGTGGTGTGTGCTTTAGATATCGAGAAGGCTTTCGATTCCGTCTGGCACCAAGGCCTTCTGTTTAAGTTGATCAAGTTTGGATTCCCGGAAAAGGTAATAAGACTCACTGCAAGCTTTCTTAGCAACATACTTTATTATGTCAGCGTTAATGGAGCATTAAACCTGTGGCATCAGGAGTGCCACAAGGTTCTGTCACTGGACCAATTCTTTATACCATATTCACCGATGACCTTCCTATTCCAGTAGGCCAACCCCAAGCCCAAATCCTCCAATATGCCGATGACACGCTCTTATTCGCGTCGAGCCAAGACCCGCTCAAAGCAGCGAAGAGCCTGGAATACTACTTGGTAGAACTAAATCTTTACTTTGACGAATGGGGCATTAAACAAACAGCAGTAAGACTCAGCTTTGCGTATTTCGCAATCCCTCCAAGTAAACAAACAAAACCAAGAAACTCGCTGCCTCGTTTGGAGCATCTAAGATTACTCCTGGCCCATCTCTAAAGTACCTCGGAATCGATTTCCAGGAATTTTTAAAATTTAAACCCTTTGTGCGGCAGAAAATCAAAGCTGCCAAATCTGCATTTCAACGCATCCGAACTCTTTTTGCCGAAAAATGGGCATGATCACCAAAGCTAAATCCATTTGCTATCAGACCCTGATCCACCCAATCCTGACTTATGCATCCCCATCCTGGATTACCTGCTCAAAAACTGTCATGGCAAAAGCGGAGGTATTCGAAAGAAGAAGATTCTTATTAAGTCGGACACCCAGGCAAACACTGATATTTTATTGAAAAACGTGCATGAAACACTAGGAAAGGATTATGATGTTCGAGTGACCAAGCAAAGATTGCCTCGCTTAATAATTAAGGGGTTGGATAAACAATTTTCCACGCAAGAATTAATGGATGAAATATCGACCCTTAATCATTCGATTGATACCAATGATCGATTTGAAGTTGTCTACACAAGGCAAACTTTAAAATCGAAAAAATGGATTGCCTTTATTGAAGTAGGTGGAAAGCTTTTTGAAAGATTGGTAAACCAATATATAAATATTGGCTTCGGGTCCTATTATGTTGATGAAGATCATAACATCATGCGATGCTTTAAATGCCAAGGCTACAACCACAAGACAACAAATTGCCCATCAAAGGAAGAATCATGTGCGAAGTGTGCCGGGAACCATCGGACCAGTACATGCACTGCAACAACAATAAAATGCGTTAATTGCTCTATCAAAAAACATCTACATACACAGCACCGTGCTGACAGTTTCGAATGCCCAGAATTAAAAAAGTTGATTTTGATAAACCAAAAAAAAACTAATTATGGTTATTAGTTCAAGTACCATCAATAAAGCTGAGACCTTAAATATTGTATATGCAAACATCAGAAGCATTCGAAACAAGATCGATGACATAAATGTCTACCTTTCTTCCAGAAATGATATTGATATATTGATTTTAAACGAAATATGGATATATCGAAATGAAGAGGCATTATACACGCCAAATGGATACGATGGCTATGTCTGCTGCAGGCAATCAGGGCGTGGTGGAGGCGCAGCCATATTCATAAAAAAATCTCACATTCGGTCTAGACTGATCATGATGACAGAGAAATACAGTTCTATTATAGTGGAACTACAACTAAAAAAGGAAAAAATTAAAATCGGAACATTTTATAAAGCGCCTAATGACGACGATAGCCTTTTTCTACACCACATCGATGAACTTCTCTCACTACATGAGAAATTAATTACAATAGCCGATACCAACATCGATCTTTTAGCCACGTCAACAGTAGTGAAAGCATACTCTGATATAATTGTGGCCAATAACGGAGTTATTTTAAATACAACCAAGCCAACAAGAGTAACACAAACGTCTAAGACTTTGATAGATCATGTGATAATAAAACATGCACAGTTATTAGATCGAATATCATACGAGGATAATGATTGGCCTGGGTTAGACCACAAGATCATAAAAATATCGATCGTTGAATGCGGAAATATAAAAGCACAGCCCAGGATGACAGCCATCAATTCAACTGATAAGAGGAAATTCGTGAAATATGTAATTGATGAATTAAAAATGAGGCCAATTGCTACTATCGAAGGTTTAATCGACATTATATCGAAAGCAAAAGAAAAAGCGACATCAACCAAACACGTAAGAGTTCGGCAGGAATCATGGATTACTAAGAAAGTTATTGATGCTGCTAAACGCAAAAGAACTGCTTACAAAAGATACATGGCAAATCAAAATTGTCCTATAAAAAAACAAGATTATCTAATAAAAAAAAAGGAATCAAATAAGATTACGCAGGAGGCAAAGAAACGTTATTTTGCTAATAAATTCGAGAACGCAGCTGGAAATAGTGCTAAATATTGGAAAATAATTAAAGAAGTGACATCAACTTCAAAGGATACAATGCATATGACATGCATAAATGAACTATGTGTGAATGGAACTCTGTTAAATGATCCCTCTCTTGTGACTCAGCATCTAAATAATTACTTCGCAACTATCGGGACTAATCTTACACAGCAGCAGCAAGCTACCTATGGCTCAGATATCAACATAAAAGTGAATACTTTAACGTCCATGCATTTACGCACTACATCACGCAAAGAAATATCTGAAATAATAGATAATCTAAAAGCTGGAGTATCCCCAGGACTCGATGCAATCACTTCCGAAGACATCAAACTATTGAAGAGCTACATAATAAATATATTAACCGCCAACATCAATGAACACATTAAAACTGGTTCCTTCCCTGATTGCCTTAAATTAACAAGAATCACTCCTGTATTCAAAGGAGGTGATCGTGCAAATCCATCTAATTACCGCCCCATTGCTGTCACCAGTATTATGAGCAAAATATTTGAGAAGGTAATAAATTCAAGAATATTACAATTCTTAGAAGAAAATTCAATCTTGGCCCCAATTCAGTATGGGTTCCAACAACATAGTAGCACGTTAGCGGCAACCTTGGATGCAGTGCACTTTATAAACTCTACGCTGGATAAGGGAAATCATGCCGCAGCTATTTTCGTTGACTTACAAAAAGCTTTCGACACCATCGACCATGGAATTTTACTAGAACGATTAAGCAAATATGGATTTGGGGATAAAATAAAGCTACTAGTCAGAAATTACCTAATAAATAGGCGGATAGTAACCAAAAATTCTAATTACGTTAGTCGAGAATGCGGAATAAATATCGGTGTAACACAAGGATCTATCCTCGGCCCGCTTCTTTTTCTGCTTTACGTTAACAGCATACAGGACATTCAGCTATCTTGTAAAATTGTGCTCTTTGCGGACGATACCCTTCTTCTTTATTCCGGGAATGAAGAATTGACACTACAGAACACTATAAATGCAGATTTACAACGATATTTCAACTGGCTTCAGCAAAGTAAACTAGTTCTTAACATCCATAAGACTAAATACATTGTGTTTCAGCAGAGGAACAAACGTCCAGTGAACCTACGCATCCAAATAAACGGGGTACAGCTTGAAAATGTAAATTCAATTAAATATCTGGGATTGGTGCTAGATGATAAAATGACATGGGCAAACCACATCAACAACATCAGATGCAAAGTGGCACCTATGATAGGAGTAATAAAAAGGTTTGAATTTATACCTTTACAAACCAAGCTTACCATTTACCATGCGTACATTGTCTCTTTAATCACATATGGAGTATTGTTGTGGAGCCAGACTTCCAAACACAACATTGAGCTTATTGGAAGACTTATGACCAAAGCTATCAAAACAATACATAAAATGCCCACACTTACCTCAACTTCAGCGGTATATGCTAGAACTGGGCTTCTAAATATCAACAAACTTATACTGCTTGAACGAGGTAAATTGATTTATAAGATTTTAACGAAACGGCTTAAATGGCCAAACATCCTTCGAACTGTTGGTGAGTCCACCAATATTCCCACAAGAAATGCGGGTAATTTATCAGTGCAAACTCCAAGGACGGAAAGAATGAAGACCGACCCTGTACAGGAAGCAATACAATTTTTTAACACACTGCCTAATTCGATTAAACATTCGGAAAACTTAGTAAAGTTTAAAGAAAATCTAAAGCTCTACATCGAAAGAGCACACTGCTAATGAAATCCAGAGTTTTTTGAAAACTTTTCTCTGGACGCACGTCTTGATGACAAATGAAATGTACACAATATGACCTAAAGTACTAACTATAAAAAGCAAGATGGTACTATCCCTTATACCAATACACCAATTGTCTGGGAAGTACTAGGAATAATTACTTACAGATGATTTTATGATGCACACGGACCGTGCATATTGAGTGATGGAGAGAGTGGAGTGAAGGAGGTATAAAAAAAAAAAAAAAAAAAAAGAATCCTGGGCTTCTGCACTGGCAGGTTCTTCAACCCGGTAACTAAAAAGTGGCCGAAGAACCTTCTCCTGTATCAGGAGTCGGGACTGAAGCCACTTAGGCACCGAGTTGTGGAATTAACGACAAGATTTTATGGACAGAAAGACGAACATGAGAATGGACTGATTCGGACAATAGGGCGTACAGGTGGCTCTAATGAGCCATTTATGCGCCTCGCAATGATAGCATTGCAACGGCAGCTTATGGATGCGCTTTTCGACAGAAGGGGTTAGATTTAAGACCTAGGTTAAGATTAGATGTAATTAGGCTAAGTAATTATAATTAGACATAGGTTAGATCGTAATTTAAGTGTAAGGTAATGTTTAAGGAAACTATAACCAGTATAATCCCAGCTGTTGTACAGGCTGGGTAATATCATTATTGTGTAAGAAACAAAATTTATGTCAAAAAAAACCATAAGAGCCAGCAGGCCAAAAAAGTATAGCCGCTAGATTTTAAGTTTTTTTTCTTGTTAATTAAACTGTAAGTTAGGTTAAGATTGTACAAATAATTTATAATAAATATATTTCTCAATTCAATTCAATTCAGGACGGGAAATAATGTTTTGTTCTGAATAGTGTCTGTACTGAAGAGTTGATAAATAGCTAAAAAATAAAACATAATGTGGTAAGGTGCCGTAGAAGTAAATTTTTCACTCAATGTAACCTTTTAACTAAAACCTCAACGTGCGCTTATGAAAGCTGTCAAACTTTAATGACGTCATTGCTCCAAACAATTTATGACAAATTTCAAAAGTATTTCGTTTTCTGTCACGATTTATGTATATCACCGGATATGTTCTTAAAACCCGCTTCTGTGCTTTTGAAATGCAGATATTTAATAATTAGTTTAAAAGAGGGAGCTTAAAAACTAAAATGGCATCATCAGTAAAAGCCAAATTCATCAGCACATCTTCTTCAAATCGAAATACTGCGAAATTCTAGTACAAATTCTCTCATCGATTATTGCTTAGCGCAAACCAACAAACGACAAACGATGAGCTCAGCTGAGTTCAATTCAATTGCTTTGATGCGGCGATGTCATCCAAACTCGGGAGGAACTACAAGTCCATGTGCAGTCCAGCCAGTTCAGCAATGCCCATTTATTTTTCAAAGACTACAAAATCGAGTCAAACCAGCAATAGTATGCCCCCTCCGAAATATACAATGCTGGCTGGATGGCACTGGTAATGTGGAAGATGAATTGTCGGAATGGACATGGCAGTCTGTATGCACTGCAGCTGCTGCTGCTAAACTTGAATATTTCCATTTTAGAGTGCTAACTCTGCCGTCATCGGCAAAACTGCATGCAAATGCATCAACGCTCAGTCGAAATCGAAACGTTGGCAGGAAGCTACTGCATATAGATACCTGGTACAACTGAATACACTGTATCTGATAATTGATTGTGACTTCCGAGCTAAGTGGATAGAACTATGGAAAATCTGATCATGTGGAGAGGTCATAGCCAGAAAGCGATGCAATTACTGTGCATTGTGTGTATCTCCGGCAGAGGCAGAAATATGACAGTATGACATTTTTAATTGAATAAGTAATTCGATTGGGAAACGTAAAAGCCACAGAGCAACAGAGCGGAAGGGTGGTAGAGGGCAAGTCAATATGGAGCTATCCAATGCCAGGAAAAGCCATGTAGTTAACTATGATATCATTTGATTGATTTAGTACGGTGGCCGCCTAATTGATAGCAACAGTATGGGTGTTGTTCGAAGAATGGCAATCATTGATATCTGGATCATATTGATTATAACATTATGATGAGGTCAGGTCACGTTATTAGACACAAATTAAGTAGCTATGCCAGCGTAAATGAACTTCGACATGATAAACTGTCGGCAGAGTAAATCTAGAGAGCATCCAATTTAAGAATTAATTTTTTATCCTGACGACAACCCGAACTTCTATTACTATTGCATTGAAATTCTGGTTTCGGGTAAACTGCCTAATCAACCAAAAAACCCCAAATTCTGAAACTTCCCCAAATTCTTACTGAAACAACACAGAATACGTGTCAGTCCGCCTTAGTCTCGACGGAGTTTCATTTCGTATTCATAACTGCAAAAGCATTTGTTTCTTTTGCTAATTACATGCTGACTGGATCGTTGCTACCGTTGCCTTGCTCCAGGCATCTTTCGACTCCTGCAATAACTCCGTCCTGCACCTTCACGGATAATCCGGTGCCCTGCTAAGTGCTAGCACACAAGCCCGTTTCACGAAATCTAAATGACGAAATTTTCCCAGGATGCTTTACGTTGTCTTGCAAACTAAAAACAGAAAGAAAGTTTTCTCTGACGCCGTCTTATACATCTACACCCACAGCAGCTACCCTAACCCATGCCATTATCATGGTAGAACTTTGTTGCTATCGCCCGGCGGCTTTGGCAACTGAAATAGGATTTTACGTGTCTACCGAGGGCGAGAAATGCTTGTCACACAGATGACATTATCTAGTGCACTTTAGAGAATTCTCGGCATATTCGCACTGTATCATTCGTCGTGTACTCTTTTAGTGTTTCATAGATATATACATAGAGTGCAAAAGCTCCGGAAACACTTTTAATTTCATTACAGTGTAGAAATTCCGCAGCTAGCTTCCGACAGCTTCAGTCCCGAAAACAGCAGCAGCAGCAACAACAACAACAACACGAACGAAAACTAAATGAGAAAAAGGAATCATGAAGATGGCAAAAGAACGAATTAACAGCAGAAATGTTTCATCAAGAAGAGCTAATTTAGCTAGGAGGCTGATGGTGTAGTATTGTCGGCAAATGGATCTCTTTCGGAATTGAGTTTTTTAGGTGAGTTGAATGGGTTTTCGGGGAGAGGCGGGAGTGGCTAGAGAATTTTATCAGTCGATATTATTATCTAATTGCTGGCAGTGTAATTGGCAACGAAATGAAAACTTTTGGAAGATGATTTCAAAAAGTTATATAGAGTTAGAAGAGTTATAAATGTTTCATATATTGTCATTTGTGTTTAGCTTAAATATTATGCCAGACAAATATGCTTGTATGTAATACCAACATTTTTAAAATACAGAAAAAATGATTCACTACACTCTCAATGAAAACAATAACCGTCCAGACTAGCGTGACGAGAAGCCGAAAAAAGCCCTAAAATCAGTCTTCAAATCGAAATCACAAACAAATCACTCTAAATTAAAGAAGGCAGTATCAAGAACGGATCACAAAAGATTTTCAGTTAACCCTAGAATGGTACCGATGAGTAAATTTTACTCACATAGGGTATACATTTCGTCGCGCACCAGCCAGTTGGCCACTCCGACAGCCATGAGACTAGAAGCTATATAATCTTTTTATGTTTAATGATAAAATAAAAAATGCACATAATACTATTGTTGCCATCTTTTTAGTAAAAACATGTACCTAAAATCATCCAAAAATGTACCGTACCATTCCAGGGTTAAAGAGATCACAAAAGGAGATTTAAAGTGATACTCGTTGCCAATTTATAACATAAACAGACAATACAACACCAACAGTTTCTTGTGATTTATGGAAAGCCAAAAACGCGAACTCTAAAAACTAAACCAATGTAACCGAAAGATTATCAAAAACTATATTTCGCTTGTTAATTTTGTTGCAATAGACTGACAACTCGGTTCATCATAAAATCAAACTCTCTTCATACCACAATCTATGTGAGATCTTCTATTCTCTTTACGAGTTTTTGTAAAAAATGACTCTTTACTTTACAAGCGGTGTAGTAATTATGCTTGTTTGCAACGTAAAGTATAACACTCTTACAGTTCCACAAATAGTAGTAGTTAGAATAAGCAGCAAAAAGTGATATGAAATTTTAAATAATAAAGAGCTTAACGCACATTACAGTATCATTCAAATAATTAAGGAGACCAGTCCCAGTACCAGTACGTTTCTGTAACTCGAGTATAGTAGAGTAAATTCTCTATCCGATGACACCAGCCAAATTCACCACCCAAAACTCTACTGATTGAGTTTAGCAGTTTCTCTGTATTGGGGTTGTGTGATGAAATGTGTGTGCAAGAATGGAACGTTAATATTCGGAACAAAAATAGAGAA
The DNA here is from genome assembly GCA_963978885.1 of Nemotelus pantherinus. Lineage (NCBI taxonomy): Eukaryota > Metazoa > Arthropoda > Insecta > Diptera > Stratiomyidae > Nemotelus > Nemotelus pantherinus. The sequence goes on along the minus strand of OZ022264.1, from coordinate 246,445,944 downwards.
CTGTAAAGTTTTAAGTTACTTTCTTGTCGAAGATTGTTTATGAACTCATTAGATAAGAAGAGTTTGTGGCTAAAGCTTCAGTTCGAAAAGTGCCAAGCTTCTGTCCGTGGGTTCAAACTGCACCTGTTTTTTTTTTGTCTGTCTTTAATATTTTCTGTTGTTGAATTTTTATCGGTAAGCAAAATTTAATTATCATAAGTCTGTCACTACAATAATAAGATTGATTGCATTAAAGCTAAAGATTTACAAGTTAAATATGTCAAATATATTTGTCCTATTATACGGTAATTTTAAACAAGCCACGAGTTCAGAGACGTGTTTTGAGAGATATGATAGGTCTCCTCATCATTCGAGAAGTGACGTTTCTAGTGCTCTTTCGTTTCAACAAGGAGGGAGTACGTGAACTTTGGGGGAATTTAATGCTCGCTTAAAAGGTGAAGTGAAATAAGAAAGACTTGAATTCTTTTTGATTGATTGATTGAAGAAGAGTTTTATTTCATTTTTGCTGTACATTCTTAACCTAGCTTAAAGTATAATTAACAATGATAATTTAAAGTCTAGTGGCTATACTATTTTGACCTGCTGGCTCTTATGGTTTTTTTTTATAAATATTTTTTCCTTAAATAGTTTTTATCTTACACACTAATAATACTACCTAGCTTACAAGTGCTCGGGTTACCTGAACAATACTTGACTTAAAATCTACCTTACACTACAATTAGGTTCTAACCTATACCTAATTATAACTAACCTAACCTAATTAGACCTAAAACTTAACCTAGGTCTTACATTTAGCTCCTTCTGTTCCACGGAAGACTTGAATTCTCAAAAGTGTGAGGATGTATTTCCCATTGCATTATGATGCGACTCGTTCTTTCTCAACAATAGTTTTTTTTTGTAGTCTATAGTCACACAGCAAAGAATATGACTGTTATAATTACTTAAATAATAATAGATAATTGATAATTCGGTTCAAGATGTTTTATTGTTGTTGCATCACGATCTTACCGAAAAGGCAAAATATTCGCCGTACCTAGAGAATGAGAGAAAAAATTAATCAGGTGATGAAAGGGGACCTGGTAATGAATAAACATAAGCAAATCAATGATCCATAAGTATTGGTAGAGCATATCAAAAAGCAAGATATCCTACATCCAAGAATATTGTAAAAAGATTAAGAAATTTATGCAGAAAACAAAAATGAATGCTTACACAAAAATTAAATTATGTCATTATCATTGAATGAATGAATTGATATCGGACTTATTATTGATATCGGGCTTAGTTTTTTCGAATAGTTATATTCAAATTTAGCAATAGTAAAGCATTTTCGGGTCTGCTAGTTGTGTTATAAAATTTTTTTCTCACTCTATGATCTTTACTTGGCCAGTGATTTGTGTACTAAAAGTGACATAAAGATCAATAACAACTTAAAATAAATAACAATAAAATCATAAACAATAGCAATGAAATAACAATTTCTTATCAACAAAAATACATGTACTTACTGTTCCTTGCTTATTTTTCTCCATATTTCCTTTTCTCTATTATACTTCAATATGAAACTACAAACCATCCATTTTTTGCACCCGTCCTATGGAACTCTATCATCAAAATTGTTACTAAATTATAGAAAAAGGTTGTGACAATATAGTCAACTGATATAGTAAGTCAATATATAAATAAGTCAATCTCTACTCATGATTTTAAACACTTTCTCTATTCCCATTTCGTGATGAATAGAGTGGATTCAGATATGCTAACAGAGTTTGTTACACGATTATAGTAAACGAGAATTGCCGTCAAATAGAGAATTTTAGTATGTAGTTATATTCTCTATTTGCGAGTTACAGAAACGAAGCACAAACTTGGATACAATGTTCGAGAATTCTACGACCAAATGAAAAAAAAAACAGATTAGTAAAACATGCGGGAGACGTAAGGATGAGACCTTGGCAGTTATGTATGTAATGCATGTATCAAATTTGAGTTTTGAGTGTAAAAGTAAGTCATCTTTCAAATAGTTGACAGCCGTAAGAGACTATCCCAATAAGCAATAAGAAAACAAGAGACGATATATTATACATGTAAATATAAGATATTTCATGATAGATAAATTCAGATTAAGAGAGCTCATTGAGCATCACTTACTCAGAGCACAAAGATTATCTTGCAGCTGAAAACAATCATCAAATGTTTCAATTGCTGTGATCATCTTTAAGTTATCAGCAAGCACCAGGCACGGACTATGGACGAATGAAGGGACGTATTTTACATACTAGGAATAACAATGGACCAATTAACGAATCTTGAGAAACTCCAGAAAGAGGGCAGAATTGGGAAAAGGTGCAGGAATTCACACATACATTACAGCAACGACCAGAAACCTACGATAAGAACCAGAATAATTGTAGGTCAGATACGCCATAAACCTCCAGCTTTTCAAGAAAAACCCTGTGGTCAACAGAGTCGAAAGTCTTTGCAAAATCTATATATACCACATCAACTTGCTCCTGTTGGTCGAAGGCGGAAGCAATCGAATTAGTGAAGGTTAAGAAGTTAGACGTGGAACATCTGCCTTTAATAAACCCATGTTGCTCAGGAGCAAGAAAAGGATGAAGACAGGAAGTAGCCTATTGTAAATCACTTTTTCAAGTATTTTATCAAGGCAAAGAAGAAAGGAAGTAAAATAATAAATGGAAATGCAACCAGGTTCACTGGGTTTGAATTTTTGAGTGCTTCGATCTTTTTGTTAGTCCATGTTTTAATTTTCCTGTCCATATTAGCATTCACTATTCTCCAGCCCCTTGTTTGGCCTTGGCATCAGTTTCCTCTGGAGTCTTTCGTGCCCGTTGTGGCCAGAGACCAATATCAGCTCAGGGCTATTCTGTTGCCTTATTTCATTTAGTGTCTCTTTCGCTTCTAAGAGTAAAGCTGAGTTTATTTGATCGCAATTGATAGCTTTGAAAACTGCCTGGCTAATCGATACGATCTTAATGCTAACCCTTTTAGTGTTCCTTATCTTTATTGTATGCGTGGTCATAAGTGTAGCATATAATTTCGCTTGATAGATAGTGGTCTCCTTTAGGAGAGGAAGTGAATTTTGTACCTGAGTCTTATGATCCCTGCTCCCATTCCACAATCCATTTTCAAGATATCCGTATACCACATTTGAACCCCTTTCTGCAAGAGAGGCAGACCATTGTCTCATTTGTTCCTTGATGGTGTGACCTTGAACCCTTTCTCGAAGGTTGCCCTAGTCTATTTGATGACTAAGGCTCAGCATTTCCATTAAGAGTTGGATACTAAAATCACCTTTGCGATCTTCTGATTTGTACCAGCATATGTGTTTTAGGCTTATCGCCTGTTTTGTAGCATCCACTTGATTTTTAAGGAGTAGCGGTCCAAGGTTTACAATGTTGGAGTGGAGCTCATCGCTCTTGTAATCAGCAGGCAAATCGTCCTTTAAAACTTATTGAGTCTGTCAACAGACATTTTTTATATGGTTGTCTTCAGCCATACTGCTGATCCATATAGAGTGAGAGGTCTCACCATTTGTTTTTATGCTTATAGTGTCTGCCTCAGAGATAGTCTCCAATTGCTTCCAAGCATTTGTTTTGTCACCCAATGTGCCTTAGTAGTTTTTACTGCCGTTTCGTTTAAATGACTGTCCCAGGTGAGTTTTCTGTCGAATTGTGTTCGTACGCTAGATATTTTATGTCTTCATGTAGACGCACTGTTGTGGTCCTAATTTTTAGAGCCCCTATCTAGATTTTTCTTTTACTGAGGTATGAAACTATTTTGGTCATTTGAAGATTTATAGATTGACCCTCCTCGCGCTATTGAGTTGTTTCGTTTAAGGTTTTTTACATTCTGGACCTGAAAGTATCCGAGGGTGAGCCTGATAGTATTACCGTGATGTCATCCGCGTTTGCAAGAGGGTTAACCTCTTACTCCTGAGGGTATATAAAAAGGTCGTTAAGCAGTAGAGACCAAAGAGGGTGGGGAGCCTTTGAAATACCCCTCTGCGAACACCTCCTACCAGTGTTCGTCTTTAGCTTTGCATCTCCCAGTCCCGCAAATACACCTCGATATCTCAGCACATTACTCGCTCATTCCACAATCTCTTGATGCGCTTCTCTTCCCTGGAGTGAATGATGCAGCGAGTCGTAACTTGCATTGACAAAGGCTCCATCTGTGTCCTTGAAAGCGGATAGAGCGATTTGCTTACTTTACTGTCCAATGTTTTTCCAAATATTTGAACAACCTTGTCTGTGGCTGATAAAGTGAACTTGATATTTTGCTAGCCAAGCTAAATTTTTGTATAGCGACATCTTCACTCAGATATAAATCCGTGAACATATGTCGACCACCTTCTCCTTCGTCTTCAATGTGCAGGTTTGGCATGCATAATTTTGGAAAGTCAACCAAATTGTTGCTATCTTTGGGGATGAACATCACTCATGTCAGCTTTCACGCTTCTAGTATGTAGCTAGTTTTCAAGCTCGCTCTAAAAATAAGTACTAGAATGGCTTTCAGTTTCCCTGCGGCTCTTTATAGTAGAGCCGGGATGATACCATCTAGTCCAGGTGATATAACGGGTTTCAAGGTATTTATTGCTCACCCGAGATGAGATGATTTCATACGAGATAATTTGTTTAACCAGTGGTGTGTGAGGTGTCCGTTCAAGGCATTTGTCTTCTTCCTCAGTTTCACTGTGATTACTAATTTCCCACCCTGCGAAGAGTATTTTAGCTGCATTTTCCGTGTGTCCTCGAAAGTAGTCATCTATCACCTAGAATTCAAAGTGGTTGCAGTCTCTCGCATACTGTTGAGACTTTCACAAGCTTTTCGTTTTTTTTTCGATGATAATGCCAAACCTGAGGGGATTACCCTTTGAAGCGAATGCTTAGCTATGATGGTAGGGAGACGCGTGTGGGAGATGCTATTCTTTATGTGTCACATTTCTCCTTATTTTCTGAAGCGCTAGTGTTATGCCTAGTCGCCACTGAAGCTTTAATGTGGCAGTTAATGAATGGAGTGCTGGTATTATGCCCAGTCACCGGCTGTTCAGACAACACAAGACGAACGAATACAACCATGAATACGGCGGGATTCGAACCCGCGGGCAGTAGATCGATGTTGTGGACTGGCGCGTTAGCGAGCTAAGCTACTGACCTCTCAAATTTTGGATTTCTTTAGCTCTTTGTGGTATTTTCCCATTTCGATGTGTTTTTGGCATTGTTAATTATTCTGTTGGTGGTGCACTGCATTGTTTGACACCAAGCTGACCTCTTGTCTGTTAGTTGTCAGGAACGTTGGCGTTTTGGCCTTATTAGCTACACCTAAATTACTAATTAGAAGGAATTTTAAGGCGAGTTCACCTCTAACGTTGACATATCAAAAGACATCTTAAATGAAATGTAAAACCTTTATCAGTCAAACAATTTATTGAAATTAAAAGTACACTGAGAAAACATAAAGTGCCAGACGCCATAATTTATTGACTTCTGCCGCTTTGTGCATAGCTGAATCCGGATTTGTGATAAAATATAGCTTCTCCAAAATATATGAGAGTAGGCGCTGTGTTATAGCCTTCAACGCAATGTTTTATAGCCCTATACGCCGTGAAATAAAGCCTTCCATGTCATTTTCACCACTGCAAGCAAAATGTTCGATTCGATCGACTATTCCATGTTTATGCGCCGAAACTAAATATATACAGGGTAGTGTAAAAGTTTCTAGTCTTAGTATTTCTTGCATAAACTTTTAATAGAAACAAATTGGTTTAACATTATGATTTTAAGACCTTTGTGCTAACATAACTTCAAAAGTATTCACTTCCACTATCAGCATTTTGAATTTGAAAGTAAATCTGAATAAATAAAACCGAATCACGTGTGCGAACATTTTAGGGTATCGTTGTGCTATAGTTCGCAGGCTATGTTTTGATGAATTTCGGTTGAATTGATTTCCGTTTTAGTAAACATTTTGACTGATTCTGATTAAATCTATTTTTTGGATTATTTAATGCAATCGAATTCAAATGAGCATTTTAGTCCTTCAAAGCACCTCATGCAAACTAAAGCACCTCTATACTACCCTTAATGATTGCAAGCATGCAAAATACCTTATGTCGCCTCCACATTGTGGACTATCATGTGGTCCATTGTGTAGGCGGGTGATGGCTTGCAGTGGCCGACAGCGGCGAAGAATGGAAATGGCGATGGCCGATGATGGCTTGGCAGACGAAAACAAAAATCATAACGCAAACAAGAAAGAAGACCTCCAGTAGACGAAACATAATTCTGGACGAATATAATTTAAAGAATGTGGACGAATTTATATACTTAGGCTCGAAATTGACAACGAAAGGAAGTGAAACTGAAGAAATTAAACGGAGAATATAGCTCGCTAATAAAATTTTCTACTCCGTTCTGGCCCTACTGAAGACCAGCTGCATACACAGGAAGACGAAGCTCTAAGTCTACAAATCAATAATCAGACCTGTGTTGTGCTACGGATGTGAAACTTGGACCCTTACCCAAGCATCCGCAAATATGTTGAACGCCTTTGAAAGACGGGTCCTCAGGCGTATAATTGGAGCTAAATAAGAGTGTGGCCAATGGCGGATAAGGTACAACCACGAGTTGTACGAGGTTTTTGACGAGCCAAAGGTTGCTACAATAATCAAACTGCGGAAGCTGCAATGGGTTGGTCACGTGCAACGAATGAACGAGCATCGAGTGCCTAAGAAAGTATTCGACGGAAGGGCCGAGGGTCGAAAACCAGTGGCAAAACCCAGAAAACGCTGGTCTGACTCTGTCGACAAAGACTGCGCAAAGCTGCTCGGTTTTCGAAATTGGAGGACGCGGTAATTGGACCGAAACAACTGGAGGCGTCACCTGCGAGAAGCCAAGGCCCGAGAGGGGCTGTAGTGCTACGACGACGAGGATGGCTTTCGGAGCGTGTTTTCAACACACATCAAAGCGGGTCATCATGCGCAACCGAAAAATCATTACTAGCACATCTAGTGGTGCAGTGTGTGGAGGCAACTTTGTGCTGGTGGCCATCATTGCGACCATTGAAGTGGCCGATAATGGCCCACAGTGAGGAGGTAGCATTACGTTTCGCATTAACATTGCGTTTTGATTGTAAGTTGACGATACGATATGACAATTGAAGCTATATTACATAGCTCACATAGCGCGTGGGATTATATATGCTGCTGCATATTACATTGAAGTACGCGCTGTGCAGATTCTGCCATTATGGCGATGGCAGCCATATTACATAGCTCAGAGTACTATGTACATAGCGTATAGGACTATAATTAATGCGCTATGTTAAATAGGCCTGGACGCTATGTGGATTTTTCTCAGTGTACGTGAGAAGAAAATGAGTACAAAGAAGAGACACATTTCACTATTGCTACTAAAATATAACAACCGTTATTTTATTTTAGCTAGGCAATGATTTCACAGGAAAATATAAATTTCGATATTTAAAATAAAACAAATTTTACTAAATTCTTAAAAAGGTGGAATAGAAAATGCTGCTATTCCATAACGCAACTTATTTCAAACACAAAACAAATTATTTTTCTCACAATTATTCGATAGTAACGACAATTTCTTCGAATTAATCTAAAAATAACATTTTGTCTTTGTCTTTACAGGTAAGTCACTTATGGTTTGCTGAATTATCCGTCGAATTGTACAATCGTAAGTAATCTGGGTAATTGACAGTCACACAGTGACGTCAGTGTCACCGAGAAATTCGCTTAGGTAACATCCTGGCAGTAAGTACAGTGAAATAATTGAGTTAGAGTGTTACGTAAGAAAGTACCTACGTGAAAGTCGACGAATGACGATAGGCACGTTTTGAGTTCTATTCACAGAGAATAGGTCGATGACGGCAAACTGTGTAATTTGAAAGAGAAGGAGCAATTTTAGATATACATTCGACAAGGTATCGTCTTTGTTTAGAGCTTAAAGCGCTCTGACGATGCTTCTTTAATTTTATATGAATCTTGGGTAACGGTTTTCAGTGTAACCATTGTATAATCATTCATCTGACTAAGCACAATATAATGGTTTTTGCCGGGATCAAGCAGGACTAGACAAATGACAACTCTGGTATTATTTTTCGCTTCGAATCGTTCCTCCTTCGTGAATGACTACTATCTTGCTGAGCACAACAAAATAGACATGTACTCGACATACTTAAACGAACCCACTTTGAAACCAAACTCCAAGCATTCATTAAATTCCATCAAGCTAAACTAGAGGCGCCCGCCCTTCAATCTAATCCATTCCGAGTGAAATATGGACATTATCTGTTGGCAGTCGGTTGACAATCAAACTGATATCACATCCACGCTCTCTCGGCTCAGGCTTGCATTATGCTATGTGTGGCTGTGGTTGTGTATCTATATACTTATTTTCAGCAAACATCAGAAGCTAGAGCAAGTAGCATATTGCAGATATTGCGTAGTCTGACATCCGAAGAACTTTATTCAAACTCCGACGAGGACGAGGACAAGGACGACGTTTACAGTGGTATTGGGGACATGTGGGCACTTCGACTGCAAAGTAAAAGGTCCTTAAATTGGAAAACATGTTTTAATGGTGTTTTTGCGTTGAACGTTCGTTTGTTGTTTTGGAATTCAAGTAAATTTTTCAGTTGTGGCAAGCAGGCCAATTATTGGCTTGCATAGAGACCTCTTCGGGACCGGCGATGACAGACTTGATTCTGTTTTGCGAGCACTAAAAGGTGCTGCTGTATTCAATATAGCACAACTTGAAAATCCTATCTAAAACTTTCTAAATCCGTAAGCTTCAATAAAACTGTACTAAAGTTTCACTGTAGCAATTCCGTAGACTCGAGGACGTTATTTATTCTAAGCCCTAGGTTGCCTTGCATAAAATCAATCCCATGACTTGTGGAGTCTTTGTGCTACCCGGCACCATGTAATATACCAATAAAACTTTGCTAAAGTTGACCAAACGCTGTACAATCTATGTTGCCTGTTGGTTGGGGGTTGGTGGTGAAGTACAGTTAGAAGGTGGGCCGTACCGTACGAAGTGAGTAACGACGAGCTAAGCGTACAGAGTACAACAAAGTGCTGCTGGTTACTCAACAAACTTTCGTCTTGGCAAAGTTTTGCATAATTTGTTGCTTGCCTTTTCCGTTGAACGAGAAAAAAGTTCGCTTGCATACATAGTACAGTTCGCCGTGGCCCAAAGTCTGCTCGACATTGGCTCCCTCGTTCGCATTATAAACTATCCTTGATATCTTTGTTGGCAATGGTCTTATCGTGTAGTCGTTGTCCTCGTCGTCATAGTTGTCGCTAGCGTTTGCTAGCTGTTTGTTCTGTTTGGTATCCCGTACACATGTGTGATGTATTCGAGCATATCGCTATTTGCGATCCTTAATGAGATTTCCTATTATAGAAAGTATGTCGATGTATAGCGTACAAGGAAAACTATTTTCACAAGTGATGTTGGTGGCTGTAGAGTGGTTGTAGTAGGTAGTAAGACTGAATGTTGGGTAGGCTGTAGCAGTAGCGGTAATGGTAATGGCACGCCTATGTAAAAGTTGTGGATAATTAGTAGTTGTTAAGATACATGAAGTATACTCGAATTGGAAGGACTCGAGAGAACTTTATAAAATGCTATGTATGAAAGTGGTCGGGTTTAAAGCGTGATCCATTTAATTTTCTAGGACGCAAGTGGTGTGAGCATAAAATCTTATGCAAGTGTCTTAATTACCACCTATTCGCTGGGGAGCAGGTAATATAGATGTGGAATAGGATAACATTTGATAAAGAAATTTATGAGATCGAGTTGTGCGCGATTTTAGTATGGAAATGGTCCTAATAATGAATGAGGGTGATACAAGTCGTAAATTTGGTTTCCGTACGTTGTTTTTCAGTAAGGTAAGAGAATTCGCCTTATAATCCGGGAGTTACGAACGATTTTAATTAGTTTTCATACTTGAATCGTGATGAAGAAGCAGTTTCTTATTGGGATTCTTGAATGTTTTTATAATGCCAAGAGCTTTCTATAGAAACAAGTAAAGTATTACTTGAACATGCAGCCCATTCGCAGGCTAACCAAGCATTTGGAGAGAAAATGCTTCGTAAAGTTAGTTTTATTAACGTGGGATGGTTATAAGTCATTTTTTGTCATAGTTACGTGCTGGAAAGTGCTTTAAGAATAACTCATTCAATAAGTTCTTGCCGATTAGAGAGATTGTCTATGGCCAAGTTTTTATTGGGAAGTTCTAAGATATTTAGTTAAAGTAATTAAACAATAGTAAATAATTAAAGTAATTTCCGTTCCATGAACTATAGACCAAGTAAAATTTTGTCAAACGAATGGTCAGATACGATTAGGAATCTTTGGCGAAAGAATAAAAGGAAAGCGGTACCACTTCAACTCGTATCGAGTCTTGGGGTTGAAGTTGGTATAGATTAGAGAATCAACACCAACGAGTGTAGAGTGATCAGTTCCACGTCTTAATTTAACGCTTGATTTAACTCAAGTACCTTAGCGCTAAGGGAACTCAAAGCTCGGTGTGTGACCATAGCTAGATACAAACCATGGACCATACACGCCTAAAGCAGGTGGTGTATCAACTCGGTTACTCAGGATTCCTAGCTATTGAATCCCGATCCTAAAGTCTTTACTTGTGAGTGAGTACGAGTGTGGTTTGAGGCAGAGTTATCTGACGCTTTTAATCACTCAGGTCAAAATAGTCCATTGTTCTTATACCCCCAGCCTACCAGACTTTCGGGAATCTGTTAATGAAGTCCAAAATCACTAATAGGCGATCAAAGACCAACGAGAAAGGTTAGGTTAGGTTGACGTGGCTGCTGATCTACAGAGGCCTGACGACCAGCACACATAGGCACAAGAGAGGCCCATTGTGATGCCACAATATTTAGTGACTCTCTTCTACTTACTAAAGTCAGGAAACCATTTGCTTCCTTTGACAAATCGGACTATCCCCTTTAGATTTACCAGGGACAGTTCCGTCAGGTTTGAGAGAAAGGGTGCACCAAGTGCCGCCAATCTTCTCCTTGCCAAAGCCGGACACTGGCACATGAGGTGAAGGACGGATTCCTCTTCATCCTCAGAGCCACAGCTCCGACAGAAGTAATTAAACTCTACGCCCAAACGTTGTGCATGCTGCCCTATAAGGTAGTGGCCCGTTAGAACGCCCACAGTGCAACGAAGGGCGCTTCGAGTTAAGCCTAAAAGCTGCCTGGTGCGATGCGCACCCATGGATACCAGTGTTGTCACCTTACTACATTTGTAGCAAATTTACTACATTTTTTCGGCCTTTGCCGTTTTTGCTACTTCATAACTCAATTTGTTAAATCTACTACATATTGTATCGACAATGTAATATTGAAGAAGATTCAAGCGCTGGGCACACAGAACGCTATCGGGCGTCATGGCTATGTCAAACACAAGGCGACAACGCTAACTTTGCAACGTTAGTCTGTTTGCATAGCCTGCATGAAATGTCGTTCAAAAATACTTTTTCTATCAGGCGCCCAGTTTTCTCACATATTTGACTCTGACGGCTAATCATCGCTCGGTTTTGTTCGCCAGAGAACTATTAAGCGATGAAAAAATAGATGAACCTTCAAATGACTTGATACATTTTTTCAGCAAGTTTAAATTGTTTGAAGGTTCTTATGTAGAGAAGTAAGAAATTTATGTGTATACACATGTATTTGAAAAACAATGATTTATTTACTGTTATTTGCTATAGAACTGAAAAATTCATTTGTTATTGAAATCGTAGAATTTTTTTTATCCTCTGATAGTTTTGTTATTTTTGGGCTAGAAAACAGATTTTACCAGTATATGACGGTTTTAATTTAAAGGAAACTGATTTTGAAATTTTACTACATATTTTTCCCCTTATCTACTTCACAAATATCTGTCGGCGGTGACATCACTGATGGATACCCAGGACTGCCTTGTTATCACACAGGATGATTCATCTGCCCAAGACTTCTTAGCGTCCTCAAGATATTTCTGCCTTATGGCCAGTTTGACCGATGTCATCGGTATACCTATTAAAAAGGAGCAAGAGACCTCAGGTAGCAAAGTTCCAAGCCTTGTTAGCTCATCGGCCTCACAGTTGCCCTGAAAACCCCTATGTCCAGGTACCCAAATCAATTGAACAACCGAATGTCTCGACATCTCCCTAAGAGATGCACGGTATTCAGCAACAATCATGGACACTGTACAAGGACCAGCAAGGGACTTAATAGCCGCTTGGCTATCTGTGAAAATACCAATATTGATCCCGAATATTCGATTACACAGAAGCCAGTCGACTGCCTGATAAATAGCCGCTACCTCTGCCTAAAAGACACTACAGTGGTCTGGTAGACGGAGGGACAGCTTGAGATTCAGCTCATCTGAGTATACACCACTCCCGACTCTATTGTTTAACGGGAAAAGTAATGCGTAAACATACTTTCGGTAAGTATTCCGGATAAGGATGGATATGTATAATGCTTTATAAAAAGAGCTTTTTGTAAAGCCTAGAAGTGTATTCTTGTATTACCCGTCATTTAAAGGTAATACGTACTGATGCTTTTTTCGGTGGTCGAGCCTACCTCCGGCATGACCCGTAATGTGTTTGTTCTGCTTACTGTGGAATTGTTCTTTGGAAACTCTTGTCATCTAGAAGCAATGCTTACTCTTTTCTTGGACCGGTGACAAACATTGCCTCTGCATAACTGGTAATCTATTGCTATTATAGTGCTGCTCTGTATATTTTACTTACCATGGTCAATTTGAAATGCTCTGAAATTTTCATCTTAGTGCTTTATATAGCACTCATTATCCATCGCTGACTATGTTCATTGTATGTTCCCAAGTCCTTTTCCGATAGCAAGCTACATTCCCCTTATTTTTGTAAGTAATGTAGACATCATGGACTTTCTGAAAAATAGCTTTCAAACATTACCTCTCCTTTGCTAGTAATGGTTGAATCATGCATTCTACTTGAATGCATTACTCCGATTCCCATTGCATTGCATTGAATCTTATGCATACAGGCAAGGAATGCTTCGGCAAAAGGAATGCTTCGCAGACTTTACCCCTTCTAAGCAGGAAGGCAAAAATCATCGTGTGTAAGACCCATGCGGTAGATATGACCTTGTAGGTGGTTGTGGCCAGTTAGTAATCCTGTCATAACTCAAATTCCTACTACTCTTATTGCAGAGGAATCCTGCATTCCCATGTCTGTGTTCTGAGAGTAAGATCTTCATGTGCTTAAGAAGGCAATCATCTCTTTTTATGGGTATCGTCAACCTTCTTCCGAAAACGACATATGCAGATGAGGTCGCCACACCTAAGGCGTAATCGAGACCTTGTTGTCGAAGTATGGAGCTGTGCTTTGTAGTAGTAACAGCGATACTACAAATTCCACATCATAGTGCCCTGGTACAAAGACCAGATGTTCAAAAGAGTTTAATCGTGCCCTCAACTCTTAGGCAATTTTTCGAATTAGTCAAAGTTTTGCGTAACGCCAACAAAGCAGCTTGACTCTCGAAGCAAATAGCATCAATTACCCAGCAAGTAGGTCTTAAGATAATTACACTTGGTAAACTTTTATTTCTACATATTAAATAGAAACATGCCCTCTACCTGTCATTTAATGAATGCAGGTAGACGCCAGCTACACCTGATATTAATCTTTGAGCCATACGTGATGAAAATTTCGAAGTATCCCCTCGTGCAGATATCTGGGTGCGCCCAATTATATGTCGTTTTAAGATCCCTTCATAGTTCCTCCTGAAATCGAGTAGGGGCACTCGAGCGTCTGGTGGAATTCTGAGAACCGGAAGGACCTCTCGCGTCGAACTTCTAATAAAGAAGTTCCCCACATCGCTGTTGTTTATTCATAGACCAAGCCGAATTAGTCTATAGACAAAACTTATCGGCGCACACCGAATTTGAATATCGAGCGTAAGCAGAATGAGAAGTGTATGAGGACCGCTCAGGGAACCACAAATAAACAGGCGCTCCTTTTTTTATAGTGTGGCTATTTTCTTACTGAAGCTTCAAAATCGTCCGCACCACGGATGCGTACGTAATCATCACCATTGAATTATATAGCTTCATGAGGCTTCGGAACCTATGTGGTGGAAAAAGCTTTTATGTCCTGCCTGAAACCATTAAGAGTTCAAGTAAACTTCACTTTCTAATGTTTCTTCGAGAGAAGCATTGTGTCGAAGATTAGAGTGAATGCTCCTAATGGCGGCCTGCTCCATAAGTCGGCCACCCAAAACTGTTTTGTCTCATAGTAAGAAGCAGACCTGTCAAAACGAAATTTAAAGTGAAATTTAAAACTACTTTAGATGAGTTTGATCCGTGTTGCAGCAGGCCGAATTTTAGGAGCAAGGTGGCCGAACTTTGGAATAATTCTTCTAGATATTTGGCTTCATTTGGAAGCTGATGAGTTGTACCCTTCATTATTTTAAGCACAAAGCCTACAAGTGTGGCATTTATCCATTTATCCAAGGACAGCAAATGAAAGATCGACCCGCATGATTTTTCAAGTTGGTATGCATGCTACTCCTCATTCAAGGGATTAGACTTATGCGTTTCAGTGCGAATGTGTCGTTCAACAAGACTCTCCAAGCATTTTCGTACAAACTAGGCTGATCTGCTTTAAATTTTTTTGGACCTAAATAGTCATGTCTCGCAAGCTTTGGTTTAAAGACTTCCTTAACCTGTCGCCAAGGTGGCGAAACATACCCCGAAACTAGGCATGGCCAAAAGATTTCCTTTAACCTTCCGAGAACACACCTATTTTTTCGATCATCGAGAACAATTGGGGTCAAATTGACCCCAGCAACTTTTGAACGTCTATAGAATCGCCGCCAAAAAATTTATAGGTATAGATTGAAACCTCTTTTAGTAGTTCTCATGCATATGAAGTGCCCTAAATGTCCTTAACATACCTGAAAAAATTCCGGAAAAAACAGTTTTATCGAAAACAGCTTTTTTATATAAAGGGTTGCAAAAAAAAGGTGTAATCTTTTGAATAATCAGATTCTGATTGCTCCGAGACATGGTCGTCTTCGGAGGAATCACTGTCGCCAAAATTGTTATCATTGTCTTCAGCTAACAAATTATTGCGTACACTAGAACGCAGATTATACGTCATATTGCTAAAAACAAAAAAATAAAATCACTTGCAAACTTATTTTTAGACTTTTTTAAATTAATTTATCGATTTATTAAGTAAAAAAAAATTGAATTTTTACCTCAAAATTGACGTCGAGTACATATGGGGTCTATTTGACCCCTTAATCTGCTTCAAAGGCTTCTCAACGACGACTGACGACTTGGGATTGTATGCGAATGGTGTAAACTTATAGTCAAGACACAGAAATACACTTAGGAGCCTATAGTACCCCCCTTTTCCCGCAGACCTAAGCGCTGCGATCGGTCAAAAAGGTCACTGAGGTCAATATGACCCCCTGTGTTCTCGGAGGGTTAAGTGTGGCTTCAGGTGGTCATTTCCATCCTTAAGCAACGCCGAAAAATGGCATACAGTCCCGGCGTTTGAACATTTTCAAAGGTTATGATTCCGCACTTGACTCCTTTATTATTAGTTATGTACCAGATTCAAACTTGGCTGAGATCATCTTCGCCAGTCTTCCAGATCTAGCTGTGTACCAGATTCAAAGTAGATTTAAATCATCTTCACGGTTTTCCTGGGATTCATGTACTATATGCTCAGATTCAGCTTACTCAAACATGTCAGTGATATCACCAGCACTCTGCAAGAGCAAGGGTTCAATAATTGATATGAAATATATTTGGCAATATCGGGGTCAGAAATTGTGAAATGATGAATTTCGGGACGATCGGTGTGCTTTGATGTTTAGTTGGAGCAAGTGACTTGGAGGTAATCATCACAAAGCTAGCTTGCGTGAAATTGTAATCTGGCTTCCACTCTGTATTTCCTTTCCACAGCTCGTTCCGAAGAATAGTACAGTGACCTTCGATCAGCTTGTCATCGTTTTTGGACACTTCCATCAATACGATGAAAAAAAGGCCTCAGCTTCTGCGTAAATTTTCTCCCTTACGTTCGCGGATGATGTGCCTGTGCCTGAAAAACTGGCCACCGCGAGATGTCTCTCGTTGATTTTGACAGTTTTCGGCATCTGATGAACAGGAACGCTGGCATCAGCTTTCTCTTCCACTTTACGTTTCTTTTGCGCTCCACCGCTGACAGATTCGGCATCTTTCTGGCCCATAGCGAGTTTTTCGGTGTAGCCGGTCCTTCTTTGCTTTTCAGTGTCATTTATTTTTTCCTGATTTGCATCGACTTCTTATATAGAATTCTCCTCTGCTGACGGCTGAGAGCTTTTCCTGATTTGCAATGTTCAGTTTGCGTGGCTTTGCTCCCAGTCATCCGTTCGTGACATTTTTGCTCCAAACAAACATCCTGTTCCGAAGAGATCCGAGTTGTCTCCTTCAGTGCATCCCTAATCTTTTGTGAGAATTTTGGAAAAGGCATGTTTTCCCCATGCACCGTGGATTTGTACGTGCCTTTCCAGCACCATTAACGACAGAAGATGCAGTTAGCAAGTTCGAAAACTTGGTGGTCATAGAATCTTCCATGATGGTATTCTGTGATCTTCTACAGAAACTTGGCCTCGCCGTTTTGAGCACGCCCAGCATGGGTAAATTTCCTAGTCTGGCTGCCACCTGCAGAGATGAAATCCTTATAGTTCATTCTCATGTCGTTTTGCGGGTATTCTTGGTGTGAAACCTTGTGATGGACAGGCCATCCCCTCCACGGAAAGGTGGTGCCCAATTGGAAAACTATAAAAAAATAAATTTTCGTTTCCCACGATTTCCGCATCGTTTTTTTTCCACAATTCCGATTAGTTCAATTTTCTATTACTTTGAATTCTGATTAATTAGTCGATCTAGTTATTTAATTGTGAAAATTTCGTCTATATCGGCTGTGATTTCACACAATATTCACAGCTCTGCACCCAAACAAACACAATTGTAAAATTTCCCCCTTTTTTTCGTTCAGGGCGTAGTGACTGGCGTGAGTAAATAATTAAAATCTGCACATTCACTCGGCAGCCATTGGCGAAAAAAATCTGTACACGAACTTTAAGGGGTTACCCCCACTTGTAGCGCAATAAAATAGGTCATTTTCATGAATTTATTTTGTCAAAACTACCAAATGTTTTTAAACGACTTATATTTTCTTAAAGTACATACTTTAAACACCTTTCAGTAATTTTTTTATTGAAAAATATTACATGATTTAATTACAAATGGCCGTCGAAACAATGGAATTTTAATTTTCACCTTTTGCGGTGACCAAAATTGTGTCGAAGTGGATCATTTGAAACAAAAAATAGCGATGGACTTAGTTAAATAACAGTATAAACTAGTGTTTGATCGAAGGATTTAAAACAATATCCATTTTTCACAAAATGGCGGACAGCCAAAGTTAATATTTCGATTTTCACTTAAAAAAATTGTCGTCTTTTGGCTATAAAACGGCCATTTTTTATTAAAAAAAAAATCGAACGATCAAACACTACATTTTTATGTATTAAATAAGCCTGCTAAGTTTCAAAAATATCGGTTCAGTAGTTTTCGAGTACTTTTGGTCACCGACTTCAAAGATGTCATTTCGAGAAAAACGCGTTTATAAGTATAAGTAACGGTTGTATAAGCAACAGTTTCTTCTCTTTCAACGCTCATATCTCGGTTAATTATGTTTGGATCGACTTGAAATTTGAAGGGCGTATTCTTAGATAGTTATACTTAAAAAAAATGGAACAAAAAAAAAAACGAAAAACTTCAAAGTTACAAGTGGGGGTAACCCCTTAAGCGAACTTCCGATTGTGTTTACATCTGATTAAAGTGTTTTTTACATTCCAGAACAACTTTGCACTACTCGTGACAAATAATCTCTTTTCTTACTGTAAACACATTTCCTCTCTATCCTGACTTCGTTTCGAACAAATGATTTATTATTTACAACAACGCATGACTTATAACCTAAACATCATCAATTACATCATGTCTCAATTTCCACATACACACAAAACAACAAAAAAACCATCGTAAACATAAAAACATATTAATCAAACGATTAACTCGTCGTTTAATTCGATTTCGACAAATATAAAAAATGATAACCTAATAAATGAACCGCAACTCAAGTCTACATATGCAATTCTGACCGACGACGGGTGTAGACTAGGTCAGGTTCGATCTGAACACATTGTTCTTGTAATTTTAGATCGTGTAATTTAATAACGATCTAATTGTACCGGAGCCCGTTAGCAATAGTTAAATGACGACGTGTATGAGTGAATCACAGCCGAAGAGGGTATTGTGTTGGGTATATGATGGCGCTTTATACATAATTAAATATTGTTCAAGAAACTATCGAGTTTACTTAGCCATTGAGACAAGGCACGTAGTGAGTATTGTATTAGTTCATACGATGCTGTTGACACATACCAACCAAGGTTAAATAAATATCAATTTATGAGCGATGTTCTATTGAACAAGATGATAATATCGAATGACTTAGAAGTAAATAGTCTGTACAAGTATGTATTGAAACACTTGAACGGTTTGCAAATGCATTTGAAATGATACAATGAATGTGAAGAATTATCTATATGTGTGCTACAAAAGAGATAGGATAGCTTAACTGTTTGTTTTTGACTTTATAGGTAATACGTATTTATACTCATGTAGATGAATTGCAAAGAGATTGCTGAAGCTTATAAATTTCCAGTCACTAGGGCAGATCCACTCTAAATTTTGTAATTTTTTAAAATTAACGATACATCGTAATGTCATTAATTCCCAAAACACACTATCACATTGTCCACAGTAGTGTTTTAGTCCGTTATATTGTAGGTAATTTCAAAAGAAAAAAACAGCCCCTAGCGCATTAGAACCGCTAGAAACACTAATGTTCGAAGAACAGTAGAGGATTTGTGCAGATTTTACCACTAGCTACTTAATTTTTACCACTAGCTACTTAATATTTACCACTATCTACTTAAGGACACCCTAAGCAATAATAGATGTTTGGAGCTGCTATCCGAAAAATGTTCAGACCTCAGACAATTTTAACATTGGTAGGGTTTACCGCGGTTGGACCAAATGTGACCTGAACTATAGCGCGGACTAAGTGAATTTAGTTCTAAGATGTTTACATCGACCTGACCTAAAATTTGAATTTAGTCCCCATTTGTATTTATTTAGTTTGATTTTAGTTCACACACTGTAATTTTCATTTGTCCTTCAAGCATGATTATTTAAATGATTTCGAGTCAAACGAGAGGTTCGTGAGCTTAAATTCAACGTACATATATTATTAATTCCACCAACGTTTTTCCACATTACGAGATCTGCATCATAAAGAAGTTGCATTTGCATATCATAGACATACGCAACAGCTAAGATTTAATTTTCAAGCTCAACCTAAGAGATTTTGGAATTTTGTTAATTCTAAGACTTATAACGATGGGTATCCACTCACATTTAAATCTGACGACTCTTATTTTGATGATCCCTTTGATATTAGTAATTTATTTGCTTCCGTTTTCCGTAAAGCTTATCGTACGGACTTTCCAAACTCCAGACACTTTTCACCCTACTTGACGAACTCAACAGTTTCTTCTTTAGAGATGAAGGATTTAAAAATTGACGAGGACACTATTATTACATTTGTTAATAATCTTGACAATAATATAACACCTAGCCCAGATGGCATACCTAATTTGGTCTTGAATTATTGTGTATCGTCACTAATACCTGTGCTGTCTTATATTTTCAATACATCCTTAAAAACAGGCATCTTTCCTCATTTGTGGAAATACTCCACCGTCACTCCTATATTCAAAAAAGGGAGTCGTAATGACGCTTGCAACTATATACCTATTGCAAAACTTCCCTGTGTCGCAAAACTTTTTGAAGCCATAGTCACGTATGTTGTAGCCTTTCATTGCAAATCAATTATGGCTCCGTATCAGCATGGTTTCATGAAAGGTCGTTCAACCACAACCAACCTGCTTGAATTTTCTGACCAAATAACCAACTCAATTGAAGCTGGGTTCCAAACTGACTGCGCCTACACAGACTTGACGAAAGCCTTTGATAAGCTTGATCACTCTATACTTTTAGCTAAGCTTCATTCCTTTCAATTCCCTTACTTGTTTTTAAATTTGGTTGACTCTTACTTGACGAATCGAACCCAACGTGTATCCTTTCGCGGTGCCTTGTCATCTGAAATTAGAACCACGTCTGGTGTTCCACAAGGTAGTCATCTAGGCCCTTTACTGTTCGCCTTATTTATTAAAGACGTAGGTTCCATTCTACAGTCATCTTCTGTTCTTCTTTATGCCGATGACGCTAAAATTTTCAAAGTTGTGAGAAACCTTAACGATTGCAATGATTTGCAGCAGGAACTGATGTTCCGATAACAATCTCCTAATTAATCCTGACAAGTGTACGATTATATCTTACGCACGCAAAAATAATCCTGTAATCTATGAATACTCACTTTTGAGTACATCTTTAAGTAGATCAGCGAAAGTACTCGACTTAGGAGTATTGCTGAATCAATCCTTCACATTTGACGATCACATCGATTCAATCGTTGTGAAAGCTAGCAATGCCTTAGGTTTTGTCAGAAGACGTTCGAAGGAATTCAACGACATTTTTCTAACTAAGACCCTCTTTTGCAGCTTAGTCAGACCTATTGTCGAATATGCAAGTATTGTATGGGCGCCATATCAAAAAGTCTACATTGACCAAATTGAGTCCATCCAAAAGAGGTTCTTACGTTTCTGCCTCCGCGGTCTTCCGTGGTAAGACTCTTTACATCTACCTCCTTATCAAGACCGCTTAAATCTTTTACGAATGGATACCTTGGACTCTCGACGTCAAAATTCCAAAATCTTATTTGCCGCGAAAATTTTGGATGGCACCGTTGACTCAAACTACTTAGTAAGCCAACTTAATTTTAACACTAATAACAAACGTGTCAGGCGTGTTAACCCTCAACATCGGACCAATTATGGTTGCAATGAACCAGTCACTGCAATAAGTAGATGCTTTAACGAAGCTTATTATAAGTTTGATTTTCATTTATCTACAGCATCACTTAAACGAATTCTGTATAAGAATAATTAATTTTTGTTGTATGTGTATAGTCTGCATTAGACGAATTTAATAAAAATGAAATGAATAGCCGCGCAAAAATCAACGCTTAGGTCGGGTGTGTTTACAGCGATATAGTCCAC